>BTHU01000011.1:97511573-98873652 GCA_036184795.1 Tokudaia tokunoshimensis | reverse complement strand
TACAACCCATGTTTCACATCATCACTTAAATTTTTCATTTGTGATCAAGATTTATGATGCAGAAGTAAGCTATAATTTAATCTTAAATGGTTTTATTTCATTTTTATTTATGTCTGTGTATGAAGGTATATATGTATGGTTGCCTGTGAGGCTAGAAGATGATGTCCGAACCCCTGGCGGTGGAGTTATAGTTATGTGTCACCCAACATGAGTGCTAAGACACAAACTCCAGTTATCTGTAAGAGTAATAAGTGTCCTTAATCACTGAGCCATCTAGTGCCATACCGTGCATCATACAAAATGTGTGACACAGTGGACAATAAGCGAGTTTTTGCCTAAAGGCCCTTCAACTGCCATGAGAGAAGAAAATATAGAACTTTTCCCTTATGCCCTTTGTAGGCCTTTTCAGGCCTTTATGCCCTGATAGGTATGAGGTAACTTTTAGAGTGCTTCATTCTAAAAAGGCATTACTTTTAAAATGCAATCCACATTTCTAAAATGCCATTTGGATATGACATGTATTATTAGCACATTAATCCAAAGCATCTAAGGAAAAAGAGTTAAGGAAATAATTAAGGAATGGCAACTGGTGATTCAGACATAAATGATATAAAGACAGACTGTGGGGTTTCTGAGATCACCATATTACATGTAGATGGGCACTGTGTTCCTCTTCAGTCTTAATTTTGTGTCCTGTGATAAATCCCGCTTCAGGCAGCCATTATTCATCAGGTAGGTTCATGCAAAGCCCCAAGTCTTCAATCTCTCATATCATCTTTGTTATCTATTGGACATATATGCTGATCATGTGATTTTTACAATTTGTTGATTCATTTTCTACATAGACTTAGAAATCTCACACTCCTATTTTGCCTTATCTGTTACTTGCTTTAATTACTTGGAATTATTATTTTCTGTAATATCATCTTTTGCCAATAATCTACTCAATCACTGTACAAGTGGGTCATCATTCAAGGCAGTTACCATCGCAGAAAACATTCTAGACTCTTGTCTTTCGAAGCGTTTATGGTGTCTTTTCAAAAATCTCTGTCCCTCTAGTTTGTTATGATTGTTATGATCTCAAGGTAGAGAAAAAAAGTAATAAAAAAAATCTGGTATTTTACTTACTTAGGTGGCATCTTTTTCTTTTAACTTTTTTATTATTATTTTTATTTTCTATATTCTTTATTTACATTCGAAATGATTTCCCCTTTCCTAGTTCCCCCATCCCCGAAAGTCCCATAAGCCCTCTTCCCTCCCCCTGTTCCCCATTTGCCTAAGAATTTCATGAATTCATTGTTTTTAATTGCTGAGTAGTATTCCATTGTGTAAATATACCTGGAAAATATCTCTGATAAAACTGAAGAAATGTATAGAAAAAGACGTTAAGATAGACTGTTTCATGGAAAAATTATACAGATAAAACGGTAAGTATAAAAATATTCCTAAGTTGATTGAAAGTGGAATTATAAACATTTTCTGATAAAATTGAAAATCTACAAGGAAAATATTTCTGATAAAACACAAGAAATATATAGAAAAACACGTTAAAACTGACTATTTCATGAAAAATTATACAGATAAAATGGTAGGCATAAAAATATTCCTAAATTGATTGAAAGTAGAAGTAAAAACATTTTCTGATAAAATTGAAGATTTACATGGAAAATATCTGATAAAATTGAAGAAATTTATACAGATAAATTAGAAGAAATAAAAATATTCCTAAGTTGATTGAAAGTAGAATTATAAACATTTTCTGATAAAATTGAAGATTTACATGGAAAATATTTCTGATAAAATTGAAAAAATATATGGAAAAACATTCAAATTGAAGATTATCATGGAAAGTTATACAGATAAAATGGTAGGCATAAAAATATTTCTAACTTGATTGAAAGTTAAATTATAAATATTTTCTGATAAAATTGAAGATTAACCTGGAAAATATCTCTGACAAAATTGAAGAAATATATAAAAAACACGTTAAGATTGAATATTTCATGGAAAAATTTTACAAATAAAATGGTAGGCATAAAAATAGTCCTAAGTTTTTTGAAAGTGGAATTATAAACATTTTCTGATAAAACTGAAGATGTACAAGGAAAATATTTCTGAAAAAATTCAAGAAATATATAGAAAAACATGTTAAAACTATTACATGAAAAATTATACAGATAAAATGGAAAGTATAAAAATGTACCTAAGTTAATTGAAAGTAAAATTATAGACATTGTCTGATAAAATTGAAAATTTACATGGAAATATTACTGATAAAATTGAAGAAAAATATAGAAAAACATTAAAATTGAAGATTATCATGGACAATTATACTGATAAAATGGTAGGCATGAATATATTCCTAAATTGATTGAAAGTGTAATTATAAACATTTTCTGATGAAATTGAAGATTTACATGGAAAATATTTCTGATAAAATTGAAGAAATATATAGAAAAAATGTTAAGATTAAAGATTATCATGGAAAGTAAAACAGTTAAAATGGTAGATATAAAATATTACTAAATTGAAAGAGGAATCACAAATATTTTCTGATAAAATTGAAGATTTACATGAAAAGTATTTCTGTTAGACTATGTTTTTTGTTGGGGAATTGAGTTCATTGATGTTATAAGATATTAAGGAATAGTGATTGCTGCTTCCTGTTATTTTTGATGTTCTTTTTATGTTTGTGCAGTTACTTTCTTTTGGGTTTGTTCGGAAAAGATTACTTTCTTGCTTTTTCTAGGGTGAAGTTTCCCTCCTCATGTTGGCATTTTTCATCTATTATCCTTTGTAGGGCTGGATTTGTGGAAAGAGATTGTGTAAATTTGGTTTTATCATGGAATATCTTGGTTTCTCCATCTATGGTGATTGAGAGTTTTGCTGGGTATAATAGTTTGGGCTGGCATTTGTTTTCTCTTAGGGTCTATATGAGATCTGCCCAGGATCTTCTAGCTTTCATCATCTCAGGTGAGAAGTCTGATGTAATTCTAATAGGCGTGCCTTTATAAGTTACTTGACCTTTTTCCCTTACTGCTTTTAATATTCTTTCTTTGTTTAGTGCATTTGGTGCTTTGATTATTATGTGCCAGGAGGACTTTCTGGTCTGGTCCAGTCTGTTTGGAGTTCTGGATGCTTCTTGTGTGTTCATGGACATCTCTTTCTTTAGGTTAAGGAAGTTTTCTTCTATAATTTTGTTGAAGATATTTCCTGGCCCTCTAAGTTGGGAATCTTTGCTCTCTTCTATACCTATAATCCTTAGGTTTGATCTTCTCATTGTGTCCTGGATTTCCTGGATGTTTTGGCTCAGGAGCTTTTTGCATTTTGCATTTTCTTTGACTGTTGAGTCAATGTTTTCTATGGTATCTTCAGCCCCTGAGATTGATTCTTCTATCTCTTGTATTCTGTGGTTGATGCTTGCATGTATGACTCCTGAATTCTTTCCAAGATTTTCTATCTCCAGAGATGTCTCACTTTGTGATTTCTTTATTGTTTCTACTTCCATTTTTAGATCCTGGATGGTTTTGTTCAGTTTCTTCACTTGTTTGTGTTCTCCTGTAATTCTTTAAGGGATTTTCGTGTTTCCTCTTTAAGGGCCTCTACCTGTTCACCCATGCTCCCCTGTATTTCTTTCAGGGATTCTTGTGTTTCCTCTTTAAGGGCTTTACCATTTGACCCATGTTCTCCTGTATTTCTTTAAGGGAGTTATTTATGTCCTTTTTGATGTCCTCTAACAGCATAGTAAGAAGAGACTTTAAATCCAACTCCTGCTTTTCTGGTGTGTTGTGGTATCCAGGATTTGCTGTGGTGGGAGTACTGGGCTCTGATATTGCTAAGTAGCCTTGATTTTTGTTGGTATGGTTCTAGCACTTGCCTTTTGCCATCTTGTTATCTCTGGTGTTAGTTGGTCTTGTCTTTGGCTGGAGCTTGCCCCTCCTATGGGCCTGTAAACCTGTGTCTATACTCCTGGGAGATCAACTCTCTTCTGGCAGGGTCTGTGCACAGAAGGCTATGGAGCTGCCTGGTTCCCTGCTGCAAATGGCGGCTGGAAGGGAAGACTCCTGTCCCAGCTGCTCCACTGATCTTATGCTTAGTTCTCTCCTAGCTGTAACCCTCCAGAGAGAAGGTAGAGATCTCACCTCCACACTCAGAAGTGAAATCGCTGCTGGGAGATCACTCTCTCCTGGTGGGCTAAGCACAGAAGGTTTTGCAGCTGCCTGGTTCCCTGCTGCAGATGGCGGCTGGAAGGGAAGACCCCTGGACCAGCTGCTCCACTGATCTTATGCCCAGTGCGCTGCTCCTAGCTGTACTCCTCCAGAGAGAAGGTGGAAATCTCACCTCTGCACTCAGAAGTGAAATAGCTGCTGGGAGATCACTCTCTCCTGGTGGGCTAAGCACAGAAGGTTTTGCAGCTGCCTGGTTCCCTGCTGCAGATGGCGGCTGGAAGGCCTTAGGTGGCATCTTGACCTCTCTGTTCACATTGAAGTTCATGTACAATATTGGGCCTCCAATAACATAAAGTTTAGCAACTACAATTTCAAACATTCTTGAAGGAAAACAGTCATCAAATGCTGAATTCTAACCAGGAGAATTACCCACATTTGTCTCAGTGCCTTTCAATAACAGAATAAACAAGGTATTAATAACTTGTCCCAGGCTCAGAAGCGTCCTGGAGTGTGTGCCACATGAATCACATGCAATCACCCATTTGTCTATATACTATAGAAATGATCTATTGTATCTGATGTAAAATCAACATAAATTATATAACCAGGGAGGTTATGTAACACATATAGTCAATATGTTATGTGTATGCATATGTATTTGTATTGTAAAAATCTGAATGTTAGAGGATGAATTTGAATACAATCTGTGTTTCACAGTATAGATTTTTTTTCCCTCAGAATGTGTGATCTAAAGCTAACAACATCTGCATCATCTGGGAGCTTGTTAGAGATGTAAAAATGCAGGTATCACCCTGGACCAAGCCATCAGAACACTCATTTTAATAAGATCCCCTGATAAACCTTACACCCATTAAAAG
Source organism: Tokudaia tokunoshimensis (assembly GCA_036184795.1). Classification (NCBI taxonomy): domain Eukaryota; kingdom Metazoa; phylum Chordata; class Mammalia; order Rodentia; family Muridae; genus Tokudaia; species Tokudaia tokunoshimensis. The sequence goes on along the minus strand of BTHU01000011.1, from coordinate 98,868,605 downwards.
TTGAGAAATATTGATTTTTACAACATGCCTACAAAGGGCTTCTGACAACTCAACTTTCTCTATTACCTATTTTTCTCATATAACTGCCATTGAAGACATGGGACATAATTTAAAATAAATTTATATGCCCAAAATACACATCTGCATTTTGTTAGAACAGCCAAAGGTTTCAGAGCACTTTGCCTGAATGTATGTCTGGGCAACACGTGTAAGCCCATTGCTGTGTAGACCAGAAGAGGGTTTCAGACCTTCTGATACTGGTGTTTTAGGTGGCTGTGAGCTGACGGGCAGATGCTGAGAATCAGGCTCAAATCTTTTAGAATAGGAGCCAGTACTAGTAGCCACTGAACTAACTCTCTCTCTCTCTCTCTCTCTCTCTCTCTCTCTCTCTCTCTCTCTCTAAGTTAATCTTTACAAATCACTTTCCTTTCTCATTTAGTCTCCTCTTTTGCAGGCAGTTTCTTTTCTGTATCCCAAAGTGATTCTGATGATTTTCTCTAGTAAATTGATTCCATCTTACCTCGTTGTGTTATGGGTATGTCACTCTGTTTATGTTGTAAAGAAAAGGATGTTAGTACCTAATTCATGGGTTTTGAAAGCATGTATACTTCATTTGCCATATGTCTTATAAACTGGCTCATGTATACTCCACAGCATGATTATCTATGCATATATTATCTTAAAGCGTGATATTCAGAGTGACTGTAAATAAACACCTTAGTCTGTCTCTTTTCTATTGTAGTGATTTCTGCTTATGACTCTCATTTTCTATTTATATGCTGTAGGACACACTTAAATCTAAACAATACAGCCACAAACTAAAATCTACTAAAGTCACCAAACATATGACCACTTTTCTATAATGCCAGCATTCAGGCAGCTGAGCAAGTAGAATTAAAAGTAATAAAGTGGAGTTTTGGTAAGATAAATATGTAGATTAATGTAAATTTAGTAAAATGATTGCATTATTTCATTTTTCTCATTTCAAATAACTCGCTAATTCATTTTTATATTTTTATAGCTCATGCTAGGATAGAATTCACCATGTGTCCCAGGGCGGCTTCAAATTCACAGTATTTATAATTCAGCTTCCCTCCTGCTGTAAAGATAGGTGTGTGTTGCAATGCCTGGCCTTATAATATTCTTAGGACAACTAGTGTGTCAAGTGTTTTACTGGTAATTGGATATGTGGTTCTTTATCCATAGGGACCTGGGAATAAGAAATCCTCTTCACTTAAATTTTAACTTTTCAGAAATGGGTTTTCTGCAATGAACACTTTTTTCATCATTCATAGGCTATACTTTAAAAATGTATACAAAATTCAGGAAATTATGATTATCTCTCAATGATGATTTTATCTAGTATACATATACTTTTAATAGTTTTAGAAGTGCTGAAGATTGCATCTAGTGCCACAGATATGCCATATGAATAGTTTATCAATATGCTAACACCCAGCCTTAGCATATTTGCAGTTTACGGGTAGTTCTAGTTGTTAGAGTTTGCCACATTTTAGGTTTTAGATACTGAGACAAAACAGAATTGCTATATTGATGAAATTAATATGGATAAAAGTACTTTCAAGTGCAAAGCTCACATACTGCCTGGACTAGTTAGTTCTCTAGTGATCTTTACTTCGCAGAAGAGGTGCTCTTTGCCTAGAGTCTTAAGGTGTGAGAGCAGAGAAATAGACTTCCTCCTACTTGAGACAGAGACATGACAAAAAATGATACACCTGCTGAAAGGAATATTAAAGAGGACAATGGTAGAGGAGTTAGCTAGACTGGACACATGTGCTAAGGCCAGGTAACATGTGGAGAGCAAGGAGACTTGAGCCAACAAAGCCCCCTTGTAACACTGAACATGTGTCTAGAACTTGCCACATGTTAGTGTCTTGAAAAGAAATTGTATCTTACTACTATACTCTTTTCCAACAGTATAATTGAGTCATCTCACCAGTTTTTAGAAGGTAAAATTAGAAGGTTAAATACATATCATGCAGGAAAGTGTTATATTTATGGTGAGTCTCTTGGTATATGACACAATATGAATGATCTGGCACTTCAACCAATGCCTCCTCTTCCTTTAAAAAAAACATAAAATATATTTTTGTATAAAGAATGCAAAGTACACATATATAAAATATAAATAAAGGAAGACTTGTGTTTCCAAGAACCCAGCATGAAAGATGAGAACATGATAAATCTCAGATGACAACTAATAGGCTTACAGTTAAATTAACATTTTCAAAACATTATTTTATAGTATAGAAACACAAATAATATTATATTAAACAAAATAATAGACTTTACATTACCTAGAAATGGTGGTGCATGACTTTGATTGCAGCACTCAGAGTATGAGGCAGGTAGATCTCTGTAAGTCCTAAGCTAGCCCGTTCTATCTACACAGCAAGTTCCAAGCCAGTCAGGGATGCAGAGTGAGATCATGTTCAAAAACTATATGCTAGGTATTATGTAGGATATAATTTTAATATTTAATATCACAGTAATATATAATAAATAAATAGAGACAGAGTCTGTTAAAATTATTTTTATTATATTACATTTTAATATTCAGTATCACAATACATAATATTATAACAAATCAACAATATAATGATATTTAACATTATGTATTATATATAATATGGATATAGTTACATTCAATAGACTTCATATTAATGTCTTCTATTTACTATATTTTGGTGAATTTTATTAAAAAAAATCTTGTCTTCATGTGCTGTATCTCTTCAGATCATTGTAACTACAAAGAATTACATTAGTCAACTCATTTGCTATTTAGCTTTATGATGGCTGCATTTCCCCAGATTCAGATTTTGTAAAGGGCACAGAGGTTTTTGTAATCCCAGAGCAGCATTAAGAGGACAAGGAATATTAATCACACCGGGAAATCTCCTCAACAGAGGAGGTAAAATCAAATACCAGCACACCATCCAGAAAGCCGGGGATAGAAGTTGTCAAGGACCTGGTGACATTTTGTTATCTGAAGAGACAGACCTCACCCTAATTCTCAAAATGATTTCTCCAGCCTCTTCTCTCCCTATACCAGCACTCATCCTTAGGGGACAAGTCACATGTACTTTATAGCCTGCTGACCTCTATACTGTTAGAGACCACAATAGATTCTAAGCCTTTTAGCTACAGAACCCACCATCATGGTTACATGCACTTTGCAAAAGGGTCTGTATGTTGTCACACATTTAGCTTTACTGTACACCTGGATTGGAATGATTCTGGGAATTCTTGTCAAGCAGAGACCCATTTCTAAATTCTGCTTTGTTCAAATATGCCTACAATAAGCTGGCTGGTATTAAACTCCCTGAACTCTGATCCAGGTTCAGGATCACTGGTTTTCATTCTTATCTCTTCATGTGATTTGTTTCCCTGCCTGACACCTGAAGGAACCCTTCAAGATTTTCTGGCCAATGCTGCAGGGGAGATTTTTATGTTAAAAAATTCTTGCATAACCTTAAAAGATAAAGCTAAACATTCTCTCCATATTGTCTTCTTGATGTATACCTCATCAGTCTATGAACTGCCTTCTCATGCTTATTTCTGTGTGTGTGTGTGTGTGTGTGTGTGTGTTTGTATATGTGTCTGTGTGTGTGCATTTTTATTAGGTGTCACACCAATGGGCTGTAAATTTTAGATTTTATAATCAAATTACTTAAGTAAGTTCTGCTTTTTTTTAAAATATTGACTTTTTGGAAAAATTACTTATTCATGTATTTTTTTTAACATTGGAGAGTTTTGTCTGCACTTATGCCTATATGCCAGAAGAGGGCATCAGATCCCTTTGTAGATGCTTGTGAGCACCTTGTGGTTGCTGGGAATTGAACTCAGGACTTCTGGAAGAGTAGCCAGTGTTGTTAACCACTGAGTCATCTCAGTAGCCCTAATTTATTGGCTTTCATATTCCATTTTTAAATGAAAAATGTGCTGAAACTTTTGACAGTTTTTCTATTTCATATATATGTGCCCCTTATAAACCCTAGATGTTAAATTATTTGTTTACTATGAATTTTGATGAACAAAAAGTAATTGTACAACTATTAGATATATCAACCTAGTAATTTTGGGGAACTTTTTACCTTGTTTAAGAAGATAAAAAATTCCACCTGTTCTGTTGTGATTAAGAGTTAATAACCTAGTGGATCGGGGCCCTATGCACATTTATTATAGTTGTGTAATTTGATCTTGCGGAACTCTTGACAGTGGGGGCAGGGCCAGTGGGGGCAGAGTCAGTGGGGGCAGGGTCTGTTGCCTGCTGTTAGGACACTTTTCCTTTTACTGGGTTGCCTTGTCCACTCTTACTAAGAGAGGAGGTTCCTAGTCTTACTGCAACTTGATATGACATGGCTGGTTGATACCATAGGAGGCCTGTCCTTTTCTGAAGAGAAATGGGAAAGGAGTAGATTGAGAGAGGGAAGAAGATAGGAAGTGGAGGGGAGGGACTGGGAGGAGAGGAGGAAGGGGAATCTGAGGATCAGATGTAAATCAAACAAACAAAAGAATGAAGCCTTAAAGAGTCACTGGTTTGATTCAGATTCTAATATGAAGATCTGATGTAACTGAGAATGATGGGCATGCAGTGCTGTCTTTTTCCAAGTGAATGAGAATAAAAGAGCTTTACATCAGGATGTCACATGCTATACATTGTTCTGCTACAGAAAAGACTAGGCAGACACATTCATGATTAAAGACAAATATTCCACTTAAAATGCAATTGCATTATTTTTTTTATTTATTTCTGTATTTTGAGACAGGGACTCACTATGTAGCTTTGTTTGTCCTGGAACTCACTGTGTAGATCACAGCGTTCTCATACTCAGAGAGAACCACCTTCTGCTGCCTTCTGAGTGCTAGAATTAGAGTCATGCACCACTGCACCCTACTAAAAACTGTTGTTTTAAACTGGATAATTTGAGTGTGTTTTTTTTTCTTTTGTATTTGTGAGTTTTTCTTTTAAATAAAATAAAGTCTATATTTTTTACAATGTTACTACAATATTCCAAGCAATTGATGCTTGATGGGGGAGAAGAAAAGGAAGGAGCTACTCAAGGTAGTTAGGAGCAACTGAACAGAAAACCTGATCTTTACTTTTTCATGGGTATGCGATTTTATATATTTTCCAAAGTCGTGTGCTGTTCTTCTAAGTCCTCCCTTGTGATATTCTTATTCAGCCATTTGCAAGATGACTTCCTCTACTATCCCTTGTCATTGCTGAAATGCCTTTTGTCAACTCATAACTCCTTTAAATATACTTATCTTTCTCATGAGTATATAGGCACAGACATACGTGGAAGTGAGAATTGAGCCCCTTAACTATGACTTACACTGCTTTATATTCTTTCTCACAATATTTGCATATTTATAATGTCTATAATTTTCAATATGACAAAGTTCTTTGAGGTTAAAAAAAAAACAATGTATTCTTTCTCACTGAAATGTAGCTAGGACATGTACTAGTATTCGATATACATCACACAAACAAATCAGCACAAAATTGTATGTGAGAGTTTTGGGACACTAAACCAATTTCTGCTTTTTCTACAATGGTGTAATTCTTGTATGATTCTGGAGAGATGACAATGAGTCCTTGAATCTTGTCAGATCTCTGTGAATACCAAAGAACAACTGAAGAATAATGACAGCAGTTCATGGGAAGTATTGTGAATTCTTAGTTTAGTCCACAGACACATTGTTCAGCCGATTCATCATCCTTATGTCACACTGACAGTGAAAGACATGACCTCTAAGTTAATTGCTTCCTTAGAGAAAGAGACAGTGAGCACAAACAGCAAGAACATCTCAGTACCTGGTTTGAGTTAGGCGAGCCCTTCTTCCTGTTTACCTCTCATCCCCTGCAGCAGAATTATACCCTGTAGATTTAGTATTTCCTTGTTTGTCTTCACCCATCTTTATGGGGATGAAACCTTACTATATTGGCTCCCATAGTTCCTAACCACACCTTAGTTTGAAAAAGTGTGTCTTCTCTACTCTACACATCATAAGAAAAGAAGCAAGGAAAATTCACCTTTCTTCTCTTTCCTTCTACCCTCAAGAGCAGTGACTTGCCTCATTCTAATGTTAATATAGATACACCCACTCTCCACATTATGTTCCCTACAACAGATTCCAAACTCAGCAGGTCTGGGAGAGGCAGAATCTTCTTTTCTCATTAGTTTCCAACTGCTGCTCACATTTGAAGGCTAGGCAATAGCCCTTGGAAATGAAACCTAAACATCTGTTAGAAGTACTAAAATTTAATAACCTAAATTTGAAGATTAACATTTGATGATATTGTTCTGTATTATTGGCAGAAGTTACTAGAAGTTAAACAATAACAATACTTGATTCAGGAAAACTACCTATATGAAAATACGTATTTTTTACAGAAAAAAAAAAGTTTGGCTTATTTTTTCTTTCAAAGCCCAATGAAATTTTTAAAAACATGGTGTTTTGTTTATGTAGATAAAATTACAAAAAAAAAATGTGACTAACATAAAAATTGGATTTTACTATTTAGTGAAAAAATATTTAAACTAAAAGAGATAGAAAAATCAAGTCATCAAGGGAAAAATGAATTTTAGAACATAGTCAATATGCAGAAACATCTTGAGTATGCAGAACATACTCAGAAGATGAAAAAGTAGCAACAAACCTCTAAATGGGACAGGACAACAGAGGCGATCCAAACCTGTGGTCGTTCAGCTTCTCCTCCAGCTTCGGCACGTTAGGAGAACAAAACAGGCTGAGGAGAAACCAAACCTCCAGCTTCAGACTTAAATTTTGATCCTTTCCTGAATCACTAACACGTGGTGTGATGCTCTTTTCTGATGCTGGGGACCTGCTGCAAGACAAAGGTACCTACCAGCCACTTAGCTACAAAGGGGAAGCAACTGGTATCCTGCAATGTACTCTGTGGCTACAGGCTACGAGATGTGGTAGAACAAATGAATTGTATGTACTTTTAGTTCGAGGTGTGTTTTTATTTTGTTTTGTTTCTGTTTTTTTTTTTTTTAGCTTATAAGCTTAATGAAATTTGATCCCTTTATAAGTTGAGGAGTACCTGTATTTAGAAAAGCTACCCTGGTAGTGACGAATGAATAAGAACAGATATTATATACCAAAAAAGAAACTCTTCCAAAGCTCTCAGGATCCTTCAGGGCAAGATTCTTTCCAGACTGAAATTTCTCATTAAAAATAACAAGTACATATTCTCTGATACATTTTTAAACCTGAAAACAAAAATAAGTTCTGTACTAGCAAGTACAAAAATGATTTCCTTCCAAAGATGAATAATTTCATGCTAGATTAAACGTCTCCTCTGCAATAGTCAAAAACAGAAAGCAATTTAAACAAAACCCAAAAATGTATATTTTCTCATTCTGCCTTCAAACATAATCTCAACAGAAAGGCATTTGAGTCTCACAAGGACTCAGTAAACTCCGCAGCCAGTACTGAAAACTGAAGCTCCTCTTCATGATTGCTCAAGGCTAATCCCAGCTGGGTTAATAAAAATACAAAGTATATTATTCATCATACTGCTTTAAAAGCTCCAGTCTGAGTATTTATGACATTGGGATGGCACTAAATGTTGTGTTTTATAAAAAGATAATGAGGGAAGGAATATATTTGGTGGTTGTGCAGTCAGGTGTGGGGGTAGGGGGTGTTTCTGCTAAACCATGCTGAAGCATCCCTTCCCCTTGAGGGACTGGCCACATGGTATAGTATAAAAGAGAGTTTATTCAGGGCATGGAGAGCGGAGTTGAGAGGGTAGTAGAGACAAAAAAAAGGCAGAAAGGGAGAGAGAGAGAGAGAGAGAGAGAGAGAGAGAGAGAGAGAGAGAGAAGAGGAAAGAAGAGGAGAGGAGAGGAGAGGAGAGGAGAGGAGAAGAGAAGAGAAGAGAAGAGAAGAGAAGAGAAGAGAAGAGAAGAGAAGAGAAGAGAAGAGAAGAGAAGAGAAGAGAAGAGAAGAGAGGAGAAGAGAAGAGGAGTAGAGTCCTGCCATGAAAGTCGGGGGGGAGGGAGAGAGTAAGGATAGGGAGCAAGAGCAGGAAGGCAAGATCAAGAAATGAAGGGAGAGAGGAGGACATAATCAGGCCCTTTTATAGTAAGTAAGGCATGCTTGGCTACTGCCAGGTAACTATGGGGCAGAGGCTAGACAAAATGCCAATGCCTACCTCCTTCCTTCTCTTTCTTCTTCTGTTGAATCATACATATTTTTACAAGTTCATTTGCATTAGAATTTTTACATTGGTTATTTGGCTGTTTTGTGTGTGTCTGTGTGTGTTTGTGTGTGTGTGTGTGTGTCTGTGTGTGTGTGTGTGTGTGTATGTATGAGAATTAAGTAAAAGCACTTAAATCTAGGGCTTCATACATATAAACATAATATTACTGAGTTATGTCCTGGCTGTTTGTACTATCAGGGATATGTGCTGAAAGTATTTATTATTTTCCTTTGATGAAAGTGTCACAAACATCCGTTTTCTGGTCTCTTGAGTCTGATATTATTCCACATTTTGTGGAAGAAACTACAGAAGCTGCTAACAAATCCATTTTAAAGGTACTTTATAGAAATGATTTTTACCAAATTACTTTATAATTTTTAAAACAACTATGGACATAGATGACCAGGGTCTTGTCTGTAACATATATAGAAATGCACACATATGTAGGTTGTAGGTGACCAAAATTGGATATGAATGCAAAGCACAAAACAACAACAAAGAACTTGAGCCAGCTGGCCTAGCAAGGACCCTTGCGTCAAAAAGAGGCAGTATTGGTCCTGTCAGTTACAAGTAACTTCTCCCTTTTGCACATGCCATTCTCCATTCCTAGGCATGTTCTGTGTGTGAGCTTCAGGTGCCTCTGTGTGCAGCCAGAAGCTCTCTATAGTCAACTCCTGGATCCAACTTCTAGACGCATTGTATCTAGACAACAGCCCTGCTCCTGTGCCCATTACCAAGGCACCTGCTGCCTATCCCTTTGCGCATGTTTCATATGCATCAAGGCCCAGTTAAGAGATCTGAACCATGACCAACAACCCTCTTCTTCTCTTCTTCCCTCTCACCCCCTCAGAGGCTATCTCTACCAATACAACCTTTCATGTGAGACCTATTGATAGTGTGATCTGTCCAGGAGGGCACCATGTATTCTAACACTTTGCACTGCCAGCAGTTCCTCACCAGCATCTGTACAGGTTCATCAAGACCTCCTTTGGTATGCTATATAGCATAATTAAAACAAAACTGTGAAAGTGTTTCCTTCTAAACTCTGTGGCCCATAACCAAATAGAATTGCTTGAATATGTAATGGTATAAACAGGCCTTCATGTATGTCAAGGGGTTAACTTAAATAAGCATTCTCCTTTGTAGACTCTGGAGTCTAATCATGCTATAGTAAAGAGTAATAAAATGTTCATTGGTGTGTATTAAATAATAAACCTGAAAACTGCTTAGTGACTTGTCTAGGAAGAATTATATAAATAATACTTATTGCTGTCATTACAGGTAAGTGGTAATAGACAGACAATCTAAAACCCAGAGGGCACACGGAAGGTCTCTCCTATGGGTAGAAGAGATAAGCAGGTAGGGAAACCAAGTTCTGACAGAAAATTTATGATCCTTCTGTTAAACATTTGGAGGTTTGACCTTCCTGTCATGCTTCTCAAGCAGATGGTATAAACAACTTCAAACTCATAAGAAAATTTTTTATTCTATAACACATGAAAAGTTAACTATCTTAATTTTGGGCCCAGATTTTAAGGATTTCTTTTTCCAACTTCCAACTCATAAAACCAATGTGTTCACATAATAATGTATGTGCATTTGCCTGTAATTGATCAGGCACATTGTTTGATGTGTATCATCTTCCTTAATTCTCAGTAGAAACCTTATTTAGGTCACACAGAGCACTTACAGACATGTAGCTTGATGAGAACTTGACATAAATATTTTCTTTCATCATCAACTGGATGATCTGGGGGTTACTATTTTCCATTCACAGATCATGGAAATATTCCTCAGATTGACCTATAATCTGTTGAGTGTCACAAGACTACTAGCTTTTGATACAATAATCCAAGTCTACCATTGTATTCTGCTTCTAAGAACAAAAGACTCATATTGCTCTCAAGTGCAGACTCATCACTAGTATTATGAAAAGTACAAAAAATCACCACCACAACAACAAAAAATTTGTCTTGTGCCTCTGTACTAGCTGGTTTTGGGTGTCAACTTGACACAAGCTGGAGTTAACACAAAGAAGGAACCCTCAGTCCTTGAAGAAATGCCTTCATGAGATCCACCTGTAAGGAATTTTCTCAATTAGTGATCAAGGGGGAGAGGATATTGTGGGTGGTGCCATCCCTAGGCTGGTAGTCTTGGGTTGTATAAGAAAACAAGCTGAGCAAGCCAGGGGAAGCAAGCCAGTAAGTAACGTCCCTCCATGGCCTCTGCATCAACTCCTGCTTCCTGTCCTGCTTGAGTTCCAGTCCTGACTTCTTTTGGTGATGAATAGCAGTGTGGAAAGTATAAGCTGAATAAACCCTTTCTTCCCCAACTTGCTTCTTGGTCATGATGTTTTGTTCAGGAATAGAAATGCTAACTAAAACAGCCACATTGTCCTTGGAAATATTTTCCTTAAAAGTTGCCATGCATTTGAAGGACATTCACTGTGACATCACCAGAGTTGAATGTCCTGACATGATTGGATTTTAGCTCCTTTTCTGCTTGTACTGTCTGTTTCCTTTGCATGTTTATCTTGTTGTTAGCTCCTTACCCTTTATCCACATATGAGACATGTATAGTTTCTGTCAATGCCTTGCTATTTAACAAAGGAAAAGCCAAGGTTTGGGAAATTAAATAATATTTCCTTAATGACTTACTAAAACAATAGAAATATGAAGCATATCTCAAAGTAAAAAAAATGGCATTCATCACTTTTTGTCTTTGTGTACTACCTAACTCTAAGCTAAAATTCCTTCAATGTAATCATTCTTTTGGAGTGGATTAAAAATCCATCCATTTTTAGATTGCTAAAATGCTTTTCTTCTCTTTCCTGATTTTAAGACTGTGATGGTTTATAAATGTTTAGCATGGGGAATGGCACTATTAGGAGCTGTGGCCTTGTTGGAATAGGTGTGTCACTGTGGGCTTGGGCTTAAGATCCTCATCCTAGCTGCCTGGAAGTCAGTCTTATCATAGTAGCTTTAAGATGAAGATGTAGAACTCTCACCTCCACTGACACGGTGCCTGCCTGGATGCTGCCATGCTCCCACCTTGATGATAAGAGACTAAACATCTGAAACTGTAAGCCAGCCCCAATTAAATGTTGTCCTTGTAAGAGTTGACTTGATCATGGTATCTGTTTACAGCAGTAAAAGTAACTAAGACAGAAGTTGGTACCAGGAATGGGGTATTGATGTGATAGAATGACCATGATTTTGTTTGGGAGAATGTGGATTTGGGGACTTTGGATTTGGAAAACTGCAGAGTTCTTTAAGTAGGGCTTAATGGGCTATCCTAGTAGGAATATGGATAACTTTGTTACTAAAGTTAATTTGAACTGTGCAGAATTGGCCCAAGAGGTTTCAGTGGAGAAGAATTTCAGTAGGTGGCATAGAGACTGTTTTTGTTATATTTTAGTGAACAATGTGGCTGTTTTTTCCCTTTGTCTGAGAAGTCTATCTGAGGCTAAGGTAAGCAGACAGAAACTTTGTTCTCTGGTTAAGTCTGATTAAGGGTTTTGAACAAGCACAACAAGCTTAAAAAAGAAAAATATAAGATGTATGACTCAAGTAATAATAAAGGGGTACCAGAAAATAAAATGGAGCTGAATCCTATATTCAAAGTGATAGAAAGATTAAGGGAGTGGTAAACTGAGGGCAAGATTCCATTGTTTATGTTTGCAGTTGACCAAAGAATAATTTACACTTTTAATCTGGAATGAACTTTAATCCAAAAATAGATGGTACAGTAGATCTTGAGGCTGGAAGACCCTGGTTTTTGATCAGAATCTTAAGGAACAATGGCCATGAAGGCCCAGGCATGGTGGTACATACCTTTAAGCCCAGGAGACAGAGCCAAACAGATCTCTTGAGTTCAAGGCTATCTTGGGACAGAGCAAATTCCAAGTAGAGATAAGCCTAAATCCAGGCATGGTACACAGCTTTAATCCCAGCTTTCAAGAGACAGAACCATGCAGATCTCTGAGTTCAAGGTCAACCTACAGAGCAAGTTCCAGAACAGCCAAGCTTAGGCAGTGAGGGAGTTAGAAAACAGAAAGCTAGTAATAGAAAAAGGGGGTGGGGGCATATTCTGGCTGCCAGAAACAGCAGCCCCAACCAAGTGACTGTAGCTTTAGAGTCAAAAGTAGAAAGAACTACTGGTACAATTGATGCTGGTTAGCTAGAGCTAAGAAATTAGTGGTGATTAAGAAGAGACCAGCATCACTGAGGTCAAGTCTTCTGGGAACTGTTTTCTGAAAGCACAAAGAAGCTGCTTTCCAGATATAGCCAAGGTTATACTCTATGTTGCAGATGTACTTGGTAATGTAAGTCACCCAGATGGTACTGGTTTGAAGGCCTGAAGGGCTCATGAAGAGCTGCTGAGGCTTGGCACAGTGAGAGGCCAAAGAAGTTCACTGGTGAAGGTACAGCCTCAATTGCAGCTGATGGCCAAGGACTGAAGGGATTATGGAAAGAAGTTGAGGCCTGGCACTGTGAAGAGAGGCTATGAGAGGCTATTGATGAAGCTTAGTTGTAGAGGAAGACTCCAGTATGATGTAGATGCCAGTACCATGTGATGATCACTAAGAACAGCAGCAACAGTAGAGTGGGGTCAATCAGACCCTAGAATGCTACAGAGGGCAGAGCTGGAGATGTGATCCAAGGCCTTTGGAGGAGCGCAGAAGATCATGGGTGGATCCCAGACATAGGAACAAGAAGCTGTAACACTGAAGTTGCCTTGAAGATCCCAAGATATTCAAGATGCCTAAGCCATTAGATATCTGCTGAGGAAAGCTGCTAATATAGAGTAAAACCAGCCCAAGAGAAAGAATTTTGTTACAGTCAACAAAGACGGAAAAAGGAGTTGGAGATCTGAAGACTGCTTTGACATCAGAAATGGAGATGCAGATTTTGGAGTTTGTCCAACTGGTTTTCTATCTTGCTTTGGGGATTACAGTTAAGTAATTAGATCAATCTCAGAAGAAGCTTTGAACTTTGACTTTTAACATTGTTAAGACTGCTATAGATTATGGGAAGTTTGGAAGCTAGACTAAATTTACTTTTTTGTTATGCTATATCTAGGTATGGCCCCTATAGACTCATGTGGGGACCAGAGAGTGGAATGTGATAGTTTGTATTCGATTGGCCCAGGAAGTGGCACTATTAGGAGGAGTAAGTGCAAGGCTTATGACCCTCATTGTAGCTTCCTGGAATCCTTTCTTCTAGCAGCCTTCAGATGAAGATGTAGAATTCTCAGATCCTCTTGCACTATACTGTCCTAGACATTGCCATGCTCCCACCTTGATGATAATGGACTGAACTTCTGAACCTGTAAGCCAGCTCCAATTAAATGTTGTTCTCATAAGAGTTGCCTTGGTCATGGTGTCTGTTCACAAGAGTAAAATCCTAACTAAAACAAAGACCATCAGAACTCTATTTAATTCCCTCTAGAAATATCAATATTTTTATGTTGTGCACCAATGTTTAATGCCTTTGTTTCAGTCCTAAGTTCACCAGACCCCTTCTTAGAAACTTCCATTTTCTGTGATAAACTATTGCTAATTACTTTCTCTCAATCGAAAATTTGATTAGGTGTTCCCCTCTGCCAATTCCTGCCAGATCCCCCTTAACTCCCTTATCACCTAAATTTATGTTCTTTGTTGCTTTCTTAAAAACAAATAAAAAGCAAACAAAACAATAACAAACAAACAAAAAACAAGAATCAATAACACGTGCACACACAGAGACAGAAATTAAAATAAACAAGCAAAATCCAGTAAGACCAAAAATGCCCAACCAAAGCAAAACAAGAAAAAAAAAAGATGTCTACAAAAATACCATTGAATTTTTTCTATGTTGGCCAATGACTGCTGGGCACAAAGTCTACCCTGGAATGTTGTTAGTACTGCTCTATTAGAAAAAAAAACTGATTTTTCCTTTGCCAATAGATGTCAATTGCTTCTATTTTAGGGGTGGTACCCTGTCCTCTCCCATATCTCAGTTTTGGAACCTGGTCTTACTTGAGCCTTAGAAGGACTTTAACGTGAATTCATTGTTTTTAATTGCAGAGTAGTATTCCATTGTGCAAATGTACCACATCTGAATCCATTCCTCCGTTGAGGGACATCTGGGTTCTTTCCAGCTTCTGGCTATTATAAATAAGGCTGCTATGAACATAGTGGAGCATGTGTCCTTATTGCATGCAGGTAAAGCCTCTGGGCATATGGTCAGAACTTGAAAATATCATCCTTAGTGAGGTAACCCAATCACAAAAGAACACACATAGTATGCAGTCACTGATAAGGGGATATTAACCCAGAATCTCGGAATATCCTAGACACAATACCCATATCAATAGATTTCCAAGAAGATGGAAGGAGAGACCCCTGGTCCTGGAAAGACTGGATGTAGGGGAATGCCGAGACAGAGAAGCGAGAGGGAGTTGAATGGGGAAAAGAGGGAGGGAAGAGGGTTTATGGGACTTTCAGGGAGGGAGGAAACGGGAAAGGGGAAGTGATTTTGAATGTAAATAAAAATATAATATATAATATATATATATATATATGACTTTAACGTCTCACCACAGTCTCTATGAGCCCATATGTGCAGAGCTATCCCATGTAGTATTGATTGCTCCAAACTCTCTCATTCTCTGCACTTTGTCCAGTTACAGATCTCTATGTTAGTTCCCATCTACTGCAAGAAGCTCCTCCTATAAGAACTGAGCTAGGCACTGATCTATGGGTATAGCCATATATCATTAGGAGTTGCATATAATAGGCATAAAATTTAAAAATTTATTAAATAAATATATACAAAATTTTATATATCTATAGATCAAGGACTTTGTTGGGATGGTCCATTGAAGCCTTAAGCAAGTACAGTATTGGTACCAGGACCTCTGAAACCTGTGGCATCACAAAGGTGACCTGCACACCTGTTGCCAATGCAACGGCCACCATATTCCCAGAATCCACTTGGTTCACATCCCTCCTTTACCAGTGACTACATCACCATCCATATATAAGAGAATGCCTCCCTCCCTCTCTCTCTCTCTCTCTCTCTCTCTCTCTCTCTCTCTCTCTCTCTCTCTCTCTCTCTCTCTCTCTCCCCCTTCTCTTTCCACTGCCACCTTGCCCTTTCCTCTCTCAATAAACCTCATGTGGCACTGTTTGGCCTGGTGTGGTCTTTCTGAATCCAACATACAGTTTGTCCTCTAAGAGCTTTTGACATACCCTCATTCATCCCCCTCTAAGTGGTACCCTGTTGTAATCAAAGGATAACTAATTATTACAGCCTCACAGCCACAGCTTATGTAGGTTAGGAAGACAAGAAAGTTGAGAAGCAAAGGACCATTTATGACAAGTAAGAAGACAGGTCACTACCCAGAAGGAAATCAGTTGTATGATAAGATGACTGTGTAAGAGATATCAGGTGAGATAGTGTGGCCCTATCTATTTCCTTTAAACATGAGAACCATGCACATTAGCTAGCTGTTTTTTTTGTTTTTTTGTTTTTTGTTTTCCTTACTTTCAAGATAGACCAAGACATCAAAACAAGAGCCTAAGGCACAATCTTCATCTAAAACATTCATTTTAAAATTATGTATATTTATATGCAAATAAATTTAAATGTACATGATGTATTTTATAGGTGGAATTTCTCCACCAAATAAATCCTAAATTAAGCTCATTCAGCTATTGTTACATATAAATTCTAAGACTGAGCAGGATTACCAGTGTGTTGTTCTCATGATTCAGATTTTCAGGAAAGAGAGCCCTAGGATATCTTCTGTCCATTCTCCCACCATCCGTCTCAACTCCTCAGGTCCTAATACACTAACCATTTCAAAAACCAAGTTTCTCCTAGAGCTTCATAGCACCTTAAACATTAGGCAAATTTGATTGTTCTTACAGTTCTTTTTGAAATACAACTTCTAGCTCTCATTGTTTATTGTAACCACACACCATTTACCATTGGTGGAGGCAGGATATACCGACAATTTTTCAAATCCTGAGTTATAATAATGCCTTTATAAAAGCTTTAAAGTGCATAAATAAGAAACATTTTGTAACGGGCATAAAGCTGTGATATTTTCAATGTGGCCTCATTTGAAGCCACTATTCATTTTTTATGATCACTAATAGAGAATTTACTTATGTTAAACTAGGCTACTTACTATTTTCTCTCTCTGACTCGGTTAATGAGTATGAATCTCACTGTGGTGACACTGACCCTGAACTTTGGAGGCTGCCCAGAAATAGGACCCTTTAAGGAAAATATCAGCATGCATGTGGTTTCGCATAAATCGTGCTGAGGGAGCTAGAGATTGGAGTCAGGTTTAGTTTGAGTATTAGCTTATTCATTTACTCATTTATCAAATATATTGCAGACAGACACTACAAGAGGAACCATAGCCATCCATAACTGTCTAGTGGAGCAGTCTCATACTGATGATTCTGTCTTGTTTGCTCTGTCCTTCCATAGGGGCAACATGATGTAAACACTATCTATTATAGCTTGATACAGAAGCTATAGCAAAATGCATTAATATGAACCCAAAATCATCTAATATGGTATAATAGATGAGACTATAGAAGGTGAGTCATTTTATAGTCCTTAAGTAATCACATAATTTTTGTTGTTTGTACTAATAAGGTCAAATATTTTACTGTAGGTCTAGGAGGATATGCACATTATTGGTATATAAATTTGGTGCAATGGTGACATTTAGAAAATATAGAAACATGAGTAGCTGGATTGAAATGGAGTCCCTGAGTCCTTCTCAAGTAGTGTACCCATTATAGGAAGGAAATAATGAAATGGACCATCCAGAGATAAAGAAAGTGGGGACTCTCTATGGACAGCAGATTCCAGGGAAGACTTTATAAGAAGGACACAGAGGTTTAAGCATTGGCAGATGGAAAAACTTAGTGGACAGTGATGAGGCAAATTAAAGAATATATACATGGCAAGAGTACGGTTAGGGAACACATTTAATTTGAGAGTAAGAAGGTAAGTGGTAAGGCTAATACCTGAAACAGAGGAGCCCTGGAGGTAACAGGAAAGAGAGGAGTTGTTCTCATTAAAAAAAGACTTGATATTGGACAGAAGAGATGACTGGGCAGGAGAGATGGCTAGCCAGGAAAGGCCCTTGTGGCTGACCTAACATGGTGCAAGAAGATAACTGATTCCCACAACATGTTCTCTGGCATCCACATATGTCCTGTGGCATATATACACACTACACACACTATTCTCACCCACCACCACAAATATACACAAAATACATACATGTAAAAATTATTTAAAGTTGCTCTTTAAACCACCTGAGTTATATCAATAGCATCCAAGAGTTGATGTCACTTGCCAGATAAGTAATTTGAGTCTTGACTTATGAGTTATTGTTTTCAGATATCAGTTATAACTTCTGTTATAACATGTGAGCTGCCTCACATGTGAGCTCTTATGACTGCCATGAGGGTCAAATGAAATCAGCATGTCCTGCATACTGGAGATTTTTAATAAGTATTACCCATTCTGTTACTTTATCTTTGTCCTAGGGTTTGCTGTTGACTTTGAGCTCATCCCTCACAGTAGATACATAGTACATTTGTCCCTAGCACATGTTATAACTTGCATGTTGTTTGTACTTATGTTATCTGTTTCCAGTGTTGCTTAAACCCTGGAACCACTGTCCTCAGAGATTGTCTATGAAAGCACATAGATAATAAGCTCATATTTAGTTTAAGTGCAGACCGTGAATTCTTTTCTCAATTGAAGTCACTTCTGTCTTTACATCAATGCCCTTTAAACAACTAGAGTTACATCAGTAGCATCTAAGATAGAAGATAAGTCATTAGTCACGGCCCTCAACCACCTACCTACTGGCTGCCATGTCCTGATTGTAAAAAGTTATTTCTGAGTGTTGATTCTCCCAGACTGAGCTCATTTTGTTAAGGAGCTCAGAGCATCAGCTATCTGCATACATTTTCTCCTGCTAAATAAAAGGTGACCTTTCCTTTAATATTTTTCTATAGTTTCTCATTAGAGAATAGATGAGATGATAAAATAAGGGCAGTCTTCTCTTGCTGTAATTCAGCTCAGTGTTGTTGTTTTATTCCAGTCCTTTGCAGCTACAAGATCAGAAACAATTTTTCAATGTATGGTAAAAAGAATAGCAGTGATTTTTTTTTTTAGAAAGAACTTTCAAAGACTGTAACATTGAAAAAAGTGACTCAAATTCTACTTCCTTTTGTAAGCAAAACATTCACTCCCTCTTCCTTCTAAGTCATTCCATGACCTCTGTTTCTTTCAAGCATTATCACATCCGGATGAATAAAGGGGACCCAGGAATCTGATGGAAGCACAAGTCAGCTTACAGTCACATGGACCAGTGTCCTTGCCTGTCCCCACTCCTCCTTTCTCCACTCTATGGATCCATAACCTTGCTTTGTCCAGGGTATGGACATTCCATCTTAATGACAGGCACAAGAATCCTTGGGAGGGTCCTCTTAATATTGTTGATTTTCATAACCTTCAATTTTTCTCCTTCATTATTCTAGTGTCATTTGGTTTTTGCTTTCAAATTAGAACTAATTTCCAACTTAGGAAGACAGGTTTGCTGGAAGGCAAAGGACAGCAGCATGGTTTAGATGAATGAACCAGCATCTAAGTTAACTTAAATAAAAACCAAATAAAAACCGGAAGTTTCCTCACCTGTCCATAAGACTTGCTCAGTCATGTTTTGGAGAAATACCAGGGGACTCTAACATCTTATTAAGAGTACAAGGTGATGATTCTTTGTATGTCTCTTTGGACAGTCTCTCCTGCTGTGTGGGTGGAATTAAACTGGATGGAGAGTTGTAAGAATTGCCCACAAGAAATACATTATTGCTTTTAGTGTCTGCAGAAAGCTGGGCATGTGACTTAAGTTCCCTGGTATTGCTTTTACATTGAAATTCATGAATATCTTGTATTTACCTTTGTTTAAATGTGACAGAACACTTGCAAAAGCTGATATTGAAAATATAACTTCCCCCCTCTGCTTCCCTAGTTGACAAATGTAATTGCTCTTATGAAGTGTCTTAAACATACTAAATACCAACTAATTTTGTCTCATTGGTCACATAGCTTTACTAAATGAAGCCCTAAATCCCAGAATCATAATTATGGTTAGTTTATTCTTTAGTTTTCATGAAGGTACAAGACTTAATTAGAGATTTGGAATACTAGAAAATAGGAAGTTTCTACTCTCATAAAAGCCATGGTATTGGTTAGTACAGATAAGTGTAAACTTCAGTTCACTAGGATATACCAAAAAGCAGGTGCAATATGAATACCTACTCCAGCAGTAATGGACTAAGGGGAACATTGTGAATCGTTTCAACACTATTGTTTACAGTTCTGAATCCTAAAAAAAGGTGGGGGTTTGGATGGGAAGAGCAGCCATACAGCATGTTTTAGGTGATGACTTTCTAGATGAGGAACTGAGAGAGTCAAATCAGACTTTTCTCTCAGCAGCACTATAAGCTGCTGCACATCTGGGCTAGAGGCAAGGACCAGTGAATCTCTATATCGAAACCAGAAGTGTAGCCTACTCCCATGATGTTTTGGCCTCCTCAGAGGATACAAGGGGTCAGAGCTTGCTTGGCCTCCATACCAATTTGTAGGGTGATTTTAGACAAGATTTCTAGTGGTGTCTGTGGTACAATGAAGTGTAATCTTGTCTATTTCACTCAGAAATTGATAGGCCCATTCTAGTTACCTATTCATATGATATGAAATGCACTATGCTGCATGGGAGGTAGGTAAGCCTTCTATGGTCCAGCCAAGGTTCACATAGGGTAGTTTTTCTGTCACCCTCTTATAAACAGTATGGCAGGAGAGGAGGCAGCCTAACTATAAACACTTGGGTTTTTCTCTTTGGGCATCATATTACTGAATCAATGGATCCCTAGGAATTAGAGTTTTCCTAGAAATCTCATGTTGGGGGAAAGAAAAATCTAAAAACATGGTACCAGGCAAAGGAAGAACTTGTTTCCCAGGAGAAACATCAGGCAGTTCCAACAGGTAAAATGAGCATTATCCTTTTCCTTGACTTTTGTTTTATCTTTTCTACAAAACTGTATCATTGCTATAATAAAAGTGAGAAAAGAAATAGAAAGCTTTCTCACTCAGGGGTTGGGAAAAACTGTAAATAAATCCATTCTTCTTTTGTATTTTGCTTCCTAATTTCTGTGAGAACTGGTAGATTTATTTATTTTTGATCCTTGTCCTTCTCCTAAAGACAAGGATATGCCAGGTCAGCTGAGACTAAAGTGTGAGGCTTTTTCTGAAGAACAAGAACAAAAGTACTCTTGAATAACTTCAGATTTTACAAACAGCTTCTACATTTACAAAAATGTCTATTTATTCACCAGTAGTACACACTATATTGATGGAGAAATGCCTAATATATATTCTACCTACATTTTTATTGGGTTCATTTTATTATTGAATTTTAAGAATTCCTTTTTGAATAAGTAGACAAATTCTTTATTAGATATATAATGTAAAACTATTTCCCTCCATACTACAGACTTCTCACTGTACTTCATTCATGCTTGTCTCTTATGTATCTATTTTCTCTCATATAACTTACATTTATGAAATTTGGGATGATGAAAACAAGGGCCTCCCAATGATAGGCAAGCACCCTTTCCCAGACCTATATTTCCACCTGATTTTTTGTTTGTTTATTTGTTTCTCCATTGGAGATAAATAGGGGGGGGTCTCACTACATAGTCATTGTTGGTCTGGAACTTGTCATGTCTACCAGGATGACCTTGAACTCACAGAAATTTGCCTACCTCTGTCTCATGAGTACAAGAATTAAAGCATATGTCATACCACATCTAACATCAGCCTTATTTTCTAAAACACAAATTTTTAACTTATGTTTTTTGTTCTTTGTACCTATAATGCCCTACTAAACAAAAGAGATGCTTAGCCCAAGATCATGGTTATTTACTCTCTTTTTTTTTTAACTAAGATTTTTTTTTGTAGTTCTATATCATTCATAAATGTCTATAATCTAGTTTGAAACAATCACCTCTGCCTAATCATGATTATTCCAGCATTATGGATATCACTCACTCCCAAGTATAAGCTTTAATGTGTCTTCTAGACTGAAACTCTTACATACAGTACCCAGAAGGATGTAGACAACTCATAGATTGGCACAAGAACTATATAAAGAATAGGAACACGGTTGAAATTGTGTAAGTACTGCTGTCCTAGTTGGTGCCACAGGCTGCAATTTCTCCCAAAGTATAGGCAGCCCCTTAGAAGCGCCTCGTTGGTGTGAACAGCCTGGAATATACTTCCCTCTGCGCTGCTTTTCTCCAGCGATTGTGTTACTTTCTAGAAGAAAAATTTCAACAATAGAAATCAAGTATGAACAAGAGTGAAAATGTTTACAATTACATATTTATGTGTATCAACATAATTATGATAAACTGTATTTGGTACAGATTCTTGTCCTTAAATAGTATATGAATAAGATCATTACACAAAATATAAAGACATGTCTGGTCAAGGCTGTAAAAATCTGAGGACCTGTATATTGTGTGGTAATGTGCAAGCAAGGTGGAGTATTTATTTAAAATAAAATCTAGTTAGTAGTTATACTTAGCATACAATATGTATTCCTATTGTTTGCTGCTTCATTGGCACTTTTTAGCCATTTTAACTTATTGAGTTGAATCAAAGATGAAGCTTTATGCTGTGGGCTTCTGAAGGAAGAGGAGGAAAGGGGATAGTTTCTTCAATGGTTTACTGGAATAGAGTGTTTTGCATTTAATTTAAATGTATATTTAAATTAAAATTTGATTAGCTGTCTAAAGCTTTGTTCAAGCATTAGGAACTCATAATCACAGACAGATTGTGATAAAGGATACAGCAATCAGGGAGACTGTGGCCCCATTTTTTTTCCATGAAAAGCAACTTCATATCAAAGAAGAGTAGGGAAAAATTGGCCCAGGTTGTGAGTAAATTAACACTAATACCTCACCTGGGTTCTGCATTTGACCACTCCCAGCACCACAACAAAGTTCTTGAAATAACTTGTACTGAGTTAGCATATATGTGAATTTTGTCAAGATATTTGTGAATGGAGACAGGAGAAGAGCGATTTAGTCTCCTCCCATTAAGGATGACATTAGCTAGGAAGGAAGAAACAGAGCAAAGAAAAATATGTCTTACCTTTGGCTCACTTACAGTTATGTCTTGAATCCCATAGGCCTAGACATCTTTTCATACTCAATGAGGACCAATGGAGAGAAAAACCTGGGAAAGCTAAACATCAATCAGAGTGTGCTACCACAGGCAACTTAGGCCTTTTTCTCCTTTGACTACTTTAGTAGTCAAGAAATAAAAATAAAAGGATAGACACTTTGTAAGTTCTAGAGACACAGCAGAAATGAAAGAGGAGGTTATTACAAACAGGATGTGAATGTTCAATTTGAGTAGTAACTAATTACCCAGAGTGTTTATAATTCTGCTATATTATTTCTGATGTTTTGAAAGATTTAAACTCAAAACCTTAAGATATCTTTCATAAATCAATTTGACCTTGCCTCCAAACCAAAACAATATTAATTTATTTGAAGCAAATAGAATAAGTTTAAATAGCAAATGTATTTCAGAGTTAATGTAAACATGATAAATCAATATAAAGTGCTTCATATTTTTATATTAAAATATTTTTAGGGCAGCTCTGTGTTTCATTGAATTTAAATAAGTCATTATAAACCTAAATTATGTCTACTATCAAGTCACTACAGTAACAATCTGTTTCAATTGTGTGGTGACACTCTGTAAGCCTTTGTTCCTTTTTGATGAGGTGATTTTTAAAAAGGATTGTTAGGTTCTATTATATTAGATGAATGATACCACAAACCTTGGTACTGTTTCCAAATGACATTACTTGGGAATCACTGCCCCTCGAATACAAAGACCTGCGGTCTTTTGCATGTGTCAGTCCTAGAAAACCATCACTGGCCAAAGTGACTGGTACAATCAGGAAATTGATCACAACATTAGCAGGAGAAAGCATTGCATAAAAGGTTTTATAAAAAATGCTTTTGCCGGGCGGTGGTGGCGCACGCCTTTAATCCCAGCGCTTGGGAGGCAGAAGCAGGCGGATTTCTGAGTTCGAGGCTAGCCTGGTCTACAGAGTGAGTTCCAGGATAGCCAGGGCTACACAGAGAAACCCTGCCTCGAAAAACCAAAAAAAAAAAAAAATCCTTTTTTATGGGGTTGTTTATAGGGTTTAATGCCTTGCTAGGAAAGCACTGAATTATTGTTAATGCTAAAACTCAGAAACAAGTGAGAGAGGGCTACTCTGGTATTTTCTGATATTGATCCCCCTATTTCTGACTGATAAAAGAATGGAATAGATTGTGCTGGAAGCACACTCTAAGTATAGTAAAGATATGGACACTGAACAATCTAGTGGCCATGCCCTACTTACCTCCCTAGGTGCTCCTTTTTCTTGATTGTGGAGGAAACCCATAGCTTTGTCTAATTTTGCTTCCACTACCCAAAGTATAAACAATGGCACTGTAAATTTCTACAGTTGTAAGAAAGGGATGGTGCTGAATTAGACATTTGTTTGATATTTCTCATTACTCATTATTTAAAATCACAGAGATGATTTTTACCTGTCATAAATGTGCATATTACAAACCACGAAGGCTTGTATGAAGTTACAAAATAGGATAGCTAGCAGTTGTCTAGGGTGGGGGTCATGAGAAATTTAACTGGCAAAGGACTGATATTAAATGGGGCACCAACATCCTTCAGGTTCTTCCTGTCTGTTTAGATGACAGACATGAAGCTGCTATGCTGAGCATTTGATAGGAAGTGAGAGGGCTTATTGCTGTAAAATGTGACAAAAAAGGTACATTAAATAAACAGTTTTCCTGTGAATGAAAATCCATCCTGAGGGATAGATAGTTCTCCAGAAAGTAACAAGGAGGATTTTGTGAAGTAAATTTTTAAATTTTCTTTAATTTTTTTCCCTAAGTTAGAGAATCTGTGCTGCGGCTGCTCTACGGTTTATGTGTGTATTCATTAAATCCCTGCTAACGGGATTTCAGAATCAATTTTTGCCCTGCTTTTTATTTCTAATTCTTCAATGGCATGTATTGGATTGAAAGTAGTCTGAGTCTTTCACTGACTACAACTCTACTGACATTTAAAAAGACAGACTTAATTGAATCCCTGGCAGAGTCAAGGAGAGGTATTTGGGGTGTCTGCACTCCTGGAATCCTTCTGACTCTGCCATTTGTCCAGTCTGTGAACTTAGAAAAGGATACTGAACACTGATGAATCATCATTTGCTTTTCTAAAGCAGGGAATTAAATTTGAGATTTGTACAATCAAATGGAAGGCGATGAACATCAGGTTGTACAAAGCACACAGTCAAAGCCATAAAGATGCTTAGCAATGATACTGGGTATTTTGAGGGTAGAATGCTATCAGATAAAAAGGACTTAAACTAAGAGGAATCTTGAAGCCAGCTGTTAGTGTCCAGGCGGATGCAAAGCAAGCATGTGGATGTTACAAGTGGGACTCAAGCTTTGGTATATAAGCTACAGATGTTGAGAGACCATTCCAGCAGAGGGCAAAGAGCTCGAGAATGCCTTGAGTTATATTTTGCAGTCTTTGGAGGCAGCTGGAGATTAGTACTCAAATTGTGCCTTGAAATTTTGTTTCAGATCACAGCTAACACTGACTGCAGTTAGTAACTTTGACAGTATAGACTCCTTAGACGTTAAATGTCTTAATCTCAAAGTCAATCAAAGCTAGTATGTTGGTTGCTTTGTATTCAAGGTTGTACAGAGGTTACAGATAATAAGCATGGATCATACCCTGACCAGTGAGAGATTTTGCCCTTTGTGTGTAAGGGAGGTAGACTGCATACAATGTTTGATAACTTATATCAGGAGCTGAATTTCATATCTTTTTATAGAGACCTTGGGCAGAATTGCTGTTAATGTTACAATTATATTTTCCATGTTGTGTCCTTTACTGTTTTTGATATTTTTAATGAGGCAGATATGAGATGTGGAAAGCCATGAATTATGTTAAAATATGAAAGATTTATAATGCTCCTGGACTATTAGCTCTGTGTCCACCTCAGGTATCTTAATCTATTTTTTCCTACTAATTCTTTTCTATTGAATATCACATTGAAGTGGAGCTATTCAAAGTAATATAGAAAAAGGACAGATATTTACTTCAACAAATAGTGTGAAAAATTTCGCCATTCTATTAGTTTCTCAATATTTAACTTCAGTAAAGATCACAGACTAAATCTGGAGCTTTTTGTGAGCTATATTTTAAAAAACAGATCACTTCAGCAGGACATTTTCCAGAACCTTGGAATTAGAAGTTCTGGGTGATCACATATTAGATTCTTTCTCTTCTGTAAATATGATATTATTCACCTGTGCCTGCATATGAGACTCAGTGAAGTCTGTGTGCACAGTGTCCTTTCATGAATGTAGCCTCACTGGGAGTTGCATTCTGGTTTGCACACTGATTGTGGTATAAAATCTTTCACTGTTGCAAATTTCTAAAAATTTCCTTCACTAAATAATGCAGAAAAAAGTCATGCCTATGGTGAAGATTTTACAAAATTAACTGATTGGTTCGAACACCTTGATTGCAGAGATCTTCTCTGCAAACATATATAGCAGAATGCCATTGCTTCCACCAAGTTATTTGGCAAATGTATTTACTTTCTGCTTTTTCTTGTTTTATGATTACAAAAGATTCTCATGTTTTACTGTTGGAACATGATATATGTGGCAACGTGACTCTATATTCCAAGATTCTATATTCTTAGTGTTCTATTGCTCTCAAACCAAAGCATCTTGTATATGAGAGCATTTAATTGGGGACTTGCTTATGATTTCAGAGGATTAGTACATTAACATCATGGTGGGGAGCATGGCAGGAGGTAGGCATGCATAGCCATAGAGCTGGAAAAATTGCTGAAAGCTACTTCTTGATATTTAAGCAGCAATCAGAGAGAGAGAGAGAGAGAGAGAGAGAGAGAGAGAGAGAGCTTTTGATGCCTCAAAGCCCTCTCCTAGTGACACACCTCTTCCAATCCCATGTAAATGTAAAGAGTGTTTTATTCTGCAGAAGTTTAACATGTTGGGGTCTCCCATTACAAAGATAGAGAGACAACCAAATGGGCTTGCAGACCCAATATAACACACATTAGAGGAATCCCAGGGTACTTGGCCTTTGTCTTCCTCTATCTCTAGTCATTTCAGAACCATTACAGGATGTGGGGTCTGGAAACTGTTGCTGAGGAATGCTCTTCATTGTTATTGTTTGGTTGTTTGTCTGTTTTGTTTTTCTCTAGTAAATGATTTTCCTGGGCTTGCTTGGACTTGCCCAGTTCTTAGGTCTAGTCTCTGTTATGGAGTCAGCCTGTCTCATCCCTCTCATCCCCCCTTTCAGTAATGGGCCATTTAGAATCTTTGAAATGTTTTTAAGAGCTGGTATTATTGTTTAAGATTCATCAGTTGAACAGTGGACAGCCATTCTTTAACAAACTTAATTAGAGCATTGATTATACAGGGGCTTCAAGTCAAGGTTAACATTAGCAGGATAAAAGGACAGAGACAAGGGTGGTCTGCCAAAGAGACCAGTTGAAGAGGAACTCATACTAACCCTGAGATTGTTCTCTTTTTATTTTGTTCTCAAGTAGTCTCTCTCTCTCTCTCTTTCTTTTATTTTCTTCAAGACAGGGTTTCTCTGTGTAGACTTGGCTGTCTTAGAACTAACTCTGTAGACCAAGCTGGCCTTAAACTCAGAACTGGGATTAAAGGTGTGTGCCACCACTGCCTGGCATGTAGTCTCTTTCTTGACCACCTCTGAGTGGTCAACATAGAAACAACATTATTTTTGTCTAAGACTGTAAAGAGTCCTCCCTGTTGGAAGAACAGCAAGTCTAGGCCTCTTCTGTTCTATAAGATTATTTCTGTCAGGGAGGATAGGGAATTCTGTAGGGCTGTGATGAACTTTCTATCTCTTGTATATCTATATCTGTCACCATCTGTAGGGCCTTGTAAGTTTCATCTTGGAGTATTAGGGCTGAGGTCCCTACACTAGCAGCTCTGGCCAGCTTTATGTCAAGCAGAGAACCTAGTAACACAGTGGAAATGGCCACTCTTTTTATTCGATTGTTTGGAGGCGTTAGCTGGTTGATGATATCCTCCCCAGAGGAATAAGTCACTTTAGGTATATGCTGTATTAGAACATAAAAATCTTCAGTCATATTTACAACCAAGCCATAAATGTATGGAGTAAGGCCTGAAGTACAAACCAACCAAGCATTCTCAAGGGGGCAGCATGAATCCTACAGTGGTAGGGGTTATAGTGTGGCTGGAGAGGCAGGACTAGGCTGAGGGTATCTTATTTTCATTATAGAATCCCTGTCATGCTACTGACTGTAGGGTAAGCTTATTTTTATCTGACTGTTTTCATCTACATTGAGTATTATCTGTAGTCTGTGAATAGTCTCTATGGATAGTTATTGTTTTTAAAGTATGGGGACAGGGCATTTAAGTATAACCAACAGACCTGTGTTAATTCTGGGTTGGAGAAGTTAATAGCCTGGAAAGTTGCTTTTAATAATTACAAGGGTCCTGACTCAGATGTTGAAGTCGGTAATGTAGGAGGTATAACAATTTTAGGGAACAGTTGGTTAGACTTAACGAGACCTTACTGGGGCAAAATGGTAGTTAGTTCTGATGAAGGAGTGGTGGTAGGCAGAGGTAGAGGTTGGGGAAGTAGTTGGTTCAGCCTCACTAATACCTTGTTGGGACCTAAGGGGACCACAGATCTCACAAGGCTACATTGGAGCAATTGGAAAGTAAATAGAAATCCTGGATCATAACCAGAGATGTAATGTTTTAGTCCCTAAATCTTATCTACAGTCCAATCAACATTTTTGACAGCTGCCACGGACTTAATGACAAGACTGTTGTATCTCTCCCCAGTGGTACCCAGATAATAAGGGGGATCAAAACAATGTCTGCAAGCCACTCTCCTAGGTGGCTGGGTCTCCTTTCTTATGTGGGACCTGACTACAAATGTCTGCATATCTCTAAACTGGGTCACAGTGATGAGATCATCTTAGACAGGGGTTAGGGAGAGTTAGCTTATCTACCCAGTAGATTTGCCTCCCCATGCTGTACAGAAAAGGACTCTGGACCTCTATATTTGGTTCTCTGATTCCAATTTCAAGAGAGTGGCCTGGACAGACATAAAAGGGTTAAAACCAAGTGTTCCTTCAGGTCTCAGGTGAGTTCCTACCATAATCATCTACTAAGTCATAAAGGTCTACATGAAGATCATGGAACTAAGTGCTCAGAGAGCCAAGTGATGGGTGGAGTTGTCTATCTTACCCATTGCGGTATTAACTATGTGTTGGGTTAGATTCAGTGGTTAGTGGGGGCTAGTGGCTAGTGTAACAAAGCGTGAGCAGCAAGTAAGCAGTCTCAGGAGCGCTGGAGTTAGTTTTAGTGGATCACCAGGGTGTGTGTTGACTTTTTACTGTTCTTGTTGCAGTTCTTCTGCAAATCTCTTTCACTAGAATCTCAACTGTTGGATCATTTTTTTCTCCTGGAAAGCTTAATGGAGAAGTGATGTATCTACATCCAGATCTTGTTCACTTCAACAGCCATCATTGTGGTCAGGATCACAATATTGGGTCCTTTCTAGTGCAGTTCCAGAGTCTTGTAGTTATTTCTCTTAATTTTGATTTCGTCAGCTGGTTTAAAGCAATGGGATCAGGGGGAGGAGCAGACACATAGACCTGACAAATGGCAGCCAGAGTTGTTTCAATTTGATCAAGGCCTCCTTCAGGGTCTGATTCACCCTCTACTTGCCCTGAACTCTGGGGGTCTGTATGTACAATGTAATTTTCACTTGGTCTTCAGAACCTGTGTTAGAGATTGAGTTACCTGAGAAATGAAGGTTGATCTATTGTCAGAACCAAACAGGGTAGGCAAACCATATGTGGGTATGATGTCATTTAAAAGTTTCTTTGCCACTACGTTGGCAATCTTCTTTGCAGGGAGACATCTATCTGGATATGCCAAGGCCTCTATAAAAACTAACAAATACTTGTATCCATATGTTTCTGGTTTCGTTTTTGTATAATCTATTTTTCAATTAGTCCCTGGCTATTGACTTCTGATTCTGGTTCCTAGAATGGCTCTTTGATTGAAGCCTGAGAGTTCACGGCCTCAAAAGTGGCACAGTCTGAGATTACCTGATCTTGTAGTGGGAAATATATAATAAAATGGGACTGCCCACCAGGCCTCTGCACCAAGTCCCTCGGGCTATTTCTGATGTCCCTTTCTGATGCCCAGGGCAATGAATTATGGCCACTTTGAGAGGAAGTCATAATGTCTCTAATAAAGTAAGTATTTCTTTTTTATTTTTGATGGTTTTTCCCTTTAGCAGTCAATAATCTCATCTGTTGTCAGTGTAAATGTTATCTATGGTTCCTTTTGTCAGTTTTAAAGCCTGGGTTAGAGCCTCAGTTCAGCTATTTGGGCTGAAGTTTCCAGAGGCAAAGCAGTTGCCCAAACAACAGAGTCTAAGTCTATTACCACTACCACTGCTTACATGATTCCATTCTGGATGAAGCTGCTCTCATCCATGAAGTAGATATGTTTCATGTGTGGCTAGAATATGTCAGTCAAACCTGGCCTGAATGTCTCCCATAACTATAGACTAATCATGTTGCATATCTTAGAAATGGTCAAATAGCAGGGTGGCTGGATTTTATGCAAATGATGGGTTATATCTTATGTGAGGGGGATTTAAAGTAGAGTCTGAAAGAACATCAGATGCACTGGACAGCCACCAGCTGGGTGGGTTCTTGAGGAAACCTTCAATAGTATGGGGGTGGGGTGGTCATAACAAGTTCCTGTCCTGTGGTTATTTTTTGAGCATACTTGACTAGCAAGGCAATGACAGCTATGATCCAGAGGCAGGCTGTCCATCCTTGGGCCACCAGGTCTAGATTCCTAGATGAATAAGTCACAGGTCTTTCTTATAATCACAAAGTTTGGGTGAGCACCCCATTTGGTATCCCTTTTCTCTGATCCAATATACAGGTAGAAAGGTTTGTGAATATCTGGGAGGTCCAAGGCCGGCACCTCCAATAAGGCTCTTCTTTGAATCTTAAAAGCCTTGTTCATCTTAGTGGTTCATTTTATTTTGTATTCTTGGACCCTGGTGGCCTCACACAATGGTTTGGCTATCTCAGTGAACCCTGGAACCTAAAGTCTATGAAACCTGGAAGATTCCAGAAATTCTCATACTTGTCTTCAGGTTAATAAGACTGAGATATTAAGGATGGTTTGCTTCTGGGGTGTCCAGTAGCATGTATTGGTCAGGTCCCTGGAATATGTACCCTAGATAGGTGACCTCAAGTTGATAAAGCTGGGCCGTTTTAGCAGACACTTGGTAGCCAAAGTCCTGTAGTAGGTCTCATGTGACCTCCCAGCATGTCTTCAAGTTGGGGGCCTATAGTACATACTGAAACAGTTATTTGGAGATGGTCCTGTTGGTACTTACCCAAGTCCTTATGTAGTGCCTCCTCAAAAGTTGTAGGTGAGTTCTTGAATCCTTGAAGCAGGTATGCCCAAGTCGATTGTCCCTGGAAGCCTCTCTCCAAGTCTTGTCATTCAAAAGCAAACAGAGGCTGACTTTTGTGTGCCAGAGACAGGCCACAAAGCCACTTAGTAGCTGAAGCTTCCAATGGATGTCAGGGGCAGTTTGGTTACCAAAAGCCATGCTCACAGCTGACCAGTGCTCTCTGGCTTCTGGGTCAAAAACAATATAGACCCTAGAGGCTTTAAAAAGTCTTTCTAGATATTTCCTGGGACTCTCGTTCTTTCTCTATCATCTGGCTCACCCTAAACAAAATTGTGGGCTATCTGGTGGTGTCTCAGAGGCCCCCCTATCAGAATCTGATGGTAGACACAGATCCTCTTCTTACCTTTAACAGCATTGTTAAAATCCCAGTCAGGTCAAATCAAAGGAAAGGCTGTATGGTTATTAGTCTGAACTTGAGTGGGCAGCCCATCTGCTCACAGAGTCAATTTCAGGGCAGCTCTCACAATCTTCTTACTCTCCTCTGTCATGAAGAGAACCTGGAACAATTGCTGAGAGCCATCCCAGGTGGACCGGTGAGTCAGCATGAATGAATCTAGAAGACCTGTGAGAGCTGATCATTACCGGTAAATGACACACATGTCATGAACTGTCTCTCCTGAACATCTCAGGGGAGTCCCATAGCTTAGAAGGGTAAGACTGTAGTAGAGTCAGTCCATTGGGCAATATGGGCCTGAGTGTGAGTGAGGTGGACTCCAAGTGGAGTCAGGAGAGTCAGAGGACTCAGATACTGCTCCTCCCTCTGCCTGTGCTGACTGAGAAGGGGCAGTGGTGGCAGGAACATTAGGAGAGGGACAAAGATCCTGCTCAAGAGCAGAATGGGGGAGTAAGGCAGGGGACTGAGGTTGACCCTCCTTTAAAGGAAGAAGGGTGGGGGACAGTGAGAGCTGTAACAACAAAAGATCTTATCTGAACAGGGGGCTTTTAAACCAGGCACTGTCATGTGGTATTGTATGGCACTTAGTTCGGGTGGTCCCAAGTCTCATAAACTAAACCATCACCCTATAAATGATGAGGACATGGAAAGTCACCTCCTTAGGCCATAGGTGGGCTATTTATTTCTGTAAAATATGGTTAGTTTGCAGGGATAAACAACCAGATCTGAGTCTTCTATGACTTGGCAAAGGTCCTTAAAATGGTTCAGGACCAGGACCAGTGGGGTGCTTTGTGCCTGTTCCATTCTAGGAATCAAAGAAAAATTTGTACGAGAGGACAAAAAGTACAAACAGAATTCACACAGACAGACCCAGAAGAACATTTCCAAGAAAATAAAAACAAAACCAAAAGGCTGTGTCAGTAGGACTTCCTCCCTGTGCATGGGCGGCCCACAGACCCACAGTCAGCTCATAATCTAGATGGGAACCAGAAAGTTATCTTGCTTCTGGTGGTGGGGGGGAGGTTAGGAGAGTCCTTGGTTGCCCCAGCCAGGTGACAAAATCGGCCTCCACTTTGCTCCTCTAGGCCTCCACATTAAACCAGAAACAGAAACACAGATATGGACAAAAGACAACCAGGTGCAGGGACTTACCAATCAGAGGAAAAACAAACAAACAAATGAACAACAACAACAAAAACCAGTCCACTATTTGGGGGGTGGGGTTCCTCCATTGAATCCCAGATGAGCCCTCAAATGTAAAGGTCCATGATTCCTGAAGAATGCTATTCTGGACTCAAATATTATGCAAATGTAAAGAGTGGCTTTTCTTGGTTTTTTGTTTGTTTGTTTGTTTTCTCTGTAGAAGTCCAGCAGGTTGGGGGTCTCCCATTACCAAGATAGAGAGATGACCTTGTGAGCTTACAGGCCTGAGTTATAAGCACATTAGGGGAATGCTGGGGTAGGTGGGCTTTGCCTTACTCTGTCTTTAGCCATTCCAGAACCATTACTGCAGTGTGGGGGCTGGAAACTGTTGCTGATCATGTTTGTTTTTGTTTTGTTTTGTTTTGTTTTGTTTTTCTCGTAACTGACCTGTCTGAGCTTGCCTGGACTTCCCAGGTTCTTAGTCACTGTCATTAGTCTTAGTGTTTGTCCTGGCTTCAGTGTGTGATCCTGATAATGGGCACCTGGAAAGATTCTAATATTCTCTGTTAGGCTTGTCTAATCTTTGAAATTTTGACATGATGTTGTCATCTAAAGTTACCTTATACAATCTCACATTTTAAGTTAACCTTCATTTTGTGTTGGGTTTGCATTTGTAGCTTTTCTTGGCTCTACACAGATCTTAATCTATGACATTAGACAAGGGTGAGAACATTGCACCTTATTAAATTAAGATGATGTAGTACTTATCATGGTCAGTGATGAAGGATTGAAAAGACTACACATTGACAGGACATATATTTATTTATATCTCTCTAAGAGTATGTCTAATGCCAAAGCATTAAACACAAGAAGGAGGATGTCAGTTTACCTGTTAGACAAGAGATGTGCTTACCAAAAGTCTACAGGAAAACATAGTCAAAAAGAATCAACTTCCTTCTAAAATGAGAAGATTATCTACATCAGTTTTCACATAACTTTTTACTTAAAAATAAGATTGGATTTCATCAGCTTTTTGAAGCATCATTTTTATAACATATTATAAATACTATTATAATGAAATGTCTGTGTTTTAATAGAGAAGTACCTAGCCCAGTATGGCCCCGATGGGCACAGTGTGACATGGTTCCTGCTCCTGGATGAGGCCTCCTGATGAGAGCCTCCACTAGTGAGGCTGGCTGCTGTGGGCTTAAGGCTTGTTTGTATAATAATGTACATACTTTCTGGACCCTGTAGCATTAGATGACTCTTTCTTTCTAAGGAAAGTCTTCCAGGTTAATGTTAATGACTCCATGATAGAATCAGCAAGAGTCCAGTAGTCAAGGGTGTGGCTGTTTCTCAGCAAAACTGTGAACACTGGGACCTTAAACACAGCCCTTAAGGCTATGGAAAGAGCTCCACATACAAGAATTTGAAAATATATATTTTCTCAACTATGCACAAAATAATGAGGCATTATGAATTATATAAGGGATTTCACAAATCTAAAGGAACAGAGGTAACTACACTATGATCCAGCTTGTCAGAAAGATACAAAGACAGACTGATAAAAAGTCAGGCAGATTCCTGAGTTCAAAGTCAGCCTAGGACACAGGGAGTGGGGGGAGGGGGGGAGGTGTGGTGGAAATGCTAATATCAGAACTGAGTCCCACCTTGCTTAGTCTGTGCTTAACAAAGACAGGCAAATCTCTAAATTGTTTTGCAACCTTAAAAGAAAATATTTGCTTTCTGTCTCCTAAGTATAAAAGGGCTAGGGTTCTAGGATGCTGATTCATAGGATAATCAAAAGGAAACCTGAAGTAAATGACTGAATTGTAAAATAAAAGACTGGACTTGTGTTCTGAAGGAGTTCAGCTATCCAGTGAATTATTTTAGGATAAAAAGAGAGAACTGCTTGGAGAACACAAACACACACACACACAAACACACACACACACACACACACACACACACACACACACACACACACACAAGCAAACAGGACATGGACAGAGACATCTTTTAGAATAGTGAGCAAGCAGAATATACACAGAGAAGTCCCTAGAGAGAAAGCAGAACATAGAGAGAAGCAGACTGGAAAAGCCGTATCAAGCAGAACACAGGGGGTCAGCTTGGATCCACAATTTGACTTCAAGTCCTTCTTTGGTCACTACTAGACACCCTTTCTTTCAGAACCCCTCTCCAAGCCAAGGGTGGTTCTTGGCAGAGAAGATTTTTTTTCTTGAATATATTCTTCATTTACATTTCAAATGTTAAAACCTTTCCCAGTTTCCCTCCTCCCCAAAATCCCCAACCCCTCCTCCCACCCCTTGCCTCCAAGTATATGCCCCTCCACCCAACCCACTCCCCACCCCATTTCCCCACACTGCAACATCTATAAAGCCTTCAGAGGACCAAAGACTTCTCCTCCCACTGATGCCCAACAAGGCATTCCTCTGTCACACTTTGTGCTGGAAACATGTGTACCCCTTGGTTGATGGTTTAGTCCCTGAGAGTCCTGGGACATCTGGGTGACCATCATTGTGTTTCCCATGGGCTGCAAACCCCTTCAGCTCCTCCAGTCCACCTTCCAACTCCTCCATTGGAGACTCCACGCTCAGTCCAGTGGTTGGCTGCTAGCATCTGCCTCTGTATGTGTAAGGCTCTGTCAGGGCCTCTCCAAAAGACAACCATAACAGGCTCCTATTGGTATGCACTTCTTGGCATCCATAGTAGTGTTAGAGTTTGATGACTGTTTATAAGATGAATCCCCAGATAGGGCAGTCTCTGGGTGGTCTTTCCTTCAGTCTCTGCTCCACACTTTGTCTCCATAATTGCTCCTGTCAGTATTTTGTTCCCTTTCTCAGAGGAACCAAAGCACCCCAACTTCAGTCCTCCTTTCTTCTTGAGCTTCCTGTGGTCTGTGAATTGTAACTTGTTTATTTTGAGCTTTTGGGCTAATATCCATTTATCAGTGAGGGCATACCATGGGTGTTCTTTTGTGATTGGGTTACCTCAGTCAGGATGACACTTTCTAGTTCCATCCGTTTGCCCAAGAAATTCATGAATTCATTGTATTTAATAGCTGAATAGTACTTCATTTTGTATATATACCACAATTTCTTACCCATTCCTCTGTTGAAGGACATCTGGGTTCTTTCTACCTTCTGACTATTATAAATAATGCTGCTATGAATGTAGTGAAGCTTGTGTCCTTATTACATGTTGGAGCATCTTCTGGGTATATGCCCAGGAGTGGTATAGCTGGGTCATCAGATAGTACTATATACACTTTTCTGAGGAACTGCAAAACTAATTTCCAGAGTGGTTTTACCAGCTTGCAATCCCACCAAAAATGCAGAAGTGTTCCTCTTACCCCACATGCTCTCTAACATCTGCTGTCCCCTGAGATTTTGATCTTAGCCATTCTGACTGGTGTGAGGTGGAATCTCAGTGTTGTTTTGATTTGCATTACCCTGATGACTAAGGATGTTGAACATTTCCTTAGGTATTTCAGAACCATTCAAGTTTCCTCAGTTGAAAATTCATTATTTAGCTCTGTTCCCCATTTTTAATAGGGTTATTTGACTTTCTGGAGTCTAATTTTTTGAGTTTTTTGTATACATTGGATATTAGCCCTTTATCGGATGTAGGATTGGTAAAGATCTTTTCCCAATCTCTTGGTTGCCGTTTTGTCCCTTTGACAGTGCCCTTGGCCTTACAGAAACTTTGCAGTTTTATGAGGTCCCATTCTTGTTCTTAGAGCATAAGCCATTGGTGTTATATTCAGGAAATTTTCCCTTGTGTCCATGTGTTCAAGGTTCTTCCCCACTTTCTCCTCTATAGGCTTCAGTGTTTGTGATTTTATGTGTAGGTCCTTGATCCACATGGACTTGAGCTTTGTACAAGGAGATAAGAATGGGTCAATTTGCATTTTACTGCATGCTGACCTCCAGGTGATCCAGCACCATTTGTTAAAAATGCTGTCTTTTGTTCCACTAGATGTTTTTAGCTCCTTTGTCAAATATCAAATGACCATAGGTGTGTGGGTTCTTTTATGGGTCTTCAATTCTATTCCATTGATCTTCCTGCCTGTCTCTGTACTAATACCAAACTGTTTTTATCACTATTGCTCTGTAGTAGAGCTTGAGGTCAGGGATGATGATTCCTTCAGGAGAACTTTTGTTGTTAGAATAGTTTTTTGTTATCCTTGGTTTGTTGTTATTCCAGATGAATTTGAGAATTGTTCTTTCTAGCTCTATGAAGAATTGAGTTGGAGTCTGATGGGGATTGCAGTGAATCTGTAGATTGCTTTCAGCAAGATGGCCATTTTTACTATATTAATCCTGCCAAACCGTGAGCATGAGAGATCTTTCCATCTTCTGAGATCTTCAATTTCTTTCTGTAGAGGTTTGAAGTTCTTGTCATACAGATCTTTCACTTGCTTGGTTAGAGTCAAACCAAGGTATTTTATATTATCTGTGACTATTGTAAAGGGTGTTATTTCCCTAATTTCTTTCTCAGCTTTTCTATCCTTTGAGTATAGGAAGGTTACTGACTTGCTTGAGTTAATTTTATATCAGACCACTATGCTGAAGTTGTTTATCAGCTGTAGGAGTTCTCTGGTGGAAGTTTAGGGGTTGCTTAAGTATATGATCATATCATCTGCAAATAGTGATATTTGACTTCTTCCTTTCCAATTTGTATAACTTTGACCTCCTTTTGTTGTCTGATTGCTCTGGCTAGGACTTCAAGTACTATATTGAATAGATAGGGAGAGAATGGGCAGCCTTGTCTGGTCCCTGATTTTAGTGGAGTTGCTTCAAGTATCTCTCCATTTCATTTGATATTGGCTACTGGTTTGCTTTCACTCTGTTTAGGTATGGGCCTTGAATTACCGATCTCTCTAAGACTTTTATCAGGAATTTTGTCAAAAGCCTTTTTAGCATCTAATGAAATGACCATATGTTTTTTTTTCCTTGAGTTTGTTTATGTAGTGGATTACATTGATGGATTTCCATATATTGAAACATTCCTGCATCCCTGGAATGAAACCTACTTGATTGTGGTAAATTATCATTTTGATGCATTCTTGGATTGGTTTGGCCAGAATTTTGTTGAGTATTTTTGCATCAGTGTTCGTAAGGGAGATGGTATGAAGTTCTCTTTCCTTGTTTGGTCATTTTTGGTTTAGGTATAAGTGTCATTGTGGCTTCATAAGATGAGTAGGGTAGTGATCCTTGAGTTTCTATTTCATGAAATAGTTTGAAGAGTATTGGTATTAGCTCTTCTTTGAAGATCTGATAGAATTCCCCACGAAACCCATCTGGTCCTGGGCTTTTTTTTTTTTTTTTTTTGAGGGGAGACTATTAACTACTTCTATTTCCTCAGGACTTATGGGACTAGTTAGATGGTTTATCTTTTCCTGTTTTACTGTTGGTACCTGGTATGTATCTAGAAAGGTGTCCATTTTGTCCAGATTTTCAAATTTTGTTGAGTATAAGCTCTTGTAGTAGTATCTGATGATTTTTTTGAATTTCCACAGTTTCTGTTGTTATGTCCCCTTGTTCATTTCTGATTTTATTAATTTGGGTTGTGTCTCTGTGTCCTCTGGATAGCCTAGCTAAGGATTTATCCATTTTGTTGATTTTCTCAAAGAACCAGCTCCTGGTTTTGTTTCTTTGTATAGTTCTTTTTGTTTCTATTTGGTTGATTTCAGCCCTGAGTTTGATTATTTCTAGCAGTCTACTCCTCTTGGGTGTATTTGCTTCTTTTTGTTCTAGAGCTTTCAGATGCACTGTCAAGCTGCTAATGTAAGCTCTCTGCATTTTCTTTTTGGAGGCACTTAGAGCTATCAGTTTTCCTCTTAGCACTGCTTTCATCGTGTCCCATAAGTTTTGGTATGATGAGTCTTCATTCTCATTAAATTATAAAAAGTCTTTAACTTTTTTCTTTATTTATTCCTTCATTTATCATTGAGAAGACCATTGTTCAAAGTTCACATGTATGAATGTTTTCCATTGTTTTTGTTTGAATTTAAGACAAGTCTTAGGCTATGGTGATCTGATAAGGTGCATGGAATTATTTCAATATTTCTGTATCTGTATTTCTGTATTTCAATATTTCTGTTGAGGCCTGTTTAGTGATCAATTATATGATCAATTTTGGAGAAGGTACCTTGAGGTACTGAGATGAAGGTATATTCTTTTGCTTTAGGATGGAATTTTCTATAAATATCTGTTAGATCCATTTGGTCCATAATTTCAATTAGTTTCACTGTGTGTCTGTTTAGTTTCTGTTTCCATAATTTGTTCATTGTTGGGAGTGGGGTGTTGAAGTCTTCCACTATTATTGTGTGGGGTGCAATGAGTGCTTTGAGCTTCAGTAAATTTTATTTTACGAATGTGGCTGCCCTTGCATTTTGAGCTTAGATCTTCAGAATTGAGAGTTCATCTTGGTAGACTTTTCTTTTGACCAGTATGAAGTGTCCCTCTTTATCTTTTTTGACAACTTTTGGTTGAAAGTCAATTTTATCCAATATAAGAATGGCCACTCCAGCTTGTTTCTTGGGACCATTTGCTTGGAAAATTGTTTTCCAAACTTTGACTCTGAAATAGTGACTGCCTTTGTCATTGAGGTTCATTTCTTGTATGCAGCAAAATGTTGGGTCCTGTTACATATCCAGTCTGTCAGTCTATGTCTTTTTTTGGGGGGAATTGAGAACATTGATGTTAAGAAATATTAAGGAAAAGTGATTGTTGCTTACTGTTATCTTCTTTGTAAAAGGTAAAATTCTGTTTGTGTGGCTATCTTCTTTTGGTTTGTTGAAAGATTACTTGATTGCTTTTTCTAGGGTGTGGTTTCCTGCTTTGTATTGTTATTTTCCACCCACTATCCTTTGTAGAGCTCAACTTGTGGAAAGATATTGTGTAAATTTGCTTTTGTCATGGAATGTCTTGTTTTGTCCGTCTATGGTAGTTGAGAGTTTTGCTGGGTATAGTAGTCTGGGCTGACATTTACATTATTTTAGGGTCTGTATGATATCTGCCCAGGATCTTCTAGCTTTCATAGTTTCTGGTGAGAAGTTTGGTCTATATTCTGACAGGTCTGCCATTACATGTTACTTGACCTTTTTCCCTTACTGCTTTTAATATTCTTTCTTTGTTTAGTACATTTGCTGTTTTCATTATTATGTGATAGGAGGAATTTCTGTTCTTGTCCAGTCTGTTTGGAGTTCTCCAGGCTTCTTGTATGTTCATGGGCATCTCTTTCTTTAGGTTAGGGAAGTTTTCTTCTATAATTTTTTGAATATATTTACTGGACCTTTAAGTTATAAATCCTTGCTCTCTTCTATACCTATAATCCTTAGGTTTGGTCTTTTCATTGTGTCCTGGATTTCCTGGATGCTTTGGCTTACAAGATTTTTGCATTTTGCATTTTCTTTGACTATTGAGTCAATGTTTTCTATGAAATCTTTAGCATCTGAGATTCTTTCTTCTGTCTCTTATATTCTGTTGATGCTTGCATCTATGACTCCAGAATTCCTTCCAAGGTTTTCTATCTCCAGAGATGTCTAACTTTGTGATTTCTTTATTGTTTCCACTTCCATTTTTAGAGCCAGGATAGTGTTGTTCAGTTCCTTCACTTGCTTATTTGTTTTTTACCAAAATTCTTTAAGTGATTTTTTTTTATTTTTTAAAAGTACATTTTCCATGTTTTTTTTTAAAGATTTTTATTTATTTATAAATACACTGTAGCTGTCTTCAGACACCAGAAGAGGGCGTCAGATCTCTTTTCGGATGGTTGTGAGCCACCATGTGGGTGCTGGGATTTGAACTCGTGACCTTTAGAAGAGCAGCTGATGCTCTTATCCACTGAGCCATCTCTCCAGCCCTCTTTAAGTGATTTTTGTGTTTCCTCTTTAAGGGTTTCTACCTGTTGACCCATATACTTCTGTGTTTCTTTAAGGAATTTTTGTGTTTCCTCTTTAAGGGCTTCTGCCTGTTGACCCATGTTCTCCTGTAATTCCCTATGTGATTTTCATGTTGCGTCTTTAACAGCTTCTACCTGTTGACCCATATTCTCCTGTATTTCTTTAAGGTAGGTATTTATGTCCTTCTTGATGTCCTTTATCAGCATCATGAGGTGTGATTTTAAATCCAGTTCTTGCTTTTTCAATGTGATTTGGTATCCAGAATTTGTTGTCATGGGAGAACTGGGTTCTGATGGTGCCATGTTTCCTTGGTTTCTGTTGTTAATGATCTTGCATTTGCCTTTGGCCATCTAGTTATCTCTGGTGTTAGCTGGTCTTGCTGTCTCTGACTGTGGCTTCTCTGTCCTGCAAGCCCCCATGTATCTGTACTCCTGGGATTCCCATTCTCTCAAATGCCCTCATATGGCTTGTTCTCCAGGAAGTATCAGGAGATGCGGTCTTCCCTCTTGCAGACCTGACAAGGGTCGAATGCCCTGCGTGTAGCTGGTTCTCTAGAAAATATCACAGGTCTTCCCTGTGGCAGAACTGACGGGGTCTACCACAGCAGAATGAATGGGCAGGCAGTGGCGAAGGAAGGGGGAGAAGGAATGGAAGAGGAGTGGAATTCTGGAAGGCAGGGTCTTGGTGTTTGCTGGGTAGTGAGTCCCAGCAGCTCTGGGCCTCCATAGGTGGGGATGGTTCTTACCAAATGCCCTGCATGCTGCTGGTTTCCTTGAAAGTATCAGGAGATGGGGTCTTCCCTGTGGCAGAACTGGCAGGAGTCTACCAAAAAAGAATGGCCAGACAGTGGCGGAAGAAACAAAGATTTTTATTAAAAACAATAAGTAGTAAATAAGCTGGGGCTGTAGTCGGTCATCTCCTTAAGAGTGTTGTAGTCCTTTTGAACTGATGATCTTCCAGGGATGACATCACCAATGACACAATTCTTCTTAGAGTCTGCATTTGTGAAGTGCTTTTGTTAGGCACTAGGCTCACTGCTGGTGCTGATTAATACAAGAATTTATC
Organism: Tokudaia tokunoshimensis; assembly: GCA_036184795.1. Classification (NCBI taxonomy): domain Eukaryota; kingdom Metazoa; phylum Chordata; class Mammalia; order Rodentia; family Muridae; genus Tokudaia; species Tokudaia tokunoshimensis. The sequence continues at coordinate 98,827,077 of BTHU01000011.1, read as the reverse complement.
TGTATAACTTTTTTTGTGATAAAATACGATGACCAAAAGTAGCATAGAAGAAAGTATTCACATGATTATAAAGAAATTTCTTCTAGTGTGGCCTGATAACTCACTTACAATGTGCCTGTTGCAGGTTTGTTTCATGATGAGTGTTCTTTTAGAAACGTGTTGATCCAGACTGACACTAACAATGTGAAACAGTTACATTCTGCAAAAATATTTGTCTTTCTCAAGAACCCATTTTTGGGATCTTAGAGTGTTGGTTGCTCTAGAAAGACCACACGAGACCAAAAAGTTCCACGTGAGGTTTATTGAGAGGGGAAAGGGCAAAGGTGGTGGCAGAAAGTGAAGAGGGGAAGGGGGGTATTCCTCTTATATATATGGATGGTGACAGGGTCATAGGTAAAGGTGAGCCCAATGGAGTCTGGGAAAACGGTGACTGTTGTCTTGGCAAAAGGTCCTGGTACCAACATTCCTCCCTTATTATTATAAAGAGAAGAAAAGAGGAGGGGGAAGCCAATGGTGAAAAGGGAATGAGGGCACCACAACTCTTAAGCTACTTCCTGCTGCGTAGGGGCATCATTAATTTTGGGGTGTAGCTGACTTTCACCATCGGGATCCACTTGGTAAAGGTTCACATCAGATACCTCTGTGGACAGTGGATCTTCTGTGGGCATCGGCGGGTAATCCTGTAATGGGAACTGATTAATAGTTTGGTTAGAAATTTTTTGTATTTGCTGTTGGAGGAATGTAGAAACAAGATTAATTAGGCAGGGAGCAAATGATAACACCAGGAAAATGACTAGAAAAGGCATTACAAAGGGGAGTATCCACTTCCATATAGGGTTTTCGAAAATCCCAGAACTGGAGGTCTCAAGATCCCTGAAATTCTTTATGTCTGACTGTAGCTCCTGGATTTTATTTCTCACTATCTTGGATTGGTTGACATAGAAACAGCATTCTTCTTGAAGGAACAGGAAAAGACCACCTTCTTTAGCTGTCAGGACATCTAGGGCCAGTCAGTTCTGAAGCACCATGGCTGCCAAAAAATTGATCTGTTTCTGAATAGTAAGCACAGTTTCACTCATTTCTTGAAGATAACGTTTGAACTGGGAAAGGACTATATTATATTGGATCATGGAAGTGGTTATCCCTGCAATTCTCATACCAACTCCTATGGCTATTTCCGTAACGACCAAGAGTGGCACTACCTGAGCTACCCACTTATGTTGGGCAATCAACAACTGGGATTGGCAGGGGATTTCTCCCAGTTCAGGGAAAAGGAGTACCAATGTGCAAACTCCTGACCAGCTGGTGGGTAGGTGATAGTATACTGGGTGCCACAAAAAATTGACATGTTCTGGACTACAGGACATTGTGGCAGAGATGATATATCAAGAATTAGGGTTCTATTACAGTCTAGGAAACATTGTTCTTACAGAACGTGTCCTGGAGGTCTTAAAACAGTTTGCCATGCCAAAGAGAGGGATAGAGGTAAGGTATGGAGTCATGGCAACATTGGAGTCAGGACAGCTGACAAAAGGTGAAGAAAGGTTACTTGGCAGTATCACCAGAGAGGCTTTAAGTGACAATTGTGAGTCAATTCCAGGGGGTATGCATAACCATATATCTTTAAAGTGATCAGGCATGGTGACATTAATGTCAAGGTCTGAAGCAAAAGGCAAAGTGACAAGTTAGTGCCATTTATGAGGGGTGCTGTCAAGGAGGTAAGGACCTCAGAGGGATGTTTGATAATCTTCCCTATTTTTCCAGTATCTAGGGGTTGGGCAATTGAGACATATTTTCTCTGAATATGGATAGTACTTACTGGGGAACAGGGCTGATTTTTATAATAGAGCTTACCAAAAGCTCCTGTGGCCCACCTGGAATCCCATGGGTCTTGTATGCAGAAGAAAAGTGTCTTGTGGTATTGATAGAAGAAATGATTGATTTGTGATCCTAGCATATGTATCTGACAAGACCAATATGTGCAGCTCCCATATTCATCTGGGCATTTTCTACAATAACTTTTGTCTGGTCAGAGAGAACGCAAGCATAGATATCATAATATTTAGATGGGATAATAGATACAGGGATGATAGCAATTTGGATCAGTTCCTGGCATCTGGCTATGGAGCAGTTTGCTGACCCTATTTGGAAAGACATTTTGTTGTCTGTTGGGGTTTCTTGAACATTGAATCTCCAGATGTAAGGACTTCCCTGGATGGAAACAAAGAACAACAGGGGGACGATGAGAAGCCTATGTCTAATCCAGTGAATTCGACCTCGACTACCAGAGTGGAGTCTCTCTTTTTTGGGATTGGGGACAAGATGAGTGTTCTCAATGTCCTCCAGAGCTTAACAGAGCAAGGTTCTGGTAGAGTCCAGTAACTTGATGACAACAGGAGAATGATGTTTAGAAATAGAGGGGTTGTGGGCTTCCCAAACTCTTTGGTTCACCTGAGAAGCTGGTAAAGGAAACAACACATTAGTGTTATTAGGTTGACTGGCTAGAAGAAGGGGCAGAGGAGCGCTGAGAGCTTGGGCTCAGAAGAGTGGAGGGAGCAAAGGAAATACAGGCTCCCAACTTAGCTAAAAAATCCCTTCCCACTAAGGGAGCAGGACATGTTGGTACTATCAAAAAGGAATGGGTGAGGGTTACACCCCTAAAAATGCAGCTAAGTGGTGGGGTCTGATGAGGAAGATAAGGTTCTCCTCCTACCCTGACTATAGGAAAATGCGAAGGTGAAGTGGATCCCCAAAACTCTGAGTAAATGGCCCTGGTATCCAAGAGGAAGGAGATGGGGCGCCCACATACCATGATAGCTACCCAGGGCTCCCTGCTGGTGATGGGTGTGGTCAGGTTGAGGGAGCTCTGGCCCCTTCAGTCATGCATAGCCAAGCCTAGGAGGTCAGCTGGAGGAATACCTAGATGGGATGTCCCTCTGTTCTGCAAGACACAAGGGCAATCAACAGCCCAATGTCCCTCCCAACAGCACTTAGGGCACGGTCCTCTTGGCTTGCAGTGATTAGGGCAAGCCCTTGCCCAGTGACCTTGCTGACCACATCTATAGCAGGCAACTGGTGGTTCCTGAACCTTAGAAGGCCAGGGGTCCTGGGTAGTAGCTAGAGGTCATACAACCTTTGCCAGCATGTGGTATTTTTGTTTTTAGGCTTTTTCGTCTCATTCATAGTACACCTTGAAGGTCAGCACCAAGACTGTGGAGTTAGGGGCCCCCCCTCTCCAAGAACCTAAGTTTAGCTTTTATGTCAGGGTAGCTCTGGGGAAAAAGTAGGTCATCAGAATTTGCTTACCTTCTGGGTTTTAAGGGTACAGAATAGTGTATTGTAATAAAGCCTTTGTGAGGCATTCTAAAACCTGAGATGGGTTCATCTGCTTGTCCTGGACAACCTCCTGCAGTCTTTCAACATTTACTGGCTTTAAGGCTACTTTTCTAAGACCAGCCAGAAGGCACGTAATAAACCTCTCTTTGGCTAAAATACCACTTGCAGAATTCTAATTCCATTGGGGATCCTAGTCAGGCATCGCCTCAGATCTGATAGGATATGTTCTGTCTATTTGGTGAATTTTGTCTGCATGTGTTTTTGCCTCTTCCCAAACTTTCATCCGTTCATCAGGAAGTAAATTATTATCAGTAAGAATCATATAAACATCATGGAAAGTCAAGCTATAAGATTGAGTGATGTACTAGAATTCCTTAACAAAGCTGGAAGAGTTGGAAGTATAGAACCCAGTTTGCTTTATATGTGAGAAAATTTACTCAACCTGAAAGGAACATGTACTCTGACCAGACCATTAACTCCAGCCATTTCCTTTAAAGGAAAGAACAGTGCTGGGTCAGGTGTTCTTGGAGGAAAAGAAGTACTTGGGGGTCTGGCTGTGGCCTTAGAACGTGTGATAGGAGGGGTAAAGGTTGGCACCAGTTCAGGGCATATGGAGTGACCTGTAGCTGGCACAGAAGGAGGGGAGGGGTCTGGAGAGGTCAAGCTAGTAGGCTCCTGGGCCTGGTGAGAAGGAGAAACTGAGGTGGCAGTTTGGGTTTTCGTTGGCATGGCGGTAGATCTGTGGCAGATGGGAGATTCTTTGGAGGGATCAAGTGTAGCATCATCTAGTGGAGGGTGGGTAGGTTTCATGGCTAAGAGATGTTGGGTTGGGGGACAGGAAGAGCAGAGGGAGGGTTTAGATTGAAGACAGATGAAAGCTTGAACATATAAAACCTCATTGCATTTACCTGACTGTTGGCAGTATATATGGAAATCTCTTAAAATGATTGGGTCTAGAGTGCCATTCAGTGGCCATTTGGAATTATTATCTAAAGGGTATTGAATCCAGACCTTATTGCAGAGGTGTATCAGTTTTGAACGCCTCAAATTGGGCATTAGTTTAGAGATTTGAGATTTTCCAGGAGACATCCCAGTGGGGTGCCTGGAGATAGGGTGTAAGACAAGTTAGTGCCTATAGGGTGAGAGGGAAGTTACTGGATAATCCACACCAGTGTCCCAGAGGACTACCAGCAACGTGATTACGGCCAAGCTAGAAATTCAGGAGTCACGAGTAATTTCTAGGGGCCCGGTGGTGACATTTCCTGGAAATGTCAGAAAGCAATCTACCCTGGTCCAGGAATTTTCGGCAGCTGCAAGAGCTCAAGGGATTTTAGACTGCTCTTGAGAATGGAAGTCACCCAAGGGCTCTATGTCCTAACACATAGGTCAGCCAGGAAGCCAGTCATATGGACTGGGTACTGAAAGCCAACCCTTATCCCAAAAGAGGCTGGCCAGGCCTTAACTGATCTAAGGGTCCCTCCCGTCAACAGGAGAAACTCCTTACCAATTAATATGGCCGGTGTGTGTTTGCGGGATTCTGCAGTCTGGTAGCAGGAAGTATGGAACTGTTTGGTAGGTTGGCCAGAGGTCAGCTTCACGTGGTAGGCCACAGAGGCACAGCTCACGTGGTAGAAACCTATGAGTTTTCTCAGCGGTGGCAACAGCAATGGTCTGTGCAGTGGTGGAAATCCATGTGGTGGATAACAGCAGGTGCTAGCAGATGGAGTCCATGTAGTGATGGTGGTGGCATCGGTTCTCCAGCAGCAGCAGCTTCATGGCTGCGCTGGATGGTGACAGCCAGTGGCCTGGGTCTGCAGCTTCCCTGCGTAGCGATCACGAAAGTCTCAGCACCAATGTTGGAATCTCACCCGCTGGACAGCTTCCAGGAAACCAAAGTCTTTGGGTTCCGGGGGAATTATGGTTACAACGCTGAAACTTGGGAAGCCTCACCCCACCTGGACATGGGCAGGATTGACTGATTGATAGCTCTTTCTCCATTCCGTGGGTGGTGGTGCATGGCTGTTCTTAGTTGGTGGAGAGATTTGTTTGGTTAATTCCAATATGGGATGAGACTCTGGCATGATGAATAATTATGCATCCCCGAGCTGTCAGTGTCCCCCAACTTCTTAGAGGGACAAGTGACGTTCAACCACCAGAGACTGAGCAATTACAGATCCCAGTACCAATACCCATGTCCTTCCCCTTCTTCAACTCATGTCTTAGCTGTTTGGGGAAAAGAGTGTATGGTGCAAACATCCTTTTCACTCATCCAAATCTTTAGCAGTTATATTAGGCCAACACATCAGACTTACAAGTGAAATACTTTCATCTTAAATGACCCTGCATCTCTTTGCTGAATAGCTTAAGCACCCTGATAGACACTTCATTTTCTAGTGGTGTGTAGGAAAGTTAGCATAACCTTGTTGGAAAGCACATAGGCAACACATAATACTAATATATGGCAATATTAAAAGAGAGTCTGTCCTCATGATTCAGTAACCTCCATGTAGAGAAATGGAAATGTGGTCAAAGATTTATACCCAGAATATAATAATACTCCAGGATTATATATTAGAGCAGTCCCTGAAAAATATGCAGCAAGAGGGGATTATTTATATAAATAACTTTTCTGCTACTTGGTAGGGGGTTATTCTGTCACAATAAAATAATAAATTTGAAAAATATATTTGAAACTGGAAGAAAGTACTTAAGATATAATATTAAGATAAGATAGGAGCATTCATAGGAGGGATGGAAATTTAATTTGGTGGTACAGTGCTTGTATAGCATATATAAAGTTCTGGGTTTGGTCTATGTTGTTGGGAAAAGGAAAAAAAAAAGAATATCTGGTGTCTTAGGGTTTCTACTGCTGTGAAGAGACACCATGACCACAGAAACTCTTATAAAGGAAAATATTTAATTGTGGCTATCTACAATTTCAGAGTTTCCGTTCATTTTCATCATGGTGGGAAGAACACAAGCAGACATAGTGCTGGAGAAAGAGAGTTATACATCTGGATTGGCAGATAGCAGGAAGAGGTGTGTGATGCTGGGCCTAGCTTGAGAATCTGAGACCTCAAAGGCTGGCTTCAGTGACACACTTTCCCCAACAACAACACCTGTACTTCAACAAGGACATGCCTACAAATAGTGCTACTCCCTAAGAGTCCATGGGGGCCATACATTTAAGTGTTTGTTCTGAGCGTCACAGGGCTTTATTAGTCTGCAGGTATAAAGAGTTCAGAGTATGTCTACAGTGCAACAGGGTTAAGACTTTACAACTTTCTTATAGAGCAAATGTAGACTTGTGTTTGACACCAATACATTTACTAGGAATAGTTTCAAAGCATGAGTGATCCTAAAGCAGTCTCATTGGGAGGTCTGTGCCCAGCACACACACACACACACACACACACACACACACACACACACACACATATATATATATATATATATACATACACACACACATATATAGTCCCTCCTCCAAGACTCAGAATCTAGATGCAATTAAGGCAAAATTGTGTATAATGGCTAGCAGTGGGTACTGGGATATTAGATGAGAGTACCACAACCCACTCCACCCCCTTGCTTTCTTTTCTTGGGAGAGAATATCAGTACTTAATACACCTAGCTACAGTCATGTTCTGCAAGCAGACTCAGTGGGTTTTATGAGATTGTGGTGGTTCTGCCCAGGAGATAGTTTTGTACAGCCATACCTTTTATTGGAATTCTGATGAAAGGGTTTTTAGTCTCTAAGGATGGCATTGTATTAGAAATGAGGCATCTTTCCTTCTGAAATGTTGCTTGGGATTCTACTCTCTCTCAGATATAAAGGAGCCAGGAAGAAAGCAAATTGTTTGCTTTTATTTTGGCCTATGATTCTACAGTGCAGTAGAATGACTATAGTTTATAATTTATCATGTATTTTACAAAGAAATAAGAGAGCTCAGACCCTTCCAACACAAATAAATGGTAACTCTTTGAAGGGAGATAAATGCTAATGACCCAGATTTAATGATTATATACTGTTACATGCATACAGCATATTGCACTCTGTAAGTATGTTTAATTATTATGTGTTTATCATACCTTTTTAAGATCCATGGTTATATTTTCAGTACCCTGTCATATTTGCTTCTAAATTCCTGATATTTTTATCTACTCATCATTTTGAACTTGAATTTATTTATTTTCTTTTTGTTTCAATGCTTGACATCCAAAGTTATGGACTTTGTTAAGTTATTGATATACATGTATGTCACCACTCTGTTATTAATAATAAATGCCAACATGTGTCCTTAAGATTCTGCTCAGCCAGGTGAGACATGACATTCTGTTTCACTTTGTTTATCCCAGCGAATACATGGAGCCACGATCCGGAGCCATGCTTATTACCCAAATGAGGTCCTGTTATCCACTTACTCATGACATGAATGCTGCCTGTTCTTGTAGCTTCCAAATTGTTTCTTCAAACTGTAGCCCACCTGCTTGGACTTCTCTGAGCTTTCATGCTTTCCTGGCCTCCCAAATCCTACCAGTTTTCCAGTAACATCTAATTTACTGGAACTCCCTATACCCCCTTTACTCCCCTGCCTTCATTGTGACCTTCCTATTACATCAGGGACAGCCAGCTTCCCAACGGCAATTCCACTGTTGCAGCCCAGTTTGCTTCCAGCCCAAAGGCCTCCTGGTCCATCACAGATAATGATACCATACCTGGACATAGTACCTTGGCACTTTCTAGAATAGATATAGAATGTCCCACACGTTTTAGAAATACTTTATTATTTTTGATGAAGAGTCCTTCTATTTTTAATATTTGAGCTGTTTCAGTTTTCCCAAGTTAAATTATATGTAAGGCGGGAACAGTAGAAATTTGAAAATAGTACATGCTGTGTGTGCATGAGCCAACATGCATGAGTGGAGGTAAGGGATAATTTTGTGGAGTCAGTTTTGTCTTTCAACTTTTATATGGGCTCCATGGATCAGCCTCAGGTCTCCAGGCTATAATAACAAACACAGTCATCTCCTGAACCCTACTGGCAGCCCTTAAATGTGGTTTTTGAAAAACTGACAAGAGAAAAAAATGGCTTATTTAATATCCTGGTCCTTCAATATACTTTACATTGGAAATGGAGGGCAAATTGGGTTTGGAAAGAATTAGACCAATCACTTTATCCATTTACATTGTGTGATATAATGCATATTTAAAAATATATGTACTTATAAATACAACAGGTATTTTTAATACCCTAAGAACACCATGATCACAGCACCAACATTATTACAGCCTGATGTGATTGCTTTCACAGAATGAGCACTATACTGACTAAAGAGGAGTCCTTGAGCCTCAAGTGTTCTAAGGGTGCTTGGCTTTCAGGATATTCTTATAAACAATGCCCACCAACTTCTGTGTCTGTTCTTAGCCTTCCCTGCAACAAGTACCAGGGTCTTCACTTATAAGATTAATATTGACTACTCTGTGCTCATGGTTGGGTTTTTAATTTTCTAGCTTCTGTTCTCAAAGGTGCTCTCATGGAGACAATTGCTGCTCCCCAAATCACCACTCTCAGCAAATGTCATAGATATTGTCACAGTGAATTGCAAATAAAGACAGCTAAGAATCATTTGGCATTTGAAGAAGGCACAGCATAAAATAGGGTCACTGAACTTAATAAACTGGAAAAGTTAAGAGTGGAAAAGAGAAGTGGCAAAGATCTGAGTCTTTCAGGTAGGAATAGTCTTCATCCCTTAATATTACTACTAGCTACTAAGATCCATCCTTCCTCCTTTGTTCACAGGCCCTGCTTGATCTCCTATTTAATAAGTAGTGTACCTGCTGTGCAGTAGCACTCTAAGGGGTTTTTTAGGAGATACTGATCATGTAGTTGCTTCTAACTGATCTTGCCTCAATATTCCCATGTCTGGCTTGGATATGTTTTTCCTTGTACCTCACTCACCTCGGGCTTCTTAGATTAAAAATACACCTAGGCCACACACAGAGACATGAAGCTCTCTAGCTTTATATTTACTATAACCTTTCCTGATTTCCAGAGATTCTTTTGTGTGTGTGTGTGTGTGTGTGCATGTGCGTGTGCGTGTGCGTGTGCATGTGCGTGTGCGTGTGCGTGTGTGTGTGTGTGTGTGTGTGTGTGTGTGTGTGGGTGGGTGCGTGCGTGCATGTGAGAGAGACAGAGACAGAGACACAGAGATATAAAGCAAAAGAGAGACACAGAGACAGAGACATAGAGAGACAGAAACACACAGGGAGAAAATTGTATATGTATCCTCAGAAAATTTTATAAGATGCTGGCACACTTGGGGAGGTCATTGTATCAAAAACTTGATTTTTTTCTTCTTTGTACTGTCTTTGTCTAGTTTCCTCCAAGCTGTTGTTTAAGTCAGTGATTAACAACATTTCCCAAAATTACTTTTTTGTTTATTTGGTTTCTTTTTTTTTTTTTGTATCTGGTAGGATTTTGATAGACGATAGTACGGAGATATTCAACAACATGTCTCTCTCAAATTTGAGAATCTCAATGCTTTAGAGGGGTCAATCATACAGACATCTCGAAGCAGGGCAATTTATAGATTCAGCTATTCTCTGAGCAAACTTAGCACATTCCTTACACTTTGTTGTGAGGCTCAATTTTCATATCTTTCAAAATATATTAGAAATGCAGGCTTTACATTCAAATTAGGAACATAGAAAGCAATATATGTTACCAATGTTCCTTATCAAACATGACAGAATGAGTGGATGCCAAAAGAGGGGTGAGGTCAGTATATCCAGGTATATCTTGACTAGAAATGGTTAAGAAATTTGGCCAGCATCACATAGATTGTACATTTTGCCTTTCCTTTGATTCTTTGCAAAGACACTGGGTGGCAGAGACCGACTAGATTTCATGACCTTTCATCTTTGTCTCTGCTCTGATCTTTTAGGAGGTCATTCTGTTGTGACCTGGCTACTGTTAGCTCTGTAAGGCAGAAAAACAATAATCCTTCACAATTCCTTTCAGAGTTTCTTAAGGACCTGGTTTATCCAGAGCCATGAATCTTTGCTGATACTACAGAATAAACAATAAAATAAAAACCACATTTGATCACAATTCAATCTTACATATCCAGAGGATCTCTGATTGCAGGAAAGAAGGAACAGATTGAGATCTTCTAGGAGAAAGGAGAGTTTAGCCCAAAGGATCAGCCATGTATGTCCAGGGTGGCTCCAGCACTCCTCGGTATGGCTTAGAAGTTGAGGGTGTCATTTAGTTTTTCAAAGGTTAAAAATACCAGAAGACTATTTTGTAACAGAAGAAAACTCTCTGTCATTCAGAAGTCATTCTCTATAGAGGAAGTGGATGTTTTCTTGTTTCTTTTTATTTTAACAGTTTCTACATTGGCTATGGCTGGCTATGACTACCTTATAACCAGGGTGTAGTTAAACAGTCACGTTGTTTTAAGCTCTATTTCTCTCAGAGCCTAAAGTATTTATTTACTCTCTGCTTCTCATAATGTTTGCAGATGATTGATTTAGCGTATTCATCAGTATCAATCTGCAAGGCACCAAACAAGCATTGTAATTACTGGTTTACCAGGTATACTCCCAGTACAATTGTCCTTGAATTCTGTGTGCATGATAACATCATGGAGAGTACAAATATACAGAGTAATAAGCAGAGGGAGATTAACACACAGCACAAATAATCTGTGTATGAATGTTATTTATAATAACAAATGATAATTAAGAGCAAAAATTCCAAAAGCTCGTACACTATTTTAGCTTCCCATGAATGTTTTCTTAGCCTATGTCAAAAAGGCATATTTTTCCTGATTTGGAGACTTACTTTTTAAGCTGATGCTTAATCTCATTTTAAGTCCAAAGGCATGAGAGTTTCAGATTACTGGGGTCCAGAGGCCTATAATTACAAATGAAGGGAAACCACAATTGATGGCTAATTGTAGGCAATATAATAATTGCTACCTAGTAAATATTTGGCACTCACAGTTCGAGAGACACAAGACAAAAATGATTGGAGAACCAGTATTACTGAGTGATGTCATCTATATATCCTTTGTTTCAGCTTCTGTGCATTTAAAAGGAAATTAGGCTTTGAAACTTGGTAAAGGTAAATAAATTTGATATAAAGTTTGGCTAAACTGAGGTCAGAAAGACTGTCCTCATTCTTTTTTCTCCTTTTTTCTTTTTCTAGAAAAGACTAAGCAAAAGCAAAGAAATGAGTACAGGAAACAAAATGTGGGAATAGAAACGTTTGTATGCATGCTCCTCCCTTGACATCAGGGCATTGGCCCATCCTTTGCTCCTGCTCCTATGATACCTGAGAAATTCTAATTCTTTTAGTTTGTTATTTTACAGTCCTGTTTTCATGTGAACACAATCCAAATTTGCAAAGGAAAATCATTGATGTTGTGCCAGGGGTGTTAATAGCAGTGCAAATGCTAATGTGAGGTTAGTGTTAATTGACAAAAATCACAGGAGCCTCAGCATGAAAAGCTGTGAATGAAACACTTACTGTGGATATGAGGGGATATGGAGAATCCTTGAGAGCAATAGAGACTTTCTCAACTCACGTGAGCAGTAATTTAGGAGGAAAGGCTCCCAGAATATGAAGGACTACTGAATTCACCCAGACTAGTGGCTTCTCCACTACCTCATGAACTTCAGGAATGTATTTTATGAGCAAAGAGGACAGTGAGTTTCTAGGCATGTATTTATTGGATGTCCAAATGAGAGTTTAAGTGATAGAGAGCAGATAGAGCTCCTGCACAGCAAAAGCATATAGGTTGCAAGGATAGGCTGCTATTAACATGCTGGTTTTGTTGTTGTTATTTATTTGTTTGTTTATTTTATGGGTACAAATATCATGAAGTGAGCTCCTCCATCCACTGGACACACCCATGAAACTCCATGTACTCTTCACTCTAAGTGACTTTCTTCACTGGGGTCTTGCTATACTCATACTGTAGCTCTCTGGGCAGCTGAGTAAAATGTGGAGAGTGTGAATAAGAAGCCAACGCACAAGACCATGCTCCCAAATATTTTGGACACTTCTGGTCTCTGGTAAGAACCAAACTGCATGCAGAACAAAGATATTGCCAGCTTCTGATGGGGAGGAAGAATCCAGATTTGTGTCCTTAGTCTACCTGACATTTTTCACTTGTTCTCATCTTTATTGAAAATATTTTTCCATACAATACACAATGATTATAGTGTGCCCTGTTTGTACTATTCCTGGACTCTCCCCACCTCCTCTCCTATCCAGATCCACCGCCTTACTATCTCTCCTTACAAAACAAACAGGCATCTAAGGGGTAAAATGATATGAAATAAAACAAATGCAAAGAAATCCAAATAGTATGAAACAGAAAAACAAAAGGGAAAGAGCCCCTGAATAGGAGAAAGGAATAGAAATAGACAAAAAGACCAACTCATTCATACACCCAGGAATTCCATAAAAACACAAAGCCAGAATTTATAATATATCTGCAAAAGAACTAGTTGGAGAAAAGAAAATAACAACAGCAACAGCAATAATAATAATAGTAGTAGTAGTAATAATAATAATAATAATAATAATAATAATAATAATAATAATAAACAAAAATGAAAAAGCAAAAGCTCTGACATGAGATAAGACACCTCCAAAGAAGTCATTGAGCTCATTTTCTATTGTCCATCAGCCTAGACTTAAGAATAGTTTGTTTCCTTGGTGAGAATCCCTTGGAAAAACTAAGTTTTCATTTGCAAGTGGTTAGTAGTTGGATAATGGTTCTGGGTTAGGGATGGGGGCCTTTGTCTATCTCTCTTTTCAGCTCTAGGTCCCTGTGTGGTAAAGACCTAGGCTGACCCTGCACATGCTGCTTCAGTCTCCGTGAGTTCATTTGTTCTTCTGTCTTATTGTGATTAGACAGCTTTGTGTCCTTGATGTCCACAAGTGTAGGACATCCTCTTTGGCTCTTATACAATTTCCATCTTCTTTTTCCAGAGTTCTCTGAACACTGAGGGGAGGGATTTGATAGATACAACCCTTTTAAGGATGCTTCAGGTCTCCCAGTCTCTGCATATCATCTAACTGTGGTTCTCTAATTTTTTTTTCTAGCTGCTGCATGAGGAAACCTCTCTGATAATTACTTGACAGAATGTCATTAGAAGTAATTTTATTGCTCTATTACTTTAGCATAACAGAAGTATTTGGTTTCCCCATGGGTCTATGACTAATCTAGTCTTAGGTTTTTGAACTTCTTCACAGTGCCAGGCATTGGTTCCATCTCATGGAGTAGACTTTACATGCAAAAAGATAGTGGTTGATAACTCCCACAAATTTTGTGCCACTATTCCAACAGCTTATCATCCAGGCCAGACACCATTGTAGATCAAAGGGTTTGTGCCTAGGTTGGTGTTTACACTTTTCCTTTGGTAGCATACAGAGTCCGTTCCTGTGCCAAAGACATAGGACTGAAGGCTCGATGTATATACTAGCTCAGTTTTTCCATGTTCAATGAGTTGTGTAGGTACTGCTTTCAGCAATAGGATCCTGATGTCAGTTTCTACAGTGCAATCTATAGCCTTAGCAATATCTCCTGGGGAGTCCCTGTGACCAACAGCTCAATTAGATATATCTCATTCCCAGTACTGGAGGCTTCATTTGATGGCAGGAATGTCCTTTTGGGGCAGTCTCCCTTATTATTTTGTGAATTCATTTAGATTGTATTTAAATTTGTATATATTTTAAGACATTTCTAATGAATTATGTTTCTATGTTATCACTCAAATAGTCCTTAATTTAGCTGTAACTTCCTGCATTCTCACCCTTGTTCACATTTCCCTGCACCTCTGCACTGATATTTATGTTACATTCCTCTTCTTTTCCATCCATAAATAACCATCTATTCAACTTCCTATTCCCAATGACATCTTTCCACCCTTCTAATCCCTGACTCTATACCTAACCCCTGTAGTTCTACAGATTATAGGTTGCCAATTATCGACTGTACTGTTTGGTTTTGTGTGTCAACTTGTCACAAACTAGAGTAATCAGAGATAAAGGAGCTTCAGTTGAGGATATGCCTCCATGAGATCCAGCTGTAAGGCATTTTATCATTTTGTGGTCAATGGGGCATGCCTCTGCCTCTTGCATCCATCCTCCTGGTTCCAGCCCTGATGAATAAACCTTTTCTTTCCCAGCTCGCTTATTGGTCATGGTGTTTTGACACAACCATAGAAAGTCTAAGAGACTGACTTAACAGCTAACATTCATATAAACAAACACATAACAAAATTGTCTTTCTGGGTGTGGATTATCACAATCATGATGATTTTTTTTCTAATTCCATTAATTTACCTGCTAAATTCATTGTTTCATTGTTTTTAATAACAGTTAATTTTTCATTGTATAAGGTTACCTACCACATTCCTTTATCCATTCATATAGGTTGTTTCCAGTTTCTACATATTATGAATAGAGCATCAATGAATGGTTGAACAAGTTTCTCCATGGTAGAAAGGAGCATCTCTTGGTATATACAAGTCTGTCTTCCTGTGTTACTTGTACTTTTTTTGAAGTTTTTTATATTATTTCTTTGTTTTAATGTTTATTGTTTTGATTATTATATGGCAAGGGGATTTTGTTTTCTGATCTAGTAGTCTATTTTCTGTATTCTTCTTGTACTTTTTCAGGCTTCTCCTTTAGGTTAGTAAAATTTTCTTCTATGATTTTATTGAAAATATTTTCTGTGCCTTTCACCTTTATTTCTTCTTCTTCCTTTATTCCTATTATTATTAAATTTGGTCTTTTCCTTTTGTTCCAGATTTTCTGGATGTCTTCTTCCAGGAGATTATTAGATTTAACATTCTTTTTATCAAGGTATCCATTTGTTCTATCTTATCTTAAATGCCTAAAATTCTCTCTTCTATGTCTTATATTCTGTGGTGATGCTTGCCTCTGAGATTACTGTTTTAGTTCTTTAATTTTTCATTTCCAGATTTCCTCCAGTTTGTGTTTTCTTTATTGATTCTATTTCTACTTTCAGTTCTTGAACTATTTTATTCATTTCCTTCCACTGTTTGATAGTGCTTTCAAAGATTTATTTAATCTCTCTAAGATTTATTCATCTCTCTAAGGACTTATATTATATTCATAAAGGTTGTTTTAAGGTTCTTGTCTTGTGCTTCATGTATGCTGTATTTCTCAGGGCCTACAGCTGCTGGGCTCTAGTGGAGGCATATTGTCCTGACTGTTACTGAATGCATATTTATGCTGTTGACAAAGATGCTGCATTTGGTAATGATTTTAATTCTAGGTCTTGTCTACCTGCCTGGTCTAGTCTTTGGGTGAGCATTTTGTTATGTGATTTATTTTGCCTTCTCTGGTTCTTATGAGTGTGGTGGCAATGTATTGCCTGGTAGAGAATTCTTCTGAGATCCTTTCAGGTTTCTCCACAAGAGGCTGCAGGTTCTAGATACCGGGAGCTGAAACAGGGATGGACTTGAGTTAGAAGGTCAGGTGCAGGAGAGACCCCTGGTCCTGGAAAGACTGGATGTAGGAGAATACCAGGACAGAGAAGCGAGAGGGGGTTGAATGGGGAACAGAGGGAGAGAAGGGGGCTTATGCGACTTTCGGGGAGGGAGGAAACGGGAAAGGGGAAATGATTTGGAATGTAAATAAAAAAACTTAGAAAATAGTAGTAGTAATAATAATAATAATAATAATAATAATAATAATAATAATAATAAAAGGTCAGGTGCAGAGGTGGGCACAGGAGAGAGGGAAACAGGATGTTCCACCAGGAGTTGCTCTGTCCCCTGTGAATTGAGACAGAGACTGAGGAGAGGATGCAGAAGGTATTATGCTGCAAAGGTGAAAAAGAGGGTGGGGAATTGAATTTGGTGGAGAGGCAGGGGAGTGAAGATCTAAAGTTACATTATTCTTCCACTCTTCTACTTGCTTCTCTGGCAAGCTTGACTGGTAGGTTCCTGGGGATGGCCTGCCGGACTGGTTGGAGCAATGGGATGATTGAGAGGAGAGACTGGGACAGAAACTCTGAGACAGTCACTGGAAATAAGGGCAGAAAGGAAGAGAAGTCCACAGTAGGAGTTCTGCTACAGAGCTATGGGGGTACTGGAGGATTGGTTTTGGGGGAAAGTAGGGAGAAGTGAAGATCTGAAGTTCTGTTGTCATCTTTTAAAATGCCTCTCTTGTTTTCATCAATGTGCACAACGTTTTAACAATGAAGTATCAGGGTCAATTCTGTAACATCATGAATCTCAGGAATACCTGGAAAACAGCTCAGGTGCAATGAGCAGACATGTTAATCTCTGTTCAAATCTAGGATATATACACACTGACTTATTTTAAAATACAAAACAAGTCTGCTAACTTATTCATCAGGACCTGTGATATAGTTGGAATTCACTCATGCTTACTCGCTGCTAATTTGCTTAGCACTAAGCTTCAAATCCTCTTTGTAACTATAGTCTCTTCAACAAAAGAACTAAAAACAGGATTTCAGAAATGAATGCATTTCTAATTGAGTGTGCTTTTGCTTGCCTATACAGTTCAAAGAGAAATGAGTCAGGGCAACTGATGTACAGTTTATTAATGAACTCGGAAGCCATCCAGACAGATTGCTTAGAAACAGCGTCTAGAAAATACTATCAGCATATGCAGACCAACCCATATCTGGTGACATACCTGATATTGCTGTGGGAGGAACATCAGTGACAGAAGGAAGAAATGCTTGCATCATGCATGATGATGTGCAAAGACCTCATTTAAAACACATTTCAGTGTGGCAATGATAGATGCCCATCTCTTTCACATAGAAAAGCTTGTCCTCCAGTGACTGTGGGGAAGCTGCCATTTATTTCATGATGACAGATTCATACTCAAGAAATTTTAGAGAAGTTACTGAAAAATAGACACATGAAATATAAAACGAATCATCTTTCTATGTTGTTTGTCATTATGATTTATGAATATTTAAAGAGAGAGAATTAAACTCCGTAGATAAATATTCATAGATATTTGCCTCATTAAGATCAAGTGTAGGACTGGAGAGATGGCTCAGCAGTTGAAAGCATGCATTTCTCTTGCAGAGTATATGAGTTTGGTACTTAGCAGACAAACTGTGCAATTCACAGTTATCTATAAATTCAGCCCTGGGAGGAAGGTTATTGCCTTCGTGGGGATTTTGGATGCACCAGAACTCAGTGGGGAACATAAACACACACAAAAACCCACTCAATCAAAATCAAGTAAATCATATATTTAAAAAAGACTAAATGCATTAATTTGTTTAAATATATGTATGTGTTTATATCTCTTTAATATCTTAGAACTGATGTGATTCAAAGTGAAAATGTATTAGGCTTTGACTAACAAATAGTTGAAATCAGTGTTATCATTAGTTTGGTCTATATTACAATCTATAAGAAAACTGTCTACTTAGCCGACAGGAAAAAAGCAAGTGTTTTTATATTCAGCTAGTAACACATGCTTCTTGGGTCAGGAAATTGAGTTTTAAATAAACTCACATTGCATCAAAGTTTAGAAGCTTGGCAACATGTGCTAAATTTTCTATCACAATTAAGCCATAAGATAAATGCAGATAAAAGTCTTTTAGCAGCATTTCCTGCTTTACAATCTATTCCAATATGTGTTAAGTACATTAAATTCAGAAAATAAAGAGAACTAGGAAAGAACTTCAACAGTCTGATCATAGACAATAACAAGAAAATATAATAAGCCAATCTTTTCCTTCACGCTTTTCTGATCTGTGGGTATGAAAATATATATACATACTATTGAGCCATTTTCTCTGCAAAAAAAGCCTTACAAGCAATCTACTATTCTTGTCTATAAGTATTTGTCTTACTTAGTTTTCTTTTGCTATGACAAAACACCATGACCAAGGCAACTTATAAAAGAAAGAATTTAATTTGGTGCTCACAGTTCCAGGGGTTTAGATTCCATAACCTACAATGACAGGGAACATGACATTGGAGCATTAGCTGAGGGTTTACATCTTATCAACTGGTGTGTGTATGTGTGTGTGTGTGTGTGTGTGTGTGTGTGTGTGTGTGTGTGAGAGAGAGAGAGAAAGAGAGAGAGAGAGAGAGAGAGAGAGAGAGAGAGAGAGAGAGAGAGAGAGAGAGAGAGAGAGAAAGAGAGAGAGGAGAACTGGGAATGGCTTCGGGATATTGAAACCTCCAACATCATGCCCAGTGACATACCTCCTCCAACAAGGCCATACCTCCTAATAATTCCCAGTTCTACCTACTGATGATCAAGCATTCTGGTATATGAACCTACAGGGATCATTTTCCTTCAAAGCAGTATATTATAAATGTTCTTTATTGTTTTAATATAAAGCTAAGTGATTATTCAAAACTTTAATAATATATGGAATAGTGTTTTGATATATAAATATATATAGGCATTTGTGTTTATATATGTATATATAACTATATGTAAATATATGTAAAAGGATAAAACATCACTACATATCTTACAAATAAATACTATATTATACAAAGTTCATGAATATCTATGAAAAACACAACTCCGCTTACTTATAGCCATCTCTATATATAAACTTTCAGTGCTATTTATGCTAATATCTTCAGTTCCAATTCCAAGTCATGGGGCTTATTTAATCCTCCCTGGTTTCCTTATTTATAGCTTCTTTCTCTCCCAATCAGAGCAATGTGTTTTATTTTCTATAATATAATCATTTGTTCAAACAATATGCAGATAAAAATCCAACAATTTCAACCCACCTATAAGGTATAATTTTATGGACTGGAATTATGGCATATTTTTTGCATAACATGGTTTTCCGAGCTGGATAATAAGTGTGGGAAATGGGCAATATAGGACACAGAAAGATTTGCATATCTGGTATAGAAATAGGTTTAAGTTTTTTTTTTAAAGGTCTACTTATACTCCTGTCTCATCATTATATCTATTTCTAGAGGCTTAATTTAATAACTCTAAATTCCACTTTGGACAGATCATCCTGATGCCTATATCCATCTCTTTATTTGAAAAAAGTACACTTTATATTACTTTATACATGTTTACATACACATACTTAAATATGGATTTAACATGTAAAATCTGGATAGTCCTTACATTCTATAGCATAATAATTAAACAGAGCATTATATCAGTACTTAGAGTCAACAGTATTTTAAATTTAATTAAATGTTGAAGATAGTTTGTTTCTTATCTTGCCTAACTAGGATGTAAAAGTCACAAAGGCAGAGCTATTAAAAAAGAATACATTAATTTGATATTAAAAACTCCCTCAGGCTGCAGAGGTGGCTCAGTAGTTTAAAATATATGTTGATATTTCAAAGAACTCAAGTTTGGTTTGAAGCAGCATATCAAAGCTTGCAATTGTTTCTAATTCCAGATCCAGTGTACTGATACCTTCTTCTTGTGGTTGGATACAAGAAATGCACTTGCACAGACACAGGAATAAAAAGAAGGAGAAAGTACTCACATGTCTTTGTTAATCTGACTCATTTCTCTCTTGTGTGTTCTAACTTGCACTGGTGAGGGCTACTCTGTGTTATGGTATAGCCTGTACTCATAGCCCTTGGGAAATAATGGCAGGGGAATAACAAGTTTGAAGATAGTCTGGGCTGCATTGTGTGACCCTGTTTTAATGATGAAAGAGGAAGAAGAGGACAAGGAGACCATAATGAGGGTGAAACTTTCCATCACTTGTGCTTTTAGAAGCAAGCCTGATGTTACTTATCATTTGTTTCTTGTATCCTTTTCTATGTTAATCAAAGCATGTTCACTGCCATTGTTCTATGTGTTGAATCACAAAATAATGTGAGTTGGAGGGGTCCAAAACCACAAAGTCCTAAGCTCCGGCACTTGTGCTTGTGAATAGCCATGTTATCTGTAAAATTTCATATGTTATCATATTTAGTGAAGCTATATGTAACCAGGATGAGCCCTAAGTCCACTGATGAATATGCTATAAGGGGAGATGTGGAGGCATGGATGTTACACAGTATATTTCATGAGATTTACAGAGACAAAGAATGGAGTTGAACTACCGTGAACTAAGAATTGATGGGTTAACAGAATCAACCAGACATTATGTCATGCCAGAGGAGATAGGTTACTTGAGGCTGTGGAGGACATGTCAATATTATATCAAGCTCTTTACCTTGGGGAACCCACAAAGGGTTCACTCTGGGATTGGAATTTTAGACCCTCTAGCTTCCATATCTTTGGTTGACCATGCTCTGGAATTCTGTCACATCACTATAGAACAGACTAAGAAATTGATTTGAGAAAACAGCATAATGACAACACAGAGTCAACATTAAGTAACATGACATTAAGATTTCTGAGTGGTTGAGTGTGAGCATGTTAATTACTGAAACACATACAAAAAGCTGGGGTCAATTCTGTATACAGATGAGAGTAATGAAGTAGGTAAAGCCAAGCTCATCATTGTGCTGTTGTGTAAACGAAGTTCATTGTCAACTGAAAAGGAAAAATGAAGAGATGATGAAGAGAAATGCAAATACAGTTTTTGAATTAGAAAACCATCAAGTTAAAAGTGGCATTATTTAGAGGCAGAATGCAAGGTAAGTTTAATGGGGTGTGTCTGGCTATAAAGAGACATTAAGTGACAATAAAAGTGGAGTATAGCAAGGTGATAAGCAGTCATTACCCAATATAAACCAATATCCATAATAACTAAACACATCAGGCAAAGATTCACTAAATACAATGAGCTGAAGGAAAATATAATTATTGTGAAACCTCTGGCATATATACAATCAAATATATATAACACAGAGACATTGTCCATGACTATTAGTTTTATAAATAACCAACTGTTTACACAAAAGCTTTACATGTTAAAGGCATAAAATAAAGCATGGACAATGGCAGAGATTATAAAAGCTAGCTAGCTAATATGTTGTAATGAATTATTTTTTATTTGTCACATTTATCTAAAACACGTTTCCTTAAGTGTTTGTTTTTAATTAAATTGCCTTACTAGATGTGATGGGCTCTTCCCTTGGACCGCCATTGATGCAGGACTTTCATGTTTGGTACTCTTCTAGATTCAGTTATATATATATATATATATATATATATATATATATATATATATGTATATATATATGTATATATATATATTACATGGGTGTGTTTTAATTGATAACAGACCACAGCTATGACTCAAGAGTGGAGTGTACGACTGTAATGCTACAGAAAAGTAATACTTAACCATAATAATATCATAGCACAATGCATTGTTCAAAGGTCTGTGATGAAACTAGCATAAAAAAGCTACTGCACTCTTAGTTCTATGGAAGTATGTTAATATAGTATATAAAGTTATATGAAGATATAATACTTGATAGTAGCAAGCATATTACTCTTTACGTATGAGCAGCACCATTCTTCTTATTGTTGTTTAGGAAAATAATACTTTTCTTAAAAATTAACTGTAAAATAGTCTGAGACATGTCCTTTGGAGATAGTCAGGAAAAGCCACTAATTTCATAGGACAGGATAGCTCCACCCACATTAATAATACCTCAAGAAGTATCTTCCAATAGTACAAGATGTGGAGGTATGACCCGTCCAGCAGGTCTAGTTATTCAGGGTCCCAAAGAGGCACTACCTGAGGGTCAAGGTGGGGAGAAAAGAAGGAGACCAAGCAAGGTTCTGTTGTCAAGGTCTCTTTTATTGTCACACAGGCAGCAAGTTTTAAGCAATAGGAATGAGGAAGTTGGGAGGGGAAGCTAGGGGGAAGTGAGCTATGGGCCAAGCCCTGAATGAGAAAGTTGGGAGGGGGAGCTAGGGGGAAGTGAGCTATGGGCCAAGCCCTGGGCCGGGTGCCTGGGACATTCTGTGGTTTCCCCGGGAAGGTCACAGATTTTTATCTTGGTCTTGATGTTCCATCAGGAAGGTCAGGAGTTTCACTCGAGGGGAGGGGCAGCCTGTCTATGTAGCTGGCAGTTGGCCTGTCAGCCCCCAACAGAGGTAGAAGACTGGTATTGAAGATCTTGACCCTGTGCAAGCCTATGCTAGGGTGTGTGTGTGTGTGTGTGTGTGTGTGTGTACGCGCATGCGCGCATGTGTGTTTGTATGTGTGTGTGTATTTGTGTGTGTCTATGATGTCATGGTCTATAAATTATAATATCTTATGACAAAATATTTTATCAAGAGATTAATTGTACATCTCTATGGGATGAATCATTGCTATTCAATACATACATACATACATATAATCACACATGCATACATACATACATACATACATTCATATATGTTATACTCAAATCATGTTGACCATCATTTCTATTTTTTATGTTAGTTATTTTTATGATTTGAAAAATTTATCCTTCAGTAATTTTGTGGTATATAATAGATTAGCTTAAACAACAGCTTTTCTAAAGCTGTAACAAAGAATGTCATGGTATATTGGCTTATGTTTGTAATACCAGTACTTGGGAAGCTAAGGCATAATGAACACTGCAAGTTCTCTGGGAGCCTAGGCTACAAAGTGAACTACTATTTCCAAAAACAAAAACAAAAATATATAAGCAGACAAAAATGTAAACAAAATAAAAATGATGCAGGGTGTGGTGGTATATGCTCTGTATCAATGAATGTACAACTTTAATTCCAGCACTTTGAAGGGAAGGTCAGACAGACCTCTGTTCATGGCTAGCCTCATCTTTATCGTGATTTCCATGGCAGCCTGATCTACATCTTATGACCCTATCTCAAACAACAACAATAGTAAACAAATAAGCACAAGCAAGGAGGTGAAATAGCTCATCCATTTCAGCATTGCTTTTGTGCCCCTCACTGGTTTCTGTTCCACTTCCTCTCTCTCTGACCTTTCTGCCTCTAGTGTCCACTTGAAATTCTATTTAATTCTTTTGCATCTATTTTAACAATTATTTTATTTATTTTTCATTTTTTAGAATATAATATAATAATGCCATATTCTCAGTCTTAATTTTCCATATACGATTCCTTGCTGTTTTTCAAATTCCTGGCCTCTTTTTCATTATATAGATATATAGGTAGATATCATTATGTGTGAGTATATATGTATGTGTGTTTGTATATACCTATGTATTCCTAAATATGTAAATACAATCTGTTTTGTATAATGGTACTCATATGTACATTTTCAAGGCTCACCACTTGGATAACTAACTCGTGTAGCCTTCTCTGAAGAAGACTTTCTTCTACTCTCAGCATTCCTTAATTTTCTGTGATTCTTTGTACAGAGGCGAGGTCTCATGAGCTTTTTTCTATTCAACTTAGCTTGACTGTTTGAGAATTCGTTTTTATTTCATGTTTAGGCAGCTATGTTGGTGAAGCTTCTGACATTTCATGGAGACAGAAAATTATAATAAAGTTACCAATCCTCTAGCTTTTAAGATCATTCTGCCCCCTCTTCCACAGTGTTCCCTGACCTTTGGGTGCAGGACTTGCTTTGTAGATATATCCATTGTGAGTGTGATCCACAACTCTGCATCTTCATTAGTTGTGGTTTTCTGCAATGTTCTCTCTCTATTTTAAAGAGAAGTTTCCTTGATGAGGGGTAGGTAGGACCTACAATTATCTTTGGGTAAAAGAACAAATATTTAGAATGTATTTAAGGATTATAATGGTTTATCAAAGTACATGTTTTTTGTTTGTTTGTTTGTTTGTTTGTTTTGAGACAGGGTTTCTCTGTGTAGCCCTGGCTGTCCTGGAACTCACTCTGTAGACCAGGCTGGCCTCGAAATCAGAAATCATCCTGCCTCTGCCTCCCAAGTGCTGGGATTAAAGGCGTGTACCACAAGATCTCCAACTTTACTACATGGTTGGCTAGGTTTCCAGAACCAAACATGATTTCTTTTTCATTGATTGGGTCTTAAATCCAATTAGAGACTTATTCTTTGCTACCAAGGTATGGATTACACTACTGTCCATTAAAGTTACTTTATCACACTGGTCTTTCATTTTGTTCTATTGTATGACTATTTTCTTAATTTGTATTTGTGTATGAGAATGTAATATTTACTTTTCTGTGTTTGGCATGTTTCACTTGCATGATAACCTTCAGCCTATTCAAGCTGCAAGTGACAAAATTTTATTGTTTTTTATGATTAATATTTAATTGTATGTTTTTCTTTTTCTTTTTTTTTCTTTTCTTTTTTTTTTTTTTTTTGAGACAGGGTTTCTCTGTGTAGCCATGGCTGTCCTGGAACTCACTCTGTAGACCAGGCTGACATCGAACTCAGAAATCCACTTGCCTCTGCCTCCCAAGTGCTGGGATTAAAGGCGTGCGCCACCACTGCCTGGCCTGTTTTTCTATTTATTTATTTATTTATTTATTTATCCTTCTATCCATTTATTTATTTATTACTTATTCACTCTTCATCCCACTCACTGCCCCCTCTTGATCATCCCCTCCCACACTCTTTCTCCTATTTCCCCTATCCTCCTCTAAGCGGGTCGGGGTCCCCTGGATATCCACCCACCCTGGAACTTCAAGTCTCTGTGAGACTAGGTGCTTCCTCTCTCACTGAGGCCAGACCAAGAAGCCCAGCTAGAAGAACATATTCCACACATGGGCAGCAGCTTTTGGGATAGCTCCAATTATTTGGGACTCACATGAAGACCAATCTGTATATCTGCTGTATATGTGCGGGGAGGCCTAGATCCAGGCCAAGTGTGTCCTTTGGTTGGTGGTTCAGTCTTTGAGAGACTCAAATGTCCAGGTTAGTTGATTCTTCTGGTCTTCTTGTGGAGTTCCTATTCTTTTATGACCCACAATCCTTCCTCCTATTCTCCCATAAGAGTCCCACGCTCTATCCACTTTGAGTGTCTGCATCTGTCTGAGTCATCTGGTAGGTGGAGCCTCTTAGAGAGCTGCCACACTAGACTTCTGTCTGCAAGCGTAACAGAGTATCATTAATAGTGCCAGGATTGATTAATAGTGCCAATTCTTGTCCATGGGATGGGTCTTAAGTTGGGCCAGTTATTGGTTGGCCATTCTCTCAGTCTCTGCTTCATCCCCAATCCCTGCATTTCTTGTACACAGAATAAGTTTTAGGTCAAGAGTTTTGTGGCTGGGATGGTGTCTCTATCTCTCCACTGGGGTTCCTGTCTATAGGAACTATACTTATAAAATTGGAAGCACTAGTTTGGAGCTATAGAAATTGTGGCATAGGGACACATGGCATGCTGCTGGGGCTATTTCACCAGTAGCTAGTGTCCCAAGACTGAAGAGCAGGAAAAAGTCTTCTCCAACACTTTCCCAATGAAAGCATATGGTGGTGCTATTGGAAGTCCCATATCTTGAGCTAGAAAAGTCTTTGGGATCTTTATCAATACAGAGTGGACAAATACAAGTGAAGCTGGGACATTACTCTAGTAGCTGTGTGTGGGAAAAAAAAGAAAAGGGGGCGTGGGGCCTGGCGCGGGCTGGCACAGGGGCACACGCCAGGCCGGGCCCGGCCGGCAGCACGCAGGCCTCGCTCTAGGGCCAAGGTAGCATACATATGCAGACGGACACGGAAGTTCCGCAGAGGGGTTTTGGGGAAGCAGGCAAGATGCACGCATGCCTCGGCCTAACGGGGAGCGGGCGGCCACACCTCCGGCAGGTCCCACCCATGGCGCACAGGGGCGCAGAGAGATCCTGATCTCTCTGCGTGTTACCTGTGCTCAGACTGTCTGCTTAGCTGAATCCCAGAGTCTCAGACGGCGAGTACCAGCTTGCTCCGTGTGGCGAGTTTAATAAAAGGTGGCCCATAGCTTTGATGTTTTATTATTAATAAAATAGAAAGAGAAAAGAGATAGAAAATAGATAAGAGAAGCCATGACCACGTGGAAAGGGGAGAAGACAGAGAGATAGACTAAGAAGACGGCCAGGAGAGAACAGGCGGGGGTGGGGGGTGGGAGAGAGAGCATGCGCTGAGGGGTGTTATTTATAGTGAGTTGGGTGGTCAGGTAACCAGGAGGGGGGACAGTGTGGCTGCAGGCAGGTGACTGCCTAGGCGGAGTCAGGCTAGAACCTGGGGCGTGGCCACACGTCTCATTAAGGTCCCACAGCTATGGTCTTAGGGTTCTGACTAGGGAGGGAACATGCCTATTTTTCATTGGAAAAACATAGGTATTAGAAGTTATTGTGCCACATTCTGGTATTATAGAAGCAACTTGGGCCTTTCCCCACTCCAGATGGAAGGAGAATATGAAGCAGCATTTCACAATAATAGCGATTCCTTCAACATTGTATGATGGCAAGAGGTCCATTGGTTTTGAATCTGCAAGAAGCTAAATGGTCTATCTTGCACATAACTCAAGGATTTTGAAAAAGACAACTATTGGCCTAATGTGGCACAGAACATTGTGAGGGTAATAGATTAGAATATGCCCAAAATAGGTTCTTTCTTTGAAAAAGAAAAAGCAGTTACATTTATGCACTTCTTTCCCTCAAGTTGGGCTTAAAGTTAGTAAGAACAATGCTACTCATTCTTCTATAGTTCAGGCCTGCTTCTATGGTCTTGATTGTGTAAACTTTTCCACTTGCGATTCCCTGGAGTTCAGTTTTCAGTGGCTTGTTCTAGGCTGTCATTTGGCAACTTCATGATTATTAAGGTTCCTTTTACTTCTGGATTTTTCCCAGAATTCTTCTTCCTCCCTTCTACGTTGTTTATTGTCATCCTGAATTTTCTCTGTGGCAGATTTCCATGTTAGGTACCTGCATTGTAATCTCTGTAGGCTGGTTGGTAATTTTTTTTTTTTATAAAACTAGTATAAAAATAGAGCATTTTACAGAATAGTGCTATAAAAGCAGAATACTTTGGTGTAGCATTTTATGTGCTTTAAGTGATGTCACTATTAAATGATCAAAAGTTCATAAGTAAAAGCGGTAGCAAGTTTTTGTTATCATTAAAAGTGTATTTTAGAATATATATGATAGTATAAATCGAATAAACAGTCTTTACAATATCTGCAATATTTCACAGAATTGTTCTTGGTCACATTCTCTTAACACCCATCCATTGACTCACCCAGAGCAACTTCCAGACATCTGGGTTTGTGTAATTACATTCTCAGATATTTAAACAGTTGGAAAATCACATATTAATGCCTTTCTCAAACAGTAAGTATGACTGTGGGAAGAAAATCTTGGGAACAAGAGTGATAAGCTAACAAACCTATGGGCATGAAAGAATAAATTAGAGTCTTACCCTTGTCATGGCTAGTTTCTACCTCTTATAGATACAAAATATGTACATGTGTATTTTGGATACAAGTTTTGAATGATTACTTAAGTATTAGATAATCATCTGGCTATTCTTTTACCATCATAAATAGTTCATATTTTCATATCACAGAGGGAGAAATGTTTCTAGAAATTACTCCATCTGCACCTTAAACATTCCTTAATATGATTATAAAAATACTCTTCTTGGATCAGAGAGGCTTCTGCAATCTAAGCAAGTATATCTGTGTTTGAAACACTGAAACAACAACTGTAAAAACAATTGCAAAAATTGCTAATTTTCTTTGAGGAGCAGCAATTTATTAACTGTTTCAGTATTGAAATAATAGTTCTGTCGCACCTGTTCATGTGATATTCAAAGCATATATTGGAAATTTAAACCTATCAAGTGCAACCAGCTGATTGTGACTTTATATATGCCTATGGTAGTACTTCACATAAAACTTGAATTAATGGATCATCCACCCATGGGAAATATGTACTATTTATTTCTGGAAATAAAATTAAGTAAGTGACATTCTATTATTATTATTACTGTCACAGACACAGACCAGAACACATGAAATTTCCTCTTCAATAAACCCCCTCCTGACAAGGGCAAGTTATTTCCTTTTTCACACATACATCATGTTTTAAAAAGGGATGGATCTGCAGATCTAAAAAACACAGACAACTAGTAGGAAAATATTAATCTGTGTCTGGCACAGGGGTAATTAAAATTCTGCTTGGCCAGGCCAAATGGTGGAATTGGTCTTAGAAAATCCTAATAAATATGGACTAGAAACACAGAAATTGAGAGAAATAAATAAGTTGGTGTTGTAGATAGCCCTGGTGCTGTTTGTATTTTGATTCTAATTCTGCTTACATAAGAGGGGCTTCATGGGACAAGGAGTGAATCACATACTCAGGTGAAATAATGATTTCTAGGAAGCAATCATGGGTGAAGAATATGTGGGACTTCCAGGTCGGAGAGAGGAAGAGAAGAGGCAGAAAGAGGTTTGGAGTTTTTATAAAGGAGATGTGGAGGTCAAGATGCAGGTAGCAGAGAACCCTGGTTCATGTGGTGTCTCCAATGGAATCTGCTACCAGAGGATTTAACTTAGAATGTCTTAAAAATTAGGAGGATGCTAGTTGCTGCACTCAGCAATTGAGTAACCTGTTGATTCTGAACTGAGTATGTGTGATGTTTCCCTTCACACAGCAACTCAACTGGGATCCAGAGAGAATGGTATGGCGGCAAAGCACGAGTTTGCAAGAAGTGCACCCCAAAAAGCCGTGGGAATTTGGAAGTGTGGGACTGGCATGGCAGTGACCAGTCAGTGGGAACTTAGTGAGCTGGGTGGAGAGATTTCGGAGCTCTGGGTCAGGGAGTCTGAATCAGGAGATAAGAACAGAGTCTGGCTGCACAGCTCACCAGTACATTGCTGGGATAGTGTGGATTGCTTTTTATTATTTCACACTACAAGCAGGTAAGAAAAAAAAGTAAATATTTATTTTTAGGCATTTCTAATAGGCAAGAGTAAGTGGGATGAGAAAATGTAAATATTTATGAAAAGGGAAACAAAGAAATGTATAAAATGAAAAAGATACAGCACAGTGGAAGTTTGTTTAGATCCACTGCACTGATTAGTAAAAGCTTATCAAAAGAAGAATTGTTAAGGCAAGACAGTACAGTCTCACCTTTAAGCTGCTGTAAACATGCACACTCATATTCCATATAGACGTATGGAACACTCAAGTGGATAAAAATTACCCTGAGAATTTAATTAAAACCCTGCTCCTAGGAAATGCATGTTTCTCCTGCCCTCTGACTCAGTATAGGCTGCTGACAATCCGTGCTTACTACAAAAACACACTCCTTTTTAAAAAAGATTTAGCAATCTAAATACAATTGTACTAGATACAATTTTCAATAATTTTCACTCCCTAGTGGTCAATCAGGTTTTTATTTATAGAAAGTTTGAGATGCTAGGTATGATTTTCATGAGAATGACCCCTGAAGATTCATCTATTTGAATATTTAGCTGAACTGTTAGGGAAGGATTAGGAGGTATATCCTTGTTAGAGGAAGTGTTTCACTAGTGATGTTCTCTCTTTTGGCTACATGTTGATCAAGATGTAGCTCTCAGCTACCATGCCTGCCTGCTTTCAGCCACACTCCCTGCAATGATATAATGGATATAATATAATGGAGACAATCCTCTAATACTGTAGACAAGCTCTCAATTAAAAGCTTTCTCTCATAAGAGAAAAAGACCAACAGTTACCTTGGTCTTAATGTCTCTTCACAGCAATAGAACACTAAGACATGAAGTAAAAGGAGATACAGAGAGTATAATTTGAGCTGAAAATTTTTGAGGTCTTATTTTTTAATCATAATATACTTATTAAGACTTTACAGAGCATTCTATTAAGCAAATAGTTGCTGCAGATTTAGATAAATCATTACAAGGATATTTGTATGAGATATAATAGAAACATATGTGCAGAAAAAAAAATCTCAGATAAAGGACTAGCAATTATGTCATCTATTAGATCTGATGGAGACTGGAGATGGAACTGGGTTAATGGACCACCTGGCCCACACATTAGGTTTGCCTGTGACAACTTTCAGTCTCTTAGAAATATTTGTTGACTTTCTATTTCATATCATACATTTTCCTACCTGTCACAGTTACAACACAAATACAACTCAAACTGATCCTACCACATTAATTTTGTTTCCTTATGTACTAAAGAGCTAACATTGAAAGTCTTCAATGATAGAAGTGAAAATGTGAAAAAAGATAGTCTCTGATCCAAAGTGATATGTACCTTTATCAAAATAGAAACACACAGACATACACACAGACATGAGAGAGAGAGGGAGAGACAAGAAGACAATAGAATTCTTGGTAATAATTCCACTAGGCAAGGAATACCAGAGATTGCCTTCTTTACGAGAAGAGACACATGCAACCAATTTTTCTTTGCCACCGCCAGATGGAACCAGTGTTACTGTTACTTTGATGTTAAACTTCTGCTCTACAAATTGTGAAATAGTGATTTTCTATTATTTAAACCAACTATTTTCTGGTACTTTAAAAGTAGAAGTATTAGATAACCAATGAGAAAAGTGAATTTTCTTAATATAGCTTTATACTCTATGGAAGGAACTAGAAAACACTAAGGAGCCATATGGAACTTTATACAGCACATTCTGAGCAATAAGAAGTTGTGGGAAGGTAGTGCTCTTAGGTTTGGGGATCTGTGATGAGATAAATTCCTTCCCAAGTAAAGGAGACAAAGGTCTGAACCCTGTTGTGTCTATAGGAAGTGATCGATCCCAGGTAGGGAAGTAGTCATCCCCAGGCTCTGAGAAAGGAATGCTCTTGTATAGAACGCCTAGGAGGCAGATGTGGATACATTGTGGGGCGATAGTGTGACAGGGAACAACAATGCTCTATTTTGGATTTTGATGTTGCTTTTTGTTTCTTGTCTGTACGAAATGTGAAGCCAAGGATTGACTTTTTAAATTGTTATTATAATTGTTATAGTTGTTATTATTGCTGTTGTTGTTTTTATTTTACATCCCAACTGCAGTTTTCCCTCTCTCCTCTCATCCCAGTCAACCCACAAATCCTCCCTCTCCTCCATTTTTATTCAAAAAGGCAGGTTCCCATTGATAACCAATCAGCATGGCCTATCAAGTTACAATAGAACTAAGCAACTGCCCCTCCCCCAATTAAGATTGGACTAGGCAATCCTAGAAGAAAAAGGGTCTAAAATACAGGCAAAAGAGTCACAGATACCCACACCCCACTGTTAGGACTCTCACAAAAAGACTAACCTACATAACTAACATATATTCATAGGGCCTAGATTAGTCTCATTCAAGCTCCTTGGTTGTTGTTTCAGTCTCTGTGAGTCCTTGAAAGTCCAGGTTAGTTGATGCTGTGTTTTTTCTTGTGGTGACTCTGATTCATCTGACTCCAACAAATGGATTGACTTTTGAGGAAAAGAAATGATACAATGGTGATTTGATTTAAGGATTTCCTTTTTTCTCTTTCATTTTTTGAGATAAGATATCTCAATGTTGTCATGGCTGAACTTGATCTCACTGCATAACTCAGGATGACTTTGAACTTAGAATCATTCTACCTTCCACTTCTGAGTGACAGGATTTGAAGTACATAGCACCACCCTGGGTCTTATTTAGTTTTAAAGGGACATTTGCAGCTGATGTGTAGGAAGAAGTCCAAGGAAGCAGAGATAGCGCCAGAGAAATGAGGATAAAAGTTCTTTAATAAGTGGACAAGGACGAGTGACTGCTTGAGGCCAATTGGAGTATGCAGGATTGAAAATGGAAGAGAAGGGTTTGCAGAGCTTTGCAGCTATACAAGACAAGCCACAAAGCAGAAATTGAACTCAGTTCCGTGGAGGGTGCTGCATGAAATTTCCTGTTAGTAGGAACAGCTAAGAGAGAGACAAAAATGTCCATGCTGCAGAGAATAAAGTTGTTGTAGAGGAGAATTTGGTTTGCCAACGCTATACAGTTATTCCAAGAATAGAATCCATCAGCTACCACAAAATCCACTGCTCCTACGCACACCACTGATTGAAGTTACTGTTGTCACACTCCCGTCCCACTGATGAGCAAATAAGTTTTATTTTTCTATCAAATCTCTGCAAGTTATCATCTACCTACCAATATGACGAGACAGGAAATTATTCAAAAGGGACATTTAAAATAACTTGACACCAAGAAATTTTCTTTGGTCCAGTATTAACAAGACTTGACATTAAGATCTAAGAGTAAGAATCTAATAGCAAGAAACTTCATAAATCTTGCTGAAGATTTATTTGCTGTTTAAATAGTTGTTTAGTTCCTGCACACATTATCTTCCTTAACATCCTGGTTTGCCAAGAGCAAGATGCAAAATGTTTGGAAAAAGAAAGTTCTTATGAACAAGAAGTATAAAATAGCACAATATCATTGAGTGCAATAAAAATGTATCTTATTTTGAAATAGTTTCAGAAATATCTTCTTTTGTAGCACAAACAAATTTCAGTTTAAAATGACAATGAGAGCAAAGGTCATTTGTGAAATGGGCACATTCCACAATGTGAAAGAGTAGATCTTTGAAAGCTGTTACTTGAATTCAAATCCTGCCACTATCAGTTACATGTTGAAGAAATTAGGCAATTTCTGTCTGTGTGCCCCTTATCAGGTACAACTCTAAAATGGGAATATAAAAGTTCCTACTTCATCATGTTCTGCAGGTTTCAACTGAAATAAGGGAGGTACAGTAAATAAAATATAGGCCTGACTCAGATACATTATTATTTTTATTAGTTTATTTCTCTATTTTCTTTTTCAAGTTCCTGTGCACTAGATTAGATAGAATAAAAATATAACTGTAGGTAGGTCATTTAACACTACTCAACTGTAGTGTGTATTTGAAGAACAGGTATGGTTTGCCCAAGATCTAAGTATTGGGGTAGATGGAGGAGGGTTAAAGTTGGAGGTTTTGGTAATCCTCTGTACCATTGTTCTGAAGGTCTCTATCCAAATAATTAAATTCTTTATCAATTCACCAAGGTCATTGTCTTCTATAGTGTTTATAGTCTGCTATCCTATTGATGTGGTGAGTGGAATAAAGTAGATTTTATATCTGCTTCATTTATTGGTGCACCTAAAATACTTTTCTCTGGTCATTTGGGGACAGCTTATCAGCTACTGTGAATGGGTACAAAAGAATAAAAGTCACAGAATAGTCTGGGGTTTTTCTGAAAGCCGAGGCAATCCTGCTTTGAAAATCTTGTCTGATAATCCAGTTTTTTCTCCTCTGATTAAAGCTGGAGGTTAGAAAAGAAGTGCATGATTCTGCAGCATCAGTGGTTATTTCTGAAGGTTTCTTTTCAAGTGTTCTGGCAATCTCCCACTTTCTACCTCCATGTAGAAAAAATAATGTAACATCCAAAGCAATAGTTAGAGTCTGACTTTTTGTGACAAATCTTTCATTCATATCTTTATTTACTCTGGGCCAAGGATTTTAAAGCTCAGAATCAGAGTGGTAGCTTAGTGTGTTAAAGCACTTGCTGCGTAAGCATGAGATACTACTTGCCTTTGAACCCCTGAACCCATGTAAAGGGGGGGGGTTATGGGGATTATGGGAGTTAGGTAGAGACAGGGGAATCCTAAGAAGCCTGCTGATTATGTAGCCTGATATGCACAACTGAAAACAACAAAAGAGACCCTGTCCTAAAGAAGATAGAAGATGACTATACACATCTTAGGTTACCCTCTGACCTTCATAAATGCAATATGGAATACAAGTATCCTCACTCACTCAAATATACTCAACAAAGAGGATTTTATAGCTCGCCCTCTTTTCTCCTAAAATAACTATAGAGTGGTTATAGGTAAGATAGGACAAACTACCAGCAACAAAGATCACATTGAACAACATTGAACAGAACTTTTCATCCGTGTAGCTTTGCAGATTTTATTTACTCAGATCTTTTATCTGTGCCAGGAATTACATTAGAATCTATTATATGAATAGAAATCAAGCATGCTTATTTTATCAAATTGCTTGCAGTCATCAGGTGATGATAAAACAATGAAGAAACAACCACAATAATTAAAACGAAATGTAAGACACATAAACATGGGGCAGTCCATAAAATCATTTCTAGTTCAGTCACTGTGTACAGGCACTGCTTTGGAGGCCTAGTTTCTTTTTTTTTTTTTTTTTGGTTTTTCGAGACAGGGTTTCTCTGTGTAGCCCTGGCTGTCTTGGAACTCACTTTGTAGACCAGGCTGGCCTCGAACTCAGAAATCCTCCTGCCTCTGCCTCCCAAGTGCTGGGATTAAAGGCGTGCGCCACCACCGCCCGGCGGAGGCCTAGTTTCTTAAAAGGACCCTAACAATTAGTATGATCCACCAGAATGTGATAGGCAAGGAAGGGTTGTAAACTTGATGATATGTGCAAGACTTGACAGATGAATCTGATTGGGCTGGAGCACTATTACATGATCTGTAGATGGAGGCAAGGAGGAATTTTCTATAGATGACAACTGTATAACTTAATGAAAGAAGATACTTTTAATTTTCAGCCTATTATATCATCTCTGTGAAGTTTAGACTCTACGTGAATAAGAACCTTACAAAGGATGCTAAAATTGTTAACCATTCTGGTAAGCTCGATAGGTTTGGAGTCACCTAGGAGATATTAACTTTTTGTTTCTGAAGGAATGGTCAAGAAAGGTTTAACTACAGGGGAATAGCTACCCTAAATGTGGGTAGCCACCATCACATTAATAGTGTCCTGGAGTAACTAAAAATTAAAAACTAATACATCAAATAAGTAAGTGCTGGCATCATCTGTTTTTACCCCTGACTCCACTGAGAATGTGAGGAGCCACATTATGTTCATGCTTCTGTGCTTCTCTGATTTGGTGGACTGCGTGCGTTCTTATACTGTGAGCCAAAATAAATCCTTCCTCCACTAAATTGCTACTCATTTTTTTTGGCCCAGCACTGAGTACAGATACTAGGAGAAGTGAATGGTTGTTAGATTCTCCATGTCTTACATGCAGATGACAGGTTCGAGGAAGAATATTATAGGTTCTGCCTGCTTTGCTACTGTCTTAGTGATGGTATCATAGTAGAAATGGCTATAAGCTCATGAATAGTTAAATTATGACATCTGAAAACCGTTATGAAAGGTTATCCCATTGAAAGCATATTCAACAGAGTGGCCATTTCTATTCACGCCTCTAGAAAATACATAAACCATTCAAATCAATAAGGGATGTTAATGAGAGAAAGAGGTTAAGATACTCAAAATATCCGGATTCAACTGATCCCCCAACTAATTAGTAGATAATACTTTCCTCTGTCATTATAATAAAGGAACTTCACTTGATTTTTTTCCATACTGCTAAGAATAATCCAGCTGCTTTGAGGTATCCATTATTGGGAAAGGATTTTCTAGCTTAATTTCCTTTTTCTTTTCTATTAAAGAGAGGATGCTTACATTAGTCCTTGTGTTATTAACTGCTTAATGGATTTAAGAAGCAGGAAGAAAAGAAAGATTGTTCTTTGCATTTAAATGAGACAAATAACATTCTCAACTGATTATGCATTTAGGAAAAAAAATTTCCATCTTATTGCTACATTTTAAGTCTGCAGAAGTAATAAATTAATCCATTAGTGGCCAAGCATGTCCTCTGTTGTGCTCATTATCAAGTATTCCCAGGTGTTCAGGAGCTTATAAGTATAAATTAATGTGACTTTTTAAACCTTGTAATAGAAATATGCAATGCAAGAATCATAAAGTTTGAAACAATTCCCACACCAGTGATTTTTACAATAAAAGATAACATTAAATATTAAATTAGCCTGTTTTTGCCATTGTTGGAATGTGTTACCTTGTCAGAAGGAAGCAACAAAACAATCACCAATAAACCACAAAGTTCTTGTAGTTTCTTCCCAGTTGCCTAATGTTGTGGCTTCTGTAAAACCACATTGTCAAACAGTAGACAACCAAAATATGTGCCTTCCAAAAGTTGATTGTTGTAGGTACTTGTTATTCATCCACATGTGTTTAGAATACACACATACACACACACACACACACACACTGCCTTACATAGTTCCTATCTTCTAGGTAAGGTTTAGTCTTTAGAAGTGTGTCAGATGCTCAGAAATATGAAAGATTTCAAATCCCCATAAGAAAGACTACAAACAGTGATGAGAACAGAGTGGACAGAACAACTCTTGGGGCACTGTGTAAAAGATAAAAATGGAGAGCTGCTAATTCAAAGATCTGCACCCTTCAGAGAACATATTGTATCCAGAAACTGCTATTTTTTTTTCGGTGTTGTTTAATACTTTACATTCGTATCATAGGTCTTCTTTCCTCTATTCTTCCAAGTCCTTCTCCGATCCTTCTGTCCCCAACAGATTCATTCATCTTCCATTTCCCTTCAAACAAACAAACCAACAACAACAAAACAAAAAAAAAAAAAACAAAACAAAGCACAAACAAAAACAAAACAAAAAATCAAAGAACAACAAACAAATATCAAAACAAAGAACAAAAATGAGCAGGCCTCCCAGTGGTAGTCACTGAACGCTCTGTAACAAGTTACAATAAGACTAGTCATAATCCCTCATATTAGGCTGCACAGGGCATTCCAGTGGGAGGAAAAGAATCTTAAGCCTGGGCAAAAGAGTCAGAGAACCCCTATATACATTGTTGGTAGTCCCAAAGGAACACCAAGCTAACAACCATAAGGTATATGCAGAGGACCTAGCTTAGATACATATTTGGTCTGTGTTTTTCATTTCAGTCTCCTTGAGCCCCTATGAAGGTTACATAGTTGATTCTGTGGGCCGAGTTCTACTGGTGCTCTTAAAACTACAGGCTTCTACAATCTTTTCTTCCCCAATTGTGGACCAGGAAGGGTAGGGGAGGAATTCTTCTAGATAAGGTTTAGTCTTTAGAAGTGGGTCATATTGTTTTAATGTGATGTGTTCCCTATGTAATCGTGTGCTTGAATACTTAATTCCCAGATGGTGGTACTATTTGCAATGACTGTACAATCTTTAAGGTTGAGATTCACTGGATGAAAGAAATCACTGGGAATGAGGTTAGGCTTTGTAGCCTAGCCTCACTTCCTATTCACTCTCTGCATCTGATTGCACATGCAGTGTAAACAGATAGCTCCCTGTTCCTGAAGCTGTCCCACCCATTATTGCTATTATGCCTACTCCATCCTGGTAGACTCTATTCTACAAACGGTAAGCTAAAATAAGACTTTCTCTCTAAAGTTGCTCTTGTCAGGTATTTGTCACAGCCATAGGAAGGTAAAGCAAGCAACTTCCCTCATCCCATAGGTCCTGCTCTGTGTGCATGTAGAGGGACAGAATTGCCTTGGATGGTAGGTCTGGAATGAGATCCTTGTGGATGGTTTTCTCTGTAATTGTACTGATACTGCATTTAAAATTCGTTTCCTGAAAAGAGCAAACTATGAACATTTTATATCAGTTGATATCTCTATTGAGGTCATTGACTGAGGCACTAGAGTTAAACAAAAACAGGACTGGGCTTTTCTTCACATATGTCTGAGGTGATAGACAATTCAGTGAAAAATACATTATATGACTCCAAACACACACACACACACACACACATAAAAATGGAGGGAAGAAGAAGGAGGAGCTGAAAACCCTCAAGTGCTAAGAAAATCTGGTCTGGAAAATTATAGTTACAGTTTAAGTGAAGACCATACCATACACTTGAGAGCATAACTTATACATGAGTCAGTTTAAGAAAATATCACTATAGTCTATCCCCTATAAGGAAAAAAATGGTAGAATTAGAAAAAAAATCCATCCAACAATTACTGAATCACCATTTATTATTTGAAAGGCACTAGAGAAAATTGGCAAAGACATCGAGAGGCCAGTGGATCAATTAATTAATTATGGTATAGAGATAGTCCCATAAGTTACAATTCAAGGTGTAACATTTTGCTTGCTGGGAATTTAATTTTAATATGTAGAATTATGTAATAGTCAGCAATTATTCAGAAAATCAAAAATAGCTAATAGAGAGTTTGGATCATGAAATATGGGAGTAGTTTGCTATGGGGTGACTGGGAGTTCATTAAAATGATAATGAAAGCCAGGAAAAGAGTGTATGCTATGTGTGTGTGTAGCCTATAATGGGGTTACTTATAAAACAGTATGCGCTGAAGGTTGTAAAAGGGGTAAAAATCTCCTTGACCATGATTTTCTGTCAACTTACTTTACATAGCTAGGTAGCTGCCTTCTGCATCGAAAGAACTATTTAAAATGTAAGATTACCAATGCTTCTATACACAACAAGTTTATATTTTTAGAAAACAAAATGTCTACCAGTTATCACTAATGAAGGAGCCTGCTCTTCAATAGCTACAGTGACTGAGAACTAAATATGAGATTAATCTAAATTAAAGAAATTCAGGTGGCTTAAACTTGTCCAATAAAATTTCCTGATGGTTACAGGTACTACTGAAAATAAAAGCCTCAAACTATGAGTCTGAAAGAGAGCAGGGAGGGGTATATAGGAGGGTTTGGAAAGAGACAAGCAAAGAAGGAAATTATGTAATAATATTGTAATTAAAAATAAAAGATATAATTTTAAAAATTATGCACATATACCAGCGCACACTCATACACACACACACACACACACACACACACACACACACACTCACACTCACACTCACACTCACACCAGGAAGAATAAGCTTCAAGAACTGAAGTTAGTGGCTCACTCCTGTTATCAAATCTTTCAAGAAGCTGAGGCAGGAAGTTTGCCACGAACAACCTAAGTAGAGTGTGGTATCCTATCCTGCTATAACCCAATGCACCAACTGAACCCATCACATGTACATGCTCATAGCCTTTATCCTAAACCCCTCAACTCAGCTTGTCAAAAATCTTGCTCAGGTGCCTGCCCCCTTTCCTTGAGTCACAGTCAAAGAGAACATTCCCCCAGTGAGTCTCATATTGATTCATGTGCATCTCATATAAGCCCAAGCTTCTATCAAATTTCAGAATACAACGTGTATATAAATTTCCTCTGAAAATATAGCACAACTTGCCTCTAGTCCTGTTACCGGCAGGGCTCCGGTCACCCTTGGAGACTTCCTGAGTGTGGTCTTGACTGTTCATATGACTTTCAGCACTTGGACTCCCACTGGCATTACACATTAAGCTCCTTTCACAGCATTCTGCTTCCTCTCTTCCACATCTATGGAGTTTTCTAAATTCTTCCCATAAATCACTTCCAAAGACCCAAGAACTACACGTTCAGATTTCATGAAAGCAAGGATCCCATTTCTTTGCTAGTAGTTTTCAAAATTAGATACCTCTGTGTGCTTCATGCCACCATGATATTAATAGATTTTTCTCTATTATACCTTCCATTATGTTCTGAATCACCATAAGACAAAACCAATTACCCTCTCTTGGTTGTCTCTGTCAGGAATTTGTTCAGTGATGAGAAAATAATCAACATAAAATAGTTGCATCTACATACATCTATAGCATCTTCTGAATATCTTCAATGATATAAAATGATGGAATTTCAATACTCAGAACAAAACAAGGCATATTGCAAGTCTTGCTTAAATTTATGTCATTGAATGATAAATTCTTAAAGACCACATGCAAAAAGTTTGCTTATCATAGAAAGATATAAAATTTTCTGATGAAAATGTCCATTCAATGATAACCTGAAGTGATAAGCAGTATGCAAAAGACATATGAGTCAGATTACAGACAAGTAGGCTTTCACTATGCTTCTTCATACATCCTGAGTTTTGGTTAACCCATCCCTGTGCTTCCTTTTCCTCACTACTTTATTCTCAAGACAAAACCAGTTAAAAATTCAATCATAGGAAAAGAGTTTCCCAAGGATCAACTCCTAGTTGAAGAGCTATTGTCAGTTCAGGAGAAAGAACATTTCTTTTAGGAATATGGAGACTGGAAAGTTATTAATGACCCAGTGGATGACCCTACATGTATGTACATATGGGCAACACTCTTTGGACTTAATGGTTAAAATAACAAGCAAAGAAGCAATTATAACAAGAAGACATGTGGTTGGGTAAGAGAAGGGAGTGGGAGTAGTGAGAGCAGAATATGATCAAGATACATTGTTTAGATACATCGAATTTTCAAATAATAAAGGAGAAAGACATAAGAATCCTTCAATCTTGAGAGTTATGAGACATTTCAACCCAGAGAACCCAGGAATCTACAAATGTGACCTTTTATTTTTCACAGAAACTTAATTGCTTCAGCTGTTAAATAAGGCTCAGTGGCAAAATTTCTAATCCTTACATTTGAAATAGAAAACAATGACATGTGTAGAGGTTGCCACAGAAAATGGAGAAGGGTGACAAAACATGCCAAAAAGTTGGCATTAACTGTGTGTTACATGAGCATAAAACCGCACGAGTTCACTCATTCAGTTTGATCATCACTGTAACAGGCAAAAGAAAAGGAGTATTATTTTGAATGCAATGTTCTTATATACAGTGAAAAGTTTTACAAACATTTTCAATTAGAGATGAAAAGGTCCATAATTCTCCAAAGAATGGCACCCAGACTCAAATGGTAAGGTAAACGCAAAGAGTGTTTTATTCTACAGAAGTCTAGCATGCTGGGGTCTCCCATTACCAAGATGGAGAGATACCCAAGTGAACTCGCAGGCTTGATTTAAAATGCATTAGGGGAATTCTGGGGTAAATGACCTTATCTTGCTCTATCTCCTAAGGAAATTCCAAAACTGTTATCAGGGCATGGGGGCTAGAATCTGTTTTTGAGGAATTCCAGGGTAGGAGGCTCTATCTCTTAGGGACATTGCAGAACTGTTTTATAAGGTGTGAGGGCTGGAAACTGTTGCTGACCCATTGTCCTTGCTTCAGGCTAGGTGGTGGGGCAGTTTCTGACTAGCTGCCCAAAGCCTGGTTTTTAGGCCTAATCTCCTGAACTGCTAATTGGTATCAGCCTCTCTCATTAGAGGGAAAATGGGAATTTGGTTATGGTTATACCCAATGCTACAAAGTCCTGCCCCATGAAAATCATACAAGCAGATTAGTCAAGGTTAATCTTTGAATCTTTCATTTGGTTTTCTTTTTTGGCAATACTGGGGACTAAACTATATATGTATGTGTATGTGTACATGTCTGTGTTTGTGTATGTGTATGTGTGTGTGTGTGTGCTTGTGTATGTGTGGTAGGCATGTACTCTATCACTGAGTTCCATGCTTGGCAAGATTTTGCTCTAGAAAGTGAAAAGCAAATTGTCACCCATGAATCTCTAAGGAAACCTTTTTCAGACACTATTTGTATCTTCAGGCATCTATTTGTATCTGTGTGTGTGTGTGTGTGTGTGTGTCTGTACATCTGCGTGTCTGCCTGTGCATATATATAATCTATGGCAGTTGGTTTTCTCCTTCTATCCAGAGACTGAATTCAGATCATCAGGCCTGATGGCAAATGTATTTACCCACTGAGGACCTCACTAGCACTAAGTCCTCTTTTGTACTTGTATTCTGTGAAGCAGAATGCTTATCTTGAGTGTGGCCCAATATCCAGTGCAGATCCTTCTCCGTTAGCACAAATGAATAGTCTTATTTTGCTTATAGCACTGTGAAACAGAAATGTCTGTGTCCAACAAGAATCAACTACAGAGTTTTTTAAAAGGAAAATAAAGAGATCACGCTTTGTAACAAGGCTCCAGGAAAGGAAAATGGGACTCTGTGCTT
The DNA here is from genome assembly GCA_036184795.1 of Tokudaia tokunoshimensis. Taxonomy (NCBI): domain Eukaryota; kingdom Metazoa; phylum Chordata; class Mammalia; order Rodentia; family Muridae; genus Tokudaia; species Tokudaia tokunoshimensis. The sequence continues at coordinate 98,785,120 of BTHU01000011.1, read as the reverse complement.
TTCTGGAGAGTGCCTTTGCTTTCTTGGTGATTGATGGCCTGTCTGTGGGGATGCTGGCTACAGTAATGGTGTCATGGCCTCTTCTCAACAGTGGAAAATACTGTTAGTCCCAGTGTAGTGGCGGTGAGATAGGACTCTGCTTCCAGAACTGATACAACCACAGATAGTCTTCTAGGCTTATGATACAGGGTGATGTGTATACTTGATGCTTATCTTACATTGCAAATGTAAAAGAGGTACTAGAAAAGATATAATAAAACTTACTAATGATCAGTGATCAAGGTTTCTATTTGTTTTATCAATATTATGTTTATATTTCTTTGCAAATTTTATTCAAAAGCATGTGTAATCTCTATGCAAAAAATATATGTGCTGATGAAAATTAAAATTGTAAGGTTGCTGAGGTAATAAAGGAAGCTTGAGATTGCAATCTGATCTGCTTTCACATCCTAATGCTTCCACAAAATAGCTAGAATGAGAAAATGTGATAACCTGCCTTTCCCTTTAGGGCCAGGTGACAGGGCTGAACAGAGCTTCTAGGCAAAGATTTCCCTGTTGCAGGGTTACATTCTTCGCTTTGATAGATCCCTATCTGTCCCTGTCTACCACCACCACCACCACTACCCCCTGGTGTTATAGGATCTGACAAGAGGTATTCAGGTCTGTTTGTCACTCTAACCCCGCCACCGCCTTCTCTCAATGACTACTTAGAGTCTCTTTCCCCTAATGACATAGCTCTATTCTCTGGCAGCCTTTGGCAAACACAATTCACCTGTGTTGTGACCCCTTGACTTTATAAATGATGTGTGTAATCAGCACATTTCACATACTACTTTCCAGACTGTAGAAGCTGTCGATAAGTTGCTTGTACTCTCTGCCCCCTGCTTTCTTCCTTAATCAGAACCCTATGATGCCAACTCCTTCTTTTCTAGTTTGGCTGCCATGCAGCATGACATGGGGACAATTCTGAAACTGCTTCAGGAAATGACCTCTTTCACCTTGCCTACAGTCTCATCTGGGAGCAAGGAGAATACATGAGCTACTACATCATGAGAAATCAGACCATCTTAACTAATTTTAGGAAGTTCTGGAGACAGAAAAAAAAGAAGTGAAGGGTTAGTAACTATTCAAGATTTCACTTATAACCTTCACAAATCTCATTTTGTCTTTTATGTTCCAATGGACTCTTTCTTCCTGGAATGTCACCAGGTGACTTAGTTAGCATTTCCATTGCTGTGAAGAGACACCATGACCAAGGCAACTCTTACAAAGGACAACATCTAATTGGGGCAGGCTTATAGGTTCAGAGGTCCAGTTCTATTATCATCAATGCAGGAAACCTGGTAGCATCCAGGCAGTCATGGCACTGGAGGAGTTGAGAGTTTTACATCTTGTTTTGAAGGCAAATAGGAGAAAACTGGCATTCTCAAGCAGCTAAGAGGAGGCTCTCTCCAAGTCCACACCCATAATGACACACTTCCTCCACTGAGGCCACACCTACTCCAACAAGGCCACATTACTGAACCCTGGACCAAGCATATTCAAAGCACTACAGCAGGGACAAGTTCTTTGAAAAAAAATCTAGGAATAGAACCTATGGAGTGACAGACTACAGTTGCATTATAAAAAGCAACACTTTGTAATGGACATTTTTAGTAAGTGACTGGATGGTTTGCTCCATGCTAAAATAACAAGGGTTTCCTATAGTAGCTGGCAGAGATCACTAGAACCATAGGCACTCCCAGAATCTACAGTCCTTCTTGGCAAAATGAAACAGTCTGCCTCTGGAACAGTCACAGGGCCTGTTTCTACCAGACTCATCTAAGGTGCTTTTAGGGTTCCTGCTGTGGAGCAGCCACTGAACCTTGAGCCAATGTTGCAGTTTTCTTTTTCAAAACCTGTTTTCACATTTTAACATTTGTGTGCTCTCTCTCTTTCTCTCTCTCTCTCTCTCTCTCTCTCTCTCTCTCTCTCTCTCTCTGTGTGTATGTGTGTGTGTGTGTGTATGTAGGAGTAGAGGGAGATTTATAGGGGTGATAAGTACCAGTTTGATAGTTCACATTTCTAGCTTCAACTGAAATACTCTAATGATGGTCATGTGCATGTGCAAACCCTTGTCCATCACAGTGTGCACATGGAAAACATAGAACTGCTTAGGCAGTGGATCCTCCCCTTCTGCCATGTGGGTTCTAGGGATCAAATTAAGGTGATTAGCTTGCTGACAAATGCCTTTTACAAGCCGAGTCATCTCACTGGCTCCCACTGTTTTAACTACATAAATCTCAGATCACTATTTTTGTGTAAAGTTCTCTACTTTCCATGGATCATAAGTCTAAATGAGCACCTGCAGACCTCCTTTGCGATTTTGCACATTAATAAAGTCCATCTAGTCCAGCACTGAGGTGGAAGTCTGAGTTACTATGCTGCCTCACTGTGCAGCACCACACAGAATTCCTTACCCCAGGTTAGGTAACACAGTGTCTCATTTATCTGGAGATTGGAATTAAGTCAAGAACTGTGTTTCCTTTGTTCTGCATGTTACTTTGGAAGTTTAGGCAGCTGTGCTTGACATATCAACTTATAACAATAGGTTTTGATTGTTTGAGTTCTTTTTACACTTATTTAGTGTATGCATGTGTGTTTACATAGGTGTATATGTGTAGGTTCATGTTGAGATCAGAGAAAAATTTGCAGGAGTAGGTTCTTTATTGTACCATGCTGTTTCTGTAGATGAAAGACAAGTCTTTAGGTTGGACAGAAAGCATCTTTACTCACTTTGATGAATAGTTGTTGTTTATCAACTTTTGACACCATCTATAATACTATGGAAGGGAATGTTAAGGGGAACTGTTTAGAATGAGTTGGCCTGTTGTCATGTCTATAGGGGATGATGTGTAAACTGAACTCAGTTCACAGTGGTAGATACTACTCCCTGGCAATACTGAATTATATGTGGGGAGAAAAGGAGCTACCCACTAATCCATTCTCTTTGTTCTTGACTGTGGATGACTGTGATCAGTTCTTTCAAGGTGGGTGACACCAAACATTCTGATCATGATGAGCTTTAACAAGTGTGAGCTGAGTAGACTCTTTCTCTCTTCAGTTGATTTTGTCATGGTGTTTTTATCATAGCACTACGAAAGGAAACTAAGACACCTGCCGAGTCATCCTGATATCCTTGCTCAGGAGGATTTGAACTGGTTTCAGATATCTGGACCTTGAATTTTAGTTAGATGGGAAATAAATTCATATCTCTGCCTCATGATGAATATTGTTATTAGCAGAGCCTTGTATTTTCAGTATTTGTCCCATATAAAAATGGTAATATGTCAAGAAAGGAATACAGTGAATATTTTGAATATTCTGTGTTGTAACATTAGTATCTTCTAATAAATACATCATGTTACATACTACAAATAAGTAATTTTTGTGAAAATAGATAGAGGCTTGAATGTGACAAGTTGTCCAGTACATCTGACCTGACAGAATGTCTTCCAAACACTTATTTGTTCCTAAAGTCACTAAAATCATTCAGGTTTATGGGATGAGCTGCTGACATCTGCTGAATATTATTCCATGTTTAAGATTATTTAGTTAAGTATTTGGCAGAGTTTCAAACACAAGTTTGTTAGCATCTGCTATATATAAAAATAACTGAATCAACCTCATCTTACAGAATTTTTTCCTGGTAACTAAGGAGGAAATATTAATAGTCTTGGTTTTGCTCCTTGGTGACAGGAAACAGTTGTTTTCCTTTATACCTCCCTCAACCAATTCATCTTTGGCCTTCCATCAGTAAATAAAGGGAAACCATTAAGTAAGTGTTGCTGGAGGGTGCTCAAGAGTGCTCAAGGGTGCTTGAAAACAACTTACTCTTTTTAAGTGGATTAAATAATTCATCCCCAAAGATCTCATTTCCTCATGACATTGCAAAAAGGTAGCTATCTCTTTAGAGGGAAGACATTTTTAAATTGGATAAATGAAGGCTGAGAGTCAGGCTACCTGAGCTCAATTACAGTTATACCCCATATGATTGAGGAAATTTGGTTTACCCTTCTGTGTTGTCTTTTACAGTGGGCATGGTTGCCAGTTTATAAACTCATCTCATCCTTATATCATCTCCTGAGCATTGAGCAGTGGGTAAAAGGGTATGAATATTCTAAAACAAGTTGATTGAGGTGTTAAAATATGTAAATTGTACATTTTCATGTATGCTTCAGGGGAAATCGGATGGCTTTGACTTGAGCCATGTGTCTCTTAGTTCATCCTTAAGATCTGAGCAGTTCTTGGTACTCAGCAGTTTGAGGGAATAAATAAGTGAACTATTAATTGACTAATTCTCACTCTGTTCCTCATGATGTTTTCCTGCAGGCCTCAACATCTTCAGGCAGGCTTTTTACCTTGAGAAATAATCAACACAGTCTTCTGAGAAATAGTATGGTTTATGTTCTGTGTATGACTGAAATAACAAAATTAATTGCTTTTCTGTCATGCGATTTTTGTGGCTTTTCATTGATCCTTCTGTGTGAACCAAAGCCTGTCAGTGTCTTCAAACTGATAGTGATCCCAGTGTTCAGAATTTTTAATACATCAATGTATGACATAGTGGTATGGGAAATGGGGTGTTGTGGAAGATCAGGAGCTACAGATATTTTAAATAAAAATTGGTTTTTTATTTGCATATTCAGTCTTGTCAGTTTCTATGAAAAGGCTGTCATAAAAATTGGTAACTAATTTACCTTCAATAACCAAATACATAGAACTTTGCTGGAAAGTCTAGTAAGATTTATATTAACAGGGATTTCTTTTAGCCAAGTTTCATATTTATATTTTTCAGCATTTGAATAATTTTTAGTTGTGTTATTTGTCTATGATGCTAGCCAGGAAGTTGTTGTAATTGTAAAGTATGTAGCTTGACTGTCAATGTATCAACACACTGCTTACTTCCTAGCTCAGTCTAATCACAAAGCCTAGTTGTCTACATCCCTTGTCACACACTTAGGTGAATTACCATAGGGTATGGCTGAATGGAGGCTGGCCACCAGTTAAGCACAGGCCAGCAAAACAGTCTTGGTTAATGTTGATTCATGCAGACTTTATCAGAAAGCTCTTTTTCAAACGCATTTAGGCTAGGATCCTTCTCACTTCAGGTTTATGCCTGTGAATACCTCTGGTCCACTTGAGAGCCTCTGCTTCCTGATATCTAAACATTGCTCTCTCTTGATTTTCTTTTGTTCCTGTCCTTATGCAAATGTAGAATTGTGTCTGAACGTGTTTTAATTACATTCATGATAGCTAATCTCACTCAAACTTTACTTATGAATTCTGTATGCTCAGTATCTTGTCCATCTTTCCAGAGCACACAGAGACTTTTTGTCTGCAAAAGATTGTTAGCATGGATCTGTCCTTTGGCCATAAATCTCATTCTTTTGCATAGAAACTTTTATCCTGCCTAGGAGTAATATCTTTGCCTCTTCACTCTCTGGTCATTTTGTAATTTTTCATATGGCACTTACTAAGAGGAAATGGCCAGAGATTTTATTTGATGGTCTTCCACCGATGATGATTGAATTATTGAGAACAAGAAACCATCTTTTTACCAAAATGTAGAGGGATTGAAGAAAGTATATATCAACACAGTCTGATTAGTGAAAAATTGATGTGAGGAGATAAATCTGTGTTCTAGAAATACTGTTGCCATCTTTCTTTGTAAAAGTAGACATTTTGTAACTTACATAAATTTTCATCACTTCACGTGAACAGTAGGCAAGTTGAACTGATTCATAATGAAGAGGTTGCTTGTAGCTGAGGGGAGGGAGAAAAAGTACATAGTTTCTGACATGTGTGATGGAAGAGGCCTAAAAACACTGGTTGTGATGGTGGTGGTGGTGGTGGTGGTGGATCTGGAGGTAAATTTCATGAACTTAATTAGGACAAATGATGTAAGTACGTAAATACCTAAAATGACTAAAAAATGTTCTCTCTCTCTCCCTTTCTCTCTCTCTCTCTCTCTCTCTCTCTCTGTGTGTGTGTGTGTATGTGTGTGTGTGTATGTGTACATACATGCACTAATAGTAACATGTATTTTTGCATACATCTTCTAAACTCAAATGCTTTTTAACTAAACAGGGGACCCCTAAAAGGAGGGCAGTAATTAATTTGGAAATAAATACAGTTTCAGCAATCACCTTTTACCCCACTACCTCTCACTCCAGACAAATACTTGTGCAAACAAAAACATCACTAGGTAATGTTGAATTTACAAAGTGAGCAAGGACAAGATTAAACAACTGAAAGAAACAAGACTCTACTTAAATAAATAAGCCAAGCACAGTTTAGTACTCTGTTTGCCATGGGCAAACCAGTTGTTCAAGACTGTCTGTGTCTGTGGACACACAGGACAAATGGTGACATCTTTGCCATTTGTTTTTGTTCAGTTGAGCTGTTAAGTCAAGCAGTCACAGGGCTTATGGGTCAGGTATGCTGGATTTGTATCTTCAATCTACCCAAGACTTTGTGACCTATGTATGATGTTTGGTTTTCCCACTGCACAATTGTTTCACATAACTTGTCCAAGGAAGAATCATCAATTTCTGTGCATAAAAGTGAAGCACACCCCATTATAGGCTTTCATAGCCTGGTTGGGGCTTTGTCATTCTTACTAATATAAAGGTGCAAATAAATATATGTTCAACAAAGTCCTAGTCTGCAAAGAATATCATGAAAATTATTTTACTAGAAAATTTTTTATCACCCCCTCTCTTAAACTTTTATTTAGTGTATTTCACTATGCATTTTATTCCAATAAAAGGCCAACTAATAATTTATAAGCTTTGTGAAAATAAATATTAAATGCAGTACTGTTAATGTTGGCTGTCTACAAGTTTCATCTATTAAGCTAACATAATTAAAATAGAGACATACTCTGTGCCTTGGAACGATAGTCTCACAAGCATTGATATTCTTGTTTGGATTTTTTTTCTAACCCAGTTCTCTTTCTGTTTCCTTTTTTCCATGCTGACTTTGATATAGCAGACCACTTGGGGATTGAATTCATGGGTAAGACAAAACAATTTATTCCTTAAGTATTCTGAGATCACTTCATTGCTGTACATATTGTTCTCCTCCATCTGATTATAATAAAAATGTTTTATTAGGTCCTACTAGCTGTCAAAAAATCTTTTTAGTCTATTTTACACAAGGTAACAGCTCAAAGTAAAAGCCTCAATACATATCCAGTAGGGGGTGTGATGATCAGCATACCTGAAATTCTACAAAAATAGGATAAGCCTCTAGAACAGTATTTCTTAATGGAATACGTACATGATAGTCAACAACAATTCAGAAATCTGTATTATTGTTTCCTGCTAAATTCCCCTTTCCTCTTACAACCTGGCTGTGTTGGTATGTGTTAGAATCAGTACTAATTTGTATTGTAAACATGGACCCATTTCCATTAGCAAAATGAAAATAATTCATCTTTAAATATTTTTAAATGATTGTTAAATATATTAATTTATGACACATTCTTGAAAATGTTAGAATGTCTTCACAGAACTTTACTTTCTGTATTCATAGACAAGTGTATTAAAAATTAGAGTTAATTTTGAATGTATTACAAGTTAAATGAAATGTTTGCTATGCAGTTCAATATGAGAAGATACTTAATAGCAAAGAGTTAGAGAAATGGAGAAAATCCACATTTGAGTTTGAATTCTTCAAATTCTGCCCATTTGAATCTTAATGCAAGTTTTTTCTCTTATTTAGAGTAGATACAAATATGTGTCTGTTGGTTGTGAGAATTTAGAGAAATTCACTTGCATTCATTTATCCATTTTGCCTATTCATTCAGACCATGCTTATCCAGACTCAGAAAAATAAATAATGGCAAATAACTAGAGATAAACTGGGCAAAGCTTCTTAACTCTACTCAGGCAAGCTTGGGCTTGTGAGATGTGAGAAGTGTGTGGAAAAGCTAGTAAGTGTTTAGAATGGAATATTAACACATATATTAAATGGAGTGATGAGGAAAGCTACAGTAGGAGACTGAAAGTTGACTGAAAACTTCACCATTTATGTTCTTAGATAGGAAGTAGGCTGTTAATGAAAACAGGCTCAGAGTGGAGAACATTCATTGGAAAGGCTTATGAGATAAGATAAAGAAATGTGAGTTTTAGATGCCCTATTTGAGAGAAGATGCCACATTGGTTGTATTGATGGAAGTATGGGGGTTATGGATTAGTAGATTCATTTTTGTATGAGAATTTCTCTTCTCTGTTTCATGACCTTGCTCATAAGTGCTCTGCTAATGAGCACTGCTATTTCATCATAGAGAAGGCAGACAGCTCAGTTACTGCATGTTTGAGACACTGGTAGGTAAACCTGGTTAAAACACAAGAAGGGCAATGAATCTCTTGTTGTTTCTCAACTGAAGTTTTAGTTCAACTGTGAAATGCATGGCTAGTATGAAAGTAAGTTAAGATGAAATCAAATAATATTCAAAATTGAGGTGCTTCCACAAATTTGTAACATAAGTAAGATTTGTACCCTTGCATATTGATGGATAATTTGAAGAAGAAGCAAGGTGAAGGGAAAAATTTCAGAACCTGCTTATGAGGGTAGACAGACAGAGAGAGAAGCAAACAAATCCAACTGGAGGTCATGATTTGAGAAGATATGGTATTGGATCTATTGTATAAGTAAATATTATTTCTGCTTAAGTTGAAACTAGAATTTTAGAATTGAGATAGAAAATATTTATTATATTAAAAATTCTGTAATCAATTGGAAAGAGTTTGTTATTTATAGCTAAAGCAGTTGGGTACAAAAATAATTCCTCTGTGTCTAAAAACCGAGGCAGTAAATTGCCAGGTATTAATTTTCTTGCCCAGGACTAGTGGCTCTAGTCAACAAATGACTACTTTTCACCTATGTAGTGGTTAGGTGACCCAGGCTGGTTCTTTCCTGCGGCTTCAATATCTCCTTGGTTTACCTTGTCATCTGCCTCTAGTATATGAATACAAAGAACATGCTTATTTTTTACTTAAGAGACTTGGTCTGAAATGACTCATATCACTATTATCTTAATAGTTTCTTTCCTAGAACTATTCAAATAGCTCCATTATTCCTCAACTGTGACTAGGAAATAAAATCCTAGTCTCTGTAAAAAAACAAACAATTTTAGCAATTGATATCATAATACAAAGCCTGAAATATGAAAAGAGTCAGAAGTTTTATAAGAAAAAATAGTTATTTAGGAGCCAGGAGTACAGATCCACAATGTTGTAAACAAAATTAAATAATATATTTTTTAAAAAAAAGTGGGAAAGGAGATTTTGACTATTCATGTAAGATTTGTGTTTAAGTTACAGTAGGAGAAAATGGAGTCAAAGAGATTGTGGATGGCAAAGGCTGCTGAAAGAATTGATTGAGAAATTTTAGAGGAGGGAGAGATTAACACTCAGCCATGGGCCACAAGTTATAGAAAGCAATGAGCATGGTCTGTGTAATGGTGAACATGACAGTGAGAAGAGGAAGGAGTTAGCACTCCTCATTCTCTAATGACAGCAGGGTATAGATATACTTGCATCGGCTTTATGACCGTCAAAGTCATATTGGGAAAAATGAGCACTAGGCCTGATGGCTAACGAAATTTGCTTCATTGGGTTCTGGTGATTATAGGGTCTGAGAATGGATATTCTATGGCTTTCGAACAGAACACTTGGAAACATAGGAATTACCACTCAGCTGGTGGTAGGGCTGGAGCCTTTTAGATCCCGCAAGCAAAGTGGCAAGGTAGCAAACAAAATTGCTATATGAAGTGCTAATCATCATTGGTGGGAGAAATAGACCAGTCTCCATCATATCAGCAGACTTGTATCATTGCTGATGTGTATATAGCACAGTAGAACTAAAATGTATATTGAATGGTCTACATAAGAACTCATTAGAAGTGCTTTTCATGATCCAAGTAAAATAATAGGTTAGTGTGTAGTTCATCTATATGACACTCAAACGTAAGGGTATAGCAAGTCTTGTAAAAGTCAAATCATAGGTCTAAAGACTTATAGAAAAGGAGTTTTTGGTGTGTGATTATTTAATTACTGAAATATATATTGCCTTGAAGGGAAGGTATTGATCCATAAGCTGAAGCTATGAGGAAGTTCTTATATGCAGAGAGATGATGACAACTGTAGATGCTAGTTCAGAGCAGGGATGGGTTTTCAGAATTAGTGAATATACTGTTTCAATTATGTTACATGTCCACTTACACACTTGGCTGAATCTAAATATGTAAAATAATGTTTATGACTTTGCAAATAAATACCTTGAATTTAATCTGTGATTACAGAATTGATGTGGATAAAATATTTTCCATTGAGGACGATGGGATAAAATTATTAAATCAAAATTCATATGAAAAGCAAAGGTTTACCCAATGTGTATATAAATTTTTTTTATGGTACATTGGTGGGCAGACTACATCTTTAAGCTAACTTTGTTTTCACGTGTGTATGTGGGGTGGAAGAATTCTGCAAATGTAAATTTCATTTAAACAAGTCTTAAGTTCACAGCAAAATATAACTAGAACATTCAGAGACAGTCTGTATAGCTCTCACATGGGCACACCCTGGAAGCAGTTGTTTCAATTTCCCACCAGAGAGGTTCTTGTGTTATTTGTGGTAGTCCTGAATACACTTTTCACCCTAAGTCCATGATTTTCATGAGAGTACCCTCACATTCTTCTGTATAATGATCTTCACACACTATTAGCATTAGCATAAAACATTCCCTGCTCCGAATCACTCCACATATGCCTTTCCTTTTCTCAACACTTGACATTCATGAATCTTTTTTATTTTTTTGCCTTTCCCAGAATGTCATGAAGTTGGAGTATATGTTTGTAGAGAAATAAGCTTCAGTGTCTTTATTTTAGCATCCTGACGACAGTTTTCTCTCCCTCCTCTCCTCCCTGCCCCCTCTAACTACACCCACACACTTCCTCTTCTTCACACCAGCATTCACTCTTCCATTCCATTTCAGAAAAGGGCAAGCCTCCCATGGACATCAACCAGACACAGTATATCAAATTGCAGTAATACTAGGTAACCCAGTAGGACTAAAATGTCCCAAAAGCAGTCAAAAAGAGTCAGAGACAGCTCCTGCTCCATCTCTTAAGAGTCCCATAAGATCAAGCTAAGCAACTGTAACATGTGCGGAGGGCCTAGGTCAGTCCCATGCATCCACCCTGGTTGTAGCTTTAGTCTCTGTGAGCCCCTATGAGTCCAGGTTAGTTGTTTCTATGGCTTTTCTTAAGGTGTCTTTGACACCCCTGGCTCCTTCTCTTCTTCCTCCCTTCTGCAGGATTTCCCAAGCCCCTTCTAATGTTTGGTTGGCTTTACTGTCTTTGTATTGTTATGGTAGCTCAGTAACATTAAATGTATTTGATGAGAATTACACTGTTAAGAAACATCAATACATTCCTATTTTTTCAGGATTTTACAGAAAATGTCCTTTTATTGCTGTGTAACATTCTTGGCACTATTATCCAGATCTCCTGCAGTTTATTTAACCTCACAAAATCCATCTTCTTGTTCCCAAGATTTGACAGTTCTCACTATAACTTCACAATAAACACTTGTGTCTGTGTGGTATACTTCTGTTAAATTATATGGTGTGTATACATTGTTTTATGAGAAATTGTTTTACTGTCTTCTACAATGTCTATTCCACATTGTATTTCAGTCAGAAATGCAGGAACAATATTGTTGCTCCTCATCATTGTCAGGACTTCAGCATCGTCAGCATTCTTGCTGTTCCTGCCATCTAATGTGGAAAATACTTTTCACTATGCTAATTTCCCATCTGTAAATCTTTGGTGAGTTGTAGGTCAGTATCTTCTGTAGAGTTTTGGCTGTTTTTTTTTTAAATGTAGAATTTTTAGAATTATTTTATAATTTGAATAGCAATGTTTCATCAGCTATGTCTTTTGAAATTACTTTCTGTCAAGAAATAGCTTCTCTTTATAGTCTTGACAGTACACTTCACAGACAAAAAATATAATTTTAGTGAACTGTGATGGTTATTTAATTCTTTCTTCTGTACTATTTGCCTTTTAGTGTTCTGTCTAATGTGTCATTGCCCCCTAATGTCATACTAGGTAATTTTCTAGTGGTGTTATGAATTGTTTTGAATTCTTTTCTGAAGACTAAAACAAATCTATCCACATTGATTTTGTTTGCATGAGATAGACAGCTATTTGAACATCACTTGTTGCATGTGGTATCTTCTCTCAGTTGACTAAATCACTGTGCATCTATCTGGGCAGTCTTCTCTGTTCCATTTAACTATCTACAATTCTCTTGTTAGAACCTTACTGTCTTGATTATTATGGCTTTTGAGGAAGTCTTGATGACAGGTAGTGTCAGTTTTCTATTATTATTATTTTTTCTTCAGAACTGAATATGCTAAATTTTGCTTTTCATTTCCTATTATCTTTTGAATCAGTTTACAAAGAGTGAAAATATGACTCAACAGTTTGTTCATGGATTATATTGATTATACAGGCAAAGTTAGGAAAGCTTGGTTTCTTGACAACATTGTTTCTTCCTACAAATGATTATGAATTTGCATTTCTGTCATTAGAATTTTTTCAGGATTCTTCATTTTTTTCATATAGACTTTTATATGTCTTTGGAGACTTATGCCTAAGCATTTTATCTTTGCAGAAACGATAATACAACTATAGTTTATTTGTGTTTGTGTGTTTTGTTTCTAATTCTACTTGTTCATTATTGGTACCTAGGACAGTGGTTCTCTATTGTTTATTAAATATCTACTCAATAGTTATAATTATTTTTTAGTTGCACAAAGATTTTATTGTTCTTGGTGCTCCTAGATTGTTTTATATTTATGTATCAAAGTATCTATATCTATATATATATATATATATATAGAGAGAGAGAGAGAGAGAGAGAGAGAGAGATATTTCTTCTTCCTTTCTAATTAACATATTTTTAGCTCCTTGTATTCTTTGACCATCAGGACTGACAGTATCATACTAAAAATTCTATAAGAGGAGATATGCTTACTTTCTTCCCGATATAGTGAAAAGCTTGAGTTCCTTATCATTTAGTATTAAATGTGGGGTATTTATAAAAATGCTTGCTGAAGTTGATGATGTCTTCTCAATTCCTAGTTTTCTTAGAGTTTCTAACCACAAATGATCTTTTCAAGTACTCTTTCTCAGTTTATAGTTATGATCATGGAATTACCTTTAGACCATTGAAATGAAGATTACATTAATCACTTTTCAATTGCTGAAACAGCTTGCATACTAGGAAAATTTAACATGATAATGTCCAATCTTGTTTTACTGAGTCCTAGGATACCTTCTTTCTAAACTCTCACATCTAAATTTGAATAGCATTAATTTTCTTTTTATTTGAGATATAATACATTTCAGAAAATAATACAAGCACATGTTTTAGTGCATGTGTTTTCACCAAGATTTAAAATTCCCAAAGAGTAGGCATATCTGTGTGCCTGCTGATCAGCTTCAAAACTTAAAATCTTCAAAGAGCTACTAAAAAATGACTATTTTATACTAGGCTCCAAACCATATGCCTAAAGCCTCCTGCAACTATTTAATCTTCACATACTTTTCTCACTTACTATATGCCAGATATACTGAAGATGTAGTAGATATGTATTTCAATCTTTTAACACCAAAGTGCCCTAATATTGAAAAGAATTAAAAACTACTCAGTGCTATAAAATGTTATGGGAAAAATCCAACAAGACAAAGAAATGAAGAAGCTATTAAGTTCATTTGGAAAGTATTAGGACAGGATTCCAGTGCAGAAGGCAACTGAGTAGCAGCCAAATAGATAAGTTGCATTAATGGTGCCATAGTAGAAATTTATATGACTTATTTCTCCTTCTACATTACTCAGAGTTTGCTCTTTCAGGTTCATTCTCTGGGTCTTAACATTGTCTAGCCGTAGAGCTGGAGAGAGAATATCAACTTCACTAAAACGAATTAATCAAAACCCTTTTCTGGTTAATTTATAAACTTTAAAAGATAATTATACTATGTAATAATCCATGCCAAATCCAATGTCTGTGAAGCTGTCAAAATTCAGAAATAATTTTCCTTAATTATATTCATAAATTTTTCTTAATGACATTTGTGGGATTTGTACCATGAAACATTCAAAAACAAATGCTATTACAGAAAACACTGTCAGTTAAAGGCTAAAATTAACTGCCATAATTAGGGCAACAATTTGAAGATACATATAAGATACAGAATTGTGTTTTAAAAATTAAGATTATAGAATTGACTATAAACTGGTAACAAGTAATTTCTTTGTAGTTTGTGACTTAAGCTTTGTTTATTTATGTATGCTAAAATAGAAGCTTATAGGATACTATGTAAGATATTTGTCTCAAGATTTGACTCCTTTAACATGTGGAATAAGTGAACTTCTTTGTAAGCTTAAGTCTCCATTGGATTAGGGAAAACCAGTCACTCCTCCATTTGTGATACTTGCTCAAAAAATGTATCAAACTGGCCACACATAGAAGGCACAATGAAATGAAAATATTTTCTCACAAACACCAAGATATTCTTGGCAAGTACTCAGTCATAGAACATTTTTTTCCCATGTCCTTTGGAGTTATTTGTTATGCAGCAGTTTCATCTGACCATGCTATGGTGCATTTCATGATCTAAGAATCAAATATATTTGTATAATTGCAAGTATAATGTCCTTTGGAAACTTTACCAAAACACAAGAAAAGGTTATTATATGAAATATCTTTTGTGCAAATGTCTTTTTCCTCATTAGAAAAATAAAATGAACAATATTCTACTTGTTCATATTCATATTTATTGAATATTTCTATTTGTTGTTTGACCTTGTTTCAAGTATATAATAATATATTTATATAATGTGTGTTTGAGAAAGTCTAGAATGATTCTAAAATTCAAATCACAGAATTTTTAGATCATGTTTTTATTAAAATCTTAAATTATAGTAAGGTAATTATTTTGAACTTAAAACAAAACATTGTCAAATCTCACACAAAATAATCCAAGATCTTAAAGATTACCAAACAGATTACATCAACACACCAAGTACATACATGGGTGGATGTCTTCCTAACTTCAAAGTAGATTCCAAAGATTTAGAATGTGCAATAAAATTTGAGGAAAAAAAAGCAGCAAAAATGTTTAGATTGTCACAAGAAAGTAATTTAAAAGATGTTTTAAATGGCCACTTTTATTTTTTATGAAAGAGAGGGAGAGAGAGAGAGAGAGAGAGAGAGAGAGAGAGAGAGAGAGAAAGAGAGAGAGGTAACCTCATGGTAGATGTGATTAGCAGTCTTATTATGGTCCAGCTAATCAGAGTATTAGAAAAATCATCAAAGATGGGCATTGTATTGGGCCAGAGTTCTATAATAAGTCATATATAACAAACACTCAGATTGTCACTTCAGTGCTTGGAGAGATTTATAAGCCAATTAATGAAACTCATTTGGGGTTAATTTTAAATTTGTTCTACATTTACAGGATAGAGAGTGGTGTTTCCTAAACACATTTAGAATGTTAATGTCAATAATATTTTGTATATGCTAGATATTTCAAATGCGATCAACATACAGTATTTTTGGATTATGATGGATTTAGTAAATCCTAAGTCCATTGTTAGACTAGGAGTACTTGCATGGCTAAAACACACTTGCACACACACACACACACACACACACACACACACACACAAGTCTTGGAATAAACATTTTGGGATACTATTTCTCTCCTGAAGGTTTTCAAACCCTCTGTAAGGCTTCTGTAATTTTGTGATACCTAAAGATATAGGGATTGTGGGTAATCATTTACTTATCTAAAGAATGGTTTTTCATGGACCTAAGAAACCATGGGGGAAAAGAATATAATGAAATGAATGTTTTCACCATGTTGCAGTAATTAAGACTATTTTTTCCCTTAGAGAAAATAATAAGATTACTCTAGAGTGGAGATAAAGAAAAGAAATAACAAAGAAAAAAGGAAGAAAGTAAATTAAGATCATGAAAAGAAAAGTGTTTGTATCAAGTTCCGTGTAACTGAATAACCATATATGTGACAGGATGCTTTCTGACATGGCTGGTCAAGAAGGTAGATCATACTATGCTAACCTAGTCTGCTTTCAGAAGAGCCACCTTTTGTCTTATCTCAGGAAAGCATTCTGAGGTTTCTGGAAGGATAATGATCAAATTTCCCTTAAACAAGTAAGTTCTTGTGTCTTTAGTCATGTGTAGTTTGCTTGTAGGCATTATGGACAAAGTTACAGAGGACAGCTCAAAAAATTATTCACCAAACACTAGTTGTTTGAGCAACTCTGTGGGCAACACAAAGATGAGTTCAGACATAGAGAAAATGGACAAAGAAAGGCAGGAAGCAGCAGGACAAGGCAGGGCCACACACATGTAGACCTTAAACTTTAGGGAAAAAGCAACATGTCTTTATTCAGACAGAACTGAAAACATTCTGGTGAAGATGTTAGAGTCTGTGGGACCAGAATGAGGTAATGAGCAAATATGAGTATGTATCAAATGCAAGGACATTGGTTCACATTAGCAAAGGAGAGAACACTATTATAAAGCTATATGCAATTGTATTTAAAATTTAAATAAAATTGAAGAATTTTTTGTGTAAATTTCCTGGAGTATTTAAAATGAAATATACCCAATAAAAATTACACAGTCTTTCACAGTCTGACTTTGTCTCCCTGACAGCTACTGCCTTATTATTTTTCTCCCTTGTTCTATCTGCCTCAGGGACCTTAAATTTCAGGACTCAGTGTCATATTTACCTAAATGTGTTTGGCTCCTTCCCAGAAAAAAAAAACTAATTTCCAAGATATTTAACCTATGACTATGGTCAATACATTGTAATTCATAGGTAGCAGACACATTTGCTTCTTCCCTTTGTATTTATTACTGTTCTGGATTTGTTTGTTCATTGTCCTTTTATAAGCTTTTTGTTGTCCTTTTTTTTTTTTTTTCATAATAAAGCCATCAGGTCTCTGCGTGTATTTTATTTCACAAAGTTCTATTTTTTTTTTAAATTTAATTTTATTTTATTTTTTTAATTTACATTCCAAATCACTTCCCCTTTCCCGTTTCCTCCCTCCCCGAAAGTCCCATAAGCCCCCTTCCCTCCCTCTTTTCTCCGTTCAACCCCCTCTCATTACTCTGTCCTGGCGTTCCCCTACATCCAGTCTTTCTAGGACCAGGGGTCTCTCCTTCCATCTTTTTAGAAATCTATTGATATGCTGATTGTGTCTAGGGTATTCTGAGATTCTGGGTCAATATCCCCTTATCAGTGACTTCATACCATGTGTGATCTTTTGTGATTGGGTTACCTCACTAAGGATGATATTTTCAAGTTCTGACCATTTGCCTAGGAATTTCGTGAATTCATTGTTTTTAATTGCAGAGTAGTATTCCATTGTGTAAATATACCACATCTTCTGAATCCATTCCTCCGTTGAGGGACATCTGGGTTCTTTCCAGCTTCTGGCTATTATAAATAAGGCTGCTATGAATATAGTGGAGCATGTGTCCTTATTGCATGCAGGTAAAGTCTCTGGGTATATGCCCAGGAGTGGTATAGCCGGATCCTCCGGAAGTGTCATGCCCAGTTTTCTGAGGAGCCGCCAGACTGCTTTCCAGAGTGGTTGTACCAGCCTGCAATTCCACCAGCAGTGGAGGAGTGTTCCTCTTTCTCCACATCCTCGCCAACAACTGCTGTCTCCTGTGTTTTTGATCTTAGCCATCCTGACTGGTGTGAGATGGAATCTCACTTTTAATAAACTCAGGAAATCATTTGTCCTACCTAATACATGAAAATATCTAGTTAATGAAAGCACTGTTTACATACATAATACTACTGTCATTCCTTACATTTTTGTATAAGTTAATGTCATTTTCAAATTGTTAGGTCATAAGACATTCTGTGACAAAACTTTCTCTGAATATTGGAATATACTTCAGACTATTTCTGCATTTTCAATATGCGACATTTCTGCACATATTCAGCATTAACTCTATCATACATGTTTGTTAACATAGTATGTTAACATATAAATAGCTAAAATATCTCTTTTGCCTCTTAACCCAAGATGTGAATTTTAAAGAAAATTATTTATTGTGTAAATCAGCAAGGAAAAATAATGTCATTTGCCAGAATCAAAATTTTGAGAGAGTTACTGAACTTATACCATTTACACTATATCCTCTTTTCCACCTTTTCTTGTATTACCCAACTCCTTAAATAATTGACCTCTTCTTTAATTAAAACACATTCTATGATACCTAACTCTTCTCATTGGAAAAATCAGTTCTGTGATGGCACCGCTTTCTCATTACTCAATCTCCAGCCCCATGCTAAGCCAAAGAGCCCAGTCAATATTGGCCAAATTCATTCTTTAAAAGTATATTCCAACATTACGAATCTTTCCTTAATATTTAAGTTGCTTAGATGGTGAAAGAGAAAAAAAATAGGAGAAACGTCAGTCACATACAAGTCCAGGTGCTTTAATTCAGCTTGTCTATCACAAATATGTATTCTTTTTTTTTCTAAATTTTTTTGTTTACATTCCAAATCATTTCCCTTTTCCCGTTTCCTCCCTCCCCGAAAGTCCCATAAGCCCCCTTCCCTCCCTCTTTTCCCCATTCAACCCCCTCTCACTTCTCTGTCCTGGCATTCCCCTACATCCAGTCTTTCCAGGACCAGGGGTCTCTCCTTCCATCTTCTTGGAAATCTATTGATATGTGAATTGTGTCTAGGGTAATCTGAGATTCTGGGTTAATATACCCTTATCAGTGATTGCATACCATGTGTGTTCTTTTGTGATTGGGTTACGTCACTAAGGATGATCAAGTTCTGACCATTTGCCTAGGAATTTCGTAAGTACATTGTTTTTAATTGCAGAGTAGTCTTCCATTGTGTAAATATATCACATCTTCTGAATCCATTCCTCCATTGAGGGACATCTGGGTTCTTTCCAGCTTCTGGCTATTATAAATAAGACTGCTATGAACATATTGGTGCATGTGTCCTTATTGCAGGCAGGTAAAGTCTCTGGGTATATGCCCAGGAGTGGTATAGCTGGATCCTCCGAGAGTGTCATGCCCAGTTTTCTGAGGAACCGCCAGACTGCTTTCCAGAGTGGTTGTACCAGCTTGCAATCCCACTAGCAGTGGAGGACGGTTCCTCTTTCTCCACCTCCTTGCCAACAACTGCTGTCTCCTGTGTTTTTGATCTTAGCCATTTTGACAGGTGTGAGATGGAATCTCAGGGTTGTTTTGATTTGCATTTCCCTAATGACTAAGGATGATGAACATCTCTTTAGGTGCTTCTCAGCCATTAGATATTCTTCAGGTGAGAACTCTTTGTTTAGCTCCGTACCCCATTTTTTAATAGTGTTATTTGACTCTCTGGAGTCTAACTTCTTGAGTTCTTTGTATATATTGGATATTAGCCCTCTGTCGGATGTAGGGTTGGTAAAGATCATTTCCCAGTTAATTGATTGCAGCTTTGTCTTTTTGACAGTGTCTTCTGCCTTACAGAAACTTTGTAATTTTATGAGGTCCCATTTGTCAATTCTTGATCTTAAAGCATAAGCTATTGGAGTTCTGTTCAGGAAATTCTCCCCTGTGCCCATATGTTCAAGGTTCTTCCCTAGTTTCCTTTCTATTAGTTTCAGTGTGTCTGGTTTTATGTGGAGGTCCTTGACTCCACCAGAGAACTCCTACAGCTGATAAACAACTTCAGCCAAGTGGCCAGATATAAAATCAACTCAAGCAAGTCAGTAGCCTTCCTATACTCAAAGGATAAGCAGGCTGAGAAAGAAGTAAGAGAAATGATACCCTTCACGATAGCCACAAACAATATAAAGTATCTTGGTGTGACTCTAACCAAACAAGTGAAAGATCTGTATGAAAAGAACTTCAAGTCTTTGATGAAAGAAATTGAAGAAGACCTCAGAAGATGGAAAAATCTGCCATGCTCATGGATTGGCAGGATTAATATAGTAAAAATGACCATCTTGCCAAAAGCAATATACAGACTCAATGCAATCCCCATCAACATCCCAATTCAGTTCTTCATAGAGTTAGAAAGAGCAATTCAAAATTTCATCTGGAATAACAGAAAACACAGGATAGCTAAAACTATTCTCAAGAGTAAAAGAACTTTTGGGAGAATCAATATCCCGGACCTCAAGCTGTACTACAGAGCAATAGTGTTAAAAACTGCATGGTATTGGTACAGTGACAGGCATGTAGATCAATGGAACAGAATTGAAGACCCAGAAATGAATCCACACTCCTATGGTCACTTGATCTTTGACAAAGGAGCTAAAACCATCCAGTGGAAAAAAGATAGCCTTTTCAACAAATGGTGCTGGTTCAACTGGAGGTCAACATGCAGAAGAATGCAAATTGACCCATTCTTATCTCCTTGCCCTAAGCACAAACCTGTATTCTTTCTAGCTAGCTGTATTCTTTCCTGTTCATTTTCACACTGAAAAGATGGTGTTCCTCTAAAGGAGGACTTTTCCAAGCACAGCTTACAGTTTGTTTAGGACTACTGTTTGGTGATCTGATAGGAATCAGTCTTTTCATTGGAACTGGGCTCAGATAGAAAAGTAAAGGGAACTGTGATTCTCAGCTAGGTTAGCTGGCTGGGTGATTTCTCTGCTTGTGCTTTTGGGTGCATACAGAAGAACACTGCTGTGTCAATGGTGAATGTCATATAGACACTGATTACAGGCATGGCCTGTAAGCATTCTTGTTTTACAAGTAATTGAAGGAGGGGCTTTATTGCGGCTTACTGCTATCTGATAGAATGGTGTGATTTCATAGACATTGTTTCTTTTTATATTTCACTGTTATCAGGAACTTTAACATGAAATGCATGCAATTGCTATCCTCGAGGTGTGTTTGGCCTTTGAATGGGAAAAAATTAATATTGCATTCATTTTACTGTCCCTGGAAATGCTAGGAGGGGCAGAGAACTTAATGTATACACCAGAGAACTCTCTAACTCTGGACTGTGTTTCAGTGTGAAGACATAAGCATGCAAGAAAATATTTTGTTCACTGTGAACATGAAAATTAGAAGTGAAAGCAACTGGATATAATAGAACATGAAATATGATTGTTACCATAATGATCCAAGAGTACAATTTTATACCTTATACTCTCCCTGTTAAAAACTACTATTCTCTCACCCTCTCTGTGCTTAGCCCCAGGCATTTGGAGCTAGTATCCAGTATATTCAAATAAAGACTTAGTGGTAGTTTTTCTGTAAATAAGGCTGTCTGATTTAGTGAATAAAAATGTAATTATTTTCAATTTCTAGCATGCACCATCTTTTTGATGACTGTATCTCATGTTGCTCTGGAGTGCATTTATACCAAACCTATATGGGTCTTTTTGCATTAAGTTAAACTTGGAGTTGAGTATTTTGACTGGTAATCTTACTTCTAGAGCAATGAATTTAAGTGAGAACTATCTCTGCTATGATCCATTTCTGTCTCACTTCCAAGCCCTCATTGAAAGATGGTTATGAGTGACCCAGAGGGGTATCAACAGCAAAAAATAGAAAGAATAAACACACAGAGAGAAAAGGCAATGCAAAAGGAGTGTGCTGCATATCCAGGAACAAGAAGTACACACAAATCACACTAAGCTATTCCAAATTACCTCTTGTCAGCTCTGGTTGTTTAATAAGGCAGACGCAGCCTGTGCGCTCATTGGTTCCCAGCATGCTGAGTATTGCTGTCAGAGAAATTGATGAAGTATTTGAAAACAAAGTGCTTATTGTTAGTAAACTAGCTTAATATCTCAGATATGGATGCTTCAAAACACAATGACAGCACACAAACTCAGTTTATCAGCCTTTTAGAACAAATGCAGCATTTAAAGCAGCAGGGCAGGGAGATATCAATGAAGTGCTAATAGCTGTATCTTCATCTCTTTACCAGCCACTTGTTTTCTTATTATATTCAGGCTGCTATCTTCAGTCAGAAACAGGTTTATATGAGGATATGACGCTTCTCACCCCTCTAAAGGGTAAAATGTCATTACAGCGGTCCCTAAAACTGCAGCGGTTGAGTGAGTCTGCCACTCTATAGCTGCTAGAAACAGGGGTGCTATGGTACCCAGCACTGTGACTTTGTGCACATTTTCTGAATCCAGGCTAATAGGCATCACGTTTTGATTCTATCACCTATAGTTTTTTGAGACACACTGCCTGTCTGCTTGAATGCTTTCATGTGGAATTATATTTGTATCTTTCTGTACATTTAGACCAATATCTATCTGCACCTTAAAGTTTACTGGTATGTTATTTATAATGCTATACATCATATATTCATTTCTTGACATATAGTCCCATATATTTAATGTGTATTTCTCTCTCTCTCTCTCTCTCTCTCTCTCTCTCTCTCTCTCTCTCTCTCTCTCTCTCTCTCCCCCCCGTGTGTGTGTGTGTGTGTGTGTGTCTGTGTGTCTGTGTGTGCGTGTAGAAATCCTCAAAGACAGATTCAACTGGTCATGTACTCTTGAGTTCCCTTCAGTACTTTTTTGCAGCGCATTCACTGAGAGAGCCTAGAAAATGTCATCTAGGGGCCTGTAGAGGTACAGTAGAGGTGATAGAAACTCACTCAAGTGGAGATGCCTACCTCTCCTGTAAGCCTATGTGGGAACTAATTTACAACCAACCTTAGTCACAGAAAATGCAATCCTCTTCACAATTGGGATAGGTGTTTGTGATAATGGCGTCAGTCTCAGTCATATGAGCCACATTATCTAAGGAAATCATATTTAATGCTGATTCCCTTTATCAGATTCCGTCAAACTTGCCTCCAACTTTACTCACTTTCTTTGTAACAGTATTTCTTCCTGTTGTCCCATCCGCAACAATTTAGGATCATGTTCTCTTCTTCCAGCACTGCGTGGTCTTCCATGCTAATTTTTCTTTATTTGTTTTATTTCATGTTAAAACACTGAGACCCAAATCCCTTTCCCAAATCCATTGATTGTGTTTTCTACTTAACTTTATTAGTTTACAGTATCATTGTGGTTTATATGTTTTTTCCCCACATACACTTTGAATTCCTCACTACAGCATTGCCTCCAAGTGTGAACTGTGTTATCTAAATCAAGCCAAAATGAAAATATTTACTAATTTGCAGCTCTTTTCAGCATAGCAATGAAAGGAGAGTTGAGCTGTAAAACCAAGAAACAAAAAGATGATTAATCCCTGCACACCCAACATAGAGTGATGGCCAGGTCCAACTACTGCCATAAAAATTTCTGTTCACAGAGGGGAAAATAAAACAACAAATTATCTCTCTCTGGTCCACTACAGTTTTTAGTCAAGTAGGAAAAATATTATTAACTCTTTGGATAGGTCTCAGAGGTAGGATGCACCACATTCGTCCTAGTTCATTTGTTGAAAGTAAGTCAACCATGTCTAGCTCATACTCATGGAAGATTATGGTCTATAAGGAAACAGTGATAATGAAGCATCCCTGAGTCTGTGGGCTGAAAACTCTTCTAGAACTTTTAGAAAGTACATCTTGAGATTCCTTACACTATTAATACCTGTGTCAATACCATTAAATGTCTCTTTCTCATTATTGCCTACCTGTGGATGATACACCCTACAAACATGCTTTTATTTTTTTAAAGATTTATTTATTTGTTATATGTAAGTACATTGTAGCTGTCTTCAGACACCCCAGAAGAGGGCGTCATTGTTACAGATGGTTATGAACCACCATGTGGTTGCTGGGATTTGAACTCAGGACCACTCGGAAGAGCAGTCCGTGCTCTTAACTGAGAGAGCCATCTCTCCAGCCCTACAAACATGCTTTTAATCACAGTTCAGGTTTGACCACTAGTCAAACCTGAAGTTATAAGTAAGGTATACCTATAAAACTGATACATGTCTCACAGCCACAGCCATGCTATTGGGATGACATAATATAACTGATTAAGGAGAAAACAGCATCCCCATCACTCCAGACACTCATCTCTTAGTCATACTTCAGATGACTTTATTTAAAATGTATTTGTAGGAGAATTGAATTGTTCAAGAACATGTTATATATGAGGTCATGGTTCTTTTTTCCTATTTAAAAAAAAAAACAAAGGCAATAGAAAGAATATGGTGATTTAAAAATATTTTTATTTTGGTTAAAGTCCAACATGTATTTATGTGACTGTTGTGAAATAATTCCTCAGTTAAGTAACTCCTCTCTTGGCCTCAATTTTCTCTTTGCTTATTTCAGTATTTCTTGCAATTGTTGAAACTAATAAGGTATTTTCTAGTCTACCTGTATCTGTTCTTTGATTTTTACCTTCACTTCTTTGTCCATCTCATGTTCCTGGCAATTAACTCACCTGATTTCTCCTGCCTTATTCCTTGGCACCATTTACTACATTAGCTTTCAACTTCTCTCTTAACTCTTTCTTGAACCCAAGAAAAATTTGCTTTAATGTTATTTCTCCATGTTATAAGATGTTTTCAATTTTAAAGTATATAATAAATGACGTGATCTTGGAATAGCTCAGGTATAATGTAGGATTGAAAATATTTTAATCTAAATTCTTTATTACTTTTCTCAACTGTAATTTTATCTCCATATTTGTAATGATTTTACTACAAACCCTATACACCCTCTGTCACTTTTTATACATTGGATATTACAGTGAGAAATTTGCTCCTTTTTTTTAAGTATATTTGAATTGAATTTTATTGGTATTAAACTTTATCAGTTTAAATGTTATTTTGAATTATTTTGTAACTGGTCCATATTTGTAAAAGATATAATAGTGTTTTACTTAGTTTTAAATGTATGAAATTTTTAAATACACTGTAAATATATAAAAGAAAAGATCTTTGCCTCACATATTATGTAATTTGATATACACTTTAGAAAATAAAAATATCTCTGGGTTACTATTAGAAAATAAATCAAAGGCTGATTTTGACCATTCTTGGCATAAGAATACATCTGCCATAATTACTTGAGTAAAATATAGGAGTTTGTACATAATTCTTTCCTTTGTCATTTTTTTTAAAAAATTTGAAGCATTTTTCTTTCCCATTGATAGAAAACACACACATATTCTTATGCATTGATTCTTAAGGTGACAAATTTGATCAGACATTCTGTCCTGTGGATATGTTCTTTGAGAACTTAGGTTACAGTGAGTGTGGATGCTTTTATTTGTTTACATAATGGGATCACAACCTCAGAATGAAACTTTTATGCCTTCTATTGGCTTGGCATTATAAGTGGAAAATGGATTTGATTCATTAAAATCAGCCTGCTCTCACCCACTCACAGACACATGTGTCTATACATCATTTAAAATGAAATTAACCCAATAAAATAGATATATAAGTAAATAGTGATATATAAAACATCTTTTGGAGAAATTGTACTGTGTCACTTGACAGCCAACCCCCTATGGAATCTTGTAAAGTGGTTAATATATAGTTTTGTTCGAGAATCCGTCATACCAAGGCTAGCTCATGTGTATACCTATTATTTAAAAATTACTATACAAACCTTGCTAGTTTGAATTTCTCTAGCAGAACTCATGTTTCATGGAGTACATTTGATTTATTCCCTCAGTTTCAGCATTGTTTCATAGTTAAATTGATTATTTTCTTGTTTCTATTATTTATCTTCTTATGTTTGGTCTAACTTTCCTTTATTTGTTTGTATGTTTTTTTTCTTTGCCTTGGATATCAAGTCTCATCACCAACACCCATTAAACACATAAGAATCAAAGATTCTTAAAGGAACAGGGATATATTATTAATACGTCTAAGCATTTATTGTAAAATCCAGGTGGGACATTAGGTTTAGAGGCTCTTTCCACAAAATGCTTACTTTTTCATCTCTATTATTTTATCTTTTTCACTGACTTATTCAGTGATTGAAGTAATAGGGCCAACCAAATCCAGGACTGTGAGGTTTGGTATTGGCATTGGTAGCAATTAATTAAGAAATTTTCCATAGTTACAAGATCAGAGCAAATAATGGGTAAGCAGGAACCTTGAGGTTTGTGAGTGTGAAATATCATATGAAATGTATCTTCTGTCTCTTGTACACAAAGAGATGTTAAAAGACTTACCTATATTTAATCAAATGCACAGATACCAATTAGAATTGAACAGCCAGGCTTTGTTGCTATTTAGTTTGGTTTTGTTGTTTTAGCAATGTTAATTGTCAGTTATTAAAGAAGTCTTATGGCATCATTCTTAGTGATCCTATGTATGGATGTTCTATATGTGTGCAAATGTACATACATGTATGTGGTATGCAGAGGACAATGCTGGTTCTCTTCCTCTATTGCTTGCTTGCTTTATTTATTTATTTATTTATATCTTCTACTAAAGCTGGAAATTATTTGTTTAGCTTGCTCACTATCCAGAGAGTTTCATTAATTCTCCTGCCTCTTGTTCTCTAAGGCTTGGGATGAATGGGTATGCCCTCATAACAATGTTTTTACATGGATGATAGGGATCCTATCTTAAGCCCTCATGCTCATGTGGTCTCGGTGAATTTTGCTTTTAAAAGAACATGTTATATACATTTAGATGCACAAATAGAATTGTTAAATTTCTATTACCATAACATGTGACAGAAAGAATCAACTCATAAAGAACAAAGATTTATTCTGGTTCACAGTTATGGAAGTTTCAGTCTATGAACAGTTGGCTCCATTTCCATGATTTGGTGAAAAGGTAACATTTCATTGCTAGAGCAAATAAGAAAGAAAAATCTAAGGTCATGGCCAGACCGTGAAAGGACTATCATCTTTCAAAGAAAAAAAACACCTCCAAAGACCCAAAGACCTCTCTCTAAGCTACTGCTAAATGCCACATTACAACAGCGCTGCTTGGTAACCAAGTCTTTATCCCAAGGATGTTTGAAGATTATCAATAAGTTGCAAGTTATAACATTAAATGTGTTCCTTTTGTGATGATCCTGTCCAATTAGCTTTTATCCTTGATGATCTCTTTGTTTGATAATTATAATGAACAAAAATGGGTTGTTATAGGAACAAGTTTAATTTTTAGAAACATCACAGAGACTTTAGTAGCCAATCATATTTCCAACATGGCTGTAATGTGCTATAGCAAGAAAGAGTAGTTACCAATCCTAGATGCTGTTAATGTGTTGCTTTTTTCATGAGTCCAGGACCAGTCCATCTATATCCCTCAAGCACAGCTCAGACAAAAGGAAGTAGCCAGTTGTTATTCAATGTTTCAGGGTGACTAAACTTCCATAACTAACTTCTAATATCTTAGCATGCCCTGGCTCTCAGTTTTTTAAAAAGCTTTTTCTACTCTTACCTAGATGACATTTAAATTTTCTTCATATTGAAAAATAAAAATAAAGTGGAGATATGGTTCAAAGAGTTTATGGCAAATTAGTACTTGGCTCAAAATTAAGCTTTCTGATCTCTGCTGTACAGAGAAAATTGCTAGAATCAGCAGTCATATTTGAGCTTCAAGTAAAGGCTTTGTTTTGCAATTTGCTTTGAGGTAATAGAGAAAATGTGAAGGAAAGCTTGGCATATATAAATCACAGGTATATTCATGTTAGTCTACTTTGCATAGTTTATATTTGCAGCTTGTTTTGTAATGCCAAATGCACTCTAGTGAAACAGACACTTAAAGGTGAAGGGACCAATATTTTGTCAACAACTGCACTGTGGTAAGCAGGGAGCAGAAATTGTTCAGATTCAGTGTCTTTCAAATATTGTCACCATTACATAAATGAGGACACTGGACCATACAAAAAGCTAAACATATCGAATTAAGAAACATATTCATATATGTGGAACAATCAAATCTTGTGTAGGCATAATCAAAATAATTGTAACCTATGTCCAAATAATTTGTAGTAGAGATAGAAGTAGAACTTAGTTCTCCTGGCTAGTGCTCAATTGGGATTTGCAAAGTCAACTTACATTATTGATAGATGTCTGAAAATTGTATATTTTATAATCATTTAGAGTATACCTTAATTGCAATTATTAATCTAAAAGTTTGAAAATTAGGAATATAGCATGGCATAAAATTTTACAACACCGAGATAGTCTATTTTGAATTGATTTTCTTATTTCATTCAGTTATTTGTTTTTCTGCCTTGATACATGTATCCATGTACTTTTTGTGTTATTTAAACATATTTCCAATCATTGTTTTGGATTCTTTGCTTAGAAATTATTCCAAGTCATCTCATTGGCTACAACCACTCACGGATCAGTTATGTTTAGAGGATATGGGCGGTCTTGATTTTTTTGTAATTTTTTTTTTGTTTCTGCTCTAGCGCTTACAGAGCTGGGGCTAGTTGTTTTTTTTTTTTTTAACTGAGTTTTTGTTTTTAATTTAAGTTATTCTTATTTGGTGGGTTTATTGTAATGTCCAGGACCATGCTAAATTTTAAGAGTGTGAGAAACTCTATCCCCAGTTGTCCCCAAGAATCATCTACTATCTTCAGTGCATTGCTATCAAAATGTCAACAAACACTTGGCCATACCCAAGTCCACTGCCAGGTGTTCTAGGCATCCTTATACCTAGATACCTAGTGTGGCCTGAGTACACTCTCAAGCCTCTCTCTGCCTTGCCACCTCCACTGCAGGTTGTGTCTCCCCTCATGATTTGATGAGATTATCACAACTGAGTTTTTGCACTCTTTAAGTTTTATAGTTTTTAGTTTGGCAAATAGAGCCCGATATTTTATATATTATGGGAAACAGAGCCTAGTTCAATAAATTTGAGTGTGGTGATAAGTTCAATCTATATTCTCAAATACTATTTCATAACTGTTTCTCTTACTGGTATTATATATATATGTTATACAGTTAAAAGTAAAGAAATGGTTATATATTCACATAGAACAATTCCATAATAAAATATGTTGAGTGAACCCGGGTAAATAAAATTAAATATTTCTTTTTAAGTTATATAAATTCCTAACCTCTATCAAAGAGAAAACAGATTTTCTGACACTCTAAGTGGAAAAAGTTAGTTGGAAATTTCTCAAACCTTTTATTCCAAAATTCTAATTTTATGAAAATAATAAACTTTGGAAATTGTCAGCATGGTCTATTTTAATAAATAGTTTTTTTAACTATTTATTTAATATGACATTACTCAGTATATCCTAATCATTATATAGGTATGGGAGATATTTAATAATTAAAACAGATACTTGTCCTTCTAAAGTCAATACTATTGATAAAGAGACAGAATACAAACAAGATAAAAGTTTAAAATGTTGTTTCACTTCTCAAAGGGGGCACATGGAAAAACAGGACACACAGTTCTTTTTCAATTAAGGGAGCCTGGGAAGGTATTGTGTTAAGTTGTAATGATTGGTGGTAGAGCAGAACTGCCCTTATCTTGGAATTCCCTGTGGCCACACCAGATAGGACAAGAATCGTACCAGGCTAAGAGGTCATGTAAGTTCCAAGAGTGAAATCAGGTAGAGACATGCTGCTGAAACATTTGCTTATGGGAGAAATAGAGATACTTTGGATGGATTGGAAGGCAGTAAAATATGGATGTCATAAGGTTTATCTACATTTGAAAGAATCAAAAAAAACAGTTGATAGAAAAAAACACTAGTAGAAATGTTTGGGGTCGTGTGTGTGTGTGTGTGTGTGTGTGTGTGTGTGTGTGTGTGTGTGTGTGTTGCAAAGATCTAAAGGAATGAAGTTGATTGGTTGTAGCCAGAACCTGTATCTATTTTTTTATAGTTAACTAAGCAGATATATATATATCAATAAATTCTCAGTACACAAGATGCCAATAAAATAATTTCAGGAACAATTGATAATGATAAAATTGTCCACCTAGATTAGATAAATTATCCCAATATTCTAAACTTTATGATATCATAACAATCTCTGGCTGGTCATATCCACCTGCCTCTGTCTCCTGAGCACTGGGCTTAAAGGCACATGTTACCTCACTTAGCCAATATTGCAATTTTAAAGATCAAATTATAATACAGCTTCATACATACTGCCTCCCTCCTCCTCATCTTCTCCCTTCCTACCCTCTCTCTCTGTTGCAGTTCTCTTACTTCCCCCTATTTATTTTTATTTTTCGTTTGACTTAACTGATGATTTTATTTTTTTTTATTTTTTTAATTAGGTATTTGCTTTATTTACATTTCAAATGGTATCCTTTTCCTCGATACCCCTCTGAAAAACCCCTTTCTCATTTCCCTTCCCCTGTTTACCAACACCCCCACCACCACCACCACTTACCTGACCTGGCATTCCCCTACCCTGGGGTGTAAAGCCTTCATAGGATCAATGGTCTGTCCTATCATTGATATCTGAAATGGCCATCCTCTGCTACATATTTAGCTGGAGCCATTGGTCCCTTCATGTGTACTCTTTGGTTGGTGGTTTAGTCCCTGGAAGTTCTGGGGGTACTGCTTGGTGCATATTATTATTCCTCCTATGGGGCTTCAAATTTCTTCAGCTCCTTGGGTCCATTCTCTGGCTGCTCCAGTATGGACCTTATGCACAGTCTATTGGTTGGCTGTGAGCCATGGGTATTTTGATTCACCTTCCAAGAAGAATCAACATATCCACTCTTTGTTCCTCCTTCTTCTTGAGCTTAATGTGATCTGTGAGTTGTATCTTGGATATTCTGAGCTTTTGGGTTAATATCCACTTATCAGCAAGTGCATACCATGTGTGTTCTTTTGTGATGGGGTTGCCTCACTCAGGATGATATGTTCTAGCTCCATCCATTTGCCTAAGAATTTCATGAATTCATTGTTTTTAATAGCTGAGTAGTATTCAATTGTGTAATTGTACCATATTTTCTGTATCCATTCCTCTGTTGAGAGACATATGGGTTGTTTCCAGCTTCTGGCTATTATAAATAAGGATACTATGAACATAGTGGAGAATGTATCCTTATTATATATTGGAGCATCTTCCAGGTGTATGCCCAGGAGTGGTATAGCTGGGTTCTCAGGTAGTACTATGAAAATTTTCTGACGAACCACCAAACAGATTTCCAGAGTGGTTTTACCAGTTTGCAATCTCACCAGCAATGGAAGAGTGTTCTCTTTCTCCACATTCACTCCAGCACCTGTTGTCTCCTGAGTTTTTATCTTAGTCATTCTGACTGATGTGAAGTGGAATCTCAGGGTTGTATTGATTTGCATTTCCCTGATGA
This sequence comes from Tokudaia tokunoshimensis, assembly GCA_036184795.1. Classification (NCBI taxonomy): domain Eukaryota; kingdom Metazoa; phylum Chordata; class Mammalia; order Rodentia; family Muridae; genus Tokudaia; species Tokudaia tokunoshimensis. The sequence continues at coordinate 98,753,809 of BTHU01000011.1, read as the reverse complement.
TTAAGGATGTTGAACATTTCTTTAGGTACCTCTCAGTCATTCTGTATTCCTCAGTTGAGAATTCTTTGTTTAGCTCTGTACCCCATTTTTTAAAAGGGCTATTTGGTGCTCTGGAGTCTAACTTCTTAAGTTCTTTGTATATACTGGATATTAGCTCTTTACTGGATGTAGGATTCGTAAAGATCTTTTCTCAATCCATTGGTTGCCATTTTGTCCTATTGACAGTGTCCTTTGCTTTACAGAAGTTTTGCAATTTTATACAGTCCCATTCGTCAATTCTTGATCTTAGAGCATAAGCTATAGGTGTTCTGTTCAGGAAATTCTTCCCTGTGCCCATGTGCTCCAGGTACTTCCCCACTTTTTCTTCTATTAGATGTAGTGTATTTGGTTTTATTTGGAGGTTCTTGTTCTACTTGGAATTGTGATTTGTTCAGGGAGATAAGAATGGATCAATTTGCATCCTTCCACAGGTTGACTGGCAGTTGAGTGAGCACCATTTGTTGAAAATGCTGTCTTTTCCACTGGATGGTTTTAGCTCCTTTGTCAAAGATCAAGTGAACATAGGCCAGTGGGTTTGTTTCTGCATCTTCAATTCTATTCCATTCATCTACCTGCCTGTCACTGTACCAATACCAGACAGTCTTTATCTCAATTGCTCTGTAGTGTAGCTTGAGGTCAGGGATGGTGATTCTGCCAGAGGTTCTTTTATTGTTGAGAATAGTTTTTGCTATCCTATCCTGATTTTTTTCTTTGTGTGTGTGTGTGTGTGTGTGTGTGTGTGTGTGTGTGTGTGTGTATGTTTTGTTTTTTGTTATTCCAGACAAATTTGGAAATTGCTCTTTCTAACTCTATGAAGAATTGAGTTAGAATCTTGATGGGGATTGCATTGAATCTGTAGATTGCTTAAGGCAAGATGGCTGTTTTTACTGTTTTAACCCTGCCAATCCATAAGCATGGGAAATCTTTCCATCTTCTGAGAACTTCTTCGATTTCCTTCTTCAGATACTTGAAGTTTTTCTCATACAGTTCTTTCACCTGCTTGGTTAGAGTCAAACCAAAATATTTTATATTACTTGTGACTATAGTGAAGGGTTTTATTTCCTTAATTTCATTCTCAGCATCTTTATCGTTTTGAGTGAGTATAGGAAGCCTACTGATTTGATTGAGTTAATTTTATATCCAGCCACTGTGCTGAAGTTGCTTATCAGCTTTAGTAGTTCTCTAGTAGAATTTTTGGGGTCACTGAAGTATACTATCATATCATCTGCAAATAGTGATACTTTGACTTCTTCCTTTCCAATTTGTGTCCTTTTGACCTCCTATTGTTTTCTCATTGCTCTCCTAGTATTTCAAGTACTATATTGAACAGGTAGGGAGACAGTGGACAGCCTTGTCTAGTCCTTGATTTCAAAAGGATTTCTTTGTTTCTCTCCATTTAGTTTTATGTTGGCTACTGGTTTGCTGTTCACTGATTTTAATATGTTTAGGTATGGACCTTGAATTCCTGATGTTTCCAAGACTTTTATCATGTGGAGGTGTTTGATTTTGTCAAATGCTTTCTCAGCATCTAATGAAATGATTATGTGATTTTTTGTCTTTAAATTTGTTTATATAGTGGATTATGTTGATGGATTTGCATATATTGAACCATCCCTGCATCCCTGGAATGAAGCCTACTTGATCATGGTGGATCATCATTTTGATGTGTTCTTAGATTCAGTTGGAAAGAATTTTATTGAGTATTTTTGCATTGATATTCATTAGGGAAATTGGTCTAAAGTTCTCTTTCTTTGTTGGGTCTTTGTGTGGTTTAGGTATCAGAGTAATTGTGGCTTCATAGAATGAATTGGGTAGTGTTCATTCTGTTTCGATTTTGTGGAATAGTTTGAAGTGTATTGGTATTAGGTCTTCTTTGAAGGTCTGATAGAACTCAGTATTAAACCCATCTGGTCCTGGGCTTTTATTTTCGGTTGGGAGATTATTAATGACTACTTCAATTTCTTTAGAGGTTATGGGATTGTTTAGATCATTTATCTGATCCTGATTTAATTTTTGTACCTGGAATCTGTTTAGAAAATTGTCCATTTCATCTAGATTTTACAGTTTTGTTGAATATAGGCTTTTGTAGTAGGATCTGATGATTTTTTTAGATTTCCTCAGTACCTGTTGTTATGTCTCCCATTTCATTTCTGATTTTACTGATTTGGATACTGCCTCTGTGCCCTCTGGTTAGTTTGGCTAAGAGTTTATCTATCTTGTTGAGTTTTTCAATGAACCAGCTCTTGGATTGGTTGATTCTTTGTATAGTTCTTTTTGTTTCTACTTGGTTGATTTCAGCCTGTGTTTGATTATTTCTTGCAATCTACACCTCCGATATATTTGCTTACTTTTTTTTCTAGAGCCTTCAGATGTGCTATCAAGCTGTTAGTGTATGCTCTCTCCAGTTTCTTTTTAGAGGCACTCAGAGCTATGAGTTTTCCTCTTAGCACTGCTTTCATTGTGTCCCATAAGTTTGGGTATGTTGTGTCTTCATTTTCATTAAATTCTAAAAAGTCTTTAATTTCTTTCTTTATTACTTCCTTGACCAAGTTATCATTGAGTAGAATGTTGATCAATTTCCATGTGTATGTGGGCTTTCTGTAGTTTTTATTTTTCTTGAAGACCAGCCTTAGAACATGTTGATCTGATAAAGTGCATGGGATTATTTTAATCTTCTTATATCTGTTGAGGTCTGTTTTGTGACTGAATATATGGTCAGTTTTGAAGAAGGTACCATGAGGTGCTAAGAAGAAGGCATAATCTTTTGTTTTAGGAGGAAATGTTCTATAGATAACTGTTAAATCCATTTGTTTCATAACTTCTGTTAGTTTCACTGTGTTCTGTTTAGTTTTTGTTTCCCTCATCTGTCCATTGATGAGAGTGAGGTGTTGAAGTCTCCCACTATTATTGTGTGAGGTGCAATGTGTGCTTTGAGCTTTAGCAAACTTTTTATGTGAGTATGTGTGCCCTGGTATTTGGAGAATAGATGTTCCAAACTGAAAGTTTATCTTGATAGATTTTTCCTTTGATGTGTATGAAGTGTCCTTCCTTATCGTTTTTGATTACTTTAGGTTGATAGTCAATTTTATTCGGTATTAGAATGACTACACCAGCTTGTTTCTTGGAATCATTTGCTTGGAAAATTGTTTTTCAGCCTTTTACTCTGAGGTGGTGTCTGTCTTTGTACCTGATGTGCAAAATGTTGAGTCCTGTTTATGTATCCAGTCTGCTAGTCTATGTGTTTTTATTGGAGAATTGAGACCATTGATATTAAGAGATATTAAGGAGAAGTGATTGTTGCTACCTGTTATTTTTTATATTAGAGGTAGAGTTATGTTTGTGTGGCTCTCTTCTCTTTGTTGTGTTAAAAGAAGATTATTTTCTTGCTTTTTCTAGTGTGTAGTTTCCCTCCTTTAGTTGGTGTTTTCCATTCATTATCCTTTGAAGGGCTGGATTTGTGGAAAGATATTGTGTACATTTGTTATTGTCATGGAATACCTTGGTTTCTTCATCTATGGTAGTTGAGAGTTTTGCTGGTATAGTAGCTTGTGTTGGCATTTGTGTTCCCTTAGGGTTTGTATGACATCTGCCCAGGATCTTCTAACTTTCACAGTCTCTGTTGAGAAGTCTGGTGTAATTCTGATAGGTCTGTCTTTATATGTTACTTGTACTTTTTCCATTACTGCTCTTAATATTCTTTCTTTGTTTAGTGCATTTGGTGTTTTAATTATTATGTGATGGGAGGAATTTCTTTTCTGATCCAATCTATTTGTAGTTCTGTAGGCTTCTTTGTATGTTCATGGACATCTCTTTATTTAGGTTAGGAATGTTTTCTTCTATAATTTTGCTGAAGGTATTTACTGGCCCTTTAAGTTGGAAATCTTTGCTCTCTTCTATACCTATAATCCTTAGGTTTGGTCTTCTCATTGTGTATTGGATTTCCTGGATGTTTCAGGTTAGGAGATTTTTGCATTTTGCATTTTCTTTGAATGTTTTGTCAATGTTTTCTATGGTATCTTTTGCACCTGAGATTCTCTCTTCTAGCTCTTGTATTCTGTTGTTGATACTTGCATCTATGACTCCTGACTCCTTTCCTAGGTTTTCTATGTCCAGAGTTGTTTCCCTTTGTCATTTCTTTATTGTTTCTATCTTCAGTTTTAGATCCTAGATGCTTTTGTTCAATTCCTTCACCTATTTGGTTGTGCCTTCCTGTAATTTTTTTAAAGGCTTCTAGCCATTTACATGTGTTCTCCTGTATTTCTTTAAGGGAGTTATTTATGTCCTTCTTGAAGTACTCCATCAGCATCATGAGTTGTGTTTTTAAATTCAAATCTGGCTTTCTGGTGTATTGGAGTATCCAGGACTTACTGTTGTGGGACAACTGGGTTTGGATTGTGCCATGTTGCCTTGGTTTATGTTTGTAAAATTCATGCATTTGCCTTTTGCCATCTTGTTATTTCTGGTGTTACTTGGTCCTGCTGTCTCTGGTTAGAGCTTGTCTCTCCTGTGGACCTGCAAGCGGGTCTTAGAACCCCTGGGAGAGCAGCTCTCCCCTGGCACAGATGTCTGTGCTTCAGTCCAGCTCTTGGGTGCAGACGGAGCCCATATGGACCCTTTCCCAGCTGCTCTGCTACTCCTGTGTTCCCTGCACTCCTGGACATACCTGCCTTGCACAGTCACCAAAGCGAAAATGGAAGTCTCACTTCCAAACTTGGGAGTCAAAGCACTCCCTGCAGACCAGTTGTCCCCTGGCAGGATCAGTACACAGACTGCTGGGGAGCAGCCCTGCTCCTGGATACAGGTGGAGCTCAGAAGAATTCTTTCCCAGCTGCTCTGCCACTGCTGTGTTCCCTGTGCTTCTGGCAGTACCTGCCTGCACAGTCTCTGGAGCGAAAATGCCTGTATCTATTTTCAAGGAAGAGTTTACTGGATGTTTTGAAATATCTATGATGAGTTTAAGACTAAGGGATATTGGGTCTAACTCCAGGATCTGGAACTTAGTTTTAGTATGTATGGCTGCCTTGATTGGAGTGGGAAGATATTTGAAAGGAGGCTTCAAGAATGATGCTTATGAATTTGAGAGGTTCTACAATAAGCCAGGAGACAAATCTTTGAGTATGACCATGAGGACGATTCTAGTTTGGGTTAAAAGAGAAAGGAACATCTGCTCTGGGTGTGATGCATTGTGCCTCTGGATGTGGTCTTAGAAGTTTCATTTACTTAAACCAGGCCAAGTCTTTCTCTCTCTCTCTCTCTCTCTCTTCCTCTCTCTCCTAATCCAGTTGTAGAATGTGTGGATCCTTCTCCATCATATTTCTAACAGAAGAAAATTGTCAAGAAAAAAGAGGTGGTAGAGGGGAAAGTAACAATACCCATCCTTAACATTATAGCGTTCTATTATTCTTGCCTTGAGTAAGCTGGGAAGTGGGATTTGCAGGGAAACAGTAGCAGTAGTCACAGGGCAATGGTATATCATTACCTCTGAAGCAATCTCTTAGACATCCTACTGATGAAATTAGCTCTGCCCTCTCCAACTGGCATAGCCTTCAAGGAGCTCCTGCTGATACATAGAGGTAGCTATTGCCTTCAGTCTGATACCTGAAGGATGTTGGTGACCGATAGCCAAGGAAGCCAATATACTTGATATAATTTAATGGACTCTGTTCTCATGATCCTTGGATTGTTTTGTATCTTTTATTAAAAAATATAGAGAAAGTACGTAATCTCCAATTCAGGCAGTGTTCCTTCTTTCTTTCAAAGAAATTCAGTATGAAAAAATTTTTCTTTTGGACATATTGAATATATGTTAAAATAAAAGCCATAAGTATGCTATTTAAATTTTTAAAGTTCAACCCAGGTAATGAGACATGTGAAGAAGCAGAACGGGGTTCGTTAATTAGAAGGCTATTGTCCCTTTGTGGATCTATATTAAAGGAGAGTTTACTGGATTTCTTGATAGATCTTTACTGATGTAGCTACTTTCCACCTCCAAAACAAGAATAAAATAATTATAAAAGTTCTGCTATGATTTTTATTTTACTCAATAATTTATTCCTGAATATCATAGTTTAGTCCTTTTATTATGTACCATATATACATATATGAACATATATATGATATATGATCATATACATTTGCATCTCAAGCATGTATATATAATGAGAATATATCAATTACAGTAATATAATTTTCTCTTTAAGCTATAAATGATTTTGGTTTGACTATGTTTTAGATTGATTTTGCTTTGGTCATATTTATATTGGAAATAATCCTTCCTTGAAGTTTGTGGTAGCCATATTATATGAGTTCATTTCTATGATGTATTTTTGAACCATGAGATCAGCTTATCCTGTATTTTCATAAATAATCTAAAAGTTTTATTGGTATTTATTTACTATTTATCTTTTGTTTTTCTGAAGAGGCTAATTAATTTATTGTCCTTCTCAAACTATTAATTAATTTCTGTTGTTTTATAGGTATCCATTGCTGAAATAACCCCTACTTAATCTCTTGCCATTCTACATTGTATTTAGTAGTAATTTATTTGTCTCTTCCCAATGAGAGTTCCCAATAATCATCAGTATTATTTGACAATTTGGTAACCTGTTCTTTTATAATCTGTTAGAAATCTTACTCATTTTCTAGTGGTTTTTCTTTTCATTTTGTTATTGATTTCAAGAAGGGCTAGGGTTTGTTTGTTTGTTTTCCAGCTCTCGTTTGGCCGCTGCTTATTATTTTCAGGTAGCCCCTACCTGTGAAACCTAGATTGGTCTGAAACTTGTCGAGAAGCCTAGAGTGACCAGGAGTTCATGATCTTCCTGCCATAATACCATAGGTGTTGGAATGTATTAATACATTATATAACTTAAATCTGCAATTCTGGCACGTTAAATAAATCAGTTTTCTACACATATCCTGGCTATTACTGGCTATGTATATTTCCACATGAACTTTAGAACCAACTAGTTAGTTTTGAAAATAGAATAGAGCTCATTTCAATTTTCTTTGAAATTACAGTAAAACTACAAATGGCCTGGAAAATACTGAAAAGTCTTTAAATGCTGTATTTTCTATCATTGATGCTGTAAGTGATCCTAGGTCCTTCATGTTCCTGTAGATCCTTAATTTATCTCAGTGATATTTTATAGATTATTGCCTAGAGGTCTCACACATCCTTGTTAGATTTATCCCTGACATTTAGTTCTTTGATGCTCCTATAAATGATATTGATTTTTCAATTGCATTTTCTCCTTAGTGGTTCTACAGAGGAATCTAATTGATTTTTATGTATTGAGTTTATATCAAACAACTTTCAATACTTATAATTTTCCTATAGATGCTTTGGAATGCCTATAAAATCCTATTACTTGAATATATAAATATTTATATTATTTTTTTCACATTGACTTGAGAATATTAAACAAAATTCCAATCCAAAGTAATATTAGGTTTCGTTGTTTTATAATTAGTCTCAAGAATTTTTAAGACATTACCCTTATGCTTAATGCTATGTAGATACCAACAGTTAGATGAAGAAAGTATTTATTATTTTGGAACAATTTTCTGAAAAGAAGAGTTTCCTGAATGTATTGACATCAGCCTTTGAATCTGTTTATGTAATAAACGGTATTATTTTTATGTGTTAAAACAGTTTCCCATTCCTGGAACAAGCTCAAGTTGTCTGTCACATATTCACCATTAGAATACTGAAAGGAATAAGTATTTAATTTTTTAAGGATATTTTTCATACATACATAAAATTGGAATTTTGCTCGTCCTTTTTTACTCTGAAGAAAATAATAAATATTGATTCAATTTTAGATCTAAGAATAAAAATAAAATTCTCTCAGTTCATGTAAAATAAGACTAGTAGTACACAGGAAAAGAAGCAGAAATCAATAGACAAAGAGAAAAAGATGAAAAGAAAATGCATGAGAAAAATTTAAAACATGAGTAATGATAATATATTTTCATATACATAAATATATTCATATACATAATCAAGAACTACCAGAACTGTGCATAGGTACTATTTTCTAAAAGAGAAGTTTTCCTGGAGATAAAATTCCTAGTGCCTAATAAAATTTTTAATTCATGATATAACCACAGAATCTAGAATGTATGGGTTATACTTTTCAGAATATCAGTGAAATTTAGAGAAAAATAACATATTTAATTCTCATATTATAGTGCAAAGTTGTTACTAATCAAGGTACTTAATATATCAAAGAAAAGAGTGAAACACTTAATAACATAAGAATTGTAATTGATGCCTTTAATTACATAATCAATATTATCATTAATATTCCAGAAACTTATCTACATTTATTATAGTTATCTCATTTAAATGATAAGTACAATTTCAACAAATTTTGAGACTTTAACACTGGTACAAGTTATTTTGCAACTATAGTACAATAAAATTACAACTTCTTAATGAATTGGAAGAGTAGAACATATATAGTTAGTAATTTTGATACTTTTGTAAGTCTAGGTTAAAAAGGACAATGCAAATTATAAAATATTTGCAATGTACAATAATAAAAACTATGTCACATAATGGTCTATAGTTATATAGGATAGGAGTGGTATCTCAGATATTCAGGGCACTCACTGCTCTTCCATATGACCTGAGCTTTGCTCCAAACACCCATGTTAGGAGGCTCCTAACTTTCTGTAACTCCAGCTCAAGAAGAAACAATCCCTTTTCTGTCCTCTATAACATTTGCGTGCATGTGGCATAGAGTCACATAGAGAAACACATGCACCAATAAAAGTTTAAAAAAATGATCAGTGAAGCAAAAACCAACATATTGTTTATATTATTTGAATGATATGTCCAATGTAAAAAGAACCTTACATGGGGAAAGAATGCTAAGCACCAACCATTAGTTATTAAAAGTTTATCTTTAAAAATCAGTCTTGCTCAGGTGACCTTAGAGTTAATTTCTCAGAACTATACCTGTGATGGATAATTTCAATTAATGTAGTGTCTCATAAAACTGAAAAGAGAAAGGATTTAAAGTCAAAATCTGAAAAAAGCAAAAAAAATACTAATCAACAATCCAGCAACCTATTCATATAAATAAGGAACAAGTTAAACCTGCAAAATAGATAATGGATAATATTATTTAACCAATTTTGATTATTCCTCAAATGGGATAATTTTTAATATTAGGAAATATACTAGGATAATTCACCACATTAAAAAGATGAATCACCACTACAGAGAAGTGGGAGGGGGTTGAATGGAGAACAGGGGAAAGGAAGAGGGCTTATGGGACTTTTGGGGAGGGGGGAACTGGGAAAGGGGAAATCATTGGGAATGTAAGTAAAAAATATAAAAAAAAATGATAAAAAAAAAAAGATGAATCACTTGGTGATACTGGTGAACTTCTTGAATCTCCACAGAGTCAAGCAGATTTCTGTGAGTTTGAGGCAAGGCATGTCAACAAAGTTCCAAGACAGCCAGCAATATACGTAGAAACCCTGACTCACCAACAGAATAAAACAAGAATGGATGATGGAAAAAAAATTACTATTTTGATAGCAGAAAAAAGGAAGAAAGTAAAAGAAAAGTCTAGTAAGCCTACTGTATATACATGATTTTTAAAATTTTACACTTTGCACTTAAAGCTATGATAACATTTTTATTACTATGGAAAATATTTTACAATACTGTAATATATATTACATTTGATGATAGATCTTGGAAGGTATCTTTTCAGAATGAGTAACAGCACCTAGTACCCATGCACTGGAAATATATCATCAGTATAGTAAGACAAGAAAAAGACTAGGAAACAAGCCTTGTGATTGCTTGAGGGTCATACTCTTACTTCGAATTCTGTTTAGATACTTATTAGAACTTTAAAATTTGTACAAAACAATTGCATACAACAAGGATTTGTCAGATGTATTTTGATATAACTTTCAGTAGAAGATACTTTCCCTGAAGCACATGATGTAAATGATATAAACACAGATAAATCCATGAAAACATGCATCAAGGCTAAATAGAGAAAGATATAATTATGCAATCTTTCAAATATAGAAGAAATACATACACAGTTCTATGGGGTAGAATGACATGATCTGTTAGTTTGCAAATAGATTTTTAAATCTGATTTATTGATTAAATACAATTTCAGGAGTTCTATTTGGCTTTGTTCTTAGAGGTGAAATGTTAAGAAGAACCAAAATCACTGTGGCACTCCCAAACAGGTACAGATTAGCATACTCTGCTCTCTCACTCTCTGACAATATATACAAGATAAACAACTGAAAGGGGAAAGTCTAATTTGTCTCAGAGCTTTGGTTGCTTTGGTGCTTGGCTTTATTCTGTTGCCTCTGTGCTTGTTTAGAAACACACTTATCATTTTGGAGAGGACATGGTTGGTTAAAGCTGCTCACCACATTGCAGACAGGAAGAAAAAAGAAAAAAAAAAAAAGAATAGTAAGGTCCCGGAAAAGACACCAGTTTTCAGGGGTCTTTTTACACAGAAAATGCCTACGCATGTTTATATCACTCTCAACACTACATGAAACCTTGAGACTCCCATTTGTTTACGTCAGATTCCTCTTGATGCAGGCACTTCCTGAAATCCTAAGTTATAGACAGAGATTTTAAAATAGGGGACTTTTGGGATCCAAAGTATGACACAAACTGTTTACCAAGATGTAAAAGTTAATACGTTGGAATAATTAGTGCATGATATACAATGAAAGAAAGAATATAGATACTTGTAGACTTAAATGGAAAAAAAAGATCACAACAGAGGGAAAAGGTAAACTAAATGAAGCATAGACTATTTAGCAAATGATAATTTTAATTTTAAAAAAAATGAAAGGAAAGAATCAGCTTCACAAGTTAACCTATATATGCCTATCATGGAACATGTATATTCATACACATACATAAACATATAAATAAGATAGAGAGATGGATGGATAGATAGACAGATGATATGATATGATATGATATGATATGATATGATATGATATGATATGACATGATATGATATGGTGATATACTCTTAAATCTGTGTAACAATTTCTGTTACTAGGAACATGTACTTGACTGTGATGCATAGACAAAACAAATACCATGATTTTTTCATGTGTATGCAGTGTGTTAGAAAGTAGAGCATAGGAAAGGTATTGAGATTGTTGTATAGGGAGTGAAAGAGATGTGAAATACTGTAGATGAATAGATGAATATTACAAATGGAAATAGTTGAACGTTACTCTAGGAGCATAGTAGATGAGTGAACATGTAATAAGCAAAATGCAAAACAAGAGTAAATGTATATGAAAATACTATAATGAAATCAAATTTTGTGCAACAACAAATTAAATAAAAAGTTAAAATGTCATGTGTATAAAAAGAATACCACTGTAGAGAAGAGGAATATGATGAAAGAGGAAGTAGTAAGGGAATATAAATGTTTAATTTTTAAAATGAGAATTTTTAATTTTTAAAATTATTCACATACGGTAGATAATTTCCTATATTCTTTTCACTTTCACTGTGACAATCAAATGATTTGCACTTGACCCATTTTATAAGAATATTAACATTAGGAGAAAAGTTGAGAAAATGAGGTAAAGGTGTTTTACGACTTATTATATAATAATTTTCACATCCAAAGAAACGTTCATTAAGAATAACCTTATACAGTGTCCAGAAGTTAAGGCTGTCCCACAACCCTTTGTACATAAATCCTGCCAGGAGAGAGCTTGTCTCCCCAGGACTGTTGACACACCTAACATCACAGGATCACAGGCCCACAAGAGGGACAAGATCCAGTCATAGACAACAAGACCAGGTAACACCAGAGATAAACAGATGGCAAGAGGCAAACACAAGAATCTAAGCAACAGAAACCAAGTCTACTTGCAATCATCAAAACTCAGCTCTCCAACTACAGCAATTCCTGGATACCCCAACACACCAGAAAAGCAAGACTCTGATTTAAAGTCATATCTCATGATGATGCTAGAGGAATTTATGGAGGACATAAATAACTCCCTTAAAGAAATACAGGAGAACAGGTAAATTAGTAGAAGCCCTTAAAGAAGAAACACAAATATCCCTTAAAGAATTATAGGAAAACACAACCAAACAGGTGAAGGAATCGAACCAAACTATCCGGGATCTAAAAATGGGAGTAGAAACAATAAAGAAATCATAAAGGGGACAACCCTAGAGATAGAAAACCTAAGAAAGAGGTCAGGAGTCATAGATGCAAACATCATCAACAGAATAAAAGAAATAGAAGAAGAAAATCTCAGGTGCATGAGATAAAATAGAAAATATTGACACAACAGTCAAAGAAAATGCAAAATTCAAAACGCTCCTAACCCAAAACATCCAGAAAATCCAGGACGCAATGAGAAAAACAAACCTCAGTATAATAGGTATAGAAATGAGAAAAGATTCTCATCTTAAAGGGCCAGTAAGTATCTTCAACAAAATTATAGGAGAAAACTTCCCTAACCTAAAGAAAGAGATATCCATGAACATACAAGAGGCTTACAGAACTCCAAATAGACTGGACCAGAAAAGAAATTCTTCTATCAGACCTTCAAAGAAGACCTAACACCAATACTCTCCAAACTATTCCACAAAATAGAAACAAAGGTACACTACCCAATTTGGTCTATGAAACCAGTTATGCTTATACCTAAACCACACAAAGACCTAACAAAGAAAGAGAGCTTCAGACCAATCTGCCTTATGAATATCAAGGCAAAAATACTCAATAAAATTCTCAGAAACCAAATCCAAGAACCTGTCAAAACAATCATTCACCATGATCAAGTAGGCTTCATCCCAGGGATGCAGGGATAATTCAATATATGGAAATCCATTAACATAATCCACTATATAAATAAACTCAAAGTAAAAGAAACAAATGATCATCTCATTAGATGCTGAGAAATCATTTGACAAAATTCAAAACGACTTTATGGTAAGTCTTGAGAAGATCAGGAATTCAAGGCCCATACCTAAAAATAGTAAAAGCAATATACAACAAACCAGTAGCCAACATCAAGCTAAATGGAAAAAAACTTGAAGCAATCCTACTAAAACCGAATGCTAGACAAAACTGCCCACTCTCCCCCAACCTATTCAATATAGTACTCAAAATCCTAGCCAGAACAATTAAACAACAAAAGGCAGTCAAAGGGATAAAAATTGGAAAGGAAGAAGTCAAAATATCACTTTTTGTAGATTACGTGACAGTATACTAAAGTGACCCCAAAAATTCAAGCAGAAAACTGCTAAACCTGAGAAACAACTTCAGCAAAGTGGCTGGTTATAAAATTAAATCAAAGAAATCAGTAACCTTCCTCTACTCAAAGGATAAACAGGCTGAGAAAGAAATTAGAGAAATGACACCCTTCACAGTAGTCACAAATAATTTAAAATACCTTGATGTGACACTAACCAATCACATGAAAAATCTGTATTACAAGAACTTCAAGTCTCTGAAGAAAGAAATCAAAGAAGATCTCAGAAGGTGGAACGATCTCCCATGCTTATGGATTGGCAGGGTTAGTATAGTAAAAATGCCCATCTTGCCTAAAGCAATCTCCAGATTCAATGCAATCACCATCAAAATTCCAAATTAATTCTTCATACGATTAGAAAGAGCAATTTTCAAATTCATCTGAATTAACAAAAAATCTAGGGGAGTAAAAACTATCAACAACAACAACAACAAAGAACTTCTTGGGGAATCACTCTCTCTTACCTCAAGCTGTATTACAGAGCAATAGTGATTAAAAACTCTAGGGTATGGCTACAGAGACAGGCAAATAGATCAGTGGAATAGAATTGAAGACACAGAAATGAACCCACACACCTATGGTCACCTGATAATTGACAAAGGATCTGAAACCATACAGTGGAAAAAGATCACTTTTTTATTTTTCATGTTGTACAGCCAGGTGCAATTTTTTTGTTTTATTTGTTTACATTTCCAATGTTATCCCATTACCTGGTTTCCCCCTCTCCCAGAAGCCTCCTCTCCTATCCCCCCTCCCCCTGCTTCTATGAGGGTGTTCCAACACCATTTATTGAAAATGAAATGACAGCATTTTTAACAATCGACAAAAGGGACCTCATAAAATTGCAAAGCTTCTATAAGGCAAGCTGTCAATAGGATAAAATGGCATGTAACAGACTGGGAAAGAGCTTTATAAATCCTACATCTGATAGAGGACTAATATCCAATATGTACAAAGAACTCAAGAAACTAGACTCCAGAGAAACAAATAACACTTTCAAAAAAAGGGGTACAGAGCTAAACAAAGAATTCTCAACTGAGGAATACTGAATGGCCAAGAAGCACCTAAAGAAATGTTCAACATCCTTAGTCATCAGGGAAATGGAAATCAAAACAACCACCTCACACACGTCAGAATGACTGATATCAAAACTCAGGTGACAACAGATGCTGGCAAGGATGTGGAGAAAGAGAAACACTCCTCTATTGTTGGTGGAATTGCAACTGCACAACCACTCTAGAAATCAGTCTGGTGGTTCCTTAGAAAATTGGACATAGTATTACCTGAAGACCAATCCATACCACTCTTGGGCATATATCCAAAAAATTGTTCCAACATATAACAAAGACACATGCTCCACTATGTTCATAGCATCCTTATTTATAATAGCCATACGCTGGAAAGAACCCAGATGTCCTTCAACAGAGGAATGGATACAGAAAATATTGTACATTTACACAATGGAGTACTACTCAGCTGTTAAAATGAATGACTTCATGAAATTCTTAGGCAAATGGATGGAGCTAGAAAATATCATCCTGAGTGAGGTAACCCAGACACAAAAGAGCACACAAGATATGTACTCCTTGATCAGTAGATATTAGTCCAAAAGTTCAGAATACCAAGATACAATTCACTGACCATATGAAGCACAAGAAGAAAAAAGACCAAAATGGATGCTTCAGTCTTTCTTAGAAGGGAGAACAAAATACTCATGGTAGGTAGATTGTGTGAGGGACTGGGGAGGGAGAGAGAAAGGAGAGAGGGAAAAAGAGGGGTTAGGATCAGGTATGAGAGGACATGTGGATGATATACAGAGGGTCAGAAATTTTAACAGAGTTGTGTTGCAATGGGGGATGGGGAACTGGAGGCAGCCCACCCTAAGTCCCAGATGCCAGGAAAGCAAAAGGCTCCCAGGACCCAACAGGGATGAGATTAGCTGAAATGCCCAACTGAAGAAAGGGAGAACCTGTAGAGGCCATATCCAGAGGTTTGGCAAGGCCCCTTGGTTGGAGAATAGGGCCACCCATTCATCTCTAAATTCTTAACACAGAAGTACTCCTGTCTAAAGGAAATATGGGGGAGAAAGTGTAGAGCAGAGACTGAAGGAAAGGCCATCCTTCAAACTGCTGTACCTGTGGATGCATTCCATATACAGACACAAAACCCAGACACTATTGCAGATGCCAAGAAATGCTTGCTTACAGGAGCCTGTTCTAGCTGTCTCCTGAGAGGCTCTGCCAGAGCCTGACAAATATGCATGTGTATGCTTGCAGCCAAACATTGGACTTAGCACAGGGTCACCAATGGAGGAATTAGAGGAAGGACTGAAGGATCTGAAGGGATTTGCAACCCCATAGAAAGAACAACAATAGCAACCAACCAGACCCCCCATAGCTCCCAGGGACTAAGCCACCAATCAAAGAGTACACATGGAGGGACCCATGGCTCCAGTTCCATATGTAGCAGAGGATGGAATTGTCTGGCATCAATAGGAGGAGAAGCCCTTGGTCCTGTGAAGGCTTGATTACCCAGTATAGGGGAATGTCAGGGCCGAGAGGTAGTAGTGGATGGATAGGAGGGTGAGTATCCTCATAGAAGCAGGAGGAGGGGGGATGAGATAAGGGGGTTCTAGAGGGGAAACAGGAAGAGGATAATATATGAATGTAAATACATAAAATATCAAATAAAAAATATAAAAAAAGAATACTCTCACATACAAAACCACAGGCAGTTGTATAAAATTCAGAGTGGGAAAGATGGCTCTCCTTAGGAAAGACTATTTTTTTGTCCAGTGTCCAAATATCATCCTGAAAACATAAATAAAAGTAACATTATAGGGCATTGACAGGTCATATTTTGGCATATATATATGTATATACAAACACATATGTATAAAGTAGCAATTACTGGAAAAGAGGCCATGAATTTGACAACGAGTGGGAAGGGTTGTATGGGAGGAAAGCAATAAGATAAATGTTGTAATTAAATTATAATCTTGAAAATATATCCCCCAAAATCTAAAGAAAGGCAAATAAACAAATTCTAAGATCTAATATGTGCTCTGAGTCCCATTTATGAGACCATCTGCAGTTTTACTTCAGCTTTGCATCATAGGAATTGTGGCTGTTGAGATTATATGTGTTTTCTTATCATGGGATATTTTTCCCCTTATGATTCAGAAAGAAACTTTTAATTCTTCTACTGCCTCCTGTGGTTTGTTATCCATGAGCACACAGGCTCTTGAGACTTGGAAACTCTTAACAGTTTCTTGTCTGAAGACCTGATTTACTGGACCTCTCAGGCTCCACCGATGCAGACTGGTGGGTTGCATCTTTTTTGCTTTTGGGGAACCGAAATAATTTTATCTTCTTCCAATTATATCATAATCAAGGTAAACATAGGATGGATGTAAAGTTTCCCAACTTAACCCTCACCCACAAAACAAGAAACATTGGGCAGGATTATAGTTGTTCAAAAAAGATTTGTGAATTTAGTCGTGTGCTTAGAGTACAGAAAGTTCAAATTATTAATATATATAATTATACATATAATATATATATTATAATATATATTCTTTTCAAATCAATGTTTGCCTACTTTTCATATAAATTGCATAATATGATTTATATGGACTTTTTAACCTAAAGTCAGTCTTATGTAGGGTTTCATGTCTGTAAAGAGAAATTATGACCACAGCAACTTTTAATGAAAAGATTTAATTGGGACTGCCTTAAAATTGATGAGATTTATTTCATTATAATCACGGTGAGAAACACAGTAGTACATATTCAGACATATTGATGGAAGAACTGAGAGTTCTACATCTTGATCCAGAGACAGCAGGAGACTGTGTTTCACACTGAGCTTAGGAGATCTTAAAGTCTATCTCCAAAGTGTCACACTTCCTCCAACCTACACCAACAAGGTCATACCACTTAGTAATGCCACTCCCTATTGGCCAAACATTCAAACACATGAGTCTATGGGGCTGTACTTATTTGAACCATTATAAAGTCAGAACACTTTCTTTTGTCATTTTTATTACTGTATGTTAATTAGAGAAAACAATGACTTTAACTATATTTCCAAACATTTTAATAGTGTACTTTAATGACATTAATTACATCATACCTTCTGGTTTCTTTCAACTTCTTCTACTGATCATGCTCCCTGAATATTCCCTTTACAACCTTTTAAAAATCTAGATCTCTGATATGCAAAAAAAAAAAAAAAAAAAAGAAAAAAAAAACTCCCCAAAAAACAAAAAACAAACAAAAAAACCTCTATGATGTCTTTCTGAGAACCTGACTTATTTCTGCCATCTTGATTTGTACATGATATTGTTACCAGTATATTCCTTTGGGTCCCAATTGACTGTGGGCAGGAAACTATGCCATTTATTTCTGATTCCCAACCATAGCACTGCTCCTTACTTCTCATGGGCATTTAACATACTATTTCACATGAGTGTATGGAGTAAAGGAAAGTACAGATTATCTCTGTTCTCTAGAATGTTTTCAAGAGGATGACCTGAGCATGAAAAGTTAAAAACCTTTCAGACAATCTGAAAAAAAAATATGAAAGACAATGTAGGATGTAAACTCTTATTATACTAGTGAACCCTAACATTAAAAATGCAGTTGTTTATTAGAGAAGGTAAGTGAACATCAAAGTTTAAACTTCAACTCTAATTTACTGACTGAACAAACTTCATTTCTTGTTATTGTAAGACGCAGATCTTGACTTTACTGTGTTGTGTGACTGTTAAGAGGATCAGACATAATTCAGTATGTTAAAAACTCAGTGGTAAATTAGGAAAAATTGCTCAATCGTAAAGAGCCTCTTTTCAATTCCTATTTTAAATAAGAGTTCTTAAATACTTTAAACTAGCTTCTAGTTCACCACCCACCAGAGGTAGTGGAAAGGAAAGGTCAATAGGCAAAGATGGATGTGGGCCTGTTTAGAACACTTCTTTGGAGTGAATACAATCTGGATTGTCAGGATACCAGCAGTTCAGTTCACAGGAATCAGCAGCAGTATCTTGATTTATTCACAAACACAATTCAAGAATCACCATGGGCAGTTCAATCCAGAAGAAACTGCTAGGCTCTGCCAATTGGCTTGAGTGTACAGAAGCATCAAGAAGCTGGCAGAACACTACCAGAAGTTCTTTGGTGTGTTTCTCTCTATGATATCAAGACAAAGGATGACCTACCACATAGCCTCATCCACTGTCTGTTGAGTTATATTTATACCCTTCCCCAAAAATCAAGTATCCACTCTAGTAAAATATCACATGCCTATCCAGGCTGCATCTAGAAAAATATCATGTGTCTGTTCTCAGTTAAACATCTTCCCATGTGTCTGCTTCAGCAAACATCTCAGAAGACAGTTTTCAGGAAAAAAATCACATGACAATATTGAATCTCCAAAGAAACCAGAAATTTCTACTTTAAGCATCTACTAATTCTGTAGAGATCTTGAGTTTTGTTCTCAATATCCACATTAAGTGTTAGCCCCAGGAGAATCTGACACCTCTGAATTCTTCACAGGCACTCACAAATATATGCACACACCCACATAGGCATATATTATAAAAAAATAAATCTTAAAACACCGGTGAGTAAATTATAAAAGCACTTCCTTGTTTGCTGATTTAATATTCCATTTCTTATGCCATGTGGCTAGTAAACAAAATGAATGATGATTTCTTCCTATTGGATTTTAGCAGAAATTAAATTTGTTAAAGTTGTGAAACTGACTCTTCTGGGGTATAAATTAAGACTGCCAGAAAGGCCATGGAATTATGGTTAGTGAAGGCTCAAACCTTTATTCCTGTTGGCTCCAAATGTTATTAACAGAATTCCTGGTTCTTCACCATCTTTACTCTGGTCGACATCCATCCATCTGCTAGTGAGAAATGGATCTTGCACTGGCAAAGGGCATCATGAAAAACACAGAGGGCCAGGTCCCATAACATTTTCCATCAAAATATTATGTTCGTATTTATGAATGAAAACTTTATTTAAATGCAGGAGAATAGCATTTGAAATGTGAGTGAGTACATAATTGTGTGAGCATGTAACAGCTCACTTAACAACAAATATTTGTGAGTTATGAATTCTTATTTCAGAATTTGAATTTAGGCCAACTTAAGTGGATTTTGAGAAATAAATAGATATTCTTAAACTGTAATAAAGTGATTTTGATACAAGCAACCCTAAATGTTATATTTTCTAAGATGGCTAAGAGTCCAGATGCAAGAAAATATGCATTGTACATTACTGAATATACAGCATTGCCCAATATTCTTTTGGAATATACCCAATAAGTTTCTCAAACAAGCTGGATGTTTCCTTCCTTTGGGCTACTTTATTTCTTGAGCTAGTGGTTCTTTTAAGTAATGAAAATGTCCCAATGTACAAGATCACTGGAGAAGAGTTTTGCTTTCCCTGAGTCTTATGGTTAATGCTATAATACTTGGGAGGCTTAGAAAAGAGGTCACAAAATTAAGGTCATCTTAGGTTACATACCGAGATCTAAACTAGCATGGGCTACAGTGAGAGACCCTGTCTCAAAACAGCAAAAATTTAACAAGTATTTTCTCTAATTTTTAAAGGTATGGTAGATTAAAGTGATAAATGGTGGTATTGTGCTGATGCCACGAGAAGGACAGACAGTATTATGTGTTAAATGCAGAGGGCATTGGGTCTGACTCTTTCTTTACCACTGTGTTTTAGGATGATATAGAGTATGTACACTTGTTCAGTAAATTTGTTTATATTAATCCAGAAGAATACAGAAACAAAATGCAAAATTTAACGCCTCAAGAGTGGTCAAACCATGTGACATCATTCAAGTTGACAGTC
Organism: Tokudaia tokunoshimensis; assembly: GCA_036184795.1. NCBI lineage: Eukaryota > Metazoa > Chordata > Mammalia > Rodentia > Muridae > Tokudaia > Tokudaia tokunoshimensis. Next base: position 98,733,602 of record BTHU01000011.1, on the reverse strand, counting down.
TTACCTGCGTGAATAGAGACTAAAAAAATGAGGAAGGTGGCCGGGCGGTGGTGGCGCACGCCTTTAATCCCAGCACTTGGGAGGCAGAGGCAGGCAGATTTCTGAGTTTGAGGCCAGCCTGGTCTACAAAGTGAGTTCCAGGACAGCCAGGGCTACATAGAGAAACCCTGTCTCGAAAAAACCAAAAAAAAAAAATGAGGAAGGCAAATGTCTCATGAAATAGCCAACTTTATTTAGAGTACCAATTTATACGTTGAGGCTTAAACAAAGACAAATGAACAAATTTCACATGAGTTCAAGATGTATAAATAAAATCACAAAGACAAGTCTTTCTTGGAAATAAGTAAGGTCTTTTGAGGAAGGGTCACATGACTCAAGCTATAAGCAAACTTAAGGACAGGGCAAGCTTTGAAACATTTTTTGATTAATGAAAGTTAAGATGATGGGTGTCTTAGGATTTCTATTCTGAGAAGAGACACAATGACCAAGGCAATTCTTATAAAAGACACTATTTAATTGGGCCTGGCCTACAGATTTAGGGGTTCAGCTCATTATCATTAAGGCAAGAAGCATGGCAGCATCCAGGCAGGTATGGTGCTAGAGAAGCCGAGAGTTCTTTATCTTGTTCCAGAGGCAGAAAGGAGCAGACTATCATTAGTATCTAGGAGGAGGGTCTCAAAGGGTCTCAAAGCCTGCTGCAACAGTGACACACTTCCTTCAATAAGGACACGTATTCCAATAAGGCCATAACTTCTAATTGTGCCACATCCTGATCCAAACTCCACATTACACTCCCTGGCCCCCATAGGCTTGTTCAAACACATGAGTCAATGGGGCCATACCAAGTCATAGCATAACACAATCTGCATTTAATTCAACTTCAAAAGTCCAATTGTCTATAGCAGTGTCAACAATGTCAACAATCCAAAGTTCAAAGTCTCTTCTGAGATTTATCCAATCACATTACCAATAAAAAAAAATAATAAAGGAGATCATATACCTTCAATATCACAGGATATATATTACCATTCCAAAACTACATAGTGAGGAAATACTGGACCAAACCATGACCAAAATATCAGCTGGGCAAACTTCAAACTCAGCATCTCCATATATCACCTCAAGGCTGTCTTCACATCTCCAACTTGTTGGATCTGAAGTCAACTTCAGATCTTCATCTTTGTTGACTGCAATACAATTCCTTTTCTCTGGTTGTTTCTACTCACTGTTAGCAGTTTTGCTTGGCAGGTAACCCAGAGGTCTGGAATTTCTAACATTCTGGGGTATCCAATGCAACTTCAGCTTCACAACTTCTTGTTTCAATGTCTGGGATCCTCAGATGATCTTCTGGTATGTTCCAAAGAACTTAGATCCATTTTACAGCTCTACTTTCTATAGCACTCTAGGCTCTGGTTGACACCATTCCACTGCTGCTGCTGTTCTTGGTAATCACTCCACAGTACTGGCATCTCCAATTATCTGGAGTCTTCTGCTGCAACTAGGTTTCAGCAATAGTGTCTCATAGGTTTCCTTCATGGTGCCAACTCTCAATATCTTTGCATGACCTCTTCAGTCCTGTACCATCAATTGCAACTGAGACTGCACCTTCAGCAATGACCTTCCATGGCCTCTCACAATGCAAAGCCTCAACTGTTTTCCATGACCCCTTTCTATCTTCAAAACCAGTACCACCTGGGTGATTCTTAAACATTCCAAGTCCATTTGCAGGACGGGTACAACCTTCCTGGCTCTGGAATACAGCTTCTTTGTGCTCCCAGAAAACAATTCCCAGAAGACTTTATCTCACTGATGCTGGTCTCCTCTTACTCATTCCTGTAACCAGCATCAATTGTCCCAGTAGTCCCTTCTATTCTTAACTCTAAAGCCAGTAACACATAACCGAAGGGGCCAAGTTCTGCTGCTTGCTGTAGCTGGAACATGACCTCCACTGTTTGATTGTGGCACAGTCTCTCTTTGGCTGGTTCCCTATTAGTAGCTTTCCTTAACAGGTATCCAATGGCTCTGTCTCTTTAATGCTGGAATTAAAAACATGTACTTAAGCTTTTTTTTTCCACCTAGAACTTGCTCTGTCCTAGACTGGCCTTGAACTCATAAATCTGCTTGCCTTTTTTCCTCCTGGGATTATAGGTGTGTACCACCATTCCTACACCTAAGCTTTTCATGGCCACAGCCCTCAAAATCTGGATCAATCTCCTGTGTTTTCAATTCTTAAGATCTGGATCACCAGTGTGACCTTCTTTTCTGTATTGTAGTTTACTCCAGATTAAAAGTCCGAGTAAAAATAATAAGCAGGTGATGATACCTAACAGGACATAACTATTCCTTGTTCAACTACTAACAAAAATAATAAGCTTAGCTGAGTGGGGTCTTGCTCTACTCCATTAATCTGTTAATCTCTTTGAACACAGGATTCAGCTCCAGTTCCTTTCCTGGAGCCCCTTTATTACATGAACTATGCATTTTATATTTTTCCTTTCCATGCTTGCTATACTTGATCAAAATTCTCTTCATGCGAATAAACCAGAAAACAAAATCTATGCAATGATTTTCTGATACTTCCTTTGTCAATGTAATTAATCTGATTCTCTTAAACATAACATTACCCTCAGGCAGACTCTTTAGATAAGGGCAAAAAGAAGGCACATTCTTCACCAGAATATCACAGAAAACTTCTCTATGACGCATACTAACATTCTTCTCCAGTGAAACCTCTTGGGTCAGACACCCAATTTAAGTCACCCTTAGCATCAATGCCTTCCATATTTCTATTGGGATGGCCCATCAAGCCCTACTTAGAGCACTCTATTGCTTTCCAAATTCAAAGTCCCTAAATCCACATCCCTCCAAACAAAAATATGGTCAGGTCTATCACATCAAGACCCAACTCCTGGTACCAACTCCTGTCTTAGAGTTTCCATTGCTGTGAATAGACACAATGACCAAGGCAATTATTTTAAAGGACAACATTTAATTGTGTCTGTCTTACAGGTTCAGAAGTTTAGTCCAAAAGCATCATGGCAGGAAGCATGATAGCCTCCAGGTAGGCATGATACTGAGGGAGCTGAGAGTTCTACATCTTGCTTCAAAGGCAGTTAGGAGCAGACTGTTTCATGGGCAGCTATGAAGAGGTCTCAAAGCCTATCCAACAGTGGCTTACTTCCTTTAACAAGGCAACATCTACTCCAACAAAGCCACAGCTCCTAATAGTGCCACTCCCTGGGGCAAGGTTATTCAGACCACCACAATATAAAGTGGAAATTTCTGGTTGTGTCATATGATGCAGACTAATGTGATATTTTGCTGAAGTAGACTCAAGTGATGTTTTGCTAAGACAATACCTATGAGAGGACATATGGTGTTTAAAGAGAGTATACATAGACCTCAAAGAACACTGATGGGGTGCTTGCCTAGCTAGCCCTGCAACTCTTCACTGGTCTTCATCTTCAATGATAATCACTTTGCTAAAAAAGGTTGGGCAGAGAACTTCCTCTGGTGTTCCAGCTGGTTCTTGTCACTCCCACTTGTCCCAATTGTGCCAATTGGACGTAGATCCAGCTATTTCTACTGGATAATACCACAACTACTGTTTCCTGCTTAGTATCCTGACACTACTGAACTGAACTGCTGGTATCCTGACAATGGAGATTGGAATTAGTCCAAAATACTATTTATAAGCTGTTCCATATCCCCTTGTCTTATATCTCATCTTTTGTCCCCTACATGTGAATGGTGAATCAGCAGTGGATTGAAGCATTTGAGAACATTTACTAGGATGGTTTTGAAAATCCTAAGCCTAAAGCAATGGGGATCTGAACTAAACCCACCACTATTTACTACACCAGGGAGGGACACATTCCAAGAGAACATCCATGATTAGAAGGAAGAGACAGCACAAGACTCTTATTTTCTTATAGTTTTCTTACAAGCTTTTAGAATTCTCTTCACACAGCTCTATTCTTGGACCATATTATGACACCATAATCTCATTCTGAGATGATCAACAAAGTCTTTAGTGCAACCAGTCTGTACCTCCCAGAGGTTGCATTCGAATTTCCTTTTAACTTTTAGTGAGGAACCTGAGAGCTAGTCTTGAAGGAGTTGATTTTCCATGCCATTTTCTCTAAGCCTCTTCCTGCTTCTGCTTTAATAAACATAGTCATGCAATGAGGCATAGCGTTGGTGTCTTCTAGGTAGAATTATGAATATTTCTATCATACTTGTATTATAAACATTACCATAAAACATCTCAGAATGTTGCACATAACCAGGGAGAAAGCCTTGAAGAAAATATGCCACTATATAAATGGCAAGTTTCCTTTGACAACTGCTCTAGAAATGTGGATACTCATTTTTCCCTTTGTTCTGCAATTGCACTATGTAATGTGTTTCTTATAATCAATAGTTTTGTCAGGGTGTGTTCAGAGTATAGAAGAAATGAGGCTATCATTTTCATAGCTTCTGGTGACATCTTTGAACCTTACCTGGCACATTTATTCTAAAAACACCTCAATCATTAATAGCTGCTACTATTTAAAGATGCAAAGAAAATGCTTGAAGGATTATTTTTAATCAGAGGAAATTTTGTATATTTTATAGTACCTTCATATTTGTAGGAGGAACTATTTATATCATATATTCTTTCAGATTCTAGAAGGAGGGTCACCACTTCTAAGGACAAATAGTGTAAAACAGATAGCTGATGATGTCAGATGGTTGAAGGAAATTGAAATTTTAGTTATCTCTTTTGTGCAGTTTTGATTACCAAAGCAACAATGTACCTAATAATGTTATCAACAAATATAGATAGTACTTTATTGTTGAACATATTTTTCTCACAGATATAATCTCATTTTGTATGATAGTAAAATGGATATTCAAGGAACAAAGCACTATTCATTTCAAATTGTATGATGCAATCCTTTTGAAGATACATGTGGATTCTAGTCACTAATATTGTATAGGTATAAGGACGAATGAAAACTAATCCCCAACCAGATATTGATAAAGCTACTAATGAGGCAGTAACAAACACTATCTGTATTATTTGAGAAACTCCACTAAGTCTTTATAAGAATTACCTCATATTTATCACAATGACTTTTAAGCTGAATATTTTTTTCTCATTTAAGAAATGGAGAAAATGGGGGCTGGAGAGATGGCTCAGTGGTAAAGAGCATTGACTGCTCTTTCACAGGTCTTGAATGCAATTCTCAGCAACTACAAGGTAATTCACAAGCATCTGTAACGGGATTTGATATCCTCTTCTGATGTGTCTGAAGACAGCTACAGTGTACTCATAGTCATAAAAGAAATGCATCTTTAAAAAAAGAAATGAAGAAAGTGATATTATGAACCTTGCTGACAGTTTATCACATAATAATGTGCAAAGCTAAAAATCTGGGTCTTGTCCTAAAGAATAAAGACTTAATTGTGAAAAAAAATGAGATTATAAGCATTTTGATAATTGTATAATTCTAAAAGAAACTTATGTCCTGGAGTTTGACTTTCTTTTGCCTTTGTCTTTAGAGGCATGAGGTAGTCAATATAAAGGTTAGAAAGAATAGATACTTGGTAGGATTATCTGAGAACACATGTTGCCATGCCTTTGGGGTTGATTTAAAATAAATATAGTTCTCCTTCTCCTCCTCCTCCTCCTCCTTCTCCTCCTCCTCCTCCTCCTCCTCCTCTTCCTCCTCTTCCTTCTTTACACAGGATTTTTCCTGTGTAACAATCCTGGCTGTCTTAGATAACTAGCTTTGCAGTCTTGAACTCAGAGATCCACTTGCCTCTGTCTGCCAAGTACTGGGATTAAAGACATGTGTCACCACACTTAGCTGGTGTTTTCCCCTTTTACAGTGGAATATTTTGATATGTCAAACTTGCCAGAAAAAAAATGCTACGTGTCTTTGGTGTTATTTTTGCTTTCATTTTTCAAACATTTGAATGTTTATAATTAAATTTGAACTTTTTGTGTTTCAACAATACCTCTCTGAAAGTTTTGACCAGCTTCCACATAGAGGTGTCTGTGAGAGAGAGAAAGATTGTGTGAATATGTGTGAGTGTGTGTGTTCTCAAGTTTGTGCATATCCTTGTGTGTGGGGAGCTCATTATAACAGCATCACTGGCAAACACTAAACCTGGAGGAATTAATTTGGACTCATAACCCTGGGAATCATTTCCTGTTGCTTGTTTTGAGTGGAATAGAGCTAGAAATGGACAAACATTAGTGAAAACATTAAATTTGTTTCTATAGAATCTTATGTATGTATCTGCATGTCTCTTTGTACTTAGGGCGCTGTTAATTGGTTATGGAACAAATTCTCTTCAATTCTAGAGAGAGAGGAAATAAAGAAATGAGACTGGATGCTAAGTGATGAGAGGTCTGAAGGTTGGGAATGAGAAAAGTAAAACTCATAGAAGATCCATGACTCCCTGGGAGCTCTGGGAGTACTGGGTGGCTCATATTGTTATTCCTCCTCTGGTGCTGTAAACCCCTTCAGCTCCTTGGGTCTTTTCTCTAGCTCCTCCATTGGAGACCCTGTGCTCAGTTTAATGGCTGGCTAAGAGTGTCCCTCTCTGTATTTGTCATGCACTAGGAGAGCCTCCCAGGTTATATCTATAGCCAGCTATGGACAGCCAACACTTGTGGGCATCCACAATAGTGTCTGGGTTTTGTAACTGTATATAGGATGGATCCCTGGATGGGGTAGTCTCTGGATGGTCTTTCCCTCAGACTCTGCTCCACATTTTGTCTCTATCTCCTTCTGTGGGTAATTTTTCCCCTTTCTACAAAGGAACCAAGGATCCATACTTTGTTCTTCCTCCATCAACCAAAGAGTACACATGGAGTTACCCATGGCTCCAGACACATAGGCAGCAGAGGATGGTCTTGTTAGACTCCAAAGGAAGGAGAGAGCCTTGGTCCTGGAAAGACTTGATGCCTGTACTGGCTGGTTTTGGGTGTCAACTTGACACAGACTGGAATTATCACAGAGAAAGGAGCTTCAGTTGAGGAAATGCCTCCATGAGATCCAACTGTGGGGTATTTTCTCAATTGGTGTTCAAGGTGGGATGGCCCCTTGTGGGTGATACCATCCCTGGGCTAGTATTCTTGGGTTCTATAAGAGAGCAGGCTGAGCAAGCCAGGGGAAGCAAGCCAGTAAGAAACATCCTTCCATGGCCTCTACATCAGCTCCTGCTTCCTGACTTGCTTGAGTTCCAGTCCTGATTTCCTTTAGTGATGAATAGCAGCACAGAAGTGGAAGCTCAATAAACCCTTTCCTCCCCAACTTGCTTCTTGGTCATGATGTTTATGCAGGAATAGAACCCTGACTAAGACAATGCCTTAGTGTAGAGGAATACCAGGACAGGGAAGCAGAGGAGGGTTGATTGGGGAAGGGGAGATGGCTTATGGGATTTTCAGGGGAGGGGGAACCAGGAAAGGAGGCAACATTTGAAATGTAAATAAAGAATATATCTAATTAATAAAAAAGAGTTCCAGGACTCCTACCTACACAAATATCCAGAGGCCTTCTCAGTCTCAGAATGCTAGTATTTCTCTCAGCACATAGGGCTTTTCAGTTCCACTCACACCATGTTCTCCTCCAGAAGAATAATGGGTTTTTAAAATCATTCTCAGTAGTCCATAACCAAGCAGCAGCAGGCTGATACCCTCAGAACAGGTAAAGATTTTTAAGCACCAGCCATGAACTGAACACAAAAGTATAAAGCCAAATAGAACAGCAGATGGCTGAAATTATAAGTGAAAGTCACTTATAATTATGAAAGAGCTTGACTGTGGTAAACATTCACATTTAAGTGGCTCACAGATCTCTCATGATTTCTGTCAAATTTATGATTTTATATTGTTCTAATTTGCATGTTCTAAAGTTATACTTGTTTTCATTAAAGGTACTATAATAAAGATGCATTCTTAAAGTACTCTCATTATACACTAGATTTTCACATCCCTTCAGTTTTTTTTCTATTTATATTAACAGAATGCAAAGAAGGATTGGTGGTTATATGGATAGATAATAATCAAACAAAGGACACATATGAGGCTACTTCTAGTTGTCTTAGTTTCTTTCCCTGTGGCTCTGATAAAATGCACTACAAAAGCAACTTAAGGGAGAATGGTTTTTCATTTAGAGGACCAGATGGAATACAATCCATCATGATGGGGAAGACAAGTTGGCAGGCAAGAAAGTCGTAGTGTCAGGAGAAAAAGATGTTCAGTAGCATTGTATCCACACTCAGCCTAAAGCAAGCAGGATGTGGGACTATGCTACAAAACCTCCATGCCTACCCTTAGTGACCTATTTCTTCCAGTGAAATGTTATCCCCTAACTGTCAACAACCATCCCAAACCATACCAACTGTTGGCCAGCACATATTAAAACACGTAGGCCTATATATTTTACATTCAAACCATAACACCAGCAATGTTCTATCATTATATCTGTTTAATATCTCAAGTACAGAGCAGCTATTTATAGAAGAGTTATTTACATGTAGATATTATATTATTTTATATGTACATAGGTATGCATATTTAAACATACATGTGCATGTATTTACATATGCTATAAAGACAAGATGTCACAAAAAGCAGTGGAGTTGGTGATGGTCTTTCTATTTTTTTTTTTTTACAGATCCCCTCCCCATTCAAGGCTGCCACTATAGACCGTCAATTTGTCCCTTAATTCATTGTTTTTTTCCCCTTTTGTTCAATACACAAGGTAGAATTTCTAAAGTTCCAGGTATGATAGATAGTCAGGTGGTAATCACAGCCCCTCTATATTTTATCAGGAGTATTAATTTACAACCCAACATTGAAGACACTTACTCAGTTTTTCCCTTTGTGAATTGGGAACAGCCTTTAAAATAAGGAAAGAGAGTGTGATGAAAAAGATATCTCAAGAGAAGTGACAATATAAGGTGGTCTGCAGAGTTAGGAAAGTAGGTGTGCTCATATCTTTGTCAAAGTAATATTGTCTCAATGCATTTCCCTATCATGGAAAACAAGGGGAATGATTTTATAAAGTTTGAGTAGACACAATGAAGGATTATTCACATATATGGAAGCAGTTTTATGAATATTCATGATTTTATATGGTTGATACAAAATAATAGAAAGGATTAACACTTAAAAGCTCTGTATATTATAGTCATTGTTATAGTGAAGAACATGAGATTATTGATGTCAAACATTTTTACACCACATTTAAAGTTGTCTGTGATTAAATGCAATTCCTGATCAATACCACTTAGTGGTGTTCACTCACTTCAAACATTTTATTATCACTTTGGCAAAGACAGCAAAACAAAATTTAAAATACTTTTATTATTATTGATAATTTGTAGTTCTTAAGATTTTATCAAAGGAAAGGATTAATCCTATAATTCATTATAGCCAGAAGCTGTAAAGAACCCAGATGTCCCTCAACAGAGGAATGGATTCAGAAGATGTGGTATATTTATACAATGGAATACTACTCTGCAATTAAAAACAATGAATTCACGAAATTCCTAGGCAAATGGTCAGAACTTGAAAATATCATCCTTAGTGAGGTAATCCAATCACAAAAGAACACACATGGTATGCAGTCACTGATAAGGGGATATTAACCCAGAATCTCGGAATATCCTAGACACAATATGCATATCAATAGATTTCCAAGAAGATGGAAGGAGAGACCTCTGGTCCTGGAAAGACTGGATGTAGGGGAATGCCAGGACAGAGAAGCGAGAGGGGGTTGAATGGGGAAAAGAGGGAGGGAAGGGGGCTTATGGGACTTTTGGGGAGGGAGGAAACGGGAAAGGGGAAATGATTTTGAATGTAAATAAAAAAAACTTAGAAAATAAAAAAAAGTTGAAAAATTTTAATGTAATTATTTCACATAAATCTTTAATGTGAATAAAATCACAAAGAATTCAGTTAAACTCTTCTGTATCAAGTTAGAAACAAAACAAAAACCCCAAAAAATAAACATACAAAAAACCCCAAAGAAATTTTATTCTGCACAATCACTTGTTCTATTAGAACAATTGCACAACAGGAAGCTTCGGTGTCACCAACAATGAGTACCTGCCACACAGTCATATTCCTTATATGTGAAGCCAGTGTAGCCTCTGAAAACCAAGTTACAAATAAAGCATTTTACAGAACTTAATTGGTTTTAGCGTCCTAAAATCACCTAGCAGCCCAGACCTCAAATAGTTTGAATGTTTTAGCCAATAGCCAATATTTACAGACATATAAAGGAAGGAGGCACCCAATGAGTAGAGACGTGGCACCGAGACAGCCTGATTGGTTCAGCTTGAGTTTCGTTTATTAGAACATAGCTGGGGAAAAAAAAAATACCGGCTTGAGGTTGAGTATGACTCTTCTTGCTACAGAGTTTAAAATCTGTAAATCAAACTAGGCTACAGCTCACTAGGTGCAGAGACACTGTTAGCCCAGATGAAATATGTATAGACTCAGCTTTAGGTGAAGTATAATTCTGTTTAACAGTAGGCTGTCTTGTTTTGCTTGCTAGTATTTCCCTGGTCCCCCTCCATCTCTAAAATGTCTCATCCCTAGTACCACATTAGCTGGCAAGAAGGGGTTTTTAGTTGGGTTGTTTTTGCAAGCATTTTGTGTATGCTGTATGACTACACTGCCTCATTGGCTGTCTATCTTCAGAAGCTACGTATTATTTAGCACACAGCCGCTCATAGGAACCTGAAGCAACACATTATGCTTTATTTTGATGATGTATTTTTTTCTAGGGATTCCCTGCTAATTCTTCTCATCTGACAGATGTAAATGATAGATCTGGAAACTTTAAATAACTGTCACACTTTTTCCCAGATCCGCCTCCTTGACACCAAAACTGTAGTTTTTACTTGAATGAACTTTTCTGCTCTTATTTGTTTTAATGTTTATTTTTTTCTTAAATTATTACTCCAGTTCGTTTCTTCCGTAAAAGTGATGAAAATCTGCTTTTTCCTTTTGATTACATTTTCTCTCAGAATTAGTTCTCAGTAAAGCTTGCTTTTATTCATTGCCTTTTCACTCCTTGATATGTATCTTAGGCATGAAGATGCTGCTGTTGGCATGATGCCTTGATCATCGCTGAGACTTTTTCCTAAACCCTTCGTTCACTCTTTCTTTCTGTGTGAACGTACAACTACACATCTCCTTTTTAGATGGCCACTTGATGGTAATGTTTGACTCTGGCATCTGTGCTCATTTCCCAGTAAAATAAATATGCATCAGAGGATTCTTTGTCAGGTTTTATAAAATGCTTAATTGTGGTGTAAATACGAAATCCTACTCTGGAAAAACCATATAGATACCCATGTATTCAAAATGTCTTCCCAAAATAAAAGTCTAAGTTTAAGCCTGCAAGTGATGAGAGAACAGAGTCCAGGTTAACGGGAGGGAAATGTATCATACCTCCTAAACGTCAAGTCCAGCTCCGGGTCAGAGCTTTCGATATACCATTGCCTGCCCAGTTGCTAAATACATATTCAAAATGTTTCATATTTCTGTGCATTTTGTTTGCAGGTATAGAGTCCAAAGCCTCAAAATAAGGGCTCATTTCCCACTTAGTATATATATATATGTATATGTGTGTGTGTGTATATCTGAAATATATATATATATGAATATATATATATGAAATATATATATATATGAATCATATATATATATAGATTCATATATATATGAACCTATATATATGAATATATATATATGAAATATACATATATATTCATATATATATGAAATATATATATGAAATATATATATAAATATATATATATGATTCATATATATATGAATATATATATATATGAAATATATATATATATATATTTCAGATTTAAGAAATATTAAGCTGGGCATGGTGGTGCATATCTTTATTCTCAGTACTTGGGAGTCAGAGATAGGCAGATTTCTTGAGTTTAAGGCTGATATAGTCTACAGAGTGAGCTCCTGGACAGCCAGAGCTATACAGAGAAATCTTATCTCATAAAAAGAAAAGAAAGGAAAGAAAAGAAAGGAAAAGAAAAAATATTTGGAAAGTTAAATGAGAACATTCTATAGTGAAATAAATGATTTGTCTCTCAATGATATATAATACATATTGCATGCATTTCATAATCAGTAGCAATGTCAAAATTACCAAAACCACAAGGTATATTGAAACACAATACCATATTAAGCAACTGAACATTATTTATGACAAACTAATATTTCTTTCATTAAGTTAACTCTTTTTTAACACTTAATTATTTGGATATATGAGTGCTCTATTATTATGTATGCCTACATGACAGAAGAGAGCATCAGATTCCATTATAGATGGTTGTGAGCGAACATGTGGGTACTGGAGATTGGACTGAAGACTTCTGTAAGGGCAGTCAATGCTCTTAACCACTTTGTCAACCCTCCAGCCAAAGTTAAAATTTCTTAATAGCGCCCAAGAGACTAGATAAACATTATGTAGATTGGCTAATAAAAACTTATCAAAATGGGATCATATTTCAGAAGGAAAATACTACAATAGAAAGCACAATCTTAACCTTATCAAAACTAGCATTTAATTAAATATTTTAGAATAATGAGAAACAAGTATAAAACTTCAACTTCATGAATATGAATTTTACATATGGAGATTTTCTAAAAATCTTCTTTTTGAGATGATATAAAGAATATATTAGTTTGGTTCTTGGAAAAAATTGTGAGAATTTGGGTCCTAACAACCTGGACTTCAATGTAGACAGCAGAGAATACATATAGACTAGGAGTCAAATCAATGAATAGAACCAAAAAAAGCTGCTGCGACTGCTATTTAGCAGCAACATCAAGAAGGTTCTCTCTTGTACAAATAAGAGAATAATGAAGTTGCTCAGTCAGACTAAGTCACATTTACTGCTATTTATAACGTTTTCTGCAATGTGCTGTAAGGACTCATGGTAACTAATTAATACCCAAGAAGATTATTATCCCTCCACCCCCGTAGGATGATCTTCATAACTTCTACATATTCTGACAAAGTTCTAAGATTTGTCCCGTGTTCTGTAGGTTTTTGCTTAACTCCTTTAGTGACAGATGGGTTTCTTTGTCCCACATCTTATAGAAGATACCCATTTAAGAAAAAGGATGGACCTGTGTCATATTACATCATTATGTTGAATTGTCTACAAAGAGGAGAAAGCATTTAGAAAATGCTAATCATATTATCACTGGCAAGCCATTTTCCTTCTGAACATTTTTCAATTTAAATTTCATGATGTCTTATTGTCTCAAAATTCTATCTAATCATCAATCTATCTAGACCAAGACAATATCTCCATAATGAGTATAAGATGAACACTGTGACCCCAGGTGCTCCAGAAGTCTGCTGATTTGTATCAAGGAATCCAAATTCTTCTCCTGAGTACAAATTCTCTGTGGGTCCCTTATATTTCAGTACACCTTGACCAAAGGAAGATACACAAAGGCCTGCCAATATCTGGGCACACAACTGCTCTTATTCACTGTGTTAAATGGCAAAGCCAAGCAACTGGTGATTTATGACTCTAAATTATCATGTTGTTCATTAGTGGTAATTGCTACTCAACCTTGAAATAAAATGGTAATCAATGTGCTAAAATGAGAACACCTACACCAGCTCCATGCTGTTCACCTGCAATGCTTTCTGCATGCCTTGTATTCCAGGGGAAGAGGGAGCAGACTAAGGGAAGCCCCAGATGTTCAGCTCAGCTCTGAGCCTGCATTCCCTCTGTTCAAAAAGATGAGCAGGGCTTATTGGGATGCTCACAGAGGAGCAAATTCAGATTGTTTTTAGGGACTTGAGCTGTTGAAGTTACAGAGGGATGAAGGAATGAGGCAGCATTGCTTGAAGAGCCAGGCCTCTAGTGACTGCAGCCCTCATGAGTCTGGCCTAAAGCAGTCTTCTGGCCTCACATTTGAACACATGACTGGAATATGATGGCCTCCTTCTTTGCTGGTATGACTCCAAACGTGCTCAGCCGTTAACTGCCAGGCAAATGATCTCCATTTCCCATCTGTCACAATTATTTCCTTCTGGAGACAACTCCCATGCAGAGCAATGAGTTCTTGACTTTGATATAGTAATCCATGGTAATATTAACATGGCTATCTGAAGGAACAGTATATGGAGCAAACTAAATGTCATCTTTCTTTGAAATACACGCCAGGATCACTCAAGTGTTAGTGATGACCATGATTCCATCCTCTGCCATTCTATCAAGATGGAATCAGCTAGTCAACAGACATTTCAATTTTTCCAGGGAGTTTGACTGACAAAAATATTTATTAAAAAGAGGCAAGACTAATTATTTTTACAGTATGATTGTCACTCTTTTAGATAGGGTGGTGGATGTTCCTGATGAACCTCCCATTTATTTTGGATCACAGGAATCCACATAAGGATGAACACTGTTGTTCCAATGAGAACAACCAAGGGCGATTGGATCCCTTTTATGTTTGCTTAATTGTAAATTATGAATCTCTAAATAGCTCTAACACATGTAACAAGGAGCTTTAAAGTGTTAGTAGACTTCACTTTTCAAAAAGTTCTAGATAAGAATGAAATTAAATAGAAAGTGCATAGTTTCTAAAAACTCCTGCACCCCCCAGTTTTATATCTTATTAAGAGTTTGCATAGTGCTTAGGCTACAAGCAAAAGGTCCATATCAGCACACTATTATTATCAACTGAAGTTCTCCATTTATATTAGAATTAATTTAAATAAATTTGATGTGTGTGTGTGTGTGTGTGTGTGTGTGTGTGTGTGTGTGTGTTTTCATGTTCCTCTAGTACATGTGTAGCGGTCAGAAGATGGCTTGTATGACTTGGGTTTTTTTATGTGCCTTGTGGGTTTGGGAGACTGAACTCAGCTGCCTATACCTACTGAGCCATGTCATCTGTCCTCACATTCATTTTTAATGTGAAAATTCTATGGATGTTGCCCAAAACATGTATTCCCTTTGTCTTAGCATGATGGCTCATTCCTTCCCCTGGATGCATAATAGTCCACCGTATGAATTTTCCACAGTTTATCCATTCACCTAATAAAAGAACATTTCAGTAGCTTGGATATCTGAGTGCCTTTGAATAAAACTGCTATACACATTAACATGAAAATTCTTGAGTGTGGTGTAAGTGTAGAATAAATCGAATAATCGGGAATAATTCGCAGATGGAATAAATGTTTTATATGAAACTAGTGCATTTTGTCCCTAGGTGACCAAACTATTTCACATTTCTGAAAATGACTAAGAACCTCGGTCTATTCCATATAAGGTGGACTTTCAATAATTTTAATATAATGTAGTAGTGTCACATTGTTGTTTGAATATCTATTTTCCTAAGGACAAATGATTCTGAGCAAATTTCAGGTTCCTTATGTCATCTGTATGTTCTTTTGACAATTTTTCTGGTCTCTCTCTGTGTGTGTGTGTCTATGTGTGTCTATGTGTGTGTGTGTGCGCGCATGTGCATGCACATGTTTCTTGAGGCTGCACTTGGATATGTGCCTTTAGATAGGCGAGGCTAGAATGTCAGTTCCTGCGGGCCTGAAGTCCAGGTGTTTCTGAAGGACTCCTGGCTTATTCTATAACTGCTACAATCTGAACTCTAGCCTTTCTGCTTCTACAACAAACTCGCTAAACTGTTGAGCCATCTCTCCAGGCCCTGAATAGTTTTTTTTTTTTTTTTTTAGTGAGGCATCTCCCCTGGAGGCTCCAGAGGGTGTGAAAAGGGAGATACAGGGAATGTCAGTGTGGTGGAGTGTGCTATCTTCAGGGAAAGTGGTCCCGGGACTAGTTGATGGACCCTCATAAGTAGAATGTTAGTTCTCTGCTCTGACTTGAGAGTTCATCCTCTTGACCAGAAACAATTAGTTTTCCTTTTCCTTCATATACCTTTTCTACTCCTGTGTCAGAATTGTGTCCAGCTCTGTAACGAATACTCAAAAATATTGCACAATGGGCTGATTTCTTCCACAGTGCTTTCGGGCTCTGGGCCCATTTTTTCTCAAATATTTTCCAGCTCCCTCCTCCCACATCTACATTCATTGATAAAGCAAGGTTGAAGAGATGTGCAATTGGACTTTACCTTTCCTCTGTTTGGATGAGGCAATAGGCACCCACCCCTTAAGACAACTGGGCTCTGAGACAGTCATTTATCAGAGGGAGGCCTTTAAGGAGAAGAGACAATTCTGCAACTATTTACAGTAGGAACTTTTCTTCTTCCCTGGTGGACGCATGGATTTTTTTTTTCTCTCTGATCTTGATCATTTATTATTAGAACGGAAATGCATCACAGAACTGGGGGCTTTATAAAACTGTACCCAGAAGCTTTTTATCTTTTCCAGTGGGTCACAATACCATACAGCTGCTAGTAAGTATTTATGTGTATGTGTTCTGTGTGGAAAGCAGTGGCTTTTTTTCAAACCATTCACCAACTCTTCATTTTCAAAGCTGCAGATTGTGCTGTGGCCTCAATTAGCCACAGGAACTATGAATTTTCAGATGTTCACTTTATTCAACCTTTTCCTTAGTGTGAAGAAGAGAGCAACATCTTCCAAATTCTTTAGATCCAAAAATGAAACTAGATGATCTATATACTGATTTTAAGTCAAATATGCATTTAAGTCAACAAAAAGTTGTTTAAAGTTGTGAAATTAGAAGTTGTTACAGAATTACAGACATGAAATACAGTAAATTACAAAAAAGAAAACTGAATATTTTACCTGATATATTAAATGTCTTTAAAAAATAAACGCAATACAAATTTTCTAATCTTTATGCCAATAATATAATTAAATAAATGTTTCTGTACTTCTAGGAGGAAAAAAAATCAAACAAGATTTCCTGGATAGGTGTTGACTAATCTGAAAGACCAATGTAAATGTCCCATTTGACAATCTACATATTTTTAAAGTTAACTTATTCAGTCCTATGTAGGTTAGGTCTATAATACAAGTTGATAATACTTTTTATCAGAGACATTAGGGAAGATATCAATGCATTTCTAACTTTGTTTACTTTAATTTACACACATGCAACAAATATTTATTGCTCTGACATGAATAAATTTACAGTAAGAACAAATAAACATATCTAAAAAGATATAATGTTAAAATATTGGGATTCCCCTGACCCAGTTTATTTCTAGTTCCAGATCACAGAAAGGTAATTGTTATAGATGATAAAGCTTCGTTCTGTTTAAGACTTTATAATGGATAAATAAACGCTCTTGATATTCGACTAGCTCTGTTAAAATTTACCTGTTTTCATTTTAAAAAGTAAAATAGTGTATAAATCAGGTTTGTACAATACTGTCGAGGAGATCCTACAGAACATTTATGAGGTTACCTACTTTGTAGTAGGGAGTTGGGTTTTTTGTTTTGTTTTTTTCTATTCAGAGATATAAATAGACATATGCATGTCTACCATGAATGTTCAGTACAAGAATCTTAATGGTGACACTTAAACATGCCAAACAAATCAAGGACATTCATTGCACTATTGCAAATCCTCCCCTTGGAATTAGTCACATTTGGAATGTTTTCTGCTCCTGTCCAGTCTGTGAGAGCTTTGAGGAATTCTCCATTTCCATGGTCTTGAGATTTACATAGTCCTTTAAGAATGTAATCATATTACTGAATTAATTGAGATTTAACAGACTTTGTCAGCAAGGAATTTGATAAGGTAAGAGAAAATTAAATGTAGGCTTAATATTAGCCCACTGGAGGAGAACCGAAATAATTAGAGCTCAATCCTTGATTCCTTTAGTAACTGTGCCTATGGTTCATTTCCCATTCCAGAACACCAAGTGGTAGAATGAGCTCAGGGCTGCCACTTTCTGACTCCACTGCTATCTTATCAACTCTCTTGGTAGCATGACATCATCACCCATGCAAGCATATGTGAAAAAGGCTCCACAAAGTGTGGCAGGGCACAAAGAACAGAAAGAATGTCACCCTACCCAGTCTCATTTAAGGCAGGCACTGTTGTACATCAGCAGAGGATAGCTGGTTTCTTAGCTAATATGTAGTAGGTGGCACATCTATAACACTGCTTCTGCCAGTCAGAGTCATCTATCTGCCTTGTAGATGCACCTATCTTCTTTTCACACCATTAATTTCTTTGATAGCCCTAGAACTTAATTTTCTTTGCAGTAGTTTGCAGTCATAGCTGGTCCAAATGCCTGACACAGCATCTTAAGTATTGTAGAATAAGTTCCCATTAACACTAATATTGAAGAATCTTGAATTTCAGATCTGGGCCCTAAAGCACTAAATACATTCAGATTTTGATACCTCATGAACTACCTCTGATGGGAACAAACCTCTACCATACTGATGATGCTGCATATGTCTGCCAACCATTTGTTCACTTGGGCTCAGCTCAACTGTTATATTGGGTTGAAATAAAAGTATTTATACATGTATTTTTCCCTGGCTATTTTTAGCATTCAGCAGAAATGAGAAACTGAAAGTTGATATTTTTCTCTCTGAAATATGCTCTAATCACCAATGACAGACTTAAAAAATAAACAGCTGAGCTGTTTAAGTTGGCACGATTACACACTGAAGAAAAGGTTTCATAAATATTTAACTTTGGTTTCCATATTTTAGATATGCAAGCCATCAATAGAAAGAAGGTAGTGTCTGGAAAGAGCAAAGGGTTTTGCATTCAGACAGCTCTACGTTTGAATTTCAGTTCAATACCACCCTTACCAGGAAACTGTCAGCAAGAATTTTTACTTCTCTGACACTTGTTTCATAATAAAATGTGTGACAAGTTCACAAACTACAAGGTGGTTTTAAAGGACAATTGAAAATTTAAATAAATAACATTTTTGACTATACCTGACACATGGGGTTTGTTTAAAGAAGTATGACATCGTCATTGATCTTCTAGGTATATATGACTTGTTTGACATCTTAAATAATGCTGAAGTAGTAGTCTCTGATCATAGCTGGGGAGACCTGAACCATACAGAATTTTGCAATCTTCCTTTTCCCAGTGTAGGTTTTGATTCTCTGGTGGTAGTACCTGATTACAACTTTAGTGTGTAAATGTGCCAAGTGGAACAGGAATTATACCTGGGAATTCTTGCAGTCTATGTATGCCTTACTGTAACTACCCCAGAGCTCATATAATTTTACAGATGCACAAAGAAATAATAACACAAGTTGACTATGGGCATTATTTGGAAAAGGTTTGTAACTCTGGTATTTGGGGCATAACCAGTTTTAGAAAAAATAAAAAAAGCAAAATAGTTGGTCAATATAACCTGCCAATTTTGCTGATCATGTACAAGAAAATGACTGAAAGTCACAATGAGAAGTGAACATGAACTAACATAGGGTTTTCAATAAAACACACCTAGTTCTCACAGCCTGTACACATCCTGGAGGCTTCTTCAACTGCTGAAATTCTTTGCCCCAAGGGCATTGTAATAAGCCATTTTCTAAACATAGATCCTCAGAAAAGAAAAAATTCTAGTAGATGAAAAGTGGAACTGGTTGTATCATACTTATACTAAGCACTAATCATTGTTTATCTTCAAAGTGAACTGTATATTCTTTAGTTTGTCTAATAATCTTTTCATCACAGTTTCCTAAAGTCACTGTTTTCAGATAGGCATAATAGCATTCACCTAGTCAATGGTCCCTGTTTCAGCATGGGAATGCTACCTAAACGACATAGCAAACTACCTCTTACTCCATTCTGATGCAGAGCACTCACCAGCCTTTGTACACCTATAGGCTTCTTTATAAACCCTAAGACTGACAGTCAACTGAAATCCTCTTTAGGAAGAGAGATCAGCTTCTTCTTAAGACCACTTCTAGTGTGGTCCTGTAATGATATTCTCTGTAAACTTTGAACTTAGTGACATCAAAGTGTAATGAGCAAACTGATTTGGTGTATGAAAAGCAAATGTATTTTTGAAAACATGCATGATAAGGGAGTACTCTATCAAAGCAAATGAGCTTTCTTTTATCATGATGGAAAGTTCTAAGACTTTCTTAGACTTTCTAAGACTGTCTACTTGCATCTTGCAATTATAAAGTACCTTTTTTCCCCAAGATTAACTTTAAGGCAGAGTAAGCCTGAGAATACAGGCAATCCTGAGATGCTAGGCTGGGAAAGAAAAGCTAGTGGTAACCTCTACAGCTTGTAAATCTCTAGTCATGAAAAGTTTGAACTGAAATATTGATAACTTAAAATGCAGTGAGGAATATCATAAATTACATTAATACCCACTTTAGCACGTATGACTGTACTTTAACTACTCAAGCTTCTCATAAATGTTTGCTCAGCAATGAACATGACTCCTAGGGAACTTAATGTTCACTATATGAAAACACAAATTTCTGCAATTGCTGTCTTGAGACAATAAAAGTAGGAGAAAAATGAACACGTTGGTGTTAAAGCCAACACTACATGTAAACAGAAGAAAAAACGAACAAATGAACAAAACATTTTAAGGTAGAAGTAAGTTAAGTCCCAATTCTTAATTCAATGTATAAAGAGCCACATATTGTTCTGCCCATCTTCAGAGCAGTATGGCTATAAAAACATTTAGTTGATGTTTTTTGTTGGACTCAGTGACTAGCCTTCTGAGTTTGTCAGAGTCACCATCTGGATAGGCAAAGGGCAAATAAACCACCACAGTTGAAATAAACACATGCACACACCCACGCACACACCCACCCACATACCACACACACACACACATACACAGAGGGCTGGAGTATCCATTTTGACTAGTTATTACAGGCTCAGTGTGACTGAATCTGAGAATGAGGAGACTCGGAAATATAGCCTAATTAGCTGTAACTCTAAACATATAACCACAACCAACATATCTATCTTTTTCAGAGGCTTTCAGTGAGTACATTTAGTTTCTAAAGGGAAGAATTAAGAATGACCCTGTAGTAAGGACAGGAGAAGAGTTTCATTGGAAAATACTCTTTATCCATACCAAGAATACGCCTGCTTTCTGAAGAGAACTCAGGCCACAGCCTGGTCTCCATTCCCTTTTCATCTTTTCTCTTGCAAAGGAACAAGCCATAGAGTTTAATGACCAAAGACTGAAATGTGAGCATGAGATTAGACAGCATCCCTCCTCTACTTATTGCTGCCATATAAATAAGGCTCCAAGGCACCAAGGATAACTCATAACTAAAACTGCTGCAAGAAACACTCTATGTGAAGCTATGATTAGGGAGGAAAACACCAACTGAATATATGAAAACAACACTAGAGAAATTCACTATCTCTTGACAAATAGAAATAAGAAGCATCAAACAAGACTCATTCTTAACAAGATTATCATAAAATCTTATAGTGAAACAACAATGTATTTAGTAACTACTATATGAGCCAACATACATGCTTTCAACAAAAAGTTATAGAACCTGCCAAAAGTGAGAGGATAAAAGGACACAAAGAGTATGATAGAGCCAGACCTCACCATGGCACAGATATTAAGCCGATCAAATAGGCAATTTAACTATGGTTAAAATGCTCAGGACTCTGAGTGAAAAAAATAGCCCATGTAAAAGAAAACAAAATGGTAATTCGGGCAGAGAAGGAAGTGCTGAGAAAAACAACAGGAAGTGCCAGAAAATAAAAGCATTATAACAAAATTGAAGAGTACATTTGCTGGTCTTACCAGTAGAATCTACATAACCAAGATGAGGCTCATAGAGCTTCGAGATAGTTTTAGCAGACTTCCAAAAACAGAAAAGAAAAGAGAATAGAAAAGTATTTATTAACTGTGGAATGATTTTAATGGTACACTATAACATAACCAAATTTGGAATATCAGAAAGAATGGAGAACAAAAGACATACTTTGAAATAATCATAACAGAGAATTTTAACATTCATAAATGACAGCCATCCATATTGTGTATTTCACTGATTCAATCACTGGCATGTTGGAAAGAGCAGAACTTTAGTGTCACTAAAGATGATCAAGTGATTATAAGGTTTTCTGGGTCTGGTCGAATGGAATATTGAGCACAGAAGAAATGTTCAAAAGTAATAAATAATAAAGTTTAAACTTCACCATAAAAGCATGGACCTATAAAACTACCCTCGAATACAATGGAGAGTTCTAAATTGCTATAATCACAGTAACTAGAGTTACAAAAAAACCATTTTTGGATAATATTTAGAAAAGTTGATATGACTATAATACAAGAAAAATAAACAGCCCATTATAAGTAGAGAACAAGAACATAGAAAATTATGAATAATCTATATAGCCACACAGTGATTTATTTTTATTTTTTAATTTTTTTGATTAATTAATTAATTAATTAATTAATTAATTTTGTACACTCCATATTTTATTCCCCCCACCCCCATCCACCCTCTGACTGTTGCACATCTCATACCTCTTCCTCATACCCCTGTCTCCACATGGATGCCCCTCCACACACCCCTGACCTATAAACTCCCTGGGGCATCCAGTCTCTTAAGGGTTAGGTGCATCATCTCTGAATGAACACAGACCCGGCAGTCCCCTACTGTATGTGTGTTGGGGGCCTCATGTCAGCTGGTATATGCTGCCTATTTGGTAGTCCTAAGTTTGAGAGATCTCAGGGGTCCCAATTAAATGAGACCGCTGGTCCTCCTACAGGATTGTCCTTCTATTCAACTTCTTTCAATCTTGCATAATTCAACAACAGGTGTCAGACACTTCTGTCCATTGGTTGGGTGCAAATATCTACATCTGACTCTTTCAGCTGCTTGTTGTGTCTTCTTGGAGGATGGTCATGCTTGGTTCCTTTTTGTGAGCACTCCATAGCCTCAGTAGTGTCAGGACTTGGGACCTTACCTTGAGCTTGATCCCATTTTGGGTCTGTCTCTGGACTTTCTTTTCCTCAGGATCCTCTCCATTTCCATCCCTGTAGCTCTTTCAGAGAGACACAATTATGGGTCAGATTTATGATTGTGAGATGGTCTCCCCTCCCTCATTTGATACCCTGTCTTCCTGCTGGAAGTGGGCTCTATAGGCTCCCTCTCCCTACTGTCAGCCATTTCATCTAAGGTCCCTTCCTTTGAGTCCTGAGAGTCTCTCACCTCCCAGGTCTCTGGTGCATTCTGGAGGGTCTTGTTTTTCTGAACTCATTCTGTATATAAAGAAGAAAGAAAAAGGAAATGTTTACCAATGATAATCTTGGCAAAAAAGACTTCATGTCATTTGACCAACATTTAACTTAACACTGGTAAATACTATTGATACATTATTGTAACAGCATATTATTTTTATTGATATCTTAAGACATGGGTTTTCATAGGTCAGGCCATTTGTAACTCCTATTATGGTCAAGGCTGGTTTTTTAATTCCTGATCACTCTGCCTCCACTTTACAAGTACGGACAGGTCGCTTTAATCCTGACATCTAAAATAGTGAATTAGATCTATGCTTTTCTTTTAGAAATAACTATGCAAATCAAATCATAAGAGAAATATCAGAAACCTTCTATAAGTTGCTCAACCAGTACTCAGAAAACCTTTTGAAACCATTAAACAAGGGAGCCTATAGAATTTGTGAAAACAGAAACCTTTTAGAAGTATCTCAACAAATAATCTTGTGGAGACCTGGATGACATTAGAACAGAAAAGGAATGTGGATAGAAAACCAAGGAAACTTGGTGAAGTAGACTAAGGATTGGAATATTGCATCGGTGTTGGCTTCTGAATCATGATAAATATATTTACTGATACATTAAGTGAATTGTTTATTTGAATCTGCAACTAAGATAAGGCAGAAAGACTTAACCCCCTCTCTTTTTTAAAATAAATTTTCTTGTTTGTGATGTAATTCACTCCTGATTTATGTAAAGAAATTGAGAAAACTCAGTAACTAGACTATATCTGTCTCATCTGAATATTAAAGATTTTCAACCTTTAGTTTTATTGGTTCCCAACATACATGATTATTTCAGTTTTATAGATATTGATTTCACTAAGACAAAAGGGAATTTTAAATGTTTGAGATTTCCATCTGGGTTTCCATTACATTTCTGTTAAGAAACATCAAGGAATCTTGAAATTAATCATAGCTTTTGATAGTTCATGTAACAGAAACAAAAATACTTTCAAAACATGGAAGTGGTATATAAATCACTTAGAATAACTGTTAAGTATTAACATTATGTACTCTAGTTTATTCCACCATTAAAATATGGATAGGTGGATAGGTGCTCTCTAGACATAAGCCTGGCATTGTACACATAATAATAATAATAATAATAATAATAATAATAATAATAATAATAACAATAATAATTCCACTTTCAGTTCTGAAATTCTCCTGGACTATTTTACTCTGTTTCTTTAGGTAAACTTGTTGAGTTTCTACTGAGTAAATTTTACTTAATGGGTCTGCAAATTAAAGACTTCAGAATCCAGAATGACTTTGCAAGAGGGATGCCGTTAAAATCATCTGAACTAGGCAACTGCATCCATTTTTCCTGTGCTTTGGCACCTCTCTTATGGGGATTTTGTCTCTAGCCATGCCTTGTGTTTTTGAGTAAAGCCATAATGTTGGATGAAATTTGAGAACATTTTGTAAAATGGATTTAGATCTCCTCTTTAGAGGTCCTGTCAGGAATACAGTCCCATCAAGCATGATGAGAAACGTGCTTGGAGTTTGTGCACACCTGCCGTCTCATAAAATAGTGGTGCAAACAGGAGGTTATCAATATAGACAAATGTAGATCTATGTGACACTTAGTTTTTTGGAGACGGCTGAAGAACAACTTGAAGGGTCAGAATAAGCTTCATGAAATTGATCCTATTCATCTTAATGAATCCAAACTGTTCTCTGATGTCACAGGCCTTCCAGGATTTCCACAGAGGAATACTGCATGTTGAGTAGTTCAGAAAAATCTATGTTTTTGCCTTTTCTGAGGTCTTCTGTAAGATATAGGTTAAAATAGGTCAAATATTTTCCTTACATCTTCATGGAAGAAAGGAAAAGAAAAACACTGTTCTCATAATGATGGCTAGTTACCTGTTAAATACAATGCTGAAAACTACATAAATATTTTTTAAATTATTTTTGTGCCCATCAAACCTTGATTGGGAGGCATCAGAAACTTAGATTATAGATAAGGGTACAGAGCCTAGAAAGTGGAACACATATCCTCAAGTTTAACATTCAAAATAGAATTGATATTTGAACCTACGTCTCTTTGACTGTGCTAAATATTATTTCATTTCTTATCACAGTTGCTATAAGACTCTTGGTCTGGTAAGATACTGATTTTCCAGTTGTGAAGTGTAACAACATACTGCTTTTTTTTTTCTCCAAGCTAGAAAAAGTTAATAAACATGAAAATTCTAAAGTCAGGATATCTGTGACCACATACCCTTTCTGTGAATTTAAAACTATATATAGTTCAAATCATTGTCTTAAATTCTTTATCTGAATATAAGGTATATAAAGATCTAAGAAATGTCCAGAAGGCTAAGTGACTTTGTATTTAAGAGCTTTGTGATGTGAACACTCAAATTTTTCCTGTTCTAATTCCTATTATTGTAGCTGAGAACTTTTCTCTCAGGAATGACTACACAGAAGTGGACTAGTGCCCAGGATACTTTAAGGCCACATACTATGTTTCAGTAGCTCAGAAATGAACAGACATAAGATCCCATCCATCCACAGAAGGTTATTGCACAGTAATTATTAGAAATTTATTAGCAGATCAGAAAGAAAATCGGAGCCGTCCTTATGCCTGGATCAGAGAACCTGTACATTTCTGCAGCCTTGAAGGTGCAGAGCCTGAAGCTTGTGCTAGTGGAAGGATCTAATTTTTCTTCATTATAAGTTTTATTTCTTTTTTTTTCTTCCTTTTAAGTTTTATTTCTTTTTTGTTAGATATGTTCTTTATTTACATTTCAAATGTTGTCCCCTTTCCTGGTTCCCCCCCACCCCCCGAAAATCCACTAACACATCCCCCTTCTCCCTGCTCACCAATGCACCCACTCCCTCTTCCTTTCCTGACATTTCCCTATACTAGAGCATCTAGCCTTCTCAGGACCAAAGGCCTTTCCTCTTTTTGATGTCCAAGAAGGTCCTCTGCTGCATATGCAGTTGGAGCCATGGGTCCTTCCATGTGTGTTCTTTGGTTGGTGGTTTAGTTCCTGGGAGCTCTGGGGGTACTGGGTGGTTCAAATTGTTGTTCCTCTAGGGTGCTGCAAACCCATTCAGCTCCTCGGGTCCTTTCTCTAGCTCCTCCATTGGGGACTCTGTGCTCAGTTCAATGGTTGACTGAGAATATTCCTCCTCTGCATTTGTCATGCACTGGCAGAGCCTCTCAGGTGACAGCTATATCTGGCTCCTGTCAGCAAACACTTGTGAGCATTCACAGTGGTGTCTGGGTTTTGTAGCTGTATATGAGATGGATCCCTAGGAGGGGCAGTCTCTGGAGGGTCTTTCCCTCAGTCTCTGCTCCACACTTTTTCTCTGTATCTCCTCCTGTGGGTATTTTGTTCCCCCTTCTCAGAATCTTTTGCGGCAGACTTTCCCAAAGAGAATCTTACAGCATGCACCTGGTGAGACCCTGGCCAGACTAACAAAACTCTTGCAGATGTCTAGATAAACAAAGCCAATCTGCCCATGCATTTCAAAGAATGGAGCTGTTGGGGAAGCCATTCAGATGATAGTTTTTTTATGTCTAGCTAAAAACTAGATGCTACATTTACTTCAAGCATAGTATTGGCTCCAAACTACCGGGATGACTAAATGATACCAGCCAACTTCATCAACCAGGATTACAGGCTTCTACCACCTTGGAGCCTTGTGGTTCTCAAAGTGATTACAGCTTAGTATAAAGTAATAAGGGCTCATAAAACTTGGTGTATCAAGGAAGCTATTCTTTGCTTTCACATTGTATCTTTAAATAGGATCTCTCTAGATTTAGGTACAAATGTGGGGTACTGAATGATTAATATCTGACAGTAAGGTGTTCACGTTTCGATCTCTCTGAGCTGTTTATTTAAAGAAAGCAATGCAAACATGGGGGACAGATTCATGTACTCATGGGACTATCTGCACCGTCACTTTTAAGGTAGAATGTTTGCTACCCAAACAATGTACAGCTCTACATGCTACACATATGCACCTGCTCAGGGCTACATGCTCTGAAAGGTCCATGTTAACAGCTGCCACTCCAGCGGAGTTCTAAGCACAGAAGATGTACAAGCCAAATTCCTCATCTGTGTGCTGATATCATGAGCTTCTGGCATCCCGTGGAATAGCATGCCTTTATTTACCCAATCCATTAAAATATCATAAAGCTCCTCTTATTTCAGTTTAAAGGCTGCTGTAGAAGATTAGAAAATAAAAACATATATAGACTTAAATATTAATTTGAAACAGTACTTAACTTGTAATTTAATTTTCATTTTTATTGTATATTGAATAATGTAGTATTGCCTGTTAGATTTTCTTTTCTCTCTCTTAAGGAGAGTTAATCTGTATAGGAAAATATTTAGATTTTGTAGGTCTTGATTCAATTCCTCAGCTCCAACATGGTAGCACAGAGCAGCTATGGACACTCATAAACAGATGGAGAAGACCACATCCCCCTAGCACATGTTTATAGATATAACTGCATTTGGCTGAAGTTCTCAGGCCCCACTCTTCTTCATGCCCATGCATTGAACAGTATGCTGACACAGCCCCATATTCATACACATCTACTTTTCCTTATCTGTAGTGTGTCTCCCTCTGATTCTAAGAATACCAGTATCACAGAATTACACAGGATTTCCTCAGTTGTGAAAGCACTCGAGATCTCTTATACTGGGGATAGAATACAACTTGTTGAAAGAACTGATGCCTTAGCACCCTCGGATGACAGGAGCATTTATGGGAGTTTCGAGTGCTATGAAGTGGAATGTTTTCTATGAGCAGGCACAACAATGGTACTTCTGTCACACAAAGCATGTGCATCTGCTTAGGCATAACTAGATATCCTGCTGAAAACCAGGATGGCAATATCCTCCCTTGCTAACCCTGTAAGATGCTGGAGGGAGAGCTGTCAAGCTGAGGAGGGAGGGCTCCTATCTTACGTGCTCTGCTTTGACAACTCTCTTTCCTCTGTTGTTCTCTCCTAAAATGAAGTTGTCTTCTGAGCCATTGTTAGCAAAGATGGGCTGTCATTTCTATGACCTGAGGGATCCTGGTACCATTTTACTTTGCAGAAAGCCAATATTAAAACAGTCCCCAGGTATCCTATTTCTCTTCCCAAATGGTGGCCCTGTCAGCAGTGCCTGTGGGCTTGTTTATGTGGATGGATTTTCCTCTGACTGTGAGCTACTTATTTTAAGTTTGGCACAATGGCTATTTCTTTGCCAAGTTGACTTCCTTGCTTACTTTAGGCTTTATGCCTGTTGTAAGTGATCAATGGCTATTTATTCTCACAGAAAAGAGGTTTTGTATAAACCAAGGGGGATGTTTTGATGTTTCAGCTCATGGAAACCCCCTGCCTTCTCTGTCTTCGTCCACAGGGACAACAGCAGATCCAGACTTTATATCGATTTTTTCCTTGAGGTTAAGGGTTCATTATAGTTGCTGGATTTATTCAGAATAGCCATTTTGTGATGATTTTCTTAGTTGTTAATACAGGAGCATAGCAGGAGATGCTGAGAGAAAGAGAGAAGGGGAGTTTCATTCCTTTCTTCCACATGATTGTTACAACCCACATGCTACCTTTTCCCCTCCTCTTGTGATAAATTCTTTGCAGGGTTTAAGTTAGTACTTGTGACATAGAATATATTTTCACAATAGTTATAAACTACAAGAAATATGTAATTAATAGACATTATTATAAAATTCCTAGGTGACTTCAGCCTACAGACTACAAAAGTATCTTAGGGTTTCTATTGCTATTAAGAGACATTATGACCATGGCAACTCCTATAAAGGAAGATATTTATTTGGAACTGGCTTACAGTTCAGAGGTTTAGTCTATTATCATCATGGTGGGATCTTAGTGGCATGCAGGCCAACAGGGGACTGGAGAAGTAGCTGAGTTACACCTCAGGATCAGCAGGCAGTAGGAAGAGCTTCTGATACCCCAAAGCCCACCCTCAGTTACATACTTCCTACAGCAAAGCTAGACCTATTACCACACCTTCTAACTGTGCCACTCTCTATGAACATATGGGGACCATTTCACTCAAAGCAGAGTAATAAGTATCTGTTTCTGTCACAGTACAGTGAGTGATGACGTTGGCAATGTGCTTGTACCAAGCCCATAGGTACTTGTTATGTACAGTGTTTGCAGGCTCCTGTGTAGTCTACATAGCCAAAATGACTCTGTTGTTTGTTCATTCAGGATCCATCCTGACCACAGTCCCACTGTTTTACCTCCTCCAAATCCTTTTATGGCATGGGCAAACTTACAGCAAAACTCCCTGAAAGGTATAATGGTAAAGATCTGACTGCAGAATTGGAACATAGTGTGGCAGCTCTTGCAATGGAAGCTTTCTCATCTTAGTTGTCTATAACCACAGATAATAGAAGGCTCCTTCCTAGAATACTGTTGTGGGATAGAAGTCAAGGAAACACTTCAGTTTCATGGAAACCTCAGGTCTGAATATTATGTTTCTAGCTTTGTGGGTGGAATGAGAGAAGTAGCAAAAATTCTTGACAGGAGTAAAGTGTGCCCTGATATGGAGGAGGGGACCGGGGCAGAGTTCTGCATGTAATCCCGGAGCAGAAAAGTAGAATGCAGTGGTAAGAGAGAAAGCTCCGGAGTTAGTTAGTATAGGCCCAGATAGTCCAGGACCACAAGCACACCCCATCTGCCTCTCCCCATCCACATGCTGTGTTATCGCTGCCTCCTGCAAAATGGCTTAGAGTTGGTCCAAACAGACAGGTTACCTACCATTCCTCTTCTTTCCAAGTCCATTCTACTTCATAACTTCCTACACTAGCATGGAAAAGAACCGTGTGACTTTTAGTGACAGTCCTTGATTAAACAAATTCCCTTTGGATGTGTTTTCCTTTTAATGGCTTTAAGGCGTTGAGTTAAATAAATGTCAATGACATGGGTAATAAAGCCACACAGACTTGATGTTTAGAACAAAGTGTAGCATGGTTACTCTTCAGAAAGGCTGCTTGATATGCTCAGGCCCTGGAACCTGGATGGAGAGAGGAAAACGGCACACTGCGCACTGTCTTCACAGGGTCGCTGATGCTTAAATAGTGACTGCTGCTCTCTTACTTTCCACTGCAGTTCTGTTCCTTTTTAACATCTCTCATGGCATTTTAAACCCACGTTGTTTCTTCTGTTTGATTTGAAGGTCCTTGGGTGCCAAGGTGTGACCACCACAGCCTCCTCCTGCTTCTGTTTCTCCTTTTCCTTACTCACTACTTCTTTCTCCTTCCACTCTTCTTCCTTCAGTTTCTCCTAGTCTTCTTCTCCCTCCCCCTTCTGCTTCTTCTTGTCCTTGTCATTGGTATGTGCTTCTCCTTTGGCTCAGCTTGTATTGTGTGGGAATCCTGAAATATCTGTTGTTTGACATCAGGGCAGTAGAAGGATGAATGTGTTCCTGATCATCTTCCTCGGGGGAGTGAGAAAGGGAAGATCAGGAGAGAGCAGAGATATGCTAATTGGAATCAAGAGTGTATGTATGTTCCTCTTAGAGCATTCATCTCTCATCTGTAAAATGAAGATAATGTTATTATATGTTAATCTGCTAACAAGAATCTCCTTCTCTTGCCCACCTAGTGAGGAAGACTCTGATATCCTATAGCAACTCTCAGCTTCATTCCTTCTGTGGCCACATTCACATGCTTTCAGACGATTTTATTTTGGGGGCATCACTTACTTTCCCTTCATGTTCTAGTCCTCATAGTGATGACTTAGCTGCCTGCTGGATGTGAGCTTCTGACCTCACACTGCACTATCCTCTCGTCTCTGAGGTTGCTTTTACCCAGTCTATACGCTACTTCCTGGTGAAGCTCCATAGACTGCTTTATTCTCTAGCTTTTCTAGAAAATGGACTATAAATTAATCAGCTTCATCTTCAGTTAGACAATTAAACATAGTTTAGCAAATGTATATTAGAATTTCAATAGAGTTGTGCCATCCTATGAAGCATTTCAAGTATGGGTTCATACAGTAGACATGATTTGAAAAAAAAATCATATCAACCTTTTCTAGTATGTATAAAATAAATATCTTTAACAGTCATGAAAATTTGATAAAGCCTATTTAACTGAATTCTTTTTACTTTTTGTATAAATACAGGCAAGACATATCCTCTGTCCTGATATCATGTTATAGTTCTTGAATGTGTTAAGATTTGTAATTAAATGGTCTCTTGATTTGGGCATAGATAAGATACAAATCTGACATCTTGGCAGCTGCTAAGTGTGTGTGTGTGTGTCTCTGTGTGTGTGTGTGTGTGTGAGATATGTGATAACGATTGTGTTTGTCCTTTGTTCCTTTGGCTGTGTTTTTCTTTGTGAACAGATCTGAGTTCGATAGAACCACATTATGCACTTGTTGCTTCTCTCTATCAAGTTCTCGGTGGAGGGCCTGGCTTGGGAAATACAAACAAACAAAGAATCTATTTTCTGTAAGTGGGAGAAATCCAGTTGCTGTACTCAGTGTTCATGTAGGAAAGGAAGATCGCAGAACTAGCGCAGCTGTGATCTTCAGCAGACAGATTCCAGAAGAGTGGAGGGTTTGCCATGCTTGTTTCTTCCCTTTCACCCTTGATTACATCTCTCACCATCCCATCTTAACCTCCTGCTGCCCCTGCCATCCTTTTTCTTCCATATCAGTCATGTTTTGGACTCTCATCTCCTCTTCATCTCCCCTCTCTCTTATGCCTTCTTCCTTATGTACTTACTCTAGAAATATTGGTTTAGCACTAGATCCAAATGCAAAATATACTTTGGCTAACTCAGATTTAAAAGATGTGATTAGAAATTTTGTTTTCTTGAGTATAGATAGCCTTTTCAACATGGCTGTTCATGGATAATAAAAGTGTATGCCTAGAACATGGAACTGATATCCCACAGTCATTTCCTCGAGACAGACTAAGTAGAGCCATACTTCACTTCTGGTATTTTAAGGTAACATGTGCCATATGCCAAATGCTGCATTACATATACTGCCTTAAATCATTGCCATAAATGGAAATATGGCTGTTCCTCTCTACTCAATTCAGCAACTGTCTCTAATCTGTCTCTGACACTTTTTCGACTCAGGTAGTACAAATGCATACAGATGCAGAGATACATACATTCATACCCACAGTAATTTTACAAAAACACAAAACTGAAAACCACAATATATACAGAAACAACCTATAAGGTAGAAATAACAATAACAACAACAACCAAACAACAATCCCTCTGACTTATGGTTATTAGGCAAAAAACAAAAAATAAAAAAACTCCAAATATTGCACTGAGTTTATTTTGTGTTGGCCATCTACAGCTTGGCATATAGTTTACCCTTAAGTATGGTTGGTTTCCCCAGTGAGACTTCCTTGGGGAAAGCTAATGTTTTGGTTTGCAAGTGACTACCAACTAGTGATAGCTTCTGTGTTAGGGATGCTGCCATGTGTTCACCTCTCCTTTTGGCTCTAGGACCATACCTGGTGCATAGGTGCAAGAAGGTCCAATGAATTAGTGCCACAGTCTCTATAAGTTGGGTCTAGAAGGCCTTGAATCCACAATGTCCTCCATTCCCTCTGGCTTTTATACTTTTTCCACCTCTGCTTCCTCCAAATTCTCTAAAACCTAAGAGGAGGAGTTTGATGGAGACATCCCCTTTCAGTCTGAGCATTGTAAAGTTTCTTAGTCTCTGCATAATGCCTGGTTCTGGATCTCTGTATTTGTTTCCATCTGCTGTAGGAGAAGATTTCTCTCATGATAGATGAGCAGGGAAGGCACATACAAGTGTAGCAGAGTGCCTTAGGAGTAGTTTTATTGCTATCATCTGTTAGTAGAATGGTAGTATTAAGTTTTACCTTATGTCCCTCTCCTGTCTCTTCTCAGGTTGTTGGGCACCCAAGCAACTTTGAGAATGAATTCTTCTTAGTGGAGAGGCCCTTAAATCAAATCAGAGAGTGGTTGGTTACTCCCAAAAGCATTGTGCCACAATTGCACCAGCATATTTTACAGGCAGGTCACTATTTTAAATCAAAGGATTTGTAGATGGGTTGGTGTTTACTTTTCTTCTTTGGTAGTGTGCAGAGTACCTTCTAGTACCCTGAACATTGGTCTGTATGGATGAAATCTCTAGTGTGACATCAGTTTCTCCATGTTCAATGACTTGTGTAGGTATTGCTTCCAGCAATAGGGCCTTACTGTCAATTTGTGGAAAGCCATCAAAGGTCTAGGCACCAGCCTGGGTTGTTTGGCAGCTCCTATTAGACATATTTGTCTAATAACGAGATAAGATGTGACTAATTCCCAGTACTGAAGCCTCATTTGGTGAAGGGAGATGTTCAGGTGGGGCTGTTTCCCCTGCTATTTGGCAATTTCATTTAGATTGCCTTCATATATTTATGTATTTTAGGATACTTCTACTCCATTAGGTTTACATATGATCCCTCAAATGACTCTTAGTTTTAGCTGTCACTCTCCCTATTCCCTCCCTTACCCCCATGTTCCCTTTCCAGCTTCAATTTTGGTGCGTTCATTTCAGCTCCCTCCCCCAACTAGTCTGTTTTTAGCTATTTATTTTACTTCTCTTTCGTAGGGAGATCCATTCTTCTCTAATGCCTTATGCTCTAAGATCTGAATTCTTTATAACTTAGATGGAATACTGATCTTTCTTGCCATGGAAAAGCATATTTCCACAAAGTTTGAAGTGTTTATAAGTCTTTGTAATGGTAAATAATTCTGAAGTTTATTCTAACATCCTATGTTTACGAATAATACTGGTTTACAACTCCCTCTTCTGATTATCTTTTTTTTTTTTTTTTTTTTTTGGTTTTTCGAGACAGGGTTTCTCTGTGTAGCCTTGACTGTCCTGGAACTCACTTTGTAGACCAGGCTGGCCTCGAACTCAGAAATCCTCCTGCTACTGCCTCCCAAGTGCTGGGATTAAAGGCGTACGCCACCACCGCCTGGCTTCTATTTTTTTAAATTGTAAAATAATTGCCATTGAGTATATAGTATGGTACAGAACCCATGATCAAGTGCATACATGAGAGGCCATGTGAGCTAGTATTGGAGTCATTATAGAAAGGGAACCATAGGCAGAAACAACTATGGTTTCTGTGAGAAGGAATGGATGAGGCATGACAGTGAGACTTATTATTGACTAATTTGAGCAATTCTAAGGATTCTGGGGCATAAAGTGTGTACTTGATTGTCTAGTACCTAACTTACAATGATTAAGAAATATGGATAGTGGACAGAAGAACTGATACTGAAAGTGATTTGGATATGGTTTTGGACTCTTTGGTTTACATTTAAAAAGCAAGCTCTCAGACAGGAAGTTTACTGTCTTGGGAAACTGACTGCTCTACCATGACCATCAAAGTTCAGTTATCATAGCCTCTGATGTAGAAAATTAAACACTGAATATAGTCTCAGAATCTAAAACACATTCATGTTTCTCTGCCGAGGGCCATGCAGGATAAACTACAAATGGCTGTCGAACTCATGGAATGTAGCCCATAGGTTACCACAACCACATGCCACCTTGGTGTGGCATGGGTCCAAGGACTATGTGTCCTGCAAACCTTGTGCTGTGATGGAGTTCCTCTCTGCTTGTTGCCTTCACATCCCTCTTAATCTAAGAGTTATATGAAAACTTTAAGGGGGTTTCCAGTCCCTCACCGGGCAGTATCTCTCCAGCATTAATAATAATAATAATAATAATAATAATAATAATAATAATGCTCTTTCAAGCATTGCTACTAGATCAGATTAATTATTCAGACACTACTATAGAGAAGTACTTAGAGTCTTAGATTTTCAGCAATCACCACCACCCTTAGAAAACATTCAGAAAAATAGAATTGTTAGTGAAGCCAGGTTGAAATGTTTTACTCCTGGCTCTGATGTAAAACATCTTAGGAATCAATTTAAAGTTCATATGGGCATACTCTTACTAGTTAAGCTAGGACTCTATGGTCAAGGAACAAGAAAATGGTAGCACTGGCTGATGTGACTCTCACTTAGGCTAGACTGGTGATAATCAATTTCTTACCTCTTTTTCCCTCAGCTTTCTGTTATGATTTATTAAGAAATGCATTCTGGGGATTTAAGGTAGATATGACTGATTTTTATATAAAAGTTTAGATTTGTGATTCTTACAAGATTGCTTTTGAAGTTAAATAATAAAATAATTACTTCTTTCTTTGTAGCTGCAAATTGTTGCCTGCCAGAAAGAGAAACTGGCTGAGGAAACATTGCTTGCTTATCTTTGTTCATCTGTAACAAGATGCTTAGTTACAAACGTATGCGGTTTTGGGGAATAATTTGCTTTCTTTACCTGTAGTAAGTAGTGTTATTTCTTGAAAAGGTATTGGAAAACAAGTAGCAGAATTTTCCCCTAATTGATTAAAATAATAAATATAAGAAATCAATCACTGGACAAGAAGGAGGTGGGCCTTCCAGGTCTGGGAGAGGAGGAAGGTAGGCAGGAGGAGGGGATGGTCCTTTTGGATGACAGAATCCAGGCAACCACAATGTAGGCTGGTGGCTGTTAGTTCAGGTAGCGGAATCCACCAGGATCCGCCACCATTGGAAGATTTCTAACATACACTGGTTGGGGGATTTAGAATGCTACATACTGAGCCCATTGATTGTGTTATCTGTTGATTCTAAACTAAGATTGTCTGGTGTTTTCCGTCTTGAGGCAATTAAACTGAGCTCTGGGAAACTGGTGATATTATTATGATATTATAAATTAATTGTGCATTTTAGCATTGTACACTTTAATATGAGGTTTAGTCTAAAGGACATTTTGAATATTTGGAGAAAAAAATCAAAGAGAAACTGGTCTATTTATGAAAGTGGATAGAAAGTTAAATATCTTTCTTAGGTCAAATGAGTGATAAGGTCATGAGCAAGTTAGGCTTCTAAGAAAATGATAATTGTGAACCTGTAGAGGAGGGCAGTTGGTAAAACTAGAAACAACTCTGGAGTGACAGGGGTGACAAAATGCTGATGAGAGAGGTCGGCATCCAAGAAATTCATCCCCAGTTATAATTGATAAACTCTTCAAAACCAATTGGAAAATGAGTTTAGGTATACATTATCAGAACCAAAGCTAGTAAGAGAACAACAACTTGGCTAGTTTACTGTTGATGTTGTTATAAGGAGGTCAAGTGTGTCTTGAACTTGACCACAGTGCTCACTGTGAGCTTCTATTTCCTTTATGACGTAAAGACTTAAAAATTCTTTGCTTTTGTGGAGTTTCAATGTTACATCCAAATCTAACTTTTACAATGATTCTTCTCAGTCCTGTGGGACTGACACATTAAGATGATGATGATGATGATGATGATGACATAGTAGGAAACATTGATTCTTTATATTGTGATAATAGGCAGAGGGGTCAAGGTTCAGTAAGTTTCTCATACAAAGTACTCCATTTAATCTTTCAGGGATCAAGTGAAGGTGAGACTACCACTTTTATAATAAAAACTGAACTACTGACAGGTTAAATAGAATTGCATAAATTCCCATTAGTAGTTAAGGAGAGAGTGTCTTGAAAGTGACTTGTACTGTCTGATCCTCTATCTTCATTTTTCAACATGGTACCTAATGCATGACATTTGAGCATTTTGGATGTGATTAGCCTGTAAGGCAAGGGAAATGATATAAAATGCATATGATGACAAAGATTTGGGATGAAAATACGAAACATGTGAGATATTTTAGAAGAATTCTATTACAGTGCTCTGCTAAATTGACTATTTGAGATATGTTGGGTACCTTAGTTAACATTTAGGATATGTTCTGTTAATTCCATTGCATGCAAAGAGTGGAGTACCACAAACAAGTGTTATAGGTTAATCAATACCAGTAGAGATGGGATCAAGATGGAATAAAGATGACATGAATAAGGCTATTGATAAAGCACAGTGTAGTCTTTTATTTTTTATTAGATATTTGTTTTATTTAAATTTCAAAGGTATCCCCTTTCCTTGTCACCCATCCAAAAACCCCCTTTCCCATCCACCATCCCCTTCCTTACCTCCCCCTGACTTTCCTGACCTTGCATTCCCTTCAATGGGTTATCTAGTCTTCATAGGATCAATGGCATCTCCTCTCACTGATATCTGAAATGACCATCCTCTGCTACACATGTAGCTGGAGCCATGGATACCTCCATGTGTACTCTTTGGTTGGTGGTTTAGTCCCTGGGAGCTCTGGGGGTACTGGTTGGTACATATTATTGTTCCTCCTGTGGGACTGTAAACCTCTTAAGTTTCTTGGGTCCTTTCTCTAACTGCTACATTGGAGACCATATGCTCAGTCTATTGGATGACTGTGAGCCATGGGTATTTTGATCTACCTTCCAAGAAGGATCAAAGTCTTTGTCTTCCTTCTTCTTGAGTTTTATGTGGTTTGTGAGTTATATCTTGGGTATTCTGAGCTTTGGGGCTAATATCCACTTATCAGCAAGAGCATGCCATGTGTGTTCTTTTGTGATTGGGTTACTTCACTTAGTATGATATTTTCTAGCTCCATCCATTTGCCTAAAAATTTCATGAATTCATTGTTTTTAATACCTGAGTAGTATTCCATTGTGGAAATATAGCATATTTTCTGTATCTATTCTTCTGTTGAGGGACATCTGGGTTCTTTCCAGCTACTGGCTATTGTAGATAAGGCTTCTATGAACATAGTGGAGCATGTGTCCTTATTACATGTTGGAGTATCTTCTGGGTATATGCCTAGGAGTGGTATACCAGGGTCCTCAGGGTAGTACATGTCCATTTTTCTGAGGAACTGCCAAACTGATTTCCAGAGTGGTTTTACCAGCTTGTAATTCCACCATGAATGGAGGAGAGTTCCTCTTTCTCCACATCCTCTCCAGCATCTGCTGTCACGTGAGTTTTTGATCTTAGCCATTCTGACTGGTGTGAGGTGGAATCTCAGGATTGTTTTGATTTGCAATTCCTTTATGATTAAGGATGTTGAACATTTCTTTAGGTCTTTCTCAGCCATCTGATATTCCTCAGTTAAGAATTCTTTGTTTAGCTATGTACCCCATTTTTAATGGGGTTATTTGTTTTTCCTGAGTCTAACTTCTTGAGTTCTTCGGATATATTGGATATTACCTCTCTATCGAATGTACGATTGGTAAAGTTCTTTTCACAATCTGCTGGTTACCTTTTGGTCCTATCAACAGTATTCTTTGCCTTATAGAAGCTTTGCAATATTATGAGGTCCCATTTTTCAATTCTTGTTCTTAGATCATGTGCTACTGGTATTCTGTTCAGGAAAATTTCCCCTGTGCCCATGTGCTCTAGGTTCTTCCCCAATTTCTCTTCTATTACATACAGTGTATTTGGTTTTATGTGGAGGTTCTTGATCTACTTGGACTTGAGCTTTGTACAGGGAGATAAGAATGGATCAACTTGAATCCTTCAACATGTTGACTGCCAGTTGACCCAGCACCATTTGCTGAAAAATGCTGTCTTTTTTTCCACTGGGTGGATTTAGCTCCTTTGTCAAAGATCAAGTGATCATAGGTGCATGGGTTTGTTTCTGGGACTGCAATTCTATTACATTGATCTACCTGCCTGTCATTGTACCAGTATAATGCAGTTTTTAACACTGTTGCTCGGTAGTAAAGCTTGAGGTCAGGGATGGTGATTCTAGAAGAGGTTATTTTATTGGTGAAAATAATTTTCCATATCCTGAGTTTTTTGATATTCCAGATAAATTTGGAAATTGCTTTTTCTAACTCTATGAAGAATGGAGTTGAAATTTTGATGGGGATTGCACTGAATCTGTAGATTGCTTTAGGCAAGAGGGCCATTTTTACTTTATTAACCCTGCCAATCCATGAGCATGTGAGATCTTTCCATCTTCTGAGGTCTTCTTTAATTTCTTTCTTCAGAGACTTGAAGTTCTTGTCATACAGATCTTTCACTTGCTTGGTTAGAGTCACACCAAGGTATGTAATATTATTTGTGACTATTGTGATGGGTATCATTTCTTTCTCAGCCTCTTTATCTTTTAATTATAGGAAGGCTACAGATTTGTTTGAGTTAATTTTATATTCAGCCATTTTGCTGAAGTTGTTTATCAGGTTTAGAATTTCTCTGGTGAAATTTTTGGGGTCACTTGAGTGTAGTATCATATCATCTGCATATAGTGATACTTTGACTTCTTCCTTTCCAATTTTTATTCCTTTGACTTCCTTTTGTTGTCTAATTGCTCTGACTAGGACTTTAAGTACTATATTGAACAGATAGGGAGAGAGTGGACAGTCTTGTCTAGTCTCAGATTTCAGTAGGATTGCTTCAAGTTTTTCTCCATTTAGTTTGATGTTAGCTACTGGTTTACTACATATTGCTTTTAATATGTTCAGGTATGGGTCTTGAATTCCTGATCTTTCCAAACTTTTATCACAAAGAGGTGTTGTATTTTGTCAAATGATTTCTCAGATTCTGATGAAATGATCATGTGTTTTTTTTTCTTCGAGTTTGTTTATGTAGTGGATTACATTGATGGATTTCCATATATTGAACCATCTCTGCATCCCTAGGATGAAGCCTACTTGATCATGGTGGATCATCATTTTGATGTGTTCTTAGATTCAGTTGGCAGGATGTTATTGAGTATTTTTACATAGATATTCATAAGGGAAATTGTTCTAAAATTCTCTTTCTTTGTTGGGTCTTTGTGTGGTTTTGGTATCAGAGAAAATGTGGCTTCATAGAATGAATTGGGTAGTGCTCCTGTTTCTATTTCGTGGAATAGTTTGAAGAGTATTAGTATTATGTCTTCTTGAAAGGTCTGAAAGAACTCTCCTGGGCTTTGTTTGGTTGGGAGACTATTAATGACTGTTTCTATTTCTTTAGGGGTTATGGGATTGTTTAGATCATTTATCTGATCCTGATTTAAATTTGGTACCTGGTATCTGTCTAGCAAACTGTCTATTTCATTTAGATTTTCCAGATTTTCCAGTTTTGTTGATATAGGCTTTTGTAGTAGGATCTAATGATTTTTTGGATTTCCTCTGTTCTTATGTCTCCCTTTTTATTTCTGATTTTGCTGATTTGGATACTTTCTCTGTGCCCTCTGGTTAGTTTTGCTAAGGGTTTATCTATCTTCTTTATTTTTTTCAAAGAACCAATTACTGGTTTTGTTCATTCTTTGTATAGTTGTTTTTGTTTCTACTTGGTTGATTTCAGCACTGAGTATAATTATTTCCTGCTGTCTACCTTTTTTGGGTGTACTTGCTTCTTTTTGTTCTACATCCTTCAGATGTTCTGTCAGGCTGTTAGTGTATGCTCTTTCCAGTTTCTTTTTGGAGGCAGTCAGAGCTATGAGTTCTCCTCTTAGCACTGCTTTCATTGTGTCCCATAAGTTTGGATATATTGTGCCTTCAATTTCATTAAATTCTAAAAAGTCTTTAATTTCTTTCTTTATTTTTTCCTTGACCATGTTATTGTTGAGTAGAATTTTTTTCAGTTTCCATGCATATGTGGGCTTTCTGTTGTTTTTGTTGTTTTTGAAGACTAGCCTTGTTCCATGGTGATCTGATAGGATACATGGGGTTATTTCAATCTTTCCTTACCTTTTTTGATAACTTCAGGTTGAAAGTTGATTTTATTCAATATTAGAATGACCACATCAGCTTGTTTCTTGGGACCATTTGCTTGAAAAATTGTTTTCCAGCCATTTATTCTGAGGTAGTATCTGTCTTTGAACCTGGGGTGAGTCCTGGATGCAGCAAAATGTTGGGTCCTGTTTATTCATCTAGTCTGTTAGTCTGTGTCTTTTTATTGGAGAATTGAGTCCATTAATATTAAGAGATATTAAGGAGAACTGATTGTTGCTTCCTGTTATTTTTGTTATTAGAGATGGGGTTATGTTTGTCTGGCTCTCTTCTTTTTGGTTTGTTAAAAGATTATTTTCTTGCATTTTCTAGTTTGTAGTTTCTCTCCTTTTGTTGATGTTTTTCATTCATTATCCTTTGAAGGGCTGTATTTGTGGAAAGATATTGTATAAATTTGTTAATGTCATGGAATACCTTTGTTTCTCCATCTATGGTAGTTAAGAATTTTGTTGGGTATTATAGCCTGGGTTGGCATTTGTGTTCCTTTAAGGTCTGTCTGTCATCTGCCCAGGATTTTCTGGCATTCATAGCCTCTGGTGAGAAGTCTGGTTTAATTCTGATAGGTCTGCCTTTATATGTTATTTGACCTTTTTCCCTTACTGCTTTTAATATTCTTTCTTTGTTTAGTGAATTTGTTGTTTTAATTATTATGTTGCAGGAAGAATTTTTTTCTGGTCCAATCTATTTGGAGTTCTGTAGGATTTTTGTATCTTCATGGTCATCTCTTTCTTTAGGTTACAGAAGCTTTCTTCTATAATTTTGTTGAAGACATTTACTGTCCCTTTAAATCTGGAAATCTTCACTCTCTTTTATACCTAAAATCCTTAGGTTTGATCTTCTCATTGTGTCCAGATTTTCTGAATGTTTTGGGTTAGGAGATTTTTGCATTTTGCATTTTCTTTGACTGTTGTGTCAATGTTTACTGTGGTATATTCTGCACCTGAGAGTCTCTCTTCTTTCTCTTGCATTCTGTTGTTGATGCTTGCATCTATGACTCCTGACTTCTTTCCTAGGTTTTTTATCTCCAGAGTTGTTTCCCTTTGTGATTTCTTTATTGTTTCTACTTCCATTTTTAGATCTTGGATAGTTTTGTTCAATTCCTTCACCTGTTTGGTTGTGCTTTCCTGTAATTCTTTAAGGACTTCTACCTGTTTACCTGTGTTCTCCTGTATTTCTTTAAGGGAGTTATTTATGTCCTTGAAATCCCCTATCAGCATCATGATCTGTGCTTTTAAATTTAAATCTTGCTTTTCTGGTGTGTTGGGATATCTAGGACTTGCTGTTTTGGGAGAACTGGGTTCAGATGGTGCCATGTTGCCTTGGTTTCTGTTGGTAATATTCTTGTGTTTGCCTTTTGCCATATGGTTATCTCTGGTGTTAGTTGGTCCTGCTGTCTCTAGCTGGAGCCTGTTCCTCCTGTGGGCCTGCAAGCCTGTGTCAGCACCCCTAGGAGACCAGCTCTCCCCTGGCACAGAGGACTGATTATTTATATCTTTAGGAGTGTGTCTGTGTGTGTGAGTGTGTGTGTGTGTGT
The DNA here is from genome assembly GCA_036184795.1 of Tokudaia tokunoshimensis. NCBI lineage: Eukaryota > Metazoa > Chordata > Mammalia > Rodentia > Muridae > Tokudaia > Tokudaia tokunoshimensis. Next base: position 98,691,195 of record BTHU01000011.1, on the reverse strand, counting down.
GTGTGTGTGTGTGTGTGTGTGTTTAGTGCATATGTGTATGTGACAAGGACTTTAAAAAGACCCTATATTTAAAAAATAATAAGAAGTACCTAAGAAAGTTTAAAAAAAAAGATGAGAAATGTTAAAAGTATAGTTTCAAAACTTATAAGATGATTGTAAGAATCTCCAGAGCTCCCAGGGACTTAATCAACAACCTAAGAGTACACATGGGGGGACCCATGGCTCCAGCTGCATGTGTAGCAGAGGATGGCCTTGTCAGACATCAATGAGAGGAGAGGCCCTTGACTTGTGAAGGCTCCTTGCCCTAGTGTAGGGGAATACCAGGACAGGGAAGGAGGAGTGGGTGGGTTAGTGAGCAGGGGGGGGGGTATAGGATAGGGGGTTTTCAGAAGGGAAACAAGGAAAGGGGATAACATTTGAAATATAAATAAAAAAGATCTAATTAAAAATATTAAAAAAGAAAAAATGTTATGTCTATGTAGCTAGGGGATAATACCTAGTCTAGACATGTGTTCTGCTCCATTTGATCCATACCTGATTCAGAACAGCTGTTTATAGGATCTTTGGGATGCCAAAGCTGGAGGGTCCAGACCTATAATACTTGGCCCTAGTTGATGAGGATGTGCGTGGGTGCTTGCAGTGGTGTCGCCACTGATTGAAGCCAAAGATACACACTCTCTCACTCCATGTCACCAAGCTACAGGAGGTGATGGCTCATCAGGGCCACTAAAGGGATTTGGCTTTAACTTTGAATGTAGTTATGTTCTTGTGAAGCAAGACAGAAAGGATTTTAGTGTGTTAGAATACCCACCTCCATCTAAATAGGTTGAATAATGTATTATTCCCATAAACCTTTGCATCAGGATATTACCACTGACTAGAGAGTGGACTTCTATCATTTCAAGTCACATGTCTTGCTCTGAGAATGTGACTGTGTGCTTGAATCCTGAATGACCAGCCCACTGAGAACATCTTCAGAAGAAATGGACTTCTTGGGCATTTGAAAAGTGAAGTCAGATGACACAGATTTTCACTCAGCATTGAAAACTTACTGATAGGTTTGTTTGTTTGTTTGTTTTTGTTTTTATTATTAATTCAGACAGATCTGCTTTCTGTCTATAGTTCATTTGGGGAAAGAAATAACACTTGGAAATCCATCAAATGTTAGACAGTTTTTTCCATTCTGATTCTCAAACTATGCTTTATACCATTCACTTATGTGTAGCTATCCAGAGCCATGAGTATCTGTCAAAGGAAGGAAAAGTTAAAGCTTATTATTACCTTGAAGGTTAATTTTGACCTGGGATAGTAGAAGCAAAGGAAACTCTAGGTTAAGAACAAATGCATTCACAGGTTTAAATTATCATCTCTTTCTACATACTAAACTTAGAGGATGATGCTCATTTAATGACATTTTGCTTGGAAAAATACAAGAATACAAAAAATTTTAACATCAGCATTTTATTGTGACAGAATTAATTTTCACACATACATACATGAACTTACACTCACACACATATATATAGTTTGATGATACATAGATAGATAGATAGATAGATAGATAGATAGATAGACAGACAGACAGACAGACAGACAGACAGACAAACAGACAGATAATACACACACATACACATGTTAAAATGTGCTTTATAGCACAGAATGGGTCTCTGGAAGGGATATGGAAATTCCTGCCAAAAATGTCAAACCTCCTTTTATTATCCCAGCAGGTAGAGTAGCCACGGGTAAATCCCATCAGTTAGCCAAGCCTGAAGCTACTCAGTTGATCCAAGGCTTTCAAGTAACTATGCTATGCAGTACCAATGTTGTGGAGCTACCCAATCTAGGAAGTCAAATTTTAGTTTTCTGAGGTTCATGGAGAGAGATTGATCCATTCTGGATGCACAATATAAATGATAGATGGTATAAAAGAGAATGTGGGAAGAATTTTCAGTCATCATAAGTGCACCTGGCTTGGCTGGCTTGGGGGTAAACTAGCTTCCTAGGGCTGCTGTGACAAAATACTACAACGTGATGGCTTAAAGAAAAGAATTTTATCTTGATGTTCTGAGGCCTGAAGTCTAAGATGAGAGGATGGCAGGCTTTGTTTCCTCTGAGGCTGTGAAGGTCAACTATGCTTTCTTTCTCCAAAGCCTTGGACATCTTTGCTGCTGTTTGTCTTCTAGATCTCATTCTTCCATGGTTCATTCTCTTCTCTCCCTTCCCTACCACTCTGTGTGTGTGTGTGTGTGTGTGTGTGTATGTGTGTGTGTATGTATGTGTGTGTGTGTGTGCATGCATGCACACATGCATGCTCACATCTCTCCAACTCTCCCCTTTTGATAATGATGCAGTAATGATGGATGAGGATACTGTCTCATGACCTTATCTCAATTTGATGATATACAAAGACACAACACCAGTTCATTTGGACTGTTGAAACAATATTCTCAGACACTGTAATTTGTTAACAAAACCTTACTCCTAACCATGATGGAGGATGAGAAACCAAAGGTCAAGGTACCATTATAGATGGTGCTTTTGTTCATATGCTCTCAAGTATCTGAGGTGATGGTCTGGACAGATGGCTCAGAGGTTAAGAGCACTAACAGCTCTTCCAGAGGTCCTGAGTTCAATTCCCAGCATCTACATGTTGGCTCACAACCATACATTCTTCTGGTCTTCTGGTGTGTGTCTGAAGAAAGCTGCAGTGTACTCATATAAATTAAAATAAATAAATCTTAAGAAAAAAAGTATCTGAGGTCACAAAGTTGTTCCTCTACCTCATTTGCTAGAAAGACCTTGGTCCCTTCAGCAAATTGGAGCATTCATAATCAACTCCCTTCTGAATGCCTCAGCTTTTAATATTCTCTGCTAGGAATTGGATCTCAGCACATGAATTTTAATTTAGGAGAAGGACATCAGTATTCTAGTCAGAGTATATCTTATTGAAACAATGTCCTTTTGCAGGTCTTGGGGCCTAGTGCCTAAGCATCTTTTTGTGACACAATTTCATAATAGGCTTTGCAATAAGATCAAAGATAATTATGGATGTTGACATTTTATTGTAAAGTAATTAATCTTTTCAAAATATTTTTAAAAGGCACCTTTTAGCTGATAATTTCCAATAGCAACTGAATGAATTCTACAAAAGAAAACTTGTGAGGGAACTTCCAGAAGGAAATAATTGGTTTAACTGTAGAGCCTTGCAGTACCTACTGGATATCCAAGTCTCTCTGCACTTGGCTAGCTGTATTGGTAGTTCTTGAACTATTCTGGACATATATATGTAAATATTTTAATGTATTTTATATATAGTCTGAAAGCCTACCTTCCAGTGTTAAGTGTGAACTCAGTAAGGGTTCTTTCATTTGCATTCAGGGTGTCTTTTTCTTTAAATGATTTCTAATGAATTTATTAGACCATTTAATTCCATTCATTTTCAGGCATCAAATTAAAACATTTCAATCTCAGTTTCTTAACATTCTAAACATTCATTTTATTGTCTTGACTGACTAAAGTACATTTGTAGCTACCTTTAAACTCTTAATATTTTAATCTGTCCCTAACATTTGTTGATATTTAGGAACAAAATTCAGAAGGCCTTCTTTATCCAAGAGTTATTAATGCTGAAATAAACCTACTTCAATTTTATCTTGTTACAATGAATACAAGAAGTCATAAAATCAGAGACCAACAGTCAAGGAGAATCTGATCTACACAGATTATGAAGATGATTTGAAGGATTGAAGCAAGTGTTAGAATTAGGAAATGATAAATGCTTCCGTAGGCTCCATTCATAGTGTGGCTTCATTAGTAAATATTGTTGTATTATGAAGATTTTGCCTCTGTATGTAGACTCTAAACTGTACTGCCTCAAAAAAAGAATATTTGGATAAGGAGCCCTGGTGGTATTGTTAGCTTAACATTTAGAATAACAATCAAAGAAATCAAGCTTTCATTGTTACCTAGTATCCATAAAGGGTCTGATTTGTGTATGTTCAGAATACAGTTGTCCAGCTGGGGATACGATGGCTCCTGTATATGACTATAGTGTTTCCTCTCAACTTCTCTCTCTCTCTCTCTCTTTCTCTCTCTCTCTCTCTCTCTCTCTCTCTCTCTCTCTCTCTCTCTCTCTCTCTCTCTCTCTCTCTCTTTCTCTCTCTCATTCTCACTCTTGCTCTGTGTGTGTGTGTGTGTATACAAGTGTGTGTGTGTGTATACAAGTGTGTGTGTGTGTGCATGTCTATATGTGTGAGCATGTGCATGTATGTGAATGTTTTCTATGTTTTTTCATTTCATTTCCAAATTTTCTTATATGCATTATTTTATTTTAATGGAGCTATCATACCAACAGAACACATTTATTGTGAGCAGGAATACATCCTTAAAACATTTACATATAACAGCTTGTTACCATCTCTCTGAGCCTGTTTACCTGTGTTTAAATGTATACTCAACATCACTATATTGATATTCTACATGTTTTTGAAACCCATAAGTTCTGGATTAAGTTTGTCTTTCTAGACTACTCTGAGCATCCTCTTTGTTAGTATAGAGCATTGTCTCCTTGTCCCTTAAGCATCTGACTAAAGTTCTCCTCTATTTGTTCCCTCCCATTGCTACTTGCTCCTGTGCCAACACCCAGCAGAGGTTACCTGAGCTCATGATATGGACTCCCATCTGTATTTTGCACCGACTTCACCCAATCCCCTTCAAGATTACTTCTATATTACAAAGAAAATATGAAGTGAATTTCCCAGCATTTTTCTCGAGGACCTAAGACACTTCCTGTGATTATAATGACACATTCACTGTCTTCCATGTCCCTCTTGCCTCTGTGCAGCTCTGTTTACTCTAGATTTATCTCAGGAACTTTGTATGATTTGTTTCCTACAACCGAACAATGCCTGCTATCCTATTACTTGTGTCAAAAACTGACTTCTAAATTATATTTACATTTCACCCATGCCATGCTGAGCTCTCTGAAACATGAAATTCCCTATAATAAATACACCTCCAGAGCAAGATATACCCACCTAGAGCAGGCACTTCATATTCCCTTTTATGTTGGCTTAGTTGTGGACTCAACCTGCTCCAGGGGATTTCTAAACCCACAATGAGGACTGATTTCTTCTTTCCCTATCATCCTTACCATCAAACATTATGTTTGCATAGTTGTGATACTACAGCAAAAAACATTCACACTTCTTACACTGAGGAGATATAGAAGAAATATGTAACTCAATATAGTCTGAATACTCCCTGTTTAGAGAAACATTAGAGAATGCTTTGTTCTGAAAGCCACGTGAAGAAGAGACAAACAACCCCTTCTGGTGCTGAATGTTTCAATTGGACTCAGGCCAAGAGAGTTAGAGTCATAATAGAATGAATTTCTTTACTATAACTTAAAGTCCAGATTGTCCTGAGGACATTTGGAATATGACCCTTTGACATTATATTTTAAAAATTATTTTTATTTTGTGTATATGGGTATTTGCCTCTACATAGATTTATGCACAGCATGAAGTATATTTAGAGGTAATAAGAGGGCATCAGATATCCTGGAACTGGAGTTACCAGACAATTATTAGATACAATGTTGTTATTGAAGATCAGCCTAACTCCGTGGTGGTCTGATAGTATGCATGAGATTATTTCAATCTTCTTGTATTTGTTGAGGCCTGTTTTGTGACTGATTATGTGGTTAGTTCTGGAGAAGAATCCATGAGTTGCTGAGTAGATGGTATATTTTGTGTTTTAGGATAAAATGTTTTATACATATCTGTTAAATCCATTTGGTCCATAACTTCTGTAAGTTTCATTTTGTCTCAGTTTACTTTCTGTTTCCATGATCTGTCCAAGGATGACAGTGGTGTGTTGAAGTCTCCCACTATTATTGTGTGAGGTGCAATGTGTGCTTTGAGCTTTAGTAAAGTTTCTTTAATGAATGTGGTTGCCCTTATCTTTGGAGTAAAATGTTCAAAATTGAGAGTTCTTGTTAGATTTTTCCTTTGACGAGTATGAAGTGTCCTTCCTTATCTTTTTGATATCTTATGTTGAAAGCTGATTTTATTCAATATTAGAATGGCTACTCCAGTCTGTTTCTTGGGAGCTTTTGCTTGGAAAATTATTTTCCAGCCTTTTACTCTGAGGTAGTGTCTGTCTTCGCCAGTGAGGTGTGTTTCTTGTATGCTGCAAAATGTTGGGTCCTGTTTACATATCCAGTCTGTTATTGTATGTCTTTCTATTGGGGAACTGAGTCCATTGATATTAAGAGATATTAAGTGATTGTTGCTTCCTGTTAATTTTGTTGTTAAAGTTGGAATTATGTTTTCATGGCTATCTTCTTTTTGGTTTGTTAAAAGAAGATTACTTTCTTGCCTTTTCTGGGGTGTAGTTTCCCTCTGTGTGTTTGAGTTTTCTATTTATTATCCTTTGAAGGGCTAGATTTTTGGAAAGATATTGTGAAAATTTCTTTTTTGTCATGTAATATCTTGGTTTCTCCATCTATGTTAATTGATAGTTTTGCTGGGTTTGGTAGCCTGGGCTGGTGTTTTTGCCAGGTCTCTTAGGGTCTGTATGACATCTGCCCAGGATCTTCAAGCTTTCATAGTGTCTGGTGAGAAGTCTGGTATAATTCTGATAGATTTGCCTTCATATGTTACTTGATCTTTTTCCCTTAATGCTTTTAATATTCTTTTTTTCTTTTGTTTATTTGGTGTTTTGATTATTATGTGACAGTCTATTTGGTGTTCTGTAGGCTACTTGTTTATTCATGGGCATCTCTTTCTTTAAGTTAGAGAAGTTTATTTCTATAATTTTGTTGAAGATATTTAATGGCCTTTTAAGTTGGAGATCTTTTCTCTTTTCTATACCTATTATCCTTAGGTTTGGTCTTCTTTCTGTGTCCTGGATTTCATGGATGTTTTGGGTTAGGAGCTTTTTGCAGTTTGCATTTTCTTTGACTGTTGTGTCAATGCTTTCTATGGTATCTTCTGTACATGAGATTCTATTTTCTATCTCTTGTATTTTGTTGTTGCTTTCATCTATGACACCTGATCTCTTTCCAAGATTTTCTATCACTAGAGTTGTCTTTCTTAGTGATTTCTTTATTGTTTCTATTTCCATTTTTAGATCCTGGATGGTTTTTCCAATTCCTTCATCTGTTTGGCTGTATTTTCCCTTAATTATTTAAGGGATTTTTGTCTTTCCCCTTTAAGGGCCTCTACCTATTTACCTCTGTTTTCCTATATTTCTTTAAGGGGGTTATTCATGTCCTTCTGAAAGTATTCTATCATCATCATGAGATGTGATTTTAAGTCTGAATCTTGCTTTTCAGCTGTGTTGAGGTATCCAGGATTTACTGTGGTTAGAGAACTAGGTTTTGATGATGCCAAGTAGCCTTGGTTTCTGCTGGTATGGTTCTTGCACTGGCCTCTTGCCATCTGGTTATATCCAGATGCTACTTGATCGTGCTGTCTTGACTGGAGCTTGTCCCTCCTGTGGGCCTGTAAGACTGTATCAGCACTTCTGACAAGACCAGCTCTCTCCTGGGCAGGGTTTGGGTGTGGAGTGCTATGGAACAGCCTTAGCTCATGGGTGCATATGGAGACCTGAAGGAGTCTGTCCCAGCTACTCCACTGTTCTTGGGCTCTGTGTGCTCCTCATGGGTCCATGTTTGAACAGTTATTGGAGAGAAAGTGATCTCATCTCTGAGCTTAGGAGTGAGAACACTCTTGGGAAACCATTTCTGTCCTGGTGGGATTTTTGTACAGAAGTCTGTGGAACAACCTTAGCTCCCAGGTGCAGATAGAGACTGGAAGGATCCTGTCACAGCTGCTACACTGTTCCTGTCCCCTGTGCACTCCTGGCAGGTCCTGCTTTGGACAATAATTGGAGTGAAAGTGGAGATCTCACCTCTGAGCTTAGGAGTGAGAGCACTCCTGTGAGACCAGCTCTCTCCTGGCGAGATTTGTGTTTAGACGCCTTAGCTTCTGGGTATAGATGGAGACTGATGCGAGTTTGTTTTCTAAGATAAATTTTACAGTGGAATCAGTTTTAGAAATGTAAATAGAGTTTTTTAAATAGTTGACAATGCATTAAATCCTTAGGAATGTCTATTTGACATCATTTCTATGATACACGGGAAATACCACTACTCTCTGTTGATTGAGATAAGGTCTGAGTCTTTAAAAGTCATGTAGTTTTGGTGATTTATTAATGTAACCACTACCAACCAGAAATGCCAATTGCCTGGCTCCTAGGCCCTTTCTTTCTGCATATTAGTGTTGCCTAGCTTTCTATCAATCAAAGGCACCAAGTAGACACCTGGCCATATCTGGGTCTATCAATTCATTTTAAGCCTTTAGTCATTTAATTTCACTCATGATTTAAACACAGAATTATTTTGTTTTTGTTTTTCTCTTCCTAGGGAAATTTAAGTTGTAGGTAATACACATATATTGACATCATTCATGTTAGTGGGAACAACCTGATTTTTGCCACATTTTGTTTTAATGATTTTTATCATTCTTCATATTCAAATTTGTTATTGGTAGTAGCACAAATGGGCCAGTTGTCTTGTGAAATTCATACATGTGGTACTGCTGTCATCTTACTACAGTTTTATAAGATGGAATGCTATGGAATGTTTTGCTTCTATGAGCAGTTGGAACATTTAATGAATCAACAAATATAGGGTAGAGAAGATGACAAATTTTTAGATGGAAAAATGCACCCAACAAGGTCTCTATGACATCTCTTTTCTTTGAGCTCTTTCGAATTTAAAATGTTCAACCCAGTCTGTTAAACTATATAATATTCCCTCTCCATTTACTGGGCAAACAAACTAGCCAAAAATTTCTCTTAGGTTTATTTTACATTTTCCAATATTCTAATGTGAACCAGCAATTAAAATGTAAATGAAACATAAGAAGGGTATTGTGAAGTACTGGTTTGAAAAACACTTTCACAGGACAAAGAACTTTAAAGTATGCAATCAAATTTTAAGAGAATCTATGGTAGACAGTCTCAGAAAAGGAAAAAGAAAAGAAAAAAAAAACAGCCTCTTTCCATGCAGATTTTGAGACAGATGGGATGGTTTTGGTAATGCAGTTGGCAATTCTTGGAGACAAACATCAGAAAGCAGGAGATAATTTCTTGTGCTCCTAGAATCATTTAAGGGCGTTGTGGGAGGATACTAGAAAATCCTGGTGTGAGAAAATTTGTATTCTTCAGCCAACCCACGTCCTGCATTCTGGCTATGCATTATCATCAGCTCCAAGCACAGCCAGGCCCAAAACACCAAACAAACTTAACTTCAACTCAGTGCACATGATCGGTATGTTAGGACCAATATGTTTAAAATTTTTATCCATTGGTAGACCATGCTCCAGTAACCTTTGAGACCCAGGGACAATTATCCTTACTGTGTTCTATGTCAAACTATATTCTGTGAAAAAGACTTTGGGGATACAGAGTCACAGTGAAGAGTTCAGGTTCATGAGAAACAAACCCAACTCCTCATCCAGGGAATATCAACTGAATAGTGAGTGGAGTCAATGATAGGTGCTCCTGATGGACAGAGACAATGCTCAGAGCTTGAAAAAATTAGTGTGATGATCAGAGGTTCTGGACCTAAGTGCTCTTTAAGATAAGAGCCAATGTAATCCCACACAACTTAAATCAGAGTATTTGAGTAAAACAGAATTGCATATTCATTTCTTCACTTAGGCAACTGAGAAGGTCTGTGGTAGGAGCTGGGAAAATGGTACTGAGCCAATGAAAAAATGAAATCTCAATGTCTTGAACCAGTGAGGTTTATAGCCACAATGCAACACCTCTGAAATAGTTATGTTCAAATTAGAACAACAGAAAAGAGATCATTTACAGACAGAAAAACATTCCACAGAGACAGGAGAGGAAGAGGGGGAAGCCAGATAGGGAGAGATGAGGAAAGAGAGAGAGACAGAGACAGAGAGAACAAGAAGCATCAAATAGAGTAACCTCTACAGAATAAACTCTCAGACATTCTAGGAAAAAATAGATGTCATATCAAGTACTTATTTTCATATTCAAGGTTTGAGACATTAGTTTTAGTCTAACAGGGGAGCCATTTACATATTTATTAGTGATATATGTATAATAATGACCATATGTGTGAATATAAACATAATGTATATATATATATATGTATGACATGATTTATATACTATAAATTCATATTGCTTGCTGTATGGAGGAAAGTTTATGGGAACATAATTTTAAAACGAATTCAAGAGTCTGGGTTTTATTTTATGTGCTGAAAATTCTTTATTGTCTCAATATATTTCTTATTTTAATTTGTTCCCCTAGAAGTAATAATTTTACAACCATAACTAATATGATATGAACCTTGTAGAAAATGTTTAATATAATACAACATGGAATGATTATCTACCAATGATATTAATATAACATTAAAATTAAGATAAGGAGTGTATCTACAACTTAAAAACGTTCTAATGTTGCTCTGTAATCCATCACTTTTTTCTTTCTCCAGACAGTAGATATCCATTCCATGTGTCTGGCAACAACTTCCAGTTTCTACACCTTTATATGACTGGTTGTGGGCAACATAGATCTATGTCAGACACCTTATTCTGAGTCATTATTCTGACACCCGTCTAATTTGTTTATTACTTCCCTAATTAATTTCTCTTTAGTGCTGAAGAAAGTTACACTGTGGAAGTATTTTTTCCATTGACCTGTTTTTGGCTGTTTGGCCACTTTTTATTAAGAGTTACACATCAAGATGTTTCATGGACTTGCATAAAAAGCAAAATCACCTTTTCATTAAAGCTGGTTAAATGCCTAGGAATCATAAAGTAGGTATATTATCTCTGTGAAGTTTTTTTAAGTGTTATGTCATGTCTATTAATATACACATATTTCAGAGAGCTCATTGATTTATATCCTTGCCATAGCATAGTAAGCATTGACTTTTAGTTATTTTATTAGGAACCCCAACTACCTCATCATAGTTTATTTGAAATCCCCTTACATCTTGTGAATGCTTAATCACTACAAATTCTCTTGAAAATTTATTCTTAGAATAGAATGTGGATACTTAATCCTTGCCAAGTTATCCTGAGAATTTAGCCTCAGAATAGAATTTACTCAAATTTGCCATCTCAAAAATTGGTTGCTTATTAAGTCATGAAAATTGCTTATATTTTATGTTTAGGTCTCACGTTGAGTGTTTTCTGGACTGTGCTTTGCCTATTCATTTTCATAATGGCATCTGCCATAGTTAGGATTTCCATTGCTTGGAAGAGACACCATGACTGGGGCTCTTATAAATGAAGACATGTAATTTGGGTTGGCTTATAGGTCAAGAGGTTTCGTCCATTACCACCATAGTAGAAAGCGTGGCAGCATGCAAGCAGGCATGGTGATGGATAAACAGCTGTGAGTTAACATCTACATTCTCAGTCAGCCAAAAGGACTGGGCAGAGCTTGAGCATATATATGACCTCAAAGCCCCCAATGACATACTTCCTCCAACAAGGCCATGCCTCCTAAGAGTGCCACTCCTTATTACCCAACCATTCAAACACATGAATCTATGGGGCCAAACCTATTTAGCACCTGTGAAGAACAAATATTATAGCATGACTCAGTCTATAATCTTTATTTGCAAAAGTTTTAGAGTTTGTATCTTTTACTTTTGTATATCCAAATAATATGATCTTTTCAAATGTTTTCTTCTACTTTCATAGTTTGAAATTGTGTATTTATATTTATTATTTTCCATTATTTTATATTTGCAGTTTTTTAAAGTTTGTTTTTGTGTAAACTGCGAAATTGTGGTCAATAGCCTCTTTCTGAAACTTTTCTTTGCTATTCTAGCAATGCCATTTTAATTTTTTTCATTGCAAAACTATTTTCATACTTTGGTAAAGATCAGAAACATATTTATAAACTCTCTTACATGTTCCAATTTTTTTCTTTCTCTAGAATTAGAGACAGAATTTCTTTGACTGCTATAGCTCTTCTTATGATAAAATCTCTGTTCTCCTGACTTCAGAAATAATGTTGTATCCACTCTTTATCATTTATGTTTTCATCAAACATTTAAAATTAACTTTTCTGTTTCTATAATAACAGCACAATGTCTCCAAGGTGTTTAGTTTTTTAGACACTGTCTCATTGTATAGCCCAGGCTAGCCTCAAAATCAAGTTCTTCTTTTCTCAGCTTCAAGAGTGCTGGGAATACAGAAGTGTGTTACCAAACCCAGCAGTTTCTGCAGCATTGTACTCTGCCACCCTGGGAAGATATCTTGTCTAAGTATGTGTCTTCATATCATATCCCATATGTCTGGGTTTCCATCCTTTTAACCATCTCTGTCAGCCTTCAAACTTTTCAACAAGGCCTACATATGTTTTCCCAAACTTAAGTGTATAAATATTATGTTTTTATGCTGTTATGATGTCTCCCTTTCAAATTCAGCTAATTTGTTCCTATTAAGTATGAATACAGGCAATGTTATTTTTTCATACTTTGTGTACTATAAACATTCTAACCAGCTACAACCTCTTCTATCTTCTTTGCAAATATCAACAGCTCTCCTGCACAGATATCTGGAATGTCTGAAAATATATATTTTCTTCCATTGCCCCAAATAGAATGTGTTTGTTTCAATGCCCAGTAGAAGTGATTCAACCAGTCATTATTGTTCTCTTAAGGTCAAAGAATTCAAGATTTCACAATAATACACATTATCCATTACATGTCCAGTAAAGCTGATCTTTGTCAAGGTCAGGAATTCCCTTCCACTATGTCTAGAATTAGCCTAGTAATCCCCTACCTCTTTGACTAAAATAGTCATTAGATTTTTCCTTAACCTGATTTAACAGTCAGTCATAGAGATACTTAGTTTCTATACTTGCATATACCATGACAACTCCACTTACTTCTAGTGTACTAGGGTTTGGATATGTTACTAAATATGCTTCTTTGGCTTTTTGTTAAGAAAATACGATCTGTATGATAATGAGAGCTGTTTTTAATTTTGTCCAGGTTTTGTATTGAGATGATGCTGGCCTAGGAGAGAAATTCAGAGGAATTCTATTCCTATACAGTTCAATTATGAGAGGACTTCAATAAAAGAAGAGAAAGTGTAAACTAATGAATTAGTCTTTGATAAAAGTAGAGTATTTCTTCAAAATGAATAATACCCTAACTATAATATACGTGAGAATTAGTTAAAAATTTATTGCAATCAACCTTGTCTATTAGGAGATTCAATCTGGATACTACAATCATCCTGCACACAGCAGGTGATCCATGGGCTTCAGCACTCTTCTTCCACTCAGAAAGTGTTTGCTAGACGCAAAGCAGCACTGAGAATTTTTAAAAACCAAAAGCTCTGTGCTTGATGAGGTATGCTGCTCAGTAACTCACCAGAAGCAAGTGAAGATGGCCTGTTCTCTAAAAGCTGTCAAGGTGATTGAGAGGCACACAGAAGTTGAAGAGCCCCTATATAAATGAGTGAAAAGGTAGAGAGGAATGGAGGATGAAAAGATATGGAATAAAAACAAATATGCTAATTTTGGCTGTTACTTTGGAAGTTTGAACTAGCTTCTATACACAGGCATCTCTTAGGACTTGTGAAATATTTGAGAGTCAGGGAAGTATCAGCCATCAGATGTTTGAGGATTGTTGAGGAAGATGGTTGAACCTGTGTATATCAACTACTGACTAGATGATATTATAAGGACTTGATGCCCATCTACGAAAACTGATTTTTACCCTTCAACTATTATAAAGTATCTTTCCCATAGCACAATCTTCTAGGCATGCTATGAGATGCTTAAGGTGTTGTGAAGGTTGCCAGTTTCTTGAATTTGCATGTGGGTATGCTGCCAAACAGATGAATGGGACAATACATGGAAACAGTTTAAGAGAGTATTTGCAAGTGGCTCAATGATTGTAACCATGTCCTATGGTGTTCATGCTGTTTAAAGAGAGAAATGAAAACAAAAAGAATGGCAATTTTCAAAGAAAAAGTTCTAGGATCTTCAGAACCAACACACTTGATAAGGTTGAAGAACTCTTTTAGCAAGCATGTTTTTAAAAAGACATTGAGTGTCAATTGTTGTGACTGAAAATGTTTCTCAATTGCTGTGTTTTGTGGTGAAAAAAGACACATTGGTAGCACATTGGTGTAGAGGGTGGTGTCCACTTGGCCACGGCCACAGAGATGGCTACAGATCTGGCAAACACGATCTTTATATAAATACTTCAATATTAGAGTGGTAGAAAGAGTTGGGCATCGGTGGCACACGCCTCTAATCCCAGCACTTGGGAGGCAGAGACAGGCAGATTTCTGAGTTCGAGATCAGTCTGGTCTGCAGAGTGAATTCCAGGACAGCTGTTTCAAAAAGCCAATGAAGAAATAAATAAATAGATAAATAAATAAATAAATAAATAAATAGAAAAATGAATAATGACAGAACTCAAAACCAGAATGAGATAACACAGAAATATGAGCATCACAGAATATAATCTCAAAGTTTTTGTTGGCACCAGAATCTGAAGAGGGACACTTTACTTCTAGTTGTATAAACAGAGCCCTACTGTTGTTACTAAAATGTCTGCTCCTACAATTTTCAGAAGTCATAGAATTCACTTTTAATATTTACCAAGTTGTTACATGTATGAGAGTGGGAGAGTACTTACAAGTCTGAACTAACTAAAAGGAAAAAATTAAAAGTAATAGTTTTGATAGAGATCTCTATGAAGAAGCTGAATCATAATGTCTTCTTCCTCATGGTTTTCTCCTATTTATGGCAGGAACAGCAACCAAAAATATTGGCTTTGAAAGACTCCTGCCAGTTCAGAAGTACAGAGGAGGACATTGCTGCCTCAGTGTCCCACTAGCATCCATTCTAATACTGTTTTTCAAATTCACAGAGAGTGAAGACGTTTATCAAAGGCAGGTGCTGTCGATTTCATGTATCATCTTTGGAATTGTCATCGTGGGCATGTTCTGTGCAGCATTCTACTTCAAAAGCAAGTAAGATCATTTCTCTGGTGATTAAAGGTTCCTTCTTAAAGAAAGAACATTCTTTTTTTAATTTCAGCTCCAAGCAGAGTGATTCTTTGCACATGGATCGAACAACAATCTGCAGAGAATTAGAACCTTCTATGGACTACAGTGAATATATATAGGCATAGGGGCAGTCCTCAGATACACATTGTGGGGAAGTCTCAGTGATTGTGGGGAAACGCAGTGATTGTTTGCACAACTTGAACACACCTGTCTATATTAAAGGCTCAATGGCTGTCACTAAAGGACTAACTTCTCAATTGGAACAGGGGTGGGGCAAAGGTATCCTCTGCTGTGAACTTAAGTGCTATCTACTGTTGTCATCAGAAAAATACTTTCCAAAAAAAAAGAAAAAAGAAAAAAAAAACTACACAAAACTCTCAGTTTACTTTCAAAGTGTTTCTGCCTTGTATTTATAGAATTTAAGCCACATCAAAGAAAGAACACAAATACACACACACACACATTCACACACACAAGTGCATTGGTTCAGATTGGGATACAGAACTTGAATATGCTGTGAATTTCATTTGCCAAGAAACTGTCCACAGATGAAGGGACTCACAATGATTCACAAAGTAGAATTAAATATATATTCTATGTTTGGAAATGTATTCATAATGCTAGATTTAAATAAAAGAACATGGTTGGAATTATTTATAAAAATTATGTCATGTGCAATTAAAATAGTAATTGCAAATTGAAGTGTTACTCTTTTGGGTTCTTGGAGACATTGGCTTCAGTTTCACACCTGTGGCCTGCCTGAAATCATAAACAACATACAATTGCTTTTCTTTGGACCCATGCTTTTCTGTCCATTTTCTCTTCCAAAAATGGACCACTTTTCAGATACAATTTATAACACCTGACTGTAACTCACATGTGTCAATTTTTAAAGGGAGCTACAATTATGACTTTAAATAAAACATATGGGGGCATGACTAAAGGATTAGTGATTATTATTTCAACAAACTTTTAAAAATGCTTTTAGACTTTCAGAAAGACTATAATAACAGTGCATAAGTTTCCCATGCATTCTAGATGTAGTGCCTCTATTATTAGAGACATATTAAAACTGTATTCTTGTCACAATAATGTCCAATAATTGTACTGTGTCCTAATGTCCCTAGTTTCAGCCTTCCTTAGTTTTTGTCATAACGCATTTTCTTTCTTTCTTTCTTTCCTTCCTTCCTTCCTTCCTTCCTTCTTTCTTTCTTTCTTTCTTTCTTTCTTTCTTTCTTTCTTTCTTTCTTTCTTTCTTTCTTTCTCTTCCTTCCTTCGTTTCTTTCTTTCTCTCTTTCTTTCTTCCTCTCTTTCTTTCTTTCTTTCTTTCTTTCTTTCTTTCTTTCTTTCTTTCTTTCTTTCTCTTCCTTCCTTCGTTTCTTTCTTTCTCTCTTTCTTTCTTCCTCTCTTTCTTTCTTTCTTTCTTTCTTTCTTTCTTTCTTTCTTTCTTTCTCTTCCTTCCTTCGTTTCTTTCTTTCTCTCTTTCTTTCTTCCTCTCTTTCTTTCTTTCTTTCTTTCTTTCTTTCTTTCTTTCTTTCTTTCTTTCTTTCTCTTCCTTCCTTCGTTTCTTTCTTTCTCTCTTTCTTTCTTCCTCTCTTTCTTTCTTTCTTTCTTTCTTTCTTTCTCTTCCTTCCTTCGTTTCTTTCTTTCTCTCTTTCTTTCTTCCTCTCTTTCTTTCTTCCTCTCTTTCTTTCTTTCTTTCTTTCTTTCTTTCTCTTCCTTCCTTCGTTTCTTTCTTTCTCTCTTTCTTTCTTCCTCTCTTTCTTTCTTTCTTTCTTTCTTTCTTTCTTTCTTTCTCTTCCTTCCTTCGTTTCTTTCTTTCTCTCTTTCTTTCTTCCTCTCTTTCTTTCTTTCTTTCTTTCTTTCTTTCTTTCTTTCTTTCTCTTCCTTCCTTCGTTTCTTTCTTTCTCTCTTTCTTTCTTCCTCTCTTTCTTTCTTTCTTTCTTTCTTTCTTTCTTTCTTTCTTTCTTTCTTTCTCTTCCTTCCTTCGTTTCTTTCTTTCTCTCTTTCTTTCTTCCTCTCTTTCTTTCTTTCTTTCTTTCTTTCTTTCTTTCTTTCTTTCTTTCTTTCTCTTCCTTCCTTCGTTTCTTTCTTTCTCTCTTTCTTTCTTCCTCTCTTTCTTTCTTTCTTTCTTTCTTTCTTTCTTTCTTTCTTTCTTTCTTTCTTCCTTTTTCTTTACTTGGGGCTTTTCTCCAGAATGCCACATGACATTTTCTGCCACATTTCTGTAACTATTGCCTATGACAGTGGTCAGTGGTGATTTCCAAACATGTGACAGGCACACTAGGCTTTTCAGTGATTTACTCTCAGCCCTTGAAACACCCCAATTGTGTGGTTAATGCATTAGTCAAACTTCTGGTTCCCTAACAAAAAGGCTGCAATATTGAAATTACAAACACTTATTTGGGTTCAATTTTGTCTATTTCCATCCAGGACTGATTCAATCCATTGCTCCTTGTAAGAGGGTGTGGCATTATATCATGGTGCAGGTATAGAGCATGTTTTTGCCTTTTGACAGAATGTGAAGAAAAGAGGAAGGGGTGGTGTCTCACTATCCCTTCAAGGTGATGTCTTCAATCACCTAAAGACCTTCTAATAGATCCACATGTTAAAGTCTCCACCCATCTTTCTGAGTGCCTACCTGTACTAAGCCAACACACAGGTGTTTATAAGTCATTTTCTAGATAATGCAGGAACTTACTTTAAAATATTAAATTGTGAAGGGAACAAAGTAGAAAATCACAAATATGGTACTGTGGTTCACAGGAGTTCCAATTTACATCTATAAACTACATCTATGAACTACAGCACCAAATTGGCTTATATAGTCTACCAGCTGAATGGCAAATCTGCCTATATGAGTTGAGTAGAGCCCCAGTGAGGCCATGGGAGAGTATTGCCTGGCATATTACACTAGCCCCAGATGCATTACTAGGAATATTTCCTTTCTGTTTTCTATTATGCAAGATATGAATTGAAAAATACCCTCTAGACTTAGGAGGAGGGCTAAGTGAGATGATGCTGTAAAGGATTTGATTATTATTTAAAACTGAATCACCCCATTATGACTTGAGTTGCTAATGCTTGGGGCTTTCCACTCTGGACCTTGGAGTCTGGATATCTACCACATTAAAAGTGGCACTAGAACACACAAATGGTAGCCACAGCCAAGTTGGCATTAGGAGTATGTGCTTTCAACAACTGCGTATGAAAAAGAAATTGGGTATTTATATTATATTTACAAAGCAATAAGTAAATTACTATGAATATGAAATTAATCACTTATTCTTAGAGTAGAATTTGCAGTTGTAACACATTTAAGCAAAAGATTGATTATAGGCATCTTACCAAGAAAACAAATAAGTACAGAATGTCTAACATCAGCACCATCACATCTCCCTGGTCAGCAAGGGTGCTTTGTGACCAACATCTATTGCTGGGGCATGTGTAGGAGTCAGTGTTTAATAGAAACACTATTAAGTGCCAGATTTCTCATGGGAGATTTAGAGGACCAAGCTGATGTAGAAACACACACCAAGACACTGTCTTTTACCTGCTATAGTTGAGGAGCTATTGGCAATTCATGGTTGCTGGGGAAAAGGAGTCAGTTTTCTTTAAGAATGCTCATCCTCAGAGGCTACCCATACTCCAGTCAATGATCCTACACTTATGCACATACAGGAAACACTAAGTTGACTTGGTTTTAAAACGAAGATCACACTAAGATGGAAGTGGAATAATGATACGATATGAGAGATGAGGAATCTTAGGGAGTATGGGTGTGGATTTGATCAAAACATATCAGAGAATGTAATATTATGTAATGTAAAAATAAAGTTGAGAATAGAAGAAATTATAAAATAAAAGAGCTATAAAATTACAATAATATAAATCAAAGGCCTTTCCAACTGAAATCATATTTCTCATCAGAGATCTGAAGTGCATTGTCCTTATGTTCCTGAGTCTTAAGTAATGACATCAAATGCTAACTCTCTACTACCAAAATGAATGTCCACTATTATAATGCCTAGATATACAAGCTTCTCTTGTAGATTCATGGATTCCTACTTCTCTTTCTCTAATATTAGAGATGAAAAAATGGACTTGCTCTTGATTTTCATGCAGAAAGTCTAGATATAGTTTATTATTTGGAAGCTCCATTTCTAAGAGGATCATAAGAGACTTTTCTTTGCTCCCAAACGAGTTCACTGGAGCATCCATTTGGTATACTGAGACATAACCTCTGGCTATAGAGAGCTGGGACTTTGCCAAAAGCTCCATGCTCACAGTCATTTATATTATATTTCTTATAACAACTCTGATATTGCTTCTCTAGTCTTTTTAAAATTTATTTACTTTATATCCTGATTGCAACTTCCCCTCCCTCCTCTCTTTCCTATGCTCCCTTTCTTTTCCCCACCTCCGCCACCTCCCTTTCTCTTTGGAAAAGGAAAGGCCCCTCCCCCATGGATACCAACCATTCATAGCATATCAAGTTGCAGAAAGACTAGGCACATCTTCTATTGAGATCAGAAAAGGCAGTCTTGTTAGGTGAAAGTGTCCCAAAGACAGGCAACAGAGTCAGAGACAGCCCCTGCTCTCCCTTTAAGAGTCTCACATGAAGACCCAGCTTCACAACTGTCACATATGAGCTTCTCAAGTCTTTTCTCCCTTTCTTGCTATACTTGGCACTGCATGACCTCATCACCTGGTATCTTGGCAACTGTTACTGCTCTTGTTGGTGGCAAAAACCTGAGGAACTAGAGCCTAAAAATGAGGTAGACTAAAGTATCCTGCAACAGCCAACTTTATTCAGGGATCAGACAATTTATATTTTGAAGGTGTTCTGGGGGTTAAGCAAGGTAGAATGAGCAGAGGTCACATGAGTTTAGGCAATGTTCAGACATGAGGACAGCCAGTGGTTGAAAGCATCCTCTGGGTAGTGATAACAGATAATGGGTAAAATGAAGTAAATCCACTTGCATTTAGTACACCTGGAAGGAACATGGATGCACATTTCAAGGACAACACACATCATGGAGGAACAGAGGTCACAAGACTGTGACCTTATTTTGTAGGAATTTTCCAGCAAAATCTTAGAATTCTCCTAACATAACTCCATTTATGGTTTATGTTCTGACATGCAACCTCACATATAATGTAGCAGTATGACTGAAACAAAAATGAAGGAAGGCAACAGGAGATAGCAGAAATGAAGACATTTTAGTCAGAGAATGTTCTGGTGGGGAAAACTGCATCCTCCAGCAATGCCAAAGAAACAGTAGGAAAGGATTTCTAATCATCCCCAATGAGCCCACATGGTTCAATTTACAGACTATATGATGATTCATTCAAGCCGCTACCTTTTGCTTCCTTAGTTTCATTGGAAACTGAATTCTTAAAGGAGTTTCTCTTTACTTTTAACCTACAGAAGGAAGACGGATGTGATTGCCTGTACTAGTACTTAGTGAACTGAAAATCAATCACATGGCTCAACTCTAAAATTAGATTCATTGACAGGAGAGAATGTGTGTATAGGTTTGTGTAAAATATCCTAGGCTCACATGCATGTTCTGATGCACAACTGTTATCTTCTGCATCAGTAGAGGTCTTTGTCTCCAAGTTGTTAGCATACAATACCAAAAATGCTTTCAAGCAACCTGCGTTGAGATAGCATACCTGCAATAGTAGTAGATCAATATGATACCCTGAAGATAGAACCAAAGGTTCAGAACCTAACCAATTTTGAAATGCCTTATGGGGCTTGTTGCTGCCCTTAGTGAACCCCATTCCAGTTTTACCCACTCCACAATCTCCATTTCTTCACTTACAAAAATGGTGACACTAACACACAGCCAATATATTTCCTGAATACTATCCCTATGTCACAGTCTGCTTCCTGTGACATTAGAAATGATAGATGCCAACTGGATTGTGGCATCTATAGTTCTCCTATGCACAGTCCCACCTAAGGCATTGGGCCAGAGATACCTATGACATGGTGGTCTGCTAAGCCTGGGTCCTGATCTTATTGAACTAGTAGGATTTCAAGGTGCATGGCCAGACCTTGTATGTAGTGATTGTTTTCAAATGAGGGAATCAAACCAGTCAGATGTTGGTCATTTTTTCTGTTCCCATTTACTAAGGAGAGATAGAAAAAAACAAAAACAAAAACAAAAACAACAAAAACAACAAGGAAACCAGAATTCTCCTTGTATTTGTGAAAGAATAAAACAATAAAACCAGGAAATAGTGGAATGCTAAAAACCAAGCCATATTCCAAATGAAAACTCACTTATTCTGAAATATTACTGAGTCAGGACTTTCATGATAAAGGTATAGAAGAGGAATTCTAAAAACAGATTCAAGAAATACATTCAGATTTTGTATGAGTAATATTTCCATAAAAACATTCTTTTCCAGTACCTGAGCTACATGATTTCAGAAAAGACAGTGTTCCTACTATTTTTATTCCAGAGATGTAACTGAGTAGTTGCTTTGTGCTAAACTGTCTTACATTGCCTCGCGATGGTTTACTTGGCTTCTTGTCTCCTGAAATCCAGTTTGCTTCTCAAAAGAATCCCTTCTCCCTTTATATGGCTGCTGTGTGTTCCTTAAATGTTTATGTGGTAAATTCATTTTTATCCACAGACTATAGATTTGTTAAGAAGTTGATAGAATATTTTAAGTAGATTAAATCAGTTGAGAGGATTAGACCTAAAAGTGCTCCTCCTTCCCCCAAATAATTGAAAAGATAAAAGAATTGTTTAAACATGAGGCCACTTCAAACTGGAGCTTAAATTCAAAGATGCTCATTACCTTTGAATCCTTTAAAACATACCAGTGTTGTGTGAGAGAGGCAATTAGTACAATCTTTAACTTTGGAGCAACATCCTCATTCTTCTGTAGCATCTTTCCACTGCACGGAGTATGCTGGGTAACAAAAAGGAAAAGAGAAGAATATTTTACTTGTAACTGCTTTGGTATCCATGGGAGAAAGCTCCTATGAATGCAATTTACAGAAAAAGGAACCGGGCCAGGGAAGTTTAGGTAACTATGAGAATAATGAAATGGGCCCAGGGAAGATCTAGGTCACACATCAGCCTCTCCTATAACACAAACTTTGCTCTGAGTGCTACCTGCCTGGGAAACTTGTCCTATGAGAGGCACTTTACCCGTGGGTCTCTACAGGGCTGAGACCTGCAGAAAAAAAAATGTAAGAGAGTGATTTTGCAGTTACATTTCAGTCTAGGGATGATAGGTAATTGCTGTGTGAAACCATGGAAAAAGGAAACTAAATAGACAGTAGTTTGGTTCATTTTCTTAGTTAGGGTTTTACTGCTGTGAACAGATACCATAACCAAGGTATTTAACAACATTTAGTTAGGGCTGGCTTACAGTTTTAAAGACTCATTCCTGTATTATCAAGGTGGGAGCCTGGCAGCATCCAGGAAGGCATGGTGTAGGAGGAACTGAGAGGTCTACATCTTCATCTGCAGACCTCTAAGAGAAGAATGGCTTCCAGGAAGCTAGAACTAGGGTATTAAAGACCACACCCACAGTGAAACACCTACTCTAACATGGCCATAACTCCTAATAGTGCCACTCCCTGGCCCAAGCACAAACAAACTATCACATCCCACTTCCTGGCCCACATAGGCTTCTTCAAACATATGAGTTTATGAGGTCATACCTAAACATACCATAATGCAAAATACATTTAGTCCAGCTTCTAAATTCCCCATAGTCTATAGGAGTCTCAAGAATGTTAAAAGTCCAAACTTCATGGTCTCTTCTGAGATTTATCCAATCACTTTCCAGCAAGTCAGGAAATCAGATGTACAAACTCCCCAAACTCTGCATCTCCATGTCTGACGTCAAAGTGATCTTCAGATTTTCAACTCCTTTCTCATCTTTGTTGACTGCAACAAACTTCTTTCTCCTGGGCGGGTTCTACTCTGTTAGCAGCTTTCCTTGGTAGATAGCCCATGGCTCTGGCATCTCAAACATCTTGGGGTCTCCAAGACAACTTCAGTGTTACAGCTTCTTGTTTCAATATCTGGAATCTACATATGGTCTTCTGGGCTACTCCAAAGGGCTGGCATCATTTCTCCAGCTCTGCCCTCTGTAAGCTCAAGTTGATCCACTCCACTGCTGCTACTACCCTTAGTGATCATACCTTGATACTGGCATCTACAGTATGCTGGAGTCTTCCTCTGCAACTAGGCTCACCAATAGTCTCTAATAGTCTTTCTTCACAGTGCCAACCTTCAAATACTTTGTATGACCCCTTCAGTCCCAGGCTGTCAACTACAACTGAGGCTGCACCTTCATCAATGTTCTTCCAAGGCTCCAGCTGCTCTTCATGAGCCTTTCATGCCTTCAAAACCAGTACCACTGGGTGACTCTTACACATTACCTAGTACAACTGCAGCAGTTGGTACAACTTGGATATCTCTGGAACACAGCTTCTCTGTACTCTCAGAAAACACTTCCCAGAGAATTTCACATCAATGATGCTGGTTTATTCTTAATCTCCACTAATTTCTTAACTCCAGCTAACCAGCATTAATTGTCTCAATAGTCTTCTCCTCTTGACTATAAAGGCAAAACCACATGACCAAAGTTGCTGAGTTCTGCCGCTTCCTAGGACTGGAACTTGGACCCCTTGTTATAGTATATTATTACCAGATTTCTGTTTTCCAACTCCTTCACTGCCTAAGCTTAGCTTCCTGGAACTAGTTCTTTAGACTGACTTTGAACTAATGTCTGTCTTCTAAATGCTGGGATTAAATATGTGTAGCACTAACCCTGGACGTAAAACTTCCTTTGTCCAGGGTGACCTTGAACTCATCAGCTTACCTCTGTCTCCCGGAATTAAAGGCATGTACCTAAACTTACCTGGGTGGGCTCTTTCCCCAAGGTCACCATTCCCTTCATTCAATTTAATATCCTTGAACATAAGGTTCTTCTCTATTTCACTTCCTGGTGCTCCTTTAATACTCAAAACATATCTTGTATAGTTTTCCTTTCTAAGCTTGCTATGCCTGTTCAAAATGCTCTTCATGAGACTTAACCAGAGAACAAAGTTTTCTTTTGTGCCTTTTTTTTTGGAGATTTCCTTTGTCAATGCAAACAATTTCTTTACCTTAGCCTCAGGTAGACCTTTCAGACAAGGACAGAACACATCCACATTCTTCACCAAATACCACAAAACAGTCTCTAGGCCACACACTGAAATTCTTCTCTACTGAACCCTCTGGGGCCAGTTCAAATCAATCTTAGCAACAAAGCCTTTCATATGCTTACTAGGATAGCCCATTAAGCCCAATTTAAAGCATTCTACTACTTTCTAAATCTGAAGTCTCAAAATCCACGTTCTTTCAAACAGAAGCATAATCAGTCCTATCACAGCAATACCCCAGTCCCTCGTACCAACTTTTGTCTTAAGATTTTACTGCTGTAAACAGACACTATGACCAAGGCAACTCTTATACGAACAACATTTAATTGGGGCTGGTTTACAGGTTCTGAAATTCAGTCCAGTATCATCAAGGTGGGAGAGCATGACAGCATCTTCTACATCTTCATCTGAGAGGTCTACAACTTCATCTACAGGCCTCTAAGAGAAGGCTGGCTTCCAGGCAGCTAGGACTAGGGTATTAAAGCCTACACCCACAGTAATATGCCTACTCCCAATAAGGCCACATCTCCTAATAGTGTCACTCCCTGGCCCAACCATATAGAAACCATCACATCCACCTTTTTCCTATGGATAGTAAATGGTATAAACAATAATCAATATGTGCAGACACTTTCTATGGAAGTTCAAAATCCTGGAGCAATCTCAATATCTCTATTTAGTTCAAGGACCATTTCTCTGTTGAGGGACATCTGGGTTCTTTCCAGATTCTGGCTATTATAAATAAGGCTGCTATGAACATAGTGGAGCATGTGTCCTTATTGCATGTTGGAAAATCTTCTGGGTATATGCCCAGGAGTGATATAGCTGGGCCTCTAGTAATACTATATCCAGTTTTCTGAGGAACCTCCAAACTTGCAGTACCAGCTTGCAATCCCACCACCAGTGGAGGAATGTTCTTCTTTCTCCACATCCTTGCCAGCACCTGCTGTCACCTGCCATACATTTGCACAAGGTAACAATATTCAGCTATTAAAAACAATGAATTCATGAAATTCTTAGGCAAATGGATGGAACTAGAAAATATCATCTTGAGTGAGGTAACCCAATCACAAAAGAACACACATGGTATACACTCACTGATAAGTGGATATTAGCCTAGAAGCTTGGAATACCCAAGATACAATTCACAGACCAAATGAGGCTCAAGAAGGAAGACCAAGTGTAGATACTTTGGTCCTTCTTAGAAGGGGGAACAAAACAGCCATGGGAGGAGATACAGAGACAAAGTGTGGAGCAGAGACTGAAGGACAGAGACTGCCCCACCTGGGGATCCATCACATATACAGTCACCAAACCCAAACCCTAATGAGGACGCCAACAAATGCTTGCTGTCAGGAACCTGATACAGCTGTCTCCTGAGAGGTTCTGCCAGTACCAGATAAATACAGAGGTTGATGCCCACAGCCAACCATTGGACTGAGCAAAAGGTCCCTTATGGAGGAGCTAGAGAAAGGACCCAAGGGTCCGAAGTAGCTGTCATCCCATAGGAGGAATAACATTATGAAACAACCAGTACCCTCAGAGCTCCGAGGGATTAAACTACCAACCAGAGACTACATATGGAGGGACCCATGCTCCAGCTTCATATGCAGCAGAGGATGGCCTTGTTGGACATCAAAGGGAAGAGAGGCCCTTGGTCCTGAGAAAGCTTGATGCCCCAGTATAGGGGAATGCCAGGACAGGGAAGCGGGAGTGGGTGAGTTGGTGAGCAGGGGCAAGGGGGGAATAGGATATGGTATTTTCTTTGAGGGGAAACCAGAAATGGGATAACATTTCAAATGTTAAAAAAAGAAAATAGTTTAAAAGAAGTTCAAGGACCTTATACAAGTGGTTGGACATTTCTGAGTGGTGGTTCTGAGTAGAGTATGAAGCAAAACTTAGTGGATTGAAACCCCTCTTTTTTAAATAGCCTTTAATAAACGATTTCTTTTTTGTACCTCGACATTCTCATCCATTAAATGGGTATAGTAGATTACCTTGTTACATAGGTTTATTGTGGAAGTAAATAAAACAATGAGTGTATTGAACTTTAAAACAATGTGTTGCAAATTATTGTGTAAACATTAGTTCACTAAGGGTTAACTCTGTTAGAGGATGGATATATAGTTCAATGGTAGAGGGTGTGACTAGCATGCATGAGATTCTAGATTTGAACTTCAGCATGATACCAAAAAAGAAAAAGTTAACTGCTGTATTATTTAGTCTCCTGGTATCACCACCACCACACACCACTACTGCCAACAACAAGCTCTTCAAACATTAATATATGCATAAGTTACATACTTTGGAACTGTATAAAAATTAGCATATTGACAATATGCTAGCCAAGCCCTAGATTCAAACTTTAACTGTGGAATGAAATATGAATACTTTTAAAAGAACTTCAAAATATATACCATAAAATATCTATGCAAGTATTTATTCACATGCTCATATCTGCAGGAAACAAGCTAAACAAATCCAGGAGCACCTAAAAGAGTCACATAATGGGAAAAACTACAGCCTCAAGGCCTCCAGCACAATGACGAAGTCTGAGAGCTTGATGAAGAGCCATGTGCAACTACAAAATGTAAGCTGCATGTCTACACATTCATTTTGCTGTTCAGAAGTGTTGGTTATAGAGTGTGTCCTAGTTAAGGTTTCATGGCTGTGAAGAGACACTCTGACCGTGGCAACACCTGTAAAAGACAGCATTTAATGTGGCTGGCCTATGGTTTCGGAGGTTTAGTCCATTACTGACATGGCAGGAAGCAGGGCATTGTGCAGGCAGACATGGTGCTGAGAGTTTTATATACAGACAGGCAGACACCAGGAAGTGGATGCCATGCTGGCCATTACTTGAACATCTGAAACCTCAAAGCCCACCCACAATAACGTGCTTCCTGCAACAACACAGCAACTACTCCAACAATGCTGTACCTTCTAATAGTGCCACTATTAGGCCACTCCCTATGGTCTTACGGGCGCCATTTTTATTCAAACCACCACTGACAGAATGAGTAAATTGTGAGCAGAGTTGTATAATTTGTCTGGCACTGTAGCAATTTTTGTATAAATCATCTTCCAGTTCTGTGAATGTGTGTGCGTGTTTGTGTGTTAATAACTGGCCTCTGACAGGGACAAGAGTTTCGGTTGTTCAATAAAGCACTTTTGGCCTCTACTTTGTGTCAGATATATAGCAGAGATACAATGTCACACATCTGGGGCTGATTCATATCCCAGTCAGATTGTAAAAAGCAAGAAAAGTTTGTGGTTAGGGTTAAAGGAGAAATGAGAAATGTGGTCACAGTGTAGCGTCTTCTAATAGCAGGACTGATGCTGTATGTGGATCATAAATCCAGAAGGCAAACACCACTCTGCCTGTTTCATTCTTTGGGAAGTACTTTTACAAGTTTGTGAGTTACATTGCAAAATAATGAATTAGAGAAAATGGGATGCTATCTAACACATGCAGAGATATGCCTTGTAGGGTTAATTCTCTGCCCCCACGTGAGATTATGCTTCCAGATTCTGAGGCATAAACTGAAAGAACAAAGGGCATGGTAGAAGCCGGGTGTTTGAAGATAATAGGCAATCACCAGGATGCATGCATGCTCTTCCAAATGCCTAAATTGCCAAGAATTTGCACATCATGTGTGATTCTAAGAAATCATTACCCAAAAGTTGCCGTTATGATGAGTGTAACAGATGTACTTAGCTGATTTAATGTGAAATTCATAAATCTGAATTGCTTCCCAGCAAAGTTTTCTTAAACCTTTATTCATAGCAACATGCAGGATTGTTCTTTTCAGAAACAGAGAGAATGCCTTTGCTAATGATTTCTGATGAGCACAATCCCAGCACCTTCAACAACCATCATGATGAGGGGTTCAGTTCCTTAGCAACTGGCCCTGTGAAAGATAAACACAGCTGGACACCTGTGGAAGCAGAAGGAATAGGTTGTAATCAGTAACATAGCATTGAATGGGAAAAGGGGGTGCAGCATGAACTGTACTTCCCTTCAATAGGTTAAACAGTGACCGGGCCTTGTTAAGGGAGGATGATGGGAATAAGACTGGGCTGAGCAAGGGCTTAGTAATCAGAGGCAAGGAAGTAAAAGTGCAAATTCCACGAGACAGCTGTGTCTGCTGACTGACCAATATTGGGGTCAGAAATCTACCTTTCCATGGGACTGGGAGAGAGAGCCTCTACCCTTCCTGATGATTGCATTTCAAAAAATGACCTCTGGGCACTCCGCCATCTTTGCTCCAGTGACTGGGAAGTTGGGACAGCCAGGTTCTGAGACAGACAGGCATAATATCGCTTGGGTCTCGGGCGGCTTGTGTGTATGCAGCTCCCAAGTGCTGGGCTGATCTGCAGTAACCAGCACGCCAGCTCTGCTGTGGGACTTCTGCCTGGCAGAGGGACCCCGCACTGGGCGGGAGCCTACCAGCTTTCCTTCCGCGACCTCTGTTCCCGCAGACTGCGCTGAAGAGACAGGTACCCCAAGCTCCCTATCCTCAATATAACATCACTTGGGAGACGGCTTGTTGGGGCTTCCATCTGTGCCTGAGAATGGGTCAGCGCTGTGGTCGTCTGGGTGCCAGATCTGCAGGCCAGCACGTCTGCAGGTGAGCGGAGCCACGGAGGGAGTGCAGATTGCACTCCTCCATCTTTGCTCCAGTGACTGGGAAGTTGGGACAGCCAGGTTCTGAGACAGAGAGGCTTAATATCTCTTGGGTCTCGGGCGGCTTGTGTGTATGCGGCTCCCAAGTGCAGGGCTGATCTGCAGTAACCAGCGCGCCAGCTCTGCTGTGGGTCTTCTGCCTGGCAGAGGGACGCCCCCTCCCCCCCCTCAGGAGAGATCACTCACCCCTGCACAGGGCAGGAGCCTACCAGCCTCCCTTTGGCGATCTCTGCTCCAGGAATCCACTAGGCTGAGCCTTTGTATGTGCAAGGCCTCCCCAATATAAGATCACTTGGGGCAAGGCACATTAGGGCTCCAAAGTCACTCAGGAGCAGGCAGGCCCCAGAAATCGGTGCCAGGGGAATCCTGGCAATCCAGGGGGGGCAGAAATAGCTTTGCAGGCTCACAGGAGGTCCAACCAACAGCCAGTGGCAGCAGGACCAACTAACATCAGAGGTATCCAGATGGCAAAAGGCAAACGTAGGAATGTTACTAACAGAAATCAAAGTAATGTGGGACCATCCGAACCCAACTCTCCAACAGTAGCAAGTCCTGGATACCCCACCACACCCGAAAGACAAGATCTGGATTTAAAATCACTTCTCATGATGCTATTAGAGGATCACAAGAAGGACACAAATAAATCTCATAAAGAGTTACAGGAGACCATGAATAAACGGTTAGAAGCCCTTACAAAGGAAACACAAAAATCACTTAGAGAAATGCGGGAGAACATGGATCAAAAGATGGAGGTGCACAAGGAGACAACACAAAAATCGCTTAACGAGATGAATCAACGGGTAGATGCACTCACAAAGGAATCACAAAATTGGCATAAAGAAATGCAGAAGAATATGAGTCAACAGACAGATGCCCATAAGAAGGCAACACAAAAATTGCTTAAAGAAATGAATCAACGGTTAGATACCCTTACAAAGGAAACACGAGAACTACTTAAAGAAATGCAGGAGACAATGGATCAACAGATGGATTCCCATGAGGAGGAAACACAAAAATCACTCAGAGAAATGCAGGAGAACGTGGGTCATCAGGAAGAAATCCTGAAAGAGGTAATGCAAAAATACCTTAAAGAAATACAGGAAAATACAAACAAATAAGTGAAGGATTTCAGCAAATCCATCCAGGAACTAAAAAAGGAAGTAGAAACAACTAAGAAATCACAAAGGGAGACAACTTTGGAGATAGAAAACCTTGGGAAGAAATCAGGAGTCATAGATGCAAACATAAAGAATAGAATACAAGAGATGGAAGAAAGAATCTCAGGTGCTGAAGACTCCATAGAAAGCATCGACTCAACAGTCAAAGAAAATGCAAAATGCAAAAAACGTGTAACCCAAAACATCCAGGAAATCCAGGACACAATGAGAAGACCAAACCTAAGGATTATAGGTATAGACGAGAGTGAAGATTTGCAACATAAAGGGCCAGTAAACATCTTCAACAAAATTATGGAGGAAAACTTCCCTAACTTAAAGAGAGAGATGCCAATGAACATACAAGAAGCCTACAGAACTCCAAACAGACTGGACCAGAACAGAAATACCTCCCGTCACATAATAATCAAAACACCGAATGTTCTAAACAAAGAAAGAATACTAAAAGCAGTAAGAGAAAAGGGCCAAGTAACATACAAAGGAAGACCTATCCAAATCACATCAGACTTCTCACCAGAGACTATGAAAGCCAGAAGATCCTGGGCAGATCTCATGCAGACACTAAGACAGCACAAATGCCAGCCTAGACTACTATACGCAGCAAAACTCTCAATCACCATAAATGGAGAGACCAAGATATTCCATGATAAAACCAAATTTTAACAATATCTTTCCACAAATCCAGCCCTGCAACGGAAAATAGGTGGAAACCTCCAATACAGGGAGAGAAACAACACCCTGGAAAAAATGAGATAATAACCTTCTTGAATCAAACCCAAAAGTAGATAACCACTCAAACATAAAGATAGCGTCAAGAATGGCAGATGGCAATAATCACTATGCCTTAATCTCTCTTAATGTCAATGGTCTCAGTTCCCCAATTAAAAGACATAGACTAGCAGACTGGATACTTAAACAGGACCCAGCATTTTGCTGCATGCAGGAAACGCACCTCAGTGTCAAAGACAAACACTACCTCAGAGAAAAAGGCTGGAAAACAATTTTACAAGCAAATGGCCCCAAGAAACGAGGTAGAGTAGCCATCCTAATATCGGATAAAATTGATTTTCAACCTAAAGTCATCAAAAAAGACACAGAAGGACACTACATACTGATCAAGGGAAAAATCCACCATCAACAACTCTCAATTCTGAATATCTATGCTCCAAATGCAAGGGCACCCTCATTCGTAAAAGAAACTTTACTAAAACTCAAAGCACACATCGCACCGCACACAATAATAGTGGGTGACTTCAACACCCCGCTCTCTGAAATGGATCGTTCAGGAAAGCAGAAACTAAACAGGGACACAGTGAATCTAATTGAAGCCTTGGACCAAATGGAACTAACTGATATATATAGAACATTTCATCCTAGAGCTAAAGAATACACCTTCTTCTCAGCTCCTCATGGTACCTTCTCCAAAATTGACCATATAATTGGTCACAAATCAGACCTCAACAGATACAGGAAGATAGAAATAATCCCATGCCTCCTATCAGATCACTATGGAATAAGGGTGGTCTTCAATGGCAACAAAAACAAAAAAAAACCCACGTACACATGGAGGCTGAACAATGCTCTACTCAATGCTAACTTGGTCAAGGTGGAAATAAAGAAAGAAATCAAAGACTTTTTGAAAGTTAATGAAAATGAAGGCACAACATACCCTAATTTATGGGACACAATGAAAGCAGTGCTAAGAGGAAAATTCATAGCCCTGAGTGCCGCCAAAAAGAAACGGGAGACAGCATACACTAACAGCTTAATGGCACACCTGAAAGCCCTGGAACAAAAAGAAGCAAATACACCAAAGAGGACTAGAAGGCAGGAAATCATCAAACTCAGGGCTGAAATCAATCAAGAAGAAACAAATAAAACCATACAAAGAATCAACAAAACGAGGAGTTGGTTCTTTGAGAAAATCAACAAGATAGATAAGCCCTTAGCCCGACTAACCAGAGAGCACAGAGATAGTATCCAAATTAATAAAATCAGAAACGAAAAGGGAAAGAAAACAACAGAAACTGAGGAAATTCAAAAAATCATCAGATCCTACTACAAAAACCTGTATTCAACACAACTAGAAAATCTTGAGGAAATGGACAATTTCCTTGACAGATACCAAGTACCAAAATTAAATCAGGATCAAATAGACCATCTAAACCGTCCTGTAACCCCTGAAGAAATAGAAGTTGTCATTGGAAGTCTTCCAACCAAAAAAAGCACAGGTCCAGATGGTTTTAGTGCAGAATTCTATCAGACCTTCAAAGAAGACCTAACACCAATACTCTTCAAACTGTTCCACAAAATAGAAACAGAAGGAACACTACCCAACTCGTTCTATGAAGCCACAATTACACTAATACCAAAAGCACACAAAGATCCGACAAAGAAAGAGAATCTCAGGCCAATCTCTCTTATGAATATCGATGCAAAAATACTCAATAAAATTCTTGCCAATCGAATCCAAGAACACATCAAAATGATCATTCACCACGATCAAGTAGGCTTCATCCCAGGGATGCAGGGATGGTTCAATATAAGGAAATCCATCAATGTAATCCACTACATAAACAATCTCAAAGAAAAAAACCACATGGTCATCTCATTAGATGCTGAGAAAGCATTTGACAAAATTCAGCATCCTTTCATGCTAAAGGTCTTGGAAAGCTCAGGAATTCAAGGCCCATATCTAAACATAGTAAAAGCAATTTACAGCAAACCGGTAGCCAGCATCAATCTAAATGGAGAGAAACTGGAGGCTATCCCACTAAAATCAGGGACTAGACAAGGCTGCCCTCTCTCTCCATATCTTTTCAATATAGTACTTGAAGTTCTAGCTAGAGCAATTAGACAACAAAAAGAGATCAAAGGGATACAAATTGGAAAGGAAGAAGTCAAACTATCACTATTTGCAGACGATATGATAGTATACTTAAGTGACCCAAAGAACTCCACCAGAGAACTCCTACAGCTGATAAACGACTTCAGCAAAGTGGCCGGATATAAAATCAACTCAAGCAAGTCAGAAGCCTTCCTATACTCAAAGGATAAGCAGGCTGAGAAAGAAGTAAGAGAAATAATACCCTTCACAATAGCCACAAACCATATTAAGTATCGTGGCGTGACTCTAAACAAACAAGTGAAAGATCTGTATGACAAGAACTTCAAGTCTCTGAAGAAAGAAATTGAAGAAGACCTCAGAAGATGGAAAAATCTGCCATGCTCATGGATTGGCAGGATTAATATAGTAAAAATGAGCATCTTACCAAAAGTAATACACAGATTCAATGCAATCCCCATCAAAATCCCAACTCAATTCTTCATAGAGTTAGAAAGAGCAATTCAAAAATTCATCTGGAATAACAGAAAACCCAGAATAGCTAAAACTATTCTCAAGAGTAAAAGAACCTCTGGGGGAATCAGTATCCCGGACCTCAAGCTGTACTACAGAGCAATAGTGTTAAAAACTGCATGGTATTGGTACAGTAACAGACATGTAGATCAATGGAACAGAATTGAAGACCCAGAAATGAATCCACACTCCTATGGTCACTTGATCTTTGACAAAGGAGCTAAAACCATCCAGTGGAAAAAAGATAGCCTTTTCAACAAATGGTGCTGGCTCAGCTGGAGGTCAACATGCAGAAGAATGCAAATTGACCCATCCTTATCTCCTTGCACTAAGCTCAATTCTAAGTGGATCAAAGATCTCCACATAAAACCAGACACACTGAAACTAATAGAAAGGAAACTAGTTAAGAACCTTGAACATATGGGCACAGGGGAGAATTTCCTGAACAGAACTCCAATAGCTTATGCTCTAAGATCAAGAATAGACAAATGGGACCTCATTAAATTACAAAGTTTTTGCAAGGCAAAAGACACTGTCAAAAAGACAAAGAGGCAACCAACTAACTGGGAAATGATCTTTACCAACCTTACATCTGACAGAGGGCTAATATCCAATATATACAAAAAACTCAAGAAGTTAAACTCCAGAGAGGCAAGTGACCCTATTAAAAAATGGGGTACAGAGCTACACAAAGAGTTCTCACCTGAAGAATATCTAATGGCTGAGAAGCACCTAAAGAGATGTTCATCATCCTTAGTCATTAGGGAAATGCAAATCAAAACAACCCTGAGATTCCATCTCACACCAGTCAGGATGGCTAAGATCAAAAACACAGGAGACAGCAGTTGTTGGCGAGGATGTGGAGAAAGAGGAACACTCCTCCACTGCTGGTGGAATTGCAAGCTGGTACTCTGGAAAGCAGTTTGGCGGTTCCTCAGAAAACTTGGCATGACACTCCCGGAGGATCCGGCTATACCACTCCTGGGCATATACCCAGAGACTTTACCTGCATGCAATAAGGACACATGCTCCACTATGTTCATAGCAGCCTTATTTATAATAGCCAGAAGCTGGAAAGAACCCAGATGTCCCTCAACGGAGGAATGGATTCAGAAGATGTGGTATATCTACACAATGGAATACTACTCTGCAATTAAAAACAATGAATTCACGAAATTCCTAGGCAAATGGTCATATCTTGAAAATATCATCCTTAGTGAGGTAACCCAATCACAAAAGAACACACATGGTATGCAGTCACTGATAAGTGGATATTGACCCAGAATCTCGGAATACCCTAGACACAATCCGCATATCAACAGATTTCTAAAAAGATGGAAGGAGAGACCCCTGGTCCTGGAAAGACTGGATGTAGGGGAACGCCAGGACAGAGTAACGAGAGGGGGTTGAATGGAGAAAAGAGGGAGGGAAGGGGGCTTATGGGACTTTCGGGGAGGGAGGAAACGGGAAAGGGGAAGTGATTTGGAATGTAAATTAAAAAAATAAAATAAAAAAAAATGACCTCTGGGTCCTCAAGAAAAACATTTTAGCATAGGAGATCCATATATATGATCATGTGGCTTTTTCAGAAACTACTTCAAGAAAGGACCTCAAGGAGCTGTCATCAGGGATAGTAGGAACAACCCTGAAAGGCCTTTCCGGGTTTTTGGGTTCTTTTTTTGGTTCTAGTCATGCACTTTAAGAAGGAAGAGTCATCAGAGGAAAGCAGAACTGATCTACTGGACTAAGTTAGTATTTGTTCAACTCTTCTAGGGTGGGTGCCAACAGGCAGATTAAAGCACCATGGTGTGAGGCAATAGTTTCTACTGACAAAAGGCCATAATTAAAGGTCTATAAGGTCTATAAGAGTTACTGCTTTCTATATGATTGCCACGCACTCCTTTAATTGTCCAAAGGGTGAGCTCACTAGTTTCTTCATCCATCCACTGAAGTAGGCACTCAGTTTCTACTCTATTATTATTATCAATGATACTCAAAGGAAAAATTTTCTCATCATGTCTCCCTTCTATTCCCCTGACTAAAATGTGCTTCAAATTACAAAGAGAAAAATGAGCTGTCTATAGCGTTCCCAGCATTTGGAAGACTTTTGGCGCATGTGATCTTGGGTCTCTTCCTCTCCCTGCATTTCCCCTTTTTGATGGAGCCTATTGGATCTAGGACATTTTTTATCTCTTTGTTCAAATTCTTTAAATTAGTTTCCGTATACTTTCTTTTTAAAAAATTATTTTATTTATTCATTCAAGTCTTTCCCCCCTGCCCCAGCACAGTCTACCCCCCACCCCCACAGTTCCTCATTCCATTCTTCCTCCCTCTTGGCTCCAAAAGGATGCTCCCCCATCAGACCCCTTTTTCCCTGGGTCCTTAAGTCTTTCAAGGATTAAGTGTATCTTCTCCCCCTTAGGCCATATCAGACAGACCTCTGCTACATATGTGCCAGGGCCTCAGACAAGCCCATGTATGCTCCTGGTTGGTGGTTCAGTATCTGGGAGCTCCCTGGGGGCTGGGTTAGTTGACACTGTTGGTCTTTCTATGGGGTTGCTCTCCCTTTCATGTTCTTTAATCCTTCCCCTAATTCTACCATAGGGGGTCCCTGATTTCAGGCCAATGGTTGGTTATAAATATCTGCTTCTGTCTCAGTCAGGTGCTGGTGGGGCTCTCAGAGGACAGCCATGCCAGGCTACCATCTGTAAGCATATCATAGCATAGTACTGTCAGGCCTTGGTGCCCCCCCTCTTAGATGAATCCCTAAAATTGAGGGCATCATGAATTTTACAGGCAAATGGATGAAACTAGAAAATATCATACTGAGTAAGGTAACTCAGACCCAAAATGACATGCATGGTATAAACTCACTGATAAGTGGATATTAGTCAAAAAAAGTACAGACTATCTAGGATACAACCTATAGACTGTAAGAAGTGTAACAAGCAGATATGCCCAAGTGAGGAGGCTTCAATTCCACTTAGAAGGGGGAAGGAAATAATCACAGGAGACAGAGGGAGGGAGGGATCTGGATGGGAGATGGAAAGGGGAAGGGAAAAGGTGAACAGGATCAGATATGGAGAGGAGGGGGACAGGACAAAAGTCCAGAGAGCCAAGAGAATGAATGGAAATAAGCATGCTCTGGGATTGGAAAATGGGTTGAGACCCTCTATAAAGTACCAGAAACCCAGGAGGTAAGACACTCTCAAGATTCATTGGTGACCTTAGACAAATAGTAATAGAAGACCTGAGTCCATTATATTCTATTTGGTTATCATAGTAGACAAATCTTTGCTTTATCTTGAAATCCAGGTTAACTACTCTAAAATTCTTCACAAATTGCAATGCTTAACAAGTGAATCATCTGTGTCCAGTATTCCTTCAGTTCCTTAAAAACTCATGAGAAAGAGTTAACTCTACAGTTATTTAACAGAAGGTGAAATAGTCACATGAAGTTGTATGACATTCTGGACATACTTGACTCTGAATATATGAGAGTAGATTATACACAGTGATTTAGAGACAGCCATCATTTACTTCCAATCATAAGTAAATGACTTCTGAGTTAAAGATGAACTCTTCTTATTAATTTTGTCTTGAATGAGAAGAAGCTGAGGATAGAGTTACAACCCCAGAGCGATCAAGATAATGATGTGAAACCTCTTAATGCAGTTCAGGGATCAGATAGAAACGTCATTAAAAGGGAGTAGATCTGTTCTCACATAAGACCAAGAAAGCATACTCATAACCAGAACGAAAAGGAAGAAAATTATGTAGCCATCTTAAAGACAGGTTTATGGGTAAGAGTATCATTTGATGAGAATTATGGGGAAACTAGAGTCCTCTCTTGGGGGCCTTTGTCTTATTAATGAGAGAATTTAAGTACAAACCTAAAAGGTAACTTAAGTATAATTTTATTAAAGTTTGAAATAAAACTATGAAGCAGGCAAACTGTAAATCTCAACAGCTGCCTAGAGGACAGAGAGAGAAGAGGAACAGAGAAAGAAAGCCATACTTTTTGAATTAAGTCTTAATGGATGTCAGCCCCATGATGGACAAGCAACCTATGGCAAAAATGAAACTTTGGTTAAAGAATGAACTCTAAAATATGAGGAAAAGCAAAAACACACTTAGAGTGGTGATGAAACACACACACACACACACACACACACACACACACACACACACAAAGGAAAAGTTAGTTTCCTGAATAATTCTGAAAAGTGGGCTGACTAAACAAAGAGGAATGACTTGGCTGTTAA
The DNA here is from genome assembly GCA_036184795.1 of Tokudaia tokunoshimensis. Classification (NCBI taxonomy): domain Eukaryota; kingdom Metazoa; phylum Chordata; class Mammalia; order Rodentia; family Muridae; genus Tokudaia; species Tokudaia tokunoshimensis. Next base: position 98,653,431 of record BTHU01000011.1, on the reverse strand, counting down.
GTGACTGAGCTAGAGAATGAGAATATAGAACGAAAAATACATTATCCTGTTAAAGGGATAATTATTCCACATCTCTTTAGCATGGCTTCAAGTGGCTGTGCCTTCATAAGAGGTGGTTTCTTTTCCAAATGATTGACCTCCACAACTGGAATGTTAAGACTCTACTCATCCAGAGATTTCCTTTTCTTTATTAGAAGGAAATGTTTTCTTTATTGAGTCTCTAATGCTACCATGATAATGTAGTAAAGAATGTTAAAGGTGTGAATAAAGAATTTAATACCCATCCCATCCTTTGGGTCCTGCTAATTAAGATCAAATTCTACCATTGTCCAAATAGTCTTCTGAGTTTGGTACAAAATGGGGGAGTTCCTTTACCAACAGAACTTTCCTTCTGTGACATTTTCTATGGAGATCAGAATCCCCTACCTGCAGAATACTATGTAGTCTTGGTGAGGTTACAGGTTCAACTTCCTTTCTTCCAATAAGAACCTGTTCAACAAGCACCTGAGACTCCTGGAATGCCTCCCCATACTAATGAGACATCTCAGTACCTTAGCCTTCAGGCAATGACCTTTGCCTACCCGAGATATTCCTTACTCCTTCCCCTAAATTATACAAACTTTGATTCAACCTGAATAAAGTTGATCTGTCTCCTTGTAGCTGATCCTGGAATACAGTCATTTCCATTTGTACTCTTAGGCCCCTTGAACCTCTGTTCATCAATCCTTCTTCCTTTGACCTCATGGATCAGTGGCCAACAACTTGAAGGAGAAGGGAGAACAATATTTAATAATTGGTAGTAGTGTATTTATTTAAAAAATAAAACTTATCGTGTGTGTGTGTGTGTGTGTGTGTGTGTGTGTGTGAACACCTAAGGTTGGTGTCCTCAGAATATTCACAGGCTAATATAACAGGTATATATTAGATTTGGACATGGAGAGGAAAGAGGATTGGAGATAAATAGATTTAAGTTGAATCATCCTTCACTCAAGGGATTTATTAATATAGCAGCTGGGCAATATTGTCAAAGTCCAGTGTAAGAAGCTTTAGTTGACCAAACGTAGCATGGAGTCTTCTCTTAACAGTGTTCAAAGAAAAGTAGGTCCTGCATCATGAGGAAATTATCTTGGTAGTGTATGTCTTATGTAACATTACAGGGGTAAGGAAAGGAGCATGAAGGGTATCTTACAGGAGTTACTCCTCTTAGGGTAGATGAGTGGGGCTTGGTTAATGGATGATCTGTAAACCTGATATTTACTGAGATGCTTTCAGCTTCTGGGCAGCACAGTGGGGTTAAATGTATTTTCACCATGCTCACTGCATCTCTGTAAAGGCCTGGTTTCTCAGACAATATGTAAGCATATCTTATTCTATAAATTGACATTATATATATATATATATTATTCTATAATAAGAATATCTTATTCTATAATGTATAATATTATATAATTCTATAATACTTAAAATATGAAAAAAAGATTCTGAATGATTGCATAGGAAGTTCTGAAAACTGCTTCATAGCAGCAATGTTTGAGTAGAGTGGTGAGAGTATGTAGGAGCCATTGACATTTTTTGTAGGGTTAAAACCAGGAGTCATATCTTTAAAACATTGCTTTCTTTTTTTAAATTTTTTTTCTTATGAATAGTTCTGTAAGCCTGAATAATTGGTCAACATATCAAGTACTAGCTTGTTGATTCACGTATTCATCTTTACCTTCACATACATATTGAATAATTACTAAATATCAGGTGAACTCCCGACACTTGATAAGTTGCCATAATAATTCAAAATTCCAGCAATGAATAAAACATCCCTGAAAAGGCATTCACTTATTACCACAGGTGACATCTACTCTATAAATAACCCTCAGATGTAGGATCTAAAGTGAACTGATACCTACAGCCCGTGGAGAGGGGTGTTGTGAGAACCTCTAGCAGGCAGGCTAGGGCATCACTGCTTAGATGGAAACAGCTCTCTGCAAGACAAAGCTGTAGCTTGTACTCAGCACCGGAACTCAGGGAGGACCTGGCTGAGGAGAGAGACCATGGAAAAACAGCTTGCTGGCCCTTGTGTATACAAGGCTGGACTTATAATATATGGCTTTAGAGGGACTCTGGGGAAAGTTCTTAAGAGTTCTTGCTATTAATGTACACAAACACAAAAATTTTCAAAGCAACACTGGGCAAGTTGCTTTTAATTACTTGCACTTAAAAAAAATCACTCTTGAAAATATGGCATTAAACTTTGAGTTTTCCGACTCTTGTCTCTTCAGTTTTGCAGGTAATAAAGAAGTTTTGACACATTCATAGATGAGCCTGGAACCGTATAGAAAGACATGCATTTAAAATTGTTTTCAAACCTCCTTTCTCTTGGCTTTACGGCCTGGGGTTCCAGAACAGGTGATTATCAACTCTGTCAACATTGCTCTCCAACAGAAGGCTCACTTTCATTTAACCTCCCGACTCCCACTGCGCTCTTGTGCCGGGCCTGAGAACAACATCATTGCTCTACTGCCTACACCAGCCTGCTTAATTTGACAGGCCTATTGATTCCAACACACCACCAGCAGTTTGTTAGGAGCAAGGCAGGAAGGGGGCAGATGGCAGGGACTGCATCCAATGCCCATAGGGAGCACTCGCACACAAGAGGGTGATTAGGATGAGGGCATCCCCCAAGGGTCTACATTGTATTGAACAGTAAATCATACAAGTTTATGCAGAAATGCAGTGAGTAGATGGCTGAATCTCTTTATTCACTAATAAATGACATTGTATGTCTTCTACAAAATGAGTTCATAATAAAACATAAACACAAGACCATCAGGATCTGAGTCAAAGAAAGTTCATGAAGTCTTCGGCCAAACTTTTTGGCCTCCTAGAGGATCCTCACTGGGGGTCCAGACAGGCTGCTGACCAGAACACTCAAACACAACTTGAGCTCATATATAATAATTAAAACCACTCAATATTCAGATCTTAGCTTCTCTCAAGAGCATTAGGAGAAACTATAATAAATATTGCTAGTATAGACCAACCACAAATGCAGAAAGGTTCTTATCAGGGCAGTTAAGCTGACTTACAGGTGGAAGGCTTGATATAGAAGAAGTGTTTGCAGACAGTGGTACAAAGGTTAAGTGCCTTCAATTGAGATACCTAGAAAGCTAAGTAGAGACTTAATTCCGTCTTTATTCTCTAGATTCTTTGTATATGTTCATAGTGGCTTTCTTCTCTTTATTTTAGGTATACTCTCAAGAAAGAATAGGTTTGATCTAGAGAAAAATAGAGAAGATACTATTAATAGAATTTTTGTATATTTTATTCTTAGTTTTTCATAATAGAAAATAATAGTTTAGCAGTGTACACTAGAATGGCAGAGTTGTGAAAAAATTAAAGCCAGTACTGATAAATTATTAACAAATTGTATTAATAACTGAATACCACTCCTAGCTGAAATATGAGATTCTTACCAAACCATTTATTGATTTATTTGTTTGATTGTTTGTAATTTTGTAGCTTCACCAAGGAACAGTTTTGCTTCTATAGTTGTTATAAATCTTTAGTTTCCACTTACTCTTTTCAGATTATAAGCACTGGAATGTCTCTGTTGATCTGGGTAGTACTGAATACTACTAGTCTAGTGTTTTGTAGGATTCTCCTTTGTTTGCTGTTTTCCTGTAGTGGTGTTATAGTTGTTGTCTATGAAGAAGCAGCACTGTTTTTTTGTTTTGTTTTGTTTTGTTTTGCTTTGTTTTCTTTTTTTTTCTTTTGTTTTACCACATCAGGATTGCCACTGTCTGTGTGACGAGTCAGTAACAATGTTACAGTGCTCTGTTCCTCATGTTGTATTTTTCAAGTTCTCTTACTGTTCAGATACTTGTTTCTTCTCAGACTCTACTCAGAGTAGTCTTTAGAAAGAAGTGGTCATATGTAGCTTACATATAAAGAATAAGAAGAAATTTCTTCCTGATTATATGAAACCTGCTTGAGTAATTTGTTTATTCTGGCAGGGATTAATTTCTTCTCATTTGCTCATTTATTTATTCTATAATCTCTATACCAACTCATATATACCTATTTTATATTTGGGTTTATAATTCAAAGAGTTAAATGTTTTAATTTTTTAATAGGTATATTCTTTAATTATATTTCAAATGATTTCCCTCTTACTTGTTCCCCCCCTCCCGAAAAGTCCCATATGCCCTCTTCCTTCCCCTGGCTCCCCAACCAACCCATTCCTGCCTCCCCTTCCTGGTATTCTTCTACACTGCCACATTGAGCCCTTCCAGGACCAGGTACTTCTCCTTCCTTCTTCTTGGGTATCCTTTGATATGTGAATTGTTCCTTGGGTATTCCAAGCTTCTGGGCTAATATCAGCTTAACAGTGAGTGCATATCATGTGTGATTTCTTGTGAATGGGTCACCTCACTCAGGATAACATTCTCCAGTTCCACCCACTTGCCTAAGTATTTCATAAATTCATTGTTTTTAATAGCTGAGTAGTATTCCATAGTGTAAATATACCACATTTTCTGTATTCATTCCTCCATTGAGGGACATCTGGGTTCTTTCCAGCTTCTGGCTATTATAAATAAGGCTGCTATGAACATAATGGAGCATGTATCCTTATTGAATATTGGAGAGTCCTCTGGGTGTATGCCCAGGAGTGTTATAGCTGGGTCCTCCGGTACTATTATGCTGAGTTTTCTGAGGAATCACCAAACTGATTTCCAGAGTGGTTGCACCAGCTTGCAATCCCACCAGCAGTGGAGGAGTGTTCCTCTTTCTCCACATCCTCGCCAACATCTGCTGTCTCCTGAGTTTTTGATATTAGCCATTCTGACTGATATGAAGTGAAATCTCAGGGTTGTTTTGATTTGCATTTCCCAGATGACTAAGGATGTTGAACATTTCTTTAGGTGTTTCTCAGCCATTCGATATTCCTCAGGTGAAAATTCTTTGTTTAGCTCTGTACCCCATTTTTTAATAGGGTTATTTGGCTCTCTGGAATCTACCTTCTTGAGTTCTTTGTATATATTGGATAATAGCCCTCTGTCGGATGTAGGGTTGGTAAAGATCTTTTCCCAATTACTTGGTTGCCCTTTGTTCTTTTGACAGTGTCCTTTGCCTTAGAGAAACTTTGTAATTTTATGAGATCCCATTTGTCAATTCTTGATCTTAGAGCATAAGCTATTGGTGTTCTGTTCAGGAAATTTTCCCCTGTGCCCATGTGCTCAAGGCACTTCCCCAGTTTCTTTTCTATTAGTTTCAGTGTTTCTGGTTTTATGTGAAGGTCCTTGATCAACTTGGACTTGAGCTTAGTACAAGGAGATAAGAATGGATCAATTTGCATTCTTCTGCATGCTGAACTCCAGTTGAACCAGCACCATCTATTGAAAAGGCTATCTTTTTTCCACTGGGTGGTTGAAACTCCCTTGTCAAAGATCAAGTGACCATAAGTGTGTGGGTTCATTTCCAGGTCTTCAATTCTGTTCCATTGATCTACCTGCCTGTCTCTATACCAATACCATGCAGTTTTTAATACTATTGCTCTGTAGTACTGCTTGAGGTCAGGGATACTGATTCCCCTAGAAGTTCTTTTACTCTTGAGAATAGTTTTAGCTATCCTGGGGTTTTTGTTATTCCAGATGAATTTGAGAATTGCTCTTTCTAACTCTATAAAGAATGGAGTTTGTATTTTGATGGGGATTGCATTGTATCTGTAGATTGCTTTTGGCAGGATAGCCATTTTTACTATATTAATCCTGCCAATCCATGAGCATGATGGAAGATCTTTCCATCTTCTGAGATCTTCTTTGATTTCTTTCTTCAGACTCTTAAAGATCATGTCATACAGATCTTTCACTTGTTTGGTTAGAGTCACACCAAGATACTTTATTTTGTTTGTGGCTATTGTGAAGGGTATCATTTGTCTTATTTCTTTCTCAGCCTGTTTATCTTTTGAGTATAGGAAGGCTACTGATTTGCTTGAGGTAATTTTATATCTGGCCACTTTGCTGAAGTTGTTTTTCAGCTGTATGTGTTCTCTGGTGGAGTGTTTTAGGTCGCTTAAGTATAATATCATATCATCTGCAAATATTGATACTTTGACTTCTTCCTTTCCAATTTGTATTCCTTTGACCTCCATTTGTTGTCTAATTGCTCTAGCTAGAACTTCAAGAACCATATTGAATAAATATGGAAAGAGAGGGCAGCCTTGTCTAGTCATTGATTTTAGTGGGATTGCTTCAAGTTTCTCTCCATTTAGTTTAATGTTGTCATACAGATAATGTTGGCTACTGGTTTGCTGTATATTGCTTATACTATATTTAGGTATGGGCCTTGCATTCCTGTTCTTTCTAAGACCTTTAACATGAAAGGATGCTGAATTTTGTCAAATGCTTTTTCAGCATCTAAAGAAATGACCATGTGTTTTTTTTTCCTTTGAGTTTGTTTATGTAGTGAATTGCATTAATGGTTTTCCTTATATTGAACAATCCCTGCATTCCTGAGATGAAGCCTACTTGATCATGGTGAATAATCGTTTTGATGTGTTCTTGGATTCGGTTGGCAAGAATTTTATTGAGTATTTTTGCATCTATATTCATAAGGGAAATTGGTCTAAAGTTCTCTTTCTTTGTTGGATCTTTGTGTGGTTTTGCTATCAGCAAAATTGTGGCTTCATAGAACAAGTTGGGTAGTGTTCCTTCTGTTTCTATTTTGTGGAATAATTTGAAGAGTACTGATGGTAGGTCTTCTTTGAAGGTGTGATAGAATTCTGCACTAAAACCATCTTGTCCTGTGCTTTTTTTGGTTGGAAGACTTTCAATGACCACTTCTATTTCTTTATAGGAAAAGGAAGGTTATGGGTCCTTTTAGATGGTCTATCTGATCCTGATTAAACTTTGGTAGTTGGCATCTGTCTAGGAAATTGTCCATTTCCTCCAGATTTTCCAGTTGTGTTGAGTATAGGCTTTTGTAGTAGGATCTGATGATTTTATTGAATTTCCTCAGTTCATGTTGTTATTTCTCCCTTTTTGAGTTAAATGTTATAACTAGATATTTTTAGGAAATTTTCTGTGCTCCAGAATCTAATAAGCTCGGTTTAACCTCCTTATTCAATATGCTAATTAAAAAGATTGGTGACAGAAAAAGTAATTAGAGGTGACTTATTCAATGTAGCTATATTGGCAAAAAAGAGGGAATAAATAAATGAAGCCAGTTATCACACATCCGCTGTGCAGGTACAAGCTTGAGCTAAAACTAAAAATGAAAGAGAAACAGGTCAAGAGCATGAATAAACAGTCCTGGTTCTAATGTCATCTTTAGTTTTGCCAGATTGTTTTGTGGTCCTGCCAGCAAGTCTTATTGCTGTCGTGACTGCCAGTGCTTGAGAGTAGTTCAGCGTACAGCCTCACCCTCATGGCTAAAGACTCACATGTGCAGGAGAAGGGGTCTGTCCCTTAGGTTCTGTTCATTGTGGAATCCAAGGTGACTACAGGATTAAGACAGTGATTTATCCCTGTGCCTCTAGCCTTCAAGGAAGATGAAGTTAGATAAACACACCTCCAGTAATTAACATATGCAGAAAGAAGCAACTTATCCCTAAATAAAGGAGGTGGGCATAAAATGAAGACCTCGTTGAAAGGGTTTTAGTCTGGAATCTATTTACCTTATAAGCTAAAGGGAGAAGGCGTGATGTTTGTTTGTTGAATGGTCTGTTTTCACCAAATACAATTTTTAATTGTCCATTTCAATACGATTTTACTTTGAGATTGTGCTGTTTTGACTTTCTTCCCTAAGAGTTCATTTATCCATGTCATTTGGATTAAATATGAGCTGATCAGCTTTTGAAGGATTTGTCATGAACATTACAGGAAATTTCAAGTTGATTCTCTAGATAATCTGTCCCAATCGTCGAATCAGATGTTTTTCCTAACATCCCTTTCATTGCAGATACTGGTCAAATCAAGTTTTGTGAGCTATGAGTATGTTTTGGCAATGAAATAGCTTTGTTTATAGACCGTCTTTGCAAACATATCAGAGACCAACACACAGCTATAATTTTTTAATGTAACCATCTGTACCTACACTTGGCTAAACTTTAGTTGACATTGATATCTCCCTTAGTACCTATCCATCACTGCCCCCGCACTGTACTAGGAAAAACACCTGGCTTCAGTACTTCCCACCCATGTGCTTAATTTTTTTTCCACAGGAAACACATCAGTAAAGTAAGAAATTAACATTGTACCTGTGTCATGACATATAAACCGTGCTTATGTGCAGTTCTCACCTTAACTTTTAGGACTCACTTATTTCCAATATTGCTTACGACAATAGTTCTGACCCATCTCCAATACCCACAGGTGTAAGTTGACAGACTTGTAAGACAGATCTAATTTCTTTATCATAGTCAGCATTGCTTCATGAGACCTTCAGACAATTAAATGTTATTACTGATATTTAAATAGCTCTCTATTTCTTTAGCAGTTCTAAGACTTTTATTGTTACATATTTTCTTCTGTCAATTTTGATAGTTTTTATGTTTGAAGAAGTTAGTTATTTTCATTCAGTTATGAAATTTGGAGACACCAAATTGCTCAGAGGATGTCTCTGTTTTTTCTTTTCTTTTTTTTTTTTTAAATTTACTTTATTTATATGAGTACACTATTTCCAGACACACCAGAAGAGGGCATCAGATCCCTTTACAGATGGTTGTGAGCCACCATGTGGTTGCTGGGATTTGAACTCAGGACCTTTGGAAGAGCAGTCAGTGCTCTTAACCACTGAGCCATCTCTCCAGCCCGTCTCTGTTTTTTCTATGCTCACCAGTGCAGGGAGAATGGTCTCTCTTTTATTCTTGTTTATAACTTATAGATGTACCTGCATGTTTGTTTTTGCAATATCAGAATTTACTGAATAATAATAAATCACAAGGCAATATGATGATTATTAGAAGCAGTTTGCTAAATCCAGCCCCCTGTGGTAGTTTTAATAATAATGGCCACAATTCACTCATACATTTGGATACTTAGTAACCAGAAAATTGTGCTATCTGAAAGGGTTAGTATTTGGAAGTATGGCCTTGTTGGAGTAGGTCCAACCTTGTTGAAGGAAGTGTGTCACTGAGGATTGGCTTTGAGGTTTCAAAACACCAAACCAGCCCCACATTCACTCTCTCTCTCTCTCTCTCTCTCTCTCTCTCTCTCTCTCTCTCTCTCTCTCTCTCTCTCTCTACCCATCTATGGGTCAGAATGTAGCACTCTTAGCTGCTGCTCAATCCCTCAATTAAATACTTTCTCTCTTGAGTTTCCTTGCACATAGCAATAGAATAGTGACTAAGAAACCCCCTTTACCTTGAACGTCATGGCTAGACTAATATAGATTTAAAATCCTGATATTAATTTTAAATCTATTCATTAGAGTTCCTATTGCTATGACAAAACACCATGACCAAAAACAACTTGTGGGAAAAAGGAGTATTTTTTACATGTCTATATCACAGTTGATTATCAAACGTAATCAAGAATAGAAACTCAAGCAGTACAGGAACCTGCAGGCAGGTACTGATGCAGAAGCCATTGGGAAACACTGCTTACTATCCTGCTAATGTGGTTTTCTCAGCTTGCTTTCTTATACAATTCAAGAGCCCCAGCCTGGGAATGGCACTGTCCACACTGTGCTAGGCTTTCCCACAACAATCATCACTGAAGACAATGCACCACAGGCTTCTCCAAAAGGCCAATATTTGTGGAGGTATTTTCTTTTTTTTTTCTTTTTTATATTTTTATTTACATTCAAAATCATTTCCCCTTTCCCGTTTCCTCCCTCCCCGAAAGTCCCATAAGCCCCCTTCCCTCCCTTTTTTCCCCATTCAACCCCCTCTCGCTTCTCTGTCTTGGCATTCCCCTATATCCAGTCTTTCCAGGACCAGGGGTCTCTCCTTCCATCTTCTTGGAAATCTATTGATATGCGGATTGTGTCTAGGGTATTCCGAGATTCAGGGTTAATATCCCCTTATCAGTGACTGCATACTATGTGTGTTCTTTTGTGATTGGGTTACCTCACTAAGTATGATATTTTCAAGTTCTGACCATTTGCCTAGGAATTTCGTGAATTCATTGTTTTTAATTGCAGAGTAGTATTCCATTGTGCAAATATGCCACATCTTCTGAATCCATTCCTCCGTTGAGGGACATCTGGGTTCTTTCCATCTTCTGGCTATTATAAATAAGGCTGCTATGAACATAGTGGAGGATGTGTCCTTATTGCATGCAGGTAAAGCCTCTGGGTATATGCCCAGGAGTGGTATAGCCGGATCCTCCGGGAGCATCATGCCCAGTTTTCTTAGGAACTGCCAGACTGCTTTCCAGAGTGGATGTACCAGCTTGCAATCCCACCAGCAGTGGAGGAGTGTTCCTCTTTCTCCACATCCTCGCCAACAACTGCTGTCTCCTGTGTTTTTGATCTTAGCCATTCTGACTGGTGTGAGATGGAATCTCAGGGTTGTTTTGATTTGCATTTCCCTAATGACTAAGGATGATGAACATCTCTTTAGGTGCTTCTCAACCATTAGATATTCTTCAGGTGAGAACTCTTTGTTTAGCTCTGTACCCCATTTTTTAATAGGGTTACTTGCCTCTCTGGAGTTTAACTTCTTGATTTCTTTGTATATACTGGATATTAGCCCTCTGTCGGATGTAGGGTTGGTAAAGATGATTTCCCAGTTAGTTGGTTGCCGCTTTATCTTTCTTAATTGAGGTTGTCCCTTCTCAGATAACTCTAGCTCATGTCAAGTAGACATAAAACTAGCCGGAGCACCATCCATCTTTGCATGCTGTTTTTTTCCAATAGATTCATCCACTGTTATGTTTCCATGCTTTATTTTTAACTATACAAACATATAACATCACTTTTCTTGCTGACCCTTTCTCTTTCAACTATCCTGTTGTTTTCTCCTTTCCTTACAGTATAACTTATATATTTTTGTTAAATAAATTGGCAATAGAATATAGAAGAATAGATGTATAAATATATAGGTCATTTCTTTCTGAGACTGAGTCACTCAATGTTTAAGCCACGCTGGCCTCAGACTCATAGATCCTCATTTTTCTGTTTCCTGAGTGCTGGGTTTAAAGGCATGTGCCAAGACACCCAGGCTAAATATCCCATTTTGTTTTTTTTTTTACATTTGTGTGTGAGGTATGAAGTGTATCCTAGTTTTTGTGTCCATGGCATGGATTATGTGTAGAGGCTGGAGGATAACTTTAGGTATTGTTCATTGCCTTTCATCTAGTTTGGAGATAGAGTCTCTCTTTCGCTGTTTTCAACTGTCTACACAAGGCTAACAAGCTAGTATTTGCTGAGAAGCTCCTGTCTCCACCTTCTGTTTCACCAGAGGAGTACAGGCTAAACAAATTACTAAGAGAGAAAACCATTCTAAAATTATCATTTGGGAAAGATTTGTACTTATTATACCAAATGGAATGAATGAATAAAACTATAATAGAAGGGGGCTTATGGGACTTTTGGGGAGGGAGGAAACGGGAAAGGAGAAATGATTTGGAATGTAAATAAAAAAAACTTAGAAAATAAATAAAAAAATAAAAATTAAAAAAAACAATACCCTAAATATTTAAAAAGATTTAGAAAGCATGTATTATAAATACTAGCTATAAGCAAGAATGTTAATAGGTGTGTTTCAATTCTGGACAGAGTGCCTATTTCAGGATTCCTACAAATTGAGTTAATGGCTCAAGATCTTCTCTTGGAAATACCTGGGTTTTACAAAATGGAAAGAGTTGCCGAATTTCTCTAGAAAATTAAGATTCCTCAGGAACAGTTGACTGATGTTTGCCTCAAGATGTTCCTCTAAAATAAATCTCTTATTTTGCATTCCTAAGTTCTGGAAACAAGCATACTCTAACTTCCTTTTTTTTTTAAATTTGGGTTCTAGGCAGTTTTTCAATATTATACATTTCTAGGTTGGGCTAGCAAATATTTTCTCAGGTTTATACGTAGGCCTTTTTTTCTTAAAAATTAATTTTGCAACATAAAGGCAATTGGTTGTATTTATCAAATAAAAACTTTTTCCTACTTTAATTTCTGAATGTAGTGTCATAGTGAAAAGCTTTTCTGTCCCTTAAGGGTATGAACACATTACTGTCAAACTCATTCAGAGAGTTCATTCATCCATATCTGAAAGGTACATTGCTCTTACATATTTATCATTACACATAATTATGCTCACTGCTACATATGTTATCATAACTTACAGAATATATTTAAATATGTACAATATGTAAAGAATAGGATGCTCTTCATTAATTTTCTATCAGAATTAAGTTAACAACAATATTTATTATTTTGTAGTTAGTTAAGAAAGCATTTCAAACATTAGCCTAGTCCGTTTCTTTCATTTGTTTTGGATTTTGTTTACATGTAATCATCTAAGTTGGCCTTTGTTTTTAAAGCAAAACTAGAAAGCTAATTTACTTTATTTGCATGAATAAGAGCCATCCCGCTACCTCTTGCAGAATCCAATGCTTTTCCTTGAGACTCAATGCTACATGTATTTGTTGATCATGTAATGAAAGCTGTCAACATGGATAAACTCTTCCAGGGTTTTATGCTGTGCTATTAGCTGCACTGTGTACTTTGGAAGCTATTTTTAAAAAGAAAAAAATTATAAATATTTATTATTTGTTGAGTTGTTTTTAGTATGAAATATCCATATTTAAAAGTAACTTTGTGTCGAAGTACCAATTTGTATTTTACTTGATATTATTACTGTTATACATTTTAGCCATATAATTTTCAAGCAATATCTTTATCCATCTTGCTTGCTTTTATTTTATTGTTTGTTTTCGTTTTGCAATTCCATCTTGCTAGGCATCTCAAGATGGCCTAAAACTCACCAGGCCCCTGCCTCAACTTGCCATGTACTAGGTTAGAGGCATGCACCACATCTATCTCATAGTCCTTCCTCCACTGTTTGTCAATATGTTCCTTTAGATGTCAGATGGCAGGATATATTGCTGTGTGGGGAATTTCTCTTTTAATGTTTAATTCTAACAATTCAGTTCCCCTCATCATTGAGGGTTTCACATTCATCATGACAATTTCCCTATTCAATGTACTTTTCATTCTTTTTATATGCTTGCTTCAATAGGTTCTGCTGCATTAATATTTTCTTTCATTTTTCTCTTTTCTGGTTTCTATACATTCTTTTTATCCTGGTCTAACACATGTGTATTCATCACTGTTGAAACTTAAAAAACATTCATACCTCCTTACTTTCAACAGGGAGTGTTTATTTTTATGTCATGTTCTAGGACTGAGGGACAGTACAATGCAAGCTTGAGCATATTCCCAGGGTCAATCCTCTTTATCAAAATAGAGACAATAAATTCATTGTTTAATGTTTGAATTCTTCTTGCTTCTCACCTTCAGCTAATTTCAACTGATATACTCTTTAGTTTTGCATGTGGTCTAAAAGTGAAGGGTTTATTCTGGATGAAATTTCAATACCATTCCAAGCTTTACTTTTGAATTCATTTTTTTTCCACTTGTGGTCATAGTGTTTTTATGATTCTTGCTCCCAAGGCATTCTTAGAATTTATGAAAATATGAGACTCTAAGCACCTACTACCAGTTAATTAAAGATGGGTTCTTAGGTTAAAATATGTGTTCTCTTTTTTTATTATCTATTTTTAATATCTTATTTTTTTAATATCTATTTACGAGAGGGGGAGGAGATGAGATACATATAGTTTTCTATCATTCTTATGGTACTTTTCAATGCCTAGCACTTGTCTGTACAGCTCCCCACTTATAATGTACCCACAGCTCACAGCTTTGCATATTATTTCCTACAGTATTCAAAGGCGGATAGGCATCCTGTGACTGCACTGGAGAAAATAATGGAGTCAAGTTTTTCAGCTCCCCAGTCCTTCCCAGAGGTTGCTTCTCCTGACCGAGGAAGCCAGCCTATCAAGCACCACAGGTATGGGTAGCTAATCATGATGGGAGTGGGTAAGTTCACATTAGAAGTAAACACATGGCCAAAGAATGGCAACTGAACTCAGAGTCCACTAGAGGTGGCTGTTCTTACTTCTGTAACTATAGATTTCCATGGAGGTAATGCTCAGGCATCCCATAACCAGGAACCAAACCCTCCAGTTTCTCTCAATAGCATCATTGTCCCTACAGAAAAATAAAGGAACAATTACCTTGTACCAGAGCTGCATTAAAGTTTTTAAAGCTGCATCAATTGCAATAGAATGTTACTGACAAAAAAATGTTACTAATAAAGAATGTTACTGACATGTTTTCCTTTATCTTCAACACCTTGTTCTCTAGCAAAACAGAAACACACAAAGAGCTGATCTCCTCCTTTCCTTCCCCAAAGACTCTGCCTTCCTGACTGTATTTTCTAGGAGATTTTCAGTTATTCTAACAGTGAGCACACTGCACCTCAGAAGCTGATAATGATGTTTATTCTCAAACCTTTGCAGTAGATAGATTTTAGTGTACCAAGGATTTGACAAAGAAAATAGTGTCAGTATCTTCAGCTTACCAGTGAAATAGTTTGGAATCTTGGTAGATGCATTAGTTACTATTGGTAAGTCTGTAGTGTGTCATAGTGTACATTTACAGAATTCCCATGAAAACAGTCTTTTATGTCACTTGGCCTATAGATGCTGCATTTCTTAAAGTAGTTAAGTCCAAATTTGTTAGTCTTTTAAAAGGAAAAAAAACTTTCCAAAACAGTATTTTCCCTACTTTATTCTGAAATATGTTACTATAGTTATCTACTCTGTCATGTCAAATAATATAATATTACTCTGTAGCATATTATGGCAAAAATATTTTGAATTTGTGATTTTTTTTTAATCTTTTTTTTTTGTTTGTTTTTGTTTTTTTCAAGACAAGGTTTCTCTGTGTAGCCCTGGCTGTCCTGGAACTCACTTTGTAGACCAGGCTGGCCTCGAACTCAGAAATCCTCCTGCCTCTGCCTCCCAAGTGCTGGGATTAAAGGCGTGCGCCACCACCGCCTGGCAAATTTGTGATTTTTAAGTGCTGGCTTCTGCCATGTTGGAACTATAGTGCTACTGTGCCCAGGTACATTTTTTGTCAATCTCACCCTTGACTTTGATCTTGGTTTCTGGAACTCCAAGATGAAATGATGGTGCCTTTAAAGGGGCTTCCAGGTTGTTTTGTTGTTGTTTGTGTTTGTTTGTTTGTTTTTGATGCAATGACATTGCCGTATCTGATGGCTATGTGCTGATAGATTGGCAAGGGTTGATTTATAAAGTACTTTTAGAACTTGAAATTACAGTTTAATAAATCATGGCTTTTGTTTTGTAAAACATGCAATAGACTAAACAGTTTCATGATTGATAACCTCTTTACTGATTTATATTTCTTTCCACCTGCTTCATAACTTCCCGAATGCCCCTGGGTTAGAAGGCTTGAATTGCTGATTGATCAATAGGTCTAAAACTGCTTTTGAAGATGGGCCACTACTTCATGCTGGTAGACCTTGTTTTGACAGTTCAGCAAGCTATGAATAATTAATTTCTTGTTGGGCACTGAAAATATGACTCCCTTGGATGCCTTTATACGAAACAAAGCTATTAATACCAAACCATTATTTCTAACATTTAGTGGAAAACCTATCTGTTGAAAGAAATCTACTGAGGCATGTCATTTTTTGTTGCATTATATTTTGGCAATCTAACTTTCTTACAATGGCATCAATATAAATTATCAACAGTGACAGATGCCCAGGGATCCAGTGACACAGAGGAACATTTGCACTGTTAGTTATGGTGTTGTGCCCCTCACATGTTCTCTTCACACAGGACATTTAGTGTACTTAAATCCTTTCATCTCTGGTGTAATACACAAAAATCCTGGAGGAGAGTGATGCTCATACTTCTCTCCCCCAACCATATTCAAGTCACTTACTAGGCAAACCCTTATGCACCAAGTGAGATTCAGACTCCCCTGTCCTTTGGCTTCTGGCACATTAGAGTGAGGTGTTTGTGAGGGGTGAAAGGGCTGGAACAAGAAGGTCATAGTCATTCCATCCCCTGCCTCAGTTCTGTCCCACTCTGGTCTTCTGGGACTACAGACTTGGACATTCCAACACTGTCTCTATTCTGAAAAATGCCCCCTCTCCTTTATAGCAATGGCTTCATATTGTTAGCGGCCTGAAGTGCATCAATGTCTTGTGTAGCTTCACCTTGTTTCCTTCCAACTAATGACCACTAACCGTGCCTCTTATAATCTTCTCAATTGGTCCAAGTTAAAGTGGATTTTATTGCCTCCAGGACTTTGACACAACTGTCATCATGCTGCCTGTAGCAGAGAGACATGAGCAGCTTACTCTAGTACCAAAGTCCTTAAACCCTAGATTCCATTTCCTGGGGTTAGACCGACATGGGAAGGAAGGAAACAGCCACTGTTTGAGAGCTCCTAAAAGATATTTGCTTAGAGATTGAATACAATGACCACATTGTTAAATATTTTGGAACTTGTACAGCAGATATATAGCTAACAACTAAAATAACATGACATAATTTGGTGTCTACACAAAATAGAGAAGTTATTGTCCACCTGCCACCTTAACAGAACTGGCAAAATGTTTGTTAGCACTCAAGTCTCATTTTTTCAAGCTCCCAATTAAAATATTTGCAAATATTTTCCATGCAGGGCAGGGCATGCCTTTAATCCCAGCAGTTAGGAAGTAGACACAGGTGGATCACTGAATTAAGGGCCAGTTTCAGGTTAGCCAGAGCAATACAGTAATTCTTTATCTGACAAATTTATTAAGTATGTTTTATGTTCATAAACTTGGGATAATGGTAATATTGATGGAAATGGTGACAAATCCCAAATAGTACAGTAATGTGGTTAAGATTGCATTAGGAGGCTGTCCCTTATGGGTGCACGGTTGAGGTCTGAGTATTTTCATCCTGGCCTATATAATTGCAGTAATATTTTTAGACAGTGTAAGTGCAGCATAAGAGTTTTAGCTAACTATATGTTCATGGAAGAACCATTTGGACCATATAATCTGACATCAGAGGAAACACTCAGGTTTGAATGCAGGCAACTCAGAAGGGTGGTGAAGGGAGTTGATAAGGAATATTCCAGTCAACTTGGCGATTTATCTTCATAGAAACTAGTTCCTTTAAAATAGCCTGTGTAGAAAGGCTTACTTTGTTAAGGCCTGGGATATAGGTTACTTATGCCTTTTGGAATTGATAGCCTCTACAAATATTCAGTTATTTGAGATGTTTGGATGCATACAGCTAACAAAATTGAACCAGACCCTTTCTAAAGCAAACTCAAATGTAAAACTAGTTTCTTGAGACTGATGAAAATCTGGGACAGTAAACTGAGAATTTAACACATATGAGAAAGAAAGAATGCCAATTAAAGTAAGGTCTGTTTATCCTATCACTAAGAAATGGAAATTTCCCCATAAATGCCCTCTGGGCTTCCTACATTCTGTTCTTATCACTGCCTAATGAGGGCATTTTTATGCCAATTATAAAGACAGCTACTGTGACTTGGGAAATCAGGGTGAAGGGGACTTGGGATCATGAGACTTCCTTAAACCCACTTCTGTGTTAGCTAGAAGGCAAGGAATGCAAGGAATTGTCTCTCAGCACCTCCAATGATAAATGAATTAAGCAGCTTCTAATTTTATCCAAGTACATATTTGACACTGATAGCATAGAACTTTCAGGAGGCGTGGTATCAATTGGATGCCTGAGACATTTCAGCACTTCTTAGAAGTTATTATGATCTCTTTGGTTTGTTGGTTTTATTTTGTTTTCCCAACCCAGCAGAAGTATTTCTTCTTGCTACAGCCCAGGACAAAGGAGTGGGATGTTGCACAGAAATACTTTCAGAAGGACACCACCCTCACCCCGAAGTCGACTGGGTGGAATTGTAGGACCAGCATATCAACAACTTGAAGAATCAAGAATTCCAGACCAGGATACAATACCTTGCCAAGGGTAAGTCTTATAGTAGGGGACTTTGAGAGATCAGGGGTGGGGAGGGGGCACAGATTAATTGAGACTGCTGGTTCTCCTACAGGGTGACCCTCAGCTTTTTTCAGCCTCCCCTAATTCAACAAGAGGGGTCAGCCAATTCTGACCATTGGTTGGCTGCAAATATCTGCATCTGACTCTTTCAGCTGCTTGTTGGGTCTTCTGGAGTGCTGTCATGCTAGCTAGGTCCCTTTTTGTGAGCTCTCCATAGCCTCAGTAACAGTGTCAGGCCTTGGAACCTCCCCTTGCAGTGGATCCCACTGTGAGCCTGTCGCTGGAACTCCTTTTCCTCAGGTTCCTCTTCATTTCCATCCCAGTAGTTCATTCAGACAGGAACAATTATGGGTCAGAGTTATGACTGTGGGATAGCACCCCTCTTCCTCATTTGAATCCCTGTCTTCCTGCTAGAGGTAGGCTCTAGAAGTTCCCTCTCCCTACTGTCAGGCATTTCATCTAAGGTCCCTCCCTATTAGTCCTGTGAGTCTCTCACCTCCCTGGTCTCTGGTACATTCTGGTGGGTCCCCCTGACCTCCTATCTCCTAAGGTTGCCTGTTGCCATTCTTTCTGCTGGCCCTCAGGGCTTCAGTCAGGCAGCATACTCTAGCTGATATGAGACTCCTAGCACATATACAGTAGAGGTCTGCCAGGTCTGCATTTATTCAGAGATGTTGCACCTAACCCTCAAGAGTCTAGGGGACCCAGGGAATTTAGAAGTCAAGTGGGGTGGGGGTAGCAACCACCCCACTATAGAGACAGGGGAGGGGAGGAAGTATGGGATGTGGAACAGTCAGAGGGTGGACATGGGTTGGTGGGGCGGGGAATAAAATATGGAGTGTATAAAAATAATTAATAAAGAAACAAATTAAAAAAAGAAACAATAAAAGAAGATGATTAAGAAGAAGTTTTGGGTGAAGCTTGGAAGTACTGAGGTATCCTTTTATCATTAAGTTAGAAACTTAATTTTTTGATCAGTAGTATGAAGAAAACCCTAAAAAGTAAACTTCAATAAAAATAAGGTATCTACTTCTACTCAGTACTTTTTAATCTGGGGATTAGGTAAATATTAAAAGGAGAAAATCACAGAGAAAATTTCAGAACTCAGATGTCTTCCTTTTTCATGCTATGGAGGTACAAGATATGGAGCTATCAGGGATTTTGGACACCGTGTGTATTGAATGCAGTACAATAGCATCATGTCCTCCAGGAGGCACCAACACACACACAGCTCAAGCACAGAGCAGTTTGCAAGATGGGTCTAGCCACAACTATGCTCTTGGGGTAACTCACCCATATATACATGGGGTAACATAATTAAAGTTTGATCTTGTCCCAAACAACTTGTGTCAACTTCAGAAAACTTTGTCATTTAAGTCTAAGCTTCATGTGACCAAGGCTATTGGTCAGATAAAAAAAAACTAAGAAACTTCTTTAAATTTTTCCGTTTTCACAGAAATGATCTTTGCCATAGTGATTCTAATAATGCTATCTTTGACTTCAAGAATCTAGATTTACTCTAGGTATTTGCAGAATCAGGTTCTAGTTGTATCTAGAAGTTGACTTTCTGAAGGAGTCAGGATGGGTTTCTGTGTAGTTTTCTTTTCTTTTTATCTTTACTTTCTTTTTTTTTAAAGATTCATTTATTATTATATGTGAATACACTGTAGCTGTCTTCAGACACACCAGAAGAGTGCATTTGATCTCATTATGAATGGTTGTGAGCCACCATGTGGTTGTTGGGATTTGAACTCATGACCTTCAGAAGAGCAGTCAGTGCTCTTAACCACTGAGTCATCTCTCCAGCTTGTAGTTTTCTTTTCAAGTTGATTGTTTCAGATTGCTTGTTTTCATCCCGAGACCATAGCAGGTAGGATGTCAAGTTCATAACCTTTACATTTCTCTTTTCTTCTAGACATGGAATAGATGAACTCTAGTCCTCTCTGATTAAGTTGCACATGGGTTTCTTTATAAGGAAAGATTCCTAGGAGATAGAATGCAAGGAGATGGGACAGCTAAGTAATCAAAAGTATGTAATAAGAGTGAGGAAGTGGCTTGCATTTTGCCTTAGCTCTGAAAAGGGGGTTTAATTTAGCCCATACTGTTAATGACCCTATTTCATAGGACTGTATACACATACACATTCTGTCTTTCCCTATGGTAAATATTAGAATGGTTGTCTAGAAAACCCTTCTTATGCTGTAATTTTTTTCCTCTTGGTCACTACTCTGGCTCTCACCCACCATGTTCCTGATGTAAGGGTACTCAGAGCCTAAGGCAGGTTGGAGTTTGAATCACAAACTCACAGACCTTGCAGGTCTCGAGTTTTTTTCATTTTCTGCCTCGTCTTTTCCCTTCTGGGCCTACATGGTTATAACTTTGTGTTGGCTCAGTCACTACTGGCTTGGCAGTAGTCTCTGTAGCTGGCAGGCCACATGCCTTTTCTCTGTGTCACTGCACCCAGTGTTGTTAAATGTTGACTCTGTAAGTCACTCTGGCTTCAGCACAGTAAGGCTTAGGGTGCAATCTCATTGTCAGCTCTTAAAAACATCTATTTTCCACTCCTGGGGGACTGACTCTCTCCTGGGACTGGAAATGGGGTTGGTAATAGAATTTCCCAGCTAACATTCTTCAAATTTGCCCTAAACCTGAAAGGGGAGTAAATGAATTTGCAAGAGCCATCAGCCATCTGGTCCTGTTTAAGGAGCATGTGTTTGTTGTCTGCTAAATAGGCCTCATGTCTGTGGCTTCTCTCTTGGTTTGGAAATTGTGCCGAGTTTGAACCCATCACCTGTTCTAGCACAACAGCTTTTAAAATGAGCTAGATGCAGGTTGAGTATCATTTTTTTTTTCTGAGTGGAGCCAGCACAGGTAATATTGCCCAAAGCATTAAATTACTACATGGTAAACCAATTAATTGACAGATGACAGGCTAATAAAAAGGAATAGATTCAGAGAAGTCAGATTAAAAAAAGTAGTCATGATCCAAATCATACTTAGCTCCCACATCACCTAGCAACCTGATGCACCTTACTTTTGGTATTCTTTGAAGCCATTATTGGTGAATGCAAGGAGAATAGAAAAGGTTAAATAGCCACTTCAGAGAAGCTTTATGAATTCTCCTGGTGTCCCATGAGAGAAACTGAGATTGTGTCTTAGCTTTCTGACCAAATCAACTACATAACAGGAAATGGATGTACTGAAAACATCCAAAGGGTTGATGATATAAGACAAAATAGCTAATGGTAGTGATGGTCAGTTTTTCATACTACTACATACCTCATTTGTTTCCGAGGAGTCAACAAACAAACCAGGTGGTGATGGCATATGGTTTTTTTTGGTTTTTTTTTTTTTTTTTTTTTTTTGCAGTGTGCCACCTGCTTCTGTGCCTGGCTAGGGATGCAAAAAAATGATAACAAATTGGAAAATGTTTTTATCCACAGAATATTTACTCATAAGTCATAATGAGCACATGCAATTCATTTTGAACTAAAAGAAAACTTCTTTTTTTTATTTTCTAAGTTCTTTTATTTACATTCCAAATCATTTCCCCTTTCCTGTTTCCTCCCTCCCCGAAAGTCCCATAAGCCCTCTTCCCTCCCTCTGTTTCCCATTCAACCCCCTCTCGCTTCTAAGTCCTGGCATTCCCCTACATCCAGGACCAGGGATCTCTCCTACCATCTTCTTGGAAATCTGTTGATATGTGAATTGTGTCTAGGGTATTCCGAGATTCAGGGTTAATATCCCCTTATCAGTGACTGCATATCATGTGTGTTCTTTTGTGATTGGGTTACCTCACTAAGGATGATATTTTCAAGTTCTGACCATTTGCCTAGGAATTTCGTGAATTCATTGTTTTTAATTGCAGAGTAGTATTCCATTGTGTAAATACATCTCATCTTCTGAATCCATTCCTCCAATGAAGGACATCTGGGTTCTTTCCAGCTTCTGGCTATTATAAATAAGGCTGCTATGAACATAGTGGAGTATGTGTCCTTATTGCATGCAGGTAAAGCCTCTGGGTATATGCCCAGGAATGGTATAGCAGGATCCTCCAGTAGTGTCATGCCCAGTTTTCTGAGTAACCGCCTGACTGCTTTCCAGAGTGGTTGTACCAGCCTGCAATTCCACCAGCAGTGAAGGAGTGTTCCTCTTTCTCCACATCCTCGCCAACAACTGCTGTCTCCTGTGTTTTTGATCTTAGCCATTCTGACTGGTGTGAGATGGAATCTCAGGGTTGTTTTGATTTGCATTTCCCTAATGACTAAGGATGATGAACATCTCTTTAGGTGCTTCTCAGCCATTAGATATTCTTCAGGTGAGAACTCTTTGTTTAGCTCTGTACCCCATTTTTAATAGGGTTACTTGGCTCTCTGGAGTCTAACTTCTTGAGTTCTTTGTATATATTGGATATTAGCCCTCTGTCGGATGTAGGGTTGGTAAAGATCATTTCCCAGTTTGTTGGTTGCCGCTTTATCCTTTTGACAGTGTCCTTTGCCTTACAGAAACTTTGTAATTTTATGAGGTCCCATTTGTCAATTCTTGATCTTAGAGCATAAGCTATTGGAGTTCTGTTCAGGAAATTCTCCCCTGTGCCCATATATTCAAGGTTCTTCTCTAGTTTCTTTTCTGTTAATTTCAGTGTGTCTGGTTTTGTGTGGAGGACCTTGATCCACTTGGAATTAAGCTTAGTGCAAGGAGATAAGAATGGATCAATTTGCATTCTTCTGCATGTTGACCTCCAGTTGAACCAGCACCATTTGTTGAAAAGGCTATCTTTTTTCGACTGGATGGTTTTAGTTCCTTTGTCAAAGATCAAGTGACCATAGGAGTGTGGGTTCATTTCTGGGTCTTCAATTCTGTTCCATTGATCTACATGCTTGTCACTGTAACAATACCATGCAGTTTTTAATACTATTGCTCTGTAGCACAGCTTGAGGTCTGGGATGCTGATTCCCCCAGAAGTTCTTTTACTCTTGAGAATAGTTTTAGCTATCCTGGGTTTTCAGTTATTCCAGATGAATTTTTGAATTGCTCTTTCTAACTCTATGAAGAATTGAGTTGGGATTTTGATGGGGATTTCATTGAATCTGTATATTGCTTTTCGCAAGATGGTCATTTTTATTATATCAATCATCTCAATCCATGAGCATGGAAGATTTTTCCATCTTCTAAGGTCTTCTTCAATTTCTTTCTTCAGAGACTTGAAGTTCTTGTAATACAGATCTTTCACTTGTTTGGTTAGAGTCACATCAAGATACTTTATATTGTTTGTTGCTCTCGTGAATGGTATCATTTCTCTTATTTCTTTCTCAGCCTGCTTATCCTTTGAGTATAGGAAGGCTACTGACTTGCTTGAGTTGATTTTATATCCAGCCACTTTGCTGAAGTTGCTTATCAGCTGTAGGATTTTTCTGGTGGAGTTCTTTGGGTCGTTAAGTACACTATCATATCATCTGCAAATAGTGATAGTTTGACTTCTTCCTTTCCAATTTGTATCCCTTCGACCTCCTTTTGTTGTCTAATTGCTCTAGCTAGAACTTCAAGTACTATATTGCTTCTATGTCATCATTCCATCTAGAAATTTAAATTCTATTTAAGCATTTATTGAATTATCAGAGCTGAGACCCCTCAGGGAAACCCCGGGAAGGAATTGAGGGTCACTCTGTGCCTCTGGTGCAAGAATATAGCACAAGAACATGGAATGAATTGTTTCAGTTAAACCCTATAGCATTACCATCCTCCAAGTACCCAAAATGTATGAGAGATTTTATTTTTGCTTTGCGTGGTGTTGAACCCAGGTCTGTATTACACAAAGACGGCATTTCCACTGATTTCTATCACCAACCCCTATATGTTTTAAGAATTTGGAAAATTCAAACAAGACTACCGTTATCTGAGAGTCCAAATTATATAATGATATTCAAGGTTGTGACCATGTTGTATCCAAATTAAACCAACTATGGACAACTGTCATTCTTTAAAACCTACCTTCACGCTATAGCAAGAGTTTAGCTTTACCTTACTCCCATGTGCGTATCCAGTAGTTGATTCTGGAAATGACACAGATTAGCTAACTTCAATTTCTCTTACCCATCTAATTCAGAATCAGGTTGAATAGGTCAATATTTGAAGTTTGGCACTAATTGCCTTTGTTGACTGGTCATGTCACATTGGTGAGTCACTGTGGCAGTTAGTTATAAATGTCTTCTAAGATATTCAACATTTTTCAAATATAATTGATCCATCTGTAAGACTCTGCTGGTATTATCATCACATTACTGCTTATTAGATTCTACCTACAGTTCTACCCTGATGACATTGATGCAGATACAGTATTATTCCAGCCACAGTTCTTAGTTCTCTTCTATATGAAAGGCATATTTTCTGTATATTTATACATTCTGGAAATATGGTACCAACAGCTAAACAAATGGGCCCAAGACTTGCTCCTTTCTTTTATTGACATTGGCTCATGAATTAGACCTTTAGAATCTGATTTTCTATCATACAAGGCACAGGAATAAGATCCCACAAAGAATTTTCTTATGCATGGGTATATAAAATTAAGCTCCCCAAAAGATGTTATAGCCTAGTTTACCTTAGGATGTCCCTTCATCAATTGGTTCTGAATTTTATAATGACAATTTTATAGTGACAGAGGATGATTACAGAATCTTCCTCTGTCACTCATATAAAGGTGCAACTTGGGACAGGTCATATGAATGTCCCTTGGAATTATCTATTCATTTATCAATAAGAATAATAAACTAAAAAAGTGTTTTACATGACATAATTGGAAGTGAAAGTACTTTTTCAAGTCACTGTGTAAATGTTAACTGTTATATCTTTTATTAGTTAATGCACTATAAAAAACTCAATTCTTGGAGATATATTCATTCATTGTGTGTTCATTAGATCAGAAATTATTGGTGACCAACTCTATTGTAGATACACTGAGAAAAGACATGTCTGTTACTCACCCCTTTTTACTAGTTCTGGTGAAATTGCTTTCATTGTGACCTCACAGTAGAGACTTCTTTGTAGCTACTCAATAGATTTCATTGCAACTATTCTTTACATATATAGAAATAATTATTTACATTATAATATAAGCCAAGAAAATTAAATCTATTCCATGGAAATTATTGTTTAGCATATGCTTGCATGTTAAGGTTTAGTATTTAGGAATAACTTATTAGAAGTTGAATAAAATCTACCTTACAGGACTCCCAAAGCCCTTTCCATGAAGTCTGATACACATGTTTCCTTCCTGGCACTGGAAAGATCAAAGGAAGAAAGTCAGCAGCCCCAAGCAGTTATAAACTCAGACCCTGGAATCCTTAAGTTACATGGATTTGCACACTGGTGTTTGTGATAAGCCATTGCCATACACCAGTTCCCTCTTTCACTGTTGGGATACTGAAAACACTTCTGGGTTGGGAGAGTGCTTCATGTTGCCAGTAGGCAGGCAGAGGGATTGGATGTGCCTGTGTTTGTCCTCAGGTTCAGCAATGGGCCAGCAAGGCAATTCCTACAGAGCAAAATGGCAACAGCCAACAGGTTCACATTCCAAGTGTAAAGCAGAAGCTTTGATGAC
Source organism: Tokudaia tokunoshimensis (assembly GCA_036184795.1). Lineage (NCBI taxonomy): Eukaryota > Metazoa > Chordata > Mammalia > Rodentia > Muridae > Tokudaia > Tokudaia tokunoshimensis. The sequence goes on along the minus strand of BTHU01000011.1, from coordinate 98,627,766 downwards.
TACAATACCTTGATGGTGAAAAATGAGCTTCCTGATTACCCCTAACGATCACATGATTCTAGGAGACAGACCCAGGGCTGAGAGGGTGGCTAAGCTATGAGTGAAGTGATGCCATGGTCCTGTCCTGTTTGTCACGATGGAAAAGGCCACACTGATGTGCTCAACACCCATTTACTTTGTATTCTAGGATAGAGGTCAGGAAGACTATATCCCACCTGCCTATACAGCTGTGGTGTGTTGAAAGACCCCTGGACTTAAAGTAAGAAGATCTGGGTTTGAGTCTCAGTCTGTCCCTTATTTTTCTGTGTGACCTTGAGCAAGTCACTTCACTTATCTGAATTGCAAGTTACTGTCCGTGGGAGCAGAGTATCCGTCTAATGGGATTGCTGTGAGAAGTCAGTGACATGGTGCATGTGGAAAGTGATTTTTGGATGGTATGGTTCTCAGAGGCACCGTGGGAGCCGTGATATGACTCTGTTCCTTTGTTGTTGTTCAGGTATGCATCCAATGGCTTAAGAACCGAACAAAACGCATCAATAAATATGCAACTGCCTTCAAGAGAAACAAACCCCTATTTTAATAGCTTGGATCAAAAGGACCTGGTGGGTTATTTATCCCCAAGGGCCAATTCTGTGCCCATCATTCCGTCGGTGGGTTTAGAAGAAACCTGCATGCAAATGCCAGGGATTTCTGACGTCAAAAGCATTAAATGGTGCAAAAACTCCTACTCCGCTGACATTGTCAACGCGAGTATTCCAGTCAGCGATTGTCTTCTAGAAGAACAACAGGAAGTGAAAATATTGCTAGAGACCGTGCAGGAGCAGATCCGGATTCTGACTGATGCCAGACGGTCAGAAGAGTACGAACTGGCCAGCATGGAAACTGAGGACAGTGCGAGCGAAAACACAGCCTTTCTCCCCCTGAGTCCCACGGCCAAATCGGAACGAGAGGCACAATTTGTCTTAAGAAATGAAATACAAAGAGACTCTGTGCTAACCAAGTGACTTGAGATGTAGGAATCTGTGCATTCTATGCTTTGCTCAACAGGAAGGAGAGGAAATTAAATACAAATTATTTATATGCATTAATTTAAGAGCATCTACTTAGAAGAAACCAAATAGTCTGCCGCCCTCATATCATAGTGTTTTTTAACAAAATATTTTTTTAAAGGGAAAGAAGTGTTTCAGGAGGGATAAAGCTTACCACTAAAGCTTTAGGGGAGAATTCTGAATCCAATTTCAGTTAGTCCTTACACTGTCCTCTTTAGGTCTTGGAAGATTTGGCCGTTTCCAACCTTTGGTCCCATAATGCCAGTGTCTATATGGAAAAGAAACTGGTGTTCTCCTAGCTTCAAAGGGATGAAGTTGATTCCAGGGGCAGATGTGCCAGTTAAGCAGATAGCCCTGGTCATTTGGCTCTTGAGTTCCACCTCCTAAATTTCTATACATCTACAGGTTATGTCATGTAGAAGAATGTAGTGCTTCGTATTTGATTTTCAAAGAATGGCAGGAAAACATGAGCAGGAGGGAAGACAGAAAATAGAAGTAATCTGGGCAAAATTAGCTACTCTCATGTGTCATCTTTCTCTGTAATTTGAAAGCACAGAACCTCAGAGGGAGGTGTGAAATTATTATAGGAAAAGAGACAAAATGACAGCATCGTGTTACTAAAATTATGCTAATAGAAATGTTACTTGGAGAGTGTTTAAAAGCTCTGAAAGGGCGCCTCTGTGTGTGTGTGTGTGTGTGTGTGTGTGTGTGTGTGTGTGTGTGTGTGTGTATGAGTGTGCGTGTGCCTGTGTTCCTGTGTGCCTGTGTGCACAGGTGTGAGGGTGTGAGTGTTGAGGGCTTGCTCACACAAGCACATATGCTGAATGCACATGTGTTCCCTGTACGTATGTGTGTGCATGTGTGTGTATTTAAGCTTGCTAAAATTTGTTCTGAAACATCAGGGAAACTAATATTCAGAAGAGATTTCCCCTTTAAGATTTTTTTACTTTAAATTTTCCATTAAATGTAAATTTGGTTAGCGAGTTCTTGATCCAAGGTAACTTGCATGGTGGGGTCTTATAAAACTCTTGACAATATCTAGACCATTTTCTGGTGTGAATACTATTGAAAAGGACAGCCTTTGGCTTATTGATGTCAGCATTACAAAGCAAATTAATGGAGGATGTGTTTAGTTTGAATCATTTACTTATATTACTGACACAAGCCAATCATCACATTGATAGTTGATTATTTTATTTCTTGTCATCCTCATTGCTAATTTACAGCAAGTCTGCTCTGTGTCGACAGATGCATTGGCTTCTGTGGTTAACATGGAAGGAATAAATTGTTGAAAACCATAAATACCAGACTATTCAGTTCACAGCAATGCCCCCAAACAACAAATTGTGTTGTATGTTCATTTGGAATAAAGCAATATTTTTACCACTGCTAAGGTGAACTGAAAACCTCTCCTGAAGATGTGTCTGTTTTATTTTCCCTTATTTTCATGGGGAATTCACGAAAACTAGTGTTCACATACCCAGTCTTTATCCAATTATTGGTGGTGTTGTTATGTTTACACTGTTTAAAATAAAAAGGCACAGTATTTGAAAGTACATAAAAGATTGCTTTTACTGTAGTTTGGGAAAGCTTGTTTAAAATTTCATTGGTTTGTCCCAAGCAGAGAAAACATGCAATTCTTTCTTGAGGTAAGTTTGTTTTAAATATATTTCAAATTGTTATCTGTGAACATTCATTGATATCAGATAGAATACCATCTAGGGAATAGAAAGAGCATTAAAAAATGGATCAAAGGGTTTAATAGTAATCTGAGGTCTTGGATGTTGAAAACACATTGATGAAAACCTACGTTGTATCTGACAACGGTTGTGTGGGATCATTTGTAACTAACAGAGTTTGCTTGCTTGGAGTAGAGCAGCAAGATTGTTAGCATTTTCAAACAGTGTAAATTTTTAATACATTTTTGCTCAACTTAAGTTTCACTTGAAAGCATTTCCTACTTATGAAAATCTTAGATGGTTTTTGTAGGTCTATACAATCCTGAGAGCTGAGCATCTACTGGGCCATAATGTTGTTATTTACCGTAAGTATCAAATAAGTGAGGCCACACTGATGTGTCGAAGTCAACTTTGTGGGATTGTTTTGTTCCTTTGTCTTTAGTTGTTTTTTGTTCCTTTTGTTGTTTGTTCTTTCTTTCCTCCTTTCTTTTGTCTGTAAAATGCTAAATATCGTTCATCTAAAGATTCCATTTATCTAACTAGGAGGACAGGTTCTCTGAGGAAGTGATTTTATAAAAAAGCAAACAACAAACAAACAAAACTGCAGAAAGATCAATGTAACTTAAGTCCCAATGTAATATCTTACTTTAATAAAGATTGTATATCATAGGATTATGCAACAACCCTTTCCCCCACATTCTGAAAATAACAAGTATCAGGCAAATTCAATGACCATGTTATGGAACCTTTATGGTTATTAGTATTTTCTGAACAGTCAAGACAAAATTCTCCACAAAAATAGCTATTTGTGGTAGTTACCATGGTCTTCGTTTCCCTTTCAAGCAGGAAGCAGTCCTACAAAGTGTCTAAGCTCAAAGGGCACATATTAGGTTACCAGCTGACAAGTGGCCCTCCCAGAAAGCCCTGAGACTTTCTACATAAACCTGATCCGGCAAATACCTGAGCCATCATTGCCTTGTTCCTCAAGCTCATGTACTTACAAGGGCATGGTAATTTCTACTCCAGACCTTCGAATTTCATATTCCTCATCTTTATTGTGGGAACAGATATTTGTAATTAAATAAGCAAAATATACATCATCGACTGGACTGAATATCACCCATTATATTTTTGCTTTGAGTCCTTTTTCTCTGGTATGTGTTTTTTATATTACAAAATATTTTAAATTACTGGTAGCTATTGTGCAATGCTGTTGTTGACCAATCAATGTTACTAAGGTAGAGTAGAAATGATGTTGGCGAGGTAGCATCTGGTTTCTCTCTTCCTATGTATATTAAACACTCTCTTTCAGACTCTACTACAGTATCTACCTTGCTGTGAATTAAGGTGAATTTATCACACATCTAGTGAGTCACATTTTTTTTTCTAAGTAACAATACAGGAGGCACAGAAGTCCACCGTTCTCAGCCCTTCACACAGAAGTTATATAACATGCTGACCAAAGAGAGTAAAAGGGTCATACAGACTTCAGAATACTCCCTGAGTCGTGAAATGAATAGCTACAATTTTAGAAGGGTCCTGGAGCCCAAAGTTGAGGCTGCCAATAACCAGGTCTCCATCAGAATACATTCAACCCTTGCAGCCACTACCATACACTTATCTTGCCATATGGTGCTATCGGAAATAACAAATCTTTAAGGTGTGTGTGATGGGCGTGGGATGATCTCTGATTCCAGCTCTGTGAACCTAAGATTAAGTGCTAAGAAACCTGTCTCAAATGAGTATATGGTATACCTAACAACAAAACAGGTGGGGAGGGATTTTTATTTGACCTTTTGGTAATTGGGAAACATTTTATAAAGAAAGAATAATTTTTCTTATTATTCAATTGTATAGCTTCAGTACAGTGATTTCAACAGATAGCATGTCTATGCTGTTTGTATCTTGTCTTCAGAAATTCAGTCCTCATTCCTGGCAAGACTAGTCTAAGGTTTCTAGGCTGTACTCAATTTTATAAACACTCAGTTTGCCCTGGGAAAGGAAGCATTCAAATAAGCTTTATCTCTTCCATTTTTTCATTCTTTCCCTTTTAAAGAAATACTGAGAGTAAAGGAAGAACATTCCCTCTCTTTGATTTATATCATCCATTTCACTCATCTGTTCCTACTGGGACTATGCCCACAATATAAATATTGAACTTGGGTGGTTACTTGAGTATCTTCATCTTTTCTTCATTTGAAGAACATCAAGTGGTTACCTCATGGAATGCCATGAAACCTTCATGGCCAGACAAATGGCAGCAGTTCACCAGACAACCATTTTCAGTTTATTCTCCTTCTTAGCCAAACTGAAATAACTTTGAATTGAGAATTTCACAAAGTCCAATACTGAAATATGTTAGATTTTCTCTTAAATTTATAATTAAATGGTGTGTATAAATGATTACTGTCTCTGTTTGTGTAATTGTCTCAAATGCTTTTATTTTAAATTAACTATATTCTAACAATGCCTTTGGCCTATGGTAACACTGAACTTTAGTAAGAGCAAAGTGTTTAGGGAGGGCAAGGCACTCTATGCACTAATGTCAGACACCCAGAGGAAATCAGTGATAGAATGACCATACAGACTTAGTAAAATAGAGAGCAGGCTTCTTGCCCTTTGATAATTGTTTTTCATGAATACCTGTATTGATTGTATATGTATTGTTGCCAAAGAACTGTGTGAAGAAAAACAACCTGGGTTTGTTAAAAATGAAGTAGACATACATCTTTGTGAAAGTTTCTAACTTGCAGGTAAGAGTGATCTCATCTGTTACATAAGGAATTTGATGATGTATTTCATCTTTTTTTTTTTACTCAAACATCTTGTTCTCTAGTTTTTTCCAGATTTTATATTATCATTCAACACTGTTTTTTATGTAGTCCATGCCTATGAATCTATCTCACAAAGTCTTACAAAAGTTTTAACCTATGTATTAATTAGTAAGATTGGCATGCGTAACAACACATGCCATGGATTAATAGGGTTGTTGCTTCGGTTAGACTTAGGGCAGATTTATCAAGGTCAGGAGATGAAGAAGGGATAGACAAGGAACACATGAATCTGAAGCTTGAGAATCACAGGTCAAACTATGCTTCACATTCGTCTTAAATGAAATGTGAGAATTTTTCATTAACAGAGCAGAGCCTCTCCACACCAGGCAGGAGAGCATGACTGTGTCCTTAACTTGTCTACATACAAGACACATGCATTTGTTATAAAAAGTAAAACATACATGTTGATGCTTTCAAGCATTTGCATCTCATGTCTTTTTGTTTGTTTTGAGTCAAGGGTACTGCCATGTGGCACACACTATCAGTGATTATACAATCTTCTGCCCCGGCTTACTGGATTTGATTATAGGTGTTTGTTACTCTACCTGGTACAACTAAAACTTTCAAAAATAAATTCTCAAAAATTGAAGAAATTCTTAGTTGATACTTTTACATTAAGATTCAAAATAACCCTAATGTTGAGGGCACCAAAAATTTGTCTGTATGTGTGGGTTTTGTTCATAATTTCTGTTTTGACAAATCAGTACCAATATGCTTCTTCAGTACCATCTAGACTTGCACTGATTCTTCTAATTATAATTTGTTTTGGTCAAGATCCCATAAAGTCTAAACTCTTTCCATGTTCAATAAAACAATGTGAAATGTTAAAATATTTGAGGCAAAAACATAAAATTTTAGTCGTGTCGTGATTTCAAAGTATAAGGATTCTATGCAGTAGTTTTACAAAATCAAACTAGGGGAAACCCACATGATTTTGATATATTTAGAGGTCTGATGAATCACTGAGGTAACTGCAATCTATTCTACATCTATGATGTATACTTTTTACGGTGAACAAATGAAAGGACTTAAAAAGCTACATGCACACAGAGCACTAAGCCATGTTAAATATCAACCACATGGAAAAACTTGGGTCCAATATCTCTCATTAAGAAATGCCTATGGCAAGAATGTGTTCTGGTTTACTCTAATTTTTATCCTTCAAAACCTGATGTTGAATGATTTCTTGTCAACAAAAATCTAGAGGAGTGATACAATTGTTCAAACAGAAACAAATGGGAGAACATAAATTTTCACCTTAAAAATTGCTGGGTCTTCATGTGCAACTATTGCATATATACAATGATAATTAGAAGGAAACGTTTTGGCTCATATTTTTCACAAATATCCAGTTGTGAATATCTATTCTGATGAATAATAGAAAATAACACAAGAATTTTATAATCAGTTAACATTGGGAGTTCAGGAGATACATTTTTATCTGGTGGGGGACCCTGTCCACCACCACCACATAGGTGGGTGCCTTGGGAGCCTTTGTTCCATCTCAGAATTCAGATTCTCTTAGGTTGTGATCTTCTTTTACTTTGTTAAATGGGGATTTTCATGTAAAAGAAGACACTAATGCAATTTACTCATTTTTATTGTTTTAGTGAGGGATAAGCTAGGAGCCTTTTAAATGTAAAATAATAAGAAGGTTCTCCACTTTAGCCCAGGCTTGTTAGTTTTCTGTTTATTATTAACAGACATTCCTAGCTTGGAACTGTTCTTTACATTAGTTCGTTCCATGTTCATGAAGTGAATTCAGGATCATCAATTTAAGTAAAAAGAGGGAATGTGTGCAAAACTAAAAATCTCTTCTTTAAGCATCAAATCATGAAAAACCACTAGCAAAGTATATCCATAATGATAGAAATAAAATATTTGTTTCCTATAACTCAAAAGCTATAAACAGAAGTAAATGTCAAGGAAATATATTTATGTGTTCTCTTAACAGTTCTTATAACAAAATGGATTTTTAAAAAGTATCTCTTTTCTGAAATCTATACTTCATTCTATAAAGCATTTCACCTTTATAGAATTATTAATATGCTATTACTTATACCCATTGAATGTGTATTTTTTCTAAACTGTTCATTGAATCACTTTCACAATTTGACACAGAATGAATGAGATCCTGTATTTATTTCTTCACATAGATCTATTTTTTTCATATCATTTTTACCTCATTGTTATTTTCTCACTGACAACTTGCACTTAATGCTTCATATTTTAAGCTAAACATTTAAGAAGCTACCAAATATGGAATGAAACAGATATTTCTTTAAAACTAAACTATGTTGTGTAAACCAAACTTGTGGTCTTGGGTCCAAACACTCTAAGTAGCTGAAAAGCATTTTTACAACCAGAAAACTGTTGTGGCATTCTTTTGTGTAACTGTGGGAAGACTGTACAGTTGATTTGACTTAAAAAAATACAAAAGGAATAAACACCATTGGAAATCTTCTGCTTACCAAAAATAAAAGACAGTTACCCAGAACTCTAAACATTTCCACATAGGGAGATTTAAAGAATGATTATGTTTCTTTTGAATTTATTTTATGTTGTTCTTCCGAAATTAATGTCACTGAAAGTGTGAAGAAAAGTAAATTAAATCTGTCATCCATTCAAATATACTACAACTATAAAATTATGTGTCTTTTCATGACTTTTCTTACATATGTTTATATTTTATAGTACTATTATCTTACTCTTTGCGTTATAGTTTAAACAATGTCATACTGTCCCACAACAAGGTGTTTTCTTTGCAAACATTGAATTTAGAGGCTATGTACATTGCAGTTTATAATTTACTTAGACATACTATTATCCTTTCAAATTAAAATTGTCATAATTCCTTTACTACTTTTAAGTAACCTACATTTGATATTTTGACGCATACTAATTTTTCTTTCTCTTGGAAGGAGACAGCAGGTTCATAAATGAGTGTCGGAGGATGTATAAATATTTGAAATAGTAAGTAATGCCTTTCTTTGAGTTAAAGTATGTAATTTTTAAGATGGGAGAAAAAGGTGTAAAAGGTTTATGAAGAAATCCATGAATATAAGCAGTTAAAGACAACCTGCTTCATTTCCTGATCATACACACCTGTAAGAAATGGTATGTCTCAGTTACCAAGTATGACAGTTAGGAAATTAATTTCTCAGATACCTTTGTAGAAGTGGCCAAGATGGAGTCTTTATATCAAATACGCTTTACATTTTACTTTTTTTCTTTCTTTGTACATGCTTGACTTGAGCTGAAAAGAAGTCTAGATGTAAAAATTAATTTTAATTTTTATTTAGAAACACATCCCCTTTTATTTTACATATAAAATTTGGGAAAATTTCAAATTACTATCAGAAGATATTCACTATTGATATCTGACTACATTTACTTTCACTTTAAAATGAAACAAGTATACAATCTCAGAAAATTGGAGTCATCTAGTATTTAAAATATTATGTCCTGCTTCATTAACTCTAGATATGATGTATAAATACTTATTAGAAATAATCCTCAAATGTGTAATTGGTACACAAGCCATTATATGGATGAAGGGCTGTGTAATATCTTTCATGTGTAATTCAATTATTTAAATGTTTATTACCTTGACTTATGCCTATATTTATTATTACATGAATGTTTACAATGAATAATGTTCCCTTGGCATTAGAATAGATACTACATTCTCTCAAGATAGGTATTTGTCTTTTGAGGTATCACTGCTAGATTTGATTAATGATATTTTAAAGATATAAGGAAGGCTTTGTACAGCTGAGTGAATTCATGCCCAATCTACATGGAAATTATGACGTGATACAGAAGACAAGTGAGCAGAATAAAATTTGAAATATTATTAATTTTGAGACCTGGTACAAAAATTACCGTAGAAGAAAAACAATTATAAAGAATTGAGGAAACATAAGAATTTAGAAATTTTACACATATCCATTGGATATTCATGGAAATCCTATGAAATCAACATCCACATCATTTGAAAACAGCGAGTCCAAGAGAGAGAGGTAAGGAATTTTTACACCAATATACAGAACTGATGATTACAGAGCTAAACAAAGAGTTCTCACCTGAAGAATATCTAATGGCTGAGAAGCACCTAAAGAGATGTTCATCATCCTTAGTCATTAGGGAAATGCAAATCAAAACAACCCTGAGATTCCATCTCACACCAGTCAGAATGGCTAAGATCAAAAACACAGGAGACAGCAGTTGTTGGCGAGGATGTGGAGAAAGAGGAACACTCCTCCACTGCTGGTGGGATTGCAAGCTGGTACAACCACTCTGGAAAGCAGTCTGGCGGTTCCTCCGAAAACTGGGCATGACACTCCCGGAGGATCTGGCTATACCACTCCTGGGCATATACCCAGAGGCTTTACCTGCATGCAATAAGGACACATACTCCACTATGTTCATAGCAGCCTTATTTATAATAGCCAGAAGCTGGAAAGAACCCAGATGTCTCTCAACGGAGGAATGGATTCAGAAGATGTGGTATATTTACACAATAGAATACTACTCTGCAATTAAAAACAATGAATTCACGAAATTCCTAGGCAAATGGTCAGAACTTGAAAATATCATCCTTAGTGAGGTAATCCAATCACAAAAGAACACACATAGTATGCAGTCACTGATAAGAGGATATTAACCCAGAATCTTGGAATACCCTAGACACAATACACATATCAATAGATTTCCAAGAAGATGGAAGGAGAGACCCCTGGTCCTGGAAAGACTGGATGTAGGGGAATGCCAAGACAAAGAAACGAGAGGGGGTTGAATGGGGAAAAGAGGGAGGGGAGGGGGCTTATGGGACTTTCGGGGAGGGAGGAAACGGGAAAGGGGAAATGATTTTGAATGTAAATAAAAATACAAAAAATAATATATATATATATATATATATATATGTAAAGAGGTTTCACCTTATAGTTCATGCATCCTGACACTGTATTTTTCCATTTTCTTTAATAAAATTTCCAGATAGTATAGCTTTAAAAATCTAATACAGAATATTCTAGACTAATCAAAGATGAACTTGATCTTAATTCTTTAAACCTACAGATTGTCTATAATAAGTATGAGGGTTAAAGGAAAATGCTAAAACTAATGAACAGGACAGATGTACGACAATTTTCTGAGTTATCTAAATTTCTGTATGCATAAGGCAGTCACTGGATAATTAGAATATCACCATTTTATCCAATGTTTCAGAAAGAAGGCACAAAGGATCATGTGACAATCATGACTATAGCTACAAACTTTACTGTTCTCATCAGAGGATGGCCAAAACATGACAAGACTGAAAGCTGTATGGCAGCATTTATCCAATAAACTAAATTGTCCAAATGTGATTATGAACTTATATTTATCTATCACCAATCCAAGATTGGAAATATGTTAACAATGTGCTCTGTAGAAGAAACAACCAAGATTCCGTTCTCTTCCCTTATACTAAATTCAAGTTCTTGAGAATAGTCGCACAAAGCAAAGAGATCATGTACTACTTAATTAGGACCAATGTACAACCATTTATGCACAAAGACTGAGCATTCCACCTAACACACTAATTTCCTGACTCATTTCTAAGTGAGATTTCTACTGTATATGCTGCTATAACAATTTAAAAGTAGTTATGGTCAGTAATGCACTAGAAGGCAGACGTTAAGGACTGATAGGAAGAAAAGGAATGAATATGCGAGAGAAAGAAAATAGGAAAAGAAGGATTTTAAAAAGGGAATTAAAATCGTACATAATAAATGCTGAATTTTCAATGTACAAATGTTCTAGTGGGATTAAAGTTAAAAAGCAGAAGCTGACAATTTTCTATTTTTCTATTCTAAAATACAGATGGTTTTCAAATTTCAAATGTTAGAATATCAGATTAGAAACTTTAAAAAATAGTGAATAAAAACAAAAAAATACATCTCTTCTTGAAAAGCAAATGTCAAGTGTGAAGTAGAACAGTTCATTAAAGAACATTTTGAAAATTAAAATCGGGCGGTGGTGGCACATGCCTTTAATCCAAGCACTTGGGAGGCGGAGGCAGGAGGATTTCTGAGTTCGAGGCCAGCCTGGTCTACAAAGTGAGTTCCAGGACAGCCAGGGCTACACAGAGAAACCCTGTTTCGAAAAAAAAAAATTCCCTGAAAATTAAAATCAAAACTAAAATGAAAATTAAACCATACCAAGTTATACTTGAAAGGTAATTCAGTGTTCAGCTAGCAAATATTAAAGAAGAAAGAAACAGAATTGATAAAGATCTTTTCCCAATCCAAAGTTTGTTCTTTTGTTCTATTGACAGTGTTCTTTGCTTTACAGAAGCTTTGCAATTTTATCAGTTCCCATTTGTCAAAAGTTGATCTTAGAGTCAGAGCCATTGGTGTTCTGTCCAGAAAATTTTGCCCTGTGCCCATGTATTTGAGTCTCTTTCCCACTTTCTCTTCTATTAGATTCAGTGTATCTGGTTTTATGTGGAGGTCCTTGATCCACTTGGACTTAAGCTTTGTACAGGGAGATAAGAATGGGCAAATGTGCTTTCTTCCACATGCTGACCACCACTTGAACCAGCAACATTTATCGCATATGCTATCTTTTTCCCACTGGATGGTTTTGGTTTCTTTGTCAAAGATCAGGTGACAATAGGTGTGTGGGTTTATGTCTGGGTCTTCAGAAGGGGCTACTCAACCATCTCAACATTTTTAACCCAGAATTGTCCCTATCTAAAGGAAGTAAAGAGACAAAATGTGGAGCAGAAACTGAAGGAAAGGCCATCCAGAGACTTCCCCTCCCTCAGGGATCCATCCCACCTGCAGACACCAAACCCTGACATGATTGCTGATGCCAAGAAGTGCTTGCTCACAGGAGCCTTGTATAGCTGTCCACTGAGAGGCTCTACCAGCACCTGACCAACACAGATGTAGATACTCACAGCCAATTTCAGACTGAGCCTGGGGACTACAATAGAAGAGCTAGGAGAAGGACTGAAGGAGCTAAAGGAATTTGCAACCCCATAGGAAGAACAATGATATCAACCAACCAGACCCCTTAGAGCTCCCAGGGACTATACCATCAAAGAGGGAACCATAGTTCCAGCTGCATACATAGCAGAGGATGGCCTTATCTGGCATCATTGGAGGGGAGGCCCTTGGCCCTGTGGAGGCTTGATGAGGGGATGATAGAGTGGTGAGGCAGGAATGGGGGAGAGAGTGGGTGATCACCCTGACACAGGCAAGGGGGAGAGGTGATGGGATGGGATTTTGCTGAGGGGAAACCTTGAAGGGGGACAACATTTGAAATGTAAATGAATTAAAATAACCAATAAAAAAAGAAGAAAGAAATGTGTTACAATAAAATTTCAATGAGTACCTAGGAAAATACTTTAATCATCAACAGAGAGATGGCCAAGTGGTACAGAGCACTTGCTGCTCTTGCCAAGGACCTGAGTTTGAATCTATCTCTAGGGGATTCAATGTCAATGTCCAATGTCCTCTTCTGGTCTTTGTGGACACTGGCATAAATGTGTGTGTGTGTGTGTGTGTGTGTGTGTGTGTGTGTGTGTGTGTGAGAGAGAGAGAGAGAGAGAGAGAGAGAGAGAGAGAGTTTCTGCATACACATGCACAAACACATACACAGAAAAATTTTGTTTGAAATTCAAATATGAAATTATCTGAAATAGTAAAATGAAAATACAAATGTGAGGGGTGAATTTAAAAAAATAAATAAAACCACTAAACATATAGATTACAAATGCCCTTTATATCCCTAACTGTATAAAACTTTCTTGATTATCACCATGGAACTCTTCACAAAATCTGCAACTCCAGCAAAAACAAAATGCATTAAAAGCAAAAAGTTCTAAATATCAGAACAGAAACTGTGGTTCATTTACACAATGGAATACTACTCAGCTATTAAAAATGAGAACATTCTGAGTTTTGCAGGCAAATTGATGGAACTAGAAAGTATCATCCTGAGTGAGGTACTCAGACCCAAAAGGACAAGCATGATTTAGACTCACTAATAAATGGATATTAGTCAAAAAAAAAAGTACAGAATATCCAAGATACAGTGCACAGAACTCAAAAAGTTCAACAAGCTGAAGGGCCCAAATGAGGACACCTCAGTCCCACTTGGGAGGGAGAAAAAAGGAATCACAAGGGCAGAGGGGACCTGGGAGGGAAAGTGGACCAGGGTTGGGGGGAAGAGGGAAACCTGTTGTGGTATTGGGTGAAGGGAAAAGACTGAAGCCCTGAGGGTCCACAGAAAGAATGGAAACAGGCAACCTCAGGGGGTAGGAAGGAGGTTGGGTGGGACTCTCCAGAATGCATCAAAGACCTGGAAGATAAGAGACACTCAAGACTCAAAAGGAGAGACCTTAGATGAAAGTAGGGAGACAATAGCCTGACAGTGGAGGGAGGGAACTTTTCGAGTCCACCTCCAGCAGGCAGACAGGGCATCAAATAAGAGAGGGGGTTGCCATCCCACAGTCAAAACTGTGACCCATAACTGTTCCTGTCTGAAAGAACAGCAGGGATGGAAATGGAGAGGAGCCTAAGAAAAAGGAGGTCCAGCAACAGGCCCAAAGTGGGGTCTAGCTCAAGGGCAGGCCCCTAGGACTGACACTATTACTAAGGCTATGGAGCGCTCACAAAGAGGGACCTAACATGACTGTCGTCTGTAGGACCCAACAACCATCTAAAAGAGTCAGATGCAGATATTTGCATCCAACCAATGGACAGAAGTGACTGACCCTTGTTGTTGAATTAGGGAAAGGCTGAAAGAAGCTGAGGAGAAGGGCGACCCTGTAGGAGGACCAGCAGACTCAATTAACCTGGATGCCTGAGATCTCTCAAACACTGGACTACCAACCTGGCAGCATATATCAGCTGATATGAGGGCCCCAATACATACACAGCACAGGGTTCAGTCAGAGAAGATGCACCTAACCCTCAAGAGACTGAAGTCCCCAGAGAGTTTAGAGTTCTGGTTCGGTCGGGGAGAGGGAGGGTTGGGGGGAAATCCTTGTGGAGACGGGAGGGGGGAGGGGAGGTATGGGATGTGGAACAGTCGGAGGGTGGATTGGAGGGATAAAATAAATAAATAGACAAAAAAAGAGAAAAAGAAAGAGAAAGAGAAAGGAAGGAAGGAAGGAAGGAAGGAAGGAAGGAAGGAAGGAAGGAAGGGAAAGAAGGAAGGGAAGAAGGAAGGAAGGAAGGAAGGAAGGAAGGAAGGAAGGAAGAAAGGAAGGAAGGAAGAAGCAAAGAAACGAAGAAAAAGGATCTCATAGTGTTTTTCCCTGCGAAGTTCAAGCCTGGGCATTATGAAATACTGGAACTCTGGCAGGCGGTTGCCCTCCCACTGAGAGCCTGGAGAAACATGAAGAATAGAAAGGAATGTCCCTATGTAAGGACCACAGTGTGAGGACAAATGACCTCTTTGCTCCATGGACACTGAAAGCAAGGTTTAGGGAAAACCTATGGTGGTCAAGGGGTACTGCAGGGATTCTGTCAAGAGGTCAGTTGTGGAGTCACTAGCTTCTCCTGGATAGCTGTACCGCTAGATCTCCAGGCTATACTTCCCAACCTCTAAACAAGACTCCACAAGACAAAGTTCAAGTGTCTGATTGTCAGCTCCATTTAAAGAATCTAACTCATGCCTGCTCACTTTCTTCTCACGTCCTTATATCCTGAGCTTAGTTGTGGAGCTCGGTACCATAGCCAACATGGGGAAAACAGGTAAGCAAGGACAGGACTTGTCAACCAGTTTCTGTTATCACAAATCCAGATCTACCATTCATACATATTTGCATCATAATTTTTTTTAAATTAGAAAGTACATTTAGTATGCTCACTATATTAATGTTTGACAGAATTCTCATTGGGAACATTGCTGCTGTCCAGTGTCATAGTAAATGAATATTTTCATGTAGATTATAATAGCATAATAAAAAAAATAAATCACAGCCGGGCGGTGGTGGTGCACGCCTTTAATCCCAGCACTTGGGAGGCAGAGGCAGGTGAATTTCTGAGTTCGAGGCCAGCCTGGTCTACAGAGTGAGTTCCGGGACAGCCAAGGCTACACAGAGAAACCCTGTCTTGAAAAACCAAAAAAAAAAAAAAAAATCACCATGGCAGCCTAATGTTTAGTTCAACAATCTGAAGGCATGCATCTATTAGTTCATTTATCAATATTATTTTTTCCCTGCACAGTAAACAGCAGATAACAGTTGAGTGGTGTTGCTTCAATAAACCATTTATCTAATTTAGTCTAATTAACTACTTCTTTAAGAGCATAAAGTCAATGGGGAGCACCAGGTGGACAGTTTAACCATACATTCATTTCTATTAGAATGCAAGGCTACTTTCCCACAATTATACTATTAAGAGAGGTGAGTACAGTCTAGCGATAGGAAAGGAATAGGAACATAGTCATAAATGTGGCCAAGATAGATATAGAACACAAAAGAAACTTAAGCAGCAAGCCTCTCAGCAAAATACAAAAGCAAGTAAGAAGTATAAGTAAAACAAGATCTGGGCGCTACGTGAATCTGCAGATTCAAAGCCCATTTGTCAAAACAAAAGCAGAGTGATAAGGGTCAACTTAGTGTGGAACCAAAAATGTCATGGTGGAGGCATTGACACTGAAAGGTTGACCCAGAAATTAAGAGATGTGGAGCACTAATGATTTCCCAGAAATATTTTCATATGTAGACAAAATTAATATACTATGTAGGTATTTCACACTTGATGCTAGCAAGAAGGCCGAGGAGAAGAGATATGTAGGTATTTTACATTAGGCTCATTGTATTGTAAATGGTTACTGGTGCCACATTAAAATACGAAGAAGGTTGAAGAAATATACTTTCATATGTAGGTTTCACAAATGCCAGTTTTAACTTGAGTCATTTTTCGATTCTAGAAATGAACATGATGAAAAATCCTCCAAAATGGATTTAAGATTAGTGATTACAAAAACATTATGTAAATGATACAATTGAATCATTACAACAATGTGCTAAAATTCCATTAAACTAGATAAATAACTTTGAAAAATAAAAAAGCCTGGCCACTCAGCTGCTAATAAGTCACTCTGACAAGCACTCATTATTTCTCTAGTATGTGTAATATATCATTCTAGAACCTGGAAGCTCAGCTAAGAACAAATGGGATGCTCAGTTCCTCAGTTAGAACCATGTGTTAGCTGAACCATGGTCTAATACCAAGAAAAAACTTACATTCACATAAAGGAGGATTAAACAAACACCAGTTTGTGTGTGATAAAATCAATCATGCTAGAAATTGTTTAGACACAATAACTTGATAATTCGTTCCATGAGGATGTTCACTAGAGTACTGTTTTAGCTGCAAAAAATGAAATCAGATGGTTAAGAACATTATGCTATTTTTATTTAATGATAATTCTATTAAATCCAGTATTGCTGAAATTACGCTATATATTATTCCCTATGTCCTATTAAATCTAGGATATATGGTGAAACTATATTTTATAATGTATGAAATATTTATATGTCACCTGTTCCTTTTTACCTAGTGTTTTCCTGTATATAACAAATTTACTGAAAATGATAAGGAAAAAAATCCTAAAAACATAGCAACAAATAAATTGTGGCAAAACTAAAATAGCATGTAAGAATATTACATCCAGTTTTCAAAGAAAACTGCTTTAGAAAATGTTCTAAATATAAACTATTATAAGAAATGTTAAAATATTTAAAATGGGTATTTCTGTATCAGTAATACATTTGAGTTATATTGTTTCAACAGCTTAAATTATATAATCCTTTTCCAAACTGTTGTTAAATGTTGACTTGGTTTCTTGTGTTTTCAGTGTTAATAAGTACATGGCTTTGTGGGCTTATTCCTTGAAGGGATTTGCTTTGGTCTTTGTCATGCCTCTTTGGTTTGATTAACTATGGCTTCTTTCTGCTTTTTGCATAAAATTGTTTTGGTGGAAGAAGCAACAAGATGCAGCATATCACTGGTTTCTCCTGAGGCCTCCTATTTTCCAGAGATTAGACATACTTATTCATGGCATCAAGTTACTATAACAATTCCCCTTAAGCCAGGGGCAAATGGCAACTCTCCTGACTGCCTTTTTGTACCTCAGGATGCTGGTGCCTCTTTTGTTCATGACTTAATACTTGACAGATAACTCCCTAAATCAAACCATCCATGAAACCATTGGCCTCTAGCAAAATATGCTGTGGCCTACTTTCAGCATCCCAGCTGCTAAGGATGGATTAAAACTGATGGTTTTAAAACTCTTGAAAGCCATAGAATACTGAGTTGTTCATCGAATTCTATTTGCTTTCTAACAAAATGCAATTAACTGTTATCATCCTCCAACTCTGAGCTTCAAAATGCATTAAGGTTATTTGACATTATTAAGACTGACTATAGAGTAGACAAGTAGTCAAATATTCATTTCCCAAGTATCAGAGCTAACAAGACACCAAAGAGACACTATGTTGCTCTTAACCCAGCTTGCTTCTTCGTAGGTGAGAAAAAGAGCAATGGCTCTAGCTTCTGAACCCAATACTTCATCCTTAAAACCCCAGATGGCCACGTTTTCCTGTACAGAGTCATTGGGTGACAAGAATAGAAATTATTCATCCATACCTGTGCCCCATGCATAAAGATGGTGTTTTCTCCATATCTATCTATGTTTCTCCCCTCATATGTAAAGATGGTCACTTCTCTCTATCTGTGACTCCATAATAAAGATATGCCTCTCTCCACATAATGCTTTATACATAAACCTGTCCATTTCTTTATATCTATCATCCCATATATAAACATGTTAGTTTCTCTATACGTATTCCCCATGTGTAAATATGGTCATTTTTCCATACCTCTGCTCTCATATGTAAACATGGGCATTTGTCTGTAAAACCTACCCTCATGTAAAACTTCTATGTGTTGGCCTCTGGGATTTTTTTCCATTTTTCTTTTCATATATGCAAGTTTTAAAAGTTGAGATACAACAACAAATGTAAGAGTCCTCATTGTCACATGGCTAGAATTCTGTGCTAGGATGACTAAATAATACAAGTTTGATTAATGATTGAAAACCCAAAGTAAATGAGAAATAAAGTAGGGAAAGCTATTTTATATAGGGTAGTAGAAATCCCACTTTTGAGGATATTCCTCTCAACATAGTACTGAATAACAAGAAAGATACTTCTAATCAGAGAGCCAGATGAAGACAATGCAGAAAAATGGAAGAACAATCATGAGGCAGTCAACTGACAAGAAATTAGCATGCTTCTTTATCAGCAGTAAACCAGGCTTCATGGTATGCTGCAGAACTAACTGCAAAAACTTGAAGGAGATGGTAATGTATGTTAGGCTGCTACAAAATGGTGACACTCTTAGAGATAATAGGAGCATTGAGGTTAGTGTCAGCTCAAGGAGACACCACTAGGGAGCTATAAGGACACAAGGACTCTGTTTAGACATTCTTGTAAAAATTGACCCTATATCTTTATAAAAATATCTTTGAGGTGATAAGCATGAATCAAGGAGTCCTGATAAAGTAACACAGATGAGAGATTTCCGAATAGAGGAATGCCTACGCTAATAATCATACATGGAAACAATAAAATGGTTCATTTATACTTCACATTTATGATGGGATTTTTCACACAACTGACTCTAAAGAACTGTTAACTAAACTCCAAACTTTATTGGTTATTTCAAAACTTAGAAGAATTCCATGCTAACTTCCATTCTCTAAGGGCTCATCTTTACACATTTCACAGTGACAGTACTTCATCTACATTTGTCCCAATACCTCACATTTCACCACAACCTCTTAAAAATACTTTCTTCTCTTTTATCCTGGCTTTCCTGGAACTCACTCTGTAGACCAGGCTAGCCTCGAACTCAGAAATCCACCTTCCTCTGCCTCCCAAGTGCTGGGATTAAAGGCGTGCACCAGCACTGCTCGGTTTAAAAATATTTTCATTTTTATATTCCATCAAAGTTGTTAAGGCACCTTACTTTTAAAAATGGTCTCAGATGTTCTAAATCATTTAGGAAAATGTTCATTAGCAATAACATTCCAACCTCTTTGCTAGAATGGTTAATCTGTCCAGATAACTCTATGTAATGACAATATGCATAAGATGGATGCTATACAATGAGATGAAGAGTGATGGTGACACCTATTCAGAATATTACCTTTTCTTATTGTTCCAAACTAATCATGACTTGCCATCTTTGGTGAATTGAGCTGTGATCACTACGAGGTATTGTCAATCATTCTGGCAAGAAAATACAGAACATGACGTGTCATATTAGATCTAGAGCTTCTAGCAAGAAGTTAGTATAATATGTGCTCAGAATTAAACATTTATTTTAATTTTATGTATCTGATTGCTTGCCTCCATATATGTATATGCAATATAGCAGTACCCACAGAGACCATAAAAGCATATTGTATACCTTGGAACTGGGATTATAGGAGGTTGTCAACCATCATGTGAATCTTCAGAACTGAAGCTGGTCTTCTACAAGATCAGCAAGTTCTCTTACTACAGAGACTACTTTCTCAACCTTGCTTGCCTTTAGCAAACCATATGGACACCCAAAAACATTTCTAAAAAATAGCACTCTATTAGTGTTCTCAGCAAGGTGCAAAATGTTTCTAGGCCCCATTAATAATGTCCATTTGACACCCTCAGATTGAATTGCCTCATATAATCTGAAAAGCTTTGAGATAGGTCTTTTCTTTAAAATTTCCACTCCAAATATTTAAGAACAAGGAAAATTTAGAGTAGTCAGATGACACCTGCTTTAGAAAGGATGAGGCACAGATATGTTATTAAATTTGGTCCAGTGCAAAAACCAAGATCTGATCTTAGCTATGCTACCTATATTAGACTCATGCGAGACCTAATTTAAGGTCCCCAGAGTAAGAAACTATCAGTGTGTTTAAAGAAGAAAGCCTAAGAGTGTTTCTTTTCTTTTCTTTTTTACTTGTTTTTTTTTCTTTTTTTATTAGATATATTCTTTATTTACATTTCAAATGATTGCCTCTTTCCTGGTTCCCCCCTCCCCTAAAGTCCCATAAGTTCTCTTCCTTCCCCCTGTCCCAAATCAAACCCCTCCCACTTCCCTGTCCTTGTATTCCCCTACACTGCTGCATTGAGTCTTTTCAGGACCAAGGGCCTCTCCTTCCTTCTTCTTGGGCATCATTTGATATGTGAATTGTGTCTTGGTTATTCCAACCTTCTGGGCTAATATAGACTTATTAGTGAGTGCAAACCATGTGTGTTCTTTTGTGATTGGGTTACCTCACTTAATGCAGTCCCCATCAAAATCCCAACTCAATTCTTCATAGTGTTAGAAAGAGCAATTCTCAAATTCACCTGGGATAACAAAAAACCTAGGAGAGCTAAAACTATTCTCAACTGTAAAAGAACTTCTGGGGAGATCAGTATCCCAGACCTCAAACACTACTACAGAATGTTAAAAACTGCATGGTATTGGTACAGAGACAGGCAGGTAGATCAATGGAATAGAATTGAAGACTCAGAAATTAACCCACACACTTATGGTCACTTGATCTTTGACAAAGGAGCTAAAATCAACCAGTGGAAAAAAGATAGCCTTTTTAACAAATGGTGCTGGATCAACTGGAGGTCAGTATGCAGAAGAATGCAGATCAATCCATTCTTATCTACTTGTACTAAGCTCAAGTCCAAGTGGATCAAGGACCTCCACATAAAACCAGATACACTGAAACTAAAAGAAAAGAAACTGGGGAAGAGCCTTGAGCACATAGGCATAGGGGAAAATTTCCTGAACAGAACACCGATAGTTTATGCTCTAAGATCAAGAATTGACAAATGGGACCTCATAAAATTGCAAAATTTCTCTAAGAGTGTTTCAAGAGGCTTAGCATTGTGCTTCTTAGCTTACAAATATAACCATTACTTATTATATAAATTATGGGGCTATATTTTATTGAAGTTATATGACTCCTTAATATCATACTTACATAAGACTTATTAGGCTGTTTTCCAGTTAGTATTATATTATGTTTTCGTTCCAAGAAAAGATATTTTTAAAAACTAATGCCTATCCCAGATATTCACAAAAGATCAAAATAAAATATTGGATTCTATAAATTGAAAATTTAAAGTGCCATGATCTTTCTGAGATATAAAAAGTAAATTTCAAGTTAACCTAAAGTTTTTATTTTTATAAGTGAGTTGTTGATGAATTGGAACAGCCAATTAATTATTTGTTTGAAATGATAGCTATTTAGAATGTTTGCATGTCCCAATATAGCCTTAATTTTGCTGTTTTCCTCTGACAGTAGAACCAACTTCCTAGCAACACTACTCTATGGACCAGGGATTTTCTCAGCTTCAGAAAATCTACTGCCTCATATGCTCAGACATGCTACTGTCTGTAGTAACTCAGAGAACTTTTGGTCTGTGTCAGGAAATGGACATAGGTATTGACAAGAGGAAGTATGTTCCTTCCATGACTTCTAGGTCAGGGTAGGTGTGGAAGTTACTTAGTTATGTCAATGAATTAGATGCTTTATAGTTCTCTATTACTTGCAGCAAGAGTCTTATCATCATGATTTGTAGATTCAAATGTATAAAATTTCTTTGATTATATATATTATAGGTTCATATTTTATTGATGCTATATAACTCCCTAAGAGCCAACTTAGATATGACTTAAACCAGTAGGTGATGAGAAAGGAGTCTATAAGTACAAAGAAGGAAGGGAAAGATGGATCAAAGTCATAAAAGACATGGGGAAAGAGAAGTCCACTGGTAAGAAGAGAAATAATAGCCTACAGTTGGCCATTCCCCACAATGAAAAGGAGGTACAAGAATGTGAATTTGGAAACATTCACATGTGTGTCAAAGTAAATTCTTTATTGAATATAAATGGGTTGGTTCACTAAAAATAAAATCAGTAGCTTTGCAGAAGGCTAACAAAATGTAAGGGCATTTCACATACAAATGGGAAAGAATTGTGGAGAATACAGATCAAATGAAATTTCCTGGTTCAAGTAGAGTAACAACAACAAAATTGGATGTGCTGGCTATCAGTCAACAGCAGCTATAGAATGGCTGAAGAAAGGTAGAAAATAGGAAAGGGGTATATCTTTAGTGCTTGGGTTTCTTTAAAAATAAAGACAGAAGAGCTGGACTGCAAATGGGCTGATATTACAAACACAGGTTTGCAAATTGGCTATGAATGCCGCCATAACTGGCCACAGAGGGAAGGAAATCAAGAGGACTTTGGAGGCCTCAAAGAGCACATGCAGAGTTCTATCAATACAAAAAATTAAAATGCCACATATTAGTTCAGGGGTTCCCCACATGTGTGTCATCACCTCTTGAGGGGTAGAATGACCCTTTATGGGAGCTGTATATCAGATATTATTATTCATATAAGTAACAAAATTACAGTTATGATGTAATAACAAAAATCATTTCATGGTTGGGGAATCACCACACCATGAAGAACTTTATGAAAGGGTCATAGCATCAGGAAAGCTGAGAATCAATGTGTTAGTTCTTTACAGTGTGGCGGATGCTTCTACTCAGGGATTGTTGCTGTTTCATCTGTTCCGCTTCTTACTTTGAAACCTGGAAAATTAAAACATGCTGTTTACAAAATTATTCCACTTACACCTAAAACTAAAACTCAAGTCTGTTTGACCATGCTCTATTAGTTTCAACCTTTAAAGGACTTGAAATTTACTAGGAACTCAAAAATAGAAGTGGTTAAGAGGCATGTGAACAGGTAAGTTATAATCTGAGGTGAGAAAGTAATTACTCACCATTCAAATTTTGATTACTAATGCCTAGACTAAAAAAATGTAAAACTGAGAATAAGTAGAAGAGAAAGTTACCCAGGAAGACACTCCTGGAAATCAGAGGGCTTATATGCTTTATATACTACTAGTATTATTTTTACAGGCATTTAATGAAAGTTAAGAAGAAATAAATGAATAAGATAAGGTGACATAAAGATGGGGCTGGGAAAAAAGGTCATCAGAAGTACACTCTTCTTTCCTACCTCACAATACTAACATGTCAGATATTTTTGAGTTAATAAAGACATCTAAATGTGTACGGGTATCACATGTGCACAAAGAGAGTAATGCAACCGACACTTGTGGAACTGGGGCAAAAAAAAACCATGGAGGATGAAGGTCATCTCGATATTTTCATACAATCTTGCATTTGTTAAGATGACTCTATGGTAAAGAGCACTTGCTGCTTTTACAGTGAATCCAATGCCCATTCCCAGCATCCATAATGTACCTCATAACTATTTGTAATTCCAGTTTAAGCATATCCAAACCTCTTTTCTGGACTCTGTGGATAACTGGCATGTATATGTTACACAGTAAAAACATAGACTATTATAAGTCTTCTTTAAACAAATA
Source organism: Tokudaia tokunoshimensis (assembly GCA_036184795.1). NCBI lineage: Eukaryota > Metazoa > Chordata > Mammalia > Rodentia > Muridae > Tokudaia > Tokudaia tokunoshimensis. The sequence continues at coordinate 98,603,739 of BTHU01000011.1, read as the reverse complement.
AATATACATCTATAAACATACATATGAAATCAAGTAGTTCTTTAATATTTTTGCAAGCTAATTAATAAATTTGTTTGTGGAGGGATACTTAAGTATATGGTGTGTGATACTCAGCTCTAATATTATTACTATTAATGGTCAGTGATGTATTTAATGCATGCATATAATCAATGTTTTGTTACAAATACAATTATTTTTCATAAACCTACTCTTTCAAAGTAAAAGTCATGCTTATTAGAATTTTTGTAATAATAACAAATATACCATAAATTAATATAAACTATTAAAATTCAAGCTCTTTAATCAAAGCCTATATCTCTCAATATTCAATGTATTAACCTCGATCTAAAACCATCTTAAATTTACATATAAATAAAAACATAAAGATCCTCTAGTATCTAGTAAGAATTCTACCCATCTCCTGAAGTACCTCTTTAATCCCTACCCTGACATCAGGTCATCCAGGAAATGTTTCTAAAGAATGATTGAGAATAAACACTTTCAGTAAAGGAGATAAATAAAAAACTAACTCACGAAATCAGGACGCCCTTTATACAAATGAAAAATGGGATGAGAAAGAAATTATGGAAACAACATTCTTTACAATAGCCATGAATAATATAAAATATCATGGTGTAACTCTAACCAAACAAGTGAAACACCTGTATGACAAGAACTACAAGTTGCTGAAGAAAAAAATTGAGGAAGATATCAGAAGATGGAATGTTCTCCCAGGCTTGTGGATCTGTACGATTAACACAGTGAAAATGGCCATCTTTCCAAAAGTAATCTACAGATTCAATGCAGTTCCCATCAAAATTCCAATACAATTCCTTACAGACCTTGACAGAACAATTCTTAACTGTATATGGAAAAGCAAAATTCCCAGGATAGCAAAAACAAATCTGAACCATAAAAGAATTTCTGGATTTATTCCTGACTTCAAGTGGTACTACAGAGCAATATTAATAAAAATTTCATGGTTTTGGTACAGAAACAGACAGGCTGATCAATGGAACTGAAACAACAATCCTGAAATAAATCCACCCACCTATGGACACTTGATCTTCGACCAAAAAAAAAAATGTAAAACCATACAATGGGGATAAAAAGATGTCTTCAACAAATGGAGCGGGTCTAGCTGGATATCTGCATGTAAAAGAATGAAAATAGTCCATATTTATTATCCTGCAAAAAAATCAAGTGTGTGGGGAGCCAAGCAAGGTCATTCAGCCATGGCTGTCTTATGTCCATGAGATTGTTGAACAAAGACCTGCCCAGGAACTGCCGGTACAAAAGGATTCCGAGAGTAACTACGGATCGCTCCACCCTTAACCACGGAATGTCCCTACGTGCACAAATACCAGATGTCTTCAACAGATGCCCTTTGCACTTCCTGCTGCCAAGAATACCTTGACCCCTCCCTCCTTTGCATTTTGCAAAAGTCACTTCCCCCTAGCTCCCCCTCCCAGCTTCCTCATCCCTATTGCTTAAAAACTGCTGCTTGTGTGACAATAAACGAAACCTTGACAATGGAACCTTGCTTGGTCTCCTTCTTTTCTCACCCCCCTTGACCCTCAGGTAGTGCCTCTTCGGGACCCTGAATAACTAGACCTGCTGGACGGGTCAAGTGGAGCCTGAACAGGGACCCGAAGCATGGCCAACTACTGGACGGAGGATCCCCGGGAGAAGGAATCGAGGATCTTTCATGCCGCATCGCTTGTGCGTCACTGGAAAGGGAGGTGAGTTTGGCCAAATAATTGTCGTCCGATTGTCATGGGGAAACAATTGTCTAAAGAAGCTTGTTTTATAGGAGAAATCAAGCGTTCACTCAGGGAGAGAGGAATAAGAGTCAAGAAAAAAGATTTAATTAAGTTCTTTTGTTTTGTTGATGAAAAATGTCCTTGGCTGATTTTAAGCAGCCCTGGTATACATCCACTTACATGGAATAAGGTTGGTAAAGATATTAATAAGCTTTTAAAAGCTGGTGACCCAGTGTCCGCTGCATTTTTTTAGTTATTGGGGCATTATAAGAGACATAATACAAGATGCTGAGAAAGGGGGCGAGAATGCCCGTCTCTTAACTATAGCAGAGGACTTCTTTCAGGCTTCACGCCGCCATCATGTAAAAACGAAAGTAAAAGCGGCGAGCCTCATTCTCCTTGCCCCTCCATTATTATCGATATGCTGGGAGAGGGGGGAAGTCCCCCACCCAAGATGCTACACAACCTGGAAGATCCCAGTGCGTCCAAAGACCCAAAGACCAACTATCCCCCTCTTAAAGAGATTTCCAACAATCGAAAAAGAGGCAAGAACAAACGATATCAATCTCGCCGTTTTTCTGATTGGACCTCAGTCCAGCCTCTGAGGCTGAATTAGAGAAGGAGGCCGCTAGATATGAGGAAGAGAGATATGGTCCTGGACCTCGACATTACCAGAGTTTTTTCACTCAAAATTCCGGACCCAATCGCCCCCCGCCCTACTTGCCCCCATTACCGTCAGCTCCCCCTGTGCCCCTGCCGATCGCAGTGGTAGAGGGACTAACCCAAACTAAGGCTACACTTTAGGCACAAATTACCGTCCTTAGACAAGTTTTACAATTACTGCAGGAATTAGGAGATCTTACTTTAGATATTCAAAATTTACAAGAGACCATGAGAAGGGGACAAGATGCCCCAAAAAGACCATCTAACACCATAAAAAGATCCCAGCTAAAGCTAACTTTTCCTGTTATGACCAGGGCACGTGCCAGACAAGCCATGGAGGATTCCTAGTTAGATAGCCTGAGGTCACGAACTAGACCGTCCCGAGATGGGCCCGAGCCAGATAGTACCTATCCTAACCAAGGGGAGGAGATTGAAGAAGAGACAGACTATGATGAGGTAGCTATAGATTCTGAAGAGGAGGACTCCGATCAAGGTGAATATGAGACTTTATGTCCCGTGTACAAGAAACTCAAACTTAAACATATGAAAGAATTACACTCAGCTATTAAAAATTATGGTTTAACTGCACCCTTTACCTTGTCCATTTTAGAAGGACTCTCGGGGTCCGGATATCTGACTCCTAGTGAATGGACTATGGCGGTGCAATCTGTCCCCACCAGAGGACAATACTTAACTTGGAAATCTGAATTCAAAGATAGGGCCGAGAGTCTGGCCTCTAGGAACAGAAAAAACCCTCTAGGCAGGACTGCCTCTTGGACGGCGGACAAGTTGTGTGGGAGGGGCCCATTTGCCTCCGAGGAAAAATAATTCGGATTGTCCCCTGGCATACTCACTCAAACAGCGCAGGCCGCCTTATCTGCTTGGAGAGTGGTTCCTGCTACAGGGGCCCTCACCACCCCCATAACTAAAATAATCCAGGGGGCCCAGAAACCCTACGCTCAATTTGTGGGGAGGTTACAAGAAGCAGCAGAGAGAATCCTAGGTCAAAGGGAAAGTGAGGGGCTCCTCATTAAGCAGCTTGCTCTTGAAAACGCTAACTCGGTGTGCAGAGCGGCGTTACGAGGCAAGACCAAAGATCTTGATATTACAGGAATGATTAAACTTTGCAATGATGTTGACTCCTTCTCACATCAAGTGTCCAAATCTATCAGTTTAGCTATCTGGGCTGTGTTCCAAAAAACTGGAGATTCTGGCGGCCCTAGAGGCAAAACATGCTTTAGATGTGGGCAGCCTGGTCACTTTGCTAGAGAATCTAGCACTCTCAACCCCAGCCAGCCATTTAATCCCATCATTGGCCAAGGGGCCCCTAAGCCTACCGCACCGGGAGTTTGTCCTCGCTGTAGGAGAGGCTGTCACTGGGCCAAGGAATGTCGGTCTAGAACTGATGCTAATGGGCAAGCACTCCCTGCGGTCCAGGGAAACGGCCAAGGGGCCCCCACACCGGGGCCCCTACCCACAGATGACCACACACCCCCAAGTACAGCACCAAGCTCCTGTGGCACCAGCTTATCTAGGGCAACAGCAGGGAGCGCAGGAGTGGACCTGTGTGCCTCCCCCCACACAATTTTGAACCCTCAAGATGGTGTTTAGGTTCTCTCCACAGGAATTTTTGGACCCCCGCCATCTGGCACATTTTTTCTCATTATAGGGCATGCCTCAGCTACCATGCAGGGTCTTAGTGTCCATCCGTCACTTGTGGACACAGACTGTACTGGAGAGATAAAAGTTTTAAGGCAGAAAAGGGCCCGGTCACCATTCTCCCTGGTCAGAGAGTAGCCCAGGTGCTCCCTCTCCTGCTTGATTCCTCTGGTGCTCACATGGGAGGGCTCAGAGGAGAGAGCCAACCTGGTTCCTCTGATGTCTACTGGGTCCAGCAACTCTCTAAGGAGCGCCCCTCCTTGTGCCTTACCTTGGATGGGTGAAAGTTTGACAGCATTATAGATACGGGAGCCGACACCACAGTTCTTAGTTTGAGCTCCTGGCCTTCTGCCTGGCCTCTCCAGCCCTCGATGACTCATTTACAAGGCATTGGCCAGTCTAAAAATACCTTACGAAGTTCAAAGTTGTTGACATGGAAAGATTCAAAGGGGAATTCGGGCACTGTGCAGCCTTTTATTGTTGAGGGCCTCCCTGTCAATCTTTGGGGGAGAGACATTCTCTCTCAAACGGGGATGATGATGTGTAGCCCCAATGAGGTGGTTGCTCACCAGCTCGCTTGGGGAGCTAGTGCAGATTGGGGTACTCCTGACACCTTTGTCCCTCAAAAAAGCACGCCCGAGCTTTTGGGTTCTAACTGGTCCCCCGGGTGCTCCACTGAAGGCAGGCGAAAACACTTAACGCTCCTTCACTGGGGACTTTATGTCTGCCCGGGAGGTCATTGCGACCACTCCATTGCCCGAGCATGTGAGTACGAATCTGACTTTTACTGTAAAACCTAGGGCTGCAAGACTACAGGAGACACTTACTGGAAACCCAGCTCCTCTTGGGACCTTATTACCGTAAAAAGAAAGTATCCTCCAACACACAATCCTAGCACCCCATACCTAAAGTGGGAAGGAAATTCCTTGGCATGCTCCATTAAAAATAAAATATCTAAAGGGTGGTACAGCCCCCTCCAGATTGCCTTTACAGAGACGGGCAAAAAATTTGATTAGGAAAACTCTAGAGGAGCCCAATGGGGTCTCCGCCTATATAAGGATGATTATGATATGGGGCTAACCTTCAAGATCAAGTTATCAAAAATGATCCCTGCTCCCCAAGCAGCCGCTGTTGGCCCAAACCCTGAGCTACAGTTAAGAGCTGGAGGTAATAGACATCTATCTGGAAACCAGGTCCCTGCAACACCCACTATCCCAGATACCTGAACACCCAATCCTTTGTTTCAGTCTACTCTACCTATGGGTCCTCCCTCGTCTACTGAGCTTGTGCTATCATTAGCTAATGCTTCGATACAAGCCATACATGAAGCTAATTTTTCCATTTCAGAGGAATGTTGGGTCTGTTATTTACCCTCCCTGCCCTTTTACGAAGGGATTGCAAGCTTTGGAGAATTATTACCCACTAATGATACCTTGCTTCTGTGGTGGAGTCCTCCAGAGAAGCAAGGACTCACCCTTGGCCAAATTTCTGGCCTAGGCATGTGCCTTCTGGGGCCTGATATGCTGCACCCCAAGACCCTGATTGAGGTTTGCAATCAAACTATTGTAATTAATGCTTCCTTTCAATACGTTGCTGTTTCTAATGATTCTTATCTTGCTTGCTCCTCAGGATTGACCACTTTTATAGTTTCAGCTGCCTTTTTAGAGAATAGAGAATATTGTGTGTTTGTCAAGCTCCTCTCTCGATTGACCATTCATGATTCTGATGAGCTCCTTAGTTTTTGGGAAAGGGGAACTCATTTGCCCAGACAAAAGAGAGAACAGCACTCACCCTGGCTATACTCCTTGGTTTGGGAGCCACAGGGGCTGGAACAGGAATTGCCTCCTTGATCACTTCCAGTTAGCAGTATGCGCAGCTCAGCACGGTGGTCTATAGAGACCTACAAGAGCTACAGTTAGGACTAAAGAATCTTAAAGATTCTGTAACATCCCTCTCTGAGGTAGTGTTACAAAACAGAAGAGGTTTAGATTTGCTCTTTTTACAACAAGGTGGGTTATGCACTGCCCTTAAAGCAGAATGCTGTTTTTATGCAGACAAGACAGGATTGGTTGAAGATAGCCTAAAATAGGTCAGGGAAAGTCTAGAAAACCACAAGACAGAAAGAGAGAAAAAAGAATCATGGTATCAAAACTGGTTCTCTACATCCCCTTGGCTCTCTACTCTGTTACCTAGTCTTTTGGGACCTTTGGTGGGCCTTCTCATGCTCATTTCTTTTGGGCTGTGGGCCTTCCAAAAATTAACTCTTTTTGTCAAGTCACAGTTGGATGCCGCTTTCACCAACAAGCCAGTTTCAGTGCAATACCTTTGTCTAGAGGTCAGACCCGAGTGCCTACGAGGAGCCTTTGGGCACCCCCTCTGCTGGCCTCAATTTCTTGATCCTGGCTGCAGACTACTGAAACCCTTGGTATAAAAAGCTTTGGAGACATCCATGACGGGAGTATCATGATGCCACATGCCAGATGCACACCTGAGAGCCCGGCTAACTCAGTCGGTAGAGCACAATCCCAGGGCTGTAGAGTAACTCCATGACAGGAGTAGCGTGAGGCCATTGCCCAGGGAGCAAACTCCTACTGGGGGTTCTGGGCATGGAGGCACCTCACGTAGCCTAAGACAGAGGCTCTACCCCTCTCTTCTAGGTGCTGGCTGTGGGTGCACATCATGTAGCCTAAGACAGACTCTCCATCAATTATACAAAGAAGGGGTGATGTGGGGAGCCAAACAAGGTCATTCAGCCATGGCTGTCTTATGACCATGAGATTGTTGAACAAAGACCTGCCCAGGAACTGCCGGTACGGATCGTTCCACCCTTAACCGCGGAATGTCCCTATGTGCGTAAATACCAGATATCTTCAACAGATGCCCTTTGCACTTCCTGCTGCCAAGAATACCTTGACCCCTCCCTCCTTTGCGTTTTGCAAATGTCACTTCCCCCTAGCTCCCCCTCCCAGCTTCCTCATCCCTATTGTTTAAAAACTGCTGCTTGTGTGACAATAAACGAGACCTTGACAACGGAACCTTGCTTGGTCTCCTTCTTTTCTCCCCCCCCTTGACCCTCAGGTAGCGCCTCTTCGGGACCCTGAATAACTAGACCTGCTGGATGGGTCACAAGTGCAAATGAATCAAAGATATCAATGTAAAATGAGACAAACTAAATCTCATAGAACAGAAAGTGGGTATAGGAGACAATTTCTTCCTAAAGAGTATACCAAAAGCCCAGACTCTAAGAATGACAATTGATAAATGGAACCTCATGAAACTGAAAAATTGTAAGGTGAAGGACACCATCAATAAGACAAAGGAGCAGCCTAAAGATTTGGAAAAGATCTTCACCAAAGTTGCAGATATCTGACAGAAGGCTAATATCCAAAATTTATAAAGAACTCAAGAAGTTAGACACCAACAACCCAAATAACCCAATTAAAAAAATGGAGCTGAACAGAATTCTCAACAGAGGAATCTCAAATGGCAGAGTAAGCACATAAAGAAATGTTCAACATCCTTTGTCATCAGGGACATGCAAATCAAAACAACCCTGAGATTCCACCTTACCCAATCACAATGGCGAAGATCAAAAATTCAGGTGACAGCACATGTGTGTGAGGATGCAGAGAAATGCGAGCACAACTCTGTAGCTAGCATTGCAAACTGGTACAACCACTCTGGAATCTGGTGGTTTTACCTGAAGACCCAGCTATAGCTATAGCACTCCTGGGCATATACTCAAAAGCTGTACCACCATATCACAAGGTCATACTCCACTATGTTCATAGCAGCCTTATTCATACTAGGTAGAAACTAGAAACAACTTTGATGTCCCTCAACTGAGGGACAATGTGTAAAAAAGATGTGGCACATCTACACAATGTAATGCTATTCAGCTAAAAAAAAAAAAAAAACCAAAAACAACAACAACAAAAAACTTCAAGAATTTCAAAGACAAATGAATGGAACTTGAGAATATCATCTTAAGTGAAGTAACCAAGACCCAAAAAGACATGTATGGTATGTATTCACTGATAAATGGATATTAACCAAAAAAATGCAGAATAGCCATGCTACAGTCCATAGAGCCAAAGAAGATAAACAAGAAGGAAGGTCCAATAGAGGATGTTTGAATCTCACTCAGAAGAGGCAATAAAATAGTTATAGAAGGCAGATGGAAGAAGGGTAACTGGAACTGTGTATAAGAGGGATGGGAATGAGAATGGGGGGAAGGGTCAGGATCTGGTGTGGGGAGAGACAGGGGAGATGGTCATATGTTCATAATGAATGGAAATCTGCAGCTGGTGAGGGAGGTGAGCATCTTGAAGATATACAAGAGACCTGGGACAAAAGAGGCTCCCAAGAATGAATGGGAGTGACCTTAACTGAGAATCACAGCAGTGGGCGTACAAAACCTGAAGAGGCCACCTTCTATAGCCAGGCAGAAACTCCAGTGGAGCAATAGGTACACCAACCCATCCACAAACATTTTGACCAAATTTTATCCCGTCTATAAAATATACAGGGACAGGGAATGGATCAGAGAGGAAGGGAATGGCCAAGCAATAACCAGCCCTTCTAAAGACTCATCCCAAGGGAAAACACCAATATCTGATGCTACTAATGACACTTTGTTATGCTTGGAGACAGGAGCCTTTTTCCAGTGTGGGGGATATCAAGGTAGGGAGGCTTTCTCTCAGAGGAGAAGGGGAGAGGGGGACAGTGTAAGAGTGGAACAGGGAGGTGGGAGGGACAATGATCAGACTATGAAGTGAATCAATAAAAAGAAAAGAAAAAAGAATGATTGAGAAGAATTAGTCTTTATAGTCTTGGTTCCTATTGATCTATGTGTGTGGTGGGATGAGCTGTTATTGGGTTAAAAACAAATCAACAACAATAAAACAAGATCACCAAAGGGAAGAGCTGTATTCATCTCCTGCAAGTCCTAGTTATACAGGAAAGAGTCTGAGCTCATTGCTGGAAAGTGACTTCCCCAAGATCAGGTAGCTCCTCCAGAGGAAACCCAGACTTCTACACCTTGGCAAGCCACATTCCTGTCAATATTTCTGTGCCCACATCTATTCATATGATCTACTTCAGAAGTACAGGATTTTCCCCAAATCCTCTGGGGTTTGAATGAGAATATAATGAATAATAGTCTAGTAATTTATTATCTTCTGAATTGTGATTTCTCCTTTTTTTCTGGGCATTGCTCCACCATAGTGCACTCTCCTGTCAGTTCTCTAGCATAAGGTCTGTGAGTGCAATTTTCATTTGTGAATAACTTGAAAGTGACAGAAGAATAGTTGCAGCAAAGAGGAAAGAGTAAGTTTGCATTTAATAGAAGGTATTGTTCTAAAATACCCAGGCTCTTACTGCCGAGGAAAGGCCCTACTTTGGAGTTCATGTATATCCTTCATATATTAAATCACTCTGTGGCTTTTTCACTGTCTCACATGCATTCTGGTCAAGGCTCCTATTCTATTCCCTTCATTATCAAGCTCTATATCTTCCCATCCCAGGCAGTTCCTCAACTTTACAAGCTTTAGTTTTTATAACCAGACAGAATGCATTTTTCCTAGACAAAAAAGAAAACAAAAAAACAAAAAACAAAAAATAATCCCAACTTCAGCAAGAATTAATTATATTTTCTAAAACACTGAACTTTGATATTTTTTGAGGACCTCCCTGTTCCTCTGACTAGTTTCCAACAATGTATTTACAGATTCTAATGATAGTTTGAAGTCCACCTGAAAACACTCTTTCATAAGGATGTGTCTTTCTCATTTTGTGAAGATGTAGATTTTTCTAAGAAGTTGATTTGGAGAAAGACCCTGTGTGTCACTAACTGTAGTGCAGTAGTAGGCAGAAGAATCTGAGATGGCCATAAATGTAATGGAACTCTCCTCACTTTTCTAGAAAGGTCTCCACACTGTCTCTGTTCCCTGTGAAGTTGTGTCATACACAGAGCAGATCAATGAAAGAAAAGCATAGAGGAACAGGGGCTCCCTTGCCTGATTCAACACTCTAGGGGATGCCAGAGTTTACAGATGCTGGCTTCAGAGCCAAAGTTTCCTCTGAGTTTCAAGGGTGCCTGAGATTTGCTTTCATTTTTCTTGCCTGTATAGAATGCTTCAAGGCACTCTTTTCCCTTTAAGTGTATTTCAACTACACTCTGATACCCAGTGGCTTTTTTCTCAGGTATTAAGATTCTCACCACTTCTCTAATTCACAATTTTATTTTTTCTTTAATATATATGCAACTTTGGCAACTTGCCTAACTTTTTACTGAAAACTGACAGACTCATAAGTGTTTACACTCTCTCTATTCCTTTGATAGATCTTCCCTGAAGGTTCCCCTGGCAGAGAGAATTCTACCAGGAACCTAATGAACAATGACCTCATGTAAATGGACCCCTGTAAGGTTAAGGGTTTTGAAGAATGAAATAGGGTATTTGGTGAAAAGATAGGTTGAAGTTCTATGTAAAAGTTAACAGAAAATTGTCTGAAGAAAACACAAACAAGAAGAACCTTCTTATCTGAGACCTTAGTAATGCAGGTGTGGACTTGTTTTCATTTTAGAAAAAAAATGTTTAACACCTAATTATTCATTCTGCACCTTAAAGATTTATCTTCAAATTACATATAATTTAGATCCTGTTCATCATGAATGAGACCTTGACCATCACATTTTTCACAATGGCTTTCAAGCAGAGTACAGGAAGACTAAATTGACTCTTTCCCTCTTGCTTGGAGAATAAAATAACTTTCAAGTTCCAAAGAGTCAGGGTAAGAAATTCCTACTAAGGTTGATAGTAGGGCAGTCAGCTTTATGGTGCCAGGGTAGAAGAGGGGAGGGAACCAATTCCTCTAGTCTTTATTTGAGTTATCAGCGTTGTAGCTCTCCTTGACACATTCTCCATAATCCTGGACCATTACAGCCTCACTGTCCCTTGAAAACTGAATTTGGTAAAATCAGTACTTTTAACTGTAATATCTGAAACCTGTAGAGCTGTTGTGGGTATCAGGACCTGGACTAGAGAAGTCAGTTATACCTTTTTTTGGTTGTACATTTGGATTTATCTGAAGAATATGGTCTCTGCAGTGAGCTAACTACTTCTCCTTTCTACTCATAGTTCAATTAGAGCACCCAGGTGGCACAATGCTTCACATATGTCAGTCAGGGAAACAGACCCAATTCTATGCTGTCTTATTTGTAAGATTTTCCAGAAGAGTCAATAGCATCAGCCTGGAAGATATACTAACAATTTCTTTTTTTTTTCATTGTTTATTTTATTTTATTTTTTTAATTTACATTCCAAATCACTTCCCCTTTCCCGTTTCCTCCCTCCCCGAAAGTCCCATAAGCCTCCTTCCCTCCCTCTTTTCTCCATTCAACCCCCTCTCGTTACTCTGTCCTGGCGTTCCCCTACATCCAGTCTTTCCAGGACCAGGGGTCTCTCCTTCCATCTTCTTAGAAATCTATTGATATGCGGATTGTGTCTAGGATATTGAATGGATTCAGAAGATGTGGTATATCTACACAATGGAATACTACTCTGCAATTAAAAACAATGAATTCACGAAATTCCTAGGCAAATGGTCAGATCTTGAAAATATCATCCTTAGTGAGGTAACCCAATCACAAAAGAACACACATGGTATGCAGTCAATGATAAGGGGATATTGACCAAGAATCTCAGAATACTCTAGATACTAACAATTTCTAATGGGGGGGGGAGTTCATATCAGGTAATCAAAGAATTATCACATTCAAAGAAAATGGACTCAAGTTTGATAGCTGATCACAATGTCCAGAGACCTGCAATCCTTGGGTATATGTGTATACTGTTTTTCAAAGTATGACAATTATTTAACATAAAATATTGAGATGAAATCTGAAGAAGAAATACACTAGCCTCAAGGTTTTGAAATCTCTCACAATATTTCATAATCACTGTGGTTGTTTTTACATAAGCTCAAACATGGGTTGACAGCTTTTACTCCAAAAGAGAAAGCTATAGTTCCCTACTATGATTGTTGTCTGGATTTTTCATGACATATTTGTAGTGAAAAAAATTGTAAATTTGAAAACTATAACTTTACATTAGAGAAACCTGGTGAGCCACTTTAACTACATTCATCCCTAAATGACACGATCTATAAACTACAACTCCTTACATTCTTTGCAGACAACAATAATCACAGCACAATTTCGAGGAATATCGGGTATCCAAATCAAGATATTTTATATATTACTTGATGTGTTCAAATGTTTAACATCTTTTTTTTTAAAGATGTATTTATTTTTATGCATCTGAGTGCTCTATCTGCATGTACACCTGCAGGCCAGAAGAGGAAATCAGATCCCATTATAAATGGTTGTGAACTATCATGTGGTTGCTGGGATTTGAACTCAGGACCTCTGGAAGAGCAGCCAGTGCTCTTAACCTCTGAGCCATCTCTCCAGCCTCAATGTTTAACATCTTAAACACAGCAAATTACTAAGAAAGAGGTAACATTATGATGAAATAAAGTGATGTTGTGGACCTCTGTCCACAATAGTTTCATATGCTAATATCTCAAAGCCCAGCATTGAAGAACATGGCTCCATTAAAATGTAAGATCTGTAAAAAGGAAATCAAATTATTCCAAAATGAGTTTCTGTGAATGAAGCCTTCATCCAACATGAGTGACGACCATATGAGAAGTGGGTAGACAGACAGAGAAGGAAAATCAGGTGAATGCACAGGGAAATGACTGAAGACCAGAGTAAACAAGTCACAGACCCACTGAGCTTGATTTGCTGCCTGGAGAACTGAAGAGAGAAATTTTGTTGCTTATGTCACAGTGAACACATTCTGTTGTTCTTAGTTTGAGTTGCTTGAGCATATTAAAAGACAAAGTGTTTGGTGTGGGATTGTAGAAGACAAGGAAGCAGCTTGGAAAGGCTAGTGAAAACTGAATGAAGTTTAGTATGAAATAATTAGTACTATGAATGTTCTTATTTCTTAGATTTCATAGCTCCAAGATACTAAGACATAGACACTATTAGAGAAACAGAGTAAAACAGTGTGGCAACCCTCTAATATTTCCAATTTTCCTATGAATAAGATTTCAAAGGAGCAAGCTAAAAAACAAAAGCCAAATAAGAAACCTAAACAAGATACAATGTATAAGATAGGAAGTCGTAGCACTACAACAGAACCCTATAAAAAGCACAATAAAAGAGATGCATTGAGGTGAAGTCAGAGAAGAGATAAGCGGGTACTGGGAGGGAGGCCAGAGAGCTGTCACTTTTAATGAACCTTCTCTGCTTTATGCACACAGCCTTTCACTCTATACTCAGGCAGCCCTTGTTGTCATTATTGGAATCTTCCCTCATTTTTGTCTTGAGAATATTAAATTTGAACAGCAACTCCACCAGGGCTGATGCGTGAGGAGTCAGAGACATTCAGAGTTGAGACAAGGGCATACTGAAAACTAGTCTCAGGTCATCACTCCCAGGTAGAGAGTCCCTAACCACCTCTCTCTCTCTCTCTCTCTCTCTCTCTCTCTCTCTCTCTCTCTCTCTCTCTCTCTCTCTCTCTCCCTCCCTCCCTCCCTCCCTCCACCCCCCTCTCTCTCTCTCTCACACACACACACACACACACACACACACACACACACACACACCTGACCACTCTGAAATTACAAAGGTTCTCTTTGATACAGATTTCAAGTTAGAGATGCCACTGCTGTTGTTGCTGCTGCTGTTGCTGCTGCTGCTGCTGATGATGATGAAGATGATGACGTTGAAGATGGAAATGATGAATTTTTTGGATTTGTGTATCCACCAATATATGAGGTTCAGAAGGCATGTGAATTTATGTTGTATCCTGAAACTATCAAGAGTTCATAATTCTTTTTGTTTTTTCTTTGTTTGTTTGTTTGTTTTACTTCTACAGTGCTTTGGAGAAGGGAAAGCATCCTATTGCTTTTAGTAGAGCCCTCAAAATCAAACCTCTTTTCTTGTCATTTGTCATAAGACAGCCTCACTCTCTGTTATAGTAGCATGGTACATGCTCAATTAATATATGGCAAATGGTGGACAAGCTAAAAATAAAGATAAAGCATTTCAACTGGCGATTTCACTTTCCATTACTACTTTGCAAAATAGGTAGATGTCAAATAATTATGGCACCCCAGTAAACTCTGTGATAGGGGCATGAGAAAGGGTAATGTTAGACTTAAGCAAACAGCTCTTAATAGGAAAGAGCAGAGTCAATGACTATAAATCTCAGTTTTGAGGACATGTAAGAAATCATTCTTAATGTAGAGCATGATATTTAAGGCTAGGGAAATAACACATGTAAATGTGCAGAGAAAGTCAGACATACAAGCATGTTGAGAAAACTCAGGTAATAATTCTTACTTCCTGGGAGCAAATAATGCTTAGAATTATGAACTTAAAATAATTACTTGAGTTTTTTATATTTATTAGATGTTAGCCCTCTACCTCATGTGGGATTGGTAAAAATCTTTTCCCAATTTGTTGGTTGCTGTTTTGTCCTCTTGACAATGTCCTTTGCCTAACAGAAGATTTGCAATTTTATGAGTTCCCTTTTGTCGATTTTTGATTTTAGAGCATAGATTATTGGTTTTCTGTTCAGGAAATTTTCCCCTGTGCCCATGTGTTCAAGGCTTTTCCCCACTTTCTCTTCTATTAGATTTAGTGTATCTGGTTTTATGTGGAGGTTCTTGTTCCACTTGGACTTGAGCTTTGTACAGGGAGAAAAGAATGAATCAATTTGCATTCTTCTACATGCTGACAACCAGTTGATCCAGGACCATTTGTTGAAAATGCTCTCTTTTTTCCATGGGATAGTCTTAGCTCTTTTGTAAAAGATCAAGTTACCACAGGTGTGTGGGTCCATTTCTGGGTCATCATCTCTATTCCATTGATCTACCTGCCTGTCACTGTACCAATGTCATGCAGTTTTTATCACTATTGTTCCATAGTATAGCTTGAGGTCAGGGATGGTGATTCCCCAAGAATTTCTTTTATTGTTGAGAATAATTTTCACTATCCTGGGTTTTTTGTTATTCCAAATGAATGTGAGAATTTCTTTTTTAACACTATGAAGAATTGAGTTGTAATTTTGATGGAGATTGCATTGAATCTGTAGATTGCTTTCTACAAGATGGCCATTTTTACGATATACAAAGAACTCAAGAAGTTAGACTTCAGAGAACCAAATAACCCTATTAAAATGGGGTACAGAGCTAAACAGAGAATTCTCAACTGAGAAATAATAGCTGAGAAGCATCTAAAGAAATGTTCAACATCCTTAGTCATCAGGAAAGCACAAATCAAAACAACCCTGAGAGTTTCACCTCATACCAGTCAGAGTGGCTAAGATCAAAAATTCAGGTGACATCAGACGCTGGCAAGGATGTGGATAAAGAACACTCCTCCATTGTTGATGGGATTACAAGCTGGTGTAACCACTCTGAAAATCAGTCTGGTGGTTCCTCAGATAATTGGACATAGTATTGCCTGAGGACTCAGCTATACCATTCCTGGGCATATACCTAGAAGATGCTCCAACATGTAATAAGGTCACATGATCCACTATGTTCATAACAGCCATATTTATAAGAGCCAGAAGCTAGAAAGGACCCAGATGTCTCTCAACAGAAGAATTGTTACCGAAAATGTGGTACCTTTACATGATGTAATACTACTCAGCTATTAATAACAGTGACTTCATTAAATTCGCTGGCAAATAGATGGAACAAATACCATTCTGAGGGAGGTAACTCAGTCACAAAAGACAACACATGGTATGTACTCACTGATATTAGTCATCCCATATACAGTCACCAAACTCGGATGGTATTGTGGACACCAGGAAGTGATTGTTAATGGGAGCCTGATATGCCAGTCTCCTGAGAGGCTCTGCCAGAGCCTGACAAATACAGAGGTGGGTGTTTGCAGTCAACCATTGGACATAGTTCAGGGTCCCTGATGTCAGAGTTGGAGAAGGGACTGAAAGACCTGAGGGGGATTGTAGGTACATGGTGAGGGGGGCAACAGTGTCAACTGACCCAGAGCTTCTGGGAAATGGACCACCAAACAATGAATACACATGGAGGGACCTATGGCTCTGGCCGTTTATGTGGCAGAGGATGGTCTTGTTGTAATCAGTGGAAGGAGAGTCCCTTGGGCATGAGTGTGTTTGATGCCCCAGTGTAGGGGAATGCTAGAGCAAGAAGAAGGTAGTGAGTATGTGGGTGGGAGAGCACCCTCATAGAGCCATGGGGAGGGTGATGGGATAGAGGATTTCCAAAAGGGAGACCTGGAAAAGGGAAAACATTTGAAATGTAAATATAGAAAATGTCCAATTTTAAAAAAGACCAAAAACTAAACTAAAATAAAAAATACTTCCTTGACACATCTATTACTTGACCTCTATTTACTACAAAATGACATTTACAGAACTCTGAATTTTCAGAGAGAGTATACTTCAACTTTTTATATACAAAACTTAACAAGCAATAAATTTGGGCCATCTTCTTTCTACAGATATCTATTCCTTAATTAGAGACATACTCACCTTTCACAATAATAAGATTTTTTAAATTTGTTGCCACAACTAAGTATAATCCAATGAAGAGTGTGTGTTCTTGTATCTGAATCATAGGAGGAGACAAAGGTGAACCACCCTAGATATGGGAGATTACATATGCGAGATTACATTTACAAGATATTATTAACTGGAGTTTAGCAAGATAAAGAGAACATGAAGATGGTGAATTATTTCCAAAAGCCTAAAAGGATTGCACACATACTAGACAGCATTTGGGAGGCTCATTTGGTACTAAATTCATGTTATAGAGTAGAAGCAAAGCAGAAAAATGTTCCATATCTATTCTCTAACAGCACAAGTTGTCATTAATTGCTGTAATCTAACTGTCCACCTGACAGATGTGTTTAAGCAAATGCTTGTAAGCCTTTAATGATTCAGAAACTTTCGCTGAGCTTGGGCTGATAACCACTCATCTCCATGAATAATGAGACTCATCACATTGTCTGACTAACTACCATTAGCAATCCTAGTGAGTGATTTTACATCATATCCTCTTCTATAGATTTCCATCCAAAAGGTACTTTACAAGAATATATTATGTATCTCTGTAGCTCCTTTACAGAGATAGGGAACAATGCAGTATTCACTTAACCAGTGATGTAGAATGTGAGGGATTAGTCTGGAGCCTACAATCTGTGGGTTTAAATCTAGCCCTAGAGGCCTTAGTATAAGAATTTTCCCAGGAGGCTCCCTGCTTTGTCAGTTTTACTATGTATACATGATGAAATCCTGGGAGCATCACATTTCTGTTCCCTCATTTATAATTCATATTTTAACACACACCTTAGAGAGTGTATAAACATCTTTAGAAAATACAAAAATGCTACTTATAAAGACCAGTAGTCATTTTTCCATGCTTCTAATACTTATTTGACTCATTTCTGTTGCAGAGAGCTGGCTCACTGATCTCAAATCAGAGATTCAATGAAAACATAAAAACACAAATATCAGACTGTCTTCTACTTTAAAAGCCGTCTCCCTGAGAACTTCAGTAGAGGGAGAACACACATAAGGTGAGGGAAGAGCTTCCTTTTCTATGGCTGAGTAGTGACTAAAGGGGCCTGCAAAAGTGAAAGAGACAGAAAGAATTTCTTATGGTTTAGACTTAACTTGAGACTTATCTCCTTATTAATTTAACACTGCACAATACAGCCCTACTAACTATAGGTACACCAATGCATGCAGATGTTTAGAACTTGCTCATTTTTCTAAAGTGAAAATTGTAAGCGCTGGAGAGATGACTCGGTGGTTAAGAGCACTGACTGCTCTTCCAAAGCTCCTGAGTTCAATTCCCAGCAACCAAATGGTAGCTAACAACACTATGAAATGAAATCTGATGCCCTCTTCTGGTGTGTCTGAAGACAGCTACAGTATACTCATATGGATAAAATAAATAAGTAAAAAATAAAATTAACAAAAAAAAAGAAAATTGTATCTGTGGATTATCACTTTCGACTTACTATTTTCCCATTAATTCTATGATTCTCTGTATTTATTTTAGATGCCTTATATATAGGAAATGTGGAGTATTTCATCTCCTATATGGTTTATTGCTCCATGCAAAGCATCATCAAGTGTCACCCATGTTGTATTTATTACAGATTTTCCTTCATTGTGGATACATTTTATTAAGAGAGGTGGCAGGGTTCCTTTATACATTTCGGCGTAAATTCTTTTATTTTTTCATTCATTTTGTTATTTATTTAGTTTCTCTGTGTGCTGTGACACACTTTGAAGAACAAACACAACAAAATAAAAAACAAAAACAACACAAAAAAAACCAAACAACAACAACAAAAAAGAACTTTCGTGAGTTGGTTCTCTCATCCAGCAAAGTGTGTCCTAGGGAACGAGCTCAAGCGATCAAGCTTTTGGAAGGTCCTTTGATATTCTGTGCCATATTATCAGCCCCACAAAATAATTCTTAATGAATTGCTTTGTCCTTCCCATGTCGCTATTTTCCAAGGCTGGGCATTTTAGGTGCTTGATGGTGACTGGGAGATGCCAGTATCCTGTGTGATAGCAACAGAATGAATGCCCAGAGTGATGGGTTTTTCCCAAGAAGGAACCAGAAGATATCTGTGGGGCAGTAATAGCTCTGACCCAAAGCCAGACAGCAGGACATTAGGCTATGTAAGAGAAGATAGATAACCACCAAGAGGGAAGCTCATCACCTTCATGTGGACCAAGTGAACAAGTAAATAGTTGAGTATAACAAGAGCCTGTATCTTCACTGTTTGGTAGGAAAGGAATAAATATGACAAGACAAGAAAGTGGCCTGTGATATGGTAGTGGAGAAAGAATTGGCAGTGTAATTGTTTTGGTTTTCAATTTAAAAAGAAATACAAATGAATCAGAGTAGTTGTAGACGTACATTGATAAGCACCACTTGCTCTGTACCTCTCTGTAGAGGGGGCTTTCAAGGAACCAGCATCACATACTCTCCCTCTTCCTCTCCATACATAAAACAGGGAGTACGTTATAGTGGGATACACATCCCAGAGGTTAAGAGCAGATAGGACACCATAGTCTTTGCTCTAAGACACTGTTTCATTGAAATGCACATGAATTTCTTGACAAGAGACAGACTCTAAAATAATGTATATATAAAAGGAAGAATCAAATTAGTTCTATTTACAAAAGATATGATCCTGTACTTAAAAGACACTCAAAGCTCCAATAGAAAATGCTTGGATCTGGTAACAATGTATAGCACAGCAGTAGAAAAAAATAATACATGAAAATGAGTGACCTTTCTGCATCCAACAATGTACTAGCGGATAAAGATAGTAATGAGAAAAATCCCATTTATCACTGTTCAAAAAAAAAAAACCTAGAAAGAAATCTAACTAAGAATAGAAATGAAAACTTGAAGACAATGAAGAAAGTAAAAGAACACACTAAGTCATGGAAAGACCTCCCTTGGTTCAGATATTTGACATTAATCACTATAAAATTAGTTATGCTATCAAAAGTAATGTATAGAATTAACACAATCCTTACCAAACTTTCAATTCTAATTTTCATATGGCTAAAGGAAAATATCCTGAAGTTCATATGGAAGTACAGTAGAGTAGAGCATGAATAGCCTATATCCTCAAAAGCAGAAAGAGCTAAGCTGGAGGCAGCATATTAGCAAATCAAAATTATACTCCACAATCATATTAACAAAAACACCAGACTATAGATCGGTGCAATAAAACAGAAGACACAGAAACAAACACACAGTTACAGTTATGTGATTTTTAAACCAAAGTCTTAAAAACACACTTAACAAGTGGTACTTGAAACAATTTGTGTCTTTATGTAAAATACAGATATGCTTTCTCTTACACTTAATAAAAGTCAATCCAAAGTGAATCCAAAATCTTAGTGGAAGACGGCAAACCCTGAAACTGTAAGAGGAAATTCAAGGTAAGAAATACTTCAAAGGTTTTAAACACAGACATCACTTTTTGAACAGGACCAGAGAGCACAAGAAATAATGTGAACCATGGAGAAATGAAATTTTAAAAACCCTGAAAATCTTCTTCAGAACACAGAAAACAATTACCAGAGTGAAGAGTTTGCTCATGGAGAGAGGTTAAAATGATCTTTGCAAACTATACATAAGATATAGGTTAATATTTAGGAAGTATGAAGAAATGCAATATTAAACACTGAAACAATCAATATATGGGCTAATAAATTAATTTGTTTTTCTCAGAAGAAATATCATTAGCAAATGAGTATTTGTTAAAAGGTCAATGTTTTTAGCCATTAAGAAAATGCAAATTAAAACTGCTTTGTGATCCTACCCCCAATTCAATCCCATTCATCCCATCCCAATTAGAATGGTTATCCTCAATAAAACAAATGACAATGTTGCTGAGGACATGAGGAAAGAAAAATGCTTATACACTTTAAATGGAATATCAACTGTTGTATCTTCTATGCAAGTCAGTATAAGGCTCCTGGAAATGCTAAGAATTGACTGCTGTTTGAACAAGCTATGCCAGTCTTGGGCTTGTCCTGGAAGCTTCAGCAAGAGCCCTCATCTCAAAGGCAAAAAGCAAAAACGTATGAAATCTTCCTCTGGGCCCTGCATCCCCTCCTCAACACTTATATGAGTCTACATCATGAAAATTCACACACCACAAACAAAAATGAATACTGAAATGCACTTTGTGTTCAAAGACATCAATATACTTTTAAAAATATGTCTAACTTGACCCAGCTTCATTTATATACTATAAGTCATGTCTGAAAATGCATATGCGAGTTTTATTTAGATGCCAGTATGTTGATATGAACATTTTCACCTTTTCAGGAAGCATGTTTGAAGTATAGTCCACATAACTACTAATTAAATATCTGGCATTACATGCAAGCATCCAAGTATAGACTATTTTCAATAAGAAAATACCCTGAGAAAAGCTGCATGAGTCGGGAGTTCTTTATGGCTCATAGTTTGAGTACAGCATCCCATTGTGACACAGAATGCACAGCAGAAGGACAAGAGAGCATGAAGCAGGACTAGAAGGTCACCTGATCAAATGAATTGGTACCATTCATAGTTATGATAGGTATCCCTTCTGAATTAATATTAACCTAATCAAGAAAATTCCTCACAGATATGCCCAGTACTAATCTTATCTAGATTGTCTTTCACAAGTGTGCTCAGAAGCTTGTCTCCTAGGTGACAATTGATAGTAACAATACAGGAGATGAACAGACATTTATTCTCATCAGATATGGAACAAACCTATATAAATGTTTCAACCAAAATCTAGCTTTGTGAACCAATATGTTTAATTGCGCTTAATTGCAAGAGTGTAAAGGGGATCACCTTCAGGATTATGAACAGCTTATAGATAGTTAAATCATGAAGAAAATCTCTTTAGCAACAACCAACTGGTCATATATACTCAGAATATGATTGGTCTTTTGAACTTCTCCACCTAGCAACCATTACTATCTGTATGAAATGTGCTTCATGTTCAAAAACATCACTATGCTGTTGTAAATTTGTCTGGGATATTAAGTTCCTCTGGGAAAAGGGCAGTGTCTCGAGGGCCCCTCTCACAATGAGGAAATTTGATGAAATGAGATTTTTCGCTGTTGATCACAAATGTTGAGAATTCAGAAGGTCAAGTCATACCTCATCTGGGAAGCTGTATACAACATTTGATGGTTTTTGTCTTACAGATCCATTTACACATATGTCATGTTTATATGTGTAGGCACAGCCATTCTTTCTATGTAGTTTTGAAACCAAGGATTTTATAAAACAGCAGATAGAATCTTCTGTGGGAAAAACTCTTCAACACTGAGTACATAGAGTTGCTTTTCATAAAATCACAACAAAATAAATAGCCCCAAGCCATCAAAACATTACTTACAGTGACAAAAGTACAACTATTTCCAGAAGAATAAATTAGGATCCAAAACTTTAAGGCAATGGCTATGAATGTTTATTTCTATTTTGTGTTATAGATATTTTAATTACCTGATGGCATATGTTTCTGCATGTGGGCTTATGTATGTGTGACTGTAGGTGCTTACACAGTTCAGAAGACTTCAGGTCCCTGAAACTAGACTTAGACGTGGTTGTGAATGCAAGAACTGTAAACCAAACTCTGATCTTCTATAAGAGTTCTTAACTGCCTGCCCTTCTCACTAGCTCCTAAAATTTTTTTATGATACCAAAATTAGCACAATATGAAAGGCAAGACAAAATAAGAAGAATTTATGGATCCATATACATGATTAAATAAGTACAATAATTGTCAATAAAAGACAAGAAACCTGAACTCAATAGGACATCAAAAAGACCATGCACAATGATCAAGCTGGATTCATATCAAGGATGTAAGGATGGTTCAACACAGATAAATCAGTAAAAGTTAAAAATCGATAAATGAAAGACAAAAATTATAAGATCATTTAAGTATTGCAGAGAAAGTATTTGATAATATTTCACATAACATAATCAGCAAACTGGGCTTAGAAAAGCATATCTCAGGATTCTAGATGTTATGTGCAAAAATGAAAATGTCATGTGTAATCAAAAGTAAGACAAAGATATCTGCTTTCTTCAATTTTCTTTGATATAATGTTATAAATATTACCATTAACAATAGAACAAGGAAATGGTATAAAGCATTTGCATTGTCATGGAAATTAAATTAGCCACATTGGCAGGTGACGGGTTTTATACATTGAAATTCCTAACTATGTCATGACAATGTTGTCAGACTTATATATAGACTCGGTAAAGCAGCAAGCTACAAACTCAATGCACAGAAAAGGACTCATGCATTTACAATAATAAAATTGCATAAAATTAAATTAAACAATTTCATTCAAACCAGCACAAAATTAGAAATAAATTTATCCAAGGTAATGAATGATATCTATAAAAGTTATTATCATACACAAATTAATAATAGAGACACTAATATGGAAAATAACTTGTGTTAATTGGTCAGGAGAGTGCACAAATAACCATAAAACCAAACTGATTAAAGGATGCAATTCTTTTCTTATTATTATTTTATTAATTAACATTTCAAATGTCCCCCTTCCTGGTCTCCCGTCCATGAACCCCCCCAAACCATTCTCTTCCCCTTTGTGTCTAAGAGCATGCTCCCCCACTTACCCACCCACTCTCATCTCACCTCTTTAGCATTCCCATTCTCTGGGGCAACAAGCCTCCATAGGACTAAAAGTCTTCCCTCCCACTGAAGCCAGATAAGGCAATCCTCTGTTACATATGTAGATGGAGCAATGGACTGGGCCAGATATACTCTTTGGTTGGTGGTTTAGTCCCTAGGAGCTCTTAAAGGTCTGGTTAGTTGATACTATTTTTCTTTCTATGGGGTTGCAATGCCTTCAGCACCTCCAGTCCTCCCCGTAGCATCTGTGACTCCTGATCTCTTTCCTAGATTTTCCATCTCCAGGATTGTCTCACTTTGTGTTTACTTTAACATTTCTATTTCCATTTTAAGATTCTAGACAGTTTTCTTCAATTCCTTCACCTGTTTGATTGTGTTTTACTGTATTTATTTAAGAGGTTTATGCGTTTTCTCTTTAAGGTCTTCTACCTGCTTACCTGTGTTCTTCTGTATTTCCTTAAGAGAACTGGGTTTTAGTTTGTTTGTTTTTTGTTTTTTTGTTTTCATTTATTATTGGTTATTTTATTTATTTACATTTCAAATGTTATCCCCCTTCTCAGTTTTCCCTCCACAAGCCCCTATGTCCACCTCCCTGCCCCTGCCTCTATGAGGGTGCTCCCCCACCCACTCACCTACTCCTGCCTCAGCAGCCTAGCATTCCCCTAACCTGGGTAATCAAGACTCCACAGGACCAAGAGGCTCCCCTCCCAGTGATGCCAGACAATGCCATCCTCTGTTACATATCCAACTGTCGCCATGGGTACCCACTGTGTACTCTTTGGTTGGTTGTTTAGTCCATGGGAGCTCTGGGAGATCTGATTGTTTGATATTGCTGTTCTTCCTATGAGGTCGCAAACCCCTTCAGGTCCTATAGTCCTTGCCCTAACTTCCACATTGGGTTCCCCACACTCAGTCCAATGTTTGGCTGTGTATCTCTGCATCTGTATTGGTCAGGATCTGACAGAACCTCTCAGGAGACAGCCATATCAAACTCCTATCAGCAAGCTCTTCTTGGCATCTGCAATAGTGTCTGGATTTGGTGTCTGTATGTGGGATGGATCTAGAGGTGGGTCAGTCTCTGGATGGCCTTTCCTTCAGTCTCTGCTCTACACTTTGTCCTTGTATTTCCACGTGTGTTCTTTTGTTACTGAATTATCTCACTCAGGATGACATTTTCTAGATCTATCCCTTTGTCTGCGAATTTCATGAAGTCATTGTTTTTAATAGCTGAGTAGTACTCCATTGTGTACTACATGTGAGCCACATTTTCTGTATCCATTCCTCTGTTGAGGGACATCTGTGTTCTTTCCAGCTTCTGGCTATTATAAATAAGGCTGATATGAATGTAGTGGAGCATACCGGTCTTATTACATGTTGGAGCATCTTCTGGGTATATGCCTAGGAGTGGCATAGCTGGGTCCTCTGGTAGTACTATGTCCAATATTTTGAGGAATTGCCAGAGAGATTTCCAGAGTTATTGTGTCAGCTTACAATCCCACCAGCAATGGAGGAGTCTTCCTATTTCTCCACATCCTTGTCAGCATCTGCTTTTGCATTAGTTTTTTTTTATATTAGAGATTCTGACAGGTGTAAGGTGGAATATCAAGGTCGTGTTGATTTGCATTTCCCTGATGACTAAGGATGTTAAACATTTCTTTAAGTCCTGCTACTTTTGTTGTTAGAGGTGGAATTTTATTTGTGTGGCTATCTTCTTTTGGATTTGTTGAAAGAAGATTGCTCTCTTGCTTTTTCTAGGGTGTGGTTTCCCTCCTTGTGTTGGTGTTTTCCATCTATTATCTTTTGTAGGGCTGGATTTGTGGGAAGATATTGTGTAAATTTTGTTTTGTCATGTAGTATCTTAGTTTCTCAATCGATGGCAATTGAGAATTTTGCTGGGTATAGTAGCCTGGGCTGGCATTTGTGTTATCCTAGGGTCTGTATGACATCTGCACATAATGTTCTAGCTTTCATAGTCTCTGCTGAGAAATTTGGTGTAATTCTGATAGGTTTGCCTTCATGCTACTTGACCTTTTTCTCTTACTGCTTTTAATAGTCTTTCTTTATTTCGTATATTTGGTACTTTGTCTATTATGGGATAGGAGGAATAACTTTTCTGGTCTAGTCTATTTGGAGTTCTGTAGGCTTCATGTATGTTCATGGGCATCTCTTCTTTAGGTTACAGAAATTTACTTCTATAATTTTGTTGAATATATTTACTGGTTCCTTTCTATATCTATTATCCTTATGTTTGGTCTTCTCATTGTGTCCTGGATTTCCTGGATGTTTAGGGTTAGAAGCTTTTTGTATTTTGCATTTTCTTTGACTGTTGTGTCAATGGTATCTTCAGACCCTGAGATTCTCTCTTCTATGACTTGTATTCTGTTGGTGATGCTTGCATTTATGACTCTTGATCTCTTTCCTAGGTTTTTCTATCTCCAGGGTTGTCTCCCTTTGTAATTCCTTTATTGTTTCTATTTCAACTTTTAGATCCTGGATAGTTTTGTTCAATTCCTTTACCAGTTTGGTTGTGTTTTCCTGTAATTCTTAAGGGCTTTTTGTGTTTCCTCTTTAAGGGTTTCTACCTGTTTACCTGTGTTCACCTGTATTTCTTCAAGGGAGTTATTTATGTCCTTCTTAAAGTACTCTATCACCGTCTTCAGATGTGATTTTAAATAAGAGTCTTGCCTTTCTGGTGTGTTGGGGTATCCAGAGCTCACTGTGTTGGGAGAACTGGGTTCTGATGATTGCAAGTACCCTTGGTTTCTGGTGCTTATGTTTTTACCCTTGCCTCTCACCATTTGGCTATCTTTGGTGTTAGCTGGTCTTACTGTCTCTGACTGTGGCTTGTCCGTCCTGTAAGCCTGTGTATCAGTACTCCTGGGAGACCAGTACTCACCAAGAAGTATTTGGGTATGGAAAACTGTGGCACAGGTTTAACTCCGGGGTGCAGATTGAAACTGGAAGGATCCTGCCCCCTGATCTTCCTTGGTACCTCTGCCCTGGTAGTTCTGAACGGGTCCCTCTTGGGCCAGGGATTTGAGCAGAAGTTGTGGTCTTACCTGTGCTCTCAAGTTTCTCAGCACTTCTGGGAGACCGGCTCTCTCCTGGCAGGATTTGGATATGGAAAGCTGTGACATAGGATCAGCTCTGGGTGCAAATGGAAACTTGAAGCCTTTTTGTATTTAAATTGTAGGTTTTCATGTTGAATATGGAACAGTTTAGAGGTTTAGTCTATTATCATCATGGTGGAAAGCATAGAAGCACACAGGCAGTTGTGAAGCTGGAGGGTCGGCTGAGAGTTCTACATCTAGGTGGGCAACAGCAGAAAGAAAGACACTGGGAGTTGGTTTTTTTTTTCTTTTATGTCTTCCTTAAGGACCTCTATCATCCTCATGAGATGGGATTTTAGGTCAGAATCTTGTTTTTGAGGCATGTTAGGGTATCCATGGCTTGTTGTGGTAGGACAACTGGGTTCTGATGATGCATTGGTTTTGGTTGGTTACGTTCTTGTTTTTGCCTCTTTCCATCTTGCTATCATTGACGTTAACTGACCTTGCTGTCACCAACTAGAGTCTGTCCCTTCTTGTAAGAAGGTGGAGCTCTGTGAGTTTGGTTAGAGCAGGCCTTCTGGGAGGCAAAACAGTGCTATCTCTGGTTAAGGGTGGGTCTTTTGTGTCCCTGGTTATGCCAGACCTCCTGAGAGGCAGGCCGTATCTGCGTATGAGTTACGGTGTGGAGCTGGAGTGCCTGATCTGCAACAGGCTGAATTGTGGACTGAAAGGAAGACATGTCTCTGGAAACACAAATAGGTCCGCATCTGCTGGGCCCCATGGGAGTCCCAAATATGCCAGGTATTAGAGGGTACTCACCTGTAAACCTGGTTATGACAGAATTCCTGGGAGTCAGGCTGTCTTTGAGTGTTGGCAGGGCTACTGGAGTACCTGAAGTGCCGCAGGCTAAGCTGTAGATATTCTTCATGGAAAAAGTAAACAATCTTAAAATGCAGATGAAATTACATAAGACCCAGATAAACAAAAGTTATGTTGAAGAAAATGAAAAAACAAAAACATGAATTTGGTATCATAAAAATAACAGAGTTGCAAATATATTAGATAGTTATTGTAACTAACACACCATGAGAGTAACATTAATTCAGACTTATGAAACAATGAAATAGAATAGAGGACTCAGAAATTATCTACATTCATATCTCTAATCTATTATTAATAGTGTTACCAATAATACTCAGTGAAGAAGACAATTTTGTTGATAAATACTATGTAAATATGTAGGAGAGTAAAAGAACATTGGTTTTTCTCATTGTACAAAAACCTAACAAAAAGTAGACTAAAAACCTCAATTCTAAACCTGAAGCTATGTAATTATTACAAAAATATATATGAAAAATACTCTCAAATTTTAGTGTAAGTGATGATTTATTTTAGATATTCCTATAGAGTCCTATCAACTTAATATTTTCCACAGCAAAGAAATAACAAACAATAGTTAAGAAATAACTCACAGAATGAGGAAAATATTTGCAAACCATTTATCCAGGAGTCTTGATAAGAAGACCACACATAGAATGCACAAAAGATGAGTACCCCCAAATCCATCTTAAAACATGCCAGAAAACAAGATAGTTCTCAAAAGAAGACATACCAGCTAGGGGTATTAACACATCTCTTTGATTCTAGTACTTAGTAGGCTGGGTCAAGATTATTTGGGGCATTATGTTATTGGATGTACATCATATAAAGATGCCACCATTATGCAAAAAAGACAACCATACTGCTATGCTAACTGTAACACTATTCAGAGTAGCAAAACCACCCTATAGGTGCTGGAGTCACTGTCACTGAGCGCAGCCCATGCTGCTGCTGCTGCTTGCTCATGTCCGCCATCCTGCACTAGCAGCCTCAAAAGATGGCAAAAGTCCAAGATGGCAACTCTCAAGGACCAGCTGATTGTGAAACTTCTTAAGGAAGAAGAGGTCCCGCAGAACAAGATTACAGTTGTTGGGATTGTGCTATTGGCTTGGCTTGTGCCATTAGTATCTTAACTAAGGATCTGGCAGATGAGCTCGCCCTTGTTGATGTCACAGAAGACAAGCTAAAGGGAGAGATGATGGATCTCCATCATGGAAGCCTTTTCCTTAAAAGACCAAAAATTTTCTCCAGCAAAGACTATTGTGTAACTGAAAACTCCAATCTGGTCATTGTCACATTGAGGGGCCTGTCAGCAAGAGGGAGAGAGCCAACTCAATCTGGTCTAGTGAAACATGAACATCTTCAAGTTCATCATTCCTAACATTGTGAAGTACAATCCACACTGGAAGCTGCTTATTGTCTCAAATCCAGTGGATATCTTGGAAATCAGTGGCTTTCCCAAAAGCCGAGTTATTGGAAGTGGTTGCAATTTGGTTTCAGCTCGATTCCATTTCCTGATGGAAGGTTGGGGGTTCACCCGCTGAGCTGCCATGGGTGGGTTCTGGGAGAACATGGTGACTCCAGTGTGCCTGTGCGGAGTTGTGTGAACGGTGCCAGTGTCTCCCTGAAATCTCTGAACCTTGTATTGGACACTGATGCAGATAAGGAGCCATAAAAGGATATTCACAAGTACATATGAGGTGATCAAGCTGAAAGGTTACACATCCTGGGTCATTGGGTTCTCAGTGGCAGACTTGGCTGAGAGCATAATGAAGAATCTTAGGTGGGTGCATCCCATTTCCATCATGATTAAGGGTCTCTATGAAATCAATGATTACATCTTCTTCAGTGTCCCATGTATCCTGGGACAAAATGGAATCTCAGATGTTGTAAAGGTGACACTGACTCCTGAGGAAGAGACCCTCCTGAAGAAGAGTGCAGAAACCCTCTGGGGAATCCAGAAGAAACTGCAGTTCTAAAGGCTTCCCAGTATCCTAGCACCTCACTGTTCAGGCTTCAGCAGGGTTTCTATGAAGACCGCACACTTCTCATCTGAGCTGTGGTTGGTGGTCTGGAGAAAAATCTCAGTTCCCATAGCTCTGCCCTGCTGCCAAGTGGTACTTGTGTAGTGGTAACATGGTTAGTGTGACAGTCCCACACTCTCCAAGACACACTGCCAACTGTGTGCAGGCTTCAATTATCCTGCGAGCCTGCTGCATTGCTGCCATACGCACTCTTACCAAACATGCCTAGGTCAATGAGTTCACAGTTAGTGATAATCTGGCTCCAGTGTGTAAGTCTATAATGCATATCTTGTGCATAAATGTTCTACAGGATATTTTATGCATTATATGTGTCTATAATGCACGCTGCAATATTATGTGAAATGTAAGATCTGCATATGGATGATGGAACCAACCACTCAAGTGTCATGCCAAGGAAAACACCAAATAAACCTTGAATAGTGAAAAACAAAACAAACAAACAAAAACAAAACAAAATAAAAACTCACGATATCAATCCTGATGCCATTCAGTAAAAAAAAAAAAGAAAAAAAAAGGATAAAGAAAATGTGAACATACACAATAGTTATATTGTGTGTTTGTGTGTGTGTGTGTGTGTGTGTATGTATGTATGTGTGTGTTTGTCAAAAATGGGTAAAATGCTGTCATTATGTCATTAGCAGCAACATGTATGGCACTGGATGTCCCTAGGTAAGTGGAATAGCCTATGTAAAATACTATATTTTGTAAGTCATGTGTGCAAATTAATTATCCTTGCTGGAGAGCTGAGCAACATAATTCCCACAACATATCAAGAAGAGAAAAGTGAGTATGTGAGAGAAACTCAGTAAGAGGAACTAAAATATAGAGGGTAGGAATTTTGTTTTACCTGTAGTTCAATAGAGTTACCACTGATATAATCTATTATACACTTTACAATGTCTATTAATAGTCTATGAGGCTCACAATGCATAAGAAATTATTAACACTTGAATGGATAGAAATGCTTACTAATGTGATTTAATTATTACTCATATCATACACATGGCTAATCACCACATCACATAAAGATATATAATTATATATCAGTCACAGTTTTTAAAATGTGATATGTAGTATAGAAAGATAATAAAAACTCAAATAATTTGAGTTTTTACTGAAAATATTACTTAGGGATCAATGAAAAGAAAAATATGTTTTAATAATATTCATAGGATTTATATTATATTGGAAATTATGAGTCATTGATGGATTATTTAAGGTGTAAAGGAAGGCATGCATAGGTTGTTTTGCAGAAAATATTTAAAAATGGTGTAGCACATTCCTGCCCTAGTGCTGGTGACCAATGGGTCACACGGCTCCAGAGAGATGATCTCACTTGTGCACTCTCTTGGCTTACCAGCTCTCCAGCCCGCATGGGGCCTCAGGGTCCATCCAGGCCATCTCTCTGGTGCCTCATTCTCCCAGTTCCTCTTGCTACCAAACAATGCAGCTCTACACACCCCAAGGTCAGCCATCTCAACACTTAATTACCTGGTAGAATCAGGACTCTTAAAGCTTAATTTACCAATCAGATTTATGTATCAATAATATCATAATTTAAAAGATGCCACTACACTAATTTCAGAGTCAATTGATAATGATAAAAGCTTTATCCCAATATTTCTAACGTTGTGAATTCATAGCTACTTGTGGCTGGAAAAGGTCACGCAGGTACATGTCAGCAGCCATCCTGGTTCCTCTTCTCCTCAGAGAAGCTTTCTCCTTCTCCCTGCAACTCTTAGCTCCACCTGCCTTTTTCCTGTCCAATCACAGGCCTCCTCTGTACTAATGTAATTGGACAGGGAAAATCCTGCAACAAGGTCGTGTGAAAATACTATGACATCTATGGATTTAAGTAATTACAAGGGTCTCTGCACCAATCATCCATATGTATCTAGTTTATATAGATGTGCTTAAATTAAAGTGGTTTAAATCACCAATGTTTTTTTCCACTGCTATTTATTTTCATCTATTATAAATGTTAGAGTTGAACTCAAAATCTTATGTGTGCTAGACAAGCACTGCTAGCTACACCATCTAGTTTATAAATACATGGGTATGAATGTATATGCTGGCTGGCTGCATCTGCATCTTATGTGTGCAGTGTCCATGAATAACAGAAAAATAAGTTACAGTTGTTGAAAGTGGAGTTATAGGCAGTGTGTTTTCTTGTTTTGTTGTTTTATGGAAGGCAATTCTATGTAGGCATCATTGAAGAGTTCTTCTCACAAAATATGAGTGCTGAGAACATAACCCAGGCTCTCTGGAAGAGCAGTAAGCACACTAAACAACAAAGCAAATTTATAACTGCATAAATGTAATTTCTAATCTTCTGTACATGTCTACACAAATAAAACTGATTTTTTTCTTTTTTGTAAGCTAACTTTGCTTCCTGTTTTAAATTCTTGTAGAACTTCAATTTTCTTAAAGATACCCCAGTAAGTCCCTATTTTAGGAGTATGATTGGCTTGTCAACACTTCTCAAACAGCCTACAGTTTTATTTTCCCTTGTTGCAATAAGTAGTACCATCAGCACAACAATAGGCAGAAACAAAATAGACTCACTTATGTCTTCTCAATATCAATTGGTACAGGACTCTACATCAATATTACTATGTTGATTAACTGGTAATAATTGATTTTTGTTTTTATTTTTAGAAACTAGTTGTTCTAAACACAGAATTCCCATTACATCTGCCCCCATTCCTACTTTGGAAACGCTGAATGTTTTCTATTCTCTGTTGCTTTCCCAACAATTACAGAGCTGATGCTCTGTTTTGATTGGTTGTCAGGTCTGTTGCTAAGTTTGAGTCCATGCATACGCAGAACTGAATTAACTTGGGCTATGATAGACTTCTGTGTGCTGCATGTGTTTGACTCACCAATCGAATGACCTGTTCCATTCCAGATAGTCACTTGTTTATTGACTCCTATAAACCATACCCAGAAATCATTGACACTTGTTGGTGACATGCTGCAATAACTTTTGTGTTTTAAAAGAGGCAGTGGTAGAGAAAAAAGTATTGAATAATGAGTCTTATCTATTTTTCTATTGTGAAGAAACACTATAAGAAAGGCAACTTATAGAAGAAAGAGTTTATTAGGGGAGTACAGTTTCAGAGGGCTGGAGTCCATGATCATCTTGGTGTGTGCATTATATACAGAGGGAGGGCATTAAAGCAGGCTAACAGGCAAGTCATTGGAGCCTCTTAGCCTCAATGATCTCCCCCAGTGGTATAATTCTTCCAATGAGGACCCACACCTCCTAATCTTTCCCAAACAGTTCTACCAACTTTGGACCAAGTATTCAAAGATATGAACTTATGCAGCCTTTTCATCAAACCAACACAATAGTCTTCCTATATACATGTAACTATGGAGAAAATAATACCTAGGCTTCAGCGAGTTGTATTCCAAAGAAGTTTTCTTTATGACCAGTCACAAATTAAAAATTTAAGACATACACACTGATCACAGAAAATTTTATAAAAGGAAACATTTAACTGAGGCTTGTTTGCAGTTTCAGAGGTTTTGTCCATTATCATCATGCCAGGGAGCATGTTGGTATGCACAGTTCTAGAAAAGTAACTGAGAACTACATTCTGACGTATAGTCTAAGAGAGATGTTAGGCCTGGCATGGGAGTTGAAACCTCAAGGCCTATCGCCAGTGACACACTTTCTCCAACAAGGCCACACCTCCTAATGCTTCTAACCCTGTCAAAGAGTTTCATTCGCTAGTGACTAAGTATTCAAATATAGGAGCCTTTGGGATACATTTTTATTCAAACCACCATGGACACCATACACTTTTGGAAAGCAAACTCTTAACTATTTTATAGTTTTGGTTATCATAGAAATTGGATCATTTTACACATAAATATCTCATTGCATTTTAATTGTTCAGAAAATTATGAATATAAAAGTATAGCACGCAATTACTGCTTGCTCATAAAATACTGTAATTATTCCCCTAAATTCAAATGCAACCTCAGAATAAGGGCAATATAAACTCTATTCAAACACCATAAATATTTTATTAGGCATTCAATTTCTCATTTATATTTTTGTATATTTTTTTCAGAGACAATGCCATCAGTACTTGCTTTGAAGAGGAAAAGATTTTCTCTAGTTTGTACTAAAAGTTACTCATACAAGTTAATCATGGAAATTTACCCTCAATTGAACACTTTGCCTTTTACAGATGAGATACTGAAACACTGTTAAAGATAAGAATACAATATTGCCACTGACATGAAAGATTTTTAAAAACTACTAGGTATTTTATCAGCCAATGCAGAGTAGGTTTTAATAATGTTGAGGGAGGGGAAAAGCCAACAAAGACAGAAAAAGAAATGATCCAGGTTTCCAGGAAGCTAGAGCCAAGCCGAATAAGAAGCAGTTACAGAGCCAGTAGCTCATGTACTTCTGCGATTAACAACCAGGAATGACCACTCTCTTGCACATTTCAGTGTGTACTTCAGGGACTTGACTGAAACTCTTCTAGGTCTACTGCCAAGATTCATTGTCCGGTGAATTCTAGTGGATATTCTATCAGTGAGAGAGGCTGCCCAGTGATCCCGGAAAAGGAACAGTAGCTTGATCATCGTTACACCTGCAGCAGCTGTGTCGGTGGGAGCAGTAGCTGTGCTTCTCTGAACACCTGCAGGAAAGCACTAGCTTTTGTTCAGTGTTCTGTAGGTTCCCTGGATTCCATGATTTCTGAAAATCACGCTGTGTTTCCTGACCTCCCCAATGTCTTCCATTACAAATGTCTAAGTTCTTGCAATAATCCCTTGAAAGTCTTTTTTTTTTACCAACTCTGATACAGTATTTGGCATTATACCATGTCTAATAGTCATTAATACTTGAAACCTAGGAATGATTAGGTGACAGGAAGTCTTTTACTACTATCAGTGTGGCTTCCTAACAATAATAGGCTTAGCTGTTCTAAGAGACAGTAGGAAGAAGTCATTGACATTGCTTCTGCTCTAAAAGCAAGGATGGTAAATGACTACCAAATATTTTCTTCCATGCCTACATGTTTTCCTGAAGGCAAGTAGAATTATTATTAACTTGATTCCCTAGAATAATGTCCTAAGTCAGTGAAGTCATAGCTCAATCCATGTCAAGAGTGATTTTATGAATGTACTTCATAAAATTTGAATGCATACAAATGATTTCACAAGTACATGCCATACATAATAATATAGCTGTTAAATAAGACTGCAGAATCAGCAAAACAGCAAAAATAGTATTCATCAGATATCCATGGTTTTCTTTTAAAAATATATTGTGTTGTTCTCTACTGATGGTGCCTAGTGACAAGTTTGATAAAATCATTTCATTCAAATATATCATGAAATTTGACTTTATTCATGCTATTTATCATTCCACTTGTTCCCTTTCTTTTCCAGATAGGTTTATTTCAGTTTTCATGTCTCATCCATCATCGTCTGTACGCATGAGTGATTTTATATGTCTACATAAAATCTGAGATACACAAAGGAGAAAAAACATTTTTTGTCTATTTATTTCATAATATTATATTTTTCAGGTATCTGCCTCCAATTGTTTCAGATTGACAGTTTGCTTACTTGTAGGTGTAACACCAATATCCCCACATCCTAGAAGCCACTGAGGTTCCCTGTCAGATGGTGCACTAGATAGACCTTCAGAACTCAGCACCTAGACATTTTAAGGACAGCAAGAGGATGCTTCACTCCAGTCTGTTAAGAATAGAAGCCAGTGAGATGGCTCAGCTGGTGCATGTGATTGCTAGAAATCTGGAGCATCTAGGTTCAGTTACATGGACCCACATGGTGAAAGGAGAGATCTAATATCCTCAAGCTACCCTCTGATTTGCATGTGTACACCATGCCATACATATGCCCACACACACAATGTTGCTCATTCACATATACATTCAACTACATACGTTAAAAAAAAAAACCAAAGCATAAAAACTACAGCTAGAGAAATAATTCCAGATGCTTATATTCTGATTTTTAATACTAAAAGAGTATTCGTAAATTATTCATTAGTGGGTTTCTGAATTTGATGATGGAAATTTTTCTGAATTTTGTACTGTGACACATGATCAACTCTGCCATCAGTATTTGCCTAGTCTGAGGATTTTAAAGTGTACCTTCACAACTGAGTATCTTAAGGGAAAGTAGCCAATTCATTCAACATACAGGGGAGTAAAAACCAGCACTTACAGGTTATTTGAAAGGTCAGAAGCTTTGAATCATTTGTATTAAGCAAGGACTGTAACAATGTGTGTATGTGACATTTTCTTGGACCAGCAAATGTGAATGAAATCTCTACTCTCTTGACTATCATACTGTATGAACCAGAGTTATTAACTATGCCTACATTTGGGGAAGTTTCCAATTCATCCTTATTCTGACACATGTCAAGGAATATATACAATATAACTGTATTGTCATTTTTTAAAAATAATTCATAAAAACTACAAGAGGAAAATTTTTTATTCTCAAAACAACTGTGATATTCCATTCAGAAAGATTTAGTATAAAATGTAATGACCCTTAACTCTATAAAAAGATGAAGAAAAAAATCCTTGTTTTCTCTCTCAGCTTCTTATTCCATGACCAAGTGATATAAAGTTGAAAATTCAGGATCATCGCTTATCTCTAACTCTTTGTTGAGTTCAGTTAAAAACCTTCTTTTACTTTCAAAGAAATTTTAGGTGACTTTTGTTTTCTATGCTATGCTTAGTGAATGAACATTCTTTTCTTTATTACATCACCACAAAAAGTACAATAAATGAGTTTTCCATAGCTTAGTACCTATGTATGTCAAAATATGACCCTTTTCGTCCCTATACTTTCCAAAGATGCATCATTTGTCAAATGCTCTGTGTCTCTCAGCAGTAGGCCAAGGAGAAAACATATTGTTGGTCTCTTTCCCAAGAGTCTCTAATTCATGTCTGAAGAGAGTTCTCACTTTTTGTCTTTGTCTTGCGGCTCCTTTTTCTTTTTATTATTAAATCAGAGTAATTTCTTCACATTCCTCTTTGCATCCATTTTTTCTTATCACTTACATCCTTCATTATATGCTTGAATGTATACCTTGGGCTGTTTTCTTACCCACTTTACTGTGAATCCTATCAACAATCTGTAGTCTGTGCAGCAGACTCAAGTCCTGCATTGCTCCTGAGTCATTTACATATACCCACTAGAGCCCTAGTCCTGGGGAAGAGGTCCTGCCTTGTGTCATCCTGCTGCATATTTCCATGTTATAACCCATCCCATTAGGCTTAATGAATGCTGATTTCACCATTCATTGCTTTGGCATTCTACTGCTGTGCATTAAGTCACCGCAGACTTAATGATTAAGTCTATTCATATTTATTTTTTCCATACTTCCTTTGGATCTAGGAACTAGTCATAGTAAGTGTAGTCTTTGATTGGGAACTCTATGACTGTAATCAAGATATTAGATGAGTTGTATTCTCATCTGTAGGCCTGAATGCAGAAAACACATACTCCAGGTTGTTTCAGATTATCAGGAGTCACTTCCTTGTCACTAAAGCACTATGATCCACCTATCCTGGGAGGGCCTGGTAGTTCTTGTCAATAGTTTTCTCCATCAACCTTCTAATGTCTGCAGAAGATCCTTGCTCCAGTCTTACTCCAGTTTGTTAAGAGAGACTCCCCTGGAGTAGGATAAAATTATAGGATCATCATTATTCCCTTTGTCTTCATTACAGAATATGATCTATCCAAGACAATGACATTTCATCTTCTGTGTTAAATAATCTTGCTTAAATACAAGGCAATTATTCTAAGACTGAAAGGGA
Organism: Tokudaia tokunoshimensis; assembly: GCA_036184795.1. Lineage (NCBI taxonomy): Eukaryota > Metazoa > Chordata > Mammalia > Rodentia > Muridae > Tokudaia > Tokudaia tokunoshimensis. The sequence goes on along the minus strand of BTHU01000011.1, from coordinate 98,566,563 downwards.
GGCCACTCACTAAGGTGTCACACCATAGACTGGACTTTGTGAAGGCTGCCTTGGACTTTATCCAACTCAATGAAGTTCCTCCAGTAGTACATTTTAGAAAAATCCTCCTTTTCATAGCACCTTTGGTTATTATTCTGGTTCGTAGAGCACTTGCCTATTCAGATATAATTCTTCATCTAATTTCCATGCCCCAAATGCCAGTCTAAGGATTTAAACTTTAAATCGTTTTAGATCTATCACAACTTGTTCACTGTATCAATACTTCCACGTGGTGAGAAGACTTCAAAGTTAGCAAGCTGGGCGTCTCCTCCTGGCTTCAAAAATGATAAAGTGTGTGAAAATTTAGAAGTCGTTTGATAAGACTACTTTTAGCACAAAAATCTATAACATGAGGACAAGACAAACCCAGGAGAATGTACTCATGCCAAAATGATTCATAGGTGGCCTACAAGTATTCCTTTGATAGCTATCCTCCTTTTATTAATATGCCTCCTCTATGTATGATGGTTTTATGTGAGTCTAAATTAGTGTTAGGAAAAAAAAAGCCACACAAATATCTAGATTTGCTTTCTCCCAGTAATATGACAGTATTTTCTTTGCCCTCAAATCAAACTTTAAATCACTAATGCTGTACTCAAATATTTTTCTTCAAGCAAATGCAACTATTTTTACTTCCTTTATCAAAAAGGCCTAACTGCCAGTTTTAGAGGTTAGTATTACTACTGTACATTAAGTGGACTATTTGTTGCAATTTTCATCAAGTTAGAAACAGATCTATACTATATATAGATGTTAAACTAGAAGGCTAAAAAGATAAAATTACTTAGAAAACTATGATGATTTCTTTTTTTCTTTCTTAAATGTATGAGCACAGTTGAATGTGCGAATTTATACTACATCAAAATTACAACTGATGCAGGGTTAATTTCAATAAAGAATTATACTCTTGCAGAGAACACAAAAAAAGTGGGTTTCTATTGCCTACTTATAAAATTTATCTAAGAAGGACAGCTAAACCATGAATCCTAGAAACATAGTCCCAAGAAAAAGTCCTCTATTATTCAGACTACTGGCAATTTTTTCCATGCTTTATGCTTTTGGATCATTTTCCCTGTAGCTAATTTTGAGGTTTCATTTTCTCTGTATAAGTATTGTCTCCTTCCAGTGAAGGTTCCTATTCATTTTGTGATTGCTAAAAAAGTAAACAATTATTTCCTATGTATTATGTAGGAAGTAATTCACTCAGAAAGTTAGACACAGGGAGATATTCCAGACACTGGCATGATAACCAGTCTGCTTTCCAGGTAGACCTGCCTGGGCCAGAAGGGTTTTTCTGTGACTGAAAAGGTGGCCACATGGTCAAACCTCTTGGACACATTCCCTCATTGTCCCATGTGTCCTCTGCATTCATCTTCCAGCAATATATGTAGAACCACACCACACATTTCCATTATCTCACAAAGCCAAAGTGTTTCAGCCAGTTTCTCTTATCACCTGTGGACACATTCTGAAGTCACTTCCCATTCCTTTATCTTTCTAAAACAAAGAGTTAGGCATACAGATATTCCCAATTCTAAGGGAGTCTAGGAAACAATCATCTACCTGGAAAAGTTACTCTTTTTACAAATCATAGTCCTCTTACTAAGGAACATTAGGACGTGAGAAATTAGTAATAGTCATTGGAATACAAGGTACTACCAAAAGCCCTTCAGAAGAATATGTGAATGAAATGGCACACTGTAATCATGCCAGGAAGTTAAAAAAATCCTTATAGGTATAATTATCTGCAAATAATTATCTGCAAGGAAGCTTAACCCAAACCAGCTTAGTCTTATTGAAGAATTCGAAAAATTGATAATATTATAGTGAAAGTGTAACATTTGCACTTTCCACCAGGTTGTGGCTCATGCTGAGTCTCTAGTCTGTCTCTCTCTCCCTCCCTCTCTCCCTCTCTTTCTCTTCCTCTCCCCCCCCCTTTCTTTCACACACATATTGTCATGAATCGGGATTGTGGACAGAGGTGAGAATGGCTCTTTGGACTCGGGGGGTCAGGTTATACTAGCTTATTTATTCATAAGTAGCAATAAAGAAATAGCAAAATGGGATAGCATTCATTCACACACACACACACACACACACACACACACACACACACACACACACACACCACACTTCACTAACCTCGTCTGGCTCAATGGAACACGACAGGTAAGGATTTTGATGTATCCTTCTGCTTCCAGTTGGAGCTTGGTCCTCTGTGCGGGCTCATCTCATTTGATGATGAGCATCCAGTTTGGCGGACTCTATCTCTCAGCATGATGGCATCTCCATGGGACTCTGGGAGCTAGTGAGTTGCAGTGGCCAGACCAGGAGGGTATTTAAGCTACACTTATCTGATCATAATTAAGGCATTCATACATTACTTCATCAGGCATTTACCTTACTTCAACGTTATCATGCTCTTCTACACACTCTAGGCTTGATTTCCATGGTTACATTCATCCATGGTATCACTTCCTTATGTTGTTTACATCTTGTTCCTTACACACACTTGCATACACGAGCGTCTAGAATAGTCAAAAATTCCTTGATTGTAGATCCACCATGAATTCCAGAATAAAATATGACACAGGTTGAGAAACTTGAGCTGTGATCTTCACATATTTTTGTGACTATGTTATTTGCAAATAGGTTAATAACCCAAGTCGGGTTACTAATTTCACAACCTAGAAACTGACAATGGGAACTGCCCAGAAGACTAAGTACGTTGATACAGACTGGACAGTGGTTAAAACCCACAGCAACTGGGTAGACAGATAAAATAAAAATTCATGGGAAAATCGAAGGTAATTTCAGCGGTGGAAAGCCAAAAAAGGAGTATTGCTTAACAGTCATACTGTTAGGACAGTAGCTTTGTGGCATCAAATCTTCCTGGTACTTATTAGTCAAAGAACAGTATTAAATTTCTAATATTAGAAAAAGAGGCAATTACTCATCTATCTTTTACCCTTCCTGAGAACTAACTCATTGAGATAATACTATGTATTTGCTACACAGGTATTTGCTCATAGTATTTATATATAGTTTCAATATAGCACTAGGAAAAAATAGAGCAATAATATGAAGGAAGAAACTAAGACCAAAATCGGGCAGATGTTTCTTAACCCACCTGTGGTACCTGCTCCATCACTTCTTCTTCTTTCTTGCTTAGCTCTTCATTAGTAAAAGGAAGGCATTTGAATTTGTAATTTCAAAGAGTTCTTTTTATTCATATCTCCCCCAAAGCTAGCTATTTTAATTACATTGTTTTCAGTTATTTTTAAAGATGTGGTCCCTGTGTACTGTAATATTTACATTCTCTCCCCTTGTATGTTGAGTGTGTATGAATAATCTTCGTGCTGAGCACAATCCCCAGGTAATAAGAGCTACCTTTTTTAGGCTGTTCACTAATTAACTGTGATCTCACGGAGGCTGGAATAGCCAGGAGGGATTGGGCGCACCACAGTGGAGAACCTGAGGTCACAATCCAGGCAGAATTGTGTTGCCTTCTCAGCCACTGTCATTTCCATATCAATGCTGTCTGCAACAATAGGTGATGTGCCTTCAGAGCTTCTAAGGAGACAATGAGGCTACCACTTGGGGATGTTATTAATGTTTCTCTTTGATTCAATTACCTAGGAATTAATGGAGTTTCCTGATGCCCGACCTTTCCCCTTTACTTCTTTTCTACCATTTTTTAATTAATTGATTATTTTAATTATTTACATTTTAATTGTTGTCTCCCTTCCTGGTTTCCCTCCTCAACCACTCATCCCATCTCCCATCCCCTTTGTGTCTAGTAGGGTGCTCCTCCACCAACCCACTCCTGCCTCACCCTTTTAGCATTTCCATACACTGGGGCAACAAGTCTCCACAGGAACAAGGGCCTCCCCTACCACTGATTCCAGATAAGGCAATCCTAAACTTCATATGTAGTAGAAGCCATGGATCCACACATGTACAAACTTTGGTGGTTTCATCCCTGGGAACTCTGAGGGGTCTGGTTGGTTGCTATTGTTGTTCTTCCTATGGGGTTGTAAACCCCTTCAGCTCCTTCAGTCCTTTCTCTAACTCTTCCATTGTGGTCTCCATGCTTAATAGAATGGTTGGCTGTGGTTATTTGCATCTGTCTTAGTCAGGTGCTAGCAGAGCCTAGGACAGCTTTACTAGGCACCTGTGTGAGCACTTCTTGGCATCAGCATAAGGGTTTGGTGTCTGTGGATGGAATAGATCTCAAGGTGGAGCAGTCTCTGAATGCTCTTTTTTTCAATCCCTCCTTCATATTTTGTCCCTTTGTTTCCTTTACACAGGAACATTTCAGAGTTTAAATTTTTGAGATGGATGGGTAGGCCCATCCCTCAACTGGCGGGCCATACCTATCTATTGGAGTTGGTCTCTTCAAATTCTATCTCCCTTCTGTTGGGTATGTTGACTCATGTCATCCCTGTTGTATTCTGGGATCCTCTTGCTTCCCTGGTGTCTAGGACTTTCTAGTGTTTCATGTCCTCCTTAATGTCCTCTATCATCTTCATGAGATGGGATTTTATGTCAGAATCTTGTTTTTCGGGTGTGTTAGGGTATCCAGGGCTTGCTGTGGTGGAAGAACTTGGTTCTGATGATACCATGTGGCATTGGTTTCTGTTGCTTATTTTCTTGCTCTTCCCTCTTGCCATCTGGTTATCTGTTGCTTATTTTCTTGCTCTTCCCTCTTGCCATCTGGTTATCTCTGGTGTTAACTGGTCTTGCTGTCTGTGACTGGAGTCTGTCTCTCCTGTGAGCCTGCTTATATTGGACCTCCTTGGGTCAAGTGGTCTCTGTGTGGGGGAGGAGGTCTGGAACAACTGATCTTTGAACTTGGCTGTGTTGGAACTACTTGGAGTCAAGTTGTCTCTGGGTGTGGGTGGAGTGGGGTGGGGTCTGAAGCACAAGATCTGCCCCAGGGTACAGTTGGTGACCTGAAGGAAGATGTGTCTCAGATGGTAGGGGGAGCAGTGGGGGGGAGGTCCCAGTTATACCAGGTGTTGGGGTGTAGAGATTGGTTTCACCTGTGATCCTTATGGTGCCAGAATTCCTGAGGGTCAAGCTGTCTGGGGTTGGGGGCTGAAGCACATGAACTGCTCCTTCCCTTTCTCTCTTAAGTGAACATTCAGAAATGTAATCTCCAAGCATACCATAAAAATGACAAGTTTAACCACCAGGTTCCTCTCATTAATCCAAGTACCAAGAGGTAAAAGATAGTCAAGTTCATAGGATCTCTTAATTTTTAAGAAGGTAGAGAGGTAGAGATTCATTCTGCTATTTAAAATGAGATAAATTTAATGTGTCATGCTACTTTTGAAAGAAAGTTATTCATTTTTCTCTCCTGATTCCAAACTAACAGAATAAAGTGGGGGTTGGGGGGTGGGAGAAAATGAAGATAATGATCAGGAGTTTTCAAGCTATTATGGTGAACATAATGTTCTCATATTCCTAGTTATCTTTAAAGTGAAGATCAAGACTTACCTAGAGGTCATGTTGAGAGCATGTTCATGTCCTGACCTTGTCAGGTGAAGTTCTCACACATATTCAAAGAGATCAGGCTTAGGAAATGGTACACATCAAGTAGCTATTTAGTAGATAAAAATAGTCACAAACAAAACAATTTTTTTTTATTACAGATACTTGGATTATCTTGATTTCTGATGAATCACACAAATATATAAAGAATTTGTATCTGTAAAACTTTAACATTCATTTAAGGTTCTAGAACGTTAACTGGGATGATCAAAGTATTTGAATATTCATGTAAATTAGGAAGGTCCATTTACTCCATGAAAATAATAGAAAGAAGATTAAAGAGACTGAAGTAGAAGGCTGCTAGTCTTAAAATTACTTTAGAATTCTATATAGTGCAGCATTATTCTAGTAGCTTCCAGATACCCAAATTTTACTTACTGAAAGCTAAAGTCAAACCTATGTTAAGACAGCGTCTACCTCTCTGGGGTCTTTTTAACACTGCAGGTAAAGGAAAGAGAAGAAACCAAAGTATTTCCTAGGTGATGTGTCTCATTTTGTTATGGAAAAATATTTACTGGAAGAAATGTTTATTTTCAGATTACTTTGGCAACGGCCATGAAGATGTTCCATGCATACTTATTGCATAGCTAGTTCCTGGAGATTGAAACATTATATACTGCTAGGAAGCTCATCAGGACAAAAAAAATTCTCAAAATAGCTTCAGGAAGTCCCTGAAATTGACCAGATTTACTAGGTGCATTCCTTCTGGAAGGTGCCTCTTTACTATGAACAGCAAAGCTTGCATTGAGTCACAATCAGTCAAACAGAAGCTGCAAAGATTCTTGGAGACAAGCCTTGCTGCCAGCAGGCGGTTCTGACCAACCAAGTCACAAGGAAAAGACACCATTAACCCTGTTGAATGGCCTCCCAGTTGTGCAATGTGTTCTGGGTCTCCAGTTTTTGTGAGTTTTCAGTCATGCAGATGTGGTCTTTGGTGACATAGCTGCTATTGACTTATTTTTGCTTTTGTAAATAATTACTCACCCATATTACTGTAATCAACCCCAATAGACTCATTGGCTCACTAAGTTAGACTTTGGTTGAGTCTATACTTTAGTCGGTCATGTGCTCTGTATTTTAGATTATTAGATGTGTATGTTTGCATCTCCCCAGGAAAACTGTCACATAACACCCCGATGGAAATTTATTTAGGTTGAAGATGGTAATAGGTAGAGGAATAACAGGAAACATCGAATTGCCAAGCCACACCCATCTATATCACAATTCTTAAACCATCTAAGACTTTATTAAGTAATTTAAAGCAGACATGGATGAGGTTTAGAGAGCACAGGTGTGCATCTGGGAAACCAAAGTATCACTGTACTATGTAAACAATTGGTAACTCATACCCCATAAGGTTTCGCTTGGAGTTATATATTGGGGTTATAACCTGCCTTGGTAGCAAGCATTTAGTTTATGAATCATCTCTATTTCATATCCAGGCTGGAGTGATAAAAAAAAAACTGCCTCATAGAGCTCTATAGGACAATTCTTTGTTGTCTTTTTGCCTTTCTCATTACAAGCATTACAAGCAATCTTTGGTCAAAGCCATTCTTATTCAATGGATGAGAACTCCTTTGCTAAGAAATACAATTAGTCTGTTCACTAAGAGGTGGAAGTTATAATGCTGTCATATAAGCTGGATGGGGCCACCTGTCTTTCTCTCCTTCTCTAGGTAGGAAATAGATTCTAGGCATTGCACTTTCACAGCTGCCTCTCAGACACAGCATGAGACATGGAGACAATAACTTAATCACATTGACTGATATGGAAGCTCTGTTACATTTTCTTCAGCAGAGAAACTATTATAAAATAGCCACTCTGGACTCAATATGATATTGTTCAGTGACACTTATAAGAAATGAAAAGGATGCTACCCAGGAGGGCCACATTTCTTGGTATATCTTGACTTATTGCTTGCAGTTTATCACTTTCTTTCTATTATAAAAAATAAGATATTTTCCTAGAAAGTCAGTTAGAAGTTTCTCTTGTTTTCTCTTCCTTTAAAAATTATTTACTTTATTTATTTAAAAAATGAAATGATTCTAGAAGCACAGTGTCTAAGCCAGGAGGCTCTGGCTTATACTATCACACTGGACATATTAAAACACAAGATGATAAGACCAAATAATCACAAATTTTGTTTATAGGAAAAATGTGTCCTAAATCGAGCCCAGTGATATCTCCCTCTTTAAAAAATGGTGACATACTTCCTTAGGCATCATCTAATTTTCTCCTGTAGTCATCACCTATAATTATTCCATTTTGCAGATAAAAATCATATGTTAATTCACTACCTGATATTAATTGGTTATTACTTCAAGATAGGATTCAAGCCCATCTGCATATCAGAACTCATTCCATTTTCTTAGGACATATTTACTTTTTGTCAGTGGGACCTTAGGGCTTAGGGATTTCTGAACCCAGTGGCCTTCAATGCTCTTCCTAGCATTACATTGGTGAAATAATCCATGTCTAAATATACACTTATGATGTTTGCAAAACTTCTTCCATGGGCGTGTTTGTGCTATGATACATATGTGTGCAGGTTTCTGTGTGAGTGCAGGTGTGACATAGCAAACTTGCAGAAGTCATACACCTTAGGTCTATATCTTCAACTTATACTTTGTTTGAGCCACAGTTTCTCCATGTTTGTCAGTCATATGACAGAGTAGCTGGCCAGAAGCTTACAGAGTTTCAGCTACCTGTATTTAAGTATAAAAGCAATTGGTTTAATATATATATATTACATATAAAATATATAAATAATATAGTAAAATGAATTTGTATAGAGATATGTATGGAGTTGAGAAGACGCCTATAGGGGATGGAACTCAGGTCATTAGGCTTCATTATGAATGTCCTTACCTGCTAAGACATCTTGGTGGCTAAAGCCATTTTGCATCCCAATTCTTGTTGTGAAATTTTCAAGGCTTTAAAATGGGAAACTTTGTATAAATTTTCAGTTAAAATTGTTGTGAAATTTTGTTTTAGTAGTGTTTGAAAAGTTTGCTATACTATAGTATTTTCTAAATTTTCCAAATTCCTACATCATTGTAAATGTAATGAAGTGAGGAGAGTTTTTTCTTATTGCAGGAAAAGTATATATATATTTGTTTTATGAGACTCATATGTCTGTCTAGACACAGATAAGTTATTTAATTTCTATTGTTTTGCATACTAATTTTAGAATAATTTGAACTAATATAGATTAATATTTTATATAAATTTCACATATCTTAAGTACTTACTGAACAAGCATTTCATGATTTCATTATTCCCCCTATGCTATAAGAAACTTGCTATGAGAACCTTCACCTGTTTCTTCAAATAGACTTAGATGACTAAGCTCACTTTCTAGCATTTTGAAAAAAATGCTATATTTGGACTTTGTATGCAGAGAAAGTCCTGTAATGATTGCCTATATTTTCTTAATTTCAAGTCATACTCATTCTTAGTTTGAAACTTGTGGATTGTGGATTTAGGAGTTATTTGTTGGTAAGTGATTTTAACAACACTGTGTTGCATTTCTTATGCTTCTAGGGCCTACGGTTGTCACCTATGATGTGTAGATATTCCACGACAATATCTTTGGACCTTTCTTATTAATGATATTCTGCCTAAATCATCTCAGTTAGCTTCTGTTTGTATTTCTCACTTCTAAATCTCACAGGTGATATTTGACAGTAATCAGTATTTGATTATTAAATACTGTCAATTTACTTTAGCCACTATTTCAGTCTCTTTTCACAGCATTAAGCTTTGATAATTCCCATTGTTTGGCTGTTCTTCACTACTACAGCATTATAAAAGGCCCATAAAGAATAACTACTGAAAAGTTCTCGGTGTGTATATAAAGCAAGCATGTATTTATTTTATAGCTTCGGGGATTGTCTATTGATTTCAGCGCCATAACCTGCATACTTTCCTTGGAAAGGATGGCACAAGAGTACATTTTAGATGTAGGGTTTACTGCTTGGCAGACATTATAAATAATCTCCACTCATAATATTTCAGAGGCTAAATTTCATTTACCAAAATAGTCTCTGAATAATTCCACAGCATTCAGTCTCGGCCACTGGGTACCACATTACATGAGATAACATCAAACTGGGGCTCGAACCATAGCTAACTTATAAATATTTAGTATAAATTTATCTTTGATCTTGTCTAGAAAGCAATCAGGATAGGATGTTATTTCTGAAACATAATAGTTGAAGACATTTTATATGGTTTTTTTTGTGAAAAATTAAAAGTATCATCAGTTCACAAGCTAATTTGAGAAATGTTCTTGATTAAGTTGAAAAAAGGCTAGAAAGCAGTAGAATCCTTGAGAGCAACACTGTGACTCAGGGATTGTTGATGATTGTATTATGCTGTGATGGTTAAAGCAGTTGTGCAATAAAGTTGAGAGTGAGTATGTAATAGAGTGTGCAGTCGGGGACCAACTTAAGTTGACAGTGACTAATTGAGAATACTCAGTTAATCTGGTTCACTTACAACTATAGAATTCACCAAAGAACTCAGTGTGTACTATTCAACGGTCATTCATCAAATGGTCAGCATTTGAAAGCAATTAGAAAGATGAAAATGAAAATACATCCTGAAATGATTTTTAATCATTGCATTCATCTATGATCTTTTTCATTCAACACAATATCAACAATTTACTTGACTGGACAGTGATATGCTGGAAAAGTTAATCATATACAGCTGGTCAATATAATCTCAGTGGTTGTGCCAAAAAGGATCTCCAAAGCATTTCTCAGACCCAAGCTTGGACCAACAAAGACCATGCTCCTGGTTGGTGGTCTGCTGCTGGTCTACTTCACTACAACTCTTACACCTGAGAAGTGTGCTCAGCAGATTATTGAGATTCACAAAAAAAATCTACAATATATCTAGCCAGCAGCTAGCAGCAACACCAGCAAAGGTCATATCCAATATGTAAATACATACCACAAAACCAACATTTCCAAGGTTGACAAACTCAGGCATAATATCCAATACATTACTACTTCTTCAAGCTTCTTGAAAGCTTTTTGTAAGGGAAATGCTTTTACAACAGCAGGGTGCAGAAAATGCTTTCCTAGAGATTGTTGAATCCCAGAACATGAATTTTCGGCTACACAAATAAACAAACATATTTATCATTAGAAAATGAAAATGATTTATTGTAACAATTTCTATCTTACTTAATGTCCTAATCATCATCGGCTGTCAAGTTGTCACAGCCCAGAGTATCTGAGGGGGTCTCAACTTCAGAACTGCCCAGATTAGATTGGCCTATGATCATGTCTAATAGAAATTGTCTTCATTATTCATTGGCAAGGGAGGGCCCAGACTACTGTGGGAACTGCCACTATTGGGAAGGTGGTTCTGGTTTGTGTAAGAATCTGGATTTAGGGGCTGAGAGATGGCTCAGTGGTTAAGAGTACTGAGTACCCTTCCAGAAGTCCTGAGTTTAATTCCCAGCAACTACATGGTGGCTCCAAACCATTTGTAATAAGATCTGACACACTCTTCTGGTAGGTCTGAAGGAAGCAACAGTTCACTCATGTACACAAAATAAACTTAAAAAGAAAGAATTTGGATTTATGATCCAGGGGAGCAGTACAGTACACAGCCCTTTTCCATGGTCTCTGCTCTGATTTCTTGCTTCTATTGGCTTGTGATCTGAAAATGTAAAATAAAATGAAACCTCTCCTCTTCATGTTAATTTTGGTCATGATGTTTATCTCAACAATAGAAAAGGAAACAGAGATAATTAAGACTATGCTTTAGCCTGGTGATCATGATTCCAAACTGCTATGACTTTTGTACCTACCTTCATACATAACAGTGAGCATATCCCTCTAAAGGCTTTCTTTCATGGAATGTTCAGACTTTATTCATCTGTAACTACAGGTCAGAGAATGAATTTTATTCATTCTTTACATGCAGCCTAACATATCCTAGTTGTTTAGGTCTCCCATCAGAAGCAAGCTTCTTCTCATCACTTAAATTCACTGCCCACTGTGCTGATCATGTTAATAAGGTTATTCACTTATTTAAAAATAAGGACAATCTTGGTTGTGAATTATGCCTCTATTGAATCTGGAAGGATCCTTCTCTTCTTTCCATGTAATACAATCCAAGTTTCAATGAACTTCAGGGGTCTTGGAAATATTGGTGGAGTCAAGAAATTATACTAAGTTATCCTATGCTTCCACTCCTGGCTACAGTCCTCTTCTTATTCCTTTTTCTCCTGAGAATATGAAAATATAAAGATAAGCAGAGACTCTGAAAAGCAGTCTCTAGTCTAGAAAACTCTGCTTTACTCCTGATACCCTATCCTCAGGCTTTGGGAAAAGTACTTGTATTCTAGTGGAGCATTAATGAGAAATTATTCCCACTGCTGAGCAGCTCTGGCTCAAGTAGTCTGTTTTCTAAAGCCGTTGCTGCTGGTAGGAGCTGCTATTTGATGCTTACTTATTTGTTTTGGGTATTAATGCCAGGCCCTCAATATGCCAATTCTACTATTGTGATTCACCCTTAGCTTCATTCTACTCTTCACAAAAAATAAGCAGATAGATCCAAAATTCTGCTAATACTTACACTTTGGACAACTCTTTGCAGCAAAACATATATTGACTAGACCTCAAAGGTCAAATTGGGAAAGTCTCTTTTTTATACCTGAGCATAAAAAGAAAAGTAAAAAAAAAAAAAATAGTCATTATGTTTTATTAACATATTTATGGTAAAATTAGATGAAGAGTAGAAATTTACTGAGTATTAGAATTAGTTTAATATCTTAAAAAGTTATTCCCATAAGATATTAAATACAATTTTCATTATATTAAAGACTAAAATCACTAACAGCTATTACTAAATATTCTGCTGACCTATATTCCTAAAAGAAACCTTGTTATTTCCATGATTTATCTGTAAACAAAGCTTAGTCGACAGTTATCCACAAGATAGATTAGTGTTCAGAGGTGCATAAACTAGCCACAGGAGATGGTTTGATGGACAGGACATTTTTCTCCTGTATATTCCTGCAGGTCCAGCCTTTTGAAGAGTGGAAAAGAACAGCAACGAAGATAGAGAACATCTCAGCACAGAAAGAATCTTCTCTGTAAGAACCATTCAGTCATAATCTGGGAGTGGGATCTCTGGCTACTCTTCCTACCTAACCCTGGACATTTGCTTATACTAGATGGAAGAAACCTCCTCCCCACTTACATGAAGATGTTTTTTTTTACATCGTAGGTGGAAGAGTTTATCTTTTCCTCTTGAGAGAAGGGAAAATTCCTGGTGTGCTAGGATTCTTGGGGACTCAGCAATAAAAATGAATGAATGAATAAATAAATAAATAAATAAATAAAATCAGCAATTCTCTCTTTGCAAGGAGTGTCTAGCTTTCAGTGGCTTGATCAATGAGACACTGAAGGATCAAACATGTGCTTATTCTGTGAATAAATGAAACAAACAAACACCCTATCCATCTAGAATGCACACAGAGAGTGGCAATGAACACACTGATGGTGTGATATCTCCTATATTTTGATGTGATCTTTTAAAAGTATGATTAGTTGTCATAGTTTTATTTGTATATATCAAATACAAATAAGATGTCCATTTCAATTAATCCAAAAAAGCAATGAAAATATTCATACTATGTTCAACCATGTGGCTCCTTATTTTCAAAATATTATTTTACCACTCTAAAAGGTCATCTTTTTCCCATAAAGTGGGCACTATGATTTATAAGGGGTTATTCCAAGGCACGATTTCATAGGGTATGACACAATATCCGTGGGTTGGTATAAAAACAAGTATAAATTTACCTGACGTGTCATATTATTTACTGACAAAATACAAGTCGACTTTATTGTACGGTTGACGTTTCTTAAGTCTATAACATGGATTTTCTGCTACTGCTATACCATTTTGCCACACTGCCATCTCTAGTTAGGCAAAGAGAACAAAGCCTTTGTCTGAGGGGTATTGTTATGGTTACTGCCTTTTCCTTCCACTCTTTCAGAAACCTAGAATAGAAAATCATGAAGAAAACTCTGATGACCCTCTGAGTTCCCTACCACCAGCTCATTGCATCAACCATCCCACTGTTCAAGAACTGCTTAACTAAAAGTGCCTCTTGAAACCTTTACATCTCTACTGCACTGACCTAGTTCAAGGCAGAAATTAGGTTCTCAATCTTAAAGTTAAAGCTTTGAAACTTAGTCTAACTATATGTGCATGAAAATATGACCATGAATACCATTGTTTTATAATCTACTTAACAAATCAATAGAGATCCTCAAAAACAAGGAACATTTGGATCTTTGTTTTCCGACTACATCATTAGCAGCTTGACGTACTAAGCTACTTTGTTCTTCAGGACTCTGATCCTCTCTACGTTTTTGCTGTTGCTAGAATGACATTTGCTAGATACAAATAGCTTCATGATTTATCTTATGACACTTGCCAATTTCCCACATCCCTGGTGAAAAATATCCAGTGCCTATCTTCTTAACGTGACCTACATGATCTGGTAACCCATACTCTCATTTAGTCACTCTCATTAGCATGTATATGAGAGCATTTGTCACTCTACATTCTCATCCGTAACTGGAGTGCCAAATGACTGTAAAGGATACATGAGGAAATAAGTATTGTCTTTGTCATCAATATCCACACCTGTAAAATTGGCAAATGACTGAAGAGGAATATTCAGAATCCTCCCCCTTCCCTGAAAAAGAAGAGCAAAAACATTTAAGTGCATAGCTGCCTGTTGAAATGACTTATCATTAGAGAACTCTGGAAATTGACAATAAAAGAAACAGAATATTTGATTCAGATTTCTGGGACAAATAATATCCAGAGAATGACAATAATCCTAGCATCTGCTAAGCTGGCTTTACAACCCATGGAGAGGAAGTTCCTCCACTTCCATAGGCTTAAGGGTGACAAAGAGTTCTGGCAGTCTGTCAGCACAGATGCTAGTACTGGAAACTTTCATAATCCTCACAGGCTTGCAATATATTTAGTTGAGTAACCTGAAATTTACACAGTGGTCTGCCTTTGCTAAAGGATTTTATATTATCTCTGGGTAACCATTCAAAATACTGTAATCAGGAGTGATCATATGAAGGGAACTATTGTCTGACTTTCAGCCATTCTAGTGGTGAGGAAATTCCTGCATATTTCCATCACCTGCATGCCAGAAAGTACATTCTGCTGTACTTTCTTAGTGTGTAGTTGTCCTACAAAATTAAGTTGGCCAAAGATAAGGATTCTTATAAATTCCTTCAGTGTCCTGTAATGTAGGGGACAAGTATCACCACAGAGTAGAATAAGAATGCCACAGAGTGCCATCTTCAAGAACGGATCGATTGTGGAGAACAGACCAAAGTCAGCCATGTGTAGACAGATTTCTGCACATGTCAGGATTAAAAGCTTTACCTATAGAATTCCCTTTTCCCTGTGCTTGAGCATCAAATGTACATTTGATGTTCATTAACAAGATGGGGGGAAAGTTTAAAACTCAATGATTGTTTATGAGGTAGGTAGAAGTAGCCTTTACTAGCTAAAGATCTGGATGTTACTCCATTTGTGGGGAAAACTATCTAAAAAAGTCCATTTGGGCCATATTTTGCTCTTGCTCATTCCCAGTTGAGCACTACAAGAATAATAGGTGGATAGTGGGAGAAGAGAAAGTTACCATCTAGTCCCTAGGGGCACAAGTTCAAGGAGTTCCAAGAAAGGAATTATGCCATGCAGGTATCATAGCCAGTGAAGTCAGAAGGAGGGAGGTCTTGGTCAATTTTTTTCTAGGCATACATAGCTGGGCAATGGTGGTAAATTTTTGTTTTGGGGTAACCACCACAGTCACAGCAGAAGGGAGCACCATACCATTTGCTGTCACAAAACCCCAATTTTTCACACTGGCCATTTCTACATCCTGCCTGGACATTCTGGTGCAGACAGGATTTGGGCCTTACAGAGCAGTGGGGTTTCTGCTACTGCTTTTCCTAATGAAGTAACTATGATACTATCTAGTTAGAAAATAGATGATTCGGACCCCTAATTAGAATTGGTGAAGTGAGCAGCCGGCATTCATACCAGTGACAAAGCAAACACAAACAGTGATCTGGGGAGACCTGTCTGCTGATCAGGGCCATAAATTCCATGGTAAGAATAACTATGCACTGCGCATCTCACACACTCTAATGTTCCTATATAACCTGAGTTAATGTCTACAATAGTACTCCCATTCTTATGTTGGAATCTGACTATGACAGAGGGGAGGTTCTGGGGAGGTTAGGGGAGGGGATAAACCTGATCAATATGATATATAAAACATTTAAAGAAGAGAAAAACTGAGATTTTGTTGGCACCCATGCAAGCAACTGCTGTAGTCTTTGGAAAATAACAAAAGCCATTTGGAGAGCTGAGGTGAGAATCTCCAGAATGTTACTGAAGTTTCCAATTGCACAAGAAAGGGGGTATATCTTAAGATGCACACGATGAGGATAGAAAAATGTCTTTTCCTGAGAACACCCACTCAACATCATGTGCAAAGTGAGTACAAATACAGAGGGTTAGAAATGTGACTTAAGACAAAGATGTCTCAGAAAGCACACACTTGATCATTTTACTTCCTATATTAACATGCACACACACATATATCTAAATTTACATCTATATCTATAACTGTACCTATTATATATGTATGTATATATATATAGGTTGTAAATATTAAAAATAGATGAATATAGACATGGCTAGTTAGGTAGGGAGATTCGTACATGGAGATAGAGATAAAGAAAATTGTGACTGAGAAAAATAGAAATAGAAATGAATAAAACTAGGTGACAGAGGGATAAAGACAAACAAAAAGTGCGAGGAGGCTGAAGGTGGTATGGAAACTGGAGTGAGGTAAGGTCAAACATCACAACACTGGACTTATTGATAAGCAAACTATGCAGTATGAAGGACATAAATATTTTGGTCTATATACACAGAAGATGCTAGGAAAATCCTCCCTTCCTGGTACTGAGCTGCATCAGCTACAAGAAGCTACATTTCAAAGAACTGCATAGGTCAGTATCTAGGCAACACAGATGTCTAAGCTATTGAGGTGACAAAGAAATTTTACTTTGGAGTCCATTTTGGGGTGGAGGAGGAGAGATGTAGTGGGAGTGTGACTGTGGGGACGGATAGCTAGTACTAAGGGGTATTAGATGATGGCATGGAACAGAGTGCAGTGAAAATGTCCTAAAGCATTTGAAGGCAATCCTAATGAAATCTGCAAATGGCAAAGGACATAGACTCTCTTCTGGCCATCTATTGTCACTAAATGAAGCTTCCAGTGCCAAAACTGGGGTTCCTCCAGTTAAATTGTTGGCCAATGAGGTCCTCTGGAAATCCCTGAGAACCCAGGCTGTTGCCAAGTGTTGAGATGCTCTCAACAAACTGTCAGCAATACCCATTGCTGAAGACAACACCCTTACAAATCATTGAACTTTGAGGGGACAGGATGGTGCCTATATGGATCTTTCAACCATACATTATATTATCTTTATCACACCAAGATATTCTATGATTACCGAAAGCTAAACATAGACATAAACCCAACCACAAAACATTTGAGCTACAATCTGTCTGCCTACAATATTTTCTAAGGCAGTGGTGGAACAACACTTGTAGGAGTAGCCTACAAGTGTCTGATTTGACTTAAGACTCACTCCACTACATAAAACCTATACTAAATATTGCTTAGGTGACCAAGAACCAGAGACTAGATAGCCCAGACATCTAAGATAAAATCAAATATTATGCTCCTAAAGAAAATTAAACAAACAAACAAGATAAAAACATAAAAACAAAATGACTCACAATAATACTTTATTATACTCATACATCTGTGCCTTAATCAGTCATCATAAGAGAAGTGTCCTTTTGCATCAGCTGAGAAGAAATACAGAGACACACAGCCAGGTATTACAAAGGATGAGACCTCAGCATACAGATATAAATGAGTTGTCTCCCTCAAATCCCTCCCTAGAGAGCTTATGGAACCCTTGGAAGAAGAGGTAGAAAAATGTAAGAGACAGAAGAAATGGAGAGTACCACAAAGAGAAATCCTCTAAATGAACAAAGCTCATATGAACTTACAGAGCCTGAAGCAGCAAGCATGGGGTCAACATTTGTCTGTGACAATTCCTCTGTATACATAGTTCAGCTCTCAGTTTAGTATTTGTATGGTACTCCTGAGTGTATAAACAAGAGGATCTCTGATTCCTGTGCCTGCTTTTGGAGATTTTTTGTTTCTTGGTTTTTTGTTTTGTTTTGTTTCGTTTTGTTTTTTGTTTTTTTACTTTTTTTATTAGATATTTTTTATTTGCATTTCAAATGTTATCCGTTTTCCTGGTTTCCATTCTGAAAACCCCCATATCCTATTCCCTCTCCTCCAACTTCTCTGATGGTGTTCCCCCACCCACTCACTCACTCCTGCTTCCCTGTCCTGACATTCCCCTACACTGGGGTATCAAGCTTCACAGGGCCCAGGGTATCTCCTCCCATTGATATCTGACAAGGCCATCCTCTGCTACATATGTGGCTGAGGCCATGGGTCACTCCATGTGTACTCTTCCGTTGGTGGTTTAGTCCCTGGGAGCTCTGGGGGGAGTGGTTAGTTGATATTGTTGTTCTTCCTATGGGACTGAAAACCCGTTCAACTCCTTCAATCCTTTCTCTAAATCCTCTATTGGGGACCCTGTGCTCAGTCAAGTGGTTGACTGCCAGCATCCACCTCTGTATTTGTCAGGCTGTGGTAAAAGCCTCTCAGGAGACAACTATATCAGGCTCCTGTCAACAAGCACTTCTTGGCATCTATAGTGGTGTTTGGCTTTGGTAACTGTGTATGGGGTGGATCCACAGGTGGGGCAATCTCTGGATGGCCTTTCCTTCAGTCTCTGCTTCACAATTTGTCTCTGTAACTCCTCCCATAGATATGTTGTTTCCTCTTCTTAGAAGAATCAACATATCCACACTTCTTCCTTCTTGGGCTCCTTGTGGTCTGTGAAGTGTTTCTTGGGTATTCTGAGCTTTTAGGCTAATATCTACTTATATGTGAGAGCATACCATGTGTGTTCTTTTGTTATTGTGTTACCTTACTCAGGATATTTTCTAGTTTCATCCATTTGCCTAAGAATTTCATGAAGTCATTGTTTTTAATAGTTGAGTAGTACTCCATTGTGTAAATGTACCACAATTTCTGTATCCATTCCTCTGTTGACAGACATCTGGGTTCTTTCTAGCTCCTGACTATTATAAATACGGCTGCTATGAACACAGTGGAGCATGTGCCCTTGTTATACGTTGGAGCATCTTTTGAGTATATCCCCAGGAGTGGTATAGCTGGGTAATTAGGTAATATTATGTCCAATTTTCTGAGGAATGACAGATTGATTTCCAAAGTAGTTGTACCAGCTTGCAATCCAAGGAACAATGGAGGAGTGTTCTTCTTTCTTCAAATCCTCGCCAGCATCTGCTGTCACCTGAGATTTTTATCTTAGCCATTCTGACTGGTGTGGGGTGGAATCTAGGGTTGTTTAAATTTCCATTTCCCTGATAATTAATGATGCTGAACATTTCATTGGGTGCTTTGCATCCATTCGGTACTCCTCAGTATTCCTCTTTACCCCAATTTTAATAGGATTATTTGGTTCTCAGTAGTCTAACTTCTTAAGTTCTTTGTATATATTGGATATAAGCCCTCTATTGAATGTAGGGTTGATAAAGATGTTTTCCTAATCTGTTTGTTTCTGTTTTGTCCTATTGACAGTGTCCTTTGCCTTATGGAAGCTTTTCAATTTTAAGAGGTCCCATTTGTCAGTTCTTGATCTTAGAGTGTAAGTCATTAGTGTTCTGTTCAGGAAATTTTCCCCTGAGCCCATGTATTCAAGGCTCTTCCCCACTTTATCTTCTATTAGTTTCATTGTATCTTTTTTTATGTGGAGGTCCTTGATGCACTTGGACTTTGTACAAGGAGATAAGAATACATCGATTTGCATTCTTCTATATGCTGACTGCCAGTTGACCAGGACCATTTGTTGAAACTGCTGTCTTTTTTCCACTGAATGGTTTTAGCTCCTTTGTCAAAGATCAAGTGACAACAGGTATGTGGGTTCATTTCTGGGTCTTCAAATCTATTCCATTGATCTACGTGCCTGTCTCTGTACCAATAGCATGCAGTTTTTATCACTATTGCTCTGTAGTATAGCTTGAAATCAGGAATGGTGATTCCACCAGATGTTCTTTTATTATTGGGAAGAGTTTTCACTATCCTGGGAATTTTGTTATTCCAGATGAATCTGAGAATTGCTCTTTCTAACTCTGTGAAGAAGTGAGTTGGAATTTTGGTGGGGATTGCATTGAATCTATAGATTGCTTTCAGCAAGATGGCAATATTTACTACATTAATCCTGCCAATCCACAAACATGGGAGATCTTTCCATCCTCTGACATCTTTAATTTCTTTCTTCAGAGACTTGAAGTTCTTGTCATAAAAATCTTTCACTTGCTTTGTTAGAGTCACACCAAGGTATTTTATATTATTTGTGACTATTATGAAGGGTGTCGTTTCCCTAATTTCTTTCTTAGCCTGTTATATTTTTAGTAGAGGAAGGCTATTGTTTTGAGTTAATTTTATTTATGACCACTTTGTTGAAGTTGTTTAACAGCTGTAGGAGTTCTCTGGTGGAAGTTTTGGGGTCATTTAAGTATACTCTCATATTATCTACAAATAGTGATATTTTGACTTCTTCCTATCCAATCTGTATCCCTTTGACCTCCTTTGGTGTCTAATTACTCTGACTAGGACTTTGAGTACTTTCTTGAATAGGTAGGGAGAGAGTGGGCAGCCTTGTCTAGTCCCTAATTTTAGTTGGATTGCTTCAAGTTTCTCTCCATTTAGTGTGATGTTGGCTACTGGTTTGCTTTATACTGCTTTTACTATATTTAAGCATGGGACTTGAATCCCTGATCTTTCCAAGACTCATATCATGAAGGTGTGTTGGATTTTGTCAAATGCTTTCTCAGGATCTAATGCGATGATCATGTGGGTTTTTTTTTTTTAATCTGAGTTTGTTTATATAGTAGATTACTTTGAAGAATTTCCGTATATTGAACCATCCCTGTGTCCCTGGGATGAAGTCTGGTTGATCATGATGGATGATCATTTTGATGTGTTCTTTTATTCAGTTTATGAGAATTTTATCAATTTTATCAATGAATTTTTGCATCGATATTCATAAGAGAATTTTGTCTGAAGTTCTCTTTATTTGTTGAGTCTTTGTGTGGTTTCGGTATAAGCATAATTGTAGCTTCATAGAACAAATTGGGTAGTGTTCCCTCTGTTTCTATTTTGTGGAATAGTTTGAAGAGTATTGGTATTAGGTCTTCTTTGAAGGTCTGATAGAATTCTGCACTAAACCCATCTGGTCCTGTGCATTTTTTTTTTGTTATTGTTGTTGTTGTCGTTGTCATTGGGAGACTATTAATGACTGCTTGTATTTCTTTGGTTATTATGAAATTGTTTACATGGTTTATCTGATCCTGATTTAACTTTGGTATGTTGTGTCTGTCTAGAAAATTGTCCATTTAATCCAGATTTTCCAGTTTTGATGAGTATAGGCTTTTGTAGTAGGATCTGAAGATATTTTGGATTTCCTCAGTTTCTGTTGTTATATCTACCTTTTCATTTCTGATTTTGTTAATTTGGATACTATCTCTGTGACCTCAGGATAGCCAGGCTAAGGGTTTATATATCTTTTGGTTGTCTCAAAGAACCAGATCCTGGTTTTGTTGACTATTTGTATAGTTCTTTTGGTTTCTACTTTGTTGATTTCAGTCCTGGCTTTGATTATTTCCTGTCATCTACTTATCTTGGGTGTATTTGCTTCTTTTTGTTCTAGAACTTTAAGGTGTGCTGTCAAGCTGCTAGTGTATGCTCTCTCAAGTTTCTTTTTGGAGGCACTCAGAGCTATGAGTTTTCCTCTTAGCACTGCTTTCATTGTGACCCATATATTTGGGTATGTTGTGCCTTCAGTTTCATTAAATTCTAAAAAGTCTTTGATTTCTTTCCTTATTTCTTCCTTGACCAAGTTATCATTGAGTAGTTTTTTTTTTCAACTTCCACATGTATGTGAGCTTTCTGTTGATGATTTTATTTTGTCTTGTTTTGTTTTATTGTTGTTGTTATTGAAGACCAGCCTTAGTCCTTGGTGATCTGATAGGATGCATGGGATTATTTCAGTCTTCCTACATCTGTTGAAGCCTGCTTTGTGACTGATTATATGGTCAATTTTGGATAAGGTATCATGAGGTGCTGAGAAGAAGGTATATTCTTTTGGCTTTAGGATGAAATGTTCTATAGATATTGGTTAAACCTTTTTGGTCCATAACATCTGTTAGTTTCATTGTGTCTCTGTTTAGTTTCTGTTTCCATGATCTGTCCATTGATGAGAGTGGGGTGTTGAAGTCTCCTACTATTATTGTGTGAGTAACAATATGTGCTTTGAGCTTTAGTAAAGTTTCTTTTGTGAATGTGGGTGCCTTTGTATTTGGAGCACAGATGTTGAGAATTGAGAGTTCTTCTTGGTAGATTTTCCTTTGATAATTATGAAGTGTCCTTCCTTATCTTTTTTGCTAACTTTTGGTTGAAAGTCAATTTTATACGATATTAGAATGGCTACTCCTAACTTGTTTCTAGGGATCATTTTCTTAGAAAATTGTTTTCAGACCTTTATTTACCCTGAGGTAGTGTCTGTCTTTGATACTGAATTGGGTTTCCTGTATGCAGCAAAATGCTGGGTCCTACTTAAGTATCCGGTCTGTTAGTCTATGTCTTTTTATTGGAGAATTGAGTCCATTGATATTAAAAGATATTAAGGAGTAATGATTGTTGCTTCCTGTTATTTTTGATGTTAGAGGTAGAGTTAAGCTTATGTGGCTATCTTATTTTTTGTTTTGTTTTTTCAAAGAAGATTATTTTCTTCTTTTTATAGGGTGTAGTTTCTCTCCTTGTGTTGGCGTTTTCCATCTATTATCCTTCGTAGGGCAGAATTTTTCTAAAGATATTTTGTTAATTTGGTTTCATTATGGAGTATGTTGGCTTCTCTGCCTATGTTAATTGAGAGTTTTGCTGGGTATAGTAGCCTGGGCTTCCTTTTGTGTTCTCTTAGGGTCTGTATGACATCTGCCCAGGGTCTTCTGGCTTTTGTAGTCTCTGGTGAGAAGTCTGGTGTAATTCTGATAAAAAAGTCTACCTATTTTATGTTACTAGCCCTTTTTTCCCCAACTGCTTTAAAAATTCTTTCTTGGTTTTGTGCATTTTGTATTTCATTTAGTATATTTTGGGAGAAATTTCTTTTCTGGTCCAATCTATTTGGATTCTGTAGGCCTCTTGTATGTTCATGGGAATCTCTTTCTTTAGTTTAGAGGCATTTTCTTCTATAATTTTGTTGAAGATATTTACTGATTTTTTAAGTTGTTTTCTTCTATGCTTATTATCTTTAGGTTTGCTCCTCTCATTGTGTCCTAGATTTCCTGGATGTTTTGGGTTAGGAGCTTTTTGCATTTTGCATTTTTTTGACTGTTGTGTCAATGTTTTCTATGGTATCTTCTTTCTTATCTTTCTTGTATTCTGTTGGTGATGCTTACATCTATGACTCCTGATCTCTCTCCTACGTTTGTTCTCTCCAGAGTTGTCTCCCTTGTGATTTATTTATAGATACTGGATGGTTTTATTCAGTTCCTTCACCTGTTTGGTTGTGCTGTCCTCTAATTCTTTAAGGGGTTTTGTGTTTCCTCTTTAAGGGCTAGTACCTGTTTAACTGTGTTTTCCAGTATTTGGGTTTTTTTTTTACTTTCTTTTTTTTTTCTATATTCTTTATTTACATTCCAAATGATTTCCCCTTTCCCGGTTCCCCTCCTCCCCGAAAGTCCCATAATCCCTCTTCCCTCCCCCTGTTCCCCAATTACCTAAGAATTTCATGAGTTCATTGACTTTAATTACTGAGTAGTATTCCATTGTGTAAATATACATGGAAAATATCTATTATACAATTGAAGAAATATATAGAAAAACACATTAAGATTGACTATTTCATGGAAAAATTATACAGATAAAATGGTAGGCATAAAAATATTCCTAAGTTGATTAAAAGTGGAATTATAAACATTTTCTGATAAAATTGAAAATCTACAAGGAAAATATTTCTGATAAAACTCAAGAAATATATAGAAAAACACGTTAAAAATGACTATTTCATGAAAAATTATACAGATAAGATGGTAGGCATAAAAATATTCCTAAATTGATTGAGAGTAGAATTAAAAACCTTTTCTGATAAAATTGAAGATTTACATGGAAACTATCTCTGATAAAATTGAAGAAATTTATACAGATAAATTGGTAGGAATTAAAATATTCCTAAGTTGATTGGAAGTAGAATTATAAATATTTTCTGATGAAATTGAAGATTTACATGGAAATTATTTCTGATAAAATTGAAAAAATATATGGAAAAACATTAAAATTGAAGATTATCATGGAAAACTGTACAGATAAAATGGCAGGCATAAAAATATTTCTAAGTTGATTGAAAGTGAAATTATAAACATTTTCTGATAAAATTGAAGATTTACATGGAAAATATCTCTGATAAAATTGAAGAAATATATAAAAAATGCATTAAGATTGAGTATTTCATGGAAAAATTATACAGATAAATTGGTAGGCATAAAAATATTCCTAAGTTTTTTGAAAGTGGAATTATAAACACATTCTGATAAAATTGAAGATCTACAAGGAAAATATTCCTGAAAAAATTGAAGAAATATGTAGAAAAACGTGTTAAAACTGACTATTACATGGAAAATTTTACAGATAAAATGGAAGGTATAAAAATGTTCCTAAGTTGATTGAATGTAAAATTATAGACATTGTCTGATAAAACTGAAGATCCACATGGAAAATACTTCTGACAAAATGGGAGAAAAATACAGAAAAACATTAAATTTGAAGATTATCATGGACAATTATACTGACAAAATGGTAGGCATAAAAGTATTCCTAAATTGATTGAAAGTGGAACTACAAACACTCCCCCCACCTCGTGACGAAACTGAAGGTCTACATGAAAAAAACCTCTGACGAAATCAAAGATCTACACAGAAAAAAATGTTAAAATTAAAGATTATCATGGAAAATAATACAGTCAAAATGGTAGACACAAATAGCATTACTAAATTGAAAGAGGAGTTACAAACATTTTCTGATAAAATCGAAGATCCACATGAAAAGCATCTCTGTTACACTATGTTTTTTGTTGGGGAATTGAATCTATTGAAGTTATAAGACATTAAGGAATTGTGATTGTTGCTTCCTGTTATTTTTGATGTTCTTTTTATGTTTGTGTGGTTATCTTCTTTTGGGTTTGTTGGAAAAAGATTACTTTCTTGCTTTTTCTAGGGTGTAGTTTCCCTCCTCATGTTGGCGCTTTCCATCTATTATCCTTTTTAGGGCTGGATTTGTGGATAGATATTGTGTAAATTTGTTTTTATCATGGAATATCTTGTTTTCTTCATCTATGGTAATTGAGACTTTTGCTAGGTATAGTAGTTTGGGCTGGTATTTGTGTTCTCTTAAGGTCTGTATGAGATCTGCCCAGGATCTTCTGGCTTTCATCGTCTCAGGTGAGAAGTCTGACGTAATTCTGATAGGCATGCCTTTATAGGTTACTTGACCTTTTTCTCTTACTGCTTTTAATATTCTTTCTTTGTTTAGAGCATTTGGTGTTTGGATTATATATGTGCCAGACTTTCTGGTCTGGTCCAGTCTGTTTGGAGTTCTATAGGCTTCTTGTATGTTCATGGACATCTCTTTCTTTAGGTTAGGGAAGTTTTCTTCTATAATTTTGTTGAAGATATTTACTGGCCCTTTAAGTTGGAAATCTTTGCTCTCTTCTATACCTATAATCCTTAGGTTTGGTCTTCTCATTGTGTCCTGGATTTCCTGGATATTTTGGCTCAGGAGCTTTCTGCATTTTGCATTTTCTTTGACTGTTGAGTCAATATTTTCTATGGTATCTTCAGCCCCTAGGATTTTTCTTCTATCTCTTGTATTCTGTTGTTGATGCTTGCATCTATGACTCCTGAATTCGTTCCAAGATTTTCTATCTCCAGAGATGTCTCACTTTGTGATTTCTTTATTGTTTCTACATCCATTTTTAGATCCTGGATGGTTTTGTTCACTTCCTTCACTTGTTTGTTTGCATTCTCCTGTAATTGTTTCAGGGATTTTTGTGTTTCCTCTTTAAGGGCCTCTACCGGTTCATCCATGCTTCCCTGTATTTCTTTCAGGGATTTTTGTGTTTCCTCTTTAAGGGCCTTTACCATTTGACCCATGTTCTCCTGTATTTCCTTAAGGGAGATTTTTATGTCCTTCTTGATGTCCTCTAACAGCATCATGAGAAGTGACTTTAAATCCAACTCTTTCTTTTCCGGTATGTTGGGGTATCCGGGACTTGCTGTGGTGGGAGAACTGGACTCTGATGTTGTCAAGTAGCCTTGGTTTCTGTTGGTAGGGTTCTTGCACTTGCCTTTCGCCATCTGGTTATCTCTGGAGTTAGTTGGTCTTGTTGTCTCTGGCTGGAGCTTGCCCCTCTTATGGGTGTGTAAACCTGTGTCTGTACTCCTGGGAGACCAACTCTCTTCTGGCAGGGTCTTTGCACAGAAGGCTGTGGAGCTATCTGGTTCCCTGCTGCAAATGGTGGCCGGAAGGGAATACTCCTGTTCCAGCTGCTCCAATGATCATATGCTTTGTGCGCTCCTAGCTGTACCCCTCCTGAGAGAAGGTGGAGATCTCACCTCTGTGCTCAGAAGTGAAACTGCTGCTGGGAGATCACTCTCTCCTGGTGGGCTAAGCACAGAAGGCTTTGGAGCTTCCTGGCTCCCTGCTGCAGATCGTGGCCAGAAGGGAAGACTCCTATCCCAGCTGCTCCACTGATCATATGCTCTGTTTGCTCCTAGATGTACAATGATATGCAATTTTTATGATATAGGAGTGCTTGAACTTTGGTAGCTGTCAAAATTAGAACACAGTACAGCTTGAATTGGTGTTGTTGCACCTTGAGCCATATTTCAAAGCCTTGCTAAACTCAAGCCCCAGAGGATATGATTCAAAGGCTAGGGGTGAGTTCTGAATTTCTATGTTTCAAAATATGGAGCTGCTACTGAAAGTTGCTCAGAAGATGTGGTATAAGACTAGCTGATGGCAAATGAGTTGGGTATAAGAACAAGAGGATCTAAGAGGACAAATTATTTTATGAAAACACAATTTTGCTACTTTCATCTTTTGACTTTGCTGTAAATCCGTCCTGAAGCAAAATCTGCAGAAGCTCCTTTTAGTTTAATGTGCTTCACAGCTGTGTACTTCAGAGAAGAAGTGAACATTCTTCTTCCTAACATTAAAACAGATTCCTAGAACTGGACTTTTCTTACGCTTAGACAGCATACTACACCAGATAATTAACACAACAGTGTTAAACAAAAAACAGATGTAGAACTTCACTAGGTAATATTAATGGAAAAAAATGGCATATCCTTCACATTTCATTTGAAATAGAGTTTAAAGCCACTGGGTGGGGCCACAAGTTAACCACATATGTTCCTGAAGAGTTTAAATTAAAGATTTGTTTCTCCCAAACTAGATTTTCTTACGATGTCCTAATTATAACCCATTCTCCTCTAACTTGAGTTTGAAAGAGTTCCCAGATTCTGCAATGAAAATTGATTATATAATAAGATCTAGTCAGAAAAATATTCATTAGGAACACTTAAAATTATTTTAGCTAAAAGAAATGAAAAATATTAAACATTTATTTAACTTTACCCAAGCAGGAAGGCACAGATGACTGTTGTCTGCATAGTGGACAGTAATTGAATTAAAGTCCTTTGCTTCCTTATAGAAAAATGAATAAGTAAGAGCACAGTAGGAATTTCTATTTTATAGAAGAACGTTTGCTTTTAATGAAATAATTAAGCACACTCATGTAAATATGGAACTGCACTTGCCACTTGCCTCAAGATGTATGTAAAGTCTTTCCTTCTGTATAATTATGCCTGACATGTTAGAATTGAATAAGAGTCCCAAGACTGCAGAATTCTGACTAGTAAAAATGGCATGATAATATTCACACCTGTTGTCTTCCATTGCATGTTGACAGGACAGGAAGGGAAAGCATGGATTGGTACTTTCTTTAACCTCCTGACTTCCATGGCACCCCAAGGAGCCAAGACTTCTCTCTTTCCCAGGTGATTCTGGCTTTCCCCTGTTCACATTGGTGCTAAGACTTGCTGCCTGCATTTCCCTAATTGATTATCATCTCTTCTTAGGTTTTCCTCTCTTGCACCTGTAAACATTTTGTTTTAGACTGCTGAGGTTGACCTTTATGAAAAACTATATTAGACAATCTTTGACATCTGGGAACCCATGAGTAGAGAAATGCATAGCTTCTATTGAGGAGGGTAGTGGCATTGTTAGCCTTTCCATCAGGGAGTATCAGAGTTCCTGATTCTGTATCTGTAGTATATGTGCAACATTGACCAGCCATATTATGCAAGATTTGCCCAGTATTATGCAAGATTCCACATCTCATTTAGTTTCATCATGAGAACACATGTTGTTATTCCACATTTCAAAGACCCTTAGAGAAATGGTTTTAAAAGAAAATGACTAACCTGAGGTGAACCCTTCTTTTCCCAAGGAGAACTTACACACATATAAATTCATTTCATTCTTCCAGTAATTACTCAGAGTGATCCTTACTACTCTTTTTTTTTTCCATGAAAAATTTTACTAACTGTTCAATGGTACAAGTGAGAACTATTGGTTAAGTTGTGTAATCTATATTGAATACTATGAATGCAACTCTTTAATTCCATGACCATTTGGTGATTAGCTATTGAGGAAAGGTCAACTGAACTTCCAGATACCCCTAAATGAATAATGATGTGAACTCATCAGCATATTTCCTAAAGGTAGACATAGTGAGATTCTACTTGCTGTAAGGATACTCTATGCTATCTAAAGACATATTCTTAAGAATCTCTCTCTCATTGCAAGACTTATTTTTCATCCATCTGTAGTGATGGAAAGAACACAAAGGAGACAAATTAGGACATATCCATGAGCCAGACATTACCCCAGCTACTCATGTTTCCCAGTGAGCTCTCAGCAACTTAGCCAAACCTAACTTAGAGTACATGAGAAACAAAAATACACTCAGAAAAGAAAAATGAAAGCCAGCTTTCTTTATTGCAGTGACATCTTCTAAAACCCCATGCTCAGAGTATAAAATGAAAATTTAAAAGTTGAGCTTTGTGTGCGTGGTGCAAGCACACACACACACACACACACACACACACACACACACACACCATAAAAACAAAAATACCCAAGGAGGCAGAAATATAGAACCACATATTAAATATAAGTCATTCAGAGGGACTATTACAACTTTTTGTTTTTCCTTTTTTATTGGATATTTTATTTATTTACATTTCAAATGTTATTCCCTTTTCTGGTCTCCCCGCTCCGCAAAGCCCTCTATCCCATCCCTTCTCCCCCTACTTCTATGAGGGTGTTCCTCCAAGCACCCACCCATTCCCACCTCCCTGTCCCATCATTCCCCTACACTGGAGCATGGAGCCTTCACAGAACCAAAGGCCTCTCCTCCAACTGATGCCCATTGATGCCCGACAAGGCCATCCTCTGTTTCATGTGCAGCTGGTGCCATGGGTTCCTCCATGTGGACTCTTTAGTTGGTGCTTTAGTCCCTGGGAATTTACAAAATCACACAGGATCATGTTACTCTAAGTTTTATTCTAAATTGGCTTTATTCTAAATTGGGTCTGTTAAAATAATTTCCCTATTATTATTTTAAATACTCATAAAATAAAATCATGCATTTGTGAGGATTATTGATTTCTTCATTAAGTGACATTTTTCATACTATAATAATAATGAGACTTAAATGCTGTGCTGTTACACAAATGAAACACATGATATGCAACATTTTTCCTGTTTGCAATAGCCTTTCTCTTTAAAGAGTTCTTCATTTGTTATAAAAAAGTATTATGATTTCTGCCTTAAAAAAGAATTGTAATTAATGAGTCATTTAGAAATTCATTTAAGAGCTTGAAGTGAAATATTTTATAGATGGTTAAAGTAGGACAGTATTGATTGGCTAATCAAATTCCCAATTACTGACTGATAAGGTGTCATCTCTCCAGTAATAGATATTCTCCAAATGCAATTTTTAGGGCTGAATTTCTTAGCATCTCTCTTATACTCTCTTATTAATTAAGTTTTCCATGCATCTCTACCATTTATTTCTCCAAGTCCCATGTTTTTCTCATAGTCTCCTTTGATGACATCTCTTTTGGTATGTGTCTAACATGCTTCATCTGTCAAAGCACTATAGATTCTTGCAAGTATGCAGGTTAGTTATTAACAAGGTATTTGCTTTTCTGAATGATTTCCAGTCCTACATCCATGGAAGGATGAGAGAAATGTCTGGTGAAACTATGTGCCACACTTATGAAATCTCAGTCCAATGAACCAATGGGAACATTCCTGGTGATGAGTGAAATTTATAAGCTTGGTCTTCTAGGATCACAACTGTCTTGCAGTCTAAAGTCATAACCTCTTTCCCTTGTAATTAACTGAAATTAGATTTGGCATAAACAGAGAAAGCCAAAGATAACATCACATATCAGGGAAAATCCAAAGGGCAATAAATTATAACTGTGTTTTAGAGATTGAAGTGGAAATTCAAACAAATTAAATAATTTAGTGTTTATCTGTGTAAGCTCTAGATTTGCTGCTTTCACAAAACTAACACCACATGACACCTGAATGCATTGTGATTTCATAGTATGCTCACGAGCATTATGACAACATAATAGGCCATATTAAAAGGCTACACATTTGAAGTAGAGGGAGGCAGACTTTCTTAAAAAAAAATAGGGCAGTAGAACCAGGTTGGTGGTAGTCAATGATGCTTTTTTTTTTATATATGCGACATTTTAAATGTCCACTGAACAATATTTGGAATGAATTACCTAGGTCAGAATTGATTTCTAAAACTTTATTTATATGCATACCAAACTCATGAACTTTACCATATTTGCTTCCAGTTATACTCACTGAATATATTGTCATATTGTTTCATACTTAAAATATTTAAAAATTTAAAGAATCTTTACAAGTAGAAAGTGTTTCTCAAAATAAACACAGCAACATGTGCATCAAATTAAATCTTAGCTAATGAACGTAAGATCTTCTTTCTCTCAGGTAGAAGGGAATATTTGTCATCTATGGAATTAAGACTTTCTCACTGATATACTCTCTGATTATTTGATGATAATTGCAATTATATTAGAAGAAAGTTATCCTTATATAATTATCCTTATATAATGCACAGTTGTTCTTCATATTCTGTGGATTGTTTCTCCCACTGACATAAATACAAACATGAGCTCATAAGAGAGCAGAATTTGGATTGAGGTGCAGATCAGAAGGAATAGTCAAGGACCTTGGAGTAGTAATCCAATTTTGAGGCAACAAAGTGCCAGAATTGGAAGTTGTGTGATACATTTATTGGGAACACAAAAAAAAATCTACTTATTCTAGAAAGAGAATAAATGATAGATCAAAGTATGGATACTAACAACATCCAACACGAGTTTTATTGGAGGTGCTTATAGGAGTACAGACAGAGTTACTTATAGAAGTAGAAACGACTTAAAAAACAACATTGTCACCAAAACTTCACTCAGGATGGATAACAACTCATGAAATCTGGAACCTAGGAGCACACTGAACAATCTGTAAGCAGTTCAACAGGGTAGAAAATATCTTTTGGGGTAGTTCAGTTTATTCCTGCTTCTTTCAGGTTGTTCACCTGGTCTTAGCCTCTTCTAGGCAGTTGACTTGTATTAACATGTCTTGAGCATTCCTTAAGGCTTATATATGCTTGAACAAGGAGTGGCCTAATGAATATAAATAGTTTTGAGACTTCCTGCAGCTTTAAAATTGTCTACTTCCTGATCTCAACAAAATTCCTGCAGGAAGGAATGTTTCACCTTGAATGAACATCCTTTGTCTTAAAGAGCTTCACTCCAAGACAGATGGTTTTATCCCTGAAGAAAGTGCTATAAAACAAATACAGATGTAAATGTGTCTTGATGATACAAGGCTTCTAAAGCTGTATTCAGACTCTCCTTTCCCATTCATTGGGACAAATAGCAGCAAATTTCTGGTTAAGATAGGTTGACTGAGATTATTTTCTCAAAGCTTCATAATGTGTCAGTCATTACTATTCTTGCTTTGGTCATGCTATGAATCTTTGATTAATGACTATAACTTTTGTTATCCATTTATCAAGTGGTGAATACTCAAGCAAAGTATGCAGAATTAATAAGCTTGAAACGCGAATCTAGGCAAAGAAGCATTATTAAACATCACATCATTGAAAAATGAATAGGCTCATTTAAATCCAAATTAAGACTATCAATAGGAGGACATCCTTTTCAAGGGCAAAAGACTCACAGTAGTCAGTCTTAAGACAATTAATATTGGGTATTTGAAAGTACAGCATTTACAAGGGAAATGAGTTAATGTCTGAGAATTATTTTCTTTGAAGTATGACTTTAACATATTCAAATATCTAGAAAAAAACGAGCTACCTGCCTTTTCATCCCTTTTTGATATATGTATTTTCACTCCTGGGGAAAATGTTTAATAGACTTGGACTTTAGTGAAGAGAATTCTAATATTATGTCACTTGTCAAAAATGTGCTAACTGGATGGCCTTTGAAAATAGTAGTTATATACCAACTTTTATTGATGACATTGAGCCATTAGAAAGTAGCAATACAGAAACCTTGCCTCATAAGCACTATTGAATATAAAACTGAATCACTCAGTAGGGGTCATTTAGTTGCAAGAGTAGGAAATATGTCTAAAGCTTTTAAACCTGTATTAGAAGTCATACCTTAAGGGGTGGAGTGATTGCTTAGTAGTTAAATGTGCTTTCGTACTACCATTCAGGAAGATATGAATCATGTTTCCAGCACACATATAGGGTAGCTTATGATTGTAATTCAGACTCAGGGGATAGGATGCCCTCTTCTGGCCTCCACAGACACCTGCACTCACAGGAATATAGCCATAAAATAAACCAACAGATAGACAGGCATGCAGGCAGACACACACACACACACAGAGAGAGAGAGAGAGAGAGAGAGAGAGAGAGAGAGAGAGAGAGAGAGAGAGAGAGAGAGAGAGAAAGAGAGAGAGAGAGAGAGAGAGAGAGAGAGAGAGAGAGAGAGAGAGAAATAATAATTTAAAGGTAAAGGCATAGTTTCACTTAAAACCTTTACCTATTCCCAATTATAAGAGGCACATCATATATTTATTCAGTGATCATGTATGTGTATATAAATTATTTATGATATGACAAGATGAAGATAGATAAAATATTTACACATACTAGCATATTTAGCTGAAAAAAATTGTCTATTAACAACTTTCAAATATTTTATTCACAATTCACAATGTATGCACTATTTAAGGGAGACAGATAATCTCTTCCATTCTCTTCTGTTATGGTTGTCCTTAATCCTTTAATGTTTTCCATATACTATTACAAGACTAGAAATCGAACTGACCAAGTAGAGCTGTGGGTGAAAAGTACTGTTGTTTAGGAACGAGACACCTGTGTATTTCATTTCCCAAGTGAATATGCAAGCATATGTTTATTTAAGCTTATGAAATAACTGCATCTCCTGTGTGTGTTTCTGTGTATATGATATACTATGTTAATTCTTATTGTTTTGTTTCAGTTGGCTTAATTAACAATACTATCAAGACAACTGGCTACACTTTTGGCAAAAAATATTAAGCAGTTTCACAACTTACTGTGAAATGGAAATTAAAATAACAAAGATATACATTTATTTCTATTTTTTTTTCAATAACACCTGGTCTTTGCTAGAATGATTTTAATATGTACAAACGATTTGCAGGGTAATTTGATAATATATATCAAAAGCTATAACAATATGTATAAACAATGAACCAAAAATTCAATTACTAGAAATTTATCCTAAGGAAATAATTAAACATATGGTCAAAGTTTTCACATAATTAACTTCAAGGCTGTTCAGTTTACAGTCGTTGATGGTACTGAAAAAATTGAAAAGACCAAAAATTTGCAACAACACAGAAGTAATTAGAATACTATTAAACATTTTTAGGAGAGTTAATGAGAGAGTTGCTGAAATGTCCTTCACAATATGGACACTGATCCCTGTTTTCAACCTTCACATGAAAAGATGTATATGATGGAAACAGATAGCATAGGCTAGAACTGTGGGACTTGGGGAAAAACACTAGTAAATAAAATAAAATAGCTTGTGCAGTCCATCAGGGGATTCTGTCATATCCCAGAATATTTGGTTGCAATTGCTGAAGGTTATACGGAAATAAAGACAGAAGAAAGGCATCTCTATAAACAAACTTGTTCTTTTAAGAAAATATTTATTTTTATTATGTATATGTGTGTGGGAAGGTATGTGCACTTGATACCAAGTGCCTACAGATGTCAGGAATCCCTTTAGAGTTAGCTGAGATTACAGGCAGTTGTCAACTGTAGTGAGCCATAGAGCCTCTAGACAAAATTCGGCTGCCTGCATTTCACCTACACGGAGCTGAGGAATTCCAGCCACACCTCCTCCCACCTGACAGATGTCAGAGCTTCTCTGGCATTTCAAAAGAGCTACAGTTTCCTGCGAGTCAAGTCTCCATCTCCTGCTGTGTAGCAGACCCTGTGATCTTTGTTATGGCAACATCTCTCAGCCTGCCAGAGACCTGCTGAGAAGACTCTGCAGCTTTGGGAGGGAGGGTCACGCCCACAGCACATATATTGTCGCTCTTGTCCCCAAAGAAACACAGAAAGATTTTGTACAGCCATGCACTAATGTCTCTGTGTCTTCTTTTCTCTCGACCCCCGTAGTTTCACCCTTCAGCTCTCCCCCACGTAGAACCCACTCGTGAGCAATTCCCGGGAAGATCCAGTCAACCTCCTGATGTGGGTACTTGGAATTGAACTCAGATCCTCAGGAAGAACAATATGAGCTGCTAACCACTGAGTCCTCTCTCTAGCCCCTCCCCACCCCCAGACTTGTTCTTGTAATCAGAAAGCTAGTAGGAGGGAGGGGAGACAGTGCTTTGTTACAACAGAAGCTTCAGGTTTTGTATGGCTTGTCGTCGGAAAGGCGTATTGGGGTTGGGGTTCCATGGATAATTTCCTTGCCTTAGTTCTGTCTCTTCAGTTTCATAGAGCAATTGTGTATGTTGGCAGTTTAAAAGAGGAAGGGGTAGATTCCAAGCAAGCCTTTCCCAGATTGAGACATTTTCCCCTTTATTACAGTTGATGAGGACAACAAACAGGAAAAAAAAATAAAGAAGACTGTCTCTCTGGATATTTCCATCTGCCTAAGAGCTACAGAGAGCAATGATAAAACGGAACAGGAGAATATAGGCTGAGGTAAGGAACTGAATCTAGTGTAGGATGGAACGGATGAAGCATCCTTGTGGCATCCTTGAGCTTCAACTCGCTATTTCATGGGTCCTGCAATTCTAAGCAAGGATGGATTTCTCTGATGAAAGAACACATTAAAAACCAAACCAAAGAAAAAGGAACAAACAAATAAACATACAACAACAAAACAAGAAATTGAATGCTCTATTCCTTAAGCCTAATCTTGAGGCAAATATTGTAGGAGAAGTTCTGAGAGGGGTGAGGGGGACACAAATTCCATCCTTAGCCTAAAAAAAAATCGTATTAGTCCTTAAGGATGTTAAGCTGATCTGGAAAAAAAAGAAATTTAAGATTTTTCTGAGTGGTGGTGAGGAGGAGAGTGTAAGTGGTACAAATAAGCCTGATGCTCTGCCTTTTGTAGTTCTGAGCCGTGAGAAAAAATGGTCAGCAGCAAAAAGAGAGATACATTGATGGCTCATTAGTTCCCATCTCAGAGGTTACTGGATTTGCTCTTAGGGGTTTGGGACACAAATATCTCTTAACTGCTTCAAACAGACAAAAGGGAAACAGAGAAAAGGCAGCACTTGGGGTGACTTTAAGGAGAATTCATCTAAGAAGCTATGACAAAACAACAGAAAACAATAATCCCGAATATAAGATGGCCATTTGCTGATACTCTGTATTTTTGGAGTATACTCTTTAAGGGAAGGTAATATCTGTACAATACTGAAAATGAGACTGTTAGGATAATATAATTCCTTCTGACAGCACAATTAAGAAAATAATTAGGGCAGTTTTGCCTTTGTTGGAGGAAAGAAAACCATTTAAAGCATCTTTGGCAGGCAAGACTGATGATTTTTGTCACTGTTATAGGTTACAGGATATAAGACTTTAACTCTTATGCAGTATTTTGACATATATTTTAGCCAGTTTTTGTAACTATGATCTTTGACCTTAGAAACTTTAGTATTATGTGTATTAATACTAACCCTCAAACTCTGTGTAGCTGAAGTTACTTATCTGGGCTTTCTTAACTTGTAAAAACTTTCTCTAAAATCAGATGGGATGGCCTATTCATCTCCTCTTTTGTTAAGAAACAGTGATATGTTCCAAGTCCTGCTGCCACCAGTTTAGGAAAGAACACATCTGAAGGGATGCAAATGACAGTGGCTGACCTCAAAAGATAAGACAAAAGCCATGCACTCAACCTTGAAAAACCTATTCATCTTCTGGTTTTTTAAAGAGACTATCCAGATTTTAAAAAGTCCTTAAAATCCTTAAAATGTTTGTGTTGATGTATGCATTCACTTATACATAAAACACATATAAAGGCACAGACGTCAGTTATTCTCATCTAAGTTATAGGGACCATGATGTAGAACCACTTTTGGGACAATGATCAAGGAGATAACACATCATTTTCCAGGAGATAACATGTCATGGAGATAGCCAGAATTATGATTACATATATCTTGTTCTTTTTTTTTTTTAATCTTTTTTTTATATCTTGTTCTTAAAAGCAGATTTAAATATCTTTATACAAAAATTCACACTAATTGTTCTAAAGAAAGATTCAGGATCATTAGCCATTATCATCCTCCTCCTCCTCCTCCTCCTCCTCCTCCTCCTCCTCCTCCTCCTCCTCATCATCATCATTTTCATTTTAGTTACACTATGAACACAATGAAGTAGGGTCAAGTTAACAATTTTGTCTTTACAAGAGCATTTACTTATATGTCAATTTGTTACTAAGTACATGGTATAAGGAAACAAATAATTGCCAAGAGCTATCTAGGAGAACCTAAAAACAGCAGGTCATCTTCCTGAGAAGGTTCAGGATTGTCTTCTTTAGGCAAGGTTGAGTAGATTACAAGTGAGGAAAGTTCCTGCTATTAATATGATTTTTCTGGTATTATTAAATATATAACAATCACTAGGTATTGACCTACCCTTTGAGCAGATCTCTGCAGCCCTATAAAGTTATACTTACTATCTTGTAGTGACGCTATGTAGACAAATAGAGTGATTCTATAGTATTCCTAAGTTGATTCAAATAATATTAGGAAGAAAGTTTTTAGAGATGGTCTTAGTTGCCTTGCTGAAAAGATGTAATAAAATTAGAGTCAAGAATAAAATGTGCCCACACCTCATAAAAATAAGTACAGGCTGCATAATAAGAAATATGGTGAGTTTTCATAATTACATTAAAAAGAGAAATAGACATGGGACAAATTTGTGCTCAAGGAAATACATGTAGGTTCAAGGCTAAAGATACAGATATGCACTATGATAAGGCAGGGCCCTGTAAAAACTGTTGCTTTGAACTTATGAATATATAGAATGAAATACTGCTATTTCAGCATCCTTCTGTAACTCCTTTCTGAGGAATGTTTGTCTAAAAAGGCAACAGAAAAGAAATAAAAAGTTGTTAGTCAAATGGTTTGGCTTGGGGAGCTCTGCCCCATCCATCCATCCATCCATCCATCCATCCATCCATCCATCCATCCATCCATTCATCCATCCAAAATTGTAAAGCATCTTAATAAAGCCTAGAATTCTAAACCTGTATAAAGCATTGGAATGTTTTTCTTTTCCTTCCTTTCTGGTTCACAAAGAGTTAACCAGCTTACTTAGAGAGACTCCTTGCTGAATTACCAGAGGAAGGGGGATAAATAATGCATATCTGGTATCCAGGTAGGCTAGAAAACAGTGCTGAATCCCCTAGAACTGGAGTTACAGATGTTTGTGAGTTGCCACAAGGGTGTTAGTAACTGAGCCTGAGTCCTCTCCAAGAGCAGCAAGTATTCTTAACTGCTAAGCCATCTTTCCTGTCCCATTTATAAAATTTAAAATGCATCTTTAGTATTACTCTTTGGAAATTTAAGAAAGAATAATCCAGATAAGATAGGAATTACTGCTTCTCATATGTGATAGTAAAACTTTCCTACTTCCACTTGCTACCCCACACCTTCCCTGTTCCCTAATTTTCAAACAAAATTTTTAGTTTGGATCACTTATAATATCTATGGTAGGTCCAGTGTGTTTATGAATAAATGTGGATTTGTGATTGTGTGTGTTTGTGTGTGTGTGTATGTATGTACATGCAAACAAGTGTATATGAAGTTACTCCCTTTACACTTTTCATTTCTGATAACATCTGTCAAAGATTCAATTTCATAAGTGAGTGGCATTGTTGGATCAAATTATCATTGACATGGAATAATTTGTTCACTGATTCAACAGCTCTCACAATAGGCACTAGGGTGTCACCCCTGACAGCCAGATGTTGCACATGTTCCTTAAGTACTATCTTTCCAGTATAGCATGTGATTGTACAGGATTCAGGGATCATGATGGCACCAGGATCCTCACTGTGCTAGGATTCCATCTTGCATCACATTTGAGACCAAGTCACTAGGTCTTATCTTACCAGGTTGCAGTTTCCTCTGATTGAAAAATAAAGTTCTGTTTTGACATTACAAAAAAAAAATCCTTTACTTAATTCCCTGCTGTTAAATAGCACATGTTAATCACCACATATTAGCAATTATTAATTCACAAGTAATAAAAGTTAATAAAGAGTTAATGAAGCACAGAACAGTAAGGAAGAATTAAGTTTTGAGTGCTTGATGAAGCATAGAACAGTAAGAGTTAAGTTTCCCTAGCACTTATTTGAGCATAAAGAATTAAATAAAGTACAGAGAGTTGTAATGTTTAATAAAGCACAGAGTTAAAGAGAAAAGAAGACAGCAGGTTTTAACCATACAATAACTGAGAAAGTTTTTAGAATTTTTAAAGAAGTTATCCACAAGTATTCAATATAGTTAGAGAGCTAGAAGGTCAGAAACCAGTCTTTAAAGCTATGTCTTCAACTCATTCTAGGCTTTGCAGGCTCCCAGCAACCATGATTATACAAAAACAACCTGTATATACATGGCTATACTTAAGACATATTTTAATAAGGGAAGATTTTGAACATTTTATTTGTAGGGATTATATCTTAATTTTTTTATTGTGAAGGAAGCAACATAGATATCTTCAATCGACATATTGTTAGATTGGGAAGAAATCAAAGCAGACATATGTGTAACAAATGTGTTTTGGAGCAGGGAGTGGAGAAAGATTTTATCTCAAAAGAGACTGGGCATGGAGATACCAAGTAACAATAGCAGGCATTTAGATCCAGCAAACCCATCACAAAAATGATAAAAATTAAAGCAAAACAAAAAACATTAAATTATAAAATAAACACCTTTTCAGCTCAAGGAAGCTGATCCTATAGACAGCTAGTGGAGTGGTTGTAATCACAGTGTGAGCTTTCTTTCAGAAATGCAGAAGAGATAAAGGGCAAAGGTAAGGATATAGAAGGCAGTAATTTCCTAGGAGACCTAATGAACGCTCCCAGTCCAGTTCCAGGATGAGGCAGGAGACCAGCAGCTCCCTGTCACAGACAATTGGGATTGACTGTACTTTTGTATCCTTTTATAGATGTTTTTATTCTCGATGCCTCTGTATTGCAAGACAAATATAATAACCTATGCTGGAAATAGTGTTTCCTTAAGGACATGTCATTTTTTGGTTGTTGCATTCTTCCTTTCATCCTGAGGTCCTTCAGAAATAAAATGCACTTTGAGTAGTTCACCCAGTGTCTAACTCTGCAGCCACAAATGAGCACACACTCATGCAGGCGCACACATACATCTGCACCCACATGTGTATGTACATGTACTTACACAGGTATGTACCCATACACATATGAATATGCGCACACACACACACCAAACCACAAAAAGTTGAATACTGTCAGACACACTTAATATGTGATGACTACTAAAAATCAAACACATTTCGTTCCTTTTATGACATTCCATTAAATTTTACATAGTCCCACTGCACTCTTTTGGAAAATGAGACACAAATCAACTCATACGCATCATTTCCAAGAAACATATTGCCAAGCACATTGTTATTATGCAAAGATTATAGAGGGAACTAGCAGAACTAGGCAGTTTAGCCTCTATACACTGTGGTTATCTGGTGAAAACCTCATCAGGACAGTCTGTACATGACAGAGACCAGTTGGATAGCATATGACTACATTTGTCTCAAGTGCTTATTAAAAATTTTCTGGGATGTTATACAGGTATCACACCTTATATTCATGGCACATACTATTACTTTAATTGCTTTTTAGTAGAAATATAACTTTCTATAATTTTTTATAAGTAGAAAATGGAGCTTTTACTAATGCTTTCAATACCCTACTTTTTGCATAACTTTGCATTTAATACCTTGTAATTATTCACATATGTCCATTACCCCCAGCTTGCCTGAAACCATTCAGGCTTTTCTGTGGATACCCCAGTTCCTAAAAAATAGCAAGGAGGCTTATATTTAAATATAGTGTTTTTGGCCTTAGCTTAGGCTTGCTCCCCAACTAGCATTTAACTTAATTACCCTGTTCATGCTATTCTATGTCTGCCAAAGACTGGTTAGTTCTCCTCAGTTTCATATGTCTAACTGCCTTTGTGACTGAGTAGAGAACGCCTCACCTCTGACTCTTTCCCAGAGTTCTTCTCTCTGTATGAAAGTCTCACCTTCCTATTTTGCCATTTGCTATAGAACATATGCTCTTTATTTTAACCAAACAGAAGGTACCTTCAGCAGGCCAGAAGGACAGAACTGTATCTTCAAATATTATACAAAAACATCACTCCAACATTTATCCTTATTGCTTGCCTGTTGCTCATACATTAATTCATTTGACTTTTTTTTTAAAGCTGTTTTACATTTCAAGAATTCTTTTAACTTAGTAATTGCTATTGGGCTAGGCTTGAAATTAATAACATTCACAAAACATTTGAAATTTCCACTTGTACCACTAAATAAGCAGCCGTTTTGAGTACATGTTCCTGCTATGACTTCTTGCCATGAAATCAACTCCACATAACCATTGATTGTGAAATCAAGAGTCACAATAATCCATTTCCCTTATTATGCTGATCATCTCAGGATAAACAATGAAAAATAGGCTAATGTAGCACAGGTGGAGATACTTATAATATTTAATATTTATCATTCCAAGAATGTTGAGGTGGAAAATACCAAGCATCATCCATATATGAAGTACAGTGACATTCATATTTTATTCTAAATATCTTTATAATAGGCATTGCTTTTGCTCACTATTAAAATATTGCTTCTTATAAAGATTTTTATTTTTTTAACATATGGTCTAATTTTCTAGTTCAGGCTATCTTGGAGCCTATGACCTTCCTGCCACTGATTCAGTGATGGTTGGATTACAGTCATGCAAAGCCCTGATCATGCTATTCAAATAAGAGAAAATGGACTGGGGAGACAGTTCAGTGGATAAAATATTGCTGTGCCAGCATGAAGACCTATATTTAGATACACATCACCTATGTAAAAGACGGGCATGGAAGAGTTAACCTTTATCCCCAGCACTGGAGGGGAAGGAAAGGAAGATATACAAATACAGAGAGATTCCTAGGCCAGGATGTTTAGACAGCACCATATTTGGTGATATATACCATGTCCTAAACATATCAAAAGAAACAAAAGTTACAAATAACTCTATCAAACTGTAAAGCAAGATAACCATAACAATTGAATTGGTACAATAATGGCAGTAGAACTCATAACATTCTGAGTGAACCTAAAACCCACTCAGTTGGAGGAAATTCTGACTGGTATTACGAACCTAGTCAAGAACCTGAGATGGGAAAGAGACCCTAGAGGATATCTGATACTGTCCTGTTACTAAAGTCACTTAGTTTCTAACTGCTTTATAAATGTTCACCCTTGTACACAGAGGAGTGCAGTTTTCAAATCTTCTTATAGAATCTTTTTGAAGCAGACAGAGGTTACAGAGATGCAAAATGCAGGGAATAAGGGACTCTGGGGTACCTAGCCCCAAATGTTACAAACACGTTTTGTCATAGTTACTTAATTTCAAATCAGATTTTCTATCCTGCCTTGGGTCATTCAGTTACCCAAAAAAAATACACGCAATTTTTGTTTTTATGACAAGCCTTAATCAGCACTAAAGTTGGGCAGATATTTACACTTTTATGTTATTAAAATCTATTTCCCCATAGCAAATTATAACTTGCTATGTTCCATCTGGGCTGTTCTTAACTCCAATTGGCCAGTTCTCATGTCCAGGCATTCATGACTCACTTACCTTATGATGGCTTCCTCTCTCCCACTTATTCTGGTTCTCCTCAGTTCCCAAGTCCAGTAACCAGAAACCCCACCTATATCTCTTCTGCCCAGATATTAGCTGTCAGCATCTTTATTTAACGAATAGGTTTAATTGTTTTTTAATTAAAGAACAAGGTCACATTGTACATGCATAGAAATTTGCTTCTCCAGGGGGAAAACCAGGCCTTGGGGGCCAGTATTTAGCATTACAATACAAGCAAAAGACAAAACCTCAAAATAAATGTAAGAAAACCCCTACATCTAAGACTCAGGGACCAGTTTGTTGAAAGATTACTTTTCCTTCCCGCCACCATCTGCAGCAGAGAACCAGGCAGCTCTAAAACCTTCTGTGCTTAGCCAATAAGGAGAGAGTGATAAACCAGCAGCGATTTCACTTCTGAGTGCAGAGGTGAGATCTCCACCTTCTCTCTGGAGGGGTACAGCTAGGAACACACTGGGCATATGATCAGTGGAGCACCTGGGACAGGAGTCCTCCCTTCCAGCTGCCATTTGCAGCAGGGAACCAGATAGCTCCACAGCCTTCTGTGCACAGACCCTGCCAGAAGGGAGTTGGTCTCCCAGGAGTACAGACACAGGCTTACAGGCCCACAAGAGGGGCAAGTTCCAGCCAGAGACAACAAGACCAACTAACACCAGAGGTAACCAGATGGCTCAAGAACCCTACCAACAGAAACCATGGCTACTTGGCAACATCAGAGCCCAGTTCTCCCACCATAGCAAGTCCCAGATACCCCAACACACTAGAAAAGTAAGAGTTGGATTTAAAATTTCATCTCACGATGCTGTTAGAGGACATCAAGAAGAACATAAATAACTCCCTTAAGGAAGTACAGGAGTACATGGGTCAAATGGTAAAAGCCCTTAAAGAGGAACACCAAAATCCCTTAAAGAAAACAGGAGAGCATGGGTGAACAGGTAGAGGCCCTTAAAGAGGAATTACAAAAATCCCTTAAAGAATTACAGGAGAACACAAACAAACAACTAAAGGAACTGAACAAAACCATCCAGGATCTAAAAATGGATGTAGAAACAATAAAGAAATCACAAAGTGAGACATCTTTGGAGATAGAAAATCTTGAAAAGAATTCAGGAGTCATAGATACAAGCATCAACAACAGAATACAAGAGATAGAAGAAAGAATCTCAGGGGCTGAAGATACCATAGAAAACATAGACTCAACAGTTAAAAAAAATGCAAAATGCAAAAAGCTCCTGAGACAAAACATCCAGGAAATCCAGGACACAATGAGAAGATCAAACCTAAGGATTATAGGTATAGAAGAGAGCAAAGATTTCCAACTTAAAGGGCCAGTAAATATCTTCAACAAAATTATAGAAGAAAACTTCCCCAACCTAAAGAAAGAGATGTCCATGAACATACAAGAAGCTTACAGAACTCCAAACAGACTGGAGCAGACCAGAAAGTCCTCCTGGCACATAATAATCAAAACACCAAATGTACTAAACAAAGAAAGAATATTAAAAGCAGTAAGGGAAAAAGATCAAGTAACCTATAAAGGCATGCCTATCAGAATTACACCAGACTTCTTACCTGAGACGATGAAAGCTAGAAGGTCCTGGACAGATCTCATACAGACCCTAGGATAACACAAATGCCAGCCCAAACTACTATACCCAACAAAACTCTCAATTACCATAGATGGAGAAAACAAAATATTCCATGATAAAACCAAATTTACACAATATCTTTCCACAAATCCAGCCCTACAAAGGATAATAGATGGAAAACATCAACATGAGGGAAACAACACCCTAGTAAAAGCAAGAAAGTAATCTTTTTCCAACAAACACAAAAGAAAGCAACCACATAAACATAAAAATTG
Source organism: Tokudaia tokunoshimensis (assembly GCA_036184795.1). Taxonomy (NCBI): domain Eukaryota; kingdom Metazoa; phylum Chordata; class Mammalia; order Rodentia; family Muridae; genus Tokudaia; species Tokudaia tokunoshimensis. The sequence goes on along the minus strand of BTHU01000011.1, from coordinate 98,522,213 downwards.
CATCAAAAATAACAGGAAGCAACAATCACTATTCCTTAATATCTTATAACATCAATGGACTCAATTCCCCAACCAAAACCATGATCTAAAAGAAATATTTTTCATGTGAATCTTCAATTTTATCAGAAAATGTTTGTGATAAAATGTTTCCTCTTTCAATTTAGTAATGGTTTTTTTTTTTTGTGTGTCTACCATTTTAACTGTAGTATTTTCCATGATAATCTTTAATTTTAACATTTTTTCTACATATTTCTTTAATTTTATCAGAAATATTTTCCATGTAAATCTTCAATTTTGTCAGAAAATGTTTATAATTCCACTTTCAATCAATTTAGGAATACTTTTATGCCTACCATTTTATCAGTATAATAGTTCATGATAATCTTTGATTTTAATGTTTTTCTATATTTTTCTTCAATTTTGTCATAAATATTTTCCATGTAAGTCTTCAATTTTATCAGACAATGTCTATAGTTTTACTTTCAATCAACTTAGGAACATTTTTATACCTTCCATTTTATCTGTATAATTTTCCATGAAATTTTAACATTTTTTTTATATATTTCTTAAATTTTATCAGAAATAGTTTCCTTGTAGATCTTCAATTTATCAGAAAATGTTTATAATTCCATTTTCAAAAAAACTTAGGAATATCTTCATGCCTGCAATTTTATCTGTATAATTTTTCCATGAAATACTCAATCTTAACATGTTTTTTATATATTTCTTCAATTTTATCAGAGATATTTTCCATGTAAATCTTCAATTTTATCAGAAAAATGTTTATAATTTCACTTTCAACCAGCTTAGAAATATTTTTATGCCTACCATTTTATCTGTACAGTTTTCCATGATAATCTTCAATTTTAATGTTTTTCCATATATTTTTTTCAATTTTATCAGAAATATTTTCCATGTAAATCTTTGATTTTATTAGAAAGTGGTTATAATTCTACTTTCAATCAACTTAGAAATATTTTAATTCCTACCAATTTATCTATATAAATTTCTTCAATTTTATCAGAGATAGTTTCCATGTAAATCTTCAATTTTATCAGAAAATGTTATTAATTCTACTTTCATTCAATTTAGGAATATTTTTATGCTTACCATCTTATCTGTATAATTTTTCATGAAATAGCCAGTTTTAATGTGTTTTTCTATATATTTGTTGAGTATTATCAGAAATACTTTCCTTGTAGATCTTCATTTTTATCAGAAAATGTTTATAATTCCGCTTTCAATCAATTTAGGAATATTTTTATGCCTACCATTTTATCTGTATAATTTTTCCATGAAATAGTCAATCTTAATGTGTTTTTCTATATATTTCTTCAATTGTATAATAGATATTTTCCATGTATATTTACACAATGGAATACTACTCAGTTATTAAAAACAATGAATTCATGAAATTCTTAGGCAAATGGGGAACTGGGGGAGGGAAGAGGGCTTATGGGACTTTTGGGGAGGGGGAACTGGGATAGGGAAAATCATTTGGAATGTAAATAAAGAATATAGAAGATAAAATAATAATAATTAAAAAAAAGACTCAGGGACCATCTTAGACATGATGAAAGAAAGATGGTGAGAACTGGAGAGTGATGAAGTCTTTTGCTAGATAGTGTTTTCTGGACAAGACATGAGTATTACACTCATGAACTCCACAAGACCTACAAAGTCTACACCATTGACATGCCAACATGGGTAGAAGAAAGCATCAGAAGGCCCATTCCTAGGTGAAGAGATACTAGCAGTAAATGGCTGCTGAGGAAAGTAGCATCAATTTTCTCCAGTGATGAGCTCCCAAACCTAAGTGATCAGTTCTAAACACATGCACAGGCACATCTAAACACTGATTGAATTTAAATCAGACCATGAGTTTGAGAAGGAAATGTGGTGAGTACGGGAGGATTTGGAGAGGTGAGAGGACTAGAAATGATACAAATGCAATGAACTCATATAAAAATAAATTTTGAAAAAGTATAAGATGTAAACATCTGAAGTCAATCTCTGATTTTAACAGGCACACATACACATACATGCTTACAACACACACACACACACACACAGAGATACACACACAAATATACAACTACATACAAACGAAATATAACCAGGGATAGCAAAAATTATCACCCAACATTTTTATTACTTATGCAAATAAAATAATGAAAAACAAGACTCAGTAACTTACAAAAATCACAGAAACAAGTCTTTATCATTATAAAAAATTTAAATTATCAGAACAAACTGTATAGATATAAACCTTTTGGCACATAAATACAAAACTGTTTGATATATAATGTTTATATCAATATTTTGATGTAACAAGCAGTGACTGCATTGCCATGTAGGAATGATTACAGCTATAACACGTTGAACAGCACATTAACGAAAACTATACAGAAAACTACATGTTTCCAGAGCAAAATTTCCTCAATTCTAATCAACAACTCAGTAAAACACTTTAGAAATTTGAATGATTAAATATACTCTCTATGTGAAATGCACAGATGCTGCCATAACACAGAAGAGATGACAGGGCATTTCTTAAGATCATGTTAAGAGCACAAGGAACCATAATTATGTGCATTAGTACAGACATATAATATAAGGAGCTATGAGCATAAAATGAAGACAAAAACTACTGTCACAAAGGAAATAACTCCAATAGCTCAATCCTATGGAGAAAAGACTGTAACAGTGAATAAATTAATGGGGAAATCTCTCAGCCATGTTATTTTCACTTGGCAGCAAACTTAAGAAAGATTAGTTAAAAAATCAGCAGTAGGGGATTGGGTATGTTTAATGGATAAAAACTCTTGCTATGCAAGCCCAGAAATCTGAGATCAAATTCGCAGTACTCAGATAAAAAGCCATGTGTGGCAACATACATACACAACTCTTAGCCCAGTACTACAGTATACAGAGTGATTTTTCTGTCATGTTGACTGCCAACTTCGCTCCCGATTCAACTGCAGATGCTGATTGAAGGGAATAGGGTAAGAAGTGATATAGCAGGACATCCTACATCCTCTGAGGCATCTGCTTATATGCACCACCCCCATACACTCAAATGAATGTACACACACCACACATTCACAACAAAATAAAGAAACTGTCAATGGAGATGTGACAAGAAAACATCCACTGGGTATAACAATACCAACAAAATATCCAATGGATTTTTCGGTCAGTTTGGTTAAAAATCAGGAACAGAGAATGGGATGGGTATTTTAAAATAGTGGGGATGGTTGTATTGTGCTGTTTAAGATAATTATAAACAGACGCATCAGTAGTAGGTGATAGAGGTGTAATTTAAATTTGTAATATGTATATAAAAATAAAACCATTCACATAAAATAAAACATATAATCTATATCCACATGCACATGCAGATACGGCTACAAATACTGATAAGTATATGAATCATATAGGAGTATTCACTAGAATACATGACTCATGCTGACATATAAGTAGCTAGTGTTACACACTATAAATACCTTGAACAATGTGGTCCAGGGAGCAATATACCTAGTCTTGTGATTGATGGCCAGAGGGTCAGAGTCCTGATGAGGAAACCTGCTTCACATTCTTCTCTATACATTAGTAAAAAAAAATGTGAAAAGGTTTGTATGGAATATCTAATGAAATAATTGGTCCCAAATATATTTTCTGATATGGAAAAGTTGGCTTTCCTAGAACTGTATATTACTAGAGTTCATTGCTTTATATTAACAGCTCCTTCTTCGAGGGAGGTGGTGAGCTGCCCAAGGGATGCTGTGCTCAACATATATACTCTGAGGATGAAGTAAACAGACTTTCATGGTCTCCAGCTCTGCCTCTGTTCACACTATCCTAATAGTAGCATTTATTTGTGCAGAAAGGTGAGGGATGCTATTGGGAGATTATGTGAGGGGTAGTGTAGGAAGCATCTAAAAATGAACCTTAACTTCATCCATTTCATACTCTCTGTTTCTCTGAGTATAAATGTGACAGAAGAACTAAACCATCTTATCACATATCATTCAATATTAATTTGAAATAAGACATTGTAATTGTCTTAATATGAAAGAGATAAAAAAAAGGCAGCACATTCAACTGACAAAGGACATGAGTTCAAAGGGATCCAAAACACTGGGAGAAAGAGTGTTCCAACGTAAGGAAACAAAACAAACAAACAAACAAACAAAAAAAAAAAACCTAAGCTTTCCTTGAGTACTTTACATGGACAGATTATTTTGTTCGTCTGGACTAAAATTATTAATCAACATTATATAATACCATCAGTTCACATTCTTAATAAAGCAATTAGTCACTGTGTAAATAGTCCAAGCCTGTGTAAATGACTTGTAAATTCATGTTAAATATTTGGCTTCTTGCCAATGGAGACTCCACAGTTGAGAGGAGATGACAGAAAATAGCCCCCAAGCAGATAATCAAACTGCAGCCTTTTTGCATCTGAGCAAAAAAGTAGCAGCATTGTTTATTAAACCTCGAAGACTCTAAAGCTTCTGCTGGCTTGCTCTAAGAGTTGTGTGTAAGGTCAAATGTTTGTCAACATAGGTTCACTGCTTCAGACCTGTGGCTTAGCAATTTAGGCAGTTCCCGTTGTCTCCCTGCCACACCAGTCCTCAAATACACAAAACACCTTGCTTTCCTTGACATTCTTCTTCTGAAAGGGAATCTAATTAATCCATAGCTGCTGCATTCATTTTGCAGGTGGAATATCTGTTTTGCTTCATGAGCCCAGCAGTTGTGACAATGGGACTGTCACCTTGCTGGGCTAATAGGGGAATCTCACAAACACCATGAAAGAAACCCAATTTAAAAAAAAATGTAAACCTTACAGTGAATGCTCTTCTGCTGATGAAGATGCACAGCTAAATTTTCTCCCAAATTTTACTGCATCTCTGACAACTAAGCTTTCTGTACCCTTCTAATATACTATGTCCTTCCTTTCCTTTTTCTAGATGTTGGCTTATAAATTGTTTACTGTATGGAGGAGCTACAATTAATATAAACAGAGGCAAAGACACAGAATCCTCTAATGATTCCAATTCTGAAGGCTTGAGCTTGGCAAATTATATAACAGAAAAATGTGATAGACTGACACTAACCTATTTCATTAACAAATATTTAGCAATACAAAAATAGCAATGATGTGCTATGGCAAATGCCATTGCTGATTGCTCCCTTCCAATTTCCTACATAGGGTTATTACAAATAATTTTCCTTTTCCTGTGACATTCCCTGATAAGCTTTCTTAGCAATGTGTCTGTTCCTTATATCTGATTATATAATCCTGGTTTATCTCCCTGAAATTTGTTCTTTTCTCTTTGGTGTCTTCTAAACCCTGTGCCTTCAATCATCCCACTCATAAAGGCAGCTAGCCTCATATCTGCCTTCTGCCCCTCCAGAACACTTCTCATTCTCTAGCACACAAAAACTCAATGTGTGTACATTATAACAAGTATGTGCTTTCTGGAAGGCACTGCAATTTACAAGTTGTAAAAGAAACCAGAAGAAAGATAAGACCGAGTTTTAGTTTCCATGAATTCCTCCTTGGATGTCCTTGGTTTCAATATTGTCATGTCAAATTAGTGCCTCTTTCAGTTGATCTTCTATATTTGGTCACCTACTCTATGGTTATTCTAATTCTCTTCATCTCTTCAATACAGCAGTTGAACAGACTTGCTGCTCAGTATCTTCAGTCTGTAACTTTGCTTCTTCCAATCATGTCTCACTGATATTTATGTAAACAGCTCCCTTGCAGTGTAACATTTCTCGAATGTACTGATTTCATCAAATGCCATTTATATTTCAAACTAAAGTAAGTGATATCCATTCTTTTACCTAGGTTCATTTCTTTGGGCTCATTTGTCTGTATTTAGGTGGAGAATAGACCAAGTGGCACAATTTCTGGGGACAGAGAGAGCAAGATGGACCCTTGTCCTTTTCCATGTTGCCTCAGACTATCTATACATTGCCTTTCAGACAGGTAGTGATAACTTTTATGTGAAATGATGGATATAAATACTTGGAGAAATGTTTTCTTATTAGGCTAAAATAGAATAAGACAGAAACAGGTATTCTTTAAAACTGCACTGGTACATGGTTATACCTGGTACAGACAAAAATGTAGCAGACAAAATTATCCATCAGAGTTATACCTCACATTTCATTAAGGACAGGGTAGAACTCATGGGCTATTATTTGGGAAGCTTGGTAATCATAGCTTTATAAGGGCTGGCAATTAGTCATCTTTTTTTCCAGTGAATCTCAAGGATACTGTAAGTCAAATCCAAGAACTCACTACCCAAAACTAATACAGGGGGAAAATGAAACTTTTGGATGTATTGTTAGGTCAGTTTCGAGCAAAAGCAATCTCTTCATCTGTTCTCCTTTAATATTCCTAGCATATAAAGATGTTACTATTTAGATCTAGAGCAGGGGTTCTCAACCTATGGGTCTCATTGCTCTGCCCCATTTTGTATTATAAGTCACTTGCAACATAGCTCTTCTCATCTTCAAAGCCATATAGATAATTCATTATTTTCTTCACCTTCCCATAGGACAGGTTCAGTATATTTTAGATTTGTCTTGTTGAGTCAATCTTCCAACAGGTAATTTTCAAGCATGTAGAAAGTATTCACTTCCTTAAAAGGAGCTTCAGAGGTCACCTCACTTTGGTGTTGGTTTAAAGTTTAGATTTTATGATCTAAGTTAATTCTAGGTAACTGAGACTTTTGTATACTTTGCTATGAAAGTGTTTTCGGGTTTTTTTTTGGTTTTGTTTTATTTTTTTATTTTTTTGGGGGGGGGAGGGGGATTGGCTGAGTTTGCAGATGAGTGGGTTTCTTAGCTATCTTATGTTAGTATCCTACTATGTTAAGTACCTTGTAGTACATTTGTGTAGGTCCCTAAACAAATTGGAGAAAAACTGTTGTATTCAAGTTGGACAAACTCTAATTCATTCACTTCCTTCAATAAATTCATAATCTCAAATTTTTTTTGAGGTTGCCTCTCCTGATTTTAGCTCTTTGTTAGGCATATATGAGCATGGATAGAACTGCCCTAGTCACAGAGCACAGACTATATAATAGAAGAATGGAAACTTGTCTCTCAATTATGGAAGCTAGAAGTCCAAGATAACTGTCGTGCTAAGTTGGTCCCTCCTTGTCACTGCAAGGATGGTGTTGTTCCATGAAGAAAGATACAAACAAGAATAGATGCAACTTTACATGTTTCTATGAGTGAGATGAGATAAGCCATTAGATGACAGCTTATATCCAATGGAAAAACATGAAAGAAAAGAGTCTGGGAACAAATCAACTAATAACATTTCTAAAAATCATGGAGAATTTGAATAGAAATAAATAGAGTATAGTTAATATTTTATTATAAAGACCGCAAAGCACAGGAACCAGGAGGATTGAAAGATGGCTCATCAGTTAAAAGAGTTTTGCATCTCTTGCAGACGACCTGTGTTTTGGGCAGTATACACCTACCTATAACTTGAGCTCTAGAGAAATTATGTCTCTGGCTTCATGGGCACCTGTGGCTTCATGGCACCTGTAGTCACAGTCACATGTGTACATGCACATGTGCACACACATGCATGGGCAAACACACATGCACATGCAAAAACATGTTGGAGATTGGTTCTAATGCTTTGATTCATTCAGGAATCTGCATGTCCAAATGCTAAAGGTCCTTGTTCCTAATTGGGTTTTGGTCAATCAATAAAGATGCCAGTGACTAATGACTGGTCAAAGGGAGACAGAGAGGGATCCTTAGACTTAAGCAGGCTAGAATGTATTTGGAAGGAGCCAGAGGATCTCCAGGATGTGGGAGGGGTTGGGGAAATGGAAGAGAAAAGCAGCAGGAGAGAAAATAAGCCAGGTAAGAATTCAGGTGGGCAATCACTGGCTACTTCCCCAATTGTGCCTAGGGTAACAGGGGGAAGGTTTAGGAGTGCCCAGCCTTTGAGGGGACCAAGACAATTTAGAAATAAGCTAATGTGTGTGTGTGTGTGTGTGTGTGTGTGTGTGTGTGTGTGTGTGTGTGTGTGTGTCTTTTATTGGAAGATACAAAGATAGCACCTGGGCAGGGTTTGCTTTTTCAATCCACCAGGAGCCAAAGTAGTGTAGCCAAAACTCACCACTACACAAACACAGACACTACACACCTTAAATATAGGTAAAAGAAGTGGAAACAAGCGAAAAGTAGTTAAATGGAATTACAATGATCAAATATTGTGTATCCAAAAGACACTGTGAGTCCAAACAACACAGTGAGGACAAAAATCTATATGTATTAACTTCTATCTGACCATAATAGACCATAATATTGTCTTCACAATATATAACACTAAAGCTCAACATAAAGCTAACTAAATTTTAAAATGGACCATAGATTTTAGAAGACATTTTTCAAAAGAAGAGTTGCAATAACCAACAGTCATGAGAAAAAATGGTCATCCTCACCAATCATGGAAATACAAGTCAAAGGCAGTATTGTTATCTTTTTCCCTCATAGAAATGACCTTTCACAAAGATGAAGAGAGTAAGGTAAAGATGATCAGAATGAATCACTACAGGTTTGGATGTGAAGGAGTCAATTCATTACAGCAGTTACTATAGAGACTGCATGAGTAACAACAAATAAAAACAGAATTTCTGTATGATCTGCAATTCCACTACTGAATCTATATTCAATTTTAGAAAGTCATTGGATGGATGATATACCTGCCCTCTTTGAGCAATGCTTCTTTTCAAAATTCTGCTTGTGCTCCACTCGTGCTTGGGTGATGTCCTGTTACTTTTACAGCAGGAGACAACACTATATTATTTAACTATTCTTGTTTTCACCGCTATTCTATAGATGGTCTATTTGTATTTTATCTAACACAATTTAATTCTGCACAACTTCTTCTCTGGTGCTAATCACCTCATTCAGCTTTCTATGTATTTCATACTGCAGCTGCATTATCAATTGATTACAAATATATAGAAAATAAGGCCATTGTAGGTCTTTTATTAAACTCGATGCTAATCATCAAATAACTGAATGGAGTGCATAAAAATATTCCAGAAATGGTTACAATCAGTGTCAGCAGGAAAGTTAACACAGATGGACAGAAGTTTATTGCCTGGAGCTCTGTGCATCATTTTCTTTGCCCCAAGAGCCTACCTCCCTGCACAGTCATTCTTTTTCTATATTCTGTCCTCCTGAATAATAACTACACATATTATTGAAGATTCAGCAAGCTTACCAACTCCAGCAGGAGTGGTTTATATTCAAAATTATGCAAAACTGCCATCATTTAAAAAAAATCCTAAAATATGGAGCCTGGGGAGACTGGCTCCTGTAGCCAGGCAAGGACCAGAGTGGGTGGAGGGATAGGGGCACTCACGAAACTTTCTACTTAAAATGTACTCTGTCTGTAAGAAATGCAGGGATTGGGGATGGAGCAGAGACTGAGGGAATGGCCAATAACCTCCACAAATTGAGACCTATCCTATGGGCAAGCACCAATCACTGACACTATTAATGATACTGTTATGCTTGTAGAAAGAGGTCTACCTTGTTGACCTTCTGTGAGGACTGACCCACCAACTGACTCAGACAGTCATACACCCACAGCCAACCAGTGGATTGAGCTTGGGGACTCTTATGGAAGAATAGGAGGAAGGACTGTAGCCCCTATGGGGATAAGAACTCCACAGGAAGACAAATAGAATCATGTACCCTTGAATCTTGGAGCTCTCAGTAACTGACCCAGCAATGAAAGAACATACAGGGCTGGAACTAGGCCTTCCTGCACATATAAAACAGATGTGTAGCCTGATTTTCATGTGGGTCTTGAACAACTGGAGAGGGGTCTATCCCAAAAGCTGTTGCATGTACATGGATATGTTCTTCTATCAGGGCTGCCTTGTCTGTCCTCAGTGAGAGGGGAAGCACCTAGCCTTTTAGAGACTTTGAATTGTCATGATGGGTGGAAAAACAGAGGGCCTACACCTGCTCAAAGGAGAATGGGAGAGGAGATGGAGGAAGGATTGGAGAAGGGGCAACTATGAGGGGATCGGTGAGCAAGATGTAAAGGGAATAAGTAAAAAACAAACAAACAAACAAACAAATATCACTCTGTCAGCTATGTTCTGTAGAAGTTTGATTTAGTTCTTCCTTCCAGCACATGATCCCAGAAATAAGACTGAGAATCAATATACCTTGGCCATATAGATAAGCATGTCTCTCACTATATCTAACTTTAAATATTACATTTATTTTATCCTACATTCTTCCATGTGTCTGATTACCTGTGCTCAGATACAATGCCTCTGTCTCCTCATATCCTTCCAGTTGGATCTCCAGTACCAGTCTCTATTCCAGAATCTTCTCTGCCTCCTAGATGTCCATCCTTTATTTCCTTCCATAGTTTTAGGCCATAGGCTTTTTAATTGACAAATGATGCATCCATACAATACACAGAATATTCTCTCTACAGTGTTTAAGGCTCTTATTCACCCAGCTACTGTGGCCATTGTTCATACCTGCTTGTACAAAATTTCATTCGGTTCTATTTTATTAGTAGGTCATCACACTAGTACTGAGTCTTGGGGTAGTAGTAGAGCTGTGACTCAAATTACCAGAACTCAAGATAAAGGAGCCCACCATTCTTGCCAGGATGCCTTTCCATGTGTATGTCAGGAAGGCAGCAAGTTTTCACCTATGAAAACCTGACATCATTGACATTGCAGAAAAAATGCTAGCCACACATAATATGTCATCTGTTCTGGCCTGAGTGACTTAAACATATCACATTTGGTCATGTTTAAATGCCACCATATAGAGAAACTCTCTGATATCCTCTCATGTCTAAATATAAGGTTGATGTTCACAAGAAGCCAAGGAAGTCATGCTGCTGCTTACAAAACTTAAAGCTTGAGATGACACCTCAGCAAATGATCTGGCAATGGTGGAAGAGGAATCCTGTGGGGTTCAGCCCAGGAGACCCTGCATCATCTATAATTAAGATGATGGTCTCATCAAATCCTTCAGAAAGATCCCTTGTATCACTATACTTAATGTAATAAATCTGAATATTGCAAAACTGCTTCTGGTGGACATGTGAGGTATTTCTACATTTGGACTGAAAATGTTTCCTAGAAGTTATGCTTCCCTTCAAATTAGTTATGACTTCATATTTGTCCCATGCAACAGGTGGAGAATAGGGAGGCAAGGGGCCCTTGAAGAAACAAGCTATCCAATGTGCACTTCAAGCACCATGCAAGAACTGTCATCACTGTCTTGAAGAATAACATGAGCACACATTGAAACTGAATCCACATGCAAAGATTATACCCAGTGCACTTTTATCAGATAGATCAGAAACTTCAAACTCTGGGTAAAGTTTTTCAAAGTCCCAAATGATGGGGAGGTGCAGAGCCATGCAAAATACCATTTATTGCTGTGGGAAATGAGTTTAAAGCTGAAGTTCTATGGATAAGGAAGAGAAATGGGAAAAAAAGGTACACTTCTCCTGATGAAGATGAGATAACAGAGAATTACTAGCCTCAAATCAGAATGAGTACACAAGAGATGAGCAGAAAAGACCTGGGGCATTCCTGGGAGGAAAGAGGAGTTGACTATGGAACACAATTGGAGTTGGTTTTAATGAACAAATTATAAATGAAATACACTCAGGTTAAAACAAACTCAAAAAGAAAGATGTCCAGCAGAGCATAAGAGATTTTTTAATCATTTTAATTACAATGGAGGACTTTCAAGCCTCTTTCTGGTGGGAATGGCATAGAGAAGGAATCTTTTGTCCCCCTCTCCCCTTTTAAAATCTTTGTCTCCTCTCCCCTTTCAAGTATATTAACACACCCACAGGACACTAGGAAAATAGTTCATAGAGGTATGTACATGCCAATGTTTACTATAGCACAATGTATTTTCAATAGTCAAATTATGGAACCAGACTAGGTGACCATTAACAGATGAATGGATAAAAAATATGTTATTTTCAGCTATAAAGAAAAATAAAATTGCATAACTTTCAAGAAAATGTATACAACTGAAGGTCATATTAAATGAAATGTATCAGATATAAAAAAGGAAATATGTTTTCTAATTTAGAGTCTAATATATACATGCATAAAACCTAAGTATGTATATAAATATGTACATGTATGTGTATATGTATGTAACATTTATATATTATATAAATAACTTGTATATTATCATATATCTATGTATGTGTATGTGTGAGTGTGTGTTAGTGTGTATGTACGTGTATGTGTGTGAGTGTGTGCATATGAGTATGAGTGTGTGCATATGTGAGTGTATGTGTGTGTGAGTGTGTATATGTGACCTAGTGATGGAGGGAAATAAGCAGCAGGATACAGGAAAGAGAAAAGTGTGACTATGGTTAAAGTACATGACATTTTTGAAAGAAATTATCTTTCCAATACTCTATACTATACATAATGATATACACTGATTTTCTATAAAGTATTTTTAAAACTCTATTCTGTAACTTGTTTTGACAATATTAGGCTTTTACCCTCATATCACCTTCTATAAGCATTTCATTTACCTAATGAAAAACATATTTAAGGTAATGAGTACACAGTATTTTAATTTGCCTATGCAAATACATTTAATCAGTAGGAAATTCTGGCAGAGTTAAGTATATAAATGCAATTATTTCACTGACTGCCCACTCCTTCAAGTTTACAGGAATATTTTGTGGCTGGAATGTAACATTAATTATTTGAGAGAAAATGTCCTCAATGTGGAAAATGACCATAATCACAGTTGTTTATAATTATTGAATTTTAATGCACCTGAAATCCATATTTTGTTTCCATTCCATAGAAACCTAACAAAGTAGATATTATCTGTTCTTCAAAGATAAAGCAGCTAAGTTCAGGGGCATGGCACCATTTGCTAAAGCAGTTGATCTCAGCCTACTTTATGCTGTGACTCATATATTTCCTCATGTTGTGATGACCCAAACCATAAAATTATTCCTTTGTAATTTTACAAATTTATAGCTGTAACTTTGCTACTTTGTGAATTATAATATAAGCAATTGATATCCAAGATATCTGGTATGTGACTCCCAAAGTGGGTCATGGCCCACAAGTTGTGTATCACTGTGGTAAAGGTTAAATATTAAATATAAAGCTATGATTCAAAAATGTCCTAAACTTGACTGTGAAGACTGAATAGGTAAAAAAATCTATAATTATCAGTGTCGCCCTCCCCACTCAAAAAATTATGATTGTCTAACATTTTCTGTTCCATCTGAGAGTTTCATTAACCAGTAGAAATTGGTGTTTACCTGGGCATTAGAAATTGCTGAAGCCTCAATAGAACCCACAGAATATACTGTATATGAAATTCCAGGGAGAACTTGCAATTAATTATTAATTGAATCATAAAGATGGTGTTTTTCTGTTTCTCGACTTTCTTTTCCAGACTGTCAGTTCAATGATGAAGATGAAAAATTTTATGAATCAATATACTACTGTTCTCCGAAGGCTACACAGAAAGCATTAAAGATTACATTATGCTCTAGTGAGCTCCTTTCCTACTGAAGGAACTGCAGAGAATAAAGGAAGAGAGCACTGAAGTTGTGACATCTGTACTTAGCAACAACTCTCCTAGTGTTTCATATCAGTAGACAGATACCAATAGAAATATCGGAATCCCAGTGTGGACCATTCTCTACTGGTTTCATCCATCATAGTCGCTTTTCCATTTTGTATAATACAGCCTCTTTTCCTGTCATCTCCAGTGACTATCTCCATAGTGACTCAACACTTCTGCACATTAACTTCTCTTTTTAGAAATCATACTCTATCACCAGCTAGCACAGGGAGATACAGTGCATTAAAATGGATTTTACTTGAGAATTATATATCCGATATTCAATCCTTTTTAAAAAATCCTCAACTCGGACTTCAACAAATTGGGAAAAGATCTTTACCAACCCTACATCCGACAGATGGCTAATATCCAAAATATACAAAGAACTCAAGAAGGTAGACTCCAGAGAGCCAAGTAACCATATTAAAAAATAGAGTACAGAGCTAAACAAAGAATTTTCACCTGAGGAATATTGAATGGCTGGGAAGCACCTAAAGAAATGTTCAACATCCTTAGTCATCAGGGAAATGCAAATCAAAACAACCCTGAGATTTCACCTCACACCAGTCAGAATGGCTAAGATCACAAACTCAGGAGACAGCAGGTGCTGGAGAGGATGAGGAGAAGAGGAACACTCCTCCACTGCTGGTGGGATTGCAAGCTGGTACAACCACTCTGGAAATCAGTTTGGCAGTTCCTCAGAAAACTCGGCATAATACTAATGGAGGACCCAGCTATATCACTCCTGGGCCTCCCCGGCATGCAATAAGGACACATGCTCCACTATGTTCATAGCAGCCTTATTTATAATAGCCAGAATCTGGAAAGAACCCAAATGTCTCTCAACGGAGGAATGGATACAGAAAATGTGGTATATTTACACTATGGAATACTACTCAGCTATTAAAAACAATGAATTCATGAAATTCTTAGGCAAATGGGTGGAACTGGAGAATGTGATACTTAGTGAGGTGACCCATTCATAAAAGAACACACATGGTATGCACTCACTGGTAAGCGGTTATTAGCCAGAAGCTCGGAACACCCAAGAAACAATTCACATATCAAATGATGCCCAAGAAGAAGGAAGGAGAGGCCCCTGGTCCTGGAAAGGCTCAATGCAGAAGTGTAGGGGAATTCCAGGACAGGGAAGTGGGAATGGGTTGATTGGGGAACAGGGGGAGGGAAGAGGGCTTATGGGACTTTTGGGGAGGGGGGATCCAGGAAAGGGGAAATCATTTGAAATGTAAATAAAGAATATATCTAATAAAAAAAGTAAAGTAAAAAAAGCCTCAACTCTAATTATTGATCAAAATACACACAATTTATATAAATAGAGACTTTTGTATAAAGTACAAAGTCAGAGCCAGTCTCTCGATAGAGTTCCATATTTGATATATATTATTTATAAGAAAGAATGTACTATACTACAACACAAAAGCCAACATGTTATCATTATTGTAGCTGCATATCTGCTGCCTCTTTCACCATTAACATCTGGCATTGAAGAGACACACTATTATATGCATACATAGTTTGATGTTTGAATTACACAATTAAGTCCAAAAATTGAAATATTATCATGCAGCATAAATTAATATTCTAAAAAAAATATCAACTAGCTTCATGACAATATCATAAAATATAAAAGCAATTGGTTTTTCCTTAATTATTGTGAGCTCATGAGAGATGCCTCAGTGGTTAGAAGTAATTAATGCTGTTACAGAGGACTGATTTCTGGTTTCCAGTACCCATGTGGCAGCTCACAACCTTGTAGAACTCCAATTCCAGGTTATTGAGTGACCTCTTTTGGTCTTTTAAGGCCTCACATTTACTTATGGGCAGCCAAAACACTCAGACACATAAAATTTGCATTTTACCAGAATAGCATAAAATTAATGCTAAGTCTAAGGGAAATGTGAACAGATTTAAGTACTCTGGTTCTATTTACAGAAAGGATGTTCTCGAGGAGGACCATTATTTATGAATGATGCTTAAGAGAGAATTCATAAATGAACTTAAATTTGATAAGTCTTTTTAAAGTACTTAGCTAATTGGCAATCTACTCAGAGATAATGTTAAGTGATTGGCAGATATATTAAAGCCCTAAACTTAATTTTCCTATTTATAATCAGAATCTATTTGTAATCCTCTAATAAGAACTGTCCCAACCAAGACATTACTTGGCATGGTCTATATGAAACATATTGTATTGTTGCAAATTTCCACCATGTCTTATTCCTCAGAACACTTTTCACAACTAGATAACAATCCGTGACTTGATTTCTAGTATTATAGACTAAACGTTTGATTTCTCATGACCAAAGCTTACTTGACTATTATAGGAGTAAAGATCTCTTCCTTCCTATATTTCCTTTTATTATCACATACCTTCAACTCAATAACTCCAATGCATATTCAAATACACTGTTACCTGTATATTCTTTTATCTCTAGAAATCTGAAGAATAAGATTACTTCAAACCAAAGTGCCTTAGGTAGATCTATCAACTACAGTTGTAGAGTGATGTCATGGCAGCCTCCCTCCTTTAAACTGACTTATGCAACACTCAAATAAAAGAGGAAATAAATTCATTATACTTTTAAGGCAGCTTCATAATCACTATGGCTTTTAAAAAACAAATAATAGTTTTAGAATATTGTACATATATGTATATGAATCCTTAGAAAATATCCTTTCCAATTAGGAATTTAAAATTATAGGAGAAATGTTTCTAAAGCTATGCCTTAAAATAGTACAGGTCATAAAAAGAAAGAAAATGAAATTAGCTCATCTCTGCATTTTACACTTATATCTACAACTAGGATAACTTGAGCACATAGACTGGATATCCAGAAATTGAATATGTGAACAGTTCTTTCAGCTGATCCGTTTGCTATCTTTACAATCTTAGGTGATACACAAAGAAACTATAGTTACTATGAAGATGGGCTATAGATGATATAAAAATGATGAATACAAATTGTGAAGATTTAGCCTTTGACTCTAATATAGTTTTCACAATGGATTTTGAACTAGGATAACTAGGGTTGCTTGAAGTTGACAAATGATTATTTCCAATATAAACTCAACTTTATATATTTATTTCATTAAAAATGTTTTATATTCATAAGCAGCACCATCATTAGGTTCATATTCAGCTCAAGAGTGCTTAATCAAGCAAACAAAACATCCACATGATCAGATTTGTATTCTAGACAAGCCTCATAAATGTGCATACAAAATAGGGTTTCATGCTTATTGTATTGGATATGTTTTAGAAGTGAATCAGCATCTATATTAACAATTCAGCTTCGCTGTGAGACTACTATAGAATCATCCCTGGAAGTCATAAAATGGGGGCATGCATCTCTCAGTAATTAAATTCCATTTATTTAATGTGCCATTTCTATTATTTCAATAATATTAGCATATTTATAGCAATTAAATACCTCAACACAAATTTATTCCTTAAACTCTACAACCATTTTTTTAAATACAAACACTTAACATGAAACCTCTTGCAAAAAAGAAATAAAACATATTTTCTCTTTAATCATCAAAATATAGTTATGTCTGCATATACACATTGTTTTATATTTATAATCACAGTGATTATTATTATGTGTCTTATATACTCTAGCACACATGCACATTTTAATGACTTCTGAGTTATGATTAACTCAGCTCATAACAGTACTTTGACGATTTATTGAAAATAAAAAGGATGTACATTAAAATGATATACCTCTACTTAGTGAGACCTGAATCTCCAGTAACATCACTGCAACTGGTAATGAGCATGTCCTTCTGCCCCAAATACTACTGAACTGGATAAGACATTGGACAATTAATTTTATACATCAGAAAGTCAGGAACCTGTACATGTAATTGTTGAAGAAAGGAATTTAAGAATTAAGCTCTAGTTCCCTGGTATCTGAATGCCTCCCTACATTGATGGAAAATGAACACTAAAGGTCAGGAAAGCTGTTGTTAAGAGTGAGAGGCAAAGGACCCTCACAACTCTAACAAACATCAGAATCGTTCAAGTACAAAAAAAAAATCAACTAGACTTTCAACACTTTTTCAGGGTATATGATAATGTTCCTTAAAGAACAGGATGCAAACATGGTGTGGGAAAAATTTAAAAATGAACCCTCCATCTCTCCTGCACCACCAGACCTCAGGATGATGTCCTGGAGGGATCACAGCAAGCTATTCTCTCCCAGCTTGCTCCCACAACATCCTAGCTGTGTTTTCTCTCCTCTATAAACTCCTGTAATTGACAGACCCATATTCCAGCAACCAAAAATCAAAACTCTTAAAACTTAATTAACCAATTAGACTTATGTATCGGTAACATCACAATTTACAAAATGTCAATATAGCAATTTAATAGTCAATTGATAATGATAAAAGCTTTATCCCAATATTTCTAACCTTATAAACACTTAGCTATTTGTGACTAGTAAATGCCACACAGGTCCACATCCGAAGCCATCTTGATTCTCCTCTCTTCTCCTCCTGAAACCCCTGTCACCCCAACTCCCAGCTCTTCCTCCCTTTTCCTGTCCAATCACAGACCTTCCACTGTCCTAATGTAATTGAACATGGAAAATTCTGCAACAAAAATGTTTTATGTAGCAGTTCAAAATTCCACATGAAGCATTAGATACATATTGGAACATAATCCAAGAATGGAGTTTTGTGAGGAGAATTCTTAGTGCATATGAGAAAACTCCAAGAAAACAAGTTAGGGGTCTTGGGACCTCAGTTTCTTTAAAAACTCGCAATTGTTTTTGGACTGTGTTTTTGTGTCTTTCCCAGGTGCAGGAAAGAGTTTACATCAGACTGTTCACTACAATTGGCTATTGTTATTTGTTTATATGCCTCTTGGAAAAACATGTTTTTGCCACATGTAGCTTTTCCACCATGTGAAGCTTGTCCTTGTGATTATACACTTTACTCTCGTGACTCTTCTTAACCCTCAGAGTATAAATTAGCTGATGCCATGACATAAAGTTGGCGATTGCATGAGACTGTTTTCTACCTTATTTATTGGCTCTAGTCCCCTAGGTGTCCCACTGCTTCCTGAGTGATATATATATTAAAAGTGTTATCTACAATGTATAGTAAACAAGAGATGGAAATGATTCATATGAGATTAAGAAGTTAAATTTAGCAGGAAATAATGAAGCAACTATTCAGATATTTTTAATACTTAATATAAAAACAAGGTGAAGAATCAGATCAGGAAACAAAAACCAGGATAAAATTCTAAAATGTAGAAGTGCAGCCTCCATGGAGCCTTCAATCCATGACAAGAGACAGAAGCCACAATATGAAGGAGAGTCTGCGTAAGTTACCGAGGTTGAAAGGTCAAAATAAAATTTTAAAAAGGAACACAAATTAACAGTAGAGCAATGTCAATCAGTCTGTAATTAGAATCACAGAAACAATGAATGTCATGAAATTTTGTAGGTATTCTAGTTATAGTTAGATCAAACTCTATTAAAAAACAACATGAAAAAATGTAAAATGAGTTATGAAAATATTTTTGAAGTTAAATATAATTCCATCATTTCTTCCTTTCCTTTCCTCTTATCAACAAATTCTATGTGTACCTTCTTGTTTTTATCTAATTCATAGCCTCTTTCTTCTTTAGTTATTGTTTCATTCCATTTCATATATGTAATATACATATATATGTATTATATATATGCATGTATCATATATATTACTTAATATATGTATTATATATATTATGTTATATATACCCTAAACCCAGATAATTATCTATAACCAAGTAAGAAATGCTGAAAGTGTGGAAAAGCACATATCCAATGCTAAGTGGCCAGCTCTAAAAAGAGTATTTATATGTGTCTAAATTCCCATCACTCAGGAAGCAGAGGCAGGATAACTACTCTAAGACAGCCTGGGCTATATAGTAAGACCTTGTTTCAGTAAAACAAGGACAGCAGAAATACCCAAGTGCACAAAGCCCTTGACTCAATTCTTAGCACTAAGAAAACAAAAATTGCCAAGGAACTCCTGTGATAAGAAACAAGGAAAACTGTGTAACAAACACATAACACATTAAACTTTAGTAAGTAGATATTAATATCTTTAAAAAATTCTCAAAAAAAGGTGAGGGGCTAAAAATACTGAGAATCTAAGCAACTGGAATTTAAATAGAATACTTAAAAAATAAAGTTCCAGCCTGAGGTAAGTTCACCAAAATGATAGATAAGGCAAAGACATATGATAGTACACAACAATAAACATTAAGAAACTTGTTCATTGAAAAGATTAAAAATTGACAGTGAATGGTGCACACCTTTAATCCTGCACTTGAGTAGTGGAGGTAGGTGGATTTCTGTGAGTTTAATGACAGCCTGCTCTATGTAGCAAATTCCACACAACCAGGCCTATATAGAAAGATTGATCTTAAATAAAATAGAAATGACTGTGAGCTAAATTGACCAAGAAACAAAAACGCAAATTATCTCCAACAAAAATGTAAAAGGCTCTCATAACAACACATATTTGTTAGTTCCATAATTTTTCTGTTTAGTTTCTGTCTGAATGACCTGCCCATTCTGGGAATGGGATTTTGAAGTCTCCCACTATTAATGTATAAGTTTCAATGTGTGATTTAAGTTTCAGTATTATTTCTTTTATGAATGTGAATACCCTTGCATTTATGTCATACGTAACCAGAATTGAGATGTCATCTTTGTGCATTGTTCCTTTAATGAGAATTAAATGTCCTTCTTCATCTCTTTGGCTTAATTTTAGTTGGAAGTCTACATTACTACATATAAGAATGGCTCTTCCAGATTGCTTCTTGGGTCTTTTTGCTTGGAAAATATTTTTTCTAAACATTTATTCTGAAGTAATGTCTATCTTTGATGTTGAGGTGTGTTTTTGTATGCAACAGAATGATGGATCCAGTTTTCACATTCATTCTATTAGTGTTGATTTATTGGGAAATTGATTCCATTGATGTTGACAGATATTAAAGACCAATAATTGTTCATTCCTGTCATTTTGATGTTGTTGATAGTAGAGAGTGTGTGTGTTTCCATTCTTTTGTCTTAATGGTGTGACATTATTGTTTCCTGTGTTTTATTGTATGTAGTTACCCTCCTTGGGTTAGAGTTGTAAAATTTGCAAACAAACAAACAGAACTAGAACAGATCATCCTGAGTGAAGTTACCCAGACCCAGAAAGACAAATAGGGTATGTACTCACTTATAAGTGGATATTAGTTATAAAATACAGAATAACAATGGTATAAACCACAGACTCAATGAAGCTAAGTAACAAGAAGGGCCCAAAGGGGCACACATGTACCTCACCGAGAAAGGGAGATAGATTAGACACTGGGGGTGGATGGAAAGAGGGGACTAGATTGAGGAAAGTGTGGGGATGGGAACTGGAGGAATGAAGTGGGGCAAAGATAGAGGGAGAGAGTACTGGGAGAGACAAGTGGATTGGAGTCAGAATTTTTGTGATGAACTAGAAACCTAAAGCAATGGAAAGCCCAAAGAATTTATGAGGGTGACCCTAGTAACATGGGTATGATGCCTGATCGAGCCATCTCCTGTAACCAGGCTGGACCCCCAATGGAGGAATTGGGACACCAACACAGCCTCGATACCTTTGGCCTACTACTTTTCTTGACTACAGGATGTTTAGAGATGGGGGATGGAACAGTATTTGAGGGAAGGGTCAAGCAATGACTGCGCCAGTTTGAGATCCATCACATAAGAGTAAGCCCACCCCTACTGATGATAACTGATGAAACTACTGATGATATTCTGCTATATTTGCAGGCAGGATCTAAGAATAAATTTCAACAGAGGAGGTTTGACCCAGCAACTGTGGAAAACAAATGCAAAGAATCACAGACCAACATTAAGTGGAGCTTGGGAACTCCTAATGAAAAGGGAGAGGAATGATTAGAGAGCCATAGAGGTCAAGAACACCACAACAAAAATCTACAGTCAACTAACCTGGGTCTATGGGGCCTCATGGAGACTGAACTGCCAACTAGCAAGCATGAATTGGACAGACTTTGAACCTCTGCACATATGTAGCCGTTGTGCAGCTGGGTCTTCATGCAGGACTTCTAAAGCAGGAGCATGGGCTATCTCTCAATACACTGCCTGCCTTCAGATTGTGTTTCCTTAACTGGGATGGCTTGCCTAGCCTCAGCAGAAGAGCCTCTGGCTTGCTATGCCTGGGCTGCTTGATGTCCATTTGAAGACTTTCCTTCTCTTAGGAGAAGGGTAGGAGGGGTAGATGTGTGCATAGGGAAATGAGAAGTAGAGACTGAGTGTATAGGAGGAAGGTGAAGCAGAAATCAGGATTTAAAGTTAATAAATTACTCAATAAAAATAGTAAAACATAAAAACATATATCTAAAGGAATGTCTCCTTTATACTAATAATTCGATGACTATTTCAATGTATTGACCAAATATTTTGAAAAATCTTGATAAAATCAAAGAAGTAGATAAAATTAAAAAAAAAAATATCCCTGAATCCTTTTGCAAGAGAAACCCAAAACATGAGAAATAAAATTGTTAAAGTTTATTGTCAGTTCAGATATTTAAACAATAATATCAAAGACCCAGAAATATTTGCAGAAAATTGAGAGTGTGCAAATGGACCCAACATATCTGAGGTGATAAAATTAAAACCCTGGCAAAAAGTCTGGTAAGAAAACTACATGAAGGCAGATGATGGCGGCACATGCCTTTAATCCCAGCACTTGGAAGGCAGAGCAGACAGATTTCACTGAATTCCAAACCAGCCTATCAACAGAATGAAGTCTAGGGCAGCTAAAGCTAAAACAGTTAAACTGTGTCCTGAAAAATAAAAGAAAGCATAAAAATAAAACTACTTGAGGATGTACCATGTTCCTTATGAAATTGCATATATGCCACATGACAGTACATTCAAGTTTTGTACATACATATGCACATTCATTATTGCATAAGTGTACAGGTGAAATATATATATATGCGCATGTGTGTGTGTGTGTGTGTGCGTGTGTCAGGCCAATGGCAGACACACTAATTATCTAGGGTATAGTCAAGAACACCCACATATATCAAAAATCATGGTATACTGTAGAAACAGAAATTATTCTCAGAAAATTAAAATGCAAGGAACATCTCAATGAATAAAATTGCCATGGATCACATACTAGGTCAAGAATATATTTGGTACTAGTGTTTCTACTATTCCAGCAAGCAAGAAAAGATTTTAAAATACAAAAATGGGAAGGAACTAACACTGTGTGATTTGAAGACTACAAATGCATGATTATAACACAAGGCAGCTGAAGAAATCTTTATGATTTCCAAAACTAATTATGTGAAGTGTCAGGATCTTGATATGCACACCAGTTTTACACACACACACACACGTACACACACACACAAAAACACACACACCACATCACAAGGCTATAAACAGAATTTTAAAGTATTTTTAAACTAGCACAGATTTCATAAAACTCAAAAACAGATGATATGAAAATACCTTAAACTAAAAATAAGAAACATAAATTATAGACGACTCAGATATGTAAAATAATGTTATTGACTGGGCAAGGCAGTATGGTTAATATGCAGTTTTTCTCTACGTTTATTTTTAACGAATTGACAAGGTTGTAATATATAGAAAAGATCCACTGAAACTAATAGAAAGGAAACTAGGGAAGAACCTTGAACATATGGGCACACGGGAGAATTTCCTGAACAGACCTCCAATGTCTTATGCTCTAATATCAAGAATTGACAAATGGGACCTCATTAAATTCCAAAGATTTTGCAAGGCAAAAGACACTGTCAAAAAGACAAAGCGGCAACCAAATAACTGGGAAATGATCTTTACCAACCCTACATCCGACAGAGGGCTAATATTCAATATATACAAAGAACTCAAGAAGTTAAACTCCAGAGAGGCAAGTAACCCTATTAAAAAATGGGGTACAGAGCTAAACAAAGAGTTCTCACCTGAAGAATATCTAATGGCTTAGAAGCACCTAAAGAGATGTTCATCATCCTTAGTCATTAGGAAAATGCAAATCAAAACAACCCTGAGATTCCATCTCACACCAGTCAGAATGGCTAAGATCAAAAACACAGGAGACAGCAGTTGTTGGCGAGGATGTGGAGAAAGAGGAACACTCCTCCACTGCTGGTGGAATTGCAAGCTGGTACAACCACTCTGGAAAGCATTCTGGCGGTTCCTCAGAAAACTGGGCATGACACTCCCGGAGGATCCGGCAATACCACTCCTGGGCATATACCCAGAGGCTTTACCTGCATGCAATAAGGACACATGCTCCACTATGTTCATAACAGCCTTATTTATAATAGCCAGAAGCTGGAAAAAACCCAGATGTCCCTCAATGGAGGAATGGATTCAGAAGATGTGGTATATTTACACAATGGAATACTATTCTGCAATTAAAAACAATGAATTCACGAAATTCCTAGGCAAATGGTCAGAACTTGAAAATATCATCCTTAGTGAGGTAATCACAAAAGAACAAACATGGTTTGCAGTCACTGATAAGGGGATATTAACCTAGAATCTCGGAATACCCTAGACACAATTCGCATATCAATAGATTTCTAAGAAGATGGAAGGAGAGACCCTGGTCCTGGAAAGACTGGATGTAGGGGAATGCCAGGACAGAGAAGCGAGAGGGGGTTGAATGGGGAAAAGAGGGAGGGAAGGGGGCTTATGGGACTTTCGGGGAGGCAGGAAAAGGGAAAGCAGAAATGATTTTGAATGTAAATAAAAAAAAACTTAGAAAATAAAATAAAAAAAAAACAAAAAGAAAAGAAAAGATCCAGAGAAGTAAAATGACCCTGAAAATGCTATATACAAACTGAGTTAAATACTCTCTCACTATCAGATTATGGTGCTCAGGATGACATAGTACTGACTGAAGGACAGAAAATTAGAAAAAGACAAATTTGTATATATTTATAACCCCATATATAAATTAGTAATTATTATTAAGGAAATCACAAAATTAATTTGTACAACAGTCTTTTCAACAAACAGCTGAAATAGCAGACTAAAAAAGTACAAACCCTGTCAGTTAACTTTATTGTATAGAAGATAAATTACAATAAATCATTTATTTATGTCTAATGAGCCATTACCACCAACACTATGACAGAGTACTAAGCAAGGGAATCATCTGTGAAGACCAGCATGTTCTGTATTGGCATGTTCAACACGGCTACTGCAGGTCTCTTATGTCTGTCAGACTCTTAAAATGTGGCTAATTTTAGCCAGGCAGTCAGTTTGCCACAGTTTGCAGCTAATATCATATCAGACACATTTCATTTGAGATTCACAGTGAGCAACACAATTCAAATATAAAAATTGAGAGTTTTCTCCGCCATCTTTGCTCCAGCATCGGGCCGTTGGGACCGCCAGGCTCAGAGACAGACAGGCATAATATCCCTTGAGGCTCTGGCAGCTTGTGTGTACCCTGCTCCCAAGAGCTGGGCAGGTCTGCAGTAACAAGCACGCCAGCTCTGCTGTAGGACTTCTGCCTTGCAGAGGGACCCCTCCGCACTGGTCGGGAGCCTACCAGCTTCCCTTTGGCGACCTCTGTTCCTGCATTGACTGCACTGAAGCGACAGGTACCCAGGCCCCACCCAGTATAACATCACTTGGGACACAGCCTGTTGGGGCTTCCATCTGCGCCCAGGAGCGGGGCAGCGCTGCGGTCCTCTGGGTAACAGCTCGGCTATGGGCCATCTCCCCTGCAGAGTGACCTGCACCGCCTCCTAGAGAGTGCAGAGTGCACTCCACCATCTTTGCTCCAGCATTGGGGCAGTTGGGACAACCAGGCTCAGAGACAGACAGGCAGAATATCGCTTGGGTCTCAGGCAGCTTGTGTGTACCCTGCTCCCAAGAGCTGGGCAGGTCTGTAGTAACCCAAGCACCTGCTTTGCTGTGGGTCTTCTGCAGAGGGACCCCCCTCAACACCCCTGGAGAGATCACACCCACCTGCACAGGGCAGGAGCCTACCAGCCTCCCTTTGACGACCTCTGTTCTGGGAATACACTACGCTGAACCTTTGGATGTGCAGGGATTCCCCAATATAACATCACTTGGGGGCAAGGCACATCAGGGCTCCAAAGTCACTCAGGAGCAGGGCAGGCCCCAGAAATCGGTGCCAGGAGAATCCCTGTAACCCGGGGAGGCCAGAAATAGCTTTGCAGGCTCACAGGAAGTCCAACCAACAGCCAGTGACAACAGGAACAACTAACACCAGAGGTAACCAGATGGCAAAAGGCAAACGTAGGAAAGTTACTAACAGAAATCAAAGTAATACGGCACTATCCGAACCCAACTCTCCAACAGCAGCAAGTCCTGGATACCCCACCACACCTGAAAGACAAGATCTGGATTTAAAATCACTTCTCATGATGCTATTAGAGGATTTCAAGAAGGACACAAATAAATATAATAATTACAGGAGATCATGAATCAACGGTTAGAAGCCCTTACAAAGGAAACACAAAAATCACTTAGAGAAATGCAGAGAACATGGATCAACACATGGAGATCCACAAGGAGGCAACACAAAAATCGCTTAAAGAAATGGATCAATGGGTAGATGCACTGTCAAAGGAATCACAAAAATTGCATAAAGAAATGCAGAAGATTATGGGTCAACAGATGGATGCCCATAGGGAGACAACACAAAAATTGCTTAAAGAAATGAATCAACAGATAGATGCCCTTACAAAGGAAACACGAGAATTGCTTAAAGAAATGCAGGAGACGATGGATCAACAGATGGAATCCCATGAGGAGGAAACACAAAAATCGCTTAGAGAAATACAGGAGAACTTGGGTCAACAGGCAGAAATCCTGAAAGAGGAAATGCAAAAATACCTTAAAGAAATACAGGAAAATACAAACAAACAAGTGAAGGATCTCAGCAAATCCCTCCAGGATCTAAAAAAGGAAGTAGAAACAACTAAGAATTCACAAAGGGAGACAACTTTGGAGATAAAAAACCTTGGGATGAAATCAGGAGTCATAGATGCAAACATCAACAATAGAATACAAGAGATGGAAGAAAGAATCTCAGTTGCTGAAGATACCATAGAAAGTTTCGAATCCAAAGTCAAAGAAAATGCAAAAGGCAAAAAACGTGTAACCCAAAATATCCAGGAAATCCAGGACACTGTGAGAAGACCAAACCTAAGGATTATAGGTATAGATGAGAGTGAAGATTTGCAACTTAAAGGGTCAGTAAACATCTTCAACAAAATTATGGAGGAAAACTTCCCTAACCTAAAGAGAGAGATGCCGATGAACGTACAAGAAGCCTACAGAACTCCAAACAGACTGGACCAGAACAGAAATACCTCCCATCACATAATAATCAAAACATCAAATGTACTAAACAAAGAAAGAATATTAAAAGCAGTAAGAGAAAAGGGCAAGTAACATACAAAGGAAGACCTATCCGAATCACATCAGACTTCTCACCAGAGACTATGAAAGCCAGAAGATCCTGGGCAGATCTCATGCAGACACTAAGAGAGCACAAATGCCAGCCTAGACTACTATACCCAACAAAACTCTCAATCACCGTAGATGGAGAGACCAAGATATTCCATGATAAAACCAAATTTTCACAATATCTTTCCACAAACCCAGCCCTGCAACGGATAATAGGTGGAAACCGCCTATACAAGGAGAGAAACAACACCCTTGAAAAAATGAGATAGTAACCTTCTTTCATCAAACCCAAAAGTAGATAACCACTCAAACATAAAGATAGCATCAAGAATGGCAGGTGGCAATAATCACTATTCCTTAATCTCTCTTAATATCAATGGTCTCAATTCCCCAATAAAAAGACAGACTGGATATATAAACAGGACCCAGCATTTTGCTGCATGCAGGAAACGCACCTCAGTGTCAAAGACAAACACTACCTCAGAGTAGAAGGCTGGAAAACAATTTTACAAGCAAATAGTCCCAGGAAACGAGCCGGAGTAGCCATCCTAATATCAGATAAAATTGATTTTCAACCTAAAGTTATCAAAAAAGACACAGAAGGACACTACATACTGATCAAGGGAAAAATCCACCATGAAGAACTCTCAATTCTGAATATCTATGCTCCAAATGCAAGGGCACCCTCATTCATAAAAGAAACTTTACTAAAGCTCAAAGCACACATCGCACCTCACACAATAATAGTGGGGAACTTCAACACCCCGCTCTATGAAATGGATCATTCAGGAAAGCAGAAACTAAACAGGGACACAGTGAATCTAATTGAAGCCTTGGACCAAATGGAACTAACAGATATACATAGAACATTTCATCCTAGAGCAAAAGAATACACCTTCTTCTCAGCACCTCATGGTACCTTCTCCAAAATCGACCATATAATTGGTCACAAATCAGATCTCAACAGATATAAGAAGATAGAACTAATCCCATGCCTCCTATCAGATCACTATGGAATAAGGGTGGCCTTCCATGGCAACAAAAACAACAGAAAACCCACATACACATGGAGGCTAAACAATGTTCTACTCAATGATAACTTTGTCAAGGTGGAAATAAAGAAAGAAATCAAAGACTTCTTGAAATTTAATGAAAATGCAGGCACAACATACCCTAATTTATGGGACACAATGAAAGCAGTGCTAAGAGGAAAATTCATATCCCTGAGTGCCTCCACAAAGAAACAGGAGACAGCATACACTAGCAGCTGAATGGCACACCTGAAAGCCCTGGAACAAAAAGAAGCAAATATATCAAAGAGGAGTAGAAGGCAGGAAATCATCCAACTCAGGGCTGAAATCAATCAAGTAGAAACAAATAAAACCATACAAAGAATCAACAAAACGTGGAGTTGGTTCTTTGAGAAAATCAACAAGGTAGATGGGCCCTTAGCCATACTAGCCAGAGGGCACAGAGACAGTATCCAAATTAATAAAATCAGAAATGATAAGGGAGAGATAACAACAGAAACTGAGGAAATTCAAAAAATCATCAGATCCTACTACAAAAGCCTGTATTCAACACAGCTAGGAAATTTTGAGGAAATGGACAATTTCCTTGACAGATACCAAATACCAAAATTAAATCAGGATCAAATAGACCATCTAAACCATCATATAACCCCTGAAGAAATAGAAGTCGTCATTGGAAGTCTTTCAACCAAAAAAAGCACAGGTCCAGATGGTTTTAGTGCAGAATTCTATCAGACCTTCAAAGAAGACCTAACACCAATACTCTTCAAACTATTCTACAAAATAGAAACAGAAGGAACACTACCCAACTCGTTCTATTAAGCCACAATTATGCTAATACCTAAAGCACACAAAGATCCGACAAAGAAAGAGAATCTCAGGCCATTCTCTCTTATGAATATCGATGCAAAAACACTCAATAAAATTCTTGCCAACCGAATCCAAGAACACATCAAAACGATCATTCACCTTGATCAAGTAGGCTTTATCACAGGGATGCTGGGATGGTTCAATATAAGGAAATCCATCAATGTAATCCACTATATAAATAATCTAAAAAAAAAACCACATGGTCATCTCATTAGATGCTGAGAAAGCATTTGACAAAATTCAGCATCCTTTCATGCTAAAGGTCTTGGAAAGATCAGGAATTCGAGGTCCATATCTAAACATAGTAAAAGAAATTTACAGCAAACCGGTAGCCAACACCAATCTAAATGGAGAGAAACTTGAAGCAATTCCACTAAAATCAGGGACTAGACAAGGCTGCCCTCTCTCTCCATATCTTTTCAATATAGTACTTGAAGTTCTAGCTAGAGCAATTAGACAACAAAAGGAGGTCAAAGGGATACAAATTGGAAAGGAAGAACTCAAACTATTACTATCTGCAGACGATAAGATAGTATACTTAAGCGACCCAAAGAACTCCACCAGAGAACTCCTACAGCTGATAAACAACTTCAGCCAAGTGGCCAGATATAAAATCAACTCAAGCAAGTCAGTAGCCTTCCTATACTAAAAAGATAAGCAGGCTGAGAAAGAAGTAAGAGAAATGATACCCTTCATGATAGCCACAAACCATATAACGTATCTTGGTGTCACTCTAACCAAACAAGTGAAAGATCTGTATGACAAGAACATGAAGTCTCTGAAGAAAGAAATTGAAGAAGACCTCAGAAGATGGAAATATCTTCCATGCTCATGGATTGGCAGGATTAATATAGTAAAAATGACCATCTTGCCAAAAGCAATATACAGATTCAATGCAATCCCCATCAAAATCCCAACTCAATTCTTCATAGACTTAGAAAGAGCAATTCAAAAATTCATCTGGAATAACAGAAAACCCAGGATAGCTAAAACTATTCTCAAGAATAAAAGAACCTCTGGGGGAATCAGTATCCCGGACCACAAGCTGTACTACAGAGCAATAGTGTTAAAAACTGTATGGTATTGGTATAGAGACTGGCATGTAGATCAATGGAACAGAATTGAAGACCCAGAAATGAATCCACACTCCTATGGTCACTTGAACTTTGACAAAGGAGCTAAAACCATCCAGTGGAAAAAAGATAGCCTTTTCAACAAATGGTGCTGGCTCAACTGGAGGTCAACATGCAGAAGAATGCAAATTGACCCATTCTTATCTCCTTGCACTAAGCTCAATTCTAAGTGGATCAAGGACCTCCACATAAAACCAGACACACTGAAACTAATAGAAAGGAAACTAGGGAAGAACCTTGAACATATGGGAACAGGGGAGAATTTCCTGAATGGAACTCCAATAGCTTATGCTCTAATATCAAGAATTGACAAATGGGACCTCATTAAATTCCAAAGTTTTTGCAAGGCAAAAGACACTGTCAAAAAGACAAAGTGGCAACCAACTAACTGGGAAATGATCTTTACCAACCCTACATCCGACAGAGGGCTAATATCTAATATATACAAAGAACTCATGAAGTTAAACTCCAGAGAGGCAAGTAACCCTATTAAAAAATGGGGTACAGAGCTAAACAAAGAGTTCTCACCTGAAGAATATCTAATGACTTAGAAGCACCTAAAGAGATGTTCATCATCCTTAGTCATTAGGGAAATGTAAATCAAAACAACCCTGAGATTCCATCTCACACCAGTCAGAATGGCTAAGGTCAAAAACACAGGAGACAGCAGTTGTTGGCGAGGATGTGGAGAAAGAGGAACACTTTTCCACTGCTGATGGGATTGCAAGCTGTTACAATTACTCTGGAAAGCAGTCTGGCAGTTCCTCAGAAAACTGGGCATGATACTCCCAGTGGATCCAGCTATACCACTCCTAGGCATATACCCAGAGGCTTTACCTGCATGCAATAAGGACACATGCTCCACTATGTTCATAGCAGCCTTATTTATAATAGCCAGATGGTGGAAGGAACCCAGATGTCCCTCAACGGAGGGAGGGGTTCAGAAGATGTGACATATTTACACAATGGAATACTACTCTGAAATTAAAAACAATGAATTCACGAAATTCTTAGGCTAATGGTCAGAACTGGAATATATCTTCCTTAGTGAGGTAACCCAATCACAAAAGAACACACATGGTATGCAGTCACTGATAAGGGAATATTAACCCTGAATCTCTGAATACCCAAGACACAATTCAAATATCAATAGATTTCTAAGAAGATGGAATGAGAGACCCCTGGTCCTGGAAAGACTGGATGTAGGGGAATACCAGGACAGAGAAGCGAGAGAGGGTTGAATGGGGAAAAGAAGGAGGGAAGGGGGCTTATGGGACTTTCGGGGAGGGAGGAAACGGGAAAGGGGAAATGATTTTGAATGTAAATAAAAATATAAAAAATAAAAGAAAATTAAAAAAAATTGAGATTTTTCCAAAACTCTGAAATACACCAAAGTTTCTTAAAGCAAACAGTATAAATCCTGCAGGTTATGACACATGCATACACATTGACCGTCACCAGAGTTTAAAATTTCAAGTGATATTGTCTGTCCAGAGGGTCAGATGATGACATGATACAAAAACGTGGTAAATTTTTATGTTGAGGATGGGACAAGTGACGTAAAATGTACTTCAGCCTAGACCGTACAAGAGTTAGCACAAACAATCAGAAAGGGACACATTGCTTATCATTTCATATAACTTCAAGCCACCTTAATGATGTGGTGCTGCTATGTCAGGCTTGTCAGTAACTGGAACACAAGGGTTAAAATTTTCAAGCACTTAAAAACAGCAGTACTCCCTTTCAAGTGTGGACAATTCCAGAACTTACAGAAACTGTCACTTCCACCACAGTGCATATGCTAACCAGGACTTCATTACTGTCATGAATTCTCAAGAAAACCCACCTTAAAAGATGAAACTATTTATTTTCACTTACCTTTTCAGAAGTATAAGCCAAATCTATTCCAAGATTAGCTGGATCCAGTGCATGAGGCATGAATCCAGGTGGACTGTAGAGCATCTAGATGTTGCCATCTAATGATGCTTAGCGGGGAGAGAAGGGCTATAAAGGAAGGGACCAAAGCCCAAAACATCACCCTATGGACAGGTCTACAGTGATCTACTTCCTCTAACTTTAGCCCAATCCCATCCCTTAATGACACCTACACAGAAGGATAGTAAATTATGAACCCCTCAGTTGATGCATCCCTTCAGTTTGTCAAAGATATATAACCCAAACATGCCCTGTGGTTGTTTGTGCATGCTTGGCTCAGGGAGTAGAACTATTAGGAGGTGTGACCTTATCGGAATAGGTGTGGCCTTGTTGGAGAAAGTGTGTTACTGTGGGTGTGGGCTTTATCAGCCCCCTCCTAACTTCTTAGAAGTTAGTCTCTCCATGTTGCGTTTGGATCAAGATTCAGAACTCTCAGTTCCTTCTCTAGTGCTTTGCCTGCCTGGATGCTGCCATTCTTCCTGCCCTGATGATAATGGATTGAACTTCTGAACTTGTAAACAAGCCCCAATTAAATGTCTGTTATACAGTTGCCTTGGACATGGTGTTTCTTCACCGCACTGCCCCAGATCTTCATGTTTTGTTAGGGTATGTCACATTCAATATAAAACATAAACAAATTCAGTATCCTTCTAAATTACAGTTTGTTAATCACATGAATTTAAGTTGCAGCAATGAACTAATTTAAGTAAATTAAAGAAATAAGTAGCATGTGCTACAAAATCCCATCATCACTTCCCCCCCCCTCTCTCACACACACACACACAGAGACAGAAAGAGAGAGAGAGAGAGAGAGAGAGAGAGAGAGAGAGAGAGAGAGAGAGCCTTAAAAAGATGCTACAACAGACAGAGGCACTCAGACAAAAGAAGTCTAAGTCAATCTGAATAAAAGCTAGACCCTTGAAATTATTTAAGTTCTTTGTATATTTGTGAAGGTTAGAAGCTTCAAAAGGTCAATGTTTGGTTTACAGTGGAGACAGTTAAGAAATAGTGGATGACACAGGTGGATAGGGCAGGAGGGTAAGGCTGAAAAGGAGGCTGTTGATAATTTTCTACATTGAGTTACTAGAGTGTTTTTGAAAAAACATTAGGAAGAGTAAGATGTGTATTATATAACCAAAATAAAAAACCCAAAACAAAACAAAAAACCCAAACAAAGAAACAAACAAAGAAAACAGCCAAAGACACAAAAGGAGATAAAATATGCAAAGAAAGGAAACATGATTCTCCAAAACAACCCAAGAATGGGCAGCCATGTAACAAATACCAGCTAAATATTGAGCAGACAGATTTAAAAGGAACTGTTGGAGAAAACCCACATCTGAAAATACATTAAATTCAACATATGACAAATCAGAATAAAAAACAAAACCCAGCAGTTTCAGTTAACTACTATTGCTGTAGCAATTTACTATAAACTGCGGCTGTGGTAGAGCCCATTTTATATCCCAGTACCCAAGAGAAGAGAAGAGTTCAGATCAACCTGGCCTAGAGTGAACCCTTGGCTCTTTTTTTGTTTGTGTGTTTGAGGCAAGGTTCCATACTGTAGCTTTAGTAAGCCTGAAGCTCATCATGTAGCCTACTCTGGCTTTCCATGTGTGTTAATCCTCTTCTCTCACCTTGCCAGGTCCAGGGACTACAGTATGAGATACTACACCAGGCACTGGAGACATTGTCTTAAAACAGTACACAAAAGAGCAGCACACCTCTAAACAAGACAATAAGACCTCCCCCTTCATGCACACATAATTTTCTAGAAACTTAACTGACACTTAAACATGGCACACGCGACTTTTCTGGAGGTCTTCAGTGTGTGGTTCCTTTCTGGAGCAACATAAGAAACTCAGTTTGCAGGACACCTCCAGCTCCTGCACGCAGCCTACACTCTTCAACCTCATCCTAACATTAGCTGAATCTTTGTGTCCTCATCATTCTTCTGATTTTCTTTACTATATCTTTTTTGTTGTTCAAACATTGCATGACATAATTGGTCTAAGGACTTTTCTCTTTGACACAAGGAAGTTGTCAAGATCGTAATGTAAAATCCCTCAGGATGCTGGTTAATGAAGTGAAACTCAAGTGTCCGTGTTAAAGGCACATGATGAAATATTGAAAGATTTTTCAAGATCAATAACAAAACAATGCCCATTGGCATTACATTTATGCAACCTTGTCCTAAAGGTAGCAGCTTATTCAATAAGAAAGAAAAGATATATGGATGGAATTCAAATCTAAAAGTAATAGGTGAAAATTACCTTTGTTTCTAAAAATTTTGTCAAGTATCAAAAAGAGAAAGTAAATACTATCAAAACTAATGAGAGTAGTTATTACAAGGAAACAAAAATATATAATAATCAAACTGTACTTTCACAGACTATGAATAAACATTTTTATGAGAAAATTAAGACCATGAAAACATTCTAAAACTTTACAGATAATCACAGATAAGCCTAGAAATATCTTAATAGAGTCATAATATAATAAATCATTACTGAGAGAAAGTAAGGAAAAGTTAATAGTAGTATCAGACTTCATATTTAAAAGTAGATTGCCCCTACTAGTTTCACCTATTTTTAAAACAATTTTAAATGGATCTTCTCAGTCTTAGTTTCTGAATTTTAGGTGCTTCATCTCTTTTGTGTGGACCTAATTATGTTTTGGAGCTTCTGAGATTCTAACTTGGCTGCTGATTTGGTGAGGCAGAAATAGGGTAAAATGGGACCTGCTAAATAAGAAAAATTATAATGCATGTGGAGAATTTATTGGAGTTTGATACTCCTGGCTACTGCTATAAGTCTCAGCTTTTAGTTTCTAATGGGAGAGGTCATGGGGGAAGCAGAAGTGGGAGGAGGCTCTTGTATGTCAGCCTGAGCCTTTGGTACTTTTTCAAGTTCAGTGATTTCTGAGCAGGAGTCCACAGAGAAAGAGCAGATTGCCCTTTTGTAAAGATTTCCCTGGTCAGGTTACCACTGACAGATTAGAAAGACCTGATGGTTAAAGCAAAGTATAACCTGATAGGGAGCTGCACATGTACAAGTGATACTTAAGTCTTGATTAAATTAGAAGCACCAGAAAAGGGGTAAAAATATCTATAGTAAAAGTTGGGGAGAGAGTATTGATATGAAAAACACCAGGAGTTGAAAGTTCAATGTGATAGAAAGAGAAAGTTAACTAAGGATTTTCGATTTTATAACCAGTAGGTTTCAGGACATGGCCAGTTTAAGGAAACTCTGATATTCAATTTCCCTGAGGATCATTTTAATTTTAGATCAATTCAACCTGAAAGGTTCAGGAAATTTTTATATGAAAAAAATCCAGGAAGCAATGTTTGGTAGATAAAAAGCACATGACCATAGGGTTCTGTTTTAAAATTCATGACCAAAAGCAACTTAGAGAGGAAAGTATTTTTTCTTCTTATAATTCCAAGTCACACTTCATCAATGAAGAAAGGAAGAGCAGACATTTATTTAAATCCGAACAGAAGGAGAAGCCATGGAGAGCACTGCTTAGTGGCTTACCCGCTCTGGATACTGCACAGCTAATTTATACAACCCAAGGCCATTTGCCTGAGAGTGGCATTACCCAGTGGGCTGAGGCTTCTCTCCCACATCAATCTTCAATCAAGATAATCTCTCACAGACTGACAAACAGGCTAATCTGCCCTGGGTAGTCCTTCAGAGTCTCAAGTTCAGATTCTCTCTTTCCAAGTAACTCTTGGTTGCATCAAGTGACGAAAACCAACCAGGAGAATGGTAAATTGGCTTTTCCTATCTAATTTCTTTTAGTCATTAAGTGCTTTAGCTAATTACCATACTCTCTTTTAAAAGACACATCGTCTATTAGCTGGCTTTCATTCCATTATTCTTCTGTTTCCTTAAATTCTCAGGAGCAGGTTCTACTGCTTCCTGTAATTCTTTCTCTCTCACCTATTGCTTTTTTTCTAATTCTTCTTTTGGAAAAACATTCCCTCTTCTCTTTTATTGTTTTATAATCTATGTGCTCCCTACTAAAACTGTTGATATTATTTTTATGCTTCTTTTTTGCTCCCGTGCAGTTTCATTCATTTTTGTATGTCAAAATAATATATTCAACCACAGACTTAAAAGATACAATATATTATATGATTGCTTAGCATTCTAAAGTTTTACAATACTGGGATCGCTCACATTTCTGATATCTAGAACTAAGCAAATAATCATGTCTCAAACCTTCAGCAACTCCTGATTACTTGATCCAAATGACTATCATCAATGATTGCCTAGCACTCTAAATAGACATCTCAACATTCATCATTTATACCTGTTTCTGTGCTCCCATGAATCATTAAATTCCTATCATCCTTTTCTTAAACCATTGATTGGCTTAATATCACACGTCAACACATTTGAAATAGCTCTCGTAACTACTCTCTGAACTACACTGTTCACTTTTGTGATTCCCAAAGTATAGTCCTTGTACAAACATCAGATTCATCTGAAAAATTGCTAGAGACAATTTGACTGAGAAACTCACAGGGCGAAGTCCCCTAATCGGGGATTTTATAGACACACTAGCTAATCCCAGCTACCTCTCTGCTCCTAAGGACACAGCATTAAAGTATTGCTGGATGGGATTCGAGACACTTAACTTCTGGTGAATTTCTATAAGAGAATTTATCTGTCCACTCCTGTAAGTTGGATGAACTTAACTACCTAAACTTTAGGATAACTAAATGTGCATTTCTAAATGCTTTCTACATGACAGTTTCTATGCTAAGAGTTTGCATGGCTTAACCTGTTAAATACTAAAATAATACTTCAGAGTGCTTTTAATAATCCATACCATACATATGAATAAACTAAAAGATGTAGAGATTCTTTCTCCAAATTACAAGGTACCATGTAGTTGTTTGATGCCAATCAACCCTAATGCTAAAAGGAAAAAAGGGTTGTCAGGAACAGATTATGGTGCTAGACAACAAGGCTCAGATAGGGATATCTGACATGGTCCAATATGTAAAATGATGAACACATGAGCAGGTGTAATTGTTAGTCATTTTATGCTGAGTTCCATCCAGACACTCAGACTCAATGCAAAATGGCTGATGTCAGATGTTCAGGGAACCTAATAGCAAACATCAATATAACCTGTTCTATAACAGGCTCTTCTTTAGCTCAAAATAACACTTTTATGTGAGCTTTTTTAAATATGGTCATGGGGTCAAAGCCTGTCTATGTGTTTGTCTCTAGCTGTACATGCTTAGAATATGCAGCCTTTGTGAGGGACTATGTGTGGTTAAGCCCACTTATTTGTGTCCTCTGTGTGGTAGCCTTTCTCAGAGAGAATAAAATATGTCTTATCTGCCTTTGACATTTATTTCACATTTTCTGCAACTTTCTAGCCTCTGGCAACTCATTCCTTTTCCTGGCATCAGAGTTTGGACCTCACATCATCTTATTATCCTGAGCACTCTTTTATCACCATAGCATTTTGTTCAGTGGGAAAAGAGGCAGAATCCACTCAAGCTTCTCATCCCAGCAAAGCACTCTCTAAAACATAAGCTTCATACATATATGGTATTAGAATTCAAGCCAAGTCAAATACCTCCTGTTTTGATAGGGCACTCAACTGTTCAACTCTGAAAATTGGACCGTGGATGCTGAGTAGCACCAGGAGGTTGATTTCCATTGCATTTCCCACAGGTAAAGGCACTTGAGGGAATTTCTTTGAATAAATATGCAATACTGCATATTTAACAAGAGCATTTAATCTCTTCTTGTAATTAGCCTGCAGATGTGTATTTCAGGATTGAGTGAGTAAATGAGTTTAAAGAGTTTGCTAATTTTTGTGGCGAACCAAGGACAAATCTGTTATTTTCAGAGGTTAAAATATAACACAGGCACAGGAACAGTTTTGTAGCTCAAATTAAAGGATAAAAGGTGAACTGTCCAGAAATAAATCTACAAAGATAAATGTAATTTCTCCTGCATTGTTCCTTTCTTTGTTGAAAACAGTCTTCCTCTGTTTCCTATCATGACATCATGAATGTGCTAACCCATTCCCCACCAAGAATCTCCTTTGTTTTCTAGTTTAACTGCCATTCTGTACTGACTCTAAGCCAAAGAATTATTCAGGTTGGTGTTGTTTCTACTGTATTCCTAATAAGGCCCCATGGAGAATTCTGTTATCTGACACCCATTTTTATCCTCTAAAAATAGTTTATTAGTTTTCTACTGGTTTTCTAACAAATTCATGGTTAGTGACTGAAGATTATGAAAATATATTGTCACACAATTCTTTTGGCTTTGAAGTCTAGCAGATTCCATGTGGATGAATTTTTGAGCACATCGAAGTAGAAAGTCAGTTAATAGAATTAAAACCTACTTACAATTATCCAGGGCAAATTCTAATAGTCTGACATAATACAGGAATGGAAGATAAGTGAAAGGTGAGGACTATTTCATGCAATAATCTAGAACTCTTTGGAATTTGTAACAATGTATTTATTAAAGATATGTTAACAAATCATGTGATGTGCTCAGTTTCTAATAAAGTCAAACGACCAGATTCCACAGTACTTTGCTTCCATTACATAATAAGTCACTATCTTTCACATGACAAATGTCCCATGCAACATTTTAATTTCTCAAAATACTCTGCAACCTGATGATTTAGAATGTACTGTTACCATTGTGGCAACTGTATCCATTTCTCTAAATAGAAAATTTACAAAAAAATATCAGCCCAAATTTCTTGTCCTCTATGAATCTTTCTGTATTAGGTAATACATTTATTTTTCTCAAGCTGTCCCAAGGCATATGGGTCATATTCATATCACATGACTCACAGGAAACTGATGATAGAGAGTTGGGATTATCTTCATGTTCTTTACTATACTGTATATTACTCCATACAAATAGAATCTATAAGAGTGAGAAGGTAGGTGGGGAGAGAGAGAGAGAGAGAGAGAGAGAGAGAGAATTGATAGATAGATACATACATAGATGATAGACAGACAGATAGAATTGGCTCACAAGAACATTCACATTCACTGGAAACCCATTGACAATCAGAACTCAAGGAATCATGCATCCAGCTTAAAGAATGGATGCTCTGTTGGCTGATTTGAAGATTACAAGTGTTTCTATGATATATTATAGTTGAAAATGGTAATGGAGAACCAAAAGACCAGACACTGGTTTTTATAGTATATATTTGTAGAGTAAACAAAGGAAACCCACTTAAGCTAAGATTGCCTACATTTATTAATTTTTTAATATGCACAAACCTTACCTCAGTCATTTCTATAGTCGACTTCATTGCCTTGCTTTGTCTTGATTCAATCAAACCAATTCAAGTGGTTCTGGAATCCTTTGATTTGTTATTCTTCCTCATTCATTCATTCACTCATTCATATATATTCTGTCTCTCTCCCTCTCTTCCATATGTTAACAACTACTTAACTCACAGAAGAAAAAAAGACTCTTAAAACCAGTCATTACTGTTAGGCCTTATGCAACCTGAAAACTCTCAGAAAAGTGTTTTCAAGCAACGATAACTCTCTTTAAATAAAACTGGCTTTTGTAGATTTGATTTACTATGAAGCAATTGGCATGCATTATGAACCTGAGATTTAAGGACATAATTATAACCTGGAGTAGACATTTGGGAATATAAATAAAATGGATAGAGAGGTAAAATCTATGAACTGAACATTAATATGCTAAGTTAATACCCTATTATATAAAGGGAACTGCCAACCCCGACAACAGAGCTCTAAACAATGAGCCCTTGAATCTTCCTATAGATTTGTGGAATAAAAATACAGTAATATCCCCACAAGGCTATATCAGAATATTGTAGCAACTAAATAGTCTTTGTCTGAACATTATAAAGCA
The DNA here is from genome assembly GCA_036184795.1 of Tokudaia tokunoshimensis. NCBI lineage: Eukaryota > Metazoa > Chordata > Mammalia > Rodentia > Muridae > Tokudaia > Tokudaia tokunoshimensis. Next base: position 98,482,158 of record BTHU01000011.1, on the reverse strand, counting down.
CTTGAGTTCATTATACAAAGCCAATAATACTAATTAATTTTAAAAATGAATTGTTTCATGAACAGCTAGCAGTTTTCCAGGAATATTTATTTATACTGCATAGTGTTGAAAGATTTAAAAAGCTCATCTATGAATTCCTTACAATGTAAAATTATAGAAAATTTTTTTGCTACATAAACAAAAATATGGTGTATATATTATACATTTTCATTGGACCAGTTGTTTATTCTTGTTAACCCTGTAGGATATATCAACTTAATTTGTTCTTTCACTCATCTTCATAGGAACCAATACTTGCTCTTCATCTGCTTCTCTATGTTGGGCAGGCTGCTGCAGTCAGTAAGGAATCAAAGCTGCAGTTGTCACAGTGTCTATACATTGACTTCCTATACCTGAAGCTAGTATACCAGTGATCCTTCTTTCAGAAGAAGAATTTAAAAGGAAATAAAGGATAAATCAGAGGATTAAACAGTGCAGAATGGGATTCATGTGATCTTGTTCTAGATGCTGTTTCTACATAAGAGAATAACTCATTCCTCTTTCTAATTCACAAGTTTTAGACCTTTAATTCACTTAAAAATAATTAAATTAAAAATAATTCAATTTTGAATTATTTCTTTCTAATTGATCTCCATCTCTCAGCTCTCTACTTCAATGCACTATGCTATAATCATTTCAGAAACCCTTGAGGTGCTGGCAGTACTAACGTATGGCTGATAAGGTTCACCATGACATCAGTGGCAATTAAAGTGGAAGTTCATTTGACCAACAAATCAGGAGTCTCTGAGTGTTCCCACCTCACAGATTTTCCTCTAGAACCTCTAATAGGTTCCCCATGAATAAAGAAATGGAGTTGAACAACTGACATAGAAATAGTCTTCAAGACCCATCTTACTTCTCTGCCCAGGATCTGCTCTGAATGTCAGTAGCAATATCATTTGAACTATAGTAAATATGAACAAAAGATTTTTTCATATAGAAGACAATGTGAGATTCTTTGGAGAAGTTTTGTGATGAAAGGCTTGGCTTAAGCAGCAATGAACTTTCACCTTAGTTTCTCAGAGCTTCCCAGTGGAGGGCAGTATGAGAGAAACAAATTTGCTCTTGAATAGTATTTTCAAGAATTTTATTGAGTATTATTGCATCGATATTCATAAGGGACATTGGTCTGAAGTTCTCTTTCTTTGTTGGATCTTTACGTGGTTTTGGTATCAGCATAAATGTGGCTGCATAGAATGAATTGGGTAGTGTTCCTTCTGTTTCTATTTTGTGGAGTAGTTTGAAGAGTACTGGTGTTAGGTGTTTTTTGAAGGTCTGATAGAATTCTGCACTAAAACCATCTGATCCTGAGCTGTTTTTGTTTGGGAGACTTTCAACCTCTTCTATATCTTTAGGGGTTATGGGACTGTTTAGATGGTCTATTTGATCTTGATTTAATTTTGGTATTTGGTATCTGTCTAGGAAATTGTCCATTTCCTCCAGTTTTCAAGTTTTGTTGAATGTAGGCTTTTATAGTCGGTTCGATGATTTTTTTTAATTTCCTCAGGTTCTGTTGCTATATTTCACTTTTCATTTCTGATTTTGTTGAAATTCTTGCAAACTGAATTCAAGAACACATCAAAACCATCGTTCACCACGATGAAGTAGGTTTCATCTCAGGTATGCAGGGATGCTACAATATATGGAAATCCATCACTGCAATCCACTACATACACAAACTCAAAGAAAAAAAAAACACATGATCATTTCATTAGATGCTGAAAAAGCATCCAGCATCCTTTCATGTTAAAAGTCTTGGAAAAATCAGGAATTCAAGGCCAACACCTAAACATAGTAAAAGCAATATACAGCAAACCAGTAACCAACATCAAATTAAATGGAGAGAAACTTGAAGCAATCCCACTAAAATCGGGAACCAGACAAAGCTTCCCTGTCTCTCCATATCTAGTCAATAGTATTTGAAATTCTAGCTAGAGCAATTAGACAACAAAAGGAGGTCAAAGGGATACAAATTGGAAAGGAAATAGTCAAACTATCACTATTTGCAGATGATAGTATATTTAAGTGACACAAAAATCTCCAGCAGAGAACTCGTATAGCTGATAAACAACTTCAGCAAAATGGTCAGATATAAGATTAACTCAAATAAATCAGCAGCCTTCCATACTCAAAGGATAAACAGGCTGAGAAAGAAATTAGAGAAATGACACGCTTCAAAAAAAATCACAAACAATATAAAGTATATTGGTGTGAGTCTAACGAAGCAAGTGAAAGATCTGTATGACAAGAACTTCAAGTCTCTGAAGAAAGAAATCTTAGAAGACCTCAGAAGATGGAAAGATCTCCCATGCTCTTGTATTGGCAGGATTGACATAGTAAAAAGGGCCATCGTGCCAAAAGCAATATACAGGTTCAATGCAATCCCCATCAAAATCCCAACTCAATTCTTCATGGAACTAGAAAGAGCAATTCTCAAATTCATCTGTAATAATGAAAAACCCAGGGTAGCTAAAACTATTCTCAACAGTAAAAGAACTTCTGGGGGAATCAGTATCCCAGACCTCAAGCACTAGTGCAGAGCAATAGTGTTAAAAAAACCAACAAAACAAAACAAAACAAACAAACAACAACAAAAAAACTGGTATGGTATGGGTACAGTGTCAGGCAGGTAGATCACTGGAATAGAACTGAAAACCAGAAATGAACCCACACACCTATGATCACTTGATTTTTGACAAAGGAGTTAGGTGCTGGCTCAACTGGCAGCTAGCTTGCAGAAGAATGCAAAACGATCCATTTTTATCTTCTTGTACTAAGCTCAAGTCCAAGTGAATCATGACTTCTACATAAAACCGGACACACTGAAACTAATAGAAAAGTATCTGGGGAAGAGCCTTGAACACATAGGAACAAGGGAAAATTTCCTGAACAGAACACCAATAGCCTATGCCCTAAGATCAAGAATTGACAAATTCAAAGTTTCTGTAAGGCAAAGGACACTGTCAATAGGACAAAACAGCAACCAACAAATTGGGAAAAGACCTTTACCAACCCTACATCTGATAGAGGGCTAAAATCCAATATATACAGAGAACTCAAGAAGTTAGACTCCAGAGAACCAAATAACCCAATAAATATGGTGAACAGAGCTAAACAAAGAATTTTCAACTGAGAAATACTGAATGGCTGAGAAGCACCTAAAGAAATGTTCAACATCTTTAGTCATCAGGGAAATGCAAATCAAAACAACCCTGAGATTTTACCTCACACCAGTCAGAATGGCTAAGATCAAAAACTCAAGAGACAGCAGGTGCTGGTGTGAATGTGGAGAAAGAGGAACACTCCTCCACTGCTGGTGGGATTGCAAGCTGGTAAAACCACTCTGGAAATCAGATTGTCGGCTCCTCAGAAAACTCGGCATAATACTACCAGAGGACCCAGCTATACCACTCCTGGGCATATACTCAGAGGACTCTCCAACATGCAATAAGGACACATGTTCCACTATGTTCATAGCAGCCTTATTTATAACAGCCAGAGGCTGGAAAGAACCCAGATGTCCTTCGACGGAGGAATGGATAAAGAAAATGTGGTACATTTGCACAATGGAATACTATTCAGCTATTAAAATAATGAATTCATGAAATTCTTAAGCAAATAGATGGAACTAGAAAATATCATCCTGAGTGAGGTAACCTAATCACAAAGGAACACATATGGTATGTACTCACTAATAACTGGATATTAGCCCAGAAGCTTGGAATACCCAAGATAAAATTCACAGATCAAATGAAGTTCAAGAAGATAGAAGAACAAAATATGTATACTCTGGTCCTTCTTAGAAGAGGGTACAAAATACCCACAAGAATAGATACAGAGACAAAGTGTGGAGCAGAGACTGAGGGAAAGACCATCCAGAGACTGTCTCTCCTAGGGATCCATCCCATTTACAGTTACAAAACCCAGACACTATTGTGGATGCCAACAAAGGCTTGCTGTCAGGAGCCTGATATAGCCGTCAGCTGGGAAGCCTCTGTTAGTGTATGACAAATATAGAGAGAGACACTCTGAGCCAACCGTTCAACTGAGCACAGGGTCTCCAATGGAGGAGCTAGAGAAAGAACTCAAGGAGTTGAAGGGTTTTGCAGCATCATAGGAGGAACAACAATTTGAGCCACCCTGTATCCCTAGAGTTCACAGGGACTAAACACCCAACCAAAGAGTACACATGGAGGGACTCATGGCTCCAGCTGCATATACAGCAGAGGATGGCCTTGTTGGACATTGAAGGCAGGAGAGGCCCTTGGTCCTGAGAAGGCTAGACACACCAGTATAGGGGAATGTCAGAACAGGGAAGCAGGAATTTTTGGATTGGTGAGCAGGGGGAGGGGAGATTGGTTAAGGGATTATTGGGGCGGGAGGAACCAGGAAAGGAGACACCATTTGAAATGCAAATAAAGAATATATCTAATAAAAAATCATTTCTATAAAAAAGGAAAAATAGCTGTTTAAAGAGCAGCTACTGATATATTAATTTCTAATATTATTAACCTCAGACTATTTAAATCACACTATAGCCAGGGATGTCCTTATATATGAATTAGAACTTTTTCACTGACAGAATCACTACAATAAGTAGAATAAAACCCATAAATAACCTAAACAGCAAGAACAACAAACAAAAATCCATGAGTTTGTGGGTTTTATTTTTTCTTTTTGACTTTTTGAGACAGGGTTTCTCTGTGTAGCCCTGGTTGTCCTGGAACTCACTCTGTAGACCAGACTGGCCTTGAACTCAGAAATTCACCTGCCTCTGCCTCCCAAGTGCTGGGATTAACGGCGTGCACCACCACTGCCCGGCAAGTTTATGTTTAATACAGAGTAGACTCTATAAGGGGAAACTTTGTCTAGTTATTAATAACTAACAGTGACAGTCTGTGTTAATTGTCTAACCTTAAACGAAAAAGTAGAAAGAAGATACCCACTGAATTTTTTGTCCACAAATGAGAGAAATATTTTGCTATATTTTTCATGTTCCTTACCTTTCTAGATGCCCATCTCTGTGATTATTTGAGAAGATAGAAAGTCTACTAACAGTGCATACAGTATGAGTAGAAAGTCCAGGAAGCTCTAATTGCTCTGTTCGCTTGATTCCATGCAATTAGATGGCCACAGTAGATCGCCTCTCTCATTTTTTCTGTTTGAACCTTGTGTTTGGCGTTAAGAACCTCTATACTGCCTCATAGTGCTAACTGCCTTAATTTTTGTCCAACTTTTTCCTTTATTTCTTACACATGGATACAGGGGCTCTTTTCTATTTTTGTTGGCTAGAAATTATGGAATCTTTAAGTAGTAACGGAATGTGAACATGATTTATGTTGGTCATTGTGCCTTGTCTCAGCTAGACACTGTACAAGATGTGGGGATATCTGCAAGGTGAAGCTCAAGAGTTTTTATGAGCCTCTGGTCTCAAGCTGCAACTTCTCAATGCCCTTCTTCGGGTACTTATTCCCTTTAGAAAGAAGGTGCAGTCTGTGCTTCAAAGCTCATAAGTCCCAGCATGAAATAACAAACAAATATGAGTCACTACCTGTGGTTTTGGCACCATGACTAAGTAATAGTCACTCAAGATGTAAGTAATAGAAAGGTTTTTTTTCTTTTCTAAGTTTTTTTATTTACATTCCAAATGATTTCTCCTTTCCCGTTTCCTCCCTCCCCGAAAGTCCCATAAGCCCCCTTCCCTCCCTCTGTTCCCCATTCAACCCCCTCTCCCTTCTCTGTCCTGGCGTTCCCCTACATCCAGTCTTTCCAGGACCAGGGGTCTCTCCTTCCATCTTCTTGGAAATCTATTGATTTGCGAATTGTGTCTAGGGTATTCCGAGATTCTGGGTTAATATCCCCTTATCAGTGACTGCATACCATGTGTGTTCTTTTGTGATTGGGTTACCTCACTAAGGATGATATTTTCAAGTTCTGACCATTTTCCTAGGAATTTTGTGAATTCATTGTTTTTAATTGCAGAGTAGTATTCCATTGTGTAAATATACCACATCTTCTGAATCCATTCCTCCGTTGAGGGACATCTGGGGTCTTTCCAGCTTCTGGCTATTATAAATAAGGTTGCTATGAACATAGTGGAGCATGTGTCCTTATTGCATGCAGGGGAAGCCTCTGTGTATATGCCCGGGAGTGGTATAGCAGGATCCTCTGGGAGTGTCATGCCCAGTTTCCTGAGGAACCGCCAGACTGCTTTCCAGAGTGGTTGTACCAGCTTGCAATCCCACCAGCAGTAGAGGAGTGTTCCTCTTTGTCCACATCCTCATCAACAACTGCTGTCTCCTGTGTTTTTGATCTTAGCCATTCTGACTGGTGTGAGGTAGAATCTCAGGATTGTTTTGATTTGCATTTCCCTATGACTAAGAATGTTGAACATCTCTTTAGGTGCTTCTCAGCCATTAGATATTTTTCAGGTGTGAACCCTTTGTTTAGCTCTTTACCCCTTTTTTTAATAGGGTTACTTGGCTCTCTGGAGTCTAACTTCTTGAGCTCTTTGTATATATTGGATATTAGCCCTCTGTCGGATGTAGGGTTGGTAAAAATCATTTCCCAGTTTGTTGGTTGCTGCTTTGTCCTTTTGACAGTGTTCTTTGCCTTACAGAAACTTTGTTATTTTATGAGGTCCCATTTGTAAATTCTGTTTAGAGGGATTTGGCCACTCGGCACTTGTAGTTTCTGTGTCACAAATTTTAAATATGATTAAACTAGCAATAATTTCGTACAAAACAAATGGGAAACAATGCTTTTTTCTATTCATAAATCATGTTTCTGACTCTGGAAATAGATGTAACTTACACACACACACCATATAATTAGTCTATGTGATTCATGAGATATTCCTTGGCACTTGAATATTGAAAATAATTCTCGACTATCAGAAGTCAAGCTTTGGTGTAAGTTGTAATACTATATGCTATTTAGTTAGTGTCATGCATTCCCTAGCCACCAGAAAGCATGATATCCTAGGTTTAGGTTAATAATGGGAAAAGAATGCAAACTTAAAATTATCTATTCTTTAATTGGGCAGTCAAGTGTGTTTTACTTAATCTGCAGTGAAATTACAGTGAAGCATTATTGCCATGCTTGAGAGTGGGGAAAAAAAAACAGCTGTGTGATACCTTTGTTATATCCTACACATATAGGATTTAGAATGTTTTCAATAATGTTATTAAATCAAGTCATCATTTCCATTTATAAGAAAAACATTGATTGATATCAGCAAGCAATGTGCCCACCATATCTACTATATTACGGAGGATTAAAATAAAGCTCAAAGTTTGGACAATCTTCTAGAAAACTTTATTTAAGAAAGTCAAAACCAAAACAAACAAAAGTACATATTGACAGATATTCACACAAACCAAAACAAAAATTTATGTAGTTCACTTGTGTTATTTTTCTTGTTCAAGAACTGCTGAGTATAGAGCCTTCCCTGGAGTGTGGTTGATACACTCAGAGATACTTTATTGGAAAAAACTGATCTGAATTTCTCTTTCTTCAAAGATATCAGTTACAAATAGTTTCTTGTTTAGAGGTGAAACTTTGTTTATACTTCTCTGTGCTGGGATTTGGAATTGTTTGAATCTAAGCAGGTCTGAGAATGCTGTCACAGTTTCCCTGAGTTCTTATATGTATTAGTTGTGACTGGAGGATACTCTTTATATGAAGTCATCAACCACCTCTCGGCTCTTACCTTCTTTCTACCTTCTCTTCTGCCTTTAGCCCTGAGCCCTAAGGAAAGGGGTGTGATAAAGACATACCAGTTAGAGGTCCCAACTACAACATCTCTTACTCTCTAAACATTGTTACATTGTGAATCTCTGCTAAATACCTTATACTGCAAAATGAATCTTCCTTGACAAGGGTTAAATGGTACATTCTTTAGGCATAGCAAAAAGACATTAAGAGTCATTTTATTGCTGTGATAGTTTAGCAAAATAATAGTAGCAGGATTTCCTTAGGTCACATGATTTATCCAGTGAGTGTTTTATTTGGATGCATATGATGTCTAGCTGGATTATTTTCTTCTCCACTATATGAGTACTTCATTTAACACATACACACACACACACACATATTGTGCATATATATCTATCTCTATCTATCATCTATCTATCTATCTATCTATCTATCTATCTATCTATCTATCTATCTATCATCTATCTATCTATCTATCTATCTATCTATCTATCTATCTATCTATCTATCTGTAAAGCTTCTACAATAATAGTTTTCCTTATGGCATTTGAAAAAGGCTTTAGAATTAATTCCCCTCTCATATTCCCTCCATTACCCTAATCTCAACCATTCTCCATTAACCCTTCTGTTCTAATTTAATTTTTATTCCTTTATAACACAATCTTTTACTTCTATCAATCTAACAGTGGATTCAAGAGTAAGGAACAAATCATGCAAATCTAACCTATGTTCCTTTTGATTGAATTGTTATGCTCATATTTCCATTTCAGTGGGCCTAGACGAACAAATGCTAGCCACAACTTAATTTTTCTTCTTTTTCTTTTTGTGACTTCTTTGGCATCCACCTTTTTTTTTAAACTTTTTTATTAGGTATATTCTTTATTTACATTTCAAATGATTTCCCTCTTACTGGTTCCCCCCTCCCCAAAAGTCCCATAAGCCCTCTTCACACTCCCTGCTCCCCAACCAACACATTCCTGCCTCTCTTTCCTGGTATTCCCCTACATTGTCACATTGAGCCCTTCCAGGACCAGGCGCCTCTCCTTCCTTTTTTCTTGGGTATCATTTGATATGTGAATTGTTCCTTGGGTATTCCAAGCTTCTGGGCTAATATCCGCTTATCAGTGCGTGCATATCATGTGTGATTTTTTGGTGAATGGGTCACTTCACTCACGATGACATTCTCCAGTTCCACCCATTTGCCTAAGAATTTCATGAATTCATTGTTTTTAATAGCTGAGTAGTATTCCATAGTGTAAATATACCACATTTTCTGTATCCATTCCTCTGTTGATGAACATCTGGGCTCTTTCCAGCTTCTGGCTATTATATATAAGGCTGCTTTGTATATCTTGGATATTAGCCCTCTGTCAGATGTAGGGTTGGTAAAGATCTTTTGCCAATTAGTTGATTGCCGTTTTGTCCTTTTTACAGTGTCCTTTGCCTTACAGAAACTTTGTAATTTTATGAGGTCCCATTTGTCAATTCTTGATCTTAGAGCATAAGCTATTGGTTTTCTGTTCCGGAAAATTTTACCTGTTCCCATGTGCTCAAGACACTTCCCCAGTTTCTTTTCTATTAGTTTCAGTGTTTCTGGTTTTATGTGGAGGTCCTTAATCCACTTGGACTTGAGCCTAGTACAAGGAGATAAGAATGGATCTATTTACATTCTTTTGCATGCTGACCTCCAGTTGAACCAGCACCATCTATTGAAAAGCCTATCTTTTTTCTACTGGGTAGTTGTAGCTCCCTTGTCAAAGATCAAGTGACCATAGGTGTGTGAGTTCATTTATGGGTCTTCAATTGTGTTCCATTGATCAACCTGCCTGTCACTGTACCAATACCATGAAGTTTTTAACACTATCTCTCTGTAGTACTGCTTGAGGTCAGGGATTCTGATTCCCCCAGAAGTACTTTTATTGTGAGAATAGTTTTAGCTACCCTGGGTTTTTTGTTATTCCAGATGAGTTTGAGAATTGCTCTTTCTAATTCTACAAAGAATTGAGGTGGGATTTTGATGGGGATTGCACTGAATCTGTAGATTGCTTTTGGCAGGATAGCCATTTTTACTATATTAATCCTGCCAATCCATGAGCATGGAAGATCTTTTCATCTTCTGAGGTCTTCTTCGATTTCTTTCTTCAGAGACTTGAAGTTCTTGTCATACAGATCTTTCACTTGTTTGGTTAAAGTCACACCAAGATACTTTATATTGTTTGTGACTATCATGAAGGGTATCATTTCTCTTACTTCTTTCTCAGCCTGCTTATCCTTTGAGTATAGGAAGGCTACTGACTTGCTTGAGTTGATTTTATATCCTGCCACTTTGCTGAAGTTGTTTATCAGCTGTAGGAGTTCTCTGGTGGAGTTCTTTGGGTCGCTTAAGTATACTATCATATTGTCTGCAAATAGTGATAGTTTGACTTCTTCCTTTCCAATTTGTATCCCTTCGACCTCCTTTTGTTGTCTAATTGCTCTAGCTAGAACTTCAAGTACTATATTGAAAAGATATGGAGAGAGAGTGCAGCCTTGTCTAGTCCCTGATTTTAGTGGGATTGCTTCATGTTTCTCTCCTTTTGATCTGATGGTGGCTACTGGTTTGCTATATATTGCTTTTGCTATGTGTAGGTATGGGCCTTGAATTCCTGTTCTTTCTAAGACTTTTAACATAAAAGGATGCTAAATTTTGTCCAATGCTTTTCAGCATCTAATGAAATGACCATGTGGGTTTTTTTTTTTTTGAGTTTGTTTATGTAGTGTATTACATTGATGGATTTCCTTATAGTGAGCCATCCATGCATTCCTGGGATGAAGCCTACTTGTTCATGGTGAATGATCGTTTTGATGTGTTCTTGGAGTCGGTTGGCAAGAATTTTATTGAGTATTTTGGCATCTATATTCTTAAGGGATATTGTTCTGAAGTTCTCTTTCTTTTTTGGATCTTTTTCTGGTTTTGGTATCAGCGAAATTGTAGCTTCATAGAATGAGTTGGGTAGTGTTCCTTCTGTTTCTATTTTGTGGAATAGTTTGAAGAGTACTAGTGTTAGGTGTTCTTTGAAGGTCTGATAGAATTCTGCACTAAAACCATCTGGTCCTGTGCTTTTATTGATTGGAAGACTTTCAATGACCACTTCTATTTCTTTAGAGGTTATGGGACTCTTTAGATGGTCTATCTGATCATGATTAAACATTGGCAGCTGGTATCTGTCTAGGAAATTGTCCATTTCCTCAAGATTTTCCAGTTGTGTTGAATATAGGCTTTTGTAGTGGGATCTGATGATTTTTTGAATTTCCTCAGTTTCTGTTCTTATTTCTCCCTTTTCATTTCTGATTTTGTTAATTTAGATACTGTCTCTGTGCCCTCTGTTTTGTCTGGCTAAAGGTTTCTCTATATTGTTGATTTTTTTCAAAGAACCAGTTCCTGGTTTTGTTGAATCTTTGAATAGTTATTTTTGTTTCTACTTGGTTAATTTCAGCCCTGAGTTTGATGGTTTCCTGCCTTCTGTTCCTCTTGGGTGTATTGGCTTCTTTCTGTTCTAAAGCTTTCAGGTGTGCTGTTAAGCTGCTAGTGTATGCTCTCTCCGGCTTCTTTTTGGAGGCACTCAGAGCTATGAGTTTTCCTCTTAGCATTGCTTTCATTGTGGAACATAAATTTGACTATGTTGTACCTTCATTTTCATTAACTTCTGAAAAGGTTTTGATTTCTTTCCTTATTTCTTCCTTGATCAAGGTATCATTGAATAGAGCATTGTTCAGTTTCCATGTTTATGTGGGCTTTCTGTTGTTTTTGTTTCTATTGAAGACCACCCTTACTCCATAGCGATCTGATAGGAGGGATGGGATTATTTCGATCTTCTTATATTTGTTGAGGTCTGTTTTGTGACCAATTATATGGTCAATTTTGGAGAAAGTATCATGAGGTGCTGAGAAGAAGGTATTTTCTTTTGATTTAGAATGAAATGTTCTATAGATATCTATTAATTTCATTTGGTCCAAAACTTCTGTTAGTTTCACTGTGTCTCTGTTTAGATTGTGTTTCCCTGATCTGTCCATTGAGGAGAGTGGGGTGTTGAAGTCACCCACAATTATTGTGTGGGGTGCGATGTGTGCTTTCAGCTTTAGTAAGGTTTCTTTTATGAATGATGGTACCCTTGTATTTGGAGCATAGATGTTCAGAATTGAGAGTTCTTCCTGGTAGAATTTTCCTTTGATGTCCTTCTATGTCTTTTTTGATGACTTTTGGTTGAAAGTCTATTTTATCAGATATTAGAATGGCTACTCCAGCTTGTTTCCTGGTACCATTTGCTTGGAAAACTGTTTTCCAGCCCTTTACTCTGAGGTAGTGTTTGTCTTTGACACTGAGATATGTTTCCTGTATGCAACAAAATGTTGGGTCTTGTTTACATATCCAGTCTGTTAGTCTATGTCTTTTTATTGGGGAATTGAGCCCACTGATATTAAGAGATATTAAGGAAAAGTGATTGTGGCTTCCTGATATTTTTGATGTAATTTTTATGGTTGTGTGGTTATCTTTTTTGGGGTTTGTTGGAATAGAATTAATTTCTTGCTTTTTCTAGAGTATAGTTTCTCTCCCTTTGTTGGTATTTTCCGTTCATTATCCTTTGAAGGGCTGGATTTGTAGAAAGATACTGTGTAAATTTGTTTTTGTCATGAAACACCTTGGTTTTTCCATCTATGGTAATTGAGAGATTTGCTGAATATAGCATTCTGGGTTGGCATTTGTGTTCTCTTAGGGTCTGTATGACATCTGCCCAGGCTCTTCTGGCTTTCATGGTCTCTGGTGAGAAGTCCGGTGTAATATTGATAGGTCTACCTTTATATGTTACTTGACCTTTTACCCTTACTGCTTTTAATATTCTTTCTTTGTTTAGTACATTTGGTATTTTAATTATTATGTGATGGGAGGTATTTCTTTTCTGGTCAAATCTATTTGGAGTTCTGTAGGCTTCCTGTATGTTCATGGGAATCTCTTTCTTTAGGTCAGGGAAGTTTGTTTCTATAATTTTGTTGAAGACATTTACTGGCCCCTTAAGTTGGAAATCTTCACTCTCTTCTGTACCTATAATCCTTAGGTTTGGTCTTCTCATTTTTTCCTGGATTTCCTGGATGTTTTGGGTCAGGAGTATTTTTTTTTTTTTGCATTTTTCATACAACAGTCAAACTCTTGTATCAGTGCTTTCTATGGTATCTTCTGTGTCTGAGATTCTCTCTTCTATCTCTTGTATTCTGTTGTTGATGCTTGGATCCATGACTCCTCACTTCTTTCCTAGGTTTTCTATGTCCCGAGTTGTTTCCCTTTGTGATTTCTTTATTGTCTCTACCTCCATCTTTAGATATTGGATGGCTTTGTTCAATTCCTTCACCTATTTTGTTGTATTTTCCCTTAGTTCTTCAAGGGTTTCTCCCTGTTTACTTGTGCTTTCCTGTATTTCTTTAAGGGAGTTATTTACGTCCTTCTTGAAGCTCTCCATCAGCATCAAGAGCAGTGATTTTAAATCCAGTTCTTGCTTTTCTGGTGTGTTGGGGTATCCAGGACTTGCTGTTGTTGGAGAACTTGATTCCGATGGAGTCATGTTTCCTTGGTTTCTGTTCGTGGTGTTCTTGCATTTGCCTTTTGCTATCTGGTTATCTCTGGTGTTAGCTGGTGTTTCTGTCTCTGACTGTGGTTTTTCTGTACTCCTGGGAGACCTGTTCTCTCTGTGTACACTGATATGTAAGTACTTCTGCAAGACCTGCTCTCTTATAGTTGTATTTGGGTATGTACCTCTGTGGCCCAGATCAACTCTGGGTGCAGGCGGTGATCAGAAGACTCCTGTCCCAGTCTGTTCCTAGGCTCTTGTGTCCTCAGGGTTTCAGGCTGTTTCCTCTTAGCATCAGGGGTGGTCCTACTGTACCACCGGGCCTCTCTGCATTCCTGAGTGGTTAATTAGCTCCGTGTATCCCTTGGATATGATACCCAGTGGCAGAAGACAGCTCCTCTGCTCTGCAGTGCAGGTCTCTCTTGTGCTGGCTGACTCCTCTGAGCAGCTGGGTAGACAGTTGGCTTCCTGCACCACTTGGAGATGGTGGCTATTGCAGAGGATGGTCCCAAACTTGAGAAGAGAGCCGAAAATCTCCTGCCAGACTATTCAGAATGGGGTCCTCTGCTCTGCAATTCAGGTCTCACCTGTGCTACCTGACTCCTCCACGCAGCTGGGTAGATGACTGGCTTCCTATGCCACTTGGAGATGGTGCTCTGGAGTTCCTGTCTGGTCCATCACCAGAGCAAAGATGGCAGAGGCTGTAGCACTCCCTCCAGGCGCTGATCACTCTGCAGGGCAAATGTCCCACAGCAGAGCCGGCACACAGGTGACCACAGATCTGCCCAACTCTTCAGTACAGGCAGCACCCTAGCTGTCTGTGTCCCAAGCGATGTTATACTTGGGATATCTCTGTGAACTTGGAGTCTCTGTCTGCTCTTTTCCTGCAGCAAAGATGGCGGAGGCTGCTGTACTCCCTCCAGGCTCAGGTCACTCTGCAGTGCAGATGTCCCACAGCACTGCTGGCACCCAGAAAACCACAGAGCTTCCCCACTCTTGGGCACAGGTGGAACCCTAGCTGGCTGTGTCCCAAGTGATGTTATACTTGGGAAATCTCTGTTTACCTCGAGTCCCTGTCTGGTCTAGCACCAGAGCAAAGATGGCAGAGGCTGCGGCGCTCCCTCCAGGTGCTGTTCACTCTGCAGGGCAAATGTCCCATAGCAGAGATGGCACACAGATGACCACAGAGCTGCCCAGCTCTTGGGAGCAGGAAGCACCCAACTGGCTGTGTCCCAAGCGATGTTATACTCAGGATATCTCTGTGAACCTGGAGTCCCTGTCTGCTCTGTCACTGGAGCAAAGATGGCGGAGCTAGCCACAACTTTCTAAGCATGTGTTTCATACAGTTCTTTCTGCCCCTATTTTATGCTTATTACCACTCTAAACATAGCAACAATATCATAAGACCACAAGAGTGACCACGTAGCTTAAGTTCTACCAGCTACTGAGCTCTCATCCAGATGTGGACACTTCCATAATGTTTCACTCTAATCCTGACTAGGCACTGAAACACCAACTTTGCTATAGCCATGTTCTGAGCATGTACGTGTATTTATGAGCATCCCATTTCACTGAATTGATTATTATATGATAGAGTAGTATTTTCTTCAGGTGACAGTGAAGAAGTCAAAAGTTGTCTCTTATTTTCTTAAAATTTAAATGAAATTCAGAGCATATGATTAAACATCATCTAATGACACCAGTTTCCTGCCTATTGCTGGGACTGGGGAATGATACATACATGAGAATTAACACAAAGATTAAATCACAAGAAATTGTAACATTATGATATTATAATGTGCAGTTTTAATTTTCCAATTCTTTTCAGTTAAAGAAAAGTAAATGAAAAGTTGCTTGGTTAGGATGAAATAAAATAGTTTCTATCTGTATAAAATGTAATTTTCTACCCCAAAATGAATTTGAGAATGGTATGGAGCTCAGTGAGTGTGTTGGGTCTATAGTACATATATGTGTATACCATTAGGTTTCTTTTTAATCAGAATAGGTAATTTTATAACTACACCATGCATATAATCACTCAAGAATTATGACTGCAAAAGTAGATCAAAGAAGATATTTTAAAAATATGATATAGAACTTCTGATTTTAAGAATATGTATGTGTAGCATAATTTTATTTCCAATTAAGAAAAACTTTAACATTAAGAGAAAGTAGAAATATAAACCAAATTAGAAAGTTGTAAGAAGGCAGTCAGCTAAAGACCTTGGGGTCTGAAGAATGACATGGTGCTTAAGATCCCATGCATCTTTGGTAGATTTGGAGGTAAGAGTATAATGAGGAAAACAAGGAGAAGCACAGTAATCTTGTCTTGACTTTCTAAATTACATTTGAATAGTGTAGGAAAAAGAATATTGGAGATCCATTTATGTATCTACACATATACATTTGTGTATGTGACTGCATATGTACTTATACACGCTTGTCTAGGCAAAGGCCAGAGGAAGGTATCATATCCATTGGATCTGGGGTTATAGGTAGTTGTGAGCTGCCCTGTGTTTACTGCAAATTCAAAGACAGGCAAGCATTCTTAAGCTATAAGGCACATTTGCTATATTTAATATTTGCTGATAAAATAATTATGTCCATGAGTACATGTAATACGCTGAGGTAACAAGGAGTTTAGGAGAAGAAATCAAAGACACAAATGAGTATCACTCTGCCGGTTGGCAGAAAACACAAAAACCAAAAATAAAAGGGGACTCCAGTCATAATACATCAATAGTTAAAGGACATTTAAAAGATGTAAACATACTAGCTAAGAGATAAACACTTTTCTCCATAAATATAGAGGAATTTGAATAAAAAATTTCAGCAAGTGATTAAAGTAAAACTAGATAGACTTTTGATCAAAATTATCTAATTAATATGAATTAAATATTGACCAATATTCAATTCACGAAATTATCTTTTTTTTTCAAGTGCTCACAAGAAATATTACAAGAAAGACTAAATTCTGAACCATAGAACAACATTGGCAGACCTAGAAGAGCTAAAATTATGGGAGGCAGATGGTCTGAACACAATAAAACTCAATAGGAAATAAGAAGCAAAACCCATTCATCTGATTTGTCTCAGAAGCATTCAAGGAGGATGGGTGTTGATTAACTGTCTAGAAAGTATTATACACAAGAGTAAACAAAATAAGCACACAATTTTCACAAGAAGCACATACAGTGTTTTGACAGTTTCTCTTCCACATAGCAAATTTGTCTCAAGAATAACAATAGCCACCATACAATTCAGCTAGGTTTCAGTTGCAGACTAAGCACTTGCTTCTGTTGTAAATGATCAGAGTTCTGTTCTCAGCAACTTTATGAGGCAATTCACACCTGCTTATAATTCTAAGTCCAATGGATATGATGTGCTCCTCACCCCTCTAACTGCTTTAAAAGCTGTTATTGAAGAAAACCCCAGAGTAATATTAGAAGAAACAATGTTGTCACCTTCAGTTATGTAGGATAAAAATGATACACAGAAAGGTTAAATTCCTCTTGGTTCACATCCTGTTTTAAAATTCAAGTATTTAAAAAGGATTCTGTGATGTCTTAATGAAAGTCTGTGTTTGTACTTTTAAAAAGCTATACCTTTTTCTATGGCTACAAAGTTTGTGCTGTATAGGCAAGGGTACTGTGACTTGTGAAAATGATTGTCCATTTATACTATATCATTCTTTATTAAAATGATATCATGCATATAGTACCATTTCTTTTGCACATGTTTAAAATGCAGAGTAAATTTGCCAGAAGAATAATGTCTATGCAAAATACTCTAATTTAGACAGGCATCTGTCAAACTGCTTCCATTTTGAATTTATGGAATTCACTCACACCAGGAATGGAAAGTGAGAAGAAGAAATGGTTAAAGGATATAATACAAATTATTATTAAGGCACCTCTTCTAATACTTGGATTTTTTTTCCAGATTCACATTGTTTTATTTTGCTTTCCATCAAGGTAGCATGAACAAAGGATCACTGCATCTTCTTTGAGTGTTTTCCTTATTTGATCTATTTCTGGAGATGTTTCCTACTCATTCCTATACTTTTAAAAGCAGAATTTATTTTTGAGTTATTCACATTTGCCTTTTGAAATCAAGACAATAGCTCTTTGAAGTCAATACACATTCCTACCTTCTGGTCTGCACAGTATGAAAATAAAGTATATAAGGCAGAGAGAATAGACACAGATGATATCTTTGTCTGTCATGGAATATGGATGGAGAGAGGTGTTCTAAAAGTGCTCAGCATCATATGTTAGACAGTATCTCATCTCATAAAGGTGGAATCCATGTTAAAATCTGACTCTACATCCCTTCTTTTTCTCCCTTCAGGTGAACGGAAGTTGCAGTTCTCTGCAAACAAGAGGTTGTACACGTATCCATAACAAAGACAAGTGCCCCTGGTATCCATTAGCTGTTAACTGGTGTGAAAAGTGAAGAGTGTCTCATTTGGAATCAACTTCAGAAACTGCTAATTGAAACGAGTACAAGCTGTTGATCCCATTTGTGAGATTGTCCCCTGTCATCACATGATTCAAGCTATGCTTGCACTGAGAACATGAGCTTTGTCCTGCAGGCATTGTGACAAAGTCAGATGTGTCTTTTCTTTCTGATATTGCCCCATTATTACCCAAAGATAGGATTTATCAAGCTTGCAAAGATTTTCTTGAAAATGTGTTTGCGTGTGTGTGGGGGGGGCAGGGGGGCGTGTTACTCTGTGTGTGCACACTGAACCATTTCTCTGAACCGCTCAGGAGTTAATGTCATTATGAAACTTCAGGGCAGGCTCCAGGGAAATCCAAATGAATTTTGTTTTTATCAGCCAATGGGCATTTATGGAAGACTATTCATCTCCCCTTAGTCTAGAGCCTCAGGTCTGTCTTTATGAAGGCATATTACCCAGTGAAATTGGAATTGCTTTTGTCCTGCTCCATCATGGTTCAAATTTACCAGTATCTGCTTTGAGAGAAGTGGTAAAAAACAAACAAACAAACAAACAAAAAAAACCTAATGATTCACTTCTTTGAAAAAGGATGTGAATGAATTATTTCTTTTTAGTTGTCAGCCAATGCATAATATGCCAAAATTCTTTAAAAGTGACAACTGATTAAGTCGCAGATATTAATTGTGAAGGTATGTATTCTTCTAAAACATACAAAAAAATGCTGGCCTGTGAAAAATAATTCTCAACCTCTAAGAAATCACCTAGTAACTAACTTTGAAAATCTTTATGCAACAATCGTAAGGGAATAAAACTACTCTAAGCTTGAAATTGTTCTTTCCCCTTCTGCAGTACTTTTCCCCCTCTTCTCTGCTGCTCACAGCCTCACAGAGGTGATACAGAACAGTAAGCATGAGTTATGAATGTTCTGGCCAGAGTCCTGGGCCTGGGTCTTTCAAGTACCTGCCAGTTGCTCTAAGTACTTGTTACTATGGCTTCACTATTTTCTGCTGTAGGTGGAGAATTTTCCTCAGCATTTATGTTCTACCCTGCTTGGAAGTAAATAGTGACAACCCATAAACACAACTAGAGATATGTAAATATAAACCTCATACATCAAATTTGTACAGCAGACTCAGAGGGTTCACTCTGGTCCAGACCTCTTGAAACCATATCTTCATCTAGATTTCCTGGATTCTTGTCTGCTTTCACAAACAAGAGTACTCCTTTAATAAATACTTCAAAGTCCATTGGGTTTTGTTTTTCTTTAGCGCTGGCCCCAAAGAATCAGAGTTGGTACCCATGCTTCAAATGAGTAGGTAGTTTTAAAGTAAAAAAGTGGAAAAGGGAAAGGAAAGGAAAGGATGGTGAGTGGATGGAAGGGGATGAAAAGAGGCTATAAGCTTGCAAAGGAGAATTCCTGCTGATTTCTATGGGGACATCAACACCTCATTTTCCCTGTACATCCCCAGTTGTCTGTTGGGGCCTGGGTTGGGGGTGATTCAGTTCCTCTGGATCAAGAACCTTTAACTGTGAGTGCTGAAGTAATACAACCTGTACTTAGATGCTCTTCAGCAAAGTCATCTCTTGATTTTTTTGATGGCTTAACTAAGATCCAACACATCTTTTCTTTACCATTTTTCCAGATTATTCTGCTGTCTGTCTCTGATAACAATTTATACCTGGTAGACTCTGAAACTAGTCCGTGGTGCTAGATACATGAACAGCAATTTTGCATAGTACTGAACACATCCTAAAATGTCTGAAATGCCTATGTTACTTTCAATATACCAAATTGCTGAAATTTCATGTCTGGTGCTTTCATCCCTGGTGATAGTTATTCTTCCTAGGAATGCTATGTAGACCAGAATAAGGAATTCTAAGAGCTGACTTGAAATCTTCTGCTTTGGTCTGAGAAATAACTCCCTGTCCTGTTTGGGAGCTAGCAGGCAAATTCTGTCAAATTATGAAGTTAGAGTAAACTACAAAGATTGTATTTATACTACTTGGAGACTATAATGTAAAAATCTCTCAACAAAACAAACAAACAAACAAAAAAAAAACCCAACAACAACAAAACCACAGGCAGATGATTTTAGTGCAGAATTCTACCAGACCTTCAAAGAAGAGCTATTACCAACACTCCTCAAACTATTCCATGAAATAGAAACAGAAGGAACACTACCTAATTCATTCTATGAAACCACAATTACTCTAATACTCAAACCACACAAGGACTCAACAAAGACAAAGAACTTTAGACCAATTTTGCTGATGTATATCAATGCAAAAATACTCAATACAGTTCTTGCAAACCAAATCCTAGAACTCATCAAAACAATCATTCAACACAATCAAGAAGCCTTCATCCCAGAGAGGCAAGGTTGACTCAATATACAAACATCCCTAAATGTAATCTGTCATATAAACAAACTCAAAGAAAAAAATCACATGATCATCTCATTAGATGCTGAAAAATCACATGGCAAAATATAAAACTTCTTCATGTTAAAAGTATTGAAGAGATCAGGAATTCAAGACCCATACCTAAACATAATAAAGGCAATATACAGCAAACAAACAGTCAATATCAAATTAAATGGAGAGATACTTGAAGCAATCCCAGTAAAATCAGGGACAAGACAAGGAAGCCCAATTTCCTCATAATATTAAATGCAGTACTGGAAATTCTAGCTAGAGCAATAATACGAGAGAGAGAGGGGAGATATAAAGGAAATACAAATTGGCATAGAAAAAGCTATGGTATCACTATTTGCAGATGATATGATAGTATACATAAGCTACCCCAAAAATTCTACCAGAGAACCTCTATGGCTGATAAAAAAAAATTCAGCAAAGTGGCAGGATATAAAATTAACTCAGACAAATCAATAGCCTTCCTTTATGCAAATGATAAATGGGCTGAGAAAGAAAATAGGGAAACTAACATCCTTCACAATAGTCACAAAGAATATAAAATACCATAGTGTAACTCTAACCAAACAAGTGAAAGATTTGTATGACAAGAACATCCAAGTCTCTCAAGAAAGAATTTGAAGATGACCTCAGAAAATGGAGAGATCTCTCGTGCTCATAGATTGGTAGTATTAACATAGTAAAAAGGACTATCCTACCAAAAGCAATTTACAGATTCAATGCAAACCCCATCAAAATTCCAACACAATTCTTCAAAGACATGGAAAGAGAAACTCTCAATTTCATTTGGAAAAAATAAAAAACCCAGTACAGCAAAAACAATTCTTATTAATAAGAGAACTTCTAGAGGAAATCACCATCCCTGACCTCAAGCTATACTATAGAGTAATAGTGATAAAAATCTGCCTGGTATTGGTACAGAGACAGACAGGTTGATCAATGGAATAGAATTGAAGACCCAGCAATAAAACCATACACTTATGCACACTTGATCTTTGACAAAGAAGCCAGAAATAAACAATGGACAAAAGAAAGCATCTTCAACAATGGTGCTGCTCTAACTGGCAGTCAGTACATAGAAAAAAATAAAAGAGATCATTTTTATCACCTTGCACAAAGCTCAAGTCCAAGTGGATCAAGGACCTCAACATAAAACAAGATGCATTGAATCTAATAGAATTGTAAGTGGGAAGAGTCTCGAAATCATTGTCACAGGTCAGGCGGCATTTTCAAACAGACCTCCAATGGCTAAGGCTCTAAAATTAAGAATTGATAAATGGGACCTCATGAAACTTCTGTAAGGCAAAGGACATAGTCAATAGGACAAGTCAGCAACCTACAGATTGGGAAAAAAATCTTCAATAACCCCACATCTGATAGAAGGCTAATATCCAAAACACATTAAAAAAAAGTCAAGAAGATAACCTCCATAAAACCAAACAATCCAGTCAAAAATGGGGTATAAAACTAAATAGAGAATTAACAACACAGGAATCTCAAATGGCCAAGAAGCACTTGAAAAATGTTGAAAGTCCTTAGTCATCATGGAAATGCAAATCAAAATGATTCCACCTTATACTAATCAAAATGTCTAAGATCAAAAACTCAGGTTGCAGCATATGTTGGCAAGAATGTAGAGAGAGAGAGAGAGAGGAACACTCCTCCATTGCCGGTGGGATTGAAAACTGCTACAACCACTCTGAAAATTAATCTGGAAATTTCTGAGAAAATTGGAAATAGATGTACCTAAAGACCCATCCATACCATTGTTGGGCATATACCCAAAAGATGTCCAACCATGCCACAGGTGGATATGTTCCACTATGTCCATTTTGTGCACAGCCTTATCTGTGATAGCCAGAAGCTGGAAACAGTTCAGATGTCCCACCACAGAGGAATGGATACAGAAAATGTGGTTCCTTTACACAATGGGATACTATTCAGCTATTAAGAATGAGGACATCATGAGTTTTGCAGGCAAATGGATGGAACTAGAAAATATCATCCTGAGTGAGGTATCTCAAACTCTAAAGGATATTCATGTTATGTATTCACTAATAAGTGGATATTAGCCAAAAAATACAAATTGCCCAGGATACAATCCACAGAACTTAAGAAGGTTGACAAGCTGAAGGGCCCAAGAGAGGATGCCTCAATCCCATTTGGGAGTGAAAGTAAAGCAATAATGGGGACACAGAAAGGGATCTGGGTATGAGAAGGGCAGGAAGGGGAATAGGGAAAGATGATCATTTATGGGTGGTGGTAGAATATGAGTGAAACCCTGAGGGCCAGCAGAAAGAATGGAAGTAGGCAACCTCTGTAGTTAGGAGGTGAAGGGACCCTCTAAAATGTACCAGAGACCTAAGAGGTAAGAGATGCCCAGGACTCAAATGGAGGGACCTTAAAGGAAATGCCAAACAGTGGGTAGAGGGAACTTGTAGAGTTCACCTCCAGCAGATAGCCATGGTATCAAGTGGAGGGATGGAGTTACCATCCCACACTCAAGAACTCTGACCCAGAATTGTTCCTTTCTAAAATAATAGCAGTGGCTGTAAAATCAGAAACAGTCCCCCTTCCCCGTTTATATTCAATTCTATGCTTAAATATCAGTCAGTGCCCAAGATTGTCTTGACATGCATTTTAAGTCCCTCCTCGCACTAACTGTAGACACACATACACATACCCATTCCATTTGCTCGCTCATATGCGAATAAAGCTACTTTTAATAAGCAGTTTAGGTCTTTGTTTGATGGTTGTTTGTTTGTATTGTCATCTTCCTCTGCACTCCAAAAAAGAAAATCTGTTTTCTAGTCCTGTTTTCTCTTTTGTAATGGACCATTCTTAAATCTTAGAACAATATAAACATTAAATAAAATTTAGATAAAAAAAAAGAATAGCAGGGACAAAATTGGAGAAGAGACTGAGGGAAAGGATGTCTAATGACTGGTCCAAATTGCGATCCAGCTGAAGGGTGGCTCCAAGGCCTGACACTATTACTGATGTTATGGTGCTCTTACAGACCGGAACCTAGTATGGCTGCCCTCTGAAAGGTCCAACAAGTAGCTGAAAGAGAAGCAGATATTAAATTCAACCAATGAACAGATGCAGAGGACCCCTGTGGTGGAATTAAGGAAAGGCTAGAAGAAGCTGAAAAGAAGGGCAAACTCATAGGAAGACCAGCAGTCTCAACTAATCTGAACTGCATGTTCTTTCAGACACTGAGCCACCAACTGGGCAGCATACACTAGCTGATACGTGGCCCCTGACATACACAGCAGAGGACTGCCTGTTCTGGCCTCAATGAGAGAAGATGCACCTAACCCTCAAGAGGCCTAGGAGACCTGATGGAGTGTAAGGAGGGCGCAGAGGGGGAAGACATCCTCTTGGAGACTGGGGAGGAGGAATGGAATGAGGAACTCTCAGGGGGTACACTGGAAAGGTACTAATGACTGGACTATAAGAAAAGACAAAAGATAATTTCAAAAAAGAAGATGAAAGAAATATAATGTGGCAGGGTAGGCCCATTCCAACGTGTCCCCATGAGAAATCACACATTGTGACGGGGAAGTTTATTGTGGGGGAACGTAGTGAGGACTTGGAGAAAGGGTAAAGACTGAGAACAGGGATGGGGGGTGGGGACAGAAAAGGACAGAAAGAAATAGAAGAGAGTCTGTCCAGGAACATATGGAGAGGGGGGGAGGGATGGAGGGAGGGAGGGAGAGACAGAGAGAAACAGAGAGAGAGAGAGAGAGAGAGAGAGAGACAGAGAGAGACGGGGAGAGGCAGTGAGAGAGAGAATGGGGGTGGAGTAGTGCACAGTTCTTTTATAGGCTGCCATACCTGGCTTCCACCTGGCAGGCAATTAAGCCAGGTGATGGTGCATGCTGTTACTAGGTCGCTGTTGGGAGGAGCCTAGAGGAATTTTCTGTAAGCCAACAGAGACATTGGAAATTGAGGGTAACAAACTCTTTCCTATGTAGTAACTTACTCATCCTGAATTTTTTATAATCTACTTGTGCCAAAGGTTTCTCTATCCTACAGAGATATTTAAGGCAAGCAGAGCCAGAACCGAGCTCAGTGTATAAAGCAAGTTATCTTGTGGAGTGAGCATTGGTGTGAAGGAGGAATAGAGAGCAGTGCAAAGTTGTGAATACTCATGTGTATTTCTAAGCTCTAGCTTTACAATCAGGTATCTTTATCGTAGTTTATTTTTGTAATTGGAATAATGCTCAGTGAACAGAGAAAATCACAGAGCAGAGTACATCACAGAGGAGGGGAAATCCAGGAGGAGAAATCCATAATGATAACAATGGCAAGAGCAGAAAAAGTGACTGTTTGTATTGACAAATTAAGGCATTCAGGTGGACCTAATTCACTGTAGTCACTTGACTTTGTAAAGAAGCACTCTTGATGTAAGTACTTTGCTAAAAACCATGTGCATGTGAGCATTATCATTGTTCTGACACTATTTTTCACTTGCCCCTAATTTTAACTGATGAGCCAAAGAAGGCAAAAGAAACAAAATTAATAAACTAGACATGGTAGGGGGCAGGTGGCATGCTGCTAATCCTGGGTATTAGAAAACAAAAACAGAAGATTAAGAATTTCAGGCCAGGATTACAATGCAAGACCCTGTCTCTGAAAACAACAAACCAGTAAAACAGACAGTGTTTCCAAGAAACAAAGTCTGGTGAGGTTGTGAAAAGATGGTAAATACTGCTAGTGGGAAAGAATCCTCATGCAAGAACTGAAAAGTTTAGGCCATTTTCTAGAAATAGAAAACAGAACTGCCATATGACCCAGGCATCCCTCTCCTAAGTATATAGCTAGAGGAAGTTGTCACTATAAAAAAACCTTCAAGTTTATTGACCCACTTTTGCCTCACAAAAGTTGTAATGTGAAATCAGCACAAGTACTGAAAGACAGACAAATATACAAAGAAAATATGAATTCACAATGGAATTATTACTTAGCAGAAAGTAAACTAAAATGTGTCGTGTTCAGGAAAATCAATGGACCTTTAAGATATAATGTTTAATAAAATAAATCAAACCAAGAAAGGTAAGAATCACACATGCTCTCACATAGGGAAGTAGAACAGAAAAATTGGCCTGAAAAGAGTAAAATGGCATTCCTAAAACCTAAAGGAGAAACTTCTTAAAACACTGGCTGTTTTTCCAGAAGACACTGGTTCAATTCCCAGATCCCACATGGTAGCTCACATCTAACTCCAGTCCCAGAGGATCCCATGTCCTATTTTGACCTGCACATGTACATGACAGACATATATTCAATCAAACAAACAGACATAAGATAACATAAAAATATTCAGATGGAAGTGTAGAGGGGAAAGTAAAGAGAGGGCAGAAAGAAAGCTGACCTAAGGACAAGGGAGGAAGCAGATACTAAGGAACAGAACATACCCAACAGCAAAGATAAGAGTGAATATAAGCACCAAGAACTACAGCCTTCCCAATCCCAGATGCTAGACACAAGCATAAAATCATACTGAGAACAACTAGGATAGTATATCTCCAATAAAGCCCAGCAAACCTGCCACAGCAAGCCTTAAATATTTCAAAATATTTGGAGCACAAGTAAATGAACTTAAAACAATCTTCATGAATACGAAATACACAAACAAATAGTGGAAGGAAGTAGATAAAACTGTTCAAGACCTGAAAAAAGAAGCAGAAACAATAAAGAAAACTCAGACTGAGGGAAATCTAAGCAACAGAGCAGGGTACAAAAGATGAGAGTAAACAACAAATATCTGATCTGACTTAAGACTCACTCCATGAGAGGGAACCCATGCCTGACACTGCTTGGGTGACCAAGAATCTGAGAATCGATAGCACAAGAATATAGAGCAAAACCAAAAAAAAAAAATACTGTTTTTAAAAAAAGAAAAGGAAAGTGCAGGGCAAGGAAGGGCAGGTCAGGACAGGACAGGACAGAAAAGGAAAGGAAAGGAAAGGAAAGGAAAGGAAAGGAAAGGAAAGGAAAGGAAAGGAAAGGAAAGGAAAGGAAAGGAAAATGAAATGTAGTGATAAAATTCTCCTGGGATTCTGTTATACACAGAGGTCAGTGCCTTCTTCAACTTCCGTCAAAGAAGGTTCTTCCTTCAGCAGATGGGAATAATGTAGAGAAATGCAGACAAATATTACTCAGTGAGTAAGAGACCTAGGAACCCTAAATGGGATGTCAAAATTAAATCCCTCCCCTAAGAATTCAGGGAGAACAGGAAGAGGAGGAGAAGGAGGAGAAGGAGGAGAAGGAAGAAGAAGAAGAAGATGAAGAAGAAGAAGAAGAAGAAGAAGAAGAAGAAGAAGAAGAAGAAGAAGAAGAAGAAGAAGAAGAAGAAGAAGAAGAAGAAGAAGGGGAGGAAGAAGAAGAAGAAGGAGGGGAAGAAGAAGAAAAGGAGGAGGAGGAGGAGGAGAGGAGGAGGGGAGGAGGAAGAGTAGGAGGAGGAGGAAGAGTAGGAGGAGGAGGAGGAGGAGGAAGAAGAAGAGAAGAAGAAGAAGAAATAGTCATCATAAAGAGTATAAGAGCCAGAGGGGATGGAAGACACCAAGGAAGCAAGGTCTTCTAAATCCACAGACGCAAAGGTCATAAACAGAGACTGAGGTAGCATGTACAGGCTCTGCTCTGGTCTTCACTGGATCCTCTGCATTTATATTATGGTTTCCTATTTAGCGTTTTTATGGGATTCTTGAGTGTTCAAATGAGTGAGTCTCTTGACTTTTGTGTCTTATTTTAGGCCCCTTTCCTTGTTGGTTTTTTTATACAATTTGGATGTGATAATTTATGTTTCATCTTATATTTTGTTTAAGTATACTTTTAGTGATTGATTGAATGAATAAATGAATACCTAGCCACTAGGGTAAAGATTAACAGCTGAACTGTCATTTATATTTGCTGAGAAAGAGACTATCAATTTTCTCCAATCGAGTGACATTGGGTAGAACAATCACTCCAAGGCACGACTCATGTTCAGGAATCACTGACCAACAAATAATGAACTCTAAAATGAATTCTAAAATTGGATAAACAACAATTTTTAAAAATAAATTTTTGCTGATAATCATAACTAATCATGTAATTATCTGTCATATAATCTCTCAAAAGCAATCACAGTGTGTTTTAGAATTAAACAAAATCAGTGGAAATCCCACTTAAAAATCTCAAAATGATACATTTTATATACTGCTCTAAACAACAGTGGCTGAACCCTCTAATGAAATGCACAAGATTTTCATAAATTTCACCAAATTTTAAGCCACAATGTCTCAGTGGAACAGTGGTGACACAATCATCTAATTGTGAACTGAGGCAGGAATAAAATAAAGCAGAAAATATTGAAATATCCTAAATATGTAACACCATTTTTAAAATTCTTTGTGAAACAATTTAAAAAAAAAGTCTGACCCCATTGTATAATCAGTATATTATAATTTGCCACAGCTAGCTGTTCATATAAGAAGCCAGGAGATAAAGATCAGCAGTTTTAATTGAAAACAGAAAATGTAAAACAAGTAACAGCTAAAGGGACAGAGGATGATGGATTTAATAAAGATAAGGGTTGAATGCAATCAATTACAAATAACAAAAATGGCTGAACTAATAAATAATACAAACACTGAATGCATGCACAAACTAATAATGACTCAAGGCAGAGTGGAAATCTCAAACAAATAAACAAGGGAATGTGGCATATTACCAATGCAGTAGGAAATTAAAAGATTAATGAGAGACATTGTTTTTGACTCTGTACAAAGATCCGAAAACTACAGAAAATTGAAGACCTTTCAAAGAACTCCTACTAAATCAGTGGATTCTATCACAAACAGAACATCTGTGGAAACCTCCTTACTGTGTTAAAATTGATTGTGACAATGTTGTGTTGCTTCTCAAGACATCGAATGGAGATATTTGGTTATTCTACTGCCACCAAGTACAGTAAGTAAGTTAGAACTATGACAATGTGAAAAAATATCCCAAGGTTTACTGCAGGGTACTGGTGGGAATGTGTGTGCTGAAAGTCAGAGTCAGAGGAGAAAAGCACGCCTGAAGGATTCCAGGTGTAAAATGCATCACCTATTGTTGATTGTTGATTGACATTGAGGTGAAGGGGATGGAAGACTAGGCCTTGCGCATATTAGAAAAGTTCTTTGATACTGGTCTATATTGTAAGCCTCCAGACACAAACTTAAAGAAATTAATAGTTTTCAACAAAAAGTAAAGGTATAAAAGGCTTCTTAGTAATCTTACTAAGACACACTATCTGAATATGAAAAACAATGTTATTATTTTTAATGACTTTCTAAAAAAGAGTTGGACTTACACAGAATGATATTGTAATTAGAAATAGAAGAAACCTCAAGTATCCATATGTCAGCAAGTATCTCTTACATGAAGCTGGGAAGATTTCAGTATGAAACATGATTTTTTTTTTAAATAAAGGGAATAATCTAAATTTCATATGCGAGGATAAATAAGCTACCTGGTAAGGATATGCTAAAAAATTGCTAGTCCCTATAAGATATTAAGTTTACACAAAACCATGAAAATAAAAGAATAACATAAGTAGCAAGCAGACATATTTATGAGAGAAATACAAACAAGGACATGCAATAAGTTAAGCAAAAACAATGTAAAGTAATGGAGGAATGATGAGTTATACAGTAAATAAGGATTTAAAGTGTAATACAGTAATACGAAAAATTTTGTACATGTATAAGTTTCCTATCAGGATAAGTCTCCTCCCATGAATCAAAGTCATAACTGTGGTTTTAATTTTTGTTTTTATAGTACTGGGTGTGAAGGCCAGAGCCTCTTAAATGAAGGGAATATTTCTCAATAAAAGTCTTAAGTATTTTAAAAAAGATTATTATTCAATACTACTGCTTTATATTATAAATCATGAATGGAGAAAGCATAAGGATATCTGAATATAAAGAATCTACTACAGAACAAATCACAAATTGAATTGCAAAGAAACCTTTGTCTGTTTATGAAAAATACTTTTTTTTTATTTACATTCCAAATCACTTCCCCTTTCCCGTTTCCTCCCTCCCCGAAAGTCCCATAAGCCCCCTTCCCTCCCTCTTTTCTCCATTCAACCCCCTCTCTTTACTCTGTCCTGGAGTTCCCCTACATCCAGTCTTTCCAGGACCAGGGGTCTCTCCTTCCATCTTCTTAGAAATCTATTGATATGCGGATTGTGTCTAGGGTATTCTGAGATTCTGGGTCAATATCCCCTTATCAGTGACTGCATACCATGTGTGTTCTTTTGTGATTGGGTTACCTCACTAAGGATGGTATTTTCAAGTTCTGACCATTTGCCTAGGAATTTCGTGAATTCATTGTTTTTAATTGCAGAGTAGTATTCCATTGTGTAGATATACCACATCTTCTGAATCCATTCCTCCATTGAGGGACATCTGGGTTCTTTCCAGCTTCTGGCTATTATAAATAAGGCTGCTATGAACATAGTGGAGCATGTGTCCTTATTGCATGCAGGTAAAGTCTCTGGGTATATGCCCAGGAGTGGTATAGCCGGATCCTCCAGGAGTGTCATGCCCAGTTTTCTGAGGAACCGCCAGACTGCTTTCCAGAGTGGTTGTACCAGCCTGCAATTCCACCAGCAGTGGAGGAGTGTTCCTCTTTCTCCACATCCTCGCCAATAACTGCTGTCTCCTGTGCTTTTGATCTTAGCCATCCTGACTGGTGTGAGATGGAATCTCAGGGTTGTTTTGATTTGCATTTCCCTAATGACTAAGGATGATGAACATCTCTTTAGGTGCTTCTCAGCCATTAGAGACTCTTCAGGTGAGAACTCTTTGTTTAGCTCTGTACCCCATTTTTTAATAGGGTTACTTGCCTCTCTGGAGTTTAACTTCTTGAGTTCTTTGTATATATTGGATATTAGCCCTCTGTCGGATGTAAGGTTGGTAAAGATCATTTCCCAGTTAGTTGGTTGCCGCTTTGTCTTTTTGACAGTGTCTTTTGCCTTGCAAAAACTTTGTAATTTAATGAGGTCCCATTTGTCTATTCTTGATCTTAGAGCATAAGCTATTGGAGTACTATTCAGGAAATTCTCCCCTGTGCCCATATGTTCAAGGTTCTTCCCTAGTTGCCCTTCTATTAGTTTCAGTGTGTCTGGTTTTATGTGGAGATCTTTGATCCACTTAGAATTGAGCTTAGTGCAAGGAGATAAGGATGGGTCAATTTGCATTCTTCTGCATGTTGACCTCCAGCTGAGCCAGCACCATTTGTTGAAAAGGCTATCTTTTTTCCAGTGGATGGTTTTAGCTCCTTTGTCAAAGATCAAGTGAGCATAGGAGTGTGGATTCACTTCTGGGTCTTCAATTCTGTTCCACTGATCTACATGTCTGTTACTGTACCAATACCATGCAGTTTTTAACACTATTGCTCTGTAGTACATCTTGAGGTCCGGG
The DNA here is from genome assembly GCA_036184795.1 of Tokudaia tokunoshimensis. Lineage (NCBI taxonomy): Eukaryota > Metazoa > Chordata > Mammalia > Rodentia > Muridae > Tokudaia > Tokudaia tokunoshimensis. Next base: position 98,451,448 of record BTHU01000011.1, on the reverse strand, counting down.
ATACTGATTCCCCCAGAGGTTCTTTTACTCTTGAGAATAGTTTTAGCTATTCTGGGTTTTCTGTTATTCCAGATGAATTTTTGAATTGCTCTTTCTAACTCTATGAAGAATTGAGTTGGGATTTTGATGGGGATTGCATTGAATCTGTGTATTACTTTTGGTAAGATGCTCATTTTTACTATATTAATCCTGCCAATCCATGAGCATGGCAGATTTTTCCATCTTCTGAGGTCTTCTTCAATTTCTTTCTTCAGAGACTTGAAGTTCTTGTCATACAGATCTTTCACTTGTTTGGTTAGAGTCACGCGAAGATACTTAATGTGGTTTGTGGCTATCGTGAAGGGTATTATTTCTCTTACTTCTTTCTCAGCCTGCTTATCCTTTGAGTATAGGAAGGCTTCTGACTTGCTTGAGTTGATTTTATATCCAGCCACTTTGCTGAAGTCGTTTATCAGCTGTAGGAGTTCTCTGGTGGAGTTCTTTGGGTCGCTTATGTATACTATCATACCGTCTGCAAATAGTGATAGTTTGACTTCTTCCTTTCCAATTTGTATCCCTTTGACCTCTATATGTTGTATAATTGCTCTAGCTAGAACTTCAAGTACTATATTGAAAAGATATGGAGAGAGAGGGCAGCCTTGTCTAGTCCCTGATTTTAGTGGGATTGCTTCAAGTTTCTCTCCATTTAGATTGATGCTGGCTACCGGTTTGCAGTAAATTGCTTTTACTATGTTTAGATATGGGCCTTGAATTCCTTATCTTTCCAAGACCTTTAGCATGAAAGGATGCTGAATTTTGTCAAATGCTTTCTCAGCATCTAATGAGATGACTGCGTGTTTTTTTTCTTTGAGATTGTTTATGTAGTGGATTACATTGATGGATTTCCTTATATTGAACCATCCCTGCATCCCTGGGATGAAGCCTACTTGATCATAGTGAATGATCGTTTTGATGTGTTCTTGGATTCGGTTGGCAAGAATTTTATTGAGTATTTTTGCATCGATATTCATAAGAGAGAATGGCCTGAGATTCTCTTTCTTTGTCGGATCTTTGTGTGCTTTTGGTATTAGTGTAATTGTGGCTTCATAGAACGAGTTGGGTAGTGTTCCTTCTGTTTCTATTTTGTGGAACAGTTTGAAGAGTATTGGTGTTAGGTCTTCTTTGAAGGTCTGATAGAATTCTGCACTAAAACCATCTGGACCTGTGCTTTTTTTGGTTGGAAGACATCCAATGACAACTTCTATTTCTTCAGGGCTTATAGGATGGTTTAGATGGTCTATTTGATCCTGATTTAATTTTGGTTCTTGGTATCTGTCAAGGAAATTGTCCATTTCCTCAAGATTTTCTAGTTGTGTTGAATACAGGTTTTTGTAGTAGGATCTGATGATTTTTTGAATTTCCTCAGTTTCTGTTGTTATCTCTCCCTTTTCGTTTCTGATTTTATTAATTTGGATACTATCTCTGTGCCCTCTGGTTAGTCTGGCTAAGGGCTTATCTATCTTGGTGATTTTCTCAAAGAACCAACTCCTCGTTTTGTTGATTCTTTGTATGGTTTTATTTGTTTCTACTTGATTGATTTCAGCCCTGAGTTGGATGATTTCCTGCCTTCTACTCCTCTTTGGTGTATTTGCTTCTTTTTGTTCCAGGGCTTTCAGGTGTGCCATTAAGCTGTTAGTGTATGCTGTCTCCCGTTTCTTTTTGGCGGCACTCAGGGCTATGAATTTTCCTCTTAGCACTGCTTTCATTGTGTCCCATAAATTAGGGTATGTTGTGCCTTCATTTTCATTAACTTTCAAAAAGTCTTTGATTTCTTTCTTTATTTCCACCTTGACCAAGTTATCATTGAGTAGAGCATTGTTCAGCCTCCATGTGTACGTGGGTTTTCTTTTGTTTTTGTTGCCATTGAAGACCACCCTTATTCCATAATGATCTGATAGGAGGCATGGGATTATTTCTATCTTCTTGTATCTGTTGAGGTCTGATTTGTGACCAATTATATGGTCAATTTTGGAGAAGGTACCATGAGGAGCTGAGAAGAAGGTGTATTCTTTAGCTCTAGGATGAAATGTTCTATATATATCTGTTAGTTCCAGTTGGTCCAAGGCTTCAATTAGATTCACTGTGTCCCTGTTTAGTTTCTCCTCTCCTGAACGATCCATTTCAGAGAGCGGGGTGTTGAAGTCACCCACTATTATTGTGTGCGGTGCGATGTGTGCTTTGAGTTTTAGTAAAGTTTCTTTTACGAATGAGGGTGCCCTTGCATTTGGAGCATAGATATTCAGAATTGAGAGTTCTTGATGGTGGATTTTTCCCTTGATCAGTATGTAGTGTCCTTCTGTGTCTTTTTTGATGACTTTAGGTTGAAAATCAATTTTATCTGATATTAGGATGGCTACTCCACCTCGTTTCTTGGGGCCATTTGCTTGTAAAATTGTTTTCCAGCCTTCTACTCTGAGGTAGTGTTTGTCTTTGACACTGAGGTGCGTTTCCTGCATGCAGCAAAATGCTGGGTCCTGTTTACATATCCAGTCTGCTAGTCTATGTCTTTTAATTGGGGAATTGAGACCATTGATATTAAGAGAGATTAAGGCATAGTGATTATTGCCATCTGCCATTCTTGACGCTATCTTTATGTTTGAGTGGTTATCTACTTTTGGGTTTGATTCAAGAAGGTTATTATCTCATTTTTTCCAGGGTGTTGTTTCTCTCCCTGTATTGGAGGTTTCCACCTATTATCCGTTGCAGGGCTGGATTTGTGGAAAGATATTGTGAAAAGTTGGTTTTATCATGGAATATCTTGGTCTCTCCATCTATGGTGATTGAGAGTTTTGCTGGGTATAGTAGTCTAGGCTGGCATTTGTGCTGTCTTAGAGTCTGCATGAGATCTGCCCAGGATCTTCTGGCTTTCATAGTCTCTGGTGAGAAGTCTGATGTGATTCGGATAGGTCTTCCTTTGTATGTTACTTGGCCCTTTTCTCTTACTGCTTTTAGTATTCTTTCTTTGTTTAGAACATTCGGTGTTTTGATTATTATGTGACGGGAGGTATTTCTGTTCTGGTCCAGTCTGTTTGGAGTTCTGTAGGCTTCTTGTACGTTCATCGGCATCTCTCTCTTTAAGTTAGGGAAGTTTTCCTCCATAATTTTGTTGAAGATGTTTACTGGCCCTTTAAGTTGCAAATCTTCACTCTCATCTATACCTATAATCCTTAGGTTTGGTCTTCTCATTATGTCCTGGATTTCCTGGATGTTTTGTGTTACACGTTTTTTGGAAAAATACTTCTCTGCCAAGCATAATGGCTATTAGTACTTGAAACACTGAAGCAAGGAAGGTCTCAAGTTCAAGTACAGCTTGTGATCCATCCTAGGATGCTGTTTCAAAGAGGAAAAAGAAACAAAACAAAATGAAAGGAAAAAAACATTTTCATTCTTCAATGGGAGAAATGAAAGATCAGTGTATAATGGGCAAAATTTAATATTCTCCACATACATACAACTTTCAGTGTCTTGGTTTTACTGAATATATATATATATATATATATATATATATATATGTAACATATATATGTAACATATATACATGTAACATATATATATATGTTACAGAAGCTCTCAAATTTTGAGATTTCTAAAAGTCTCCCTCAAACAACACACACTAGAAAACTTGTAAGAGATATGCAAATGCTAAATATGAGAAAATATGAAGATGTGCAATAGAAAGAGTAATTTATCAAACATTTCTAACATAAGACTTCAAGGGTACAAGAGTTCCATGAATAAGTCAGTCATCTTATGAGTAATAACTATGTACATACAAAGAGGAGGGAAAATTCATAGCACCATAAAATCGAATTAGAAGGGATAGTAAAAATAGGAAATCATTAGACATTAACATGAGTGGGGGGGAAAGATGGTGACGAATATTTGCAAAGCCACAATGAATTTTCAGAAGATGCCATCCCAAATGAAAAATGCTAACACTGAGAAACCTGGCTGCTACCCTCTGAACCGGTTCAAGTTTGATCTCATCTGTAAGGACACAAATTGACAGAACAAGCTCCATGAGTTTCTTCTCCAGAGAGAGACTCCATGGAGAAATAACAGGCAGGAAAAAAGTGGTGACATTATGCAAAAATTACCTATTTAGCCTTCTTTGAGATGTCAAACTATTAAAAAACTGCACTGGTTTATAGAACTCCTATAAGTTAAAGTAAACTGCATCATGAAAACTCAATAAAAATGCTTTTGAATGTAATCACACATCAAAAGGCATTGTGACTAATAAAATGCAAATGATCGCAGAATTACAGCTTTATATTCATGTCAGTTTCATGATATCAGTAAATTTCCCATGTCTATGTACAAGATTCATATTTCAGGGAACACAATAAGTATGTAAAAATTCCAAGTAACTTGTGAAACACATTTTTTGTACCATTTAATCATTTTTAAGTGAACAAGGAAAATTTAAAGCACGATGAAAGACAAAAGCCAATGTTCATTTTATACATAGACTTGTTGATTTAGATAATCAAATAAAGGAAATATAATCAAAGCCAAAACACCAATTGGCTGAGCATATGACCCATGGAAGAACTTCCCATGATGTTACTAGAAAATGTCTAAAAAGATGTGATGAAATGGAACAGGCAAAAATCATGAATTTGTAATTCCTCATCTAGGTAATAGGAAGAAAATGTTAAGCAGTACGTGGCTTTGTATCATCTTACAAGATAGCAGCCAGGACATTCAATTCTGTTCTCCAGTACTAATCCCAACTGTGTAACTAGTGCCACTGATTGCCTTGTAGGACCTCAGGTTCCCCTTTTGCAATGTGGGAAAAGAGCAGCTGCTTCCTGGAGAGCAGCGATGAAGACTAACAGGTGTTTACTTTAACATATAGAAAGGGGTATAAAACAAACAGATCCAAGGAGGTTATTGCATCCATGTCATTAAGGAGAGAAAGAATGTGCATCCAAGTGTAGACCAAATTGTAATGTACATATATCTTGCATTTTATTTATTTATTTTTTTTAAATTTTATTTTCTAAGTTTTTTTTTATTTACATTCCAAATCATTTCCCCTTTCCCGTTTCCTCCCTCCCCGAAAGTCCCATAAACCCCCTTCCCTCCCTCTTTTCCCCATTCAACCCCCTCTCGTTTCTCTGTCCTGGCGTTCCCCTACATCCAGTCTTTCCAGGACCAGGGGTCTCTCCTTCCATCTTCTTAGAAATCTATTGATATGCGAAATGTATCTAGGGTATTCCGAGATTCTGGGTTAATATCCCCTTATCAGTGACTGCATACCATGTGTGTTCTTTTGTGATTGGGTTACCTCACTAAGGATGATATTTTCAAGTTCTGACCATTAGCCTAGGAATTTTGTGAATTCATTGTTTTTAATTGCAGAGTAGTATTCCATTGTGTAGATATACCACATCTTCTGAATCCATTCCTCCATTGAGGGACATCTGGGTTCTTTCCAGCTTCTGGCTATTATAAATAAGGCTGCTATGAACATAGTGGAGCATGTGTCCTTATTGCATGCAGGTAAAGTCTCTGGGTATATGCCCAGGAGTGGTATAGCCGGATCCTCCGGGAGTGTCATGCCCAGTTTTCTGAGGAACCGCCTGACTGCTTTCCAGAGTGGTTGTAGCAGCTTGCAATCCCACCAGCAGTGGAGGAGTGTTCCTCTTTCTCCACATCCTCGCCAACAACTACTGTCTTCTGTGTTTTTGATCTTAGCCATCCTGACTGGTGTGAGATGGCATCTCAGGGTTGTTTTGATTTGCATTTCCCTAATGACTAAGGGTGATGAACATCTCTTTAGGTGCTTCTCAGCCATTAGATATTCTTCAGGTGAGAACTCTTTGTTTAGCTCTGTACCCCATTTTTTAATAGGGTTACTTGCCTCTCTGGAGTTTAACTTCTTGAGTTCTTTGTATATATTGGATATTAGCCCTCTGTCGGATGTAAGGTTGGTAAAGATCCTTTCCCAGTTAGTTGGTTGCCGCTTTGTCTTTTTGACAGTGTCTTTTGCCTTGCAAAAACTTTGTAATTTTAAAATTTGACTTTCACGATAGTCTAAACTACAAAAATGAAGATGTAAAATTCACTCAAATGAAAAAAAAAGATTGTGACAGTTATAGGAAGTATTTTTCTCAAAAAAAAGTTCTACTTGTTATCTGCATATGTTCTGATGGAAGCTTCAGCACAATTGTTTGCATGTTTATTCTTTGAGCTAAGCTCTCTCTCTCTCTCTCTCTCTCTCTCTCTCTCTCTCTCTCCTCCTCCTCCTCCTCCTCCTCCTCCTCCTCCTCCTCCTTCTGGTTCTCTTGTCAAGATTCTATTCTGCTCTGCTCAAGCTGACCTCAAACTGGCTAAATCGTTGAAGATGAGTTAGAACTCCTGATCCTCCTGCCTCTATCTCTGAGTACTGGGATTTCATGTCTTTGCCTTCAAACCTGCCTAACTCCTGTAGATTGTATGGGCTTCATTCATGTTAAGTAAGCTCTACCAATCTAGCTATACCTCCAATTACAACCTAATATATGAATATACACAAAATAAATTATATGTATACTTATGATTTTAATTATTGGCTTTATGCTATCGTTGTATTTATTCTGACAAGATGTCTCCCATCAATGTTCTAAAGTTTGAACACCTGTTAGCTGTACTGATGTAGAACAGAACAAATTCTTCATTACAAAGCAATTGTTTTAGATGACACAAATTCAAAGTGTTTTTATTAACATGAAAAAAATGTTTTGACTCAGTATTCAAGTTGACTTAATGATGGAGAATTGATAGGCACATTTATGGGTAAGGGTACAGTACAGAAAAGTTATCAAAACTCTGTAAAAGAGCCTGTAGATGAGCTGCACACACAAATACCATGCACTTATTATCTTTTGAATAATTACCTAAAGTGGTGAATATTTGCCAAATGCAACCTTTGATAAAGGAGGGTTTGATGTGACGAAATGAATTTAAATAATTTAGTTAAGTTTTAAAAGCTTTATTACCCTTAATTTTTGATTCTAAAAATGGAAAATGAAGCAGGAATTTCAATTTATATGAAAATCTGTAATAGCATGTTCATATACTCTTGAGGCTTTGAGCTCACAAATTCCATGCTCTTTACCAATACCATCAATGAAAACTAATTTGATAGGAAAAGCTCTAATTGTGTTGCAATTAAATCCATCTTTACTTTACATATTAGAAAGAGAGTCTTCAAGCTCTCCTTGTCAGCATGTGACAGCCATGAGATTTTTGCAGTAGATTTTTTTTTCAGTTGGAGTTCTTTTAATATTTAAATACAAAAACTGAGTGCTGACTTCTTTTTTATACAAACATGTGTCTAAGAGCCAAAATGCTCAGAGGAAATGAGTACCGGCCCTACCCAGTCCCTAGCTGGCTAAAGCTACATACAGTCATCCTCAATTTTCTGCAGCATACATAGGGATTGCTGGTGACTGCTTTGTGTGGTCACTGTAATTGTTTTGTCAGTCCACACTGTAGTGTTTTATAAAAAGAAGAACCAGGATATGTTTTGTAGAGACAGGTATGGTGCAGTTCGAGGGGTTCTTTAGTGGACAGCCATGTTTAGGCATCCCTTCCCCTTGAGGTGCCAGCCATATGATGGATTTGATATAAAACAGTTTATTTGGGGCATGGGAAGGGCAGTTGAGAAAGGATGAGAAGAGAGTAGATGCAGGGACAGATGAGAGAGTGAGAGAAAGAGAGAGGGGAGAGAGAGAGACAGAGACAGACAGACAGACAGACAGAGACACAGAGAGAGACAGGCAGAGAGACAGACAGAGAAACAGAGAGACAGAGAGAAACATAGAGAGAAGGAGGAGGAGGAAGAGGAAGAGGAGGAGGAGGTGGTGGAGGAGGAAGAGGAGGAGAGCCTGTATGGAGGGGTTATGGGAAGAGTGGGAGAAAGGAGTTAGAAAGAGAAGAGAGTCAGGAGGGAGCAAATAGCCCCTTTTATAGTAAGTGAGGCCTATATGGCTGTTGCCAGGTAGCTGTTGGGCAGAGGCTAGAAGGAATGTTAACTTTCCTCCATTTTGGTTTAATTTACAAAAGAAAAAAAAAGAAGAGGTAATGATGAAGCAGGAGTAGGTTTGTCATAATCTTTAGCTACTTCATGCTTACTTTTGGGTGGCAAGTCTTTGGGAAACCTAAGAAAATGGGGATGAGAATGTTGGTCTAGTTTTAGGAGAGTTGGTAGTTTGCATGCTGTCTAGGGTCTCTGGCACCATCCTTAGGTAGAAACAGCAAGTCTAGTAGAAAGGTCTGTGTCTGTGAGAGTATATTAAAGCATCTGTGGGCTACTTTTCTGGAGCTGTCCTGAATGTAGATTATGAGTAAAGGCCTGGACTTGATAAAATGCTGAAATACACATAAATATAGAGATAGAGAAAAAAGTTAAGTACATTTGAAAAAACAATTCTTAGGAGTACATTTCAAGCCCTTATGATTTGCTGGTTTGGGGTGTGAGTAGTCCAATCCCAGGGAATAGGAGAGGAATCCCACTTGCTGGAATAGGTAACAGGTAGAAACTGAGGCTGCAGATTGGCAAGGGTACTTATCCAGATGAAATCTATTTGGTCCAGGAGAGAAAGATCTGTATTTCTTGAAGCTTATAAGTTTATAAATGAAATAAAGTTATTAACAGCATTAATATTCTTTATGATGAGCTTACAGAAGACAAAAACCTTTCATTTTGCAGAAGATGGAAGAGGGGCTTTTTTCTTCTGTAAGAAGAATATATATAATATATATAATATATATATATTATAAATCTTTATATATATATATATAAATTTAGCTTAATGAGAAACAATTATAAGTTTACATTTAACAGACAGTTAAAGGAAATTCAAAAATTTGATGACCTTGTGAATATGACAGTTGATCAAATAGTTTAACATGAGAAATACCTTAAGTCTATAGTTAGAACATAACAGAAGGAAACTTAAATTTGTCCTTGTGATTATAGAAGTCGGGTCTTATAGTGGAAAATTTTTTAGAGCTAGACTAATTTATAAGAACTATATTGATTGTTAGGGCAGTGGCATAACAAGGGAAGGAAATCTGAAGCATTTAGTCACTGGAAACTGAGTTTAGATAATAAAGTAACAGAAGGTTACATCTGTGAAAGGTTACATCTGAACTTGTGTGTCATTTATTGTGAAGTCTGTGATAAAGGCAAACCTATCTGGCTTTGATTAGAGATATGGTAGACTTGACTAGTTAATGAATTAACTAATGAGCAAATATAGTGGTGGATTAGCTTGAGATAAGAACTAGAGGTCTGTTTTCTAGCTGTCAAGCTACAGTTAGCTGCCAATTTAGCCAGAAATCTGGGAAGAATAAATTATAATCTAGGTGTCATGTATTAATTAAAATGACAAAGGTTGGTCTACAGTTCACTACCTAAACACTTTCAAGGTTCCTGTGGTCTCCATTGCAACTCTAGTAGAGTCAGTCTGGCCATTGTAGAAGATGAGAAGCTTTTTCCTGTGGAGTAGAAATGGGGGAGAAATGATTCACTTTGTCGTAGGCAATATGAAACATTTAACTCTGTGGGTAGCATCTATTTGTCACAGTGTAGGCCAATTCCTGGCAGCAGGCAAGGCAATGGAGCAGTGTTTCTCATTGGTTAGCATACCACAATCTAGACAGTCTTATTGCTATGCCCATATATTCTTGGAGACCATGGGCTTGGGAGTAATTATTGTTAGGTTTTGGGAGTCTCTGTCTGTTATAATAAGCTTAAACATTTAACATCACATTTAGCAGATTCTGACACTACAGGGTGGCTAGGAACTCAACAGCCCTCCCTTGGGATCAGGGCCATTTACACTGACAAATTGGGGTGGGAGGGAGCTTACCAATTCCCAAGTGTTTGTATGGATAGGTCAAGCAAGTGATCCAATATGGCTGGAAAGTCCACAAGGTGCAGTAGATATGAACCTGAGAGTTCCTAAATCCAAGTCTCACAGCAACCATATTGTGTTTTATATAAAGCAAAACCAGGATATATTTTGTAGATCTGGGTATGGTGCATTGGGAGGGGTGTCTTGGTGGACCCATGCTGAGTTATCCCTTCCTCTTGAGGTACCAACAATATAACCAGTTTAGTATAAAACAGAGTTTGTTTAGGGCATGGGAAGGGGAGTTAAGAAGGGATGAGAAAGGAGTTGAGGCAGAGAAAGACAGAGTGGGACGGGGGAGAGGGGACAGAAGAAGGAGGAGGAATGGAAAGGAAAGTGAAGTAACATGTGGAGAGAGGGGAGAGGGAGGGTGGGAAGAAACGGAGAAAGGGGTGAGGGAGAAGAGAATCAGAGAGGATAAGACAGTGAGGAGGGGGGAAACAGCCCCTGTTACAGTAAGCCAGGCCACCCTGGTTATTGCCAGAAAACTGTGGGGTGGAGCCTAGAAGGAATGCTAACACAAACTCTTTACATGTTTTAGACATTTCCATTTAGAAAAGAAACAGTGCTTAAAGGTGAAGGGTGCTTACTTCTTTCCTACAATGGAACAAGTAAGAACTTTCTTAGTAGCAATTTACTCAAGGCATAGAGTAGAGCAAAATTCCACATGGTTGTGCTCCAGCACTGGAGTGAGAGCAGGAAGTAAGCGAGGACATTATGAAGAACACAGGTGCACCTGGGATCTCTCCATGAAAACGGACAATGCTCCCCCCAGGTTCAAATAGATCGATGTGCCAGTGTGGTGAAGAAGAAAAAGGAGAAAGAGGAGGAGGAGGAGGAGAAAACTAAGAAGACAGACAGACAGGCAGACAGACAGACACACACACACACACACACACACACACACACACACACACACAAATTAACTTCAAAGTTCTTCCACCAGGACAAATACTGCAGTAACAATGTAGATCTTTCCAGGAAGTAGATGTAGAACCCCTGACATTCCCCCAGACAGCCCTAAAATAATCTGCCATTGCTGAAGTTGCTGTCATTGCTCTATTTGCAGCAATTTTGTCTCAAAGACAAGAGGAAAAACCAGGATCATGAAGGAAATGGTCCCAAGCCACAAAGCTGAGCTGCTCTAGAAAATCTGTACATCTTCTGAGTCACAAAAAGAGATCAAAGGTGGCTCCTGTTGCTGACTAAACCCTCTCAGGCAACATCTCTGTCAGACCCAAGAGTCTTTCTGAGAGGGTCTCAGCTAGCTCATCATCGTCTTCCTCTTCAAGCTCCTGCTTGGCCTTCTCTACCTTGGCTTTCAGGACTAATTACTTGGGGAGAAAGGTTACCAAGTGCCAGGGGAAGGAATTGTGGTGGCCATAGCTGTAGGACATGAGATTATTTTAACACTTGATAGAATAGTAAGACTTGCCCCCGCCTCCCCAAAAATATAATACATAATTTCATTGTATTTCAACATCACTTTGTGGAGGGCTTAAGAAACCACCCAGTAAGCCGGGCGGTGGTGGCGCACGCCTTTAATCCTAGCACTTGGGAGGCAGAGGCAGGAGGATTTCTGAGTTAGAGGCCAGCCTGGTCTTCAGAGTGAGTTCCAGGACAGCCAGGGCTATACAGAGAAACCCTGTCTCGAAAAACCAAAAAAAAAAAAAAAAAAAAAAAAGAAACCACCCAGTACATCAGTCAATTTGTATAGTGAAGAAATTGACTCTAGTGACTCAATCTCCTACAAATTCTCACTTGCTGCAGGGTAGTACAGATTATATTATTTAAGTTTTTGCCTATTAATGAAATTATTGGAGGATATTAGTCCCATTTATAAATAAGGGAAGTTATATAATTTAGGAAAGGTTACCTATCTAACACAAGCCCTCTCTGATGCCTCTTATATTGCCTCACTCTGTATTACATGGCTTTCTTCCTCATTTCTTATGCATTCAGTGAATGCAGTTACAGGTTGCATTCTTGTCAAGAGTAGATGGTATCAAACTGCTACATGCTTGGGAATCTTCTAGAGAGCTTCTTCCACTACAGATTCTGATTCTTTCAGTCAATCTGCCTTCAGATATTCCACTTTTCTATAAAAGCTCCCTGACAATGGCCTTCCACTGCCTCAGGGACTGTCTTTGAGATGAGAAGCATTGCTGTCTTTGGACCTACCTTTGGAATACTCTAACTCTAAGCAAAAGCTTTTGGGGACAGTCACATGTAAATGGCTTTACAAAATGTTCACACTGTAGCCTCCTCCTCAGGTGACAATCCAGTTTGTTCTGATCTGTGCTACTTTTTGTGTGATAAAGAATAGTAATGTCCAAAAATATTTTTTCTTCTTTTACTACACAGTTAAGGCACATTTAGTATGAACAGAAAGTAATAACAAACAACAGTGAACAGTAAATGATAAAATATTTTTCTGATGATTATATTCAAAAGACAACTATAATCCAAATCAAGAGTATCTCAAAAAATCATTTGGTACCTTTTTTTTTACCAGAACTGTAAGGAACATGTCACATAATAGTTTTTAAAGGATTAAATTCTTTTCTAATTCAAGTTTATTTATTATGTGTATATGAGACAAAGCAGAGAGAGGGAGATACAGAGGGAGAGTGAGACAGAGAGAGAGATAGAAATAAAGATACAGAGAGAAAGACAGAGAGAGACAAAAAGATACATACACATACAGGGGGAGAGAGAGAGAGAGAGAGAGAGAGAGAGAGAGAGAGAGAGAGAGAGAGAGAGAGGCAATTCTTGGGATATAGATAAATATGTTGGGGATTGGTTCTAATGCTTTGTCTTAATTCAGCTCCCAAAATCACATGGGAATTTTCATGTCCAGATGCAGAGGGTCCATGTCACCAATTGGATTTTGATCAATAAAGAGTCATTAGCCAGTGGCTGGGCCGGGTGAAAGAGGAGGGACTTCTAAGATTCCTAGTCAAAAAATGCAGGGGAGAGAAGGAGGAATTCTGCCATGAGAGGGGCATAGGACTGACCACACAGTGAAGCAGAGGAGGGTGAGATGTCTGAAATGTAGGCACAAAGGGAAAGCAGCCCCATGGGAGGGCTGCCCAGAAGGAAGCAGGGCAGCAAAGATAAAATACTGATTTAGAAATTGTTAACTTGGGAATACTGAATACTGGAAGGGAGTGTCCTAGCCTCTAGCCTAGGGAGTTTCAGGAAGTGCACAACCATTGAGCTAGTAAGGCATATTACAGATATCACTGTGGTGTGTCTTCAATTCATAAATCTAGAGCTCTTGGATTTATTTATATTTCAAAATAAGGGTGTTCTTTTCCTAAAGAATGGGGGAGGGCGATTTTCAACAACCAATTTTCACTTCAGTCATGTTTTCTTGTCTGTCCAGGGTGAGACTGTTGATGAATTTTGCCTCTGAACTGTGGGCTTTTTGCTATTTTCCTTCTTCAAAAGCAAGGGAAGAGCATAAATTTGCCAGTCTCTAGAAGATACTGTACCCAGCGTTAGATCTGATGTTTTCCCAAATCTCCAAATAAACATTAAAATGCCAAAATAGGCTTTGATTTTTAGATGAGACTAAGTTAATCCCATCTCATGCTTACTTCTGAAGTTAGAGAACTTTTGGATTAAAGAGTGTGGGCTGGAGTTTTTGCCAACTTGTGCTCTTTTGTTTTATTTTGTTTTAATATAGTTTTCAAACTTATAGCTGGAGTTATAACAAATGACTACAGAGACATGCAATCTATATAAGGACTACACTAGTACTGGGACTGTGGAGGCTGAATGGCTGTCACAACAGGATTGTGGATGCAGGGTGGGCAATGATGCTGAAGGCAAATGTTCACATTCATATGCTGGGAATTCTTGTGTTATCACAGACTACTCGGAGTTCCTGATCTGTTACTAGTTATAAAGGAAACTACAATATTAATACTCATCCTATTTCTACTGATGACTGGTCAGTTTCACTATTCCAAGCTCATTGTTTTCTGGTTTGAATAAGCTCCTGAGGCTCATGGCAAGAGGAGTCTCTGACATTCTAAACAGTGACAATTTGTGCCCTTTTAAAATTAAAAGTCACAATAGCAAGCATATTGTCACTTTTTTTTGATACAAAGTCTTGTTGAGAATTCTATTGGTTGACTAATTTTATTTCACTACTGTGTCACAATTGTTGTTTCCTATTTCATCAAAAACAATTTTGCCTAAACTTTTAATAATTCTAGTACAATAAATCTAACATTTAACAATAACCGAGACATGTTTTGAGAAATACCTTATAAGGAGGAATATATCACATAGTATTTTTCTCAAAACAAGATGGTATAGCCTCCTGCACAAGTAGGCCATATGGTACAGCTTAATATATGGATAAACTGCAGAGTAGAGCCTATTTCACAGCAACACACAGTGCATGTTTATAGCCTAGGGAATTATGCGCATAATGTAGTAGTTTATTGGTTTTATCAGCTATTAATCACTGTTCACAATTATGTGTGTGCTGCACAATTTTACAACAGGTAATGCAATTGTTTTGTTTATACCAGGATCACTAAAAACATGAGAATTCACTGTGATGCCATACTACAATGGCTATGACAATAGACAATAGAAAGTTTACTGCTGCCATATAATTTTATGAGATCATTCTCATATATGCACCTATCCTACAATACATGATTATGTATCATGACAGTAGGTATTTGTAGGTATTTATTTTCAAAGCATGTTGAAATTACAGAACTTTATCCTGATAACTCTTTCCTTCTCTGCATTGGCAGACATAACTGAGAAATTTTCTGAATACCTGATCTAGATATCCATTGATGAGTTGATCAAATGACACATGTGTTGCTTAAGTTAGTAGATTTCACTAATTTTTAATTAATATTTGAAACTTCTTTTTAAAAATTATTTGGGACTGGAGAGATGGCTCAGCAGATAAGAGCACTGACTGCTCTTCCAGAGGTCCTGAGTTCAATTCCCAGCAACCACATGGTGGCTCACAACCATCTGTAATGGGATCTGATGCCCACTTCTGGTGTGTCTGAAGACAGCGGTAGTGTACGCATAAACATAAAATAAATAAATAAATCTTTAAAGTAATTATTCAAAAATAAATTTGAAAAATTTTTTTATAATTTTTATTTGTGTGTATTTGTGCGTGTGTGTGTGTGTGTGTGTGTGTGTGCGCATATGTATGCTCATGAGTGTGTGGACTTCTGTCAGAAAACTCTCTCTCTGGAGGTGGAGTTATGAAGGCTTGTGAACCATTGGATGTGTTCGGCCTCAGAAAGTATTAAGAACTCATAATTTTGAAGCCATTTCTCCAACCCAAGTTATCTAAAATATTTAACTCTTACTGATGACAGCAATAACTTAGTCATTTTACAGAGGAAATTGAGGTTCAAGGATAAATTAGGACTCCATTAAATCTCCTCATTCTCCATGTTTTTACTACTTCTATGGTCTCATAGTTTCCTTATGGATAACTATTTTGTAGGTAAAAGTGGAAATTCATCTCCCTGTACACTGTCTTAAGATAGGCATATATAGACATCATTTACATAAATGTATTTTCTTCTGCTTATGTCTCATATGCATCTTTCATCAATTTTCATTATTCTTTAATAAATGTTCCAGGTTCCACTCTAGATACATATTCAAATATCTTACCTGAAGTATATGGCAATTGACCCCCTGACAAGTGCTAGGCACTGCATTAGTCTTTAATAGACTGTTCCAGCAATAGCCACATCAACTGTTCACACTATTTTTACATTACACTTCATTTCTTCATAAGTTGAAGGTGTCAAATTGCTTTCTAAGTTCACAGAATTTAGTGAAAACCCAAATGGAAAATCAGACCTGAGTTCAAAGCGATGTAACTCTGAAATATTGACCTTCCTCACTGGTTTGGAATGTTATGGACAGGACTTGTGACATTCTGCTTAAACTCTACATTTTTCTCTTCAAATTTTTCCTTTTGTGTTTTCTCTCTATTATAACTTGTGTGGGTGTGATTTTATCAAATGAAATCGTTTTTCTTTTTTCCTTTATTTTTTTATTCTTTTGTCCTCCTCTTCTTCCTCCTCTTCCTCCTTGCTTTCTCTTCCACCACTTCATCTTCTTTTGATTTTCAAGATAGGGTTTGTCTGTGTAGTAGTCCTAGATGCGCTGTAACTCACTCTGTAGACTAGGTTGACCTCAAACACAAAAAGTTACCTGTGTCTGCTTCCTAAGTGCTGGGATTAAAGGCTTGCACCTCCATACTTCAGTCCAAATTGAACTTTTGTGGCACTAATTTCTTTGTACAACTGCAGAAGTTTTTCTGATCATGTGTGCTGCATAAAACATTTAACTATAGTAGGCAGTCAAATATTTGGCTTTGAATTTGCAACATTTCCCTTTGACAATGATTTAAAGCTCTTATTTCAAGAATGTGTGTGGTACAGATTTATATGCTAGCAAGTTCTGAGTTATTACTTTGAGAACCTGTTGTTCATAGAGAAATTTTACAGAACTGCAGGTATTTTGGAGGGTAGTAAAATACATGGATATGTGAATGAGCATTTGAGCTGCAGAGGAGAGTTCATCAAAATGTAAAAAGTAGGAGAGAAATGATATAAGAAGGAATAGGGCAAATGTCTGTAGTTCAAAGAGTATAAGGGAACAATTTTATAAGCTACTTGTGTTTCTCAATATATCCATTGTTTTGAAGTAACATATATATGCATAACTTGCAGGTAGGACGTCTTTATAGATCAAAAACTATGTTCAATACGTTGTACCAGTGCTGTCTTTAGCAATGAGGCCTTGATGTCAGTTTATGGGAAGCAACTTATAGTCCTGGCAACATTTACACAATGGTGTGTTTTTCAGCTGTTTTTTTTTTATCATAAAATTTGCAAATAAATGGATAGAACTAGAAAAAAATCATCCCAACTTGGACAACCCAGACCCAGAAACACTAATATGGTATATATTTGCTCATATGTTGATGTGAGCAATTATGTCAATGATAACAAAGCTATAATCCATAGAACTACAGAGCTTAGGTATAGAATATAAGTGAGTAGGGGCACAAATAGATATTCCTAGGAAAGGAACATAGAATAGGTACTTATGGATGGATAGGAAGTGAGAGTTGGCTGGAACAGGAGGACCAACTGGAGAAGGAGGGACAAAGGAGAGAATATAGAAAGAGACAACTAAAATTAGGAACCATTTGAGGGACATTGTGGGAATCTAATGCAAGAGAAGCTTCCCAAAATCCTGACTTATATGAAGGAAATCTAAATGAAATCCCCAAATACTGGGGTAGACAGAGTTCCTTCTGGCCAACTCATGTCATCAAATAAAGCTTCCAGTACTGTGACTGAGAAATATCTAGCTGATTTGTTAGCCAAAATGGTCTGATGGGAATCCCCAAAACAACCAAAACTCTTAACAAAACAGCTAAACAAAGTACTTAATAGAGTGTTATTACTGACTTGTGTGTGTTATGCTGGAAAGATGAATGAACAAGTTTATTATTAAGATATTCATAAAGTTCAGTCGTTTCAGTAGCAGCAAGTTTTCAGAATGGCATGATTAGTTTGAAGGTCTTTCCACAGAGGTCAATGCTACTTGGTTCCCTCTCATTGCTAAATGATATTAACAATTACCTGGCTTGAGAATCTTCCTATCTTACATTGTGATTGTATATAGTAAAATATAGATAGAACATAGAACAGAAAGTAGACTCTAAGGGTTTGAGTGTTTTCTTTTTTGAGATTTTTATTATGATGAACTGTATGAGAAACATAGATGACCAGAAGTTTGAAAATAATAAGAGCCATTAACACTCAAAGAACTGTAAGAAGGCTATGGGAAACACCTAAAAATTATTCTATTCTTCGCCAAATATATGAGGCTAGTATTGTGCCAATGATAATTTCTCAAGGGCGCCTACTCTCTATTGAAGAGCTTTATACAATTAGAATCAGAATCAGTTTTGGAAAAGTACAAGATTGCATAAAATCACATTGTAGGAACATTTAACCAACCATCAAGGGATGGGCAGGGGTGAATAAATGAAATGCTGGACATGGACTGGAAGTGTGCAGAATCCCTGTGTTCAACAAGAGGACAGGAGAGGAGTGGCAAGTGTGTGCAAGGTCCACTCTAAAGACACATAGGTGAATTCTGTAAAGCACCTGAGGTTAGGGGAGAATGGATTGACACTCAATTTAAAAGCAAAGTGTGAAATATTTACATGAGAAGAGATAATTTTGAAACGTGGTAAGTCTGAGATACATGGAGAGACTATCTAAGCTACTGAAACCGAAAAGGGGATGAGTTATCCATTAGCTAATTCTAAAATTTCTAAAACAATTTGTTCTTGCTGATGGAATGTGGACTGGTACTGATCTGGGTTGAAGTCATCCATGACCTGAATGCACACACTGTACCTCTGAGGAAGTTAAATCCTCATGCTAGTCAGTCATGTATCAAATCTAGAGAATTGATTATAAACTGTAAAACCTAAGTGTTTCTCGTGCAAGCTGCTCTGAGACCTGGCACTCTGACACCACATTAACTAATCTTTAAAATTTAATCCCTACAGATACAAAGGAGGGCAATGTGTGAGAATGAAAATTTCTGAAAAGAATTGAAGATGATTTACGCACATATATTTTAAAAGAGCAGAGTTAGTGCGAATAGATTTGCTCACTTCCTTTTCCAACAAGTTTGATTCTCACACTAATATTCTTTTACTGTCTTTTGAATTTTCAATTTATCTTTTAAGGAATTTAATAGTATCTCTTGAGAACCTATTATATGACACCCAAGGTGTTAAGCATTGAAGTTACAAATGTCAATCAACCACATTTCTCTGACCTTGTGTAATTTATCATCTAATGGGAGAGATATATAAATGAATAATCCTAATATAGTATGCATTAAATATGCCTATTAAGCGTGAAATTTTTTGTAAGAAATCATAGTCATACACTCACCTACCCATGTGCCATGCCCATCAATACATATATATTTTCTTTCTTTCTTTCTTTCTTTCTTTCTTTCTTTCTTTCTTTCTTTCTTTCTTTCTTTCTTTCTTTCTTTCTTTCCTTCTCTCTTTCTTTCTTTATTAAGTTTTCATGATATTAGTGATTAGACTCAGGGTAGAGTGTGTATGTATTTAATATGGCAAAATAAATGTATACCCAAAAGACACATGTGCCTTGTACTTTTAATAGGTTTTATCTTAGCAATATAGTGTCCCTCAACAATGGCCTTCTGTAGACTACACCTTTAGAGAAACAGATTTAGATCAAAAGTCCCATGTTGGGGCTGGGAAGTTGCTTTGGGTGGTAAAATTGAACATTGTAAGCCAGAGGGCATGATTTTGATTCCCAGATCTAATGAAAAAGAATATGAATGAGGTAGCATATGCTTATAGTACCAACACTAGGAAGACAAAGACAGGCACATACCTAGAACCAATATTATTGGCATAGGCAGCTGATGGGGACATGAATGTATGTTTTGTCTTAATCCTGAAAGCAAAGTCCACATATGGTACCACACAATCCACTGTAGTGAGTTCTGTAGCCAATGTATTATTTTCTATTTGTATTTTTGAAGCATTTCAGGTTGCTCACCCCTGAGTATTTAAATTCAATATGTTGGTACAACAATTCTCAATTCTTCCCACATATGCATACAAATACCTAGGAACTCACACACATTAACTCTAAACTGCAGTATCAGCACACAAACATACTACTTCATTTTGTACTTACTCTTTTTTTTTTTTTTTTAAGAACTGAATGATGTAGGGGAACGCCAGGACAGAGTAACGAGAGGGGGTTGAATGGAGAAAAGAGGGAGGGAAGGGGGCTTATGGGACTTTCGGGGAGGGAGGAAACGGGAAAGGGGAAAGTGATTTGGAATGTAAATTAAAAAATAAAATAAAATAAAATAATTAAAAAAATATTTTGAATAAAAAAAAAAAAGAACTGAAAGTTCCTTATTAGCTATAGAATGGTTGGTCATATTTTCAAACAGTATACTTCTCTCATGCTTCCTCACTTCCGCTGTCCACCCTGGAAGTCCTGATTACTTACCCAGTGATTGACTCCCTTATTCATTAGAGGATTGGTTCCAAAGAAACAGCATAGGTCCATTCACAACAACAATACTTTTCTATATTAAAAACTATACTGATTAGTCTCAAATATCCACTATATATTCTCTTGCATGTTGCATTTATAAAACACAGAGTATGTAATTATTACTACACTGAGCATATGTATCCTTTTGATACTTATGAAAAAAATTGACATTTTACATGCCATATATACATAAAAACATATAGAATATTTATTTTATATACCATTTTTGATTACATGCTATATTTAAAATTTCATCTTACCACATAAATTTTTTTTATTTATTTTATTTTATTTTTTTAATTTACATTCCAAATCACTTCCCCTTTCCCGTTTCCTCCCTCCCCGAAAGTCCCATAAGCCCCCTTCCCTCCCTCTTTTCTCCGTTCAACCCCCTCTCGTTACTCTGTCCTGGCGTTCCCCTACATCCAGTCTTTCCAGGACCAGGGGTCTCTCCTTCCATCTTCTTAGAAATCTATTGATATGCGGATTGTGTCTAGGATATTCCGAGATTCTGGGTCAATATCCCCTTATCAGTGACTGCATACCAGTCTTTTGTTCTTTTTGTTCTTTTGTGATTGGGTTACCTCACTAAGGATGATATTTTCAAGATCTGACCATTTTCCTAGGAATTTCGTGAATTCATTGTTTTTAATTGCAGAGTAGTATTCCATTGTGTAGATATACCACATCTTCTGAATCCATTCCTCCGTTGAGGGACATCTGGGTTCTTTCCAGCTTCTGGCTATTATAAATAAGGCTGTTATGAACATAGTGGAGCATGTGTCCTTATTGTATGCAGGTAAAGTCTCTGGGTATATGCCCAGGAGTGGTATAGCCGGATCCTCCGGGAGTGTCATGCCCAGTTTTCTGAGGAACCGCCAGACTGCTTTCCAGAGTGGTTGTACCAACCTGCAATTCCACCAGCAGTGGAGGAGTGTTCCTCTTTCTCCACATCCTCGCCAACAACTACTGTCTTCTGTGTTTTTGATCTTAGCCATCCTGACTGGTGTGAGATGGCATCTCAGGGTTGTTTTGATTTGCATTTCCCTAATGACTAAGGGTGATGAACATCTCTTTAGGTGCTTGTCAGCCATTAGATATTCTTCAGGTGAGAACTCTGTGTAGCTCTGTACCCCATTTTTTAATAGGGTTACTTGCCTCTCTGGAGTTTAACTTCTTGAGTTCTTTGTATATATTGGATATTAGCCCTCTGTCGGATGTAAGGTTGGTAAAGATCCTTTTCAGGAAATTCTCCCCTGTGCCCATATGTTCAAGGTTCTTCCCTAATTTCCCTTCTATTAGTTTCAGTGTGTCTGGTTTTATGTGGAGATCTTTGATCCACTTAGAATTGAGCTTAGTGCAAGGAGATAAGGATGGGTCAATTTGCATTCTTCTGCATGTTGACCTCCAGCTGAGCTAGCACCATTTGTTGAAAAGGCTATCTTTTTTCCACTGGATGGTTTTAGCTCCTTTGTCAAAGATCAAGTGACCATAGGAGTGTGGATTCATTTCTGGGTCTTCAATTCTGTTCCACTGATCTACATGTCTGTTACTGTACCAATACCATGCAGTTTTTAACACTATTGCTCTGTAGTACAGCTTGAGGTCCGGGATACTGATTCCCCCAGAGGTTCTTTTACTCTTGAGAATAGTTTTAGCTATTCTGAGTTTTCTGTTATTCCAGATGAATTTTTGAATTGCTCTTTCTAACTCTATGAAGAATTGAGTTGGGATTTTGATGGGGATTGCATTGAATCTGTGTATTACTTTTGGTAAGATGCTCATTTTTACTATATTAATCCTGCCAATCCATGAGCATGGCAGATTTTTCCATCTTCTGAGGTCTTCTTCAATTTCTTTCTTCAGAGACTTGAAGTTCTTGTCATACAGATCTTTCACTTGTTTGGTTAGAGTCACGCCAAGATACTTAATATGGTTTGTGGCTATCGTGAAGGGTATTATTTCTCTTACTTCTTTCTCAGCCTGCTTATCCTTTGAGTATAGGAAGGCTTCTGACTTGCTTGAGTTGATTTTATATCCGGCCACTTTGCTGAAGTCGTTTATCAGCTGTAGGAGTTCTCTGGTGGAGTTCTTTGGGTCGCTTAAGTATACTATCATATCGTCTGCAAATAGTGATAGTTTGACTTCTACCTTTCCAATTTGTATCCCTTTGACCTCTTTTTGTTGTTTAATTGCTCTAGCTAGAACTTCAAGTACTATATTGAAAAGATATGGAGAGAGAGTGCAGCCTTGTCTAGTCCCTGATTTTAGTTTGCTTCAAGTTTCTCTCCATTTAGATTGATGCTGGCTACCGGTTTGCTGTAAATTGCTTTTACTATGTTTAGATATCAGCCTTGAATTCCTGATCTTTCCAAGACCTTTAGCATGAAAGGATGCTGAATTTTGTCAACTGCTTTCTCAGCATCTAATGAGATGACCATGTGGTTTTTTTCTTTGAGATTGTTTATGTAGTGGATTACATTGATGGATTTCCTTATATTGAACCATCCCTGCATCCCTGGGATGAAGCCTACTTGATCGTGGTGAATGATCGTTTTGATGTGTTCTTGGATTCGGTTGGCAAGAATTTTATTGAGTATTTTTGCATCGAAATTCATAAGAGAGATTGGCCTGAGATTCTCTTTCTTTGTCGGGTCTTTGTGTGCTTTTGGTATTAGTGTAATTGTGGCTTCATAGAACGAGTTGGGTAGCGTTCCTTCTGTTTCTATTTTGTGGAACAGTTTGCAGAGTATTGGTGTTAGGTCTTCTTTGAAGGTCTGATAGAATTCTGCTCTAAAACCATCTGGACCTGTGCTTTTTTTGGTTGGAAGACTTCCAATGACAACTTCTATTTCTTCAGGGGTTATAGGACGGTTTAGATGGTCTATTTGATCCTGATTTAATTTTGGTACTTGGTATCTGTCAAGGAAATTGTCCATTTCCTCAAGATTTTCTAGTTGTGTTGAATACAGGTTTTTGTAGTAGGATCTGATGATTTTTTGAATTTCCTCAGTTTCTGTTGCTATCTCTCCCTTTTCGTTTCTGATTTTATTAAGTTGGAGACTATCTCTGTGCCCTCTGGTTAGTCTGGCTAAAGGCTTATCTATTTTGTTGATTTTCTCAAAGAACCAACTCCTCGTTTTGTTGATTCTTTGTATGGTTTTATTTGTTTCTAGTTGATTGATTTCAGCCCTGAGTTGGATGATTTCCTGCCTTCTACTCCTCTTTGGTGTATTTGCTTCTTTTTGTTCCAGGGCTTTCAGGTGTGCCATTAAGCTGTTAGTGTATGCTGTCTCCCGTTTCTTTTTGGCGGCACTCAGGGCTATGAATTTTCCTCTTAGCACTGCTTTCATTGTGTCCCATAAATTAGGGTATGTTGTGCCTTCATTTTCATTAACTTTCAAAAAGTCTTTGAATTCTTTCTTTATTTCCACCTTGACCAAGTTATCATTGAGTAGAGCATTGTTCAGCCACCATGTGTACGTGGGTTTTCTTTTGTTTTTGTTGCCATTGAAGACCACCCTTATTCCATAGTGATCTGATAGGAGGCATGGGATTATTTCTATCTTCTTGTATCTGTTGAGGCCTGATTTGTGACCAATTATATGGTCAATTTTGGAGAAGGTACCATGAGGTGCTGAGAAGAAGGTGTATTCTTTAACTCTAGGATGAAATGTTCTCTATATATCTGTTAGTTCCAGTTGGTCCAAGGCTTCAATTAGATTCACTGTGTCCCTGTTTAGTTTCTGCTTTCCTGAACGATCCATTTCAGAGAGCGGGGTGTTGAAGTCACCCACTATTATTGTGTGCGGTACGATGTGTGCTTTGAGTTTTAGGAAAGTTTCTTTTACGAATGAGGGTGCCCTTGCATTTGGAGCATAGATATTCAGGATTGAGAGTTCTTGATGGTGGATTTTTCCCTTGATCAGTATGTAGTGTCCTTCTGTGTCTTTTTTGATGACTTTAGGTTGAAAATTAATTTTATCTGATATTAGGATGGCTACTCCACCTCGTTTCTTGGGGCCATTTGCTTGTAAAATTGTTTTCCAGCCTTTTACTCTGAGGTAGTGTTTGTCTTTGACACTGAGGTGCGTTTCCTGCATGCAGCAAAATGCTGGGTCCTGTTTACATATCCAGTCTGCTAATCTATGTCTTTTAATTGGGGAATTGAGACCATTGATATTAAGAGAGATTAAGGCATAGTGATTATTGCCATCTGCCATTCTTGACGCTATCTTTATGTTTGAGTGGTTATCTACTTTTGGGTTTGATTCAAGAAGGTTATTGTCTCATTTTTTCCAGGGTGTTGTTTCTCTCCCTGTATTGGAGGTTTCCACCTATTATCCATTGCAGGGCTGGATTTGTGGAAAGATATTGTGAAAATTTGGTTTTATAATGGAATATCTTGGTCTCTCCATCTATGGTGATTGAGAGTTTTGCTGGGTATAGTAGTCTAGGCTGGCATTTGTGCTGTCTTAGTGTCTGCATGAGATCTGCCCAGGATCTTCTGGCTTTCATAGTCTCTGGTGAGAAGTCTGATGTGATTCGGATAGGTCTTCCTTTGTATGTTAGTTGGCCCTTTTCTCTTACTGCTTTTAGTATTCTTTCTTTGTTTAGAACATTCGGTGTTTTGATTATTATGTGACGGGAGGTATTTCTGTTCTGGTCCAGTCTGTTTGGAGTTCTGTAGGCTTCTTGTACGTTCATCGGCATCTCTCTCTTTAAGTTAGGGAAGTTTTCCTCCATAATTTTGTTGAAGATGTTTACTGGCCCTTTAAGTTGCAAATCTTCACTCTCATCTAAACCTATAATCCTTAGGTTTGGTCTTCTCATTATGTCCTGGATTTCCTGGATGTTTTGGGTTACATGTTTTTTGCATTTTGCATTTTCTTTGACTGTTGAGTTGATGCTTTCTATGGAATCTTCAGCACCTGAGATTCTTTCTTCTGTCTCTTGTATTCTATTGTTTATGTTTGCATTTATGACTCTTGATTTCTTCCCAAGGTTTTCTATCTCCAAAGTTGTCTCCCTTTGTGATTTCTTAGTTGTTTCTACTTCCTTTTTTAGTTCCTGGATGGATTTGCTGAAATCCTTCACTTGTTTGTTTGTATTTTCCTGTATTTCTTTAAGGTATTTTTGCATTGCCTCTTTCAGGATTTCTTCCTGATGACCCACGTTCTCCTGCATTTCTCTGAGTGATTTTTGTGTTTCCTCCTCATGGGAATCCATCTGTTTATCCATTGTCTCCTGCATTTCTTTAAGCAGTTCTCGTGTTTCCTTTGTAAGGGCATCTAACCTTTGATTCATTTCTTTAAGCAATTTTTGTGTTGCCTCCTTATGGGCATCTGTCTGTTGACCCATATTCTTCTGCATTTCTCTATGCCAATTTTGTGATTCCTTTGTGAGTGCATCTACCCGTTGATTCATCTCGTTAAGCGATTTTTGTGTTGTCTCCTTGTGCGCCTCCATCTTTTGATCCATGTTCTCCCGCATTTCTCTAAGCGATTTTTGTGTTTCCTTTGTAAGGGCTTCTAACCGTTGATTCATGGTCTCCTGTAACTCTTTATGAGATTTATTTGTGTCCTTCTTGTGATCCTCTAATAGGATCATGAGAAGTGATTTTAAATCCAGATCTTGTCTTTCGGGTGTGGTGGGGTATCCAGGATTTGCTGCTGTTGGAGAGTTGGGCTCGGATGGTCCCACATTACTTTGATTTCTGTTAGTAACATTCCTTCGTTTGCCTTTTGCCATCTGGATACCTCTGATGTTAGTTGGTCCTGCTGCCACTGGCTGTTGGTTGGACCTCCTGTGAGCCTGCAAAGCTATTTCTGCCCCCCCTGGATTACCAGGATTCCCCTGGCACCGATTTCTGGGGCCTGCCTGCTCCTGAGTGACTTTGGAGCCCTAATGTGCCTTGCCCCAAGTGATCTTATATTGGGGAGGCCTTGCACATCCAAAGGCTCAGCCTAGTGGATTCCTGGAGCAGAGGTCGCCAAAGGGAGGCTGGTAGGCTCCTGCCTTGTTCAGGGGTGAGTGATCTCTCCTGGGGGGGGAGGGGGCTTCTCTCTGCCAGGCAGAATTCCCACAGCAGAGCTAGCAAGCTGGTTACTGCAGATCTGCCCAGCACTTGGGATCTGCACACACACAAGCCGCCCGAGACCCAAGCGATATTAAGCCTGTCTGTCTCAGAACCTGGCTGTCCCAACTTCCCAGTCACTGGAGCAAAGATGGCAGAGTGCAATCTGCACTCTCTCCGTGGTGCCGCTTACCCTGCAGACGAGATGGCCTGCCGATCTGGCACCCAGACGACCACAGTGCTGACCCGTTCTCGGGCACAGAGGGAAGCCCCAACAGGCCGTGTCCCAAGTGATGTTATATTGCGGATAGGGAGCTTGGGGTACCTGTCTCTTCAGCGCAGTGTGCGGGAACAGAGGTCGCGGAAGGACAGCTGGTAGGATCCCGCCCAGTGCGGGGTCCCTCTGCCAGGCAGAAGTCCCACAGCAGAGCTGGCGCGCTGGTTACTGCAGGTCAGCCCCGCACTTGGGAGCCGCATACATACAAGCCGCCCAAGGCCCAAGCGATATTATGCCTGTCTGTCTCAGAACCTGGCTGTCCCAACTTCCCAGTCACTGGAGCCAACATACACTTTTTATAAACATTTTGGTCGGGAGTTCAGCGGTCACCTGAGTTGGATGACTGCGATTGGTTACCCTGAGCAACATTTAAAATTATTGGTCAACTCGAATGGGGAGGTTGTTTCCACCATTTGGCTCTGTCCTGCCCACTTTGTGGTATTTGTGGTATTTCCTGGCATTGTCTTTTTTTTTTTTTTTTTTTTTTGTCCAATCGCTTCTCTCTCTGTCCTCACTCTAGGCAGTGTAGTTCTCTGTTTAGACCATTTTCTTATCTGTCCTCTCCCAGGGAGTCCTGGGAGGAATGTAAAGTTCCAGTCTGGTTGTGAACCCCCATCTTTGGTTATGGGGAGCTGTCCTGCTGTTTCTGACAGGGTTCTTACAATATATTCATGTAACAAATTTAGTCATTTTAAGCCCCAGTTTCATCTCTTATGCCCCCTTTCCTGATGGATTCTCTCCTACAAGTCACCTATCATGTGTTTTTATGTCTTCCTTTGAGTGTGACCCACTCAGCTTAATTAGAGTTGATTTCATGAGTGACTTGGAATATGAAGAATCTGTGGCTATTCCACTGAAAACAATGGCATATTCCCTTCCCAGTTAGCTGATGGCAGTATTTCAGGGAGGGCTGGGATTTCCTGGGACCTCTGCCCATACAGGATGAAATTTTAGGGGTCGTCTTGTCCAGGCCTCATGAAGGTAACTAACAGGTGTAGTGAGTTTATGAATGTAATGGCTTTAACACGTCTGGAAGATGTCTTTTTATTGCATATCTTGAACCCTATGGCTCTCATAAATCTTTGTGCTTTCTCTTCCATAGTGCTTCCAGGGAAGACATAGCTGTCACATTTAGAGACATATACTCCATTTTTAAAAGGAGTATGGTTTTGCTACTTTAAAAATTCTTTTTTTTTTTACATTCCTCAAAATGTTCATCCAAAAATGAGTTTCTGCTTCATTTATTTCATTTCTGTTTCAGAATTATTTTCAGAATAATGTCTTAAAAACTTATTCAACCTAGATAGAAAACAAAACTAGTTGGTCAAAACATATGGAAAGTACTGACCAGATTTCTAAATTTTCTCTTATTAATCAATTTGTACTCTACTGTGAGAGTGCTCCATCTCCATCTAATACACTGGAGCACTAAAGGGCAACAATCTGCTAATACTCTATCATTGCATGTTGTGTGCCTCTGCTCCTGGTACTAAAACACAGGGCAGGCCTAGGGCATGAACTTCTCTAAGTCCATTAACTCTAAACCTGCTGTAGGCTAGCCAAGATGCCAGTTCTCTGAGGAAAGCAGCAATGAGATATGAAGTCAGGAATGAGAGAGGGGAGCAAAGCTGCTTTATGTTTGGTGTTTCTTCTCTCTTTAACTCTTTCCTATTCTAAGATCAAATCCTGCCAGCTTCTGGTGATTAACACCTGCTATTTGGCAGCAGAGATTAAGTAAAGGAATTAGCTTACTCTCCTTTGTTCTTCTACTCAGGAACCCCTTGCTTGTCTGGCAAGAGTTTCAGATATTTTTAACTCTATGTAAACCAGGGAGAAAAGAAAAGCAAAGAAAGAAAGAGAGAAAAGAGAATCATGCATACAGAAAGAAACATATACTCTGAATGTGGCAGAAATGGCTATACTCAAACTTTATTATTACTTTCAGTCTTTCATAGATTTTAGACAAAAAGTTCTCTATGTAAGAAATAATTACCTTATAGACAATGTTACGTAAAATGGGCATCATTTAGAATGTTGATATTTCAAAGCAATGTTTCATTCTATAAGCTCATTATAAGTTCAAAGCAACTGTTTCATAAACCCTTGCTTCATCACAGTGTATACCTGTGGCTTCATCATTGGACCTGACCCAGAGCAAATGCTTTTTCATGATCACAAATCTGTCTCAAGACTGTTTCTCTTCTCAGTGCAATTAGCCTGTGACACATGAAGGTTTACAGAGCTCAATTTGTAGCTTTCATACTATAGAGAGCTTGAAATCATTTGTACAAATTTAGGGATTAATTATTAGGAATTTTTTTACATAGCTTCACTACATGACAGTTCATCTTTCTATTGATCTACAAAATACCTGCCTAATGTAGTGGGATAATGAGAAGGAATAATGAGGCTATGTAATAGTGAAAAGAAAGGCATATCAGTAGCTAGAAAAAATTCAAGGGTGAAATCACTGAAGTCCCTGCAACTCAGAGTTTACCCATTACAGCCTTTCCAAACAGTGGATTATCTCCAGAAAACTCACCTGCTAGCCTTAATCTCTCCTACATGACTTCTGAGAAGAATCTTCCTAATGCTGACCCTTTAATATGATTCCTCATGTTATGGTAACCCTTAGCAATAAAATTAATTTTGTAAAATTAAATATGTCACAAGTGTAATTTTAGTACTATTATGACTCATAATTCCAATATCAGTGTTTTCCAATGGTCTAGATGACCCTTGTGAAAGGGTCATTTGACTCACCCATTGACAACCACTGCTCTAGAAGCTCTAGATTCTATCTTCAAACTCCATTGAATAAGGTACTGCTGATAAGAAATCACCCAATAACCAATCACTTAATAGCCTGAAATCAAAAGCTTTTACTATCTGCTCGTAGTTTTGAGTGTCACAAAATTACCACCGATTATATTGGATATTCTTCATGTTGCTGTGTCAAGACACCCCACACAAGCAACTTAAGGTGAAGAAGAAATTGTGTTGGCTCACATTTCCTTCCTCCGTTCATTCTGAACTTGTGGTAACAGAAGAGTCCAGGTCAGGAAGAGACTATGGGTATAAAGGCAGTTTATCTATAGAGACTAGAATGTGAATAAGTCACAAAAGACAGATACAACTTTCAAAAGTGCATGCTTCTTCCAATAAGGGCCTATCTCCCAAGCAACAGTCACAGAGATCAAATACTTTAGCATATGAGCCTAAGGAGATATTTCATGTTTCCACAATTACAGTGGCTCAAGTAGACAATTTTAATTTGAGTTATTTATTGGGCTATTATTTACCTGTCAGCTATAGTAGAAGGTCCTGGGAAGTCTCCACCTTGATTTTCTTGGTGGACAAATATATAGCTTATTCTCTATAAGACCATTCATTAGAGCTGCCTGTGGGCCTTTACATGAAATCACTTGGATTTCCCCAGGACAAATACCCTAAGAAAAAACTAGCCAGAAATGACAAAGTCCTCTGACACAACCATGGAGGCAACATATCATCCCCATGCTAATCATATTGGTCACACAGACCAGTCTGTGAGAAGACAAAGGAGAAATGGAAGTTTTAGAGTTGGCAATCAGGCTCAGGTGTAGATATGGCTCTGTAAGCTGCATTTCCTAAAGCCCTTCCCATGGGAATAATTTCTATTTTTCTGGAGACCCACAAAACTAGTCAGAAAGTGGTCTATCCTAGATTCTTGGGAAAGGGTACACCAAAATCCTTTTTAAATGAAGCTTTTTCCTTGGGTTTTGCTGGACAAGCTGAAGAAAAGTGGGACTCTGTGGTTAAATTAAGGATGCTTGGGAGCTGCATGCTACACTTTTTAGTTCTCCCATTGTCTACCTAGATATTCTACTACCACACTTTCAATGTTTCTGAGAATTTTAGTGTTATAAATTAATCTTTATTTCCCCCTAGCAATACCCAGATATGACCATTGGTTAAATGCTATTTTTTAAATTCACATCCTTGTTTCATTGATTTCTAAAGCCATCAAGGCCCAGCTCCTTTGTAGCAACATTCCTTTCCAGAATATGTTTCTTATTCCAGATTTTACTACGTACAGAAAGAATAAGCTGGGTGGTAACTCCACAGCTCTGAATGGGAATTTTCTTAGCCACATGTTCACACAACTTAAGTACACTTTCTACTTTGTGTATTAGTGTAAGCAATAATTTGTTAGAAATGGAAGGAAATTCTGTTACAATATAAAAATATTTCCAGTCCTCCATTTGGCAAAATGGTTTTCCTTCTCCTTCTTTTCTTTTTTTTTCTGATGAATATGTTAGTGTACATTAGTTTGTGTGTGTGTGTGTTTGTGTCTGTGTGTGTGTGTGTGTGTGTGTGTGTATGTATGGGCATGTGTGTATGCAAAAAGGTAAAGGTTGACATCAGGTATTTTCCTCAGGCACTATGACCTTGTTTTTTGAGACAAGATCTCTCATTGAAACTGGAGCTTCCAGATTTGTTAGATTGGCTGACTCTAAGTCTCAAGGATTCTCCTGTCTCTGCATCTTTAGCTCCAGGTTTACATGTGCCACCATGTGTAATTCTTTTCAAAGAGCTTTTCTTCATTTTAGTTAATGCTTTTCAAGAACCATGGTGTGCCTACAAAGTTGTCACAAAGTTCATCAAGCTTTTTTAGCAGTTCCATCAAACTGCTTCTAATAAAGTATGTAGAATAGCTCAGGAATAGAATGCTTCCCTAACAAATCCAAGCCTAGACTCAATCTACAGCAAAACACAATGCACGAAATCTTCCTAGCTTCTGATCAACATCTTGTTCTAAAGTCACTCCCATCATCTTAAAGTGTTTCTTGTGTATCCCAGGGTTGGAATTGAATCCGAGGCCTGACACTGGCTCACTAAGCACAACAGTAAGCTATATTCTGAATCCATGTAGTAGATATCACAGCACCCCACTTTTCTCATCAAAACTCTTTATTAATGGCTACCAACCAATTAATTTAACAGCTTAAATATGAGCATTTGTTAAATTGTACATTTTCTAAAACTTAGGAACCTAGAAGTTCTTCTTGAAGTGTTTATTGCTCTGAAGGACTTGCTTCCTAGATGCTTCAATTGTACGGCAGAAAACTTAATTATTCATCAGATGTACCTCTCGATATATTTTTTCAAAATATTCACATAACTTAGAAGCAGATTTGCAGGAAGTAGGTAAGACAAGTAATACGAGGAAAAAGCCACAGTGATTTTCAGAACAGCCTTTGAAAATCTCACAAGTCAACTAGGCTTAGAAAGGTGCCCAAAGGTAGGCCATTGCCTCTGCAGGGTGACCAGCTCCACAGAGAGAGTGCAGAGTGCACACCGCCATCTTTGCTCCAGTGGCTGGGAAGTTGGGACTGCCAGGCTCGGAGACAGACAGGCTTAATATCGCTTGGGTCTTGGGCAGCTTGTGTGTATTCTGCTCCCAAGAGCTGGTCAGATCTGCAGTAACCAGCGCGCCAGCTCTGCTGTGGGACTTCTGCCTGGCAGAGGGACCCCGCACTGGGCGGGAGCCTACCAGCTTCCCTTTTGCGACCTCTGTTCCGGTAGACTGCACTGAAGAGACAGGTACCAGGTTCTCCCAAATATAACATCGCTTGGGACACGGCCTGTTGGGGCTTCCGCCTGCTCCCAAGAACGGGACATCACTGTAGTCCTCTGGGTGCCAGATCTGCTGTAGGCCATCGCCTCTGCAGAGTGACCAGCGCCACCGAGAGAGTGCAGAGTGCACTTCACCATCTTTACTCCAGTGGCCTGGAAGTTGGGACTGCCAGGCTCAGAGACAGACAGGCATAATATCCCTTGGGTCTCGGGCGGCTTGTGTGTACGCAGCTCCCAAGAGCAGGGCAGATCTGCAGTAACCAGCATGCCAGCTCTGCTGTGGGACTTCTGCCTGGCAGAGGGACGCCCCCTCCCCCCCACTCTAGGAGAGATCACACACCCCTGCACAGGGCAGGAGCCTACCAGCCTCCCTTTGGCGACCTCTGCTCCAGGAATCCACTACGCTGAGCCTTTGGATGTGCAAGGACTCCCCAATATAACAACACTTGGGGCAAGGCACATCAGGGCTCCAAAGTCACTCAGGAGCAGGGAAGGCCACATAAATCGGGGCCAGGGGAATCCTGGTAAACCAGGGGGGGCAGAAATAGCTTTGCAGGCTCACAGGAGGTCCAACCAACAGCCAGTGACAGCAGGATCAACTAACATCAGAGGTAACCAGATGGCAAAAGGCAAACGTAGGAACATTACTAACAGAAATCAAAGTAATATGGCACCATCCAAACCCAACTCTCCAACAGCAGCAAGTCCTGGATACCCCACCACACCCGAAAGACAAGATCTGGATTTAAAATCACTTCTCATGATGCTATTAGAGGATCACAAGAAGGACACAAATAAATCTAATAAAGAATTACAGGAAACCATGAATCAACGGTTAGAAGCCCTTACAAAGGAAACACAAAAATCGCTTAGAGAAATGCAAGAGAACATGGATCAAAAGATGGAGGCCCACAAGGAGACAACACAAAAATCGCTTAACCAGACGAATCAACGGGTAGATGCACTCACAAAGGAATCACAAAAATTGCATAAAGAAATGCAGAAGAATATGGGTCAACAGACGGATGCCCGTAAGGAGGCAACACAAAAATTGCTTAACGAAATGAATCAACGGATAGATGCCCTTACAAAGGAAACACGAGAACTGCTTAAAGAATGCAGGAAATGATGGATCAACAGATGGAATCCCATGAGGAGGAAACACAAAAATCTCTCAGAGAAATGCAGGAGAACGTGGGTCAACAGGCAGATATCCTGAAAGAGGTAATGCAAAAATACCTTAAAAAATACAGGAAAATACAAACAAACAAGTGAAGGACCTCAGCAAATCCATCCAGGAACTAAAAAAGGAAGTAGAAACAACTAAGAAATCACAAAGGGAGACAACTTTGGAGATAGAAAACCTTGGGAAGAAATCAGGAGTCATAGATGCAAACATCAACAATAGAATACAAGAGATGGAAGAAAGAATCTCAGGTGTTGAAGATTCCATAGAAAGCATCGACTCAATAGTCAAAGAAAATGCAAAATGCAAAAAACGTGTAACCCAAAACATCCAGGAAATCCAGGACACAATGAGAAGACCAAACCTAAGGATTATAGGTACAGATGAGAGTGAAATTTTGCAACTTAAAGGGCCAGAAAACATCTTCAACAAAATTATGGAGGAAAACTTCCCTAACCTAAAGAGAGAGATGCCGATGAACGTACAAGAAGCCTACAGAACTCCAAACAGACTGGACCAGAACAGAAATACCTCCCATCACATAATAATCAAAACACCAAATGTTCTAAACAAAGAAAGAGTATTAAAAGCAGTAAGAGAAAAGGGCCAAGTAACATACAAATGAAGACCTATCCGAATCACATCAGACTTCTCACCAGATACTATGAAAGCCAGAAGATCCTGGGCAGATCTCATGCAGACACTAAGAGAGCACAAATGCCAGCCTAGACTACTATACCAAGCAAAATTCTCAATCACCACAGATGGAGAGACCAAAATATTCCATGATAAAACCAAATTTTCACAATATCTTTCCACAAATCCAGCCCTACAACGGATAATAGGTGGAAACCGCCAAGACGGGGAGAGAAACAACACCCTGGAATAAATGAGATAATAACATTCTTGAATCAAACCCAGAAGTAGATAACCACTGAAACATAAAGATAGCGTCAAGAATGGCAAGTGGCAATAATCACTATGCCTTAATCTCTCTTAATATCAATGGTCTCAATTCCCCAATAAAAAGACATAGACTAAGAGACTGGATATGTAAACAGGACCCAGCATTTTGCTGCATGCAGGAAACGCATCTCACTGTCAAAGACAAACACTACCTCAGAGTAAAAGGCTGGAAAACAATTTTACAAGCAAATGGCCCCAAGAAACGAGCTACAGTAGCCATCCTAATATCAGATAAAATTGATTTTCAACCTAAAGTCATCAAAAAAGACACAGAAGGACACTACATACTGATCAAGGGAAAAATCCACCAAGAAGAACTGTCAATTCTGAATATCTATGCTCCAAATGCAAGGGCACCCTCATTCGTAAAAGAAACTTTACTAAAGTTCAAAGCACACATCGCACCTCACACAATAATAGTGGGTGACTTCAATACCCCGCTCTATGAAATGGATCGTTCAGGAAAGCAGAAACTAAACAGGGACACAGTGAATCTAATGGAAGCCTTGGACCAAATGGAACTAACAGATATATAGAGAACATTTCATCCTAGAGCTAAAGAATACACCTTCTTCTCAGCACCTCATGGTACCTTCTCCAAAACTGACCATATAATTGGTCACAAATCAGACCTCAACAGATATAAGAAGATAGAAATAATCCCATGCCTCCTATCAGATCACTATGGAATAAGGGTGGTCTTCAATGGCAACAAAAACAAAAGAAAACCCACGTACACATGGAGGCTGAACAATGCTCTACTCAATGATAGCTTGGTCAAGGTGGAAATAAAGAAAGAAATCAAAGACTTTTTGAAAGTTAATGAAAATGAAGGCACAACATACCCTAATTTATGGGACACAATGAAAGCAGTGCTAAGAGGAAAATTCATAGCCCTGAGTGCCGCCAAAAAGAAACGGGAGACAGCTTACACTAACAGCTTAATGGCATACCTGAAAGCCCTGGAACAAAAAGAAGCAAATACACCAAAGAGGAGTAGAAGGCAGGAAATCATCCAACTCAGGGCTGAAATCAATCAAGTAGAAACAAATAAAACCATAAAAAGAATCAACAAAACGAGGAGTTGGTTCGTTGAGAAAATCAACAAGATAGAAAAGCCCTTAGCCAGACTAACCAGAGTGCACAGAGATAGTCTCCAACTTAATAAAATCAGAAACAAAAAGGGAGAGATAACAAGAGAAACTGAGGAAATTCAAAAAATCATCAGATCCTACTGCAAAAACCTGTACTCAGCACAACTAGAAAATCTCGAGGAAATGGACAATTTCCTTGACAGATACCAAATACCAAAATTAAATCAGGATGAAATAGACCATCTAAACTGTCCTATAACCCCTGAAGAAATAGAAGTTGTCATTGGAAGTCTTCCAACCAAAAAAAGCACAGGTCCAGATGGTTTTAGTGCAGAATTCTATCAGACCTTCAAAGAAGACCTAACACCAATACTCTTCAAACTATTCCACAAAATAGAAACAGAAGGAACACTACCCAACTCGTTCTATGAAGCCACAATTACACTAATACCAAAAGCACACAAAGATCTAAAATAGAAAGAGAATCTCAGGCCAATCTCTCTTATGAATTTCGATGCAAAAATACTCAATAAAATTCTTGCCAACTGAATCCAAGAACACATCAAAACGATCATTCACTATGATCAAGTAGGCTTCATCCCAGGGATGCAGGGATGGTTCAATATAAGGAAATCCATCAATGTAATCCTCTATATAAACAATCTCAAAGAAAAAAACCACATGGTCATCTCATTAGATGCTGAGAAAGCATTTGACAAAATTCAGCATCCTTTAATGCTAAAGGTCTTGGAAAGATCAGGAATTCGAGGCCCATATCTAAACATAGTAAAAGCAATTTTCAGCAAACCGGTAGCCAGCATCAATCTAAATGGAGAGAAACTTGAAGCAATCCCACTAAAATCAGGGACTAGACAAGGCTGCCCTCTCTCACCATATCTTTTCAATATAGTACTTGAAGTTCTAGCTAGAGCAATTAGACAACAAAAAGAGGTCAAAGGAATACAAATTGGAAAGGAAGAAGTCAAACTATCACTATTTGCAGACAATATGATAGTATATTTAAGCGACCCAAACAACTCCACCAGAGAACTCCTACAGCTGATAAACGACTTCAGCAAAGTGGCTGGATATAAAATCAACTCAAGCAAGTCAGTAACCTTCCTATACACAAGGGATAAGCAGGCTGACAAAGAAGTAAGCGAAATGATATCCTTCACGATAGCCACAAACCATATAAAGTATCTTGGCGTGACTCTACCCAAACAAGTGAAAGATCTGTATGACAAGAACTTCAAGTCTCTGAAGAAAGAAATTGAAGAAGACCTCCGAAGATGGAAAAATCTGCCATTCTCATGGATTGTCAGGATTATTATAGTAAAAATGACCATCTTACCAAAAGTAATATACAGATTCAATACAATCCCCATCAAAATCCCAACTCAATTCTTCATAGAGTTAGAAAGAGCAATTCAAAAATTCATCTGGAATAACAGAAAACCCAGAATAACTAAAACTATTCTCAAGAGTAAAAGAACCTCTGGGGGAATCTGTATCCCGGACCTCAAGCTGTACTACAGAGCAATAGTGTTAAAAACCGCATGGTATTGGTACAGTGACAGGCATGTAGATCAATGGAACAGAATTGAAGACCCAGAAATGAATCCACACTCCTATGGTCACTTGATCTTTGACAAAGGAGCTAAAACCATCCAGTGGAAAAAAGATAGCCTTTTCAACAAATGGTGCTGGCTCAACTGGAGGTCAACATGCAGAAGAATACAAATTGACCCATTCTTATCTCCTTGCACTAAGCTCAATTCCAAGTTGATCAAGGACCTCCACATAAAACCAGACACACTGAAACTTATAGAAAGGAAACTAGTTAAGAACCTTGAACATATGGGCACAGGGGAGAATTTCCTGAACAGAACTCCAATAGCTTATGCTTTAAGATCAAGAATAGACAAATGGGACCTCATTAAATTACAAAGTTTTTGCAAGGCAAAAGACACTGTCAAAAAGACAAAGCGGCAACCAAATAACTGGGAAATGATCTTTACCAACCCTACATCCGACAGAGGGCGAATATCCAATATATACAAAGAACTCAAGAAGTTAAACTCCAGAGAGGCAAGTAACCCTATTAAAAATGGGGTACAGAGCTAAACAAAGAATTCTCACCTGAAGAATATCTAATGGCTGAGAAGCACCTAAAGAGATGTTCATCATCCTTAGTCATTAGGGAAATGCAAACCAAAACAACCCTGAGATTCCATCTCACACCAGTCAGAATGGCTAAGATCAAAAACACAGGAGACAGCAGTTGTTGGCGAGGATGTGGAGAAAGAGGAACACTCCTCCACTGCTGGTGGAATTGCAAGCTGGTACACCACTCTGGAAAGCAGTATGGCGGTTCCTCAGAAAACTGGGCATGACACTCCCGGAGGATCCAGCTATACCACTTCTGGGCATATACCCAGAGTCTTTACCTGCATGCAATAAGGACACATGCTCCACTATGTTCATAGCAGCCTTATTTATAATAGCCAGAAGCTGGAAAGAACCCAGATGTCCCTCAATGGAGGAATGGATTCAGAAGATGTGGTATATCTACACAATGGAATACTACTCTGCAATTAAAAACAATGAATTCACGAAATTCCTAGGCAAATGGTCAGAACTTGAAAATGTCATCCTTAGTGAGGTAACCCAATCACAAAAGAACACACATGGTATGCAGTCACTGATAAGGGGATATTGACCCAGAATCTCGGAATATCCTAGACACAATCCGCATATCAATAGATTTCCAAGAAGATGGAAGGAGAGACCCCTGGTCCTGGAATGACTGGATGTAGGGGAACGCCAGGACAGAGTAACGAGAGGGAGTTGAATGGAGAAAAGAGGGAGGGAAGGGGGCTTATGGGACTTTCGGGGAGGGAGGAAACGGGAAAGGGGAAATGTTTTGGAATGTAAATAAAAAAAACTTAGAAAATAAAAAAAAAAAACAAAGAAAGAAAGGTGCCCAAATATTTGGTGACTTTTTTTTTTTTAAATGGAAGGTTCTTTTGGATGAGACCAAGTTTGAATTAATTGACTGTGAGAGGGCCTCAATCACTTGCAAGTTCTGAATGATCCTTGACTTGTTGTATAACATGAAAATACAAACTGATTTCTCCTCATCCTACTTCCTGCATCTTGAGGGTGTATCATATAGATACTATTTCTCCAGGATTCTAATACGGTAAGCTAATATTAGAAGAGGCACACTATGAAATTAATCATATTCTATCCGTCACCCATACCAAACTTACCAAAATAGGAAACAGAAGGCAGGAGCCATGTGAGACGATCTTGAAATATAACACAACAACTTAATGTTACTTGAATTTATATTTCTTATGCCAATCTTTCCCTCAAAATACAAGCTTATAATCTCAATTTCATATTTAATATCTATATTTAAAATATAAATAAACATTTCAAATTTAACAGCATTCTTGACTCCTGATATCACTACTGTCTGTTCTGTTAATCAGTCAGTACTCTTAATGACAGTTAAGTAGTACTGATTGTTCCACTACACTGGACAAATTTTAGTTCTTCAATCTTATACCACAACTTTGATCTATGAGTCTGTCAAACTCTACATTTTAAAACATTCTGATACAAATCATCCTTATGTTGCACAGGCAAAGTATCTATATTGAACTTCAAGTCCACTATTATCTTATGCAAATAGAAGCAGAGGCTCTTATCCTCTCTCTTCATATTTGCTACCAGAAAGAATGTGGTACACTTGCTAGCAAAATTTGAAACGCAATGCTGTTAATATTTTAACACATTCATTTTATAGGTACAGACAAAGAATGATTAATGGCTGGCATATAGTTTGAGGGAAGATGCTGATTTTTGTACCTTAGTAAGATATTTTGAATGCGGCCCTAGGACTATTCAGTGAAGGAATCGACCTTTTAAAATAGACTTTTTTTCCTTTTGCTTTGCTTTAGTCCCACTTGAACTCTATGTCAACTACTGTTTGGCAGTTTGAATGGGGTGATGCCAGCATTTATCAAAGTAAAATGCACATACAAATGCATTTTAATATGCAATGTACACTAAAAAGCCTCCATCTGAAATTATGTGGCCTGGCTTTACAATGCAATTTTAGCATTAAGATAATTTATCACAATAGAATTATCAATCTTAATTTGTTTATTTCTTTTTTCCACTATCAATTAGTCTTAGGCAAGACCAGTAAGTATTTTTTGTGCTTTTTAATAGTGCAGTAGAAAAATAATTATTGCAATGAGTATGGTTTTGGCTCCTGAGTTTTCAACAACTAGAATATACAGGGTGGAAAATAGTTACACTCTCAACATGGGGTTTGTATAAAGTCCACCATAGGGGCTACTAATGTAATTGTAATCTGATAAGGCTCCTTAGAAGAAGTGAACATTCGTACTTCAAGAGATAGACTAAACCTGTCAAGGATATTACAGAATAGATATGAGAAAGAATATTGCCTTATTTTGATTTCTTTTATAGTTTTCCCTTTAGGTAACTTAGGTCAGCACATTTGCTATCTACAGATGTATAAAATTTTCTCTAAAATGATTAATCTTGGAACAACATTTATTATCATCTGTTTCTCTGGACAAGGATAAGAGAATACATTATATATCTGGCTCTAGTTTAGTTATTATTTGGCATTATCAGCCAGCTGTTGGCCTGCCCTGTAGTCATACAGCACTGGAGGTCATACTGGGTATCTTGCAAGCTCATTCTGGTGATTAAGGTTACTCTCTGGATGCTGGTAAAATGCCTTTGCCCATTATTACATAGGTTTCCTTATAGAGCTATTTTTAATGCAGAATTTGGCTTCCTGCCGAGAAAGTGTGTATGATGCAGGTTGGGGGTGGGTACGGGCGGAAAAGAAAGAAGTGGAGTAGAGATCAAGATACAATGCACTGTGATCTTGTTACAAGTAAGCTTACAGATGGTCTTGCTGTTACAGATACTGTACTCTATTCACGTATTCACTGGAAGTGTAGAAATGAGTTTCCTGCCAGGTGTGGCAGCAAATGCCTTTAATACCAATGAGACAGAGTCATATGGATCTCTGTGAGTTCAAAAGCAACTTAGGCTACATATGAGACTGTTTGAAAAATTATCATGGCTGGAGAAATGGCTCAGTAGATGAGACATCTATATTTCTCTTTTAAAGACCAGAATTTTGTTCCCAGTGCCAACATCAGGCATCTCACAATCAATGTGTTTTTAGAAGATCCAGAGGATCAGATATGAATGTGTGCATTCATAGGCACAGATACACAGACAAACAGACCTGCACATGCTTAACAATAAAATCTACTTAAAGAAAAGGTGAGTCTCCCACTACACCTGCAGCTCACTCTGAAGCTGAGTAGAATAAAACTCTGTCTTTTGAAGGAGAAATGTCAAATTATTAGTGGCTAGCAAGACAGCTAAGCCCATCTCCATGATTTCATCCACCACAGTCCATTCCTGATTCCTGCACTGCCCCTAAGTTCTTCATCAAACCTTCTCAGGGCAGGTATTTGGCAAAGAAAACCCTCTACCCCTGGCTGGATTATCCTCCTGAGCTTCAGTCTCACAGGAACTAAAGGGGGTGTGAGGCTGTGAACTTCATTTAATATTCATTGATTTTTATTTTATGTGTATCACTGTTTTACTTGCATGCTGGTATGTCCATCATATGTGTGCCTGGTTCTTGAAGAGGTCAGAAGAGGGCATGGAGTACTGTGGAACTGGAGTTTACAGATGGAACTATCATGCAGGTGCTGTGTACCTAGCCCAGGTCTTTTGTAAGAGCAACAAGTGCCTCTTAACTGCTGAGCTATCACCTCAACACCAAACATTATTGTAATTGGGATTTTCTTGTGGTTTTTCAAAGCAAGCTCTAGAGCCAGACTCTAGTTTGCATCCTGGAACTTCTTTCAGTTCTTGTGCAATTAAAAGCAAAAACAAAAAAACAGTGAAACAAACAAACAGATAAAACAAAATTTAAACTTTATGATCTTTAAATTTTGAATCTGAAAACTATAGATTCAAACACCATGTGGGAAGGTTGTTGAATGAATTTTATATTTTATTATCAAATACATAGAATATTTTTTACTAGATTCTGATGTAATAATCCCATAAACATGATAATGACTTTCCTATGATTATAATGACTTCTTTACTAACATTATTGATTTTGTGAAATTATACCTTCTGCTAGTGCCAGTGATCTATACAATGATATGTTTAAACAATAGGTACTTATTCTACAGACATGGATTTAGTTGAGTTCTGCTATATGTGCTGTATGCTTAATAATGGACAATGTTGATAAATCTGGCAGCTTTGGGGGACTTCTCTATTTTGAGGCCTCTTCTTTGTCATTGACTGTATTCTCCATTGCTTTAGTAAAAAAAGGCTGAGAAGGGTCAACAACTATGGTTGTAGCTCAGTGCTTGCCTGGCATGCATGAGACTCTGGGCTTGATTTCTAGCATTGGAAAAAGAAGAAAGGCAGCAATGGAGAGCTCTTGAGAGTGACAATGACGATGTGGAGCAGTAGCTGCTAGTGGTATGTCATTGTCACCAGCAGATCTTTCTGCTCTACTGCTACATAAGGTCCCAAAGGACAGCAAGTCTGGAGTTTGATAAATAGTATTGTTGACATTTCTTTCTTTTCAAAACATGGAGAAATTAAAGAAGGGAAGTATTAAGTCGAGCTCTTAAGTTCTTATGTGCTTTTAATGAGGTCTCAAAATGTTACTTTTATCTTTCAAGGTGTACTAGTGACTTTCATCCCTGTGACAAAATAACCTCTCAAAGCAAATTAAACCTGAAAGTATCTCTTTGGGATGGTCTTAAAGCCTTCAGTCCATGATTACTTGACCACATCACTTCTGGGCCCATGCTAGTATGCTAGAACCTCATGGCACAGAGCATGTGTTGAAGCAAATGGGTCACCTTATAATGGATAAGATGAAGAGATACAGATAGAACCGGGTCAGGGACAAGACACATCCTTCAAAAATCTACTTTCTTTAGTAAGTCCCTACCTCCAAATTTCCGCCATGCCCTTTGAGTGCCCTTGAATTATGAATCCATTACCACATTAATATACTGAGTAATACAGAATTTAAACAATACAACCATCACTCAATGATAAGATTCACCAGATGCAGTTGGGGACCAAGAGCATATCACACACTATAATTATTGTAAAGAACTCTTGTTAAAACAACCACTCTATCATCTTTTCCATTTATCACATTTAAATCAGCTTTTCATACTAAAGGGAGACTACCATGTGACAAACTTGATGATCAAATTTTAATATAAATGTTTTCCCAAGAGACATGTAGGAAAAAAGTTTTCATAATTCCAAACCACAGTGTAAAAATATGTTTCAGGTTCAGCTTAACAATGATTTATAAAACAAGCTTGCTTCTATGTGGCAACCATCTTATCGCCATCTACATTTTCACTATTTTAGACTGGTACATCTATAGGGAGACATACTATGTATACTCTCCTCTCCTTACCTGGGTGTCACATGAATTGTGACCAAAAATGACATTTCTAAAAACAGACATTTCTTTCTTGGGTAATGTCTCTAGTAGGTCATTCACCATCTTCATTTCTCAATGTTAAATTTAAGGTCCACCACAGTCTAGTTTCCTTCAATATTTTTAAAAAATCTTGACATTATCTTTCTTGTGTTTTTAAATTTACATGCTTTTACACTCTGCCCTTTCAGAGTACCTAAGCTCAATTCCCAGCACTAATGTCAAGTAGGTCACAACCAACTATAACTTCAACACCATAGGATCTGACACTCTCTTTTGACCCCCAAAGGCAACTGTACACACTTGACATAAATGCACACAGACACAAACTAATGTGCATAGTTAGTCTACAATGGCATATAAATACAGATACAATGAATTATATATATATATCATGCAGTTTGTCTATGATCATGAGCCCATAGTTTAAAATGAATATCCCTTCCTAGATTTCTAGTATATTAAACTGGAGTGGAAAACATAGCATTTTGTGACACCGAAGCCACTCTCAGCCAGTGGCCTCAAATACTTTAGAATTTTGTTTCATTGATAGACAATATGTAAATATCCACTAAACATAAGGCAAATATTTCCCAGTCTGATATCAGAGCTGTGAACTAATGACTCAAAATCTGAAAGAAGTGGCCTCCTAAATGGTAAATGCTCCATTTCTGTTTTTTTCCAGCTTGATCAACTGATGGTTGGGCAGCACAATTAATAGCTGCTATTTTTATAGTGCATGTGAAAAGCAATATTTTGTCTAGCTTCGTGGGTGGCATTAAGCTACAAAACACAACTTGCTTTGCATTATCCTGACAGCAGTCCATGAAGTCATCAGGCAAATGAAACTGCATTTGTTATAAAGCTGCACAGTAACTGAAAATTGTCACTCTTTTTTTTTCCTCCCCCAGGAAAACCTGAATCATCCATTTCAATTCTTGTTTTTTTATATCATCAGAAAGAAATGAATATTTATAAAACAAGAAAGAAGTGCACAGCCTGGGTGTTATTATTCTCAGAGAAAGATATATAATGAAGAAGAATAGTGAAACAACAAATCAAATAGAAGCCCCAGTTGCTGCAGCAGCATGACTGGATAGGCATTTTGTCAGCTCTAAAACAAATGTGCTGCAAGGATGTCAGAGAGAAATGTATGCTGGTATACATAGCATTACACTGCACAGACATGTGCTCTATTACATTAGAGCCCTGAAGTCACTGGAGTGGGGATGGGAGGTAAGGAGGACTTTCTGATCCAGCCTGAGGTCTGGATTAATGGTTTGAAGTTGTCGATCAATTGGGCATAACCTTGGCCCGCAGAATGGGATCGATGTTACCCTAA
Source organism: Tokudaia tokunoshimensis (assembly GCA_036184795.1). Taxonomy (NCBI): domain Eukaryota; kingdom Metazoa; phylum Chordata; class Mammalia; order Rodentia; family Muridae; genus Tokudaia; species Tokudaia tokunoshimensis. The sequence continues at coordinate 98,407,214 of BTHU01000011.1, read as the reverse complement.
AGGATTTGGAAACACAATGATGAATCAAGACAGGGAAGGGTGAGTAGCTATGAACCTTTGTTTTCTTTCTACAATAACAATGGATCATTCAAAAATATCAGAGTACGCATAAATTCACAAGTTTGTCAAAAATCAACTTAGAATAAAATTAGAAAAGTAAAAATGAAATGCTGAGAAATTTTAGATGACATAGTCTGAAAATATCTAACTACAAAAAATTAATAAAGGGTTTATTGACAACTAAAAAAATATAAATGAAAGTTGAGAATAAATATGAACATAGAAACACCTGATGCCAGAGTACAGCAAAGATTCTTCTGGGAAAAAATACAATTTTAAGGGATCTCTGCTTAACACTTTCAGAGAATAAGTGGAGGAAATTATATTTGAGAAATCTAATAAATTCTGTTTTAAAGCAATTACTTAAAAGGCTAAAATTTGAGCACAGAAATTTCCAAAATGATTCCAATTTCAAATTATTGAAACAAGTGATAGGATATAAGATAACCTGAGGGGGATATTAGATCCAATTAGTACTTTAATCTACAATCTTAAAGAAATTTTCATGCTATAGATAAGCAATGAAAAACAAAATAGAGACTTGGAAGACACCCAGAGAATATTCTGCCTACATCCTGTGTTAATCTCACATAGCTAATATGTTCATACTTTGATTAACATTGTGACTGAGATAAAATCAATACATACAAAACTGATTGTACAGAAGACAGACAGATTAAAAAATAACTTTTGTGATGTTTTACTGAACTATTTCTAACCCTTCCCTTCCTCTGCCTAGCTCCTACTGTACCCTCCCATCTACCTCTTCAATTCACAACCAGTTCTTTGTCATTTGTGTGTGTGTGTATCCTTCTAACATTTCTCATATGAATAAGAGTTTAGATCTGACCACTTGAGATTAATAACTATCGATGAGTTCATTCCTGGAGAAAACTGACTTTCCCTTTCTCAACAGCCATTGACTCTTCATCTGAGCTGGGGGAACTGGGGGCTTGTGAAATTTCCCCTATCCATGTTGACATGTCAACAAGTGAGGTCATTATTTAGGTCTTGTTTATTACAAGGGTGTTGTTGAGATCTCATGGGTAGCCATGTCTAGATGAAACTAACTTGCAGTTGATTTTGTTTTTAGATTTAATTTTACCTCCCTTGGCAGAAAGCCCAACTTTTTAGCACCATCGTACTGTTTATTTGGCTATGTTTGCTAAAGCACTGTCACTGTAGGAAGACTTCAGAGCTTTGAATATGAATGTAATATCTGGTTTGATTTCAATAACATTTCAACCTGCAAATGCAAACAATTTTTTTTACCTCAACCAAAAGTCTCAGATTGTGTTCTAATAAAGGATGACTTCCATACTCCAATTATTGAATGAAATCACTTTGCATCATCATCACCATCATCATCATCATTGCCATCATCATCACCATCATCATTCATCTTAGAAAGAAGCCAGACATGGTGGCATGGAACATGATTGCAGGGTATGCAGGAATTAAGTCCAGTCTTAGTTATATAATGATTCAAAGGCAGCTTGGACTACCTAACACACTGTTTGAAAGACAGACAGACAGAGAGCCTGAGAAACAAAGAGGAACATAAGAAAGAGAGCTAGAGAAACAAAGAAAGAGGAAAATAAGAGAGAGGGAGAAATAGAAAGAGGGAAGGATGGAGAAATGGAGGGAAGAAGGAAGAGGAGATAGAGGAGAAAGAGAGAGAGCTTATTACAGCAACACTGAATGCTTATTAAGGGTCCAACATGGAGACCAACATTGGGCAGATCAATTACCTCAACTGAGCAGCCACCCTTGACACTCAGGATGACTGATCTACTTAAAACCCTGAAGAGATCTTTCCATATTCTGAAATCTTCTTCAACTTCTTTCTTCAGAGACATGAAGTTCTTGTCATATAGATTTTTCACTTGCTTCATGAAATTCTTAGGCAAATGGATGGAGCTAGAAACTATCATTCTGAGTGAGGTAACCCAATCACAAAAGAACACACACGGTATGCAATCACTGATAAGTGGATATTAGTCCAAAAGCTCATAATACCCATGATACAACTTACAGATCATATGAAGCTCAAGATGAAGGAAGAACAAAGTGTGAATACTTTGACCGTTATTGGAAAGTGGATCCAAACACCCATGGCTCACAATCAACCAATAGAATGAGAATAGGGTCCCCAATGGAGCAGCTAGAGAGAGGACCCAAGAAGCTGAAGAGGTTTGCAGCTCCGCAGGAGAAACAATATGTACTAACCAGTAACTCCAGAGTTCCCAGGGACAAACCACAAACCAAAGTGTACACATGGAAGGTCCCACACCTCCAGATGTATATGTAGAAGATGACCATTTCAGACATCAGTGAGAGGAGAGGCCATTGGTCTAGTGAAGGCTAGATTTCCCAGAATAAGGGAATGCAAGTCAGGAAATTGGGGGAAGGCGGTAAGCAGGGGGAGGGAGGATGGAATAGGTGGTTTTCAGAGTGGTAACATGGAAAGGGGTTAACATTTGAACTGTAAATAAAGCAAATATCTAATAATAATAAAAAAAAACCTTGAAGAGATAGGAAAAATCATTATCCTTTTAGTGAGATAATAGAGTTTTCTTTCCCATATTTTCTGCCCACAATCTGTTTCTTAAGTTTGTCAGCTTTTTTAAATTACTCAAAAAACAGGTATCTTTCCTGTTCTTTTTACTTATGTTCTCATCACCCACCCAGTAACACTGAGCTTCTCTCTCTTTCTAAAGGTCCCCTCTCTACCAGGTGGCTGTTTATCCACCATATGGCTGCTTAACTAAAATGGCATGATCTTTTCTATTTTGCTTCTCCCTCCTCATGCCAGCTGCCCAGATTCATAACTACATTAGGATTTTCTTTTCTTTCTCTCTTTCTTTTTATTTTATTTGAATAAAATTGCCCTTGAGTTTGTTTTGAGTTCATTCTGAAAAATTTTATTAATGAGACTTAGAAACCTGAGGGGACCCCAGTTTTTTCATTCACTTGTGTCAACTGCCCAGACTCCCCAACATCTCTGGTAAGAGAAGAAAATGCTACAAACTCAGATGAGAACAATATTAAATAATTATTAATCTATAACTCACCTTCTTTGTCACTTACCAGGCCTTGTAGACTAAACAATGGGAAAACAGTTTCCCATTCCATTAGGCATACAGAGGGAATTTTGTGATATTTTTTCCCAGATCATACAACAAGAACAAAAGCTGTTTCTTACTAGCCTGGGGGTCTCTGAATAAGATTTAGCTGTTAGTCTGTGGCAGATTAGTCTACTTCTTCCTCTTGGAAATATGTGCTTAAGTTTAATTTCAGATCTTTCTTGGGGCTTCACAGCTGACATTCCTTTTTTTTCTTTTTTCATGTTCCATGAATTTTGTCATTTATTTTTTTATTAGATATATTCTTTATTTACATTTCAAATGATTTTCCCTTTCCTGGATCTACCCTTCCCTAAAGTCTCATAAGCCCTCTTCCCTCCCCCTGTTCCCCAATCAACTCCTTCCTTCTTCCCTGTCCTGGCATTCCCCTAAACTGCTGCATTGAGCTTTTCCAGGACTAAGGGCCTCTCCTTCCTTCTTCATGGGCATCATTTGATATGTGAATTCTTTCTTGGGTATTCTGAGATTCTGGGCTAATATCCACACCAGTGAGTACATACCATGTGTGTTCTTTTGTGATTGGGTCACCTCACTCAGGATGACATTCTCCAGTTCCACCCATGTGCCTAGGAATTTCATGAATTCATTGTTTTTAAAAGCTGAGTAGTATTCCATAGTGTAAATATACCACATTTTCTGTATCCATTCCTCCATTGAGGGACATCTGGGTTCTTTACAGCTTCTGACTATTATAAATAGGGCTGCTATGAACATAGTGGAGCATATGTCCTTATTACGTGCTGGAGAATCTCTGGTATAAGTCCAGGAGTGGTATATCAGGGTCCTCTGGTATTATTATGCCGAGTTTTCTGAGGAACAATCAGACTGATTTCGAGAATGATTGTACTAGATTGCAATCCCACCAGCAGTGAAGGAATGTTTCTCTTTCTCCACATTCAAACCACCACCTGCTGTCTCCTGAGTTTTTGATCTTAGCCATTCTGACTGGTGTGAGGTGAAATCTCAGGGTTGTTTTGATTTGCATTTCCCTGTTGACTGAGGATGTTGAATATTTCTTTAGGCGCTTCTCAGCCATTTGATATTCCTCAAATGAAAATTCGTTGTTTAGCTAGGTACTCCATTTTTTTTAATAGGGTTATTTTGTTCTCTGGAATCTACCTTCTTGAGTTCTTTGTATATCTTGGATATTAACCCTCTGTCCGACATAGGGTTGGTAAAAATCTTTTCCCAATTTGTTGGTTGCCTTTTTATCCTTTTGACAGTGTCCTTTGCCTTACAGAAACTTTGTAATTTTTTGAGGTCCCATTTGTCAATTCTTGATCTTAGAGCATAAGCTACTGTTGTTCTGTTCAGGAAATGTTCCCCTGGGCCCATGTGCTCAAGGCTCTTCCCCAGTTTCTTTTCTATTAGTTTCAGTGTATCTGGTTTTATGTGGTGTTCCTTGATCCATTTGAACTTGAGCTTAGTACGAGGAGATAAGAATGGATCAATTTGCGTTCTTCTGCATGTTGACCTCCAGTTGAATCAGCACCATTTGTTGAAAAGGCTATCTTTTTCCCACTGGATGGTTTTAGCTCCTTTGTCAAAGATCAAGTGACCATAGGTGTGTGGGTTCATTTCTAGGTCTTCAATTCTATTCCATTGATCTACCTGCCTGTCACTGTATCAATACCATACAGTTTTTAACACTATTGATCTGTAGTACTGCTTGAAGTGGGGCAAACTGATTCCCCCAGAAGTTCTTTGACTGTTGAGAAAAATTTTAGCTATCCTGGTTTTTTTTTTGTTTTTTTTTTTTGTTTGTTTGTTTTTTTAATTCCAGATGAGTTTGAGAATTGCTCTTTCTAACTCTACAAAGAATTGAGGTGGGATTTTGATGAGGATTGCATTGAATCTATAGTTTGCTTTTGGCAAGATGGCCATTTTTACAATATTAATCCTGCCAACCCATGAGCATGGGAGATTTTCCCATCTTCTGAGGTCTTCTTCAATTTCTTTCTTCAGAGACTTGAAACACCTGTCATAAAGATCTTTCACTTGTTTGGTAAGATTCACACCAAGATACTTGATATTGTTTGTGGCTATTGTGAAGGGTGTCATTTCCCTAATATCTTTCTCAGCCTGCTTACCCTTTGAGTATAGGAAGGCTACTGATTTGCTTGATTTGATTTTATAGCAGGCCACTTTGCTGAAGTTATTTATCAGCTGTATGAGATCTCTGGTGGAGCTTTTTGTGTCACTTAAATATACTATCTTATCACCTGCAAATAGTGATAATTTGACTTCTTCCTTTCCAATTTATATCCCTTTGACCTCCTTCTGTTGTCTAATTGCTCCAGCTAGAACTTCAAGTACTATATTGAATAAATATGGAGAGAGTGGGCAGCCTTGTTTAGTCCCTGATTTTAGTGGGATTCCTTCAAATTTCTCTCCATTTAGTTTGATGTTGGCTACTGGTTTGCTGTATATTGCTTTTATTATGTTTAGGTATGGGCCTTGAATTCCTGTTCTTTCCAAGATTTTTAACATGAAAAGATCCTGAATTTTGTCCAATGCTTTTTTAGCATTTAATGAAATGACCATATGGTTTTTTTTCTTTGAGTTTGTTTATGTAGTAGATTACATTGATGGATTTCCACATATTGAACCACCCTGCATCCCTGGGATGAAGCCTACTTGATCATGGTGAGTGATCATTTTGATGTGTTCTTTGATTATGTTGTCAGGGATTTTCTTGAGTATTTTTGCATCGATATTCATAAGGGAAATTGGTCTAGAGTTCTCTTTCTTTGTTGGATCTTTGTGTGGTTTTGGTATCAGTGAAATTGTGGCTTCATAGAAGGAGTTGGGTAGTGTTCCTTCTGTTTTTATTTTGTGGAATAATTGGAAGAGTATTGATGTTAACTCTTCTCTGTTGGTCTGATAGAATTCTGCACTAAAACAATCTGGTCCTGTGCTTTTTTTGGTTGGGAGACTGACAATGACCACTTCTATTTGTTTAGGGGTTATGGGACCCTTTAAATGGTCTATCTGATCCTGATTTAACTTTGGTACTTGGTATCTGTCTAGAAAATTGGCCATTTCATCCAGATGTTCCTATTGTGCTGAGTAAAGGTTTTGTAGTAGGATCTGATGATTTTTTTGTATTTCCTCAGCTTCTGTTGTTATTTCTCCCTTTTCATTTCTGATTTTGTTAATTTGAATACTGTCTCTGTGCCCTTTGTTTATTCTGGCTAAAGGTTTATCTGTCTTGTAGATTTTGTCAAAGAACCAGTTCCTGGTTTTGTTGACTCTTTGTATACTTCTTTTTGTTTCTACTTGGTTGATTTCAGCCCTGAGTTTGATGATTTCCTGCCTTCTATTACTCTTGGGTGTATTAGCTTCTTTCTGTTCTAAAGCTTTCAGGTGTGCTGTTAAGCTGATAGTATATGCTCTCTCCTGCTTCTTTTTGGAGGCACTCAGAGCTGTGAGTTTTCCTCTTAGCACTGCTTTCATTGTGGAACATAAATTTGGGTATGTTGTACCTTCATTTTCATTAACTTCTGAAAAGGTTTTGATTTCTTTCCTTTTTTCTTCCTTGATCAAGGTATCATTGAATAGAGCATTGTTCAGCTTCCATGTTTATGTGGGCTTTCTGTTGTTTTTGTTGCTATTGAAGACCACCCTTACTCCATAGCGATCTGATAGGAGGCATGGGATTATTTCAATCTTCTTATATATGTTGAGGTCTGTTTTGTGACCAATTATATGGTCAATTTTGGAGAAAGTATCTTGAGGTGCTGAAAAGAAGGTATATTCTTTTGATTTAGGATGAAATGTTCTATAGATATCTGTTAATTCCATTTCGTCCAAAACTTCTGTTAGTTTCACTGTGTCTCTGTTTAGTTTGTGTTTCCCTGATCTGCCCATTGAGGAGAGTGGGGTGTTGAAGTCACCCACAATTATTGTGTGAGGTACAATGTGTGCTTTAAGCTTTAGTAAAGTTTCTTTTACGAATGAGGGTGCCCTTGTATTTGGAGCATAGATGTTCAGAATTGAGAGTTCTTCCTGGTAGACTTTTTCCTTAATGAGTATAAACTGTCCTTCTGTGTCTTTTTTGATGACTTTTCTTTGAAAGTCTATTTTATTGGATATTAAAATGGCTACTCCCGCTTGTTTCCTGGGATCGTTTGCTTGGAAAACTGTTTTCCAGCCTTTTATTCTGAGGTCGGGTTTGTCTTTGACACTGAGATGCATTTCCTGTATGCAGCAAAGTGTTGGGTCCTGTTTATGTATCCAATCTGTTAGTCTATGTCTTTTTGTTGGGGAATTGAGTCCATTGATGTTAAGAGATTTTAAGGAAAAGTGATTGCTGCCTCTTGCTATTTTTGATGTAATTTTTATGGTTTTGTGGTTATCTTCTTTTGGGTTTCTTGAAAGAAGATTAATTTCTTGCTTTTTCTACTGTGTAGTTACCTCCTTTCTTTGGTTATTTCCATTCATTATCTTTAAAAGCTTTATTTGTGGTAAGTTACTGTGTAAATTTCTTTTTGTCATGAAATACTTTGGTTTCTCCGTCTATGGTAATTGAGAGATTTGCTGGATATAGTAGTCTGAGTTGGCATTTTTGTTCCCTTAAGGTGTGTATGACATCTGCCCAGGCTCTTCTGGCTTTCATAATCTCTGGTGAGAAGTCCAGTGTAATTCTGATATGTCTACCTTTATGTTACTTGACCTTTTTCCCTTACTGCTTTTAATATTTTTTCTTTGTTTAGTACATTTGCTGTTTTAATTATTATGTGACAGGAGGAATTCCTTTTCTTGTCAAATCTATTGGAGTTCTGTAGGCTTCTTTTATGTTCATGGGCATCTCTTTCTTTAGGTTAGGAAAGTTTTCCTCTATAATTTTTTTGAAGACGTTTACTGGCCCCTTAAATTGGAAATCTTCACTCTCTTCTATACCTATAATCCTTAAGTTTGGTTTTCTCATTTTTTCCTGGATTTCCTGGATGTTTTTGGTCAGGAGCTTTTTGTATTTTTCATTTTTTTGACTGTTGTATCAATGTTTTCTATGGTATCCTCTGCATCCTAGATTCTCTCTTCTATCTCTTGTATTCTGCTGTTGATGCTTGGATCCATGACTCTTGACTTCTTTCCTAGGTTTTCTATGTCCCGAGTTGTTTCCGTTTGTGATTTATTTATTGTTTCTACCTCCATCTTTAGATCCTGGATGACTTTGTTCAATTCCTTCACCTGTTTTGTTGTGCTTTCCCTTAGTTCTTCAAGGGCTTCTCCCTCTTTATTTGTGTTCTCCTGTATTTCTTTAAGGGAGTTAGTTATGTCCTTCTTGAAGTCCTCCATTAGCATCATGAGCTGTGATTTTAAATCCAAAACTTGCTTTTCTGGTGTGTTGGGGTATCCAGGACTTGCTATTGTGGGAGAATTGGGTTTGGATGGAGCCATATTGCCTTGTTTTCTGTTAGTAACGTTCTTTTGTTTGCCTTTTGCCATCTGGTTATCTCTGGTGTCACTGGCTGGTGCTTGTCCTCCTGTGTGCCTGCAGGCCTATGTCAGCACCCCTGGGTGACTGGCTTTCCCCTGGTACAGACTGCTGTAGGGCTGCCCAGCTCCTGGTTGTAGGTCGGGCCCAGGTAGACTGAGTCCCAAGTGATCTTACACTCAGGTGTTCTCTGTGTTCCTGGCTGCAACAGCCTGCTCAGTGGCAGGAGAGAAGATATTGACCTCACCTTTTCGCAAGGGACTCAATGCCTAGCATATCTCCCGTAACAGACCAGGTGCACAGACAGCTTTGGCAGCGCTGCCCAACTCCTGGGTGCAGGTAGGGCCATGGCGGGCTGTGTTTCAAGTGATCTTCTAGTTAGTTGATCCCTGTGTACCTGTCTGCACCAGTCTACACAGTCACCATGGCAAAGATGGCGGCACCTCACCTCTAAACATGGGACTCCCTCTTACTGGAGAACTCCCTGCAGGGCAGATGTCCCCTGGCAGGGTAGGCGTTCAGATGACTGTGGTGCTGCTGAGCTCCTGCGTCCAGGTGGAGTCCTGGAAGGGCGTGTTCCAAGCCATCTTCTACTTGGGTGATCCCTGAGTACCTGTCTGCACCTGTCTACTCAGTCACAGTGGCAAAGATGGAGGCCTGATTTTCCTTTACTGTTGAAAACATTCTATCAATTGAATGTACAAAAGTCTGTTTTTCCATTCACCAGTTAAGGGGTGTCTTGGTTGTTTTGTTGTACTATTATAAATACGGCGCTTAGAAGTAAGTTCCTGTCTACAATCTTGACAGGTGCTATAGGAGTGCATAGGATATTGTCATAGGTCATAGATCATAGGTCAGCAGTGCTTTGTGAGGCCATTAGTTTCATAAGGGCCTTTCATTCATGAATGAGGGTTTAGCCTTTCTTACCATCACCTCATATAAGAAGAATCTTTCAGTTTGGTCTTAGACTTCAAAACTTCTAAAATTAAGAATTAAATTCCTGTTCTTTATAAATTATCCAGTGTCAGGAATTCTGTTATTGTAAGACAAATGAGTAGAGACAGGTATCGACTCTTTTTCATAATGACTACTATTTGTATTTACACTAGCAATGAGTAAGCATACCTTCAGTCTTTTATTCTTGATTGTTTGAATTGCTGGAGATTTGGGTTTAGTCAATCTGATGGGTGTGTAGTATTACTTACTTGTTTTACCACGTAATTTTATTAATAGCACACATAGAATCTTCTATTTTTATTTACTTTGGTGAGCTTACCAGAGACCAATTCATAAGAGGCATGGTTCACAGGGTATTTCTATTGAAAAGTCCTGGGGCTTTTGGATTACTCTGTGGCATTATGAGATGTCTTTATGTCATTTGAACAATGAGAGGATAGATTATACTTTCTTTCCTCTTCTTGCTTAATATGGCTCCAGAAACTAAGCCACCCAAACCAAAAGCATACATACGCTGGTCTCTCTGTCATGGCTCCCCCTACACACGTAGCAGAGGACTGCATTGTCTGGCTTCAGTAAAAAGGATGTGCTTAATTTTGTAGAAATTTGATGCCCCAGGGCAGGGGGATGCTAGCAGGGGTGAGGTGGGAATAAGTGGGTGGTTGGGCCCTCTCAGAAGCAAAGGTGAGGAGAATGGGGTGAAGAACTCATGGAAGTGGTAACCAGGAAGTGAGGCAACATTTGGGATGTAAATAAATAAAATAATTTAAAAAAATTGACGGCCTTTTTTCTCACATCATATATCCTGATTACAGTTCCTCTCCACCTACACTCCCATTCTGTCTCTCAATACAAAATAAGCAGGCTTTTAAGGGGCAATGATAAAAACATTTAATACACTTAATGATAATACAACTGAATATAATAAGAAAAAACAAAACCTGACATCAGAATAGGTAGAAAAAAAAAACAGAAGAAAAAGAGCCCAAGAAAAGGTACAAAGACACACTTACATGTTAGGTCTCAGAAAACTGGGACAAGTTTTACTGAGTCCTTGTGGCTCCTCCCAGCTCTCCCAGCATCACCCTGTCCCTGTGGCTCCGCCCAGCTCTCCCAGCATCACTCTGTCCCTGTGGCTCCTCCCAGCTCTCCCAGCATCAATCAGTCCCTGTGGCTCCGCCCAGCTCTCCCAGCATCACTCTGTCCCTGTGGCTCTGCCCAGCATCACTCAGTGGCTCCTCCCAGCTCTCCCAGCCTCACTCAGTCCCTGTGGCTCCTCCCAGCACTTCTCAACCTACCCCTTACTCTATACCTCTCTCTTCTATACACTGGGCTTCCATTTTCATTCCCGGAGCCTGATCTCTATATAACTTAGCCAGGCCATGCCAGTCTCTAGTCCTCTTGGCCCAAGCCACCTCTTCATTTATGGCTGCTCTCTTGCTCTCCCTCGCCCTTCCTCCACTCATGGTCCAGTTTAGGCTGCAGATCATGTTAATCCTGGACTTTTTGTTTTTTGTTTGTTTGTTTGTTTGCTTTTAAATGGAATTCCTGAGTGTGCGAATGAGGTAATAAGTGGGTTTTCCTTCAAAAGTGATCCTATATGTCACTTTCTCTTTTAAGCTCTGTGGCACAGGATCAGCTCCGGGTTCAGAAAGAAATCGGAAGGGTCCTGTCTCAGGCTGCTTCTCGGTTCCTGTGTCCTGAGGGCTCCAGGAGGGTCCCTCGGAGCAGAAGTGGTGCTCTTATCTGTGCTCACAGGCATGTCCACACACCTGGGAGACCAGCTCTCTCCTGTAGGTATTTGGGCATCATCTTTATCTCTATATCAGGAGGTGACCAGCATTTCTCTGTGCGAGACTATCTCCATACACTTTAAGGTACTGACTTCTCTAAAGCATCTCCTTTGATCAGTCTCTTGGAACATAATTGTTTTTTACATTGTTGAGCTTTGTTTTTCCTTTTTTCCTGTAACTATGGAAGATCCTTACATGTCAGAACTGAACCCTGAAGTCACCAGGAAAAAAAAGCTGGGGGGCGTTTTCAATAAATCTGTTAAGGAAACTTTATTTACTCTAGAAGTTAAAAACAAAAATCAAACATCCATGTATCACATAATTGATATTCTGCCTCTTGAATTCAGCTGAGATATCTCAGCAGAACAGTAATACATCCTTTCAGAGCTACTTAAGACTGACCATCATCCACATACTGGCCACTAAAAGCTGTCCTTATATTGTTAGGAGGTCGTTTGCTTAGTTTAGCCATCTCAGGAAAAAGATCAACCCTGCTGGCAGGATCAAAACTGAGTTCATGTTCCCAGGCCCTGGAACCCAAGTACCATCCTGCTTCTTCAGATATTTCATGTTTGTCTGTTAACCAGTAAAGGATGAAAAGAGGGAACATGCTATTATCACATTACTAAAGCCACACAAGTCATAAATGTGCTGCCTGTTTTGACTTAATAGGCTAAGTGCAGCTCGCCCTCTCCTTTGTTCCTTTATCACTCTAGATTCCAGGTCAGTGTTCAGGAGTGGACCTGACTACAAAATCTGACTCAAGAATTCTGAAACCAGGTGCTCTCATAAGGCTCAGTCACCAATGCCAACTTCTTTGTTTAACCCCTTGCGTCAAAATATGATTGGTCAGTGCAACAGTCTACCCCATTTCCCCTTGCTTTGTGTTCCCATCCTATAGCAATGTTGTACAATTTGTTTTTCAGAGACAGGGTTCAGATCCTGAACTGGACACTTCTTTGCCCTCACAGAAAATAAAGCTTGCATATTTCATCTTCAGGTGAGTTTTCTCTGGCTTCAACCCCAAAACCAACAATACCACTTGAAACAATCAAGTCAATGTTGTCTCCAGTCTTTTCTCTAGCTTTGAATCTTGTTTCTTTGATATATTTTACATTTTACAGTAATTGAAAGGCCAGAGACAGATTGGTGTTCTGGCTTCCCCATCTATGTTAAAGACACATATGTATCACCAACTATGGTTTAAATTTAAAAAAATATATATACTTCACACTAGAAAAAATTGTCCTTTGTTTTAGATAGAATCTGAGTCACATTGTGATTTGGGAAAAATATTGGTTTGTGATTAATACTCAGAAAAAACTGATCCACATTTAAGCAGGAGAGCTCCACTCATGCATAGAGTTGACATAAAATTATACAATTAGCTTCTAGCCTAATTATCCTTCTGTTTTTATCTGATGAAATGCAGGTGGTTTAAAGGATAAGTCCTCTTATCACCTAGAATTGCAGAATCTCATGCAAATCTGTAATGCTCTTCTGCTGACCTCTGCATTCTGAACAGTTACAGAATGATGGAAGAGACTCTCGCACCACATACACTTCTCAAACAGCTAGTTCTCAAATAGACTTGTACCAGTCAAAATGAGGGATGGGTATGCTATAATACCAGTCTCTGGTTTAGAAAGAGAGCCCTGATTACACTCTTTCCAAAATGGTTCTTTTCAGGGTTTAAGTACTCCTTTTTCCAATGTAGGATTCATATTCCAAGAACAAGGTCATTTGCTCACAGGGAAGAAGTCAATTACCCAATTACCACGGGTGGGATAATTTTAAGAGAGATAAAGCTAGCCTTGCAGGTCATGGGTTTCTAATCAGATCCTAATGGGTTCTTGGCAGGGCGTCACCCTCTGATTTTGTCAGTGATGGTACATATTGTCCCCAGAGCTGTTTGTTTTCTCATTTCTCTCTAACCTATAATTATGCCCCTAGAAACAATATCTTCCCAATAATAAATTTACATTATGAATCAGACTCCAATTGAGAGCACCATTCATAAATGTTCTCCTCCTGTTTGACTTCAAGAAGCATGTACTTGACCTGCAAGTGACAGGGAGGATATATTCAATTATATCTTCCCTGGTGTGCATCACTAATGATGTACCAGGATGGGTCCTTATTGGCTCACAGGAGTCTACAAACAAATCTATAAGAAAAGATACATTTCATAGTAAAGGAACTTCATAGTTTGATTTCAATAAAAGTGAAAATAAATAAATTTAAGATAAAAATACCCCTGATATATACAACAAAAATCAAAGAAATTTTTATAACTTTATTTAAATTAACTTTTAATTGCAACAATTTTCTTCTAATATTCCAGGTAAAAAGAAACAGAATGAGTTGAAAGAAAGTGTACCATATATGAGTGACAAAACCAGGTATAATTGAAGCATGCTCTAATAGAAACTAGAAGGATATTGTGGAGAGGACAAAAGAGTGCACGCAGAGCATTTATAAACACTAGTATTTTTACTCAAGAAAGAACCTCTGCATAAATGCCTCCCATTTTCAGCCTGAGCAGACACACTTTTTTTTCCAGTATTACAAGAAAAGGGTGCACGAAAGTTCAGACCTCCATGTTGCTCCCCGCAGATATCTGAGCTCCCACATTGGGGCTTTCTTATTGATGATCTTTAAACACCTTTCCTGAAGCTTCACCTCTACATTTGAACCTGAGATGCTGTTCTTGTAGATTTTCTCCTTTTCATGATTTAATTCCATTGATTTTCTTTCTGTCTTTTGGTCTTGAGCACATATTACTGACATATTTTTCAAAATTTTTAAAACCAAAACACGTTGTGAGTACCCTTAGTATCTCCCCCAGTTCTTTCTTTCTCCTGTAAAGCAAAATCTGTGGAAAGTGTATTCTGATTACCTTTTTCCTTCTCCTCTGCTCTTTAAAATCTGTGTACCTATGCACTCACAGTCACACTCACCCTCCTCTGAAACATTTCAGGTTAAAGCTACCAATGATTTGCACTTTGCTAATAATTTTTTTTAATATTTCATTTATTTGTAGGGGAGAGACATACAATCCACAGAGCCTGTGTAGAGGAGAGAGAAGTCTTCTTTAACTCTTTTTTGTACACACACACACACACACTCACACACACATCTGCATGTATATTTGTGTGTATATATATATATATTTTTGTGTATACATGTATGAATATATATACATATGTAAGTACACACACATATATATTCTCTATATAATGTATGAAATTATCAGGACACTGCCAAGAATGTTGTCTGTGGTTCAAAATATTTTTCAGAGTGAAAATACCTGCATATGTTCCTAGGAATCTCATAAGTTTGATTAAAGCACCAAATGCAAATATTTTCTATTTTAATTCTATTGTTAAGTGCGAAATATTCCTAATTATTTGAAAAGGTGATTACAGTTTTGCCTCCAGTCAGGTTTGCTTTCTTTAATAAATCCAGTAGAGTATTGATATAAATTATTATTGGGTAAAGTTTCTTGAATTATAACGCATATACTTTCTAATTCATTCCACTTTGATTTTATTAATCTAATAAACATTGCAATGACATCCATAGTTTTTTTCCTTGAAGCAATATTGGCTAACAATTATAACTTCAGCACTGTGGGAGGATAGAACAAGATGACTTTTTAAATTTTAGAGCAACCTGGGATACAAAGTGAAACTTTGTCTAAAAACTAAACAAACAAACAAAACAAAAAAACAAAATAAAGAAACAAACACAAACCAAACAAAAAAAGATTACAAAACCCAACCAATCAAACAAACAAAAAACCCAACCACACACACACACACACACACACACACACACGCACACAAGCAAACAAGAATGTGTCTCTAAAAATCCAAGTTAATACAATGTGATTATAGAATTTCAAATTATTATTGCATCATCATAAGTTTTACAGTTACTCTAAATTTGTGTATATAATATATGTAGTTCTCTGCCATCAAAATTTAATTTGGATGGATACAAGTTTTAAGATAATATGAGTGCCATTATGAGTTATATGTGACCTGTGCCAGTTCCAAATTTTGTTTTATTCCAAAGGTTTGTTAATTAGATCTGAGCTGGTTTCTATCTCTCAAAATACCCCATCTTACCCAAACAATTATCTTGACTCAAATGTAGGACATTTTAACTTGCATTTACAAAAATATAAATAAAAATGTTAAATGTTCTCTCTTCAACAGACATTCATTCCAAACACCCTCTGATGTTATTTACAAAATCAAGGATCATTAGAATTTCAGTAACTAATTTTTTTGTTTACAGCATCTATCCAACCTTGAAAAAGTCAGACACTATCTTTTTTTTTTTCACTTGAACCAATGACTAAGACCTGCCTCTATTCTTGGAACATTGCTAGAAACTGGTACCTTAGGGAATCTATACCACATGCTAAAACAATTGGCAGTGGAAATAATCTGTGTAAATTGTGGTCTACTAGCACTTCAGATGAAGTTAGGAAAGACACTATTATCCACTCCAATTATACCCTAGAGATGGTAAAGAGATTTTCTTTATCTCAAACAAATTCCAATGGGAATTCACAAAATATTTTATCCTTGAGTGGGTTGTTGATGTTATTCTCATTATACCCATGCTTTAAGAAATTTTTTTTTCTTTTCCTGGCTTATAATACTTTTTGTCATAAATGAATGCTGATTTTTTTTCAAGATTTCATCTAAGAAAACATTTCTAATTTACAATAGTCTTACAAATCTTCTATAAAAATAATGCTTTAATTTAAAAAATTTTTGTCATTTTAAAAATGAGATTGTGTTCCCTTCATTTATGTGAGTGCAGCTCATGTATGTCTAGTGCCCTCAGAGGCCGTGAGACAGCATCAGGTTCTCTGGAACTGGAATTACAGGTGGTTATTAATCATTGTGTGGGTGTTGGAATCTGAACTCAGATTTTACAGATAAGTTAACTACTGTTATCAGAATTGTGAGGAGTGCCTTCATCATCACCAGATGATACAGGGGAAACTGTGGTCCCCTCTTGAGGTCCTTAGTTTTAGTAATAAAATTGTTTACAAATGGACCCAAATGGAAACTCAAGAAAACTTTTATTAGAGTTTCAAAGGAATTAAAACAAACAAACACAAGACATAGCAGACAAACTGCAAATTTTAACAGTTATCCAGAGGAGAATACAGTAGAGAAATAAAAAAAGTCACGCGATTTCGTCTGCAATGGAGGACAGCCACATGGCAGAGAAGGAGGTAGCAGAGGAGTTAAGCCTTAAATTTCAGAAAACACATGTTAAGGAAAGCATCCTTAGTAAAAAAAGGGAAAATTATGCTTTTTTGAATAATACAAAAAGGTGAGCAGATTTAAGATGTCTCGTGGCTGCGGCCCTGTAAAATACCACGCTAATGTTGGGAATTCTGGCAAAATAAATTGCACCATATAGTTAAAAGACTATTCTTCCTTCCTGTCACTGCAATAGGGCTTGAGGAAAGCTCATCATCCTAGGGCTGATCCCATGGGCAGGTAATCGGCCCGGACCAACTGGTCTATTAGGTCTCTATTCAGGCTAGAGACTGCATTCTCTTAACTGGGATTCTTCACTAAGGGGCCTTGTTTACCTTGCTAATACATTGCTGTATTTGAATGAGTTTATTTTCTAATGCAAAACTTACTTCTTTCTGAGTTAGGACTATGTATTTAAACCCGTAACTATGACGAAAGTACATTAATAGACTAGTCAAGTGTCAAAATGTATGTACATTCTTTAAATAAACCATACTTGTTATTTTTCCTCATAGAAAATGCTGAATCTCATTTGATTTTGTGTATCTTAGGATTTTATATCTTGATACAAAAAAACCATTAATCTTGGATTTATTTTCTCCTGTTTCCACCTCACTGAGTACTAGCAAAGATTGGAAAATGCTTCTTTCTTGTTTGTGTGAATTTTTGTGGATTTTATGTTGTTGGTTTCTAAATGATCTCCATAGAGCCAATTTATTTGATTTTGCAAATGTATAGTATTTATAGTTGTTTATAACTATAGTATACTTTAAAGTTTCCTTCATTTAAAGTATGTTCTTTCATTTTATCAATATTACTTAGTCAAATCTCATTGTTTTCAGATTCTACATAGCATGACTTATAGCTCTGAGCCAAGTGAGAAGGTATAAACGGGAAGAGCTAAAATTTGGAGCAGAATAAACAGTTTAAAATACTTACAAAGATGAGACAGTACAGGACCAAGGGGGATTAATGAGAATGGTTTTAATCTAAGCAGCTGCTGTTATGTACAAGTGAAATTAGAGGGGCTGGAAGGGACTCCTTGAAGAAAACGGTCTTTCTCATTTCAGGTGAATATAATTTGGGAGGTTAGGCAATGAGAAAATCAACAATTACTAAAGCCGCTCCATACCGGTGAGCTCCAGGTTCTTTATCTCATAAACTTGAAAGATAATTTGAAGGATGAGTCTCGGAAGGAAGTTTATTACAGTTGAGAGCTGAAGGGAAGTGAAGCAAGCGGAGCTCCTCTGTACCAGGCATAGTTCCCAAGGACAGGCTGCCACCAAAGGTCCCCACCTAGGCATTAAGATGGCTTTACTGAGTGCCACACCGCACAGGTAAAGGAGGTCACTCAGAGACCTGATGTCTACATAGCCCACCTGTAGGGGAAGGCACTACTATGTGCAAATATGTGTGGACAGATGGAAAAGAAGAGAGGCATAACAGTATGAGCATTATGAAGAGAGTTGGATCTGAAAATGCAAGTGTAGAGAGGAACAGGGTATTTTAAGTAACCAGCTTCACCACTTGAGGCCTTCGTGAAGTCAGAACCGGTGCTGTCACTGAGGACCCTGTCTGGGTCAGTGGCCATGCAGCAGCAGGGGTCAGGTGTTGAAATCTATGCCTCACATTACCACTGTTGATCATAGGGACATCACTGATCTGGGCAGCTAACTGAGACCATAAATTGTTGTCCAAAGGCTGTGCAGAACTAGTCCTGCTCATCACTGGCTGTGGTACTCTGGAGAACTGGTCCCACCTCTCACTAGAGGCAGAACTCAGGAGAGTTGGTCCTGCACCTGGACTGGACAGCATAGTAGAACTGGTCCTGGTGGAGGATGTACAGTAGAGCCAGTGTGAGCTTGAGAAAGCTGGCCCTGACCCTCATCTGTCGTGAGGTGGAGTGGGCATGGGGTGATGCTCTCTCTGCTCCTCCCTCACCACCTTCCATAGTTGGGAGAGCTGGCCCTGAGATCATGAGAGTGAGAGACGTATCTCTGTCCCTAGCTAGCTATAGCACTCAGGAGAAGAGGCCCTGAAAGTTGCCCGGGGAACACAGTGGAGTTAACCCCAACAGAGTGAGAGTAGGGGAGCTGATTCTGCTCCTAGATCGCTGCAGCACTTGGGAGAGTGGGCCCTGAGCCTTGACTGGGAAGCAAAGTGGAGTGGGACTGGAGGTGTGGGTGCAGGTGGGCTGGCCTCGAGGGCATGACATCCGGAGAATTGACCGCCTCTTGTAGGTGGCAGCATTGGGTGGGCTAGCCAGAGAAGTGCCAGAGAGCTGACCCCAGTGATGAGAAGGTTGACCAATTCAGTTACCATCTAGGTCAAAATCTAGGGTTTTAACTTGGCCCACCCACGCAGAAATCTACATCATCGGTGAACTGTTGATCCAAAGCTACAGGATCTCCAAGATACACGGCAACAACAGGAAAATGAAGAGGAGTTCCGGGGAGAATCCAATATTGGTGATATGAAAGAATCCAGTGTTTCGGTGAGTTTTTTTCTACATTCGCTTTGTTCTCCTGGCAGGCCTTGCTTACAGACACCTGCCCAGGGAATCTGGATCCGTGAATGAAAGTCTCACACACACACACACACACACACACACACACACACACACACACACACACACTAGCTTATTTTTAACTTGCCTTACTATCTCATTGCTTGGGCACTTCGAAGGCTTCCTCTGCTAGCATGCGCTTCCCTCTGATACTCCTGGCCAAACACCTTCTCAATGTACTTTTAATTTTGCTGTCCTGTTACCTCTGTGAAGTCCATTGGTCTTTGCTGCCCAAGATACTTCTAGGCAGTCCTTCCGGGAACCACTTTCCCTTTACTCCTACGCTTTGGATGATCTCTGCTCTGCAGCTCTAAATTTGTTCTGTCCGCCTCTCCCGGATCATGGTGATTCTCTTTCTTCTTCCTCCTACATCTCAGCCCAACTCTAAGGGTCCTGACCAGTCTCCCTTTGCCCAGCCATTGGCTACAGGGCAAATCTTTACTGCCAATCAATAAATCCATCTGGGGGCAGGCTTCCTTTAGCCTGGGTGCAGACAGGTGTTTTGGGGTAACACAGCTAGCAAGAGAACATTATAAACACTAAAATTCAGAAATCTTAAACCAGACCAATGACGCATTGCAACGAACATTTGCAAGTGAAGATGTGTGGACTGAGGGGTATGTATACTGTGGACACACTGTAAGAGACTGCAGTTTTCATGACAACATGTTTTCTCTCATTTTTTTTTGTTTGTTTGTTTTTGGGTTTTTTTTGTTTTTTAAATTTTGTGTCTTTGTTTCTATTTTCTTTTTAGTGGGAAGTTACAAGGGAGAAGGATGGATATGAAGAGGCAGGGATATGAGTGGGCCTGGGGTGCATTATGTGAAATTCGAAGAATCAAGAGGAAATAAAAGAAGAAAGAAAGAAAAAGAAACCCACTTGACTCTTTACTAGATTAAGGCAGGAGAATGAAGTGGTTCATCCAGTTGTCTCACCTAGGTGTTCATGCACAGCCCCATCCCAGTAACTAGACTTGAGTTTCAGATATACATTCCAGATCTAATGAACTATCTGATCACACAGAGAGTCCAGGAAACTCTTGCTGTGTAAAATCAGAAGAAAGACACAATCCAGAATAATATAAACAAGTTTTGGGGGTTTTCTTTTTCTTTTTCTTTTTTTTTTTTATAAAAATAAAATTTTATTTTATTTATTTATTTATTTTTATTTCTGACCTCTTGCTTGGTCAGAAGTGCTGAGAGAACACTGGATATTTTTGGCTTCTAACAAGGACAGAACTGGTTATCAAGGACAAGAAGTACAAGTGCTTGTTTTTGAGCTCCTGGACAAGAAACTGCCTGACTCATTTGTTTCTTCTGCTCTCATCAGAATTAATATTCTAGGGTGGTTATTAACAAAATCATTACACGTTAATAAAATAACCAAGGTCATGTATATCTATATATCATGAACCACAAGTTTAGAATTTGTGAAAAATAAAAATTTCCAAAAAATAAGAAGTACTTTCCGGTTTAAAGCAAAAATTTAATAAGACATTTAGAGACTATATCATCAAAAGGCATCCAGTTATTTGTATTCAGCTTACATACAGAAAAATAACCTGGGTGACATATAAAATTAACTATATCCTCTACTGTTGATTAAATGAACCCTTAGCATAAAAAAATCACAGCAGGAACAGAGATCATAAATTTGGGGATAAATAATAATTTTATAATGGCTTTGAGCACCTGATTCCATCTCATCAAATTTCCATGTGTAGAACTTGCTGAATTGAAGCCACTGTATGTATATGTGTATACACACACACACACACACACACACACATATTCATACAAATTCATACAAATGTTTGATGCTTAAGGGAACACTGTTGATTGTTCAACCATTAAGAATACATCCTGTTTTTAGAGAGTTGTAGTTCCTATCACCAAAGTCACATGGCTTACAACTGCCTGTATCTCCAACTGCAGAGATCTTTTTTTTTTTTTTCTGGCCACCACTGGCACTGAGCTCATGTGAACAACCCTGCACACCACCACACATTGTTAAAATCAAAGTTAATATCACTTTAAAATGGACTCTACTTAGCAGTTGTGTTGTCAATAATGAAGCATAAGATATTTGTGTTTGCAATGTGAACTTAGAGTCCTACCAGCAAAATAAGATAACCCTCTATCTTTTATAAGGTTTCGATTCATCAAGTTCTACACATAGAAATCCGATGAGGTAAGATCAGGTGCTCAAAGGAAGTATAAAATATGATTTATCCCCAAGCTTATGATCTTTGGTCCTGCTGTGATCTCTGTTAGGGTTTCATTTCATCAACAAGAGAGAGTGATGGTTAATTTTATATGTCAACTTCACTGGACTCTGTAAGGCCCAGATATCTAATAAAACATTATCTCTTTGTCTGTAAAGGGATTTTCCAAAAAGATTGGAATTTGATGCAGGAGAGTCAATAAAAAGATCAGTCTTCTTCAAAGTGGATAGGCATCCTTCAGTTCCTTAAACTGAGTCGAACAAAAGGGGAGATGGAAAAATTCACTCTTTCTGAACTGGGGCATCCATCTTCTTTGCTTTGAGACAGGAGTAGTATTGGTTCTCAGGTCCTTAGACTTATTCCCAGATTTACACTATCAGCAAAACCTGATCTCACCTTATCAGATTCCCATGTGTAGAACTTGATGAATCGAAACCTTATAAAAGATAGAGGATTATCTTCTTTTGCTGGTAGGATTCTAAGTTCATATTTAAACACAAATATTTAATGCTTCATATATATATGTGATCTTCACTGGGATCCTAACAGTATTGTTTCTCTGGAAAACCCTAAGACAAGGGAGATGATGCAGGGCCCAATTTTTCATTCCTCCACATATAACCCCAGGACACATGGCTTCTCCTGAGTTCTTTGGTTTGCTCATTTGAGTTTAACATGCTGACTTTCAACCAGCCAGTGGTACTGCCATAAACTCTTTGTGATGCCTGGCAACATATCTCTACAGAATATCCACAGAGATGGGACCAGGTAATGTAAAGAAGTGCCTAGAGAAACACTAGAAGAAGTATCTAGTGAGTTCAGAATATGCCTCATAGGGATAAAGAAAGAATATGCATTCCTAGTTGGTTTGTATATATTATCCTGAATAAACTACATGTCCATATCCTTTCTACAGGTAAGTAAACTGCACCTCTGAGAGGCTGAGTGATGTGTCAGTTAGTTGCTGACAGAACACTGATTTAAACTAAAGTCGATCGACCTTCTAATTTTCACCATGCCTTATGTTACCCTGCCAGGAGCCAAGGAGAATTTACTTAGTCAGGAGATTGCTTGCAAAATGAGCTGGTGTGGTTCAGTGGGCCCCAAGGACCTAGAGGCCTGTGTAATGGAAGATTCTTTGTGAACCACTGCAAATTTTCCAAACAGCTCCCCAACCTCTGAAAAAGTTATTCAATTTCTTTCTGGGCAAGGTTTGTATGAGTGTATGTGTTCATTGACAGATTGTTAAAGATTTGAACCCAAAATAAAAATCAGGTTATTAACAGCTTCCAGAAAGAAAGAATGAAAGGAAGGAAGGAAGAAAGAAAGATAAAAAGGAAAGAGAGAAAGAAAGAAAGAAAGAAAGAAAGAAAGAAAGAAAGAAAGAAAGAAAGAAAGAAAAGAGGAAGGAAAGAAAGAACAAAAGAGAATAAGCTCAGTGTGTCATATACCTCTCATTTTCTCAGCTAAGGAGACCCTAAGATATAATTCTACATGCTTTTGGTCATGTAAATTCATTTTAACCATCAGTATTGACTGCTTCAGTAATCTACTAGAGCTAAGGGAAAACTAGTGAAGGGCTAGCTTTAAGGGACAAACAAGGAGGTAGTTTGGCATGAGGATAACCACTAGGTGAGGCAGGAAAATGAATGGTAAATAGCATGCCTCAGCAAGCTCACTGCCTTGAAGAGTTCTGGTTGCAACACAAAAAAGGGGGATGGATAGGATGGAGATGAATAGAAACCAAAGGGCTAAAGGGGAGGATACTGAAAATGGTGAGGTCAGTATAAAATAGTTATGAAGACAGAAAAATTACTAGGATAAATAGGGATAGCCTTTAAGTAGTAGACAAATTACCAATATGTCTGTCAGAGTTTTAATCACTCTGACAAACACTAAAGACAGCTAATTGAAAGAAGGGAAGGTTTGTTGAAGTTTCAGACTCCATTTATTTCCCTAAAAGCCCTTTACTTTGTAGTACTCAGAAATCAAAGAGAAGAAGGTAATCAGAAGGGACTGAGGAATGAGTTATTCAAAGGTCTGTCTCTGTTGGTCTCTAACTAGGCCCAACCTGCTAAAGTTTCTAGAACTTCTCACAAGTAGAGCCACCAGCTAGGGAGCAAGACTTAACACTTGAACATGTGGGGTAAATTTCATATTCAAATCAGATCACTAAGATACTAAAACTATTGTTAAACTCCTACAATTCCTGTCAGAAATAGGATAAGGATATCTATTGTTTCCTGAGTTAGTCCTGTTTGAGGCATTGTGCTATGCCTTGGCATGCACTGTCAAATCTGTTGCATTCAGTGTCCTTTAAGCTGCTTTGGTACCTGAATGGTAATGAACACCATTACAACTGGTCTAAGATTTGACCTTGATGCTACCAAAATTTATTCCTGAGTGAGCTTACTTCCTGAGACATGCTTGCAAATCTACACCATCTGATGCATAGAAGCATATTTCCATTTCTAAAGCCTAAATCTCTTCCCATACTGGGAATTGGTAACTTAAAAGCAAAGTAAATCAATGCGTAAGAGTCCAATTGGTTGTTCTCACTGTTCCCAACATGAGTAATGAATCAGTTAAATCCTTCACTGTCTCAAGAAACCACCATCTGTTCTTGCCTTTAATGGATGTAAGAGATATTTCAAGAATTTCCAACGGGAAATCATCCTGGTGTTTGTGGAAACCAGCTGGTAGATTAGTGGGTCAGCTAAGCAGATGGTATCAGAGCAATTCGGCATCTTGGGCAGCTGTTGCCCAACCTGGAAAAGTGACCATTTCCTCCACTGCCCGAAAAACATATCTGCCAGCACATCTCAAACTCCCAGTATTATCATGTGAAATAAAGTTTATTCTGGAGATGGGATCTGGCAAAGGGGAAATGAATGAGGCAGGAGATGCAGTGCATTCTTCAAATTCTAGTCTTCCTACAGAGGATAAATTAGGCAGCAGGACACAGAGGACACAGGCAAATCTGAGAAAAGCAAATCCAACTTTGTCAACTAACCAGGAGCTTCAGATGACAAGCTTGCACCATGCTAGAGTTATTCTGACGCTGTGAAAGTCACAGATTTAACTAGCATGTAAGACAATTCCACTTTTATAGAACTTTCTACTTTTTGAAAGTCATCCTACATGCATTATGCATGTGCATATGTGCACACTCATATGTGTGAATATGGCTTCATGCATGCTACTTTGCCCATGTCATAATCACAGAACAATTTGGAGTGTGGTTTCTGTCTCTCACATTATTTTAGAATAGGACTCTGTTCTTTACGTCTGCATTCACCAGGCTAACTTGTCCAAGATCTTGTGGGGATTCTCCTGTCTCTTATGTGCCACCTAAGTATTGGTTTATAGTTGTGTGCCACCACAAGTTCTCATGTGATTTACAGAGGTTCTACATATCTAAAGTCATTTGCTCCAGCTTGAACAATATGTGCCTTACCCAGTGAGCTAGGTATTTAACCTTGAAGTGTTAGTATTTGAAGATAAGGTGTATGCCATATTTATGTTGTGTCATTTTTTTCATTTTCCTTTTTGTTTTTATTGCATATTTTCTTTATTTACATTTCAAATGCTGTCTCCTTTCAGAGTTTCCTCCCCAGAAACACCCTTATCACCTCCCCCCCCCGCCCCTGCTCCTATGAGGGTGTTCCACCACCCATGAACCCAGTCCTGCCTCCCCGCCCTGCCATTCCTCTACACTGGGGCATCAAGCCTTCACAGGATCAAGGGCCTCTCCTCCCATTGATGCCCAACAATGCCATCCTCTGCTACATATGTGGCTGAAGCCATGGGTCCCTCCATGTGTACTCTTTGATTGATGGTTTAGTCCCCTTCAGCTCATTCAGTCCTTTCTCTAACTCCTCCATTGGAGACTCCATACTCAGTTCAGTGGTTGGCTGTGAGCATCTGCTTCTGTATTTCTCAGGCTCTGGCAGAGCTTCTCAGGAGACAGCTATATCAGGCTCCTGTCAGCATGCACTTCTTGGTATCTACAATAGTTTCTGGGTGTAGTGACTGTATATGGGATGGATCCCCAGGTGGGGCAGTCTCTGGATGACCTTTCCTTCAATCTCTGCTCCATGTTGTGTCATTTCTTGACTCTGCAGTGTTAAGTAGGACACATTTCTTGACCCAATACTGGTTATAAATCATGATTTAAAAAAAAAATCTATAAATATTTACATTAATCCCTATTAGCAATTCTTTGGCAGTTTTGATACTAGGGACAATTATGAAATAAAGCTATAATTCACCAGATTCACTACATAGTTTTCTCATTTTGTTATGCTATCTCACTTTTAACATTTGTCTGACTCTTGGATGTCATGCTTATTGCATGGAATCATTGCTCTCCTTTCCCTGTTTCCTCCACAGATATGAGGAATCACAGAATGAGAACAGATTAAATAATTGATCTTATAATGAGTGAATCATATCAATGGTGGTATTGTGGAAAACCTTAGGGAACTCCATATCCTAGGATAATATTATTCTAGACTTCTAGAGAAGTTGGGCTTCTTTCCTAGTTTCTTATTCTCATCACTAGAATAATTTACAATTGGACTTAGAGGAAGTTCAAGGACAACTTTATTAGCAGATGAGAGAAAACAGAAGGGCAGGTAAACTACTAAGTTTGTACCTACCCAGAAGAAGTGAATGAAAAGGAAGAGATTAAACCATGTTATTTGTATGTAGCTATTTGGTAGAAGATAGGTTCATATGTGATAGACAGCTTCAGAGAAAAGGTGAGAAACCATAGAATGTCAAGAGAAGCATACTAAGACTTCCATCAGTATTGGACACCAAAATATACTGAGAAATTGTGACTTAGGATACAGAAAGCAGACAGCATGGCAAAGGCACCGCGCTACTGACTGATAAAACTTTTACAGAGGAGAGTGTTGCTAGGAAAGATAAGCACATATCATTAAGGGAATAATTATTCCTCCCATCTCCTTAACATGACTTAGGTGAATCAGCCTTCATGAAGGGTGGTCTCAGTGCCAGCTGGCTGACAGGCCCACTTGGGTTGACACTTAAGGGAGGAGGTAATACTATATAATTTTCTCATTTTGGAACATACCAGAATGCTGCATCTTCACTGAAGGCCAGAGATAGAGTCCATTCTTTATAGAAGAAAGTAGCTTTCCCTTAATGGGCCTCAGCAGAGCCCTAATAGTGGCCTACAACACAGCTGTAACAACAAGTTAAAAGGAAGAGGCAGGTGTGCCTGAAAAACCAGGAAAGACCAGTCTAATGAAGGATAGATAGTGAAAATCTACACAGCAAATACTTCAAAAGTTTCTTATGAAATAACATGGTGTCCCCTCCCCCCAAAAATAACCTTCCACTAAACCAAGTAAGAGCCTGTAAATCAAGTAAGACTACAAACTAAAAACAAAACCATGGTTTGGTTTTCAGAAAATAACACACCATTAATGGAGAGAGTAGGGAATAAACAAGAGAGCAGAAATAAAATTACCCTGTTAGGAATTCTTATAAGCACTCAGATTATGACAATCTCAGATTACTAGCCTTATGATTTTATATCCTGACATGAAACATATGCAGCCATTGTGTGACTCAAGATTTAGGTCCTATGCAGACTGGATCAGGTTCAACCATTGCATCCCCCCCCTTTTTTTGGTTCATTTTGTTGTTTTGGTTTTGGTTTTGGTTTTGGTTTTGGTTTGTTTTTTGTGTAAGACCTGAGTTTGCATGGCTCCAATTTGCACGGCAGGGATTGCTCAGATGGAAATGACATTCACAGTGTCTCATGCTAACTTCTCACAATTACATACTAGCCCAGTCTTCATGTGGTATGAATCACATGTCAGTATATTATGCACAAAGAAAATTTTGACAAACGGAGATTCTTTAAAAAGCCCTTACAAAAACAACTTATGAAAGTGTTCGTTTTAGCTCATAAGTTCATGTGGAAGTACATAATGTGGGAAAATCCAGGTGGCAGGAACATTGAGGAGCTGGACACATCCATATTTGAGAGCAAAAAAGGAAACCTTACAGTCAGAAAAGATTTTCCACTCAACCTCCACAGGCCAAACCCAGTGTAGATTACTTCTGGGTTGTGTCAAGTAAACCACTAAGTATCACAGAAATGACACAAAGATCAGTGACAATGCCCAGTTCTGTTGCTTGCATTTCCTAAGTGTCTAGATCTCATAGATCCATTTGGGAGCATAGTGGCTTGTAATACAGAAGGGAGAATATTTTACCCGTCCAATTCAGAATATGAAAAATAGTTACATTTTAAATTCAGGAAAATATATTATGATTTTTTTAAATTTAAAGATAAAAGGTGTTTAAGGAAGTTGTTTATATTCTCATTTACCACAAATAACAGGGCCTATTAATAGGTCATCTGATTTGGGGCCTCTTTTTTTAATGAAAAAGGAAGTAAAAACATTTTATGATAAAATTAAAGATTTACATGGAAAATGTTTCTGACAAAATTGAAGAAGCATATAGAAAAACACATTAAGATTGACAATTTTCATGGAAAATTAAAGAGTAAAATGGTAGAAATAAAAACATTACTAAATTAATTGAAAAACGAAGTAGAAACATTTTATGATAGAATTGAATATTTACATGGGAAATATTTCTAAACAGACTGAGAAACCTCTGTAGTGGTGGGAAAGAAAAGCTGAGCTAGATCATTGTGGAATGGCAGGGACTCAGCAGGCTACCAGAAGAAAGGATCAGGTCATTTTCCTGTCAGGGACCAACAAAAGGCTACACTCTGGGTGGTAGCTTTCAAGGAAGAGATAAAGGGCTGAGTGTTTATTGAGCATAGCAGAGAGAAGGCCTGCAGGCTACATCCAGGCCTCCGACTGGCCAGATGGTACTGCAGGCTTGAGTCAGCAAGACTACTGCTGGCTGGCAGAGAATAGGGTCATGACATTTGGGAGGCTCAATCTGGGAAGTGCCTGGAGATATATGGGCTTCAGTCATGGGAGGTTTTAAAACCATTGGATTTGATTTTTTTTTTTTTTTGGTGTGAGTTTACTAATAGCATCTGCTTTGTCAACAAGTAGACTAGAAGGGATTTGCCTCAGTGACAAACCACACTTCCTTAAAATATACAGTCAGCATTCACTTGCTTCTTTGTAGTAGTATACAGATGGTGTTGAAGTAGCTTCCCTCTAACCAGCTAACAGCCCTTGTATCCTGTATCCTGTATAGATACTTACACTTGTGTTTTGCTTGATTTTGTTTGTTTTATTCAGTGTGTTATAAGCTTGGTGAAAAATATTGCCCTTCACTGGGAACTACAGTAAAACACGTACTTACTTAGGTTAGGAGAAAATCAAATAATGATGATTTTTTTTCTCTGCCACATATGCTCATTGTTCTCATTGCCTCAACTATATTCATTTTGCAAAGAATATTTCCATGACCTCTCCATCCAGAAACTCCAGCCAAAGCGGCAGCTGCAGTTACTTAAGACAAATAGATTGCTTCAGGCACGGGCATCCGACCCAAGCTGAATCAATCAGATGGAGCTGATAATTTAGGTTAATTGACTGCTTATCCAGTCCAATTGCTCTCTCCTATGGAGTTGAATGGAAGTGTCTTGGTAAGAAAATTTTCTTACCAAAAGGGCTAAGAGAAGTGCTTGGAGTTAGGATCTCAGAAAAACATAGACTGTGTGAAGTTGTGCATACCTACCATCCTATATACTTGCAAGGCTGAGGCTGGAAGGTTGAAAGTTCTAGCTCAGTCTTGATAGCATAGTGAGACCCTGTCTCCAAAACTTTGATGACATTCTAATCATTCAATCCATCATAGAATATGGGTGGGACTTTTTCTTCTGTGCACGTCAGTTCATATGAAATTGTAATTTCCGTAAGCCACATTGCTACTCCCCAGAGACAGGACATGGAATATAGATTGAATGTGCTTGACTCTGAGGCCAGCTGTTTTTCTTTTTTTTTAATTAGATATTTTATTTACATTTCAAATGTTATTCCCTTTCCTGGTTTCCCCTCCAAAACCTTCTTATCCCAGCCCACCTCCCCCTGCTCACCAACCCACTCACTTCTGCTTCCCTGTTCTGGCATTCCCCTACACTGGTGCATCCAGCCTTCTTAGGACCAAGGGCCTCTCCTCCCTTTGATGTCCAACAACACCATCCTCTGATATACAAGCAGCTGGTGCCATGGGTCCTTCCATGTGTACTCTTTGGTTGGTGGTTTAGTCCCTGGGAGCTTTGGGGTTACTGGTTGGTTCATATTGTTGTTCCTCCTATGGGGCTGCAAACCCCTTCAGCTCCTTCTGTCCTTTCTCTAGCTCCTCCATTGGGGACCTTGTGCTCAGTCCAGTTATTGGCTGAGAACATTACCCTCTGTATTTGTCAGGTACTGGCAGAGCCTCTCAGGAGACAGCTATATCAGGCTCCTGTCAGCAAGCGCTTGTTGGTGTCCACACTAATGTCTGGATTTGGTGACTGTATATGTGATAGAAACCCAGGTTTGGCAGTCTCTGGATGATCTTTTCTTCAGTCTCTACTCCACACTTTGTCTTTGTATCTCCTCCCATGAGTATTTTGTTCCCCCTTCTAAGAAGGACCAAAGTATTCATACTTTGGTTTTCCTTCTTCTTAAGCTTCGTTTGGTCTGTGACTTGTATCTTGGGTATACTGAGCTTCTGGGCTAATATTTACTTATCAGTGAGTGGATATCATGTGTGTTCTTTTGTGATTGGGTTACCTCACTCAGGATATTTTCTAGTTCCATCCATTTGCCTAAGAATTTCACGAATTCATTGTTTTTTAGTAGCTAAGGAGTATTCCATTGTGTAAATGAACCACATTTTCAGTATCCATTCCTCTGTTGAGAGACATCTGGATTCTTTTCAGCTTCTGGCTATTAAATAAGGTGCTATGAACATAGTGGAGCATGTCCTTCTTACATGTTGGAGAATCTTCTGGTACAACCACTCTGGAAATAAGTTTGGTGTTTCCTCAGAAAATTAAACATAGTACTACCGGAGGACCCTGCTATACCACTCCTGGGCATAAACCTATTGTTTTTTCTTAATGAAGATATTCTCTTCTCTCTTAGTCCTGCAGCAGCCATCACAGAAACCTCACCACTCACATTTATAAACTCCCTATGTTAGCTAGCTGTCTAGGGATAAACCTGAGGTATAGGAAAAGGAAACTTGAGCCTTGCTATAGGAATTGGAAAGTCCCCCATAGGCTCATGTATTTGAACACTTGAGGCCTAGCTGGTAGTAACATATGGGGATGTTTAGGAGATATTGTCTTGTTTAAGGAAGTATATCACATTAAATGTTAAACACTATTTCCAGTTGTTTTCTCTGCTTTGTGTTTGGAGTTTAAAATATACGCTCTCAGTTTCCTGTTCCTGCTCCAATGTCTACTGTTTGATAATATGGCTGCTCTTCCATCACGGTCTCTGATCACCCTGAAAATGCAAGCCCAAATCAACCTTTCTTCCAATATGTTGCCTTGGTCATGGTGTTTTATCACAGCAACAGAAAAGTAGCTAATACATTTGCTATGGCTGATTTCCCCTCTCAGAACAGTAAGTGACCCACAGGAACAAAGAGTATTAGAACCAAAGAAAGCCCAGAGTATTTTAAAGCCACCACTGATTATTGTTTATGATTTAGTGAATAGAATAATATTCCTGGATATTGTGCATTTTCTTGTCTGGTATCACCAGCATTGCTTCTGTCTCAGATGCCCCCTCCCCTCTCACACATGTTATCTCTGGAACTGAGTAATTGAATTCTATTTTCCCCAACCAGTTCTTCCAAAAGTAAAAGGCTATGGCTTTGAAGAATGTTGAGTTTCAGGATCTACATGTAGGAGAACTCCATTTGACTTAAAGCATTCAGTCAAAAAGATGAAGACATGGGATAGGGTAGCAATACTACACTGCTCATGATGTTGATAATATCTCACATGCTGGGACTAGACTTGTCTAGCCAGGACTGGTTTAGAAAGCTGCTGAGTAACCCCGGAGAGGGGAATAGACACTACCTTTTATCACCATGATTATTGCTGAGTTGCAGAGGCTGTCCACTATTAGAGGAGCCAAGTAAATCATTAAAGGAAGAGAAATGAGGAAAGTCTAACATTTCAGAGTGCAAGATTACAAGCAAGAACACGATAGTGGAACAGCATTGGCTTCACACTGCTTCTTTGTGTCAGCTCATGTAGAGAATGTCAAGCTGTAGATACAGCCCCCACAAAGACTTTTCCAGTTTCAGAGGCAAGGAGTCATGGAGGAGAGACAGGTAAGAAGATGAGGGGGAAGCACCAGGTACCAGGCAGAATGGGGGAAAGGGTCCACAGGATCTTCTGCCATATGAGAACTAAACACAATGAATTCATGGGCTGCTGAGAAAAGTCAAAGTAAGCATAGCCAAGTCATAAAGGACTGAAAAAAAATTCACTGCAGCAGACAGAATGAACCAGGAGTTATTTCCAAATCAATATCAGGCTCCAGTAAAGAAGGGTTGGCGGCATTATTTAGGAGTCTATATTCGTGCACATGGAGCTCAACCATTCCCTAAGCATGCTCAGGTAAGGAATGTATTCCTGAACTTGCCTAGTTTAAGTTTATAAGTTAAGAAGAAAGGAGTAGACACATTTTGGGGCATGCTTAGCTTCAGATAGCAGCATGACTATTTAAACACTGGTTCTCAACCTTCCTAATGCTGCAACTTTTAATATAGCTCCTCATGTTGTGGTGACCCACAACTGTAAAGTTATTATTGTTGCTACTTCATCATAGCAATTTTGCTACTGTTTTAAATCATAATGTGAATCATTTTGGAGTTAGAGGCTTGACAAAAAGCTTGTAAACCGCAGATTGAGAAATACTGGTTTCAAAGATGGAAAGGATGAATGTGAAGTAGATATTCTTGGCTTGCATCATTAAGATAGCAGCCTTATTTATAATAGCCAGAAGCTGGAAAGAACCCAGATTTCCCTCAACGGAGGAATGGATTCAGAAGATGTGGTATATTTACACAATGGAATACTACTCTGCAATTAAAAACAATGAATTCACGAAATTCCTAGGCATATGGTCAGAACTTGAAAATATCATCCTTAGTGAGGTAACCCAATCACTGATAAGGGGATATTAACCCAGAATCTCAGAATACCCTAGACACAATTTGCATATCAATAGATTTCCAAGAAGATGGAAGGAGAGACTCCTGGTCCTGGAAAGACTGGATGTAGGGGAATGCCAGGACAGAGAAACGAGAGGGGGTTGAATGGGGAAAAGAGGGAGGGAAGAGGGCTTATGGGACTTTCGGGGAGGGAGGAAATGGGAAAGGGGAAATGATTTTGAATGTAAATAAAAAAACGTAGAAAATAAAATAAAATTAAAAAAAAAAGATTTAGCTGAATAAGGAAAGGACACTGTGAAGATGCATTAATGTAGTAGTTTGCTTCTGGAGTTTAGCCTGAAGAGTAACAATGACACACAGAGGACTCAGCAAGGGTACATGAAGACCCCTGCATAAGGTCTCAGATAAAAACCCCTAAGAATAAAAAATATATATATGCTCAGAATGCAGATAAGGGAAGGTGGGGAATAATCCAAAGAACCTGTTCTTATGACTTGGCTCTCTGCATGCCAAATCTAACTTGAGAGCAACTGTCTTCCATAGTGTTACTGTTGTATAGAACCAATCTAATTCCTATGCCTGGAGTAGTTTTAACCAGGGCCTACACTCCTCAAAGCCAACACTGCCAAGCAAAGTGAAGACAAAACAAACCCATAAAACATCTTATCCCACATGAAAACTTCATTCCCACAGAATTTGCATTGTTCAAAGAGTTCTATTTTGTCTCCTTTGGTGTTCATTTTACTGTGTGCCCTCACCAAATTCCTCCTTCCTCCTGGGCAATTTTGTCATGGTTTCAGAATTATTTAATTATTAGGTAAGAGTTGTATAAAATTTGCTAGGTCTGCTCTTTTCTGAAGAGAAGAGAAGGAGCAGATGGAAACAGGGAAAGGGGATATAGGGGTAAGGACTGTGAGGAGAGGAGATATGGGAAACTGTGGTGGGAATGTAAATAAATACATAGATAAATAAATAAAATTAATTTTATAATTAATAATCCATATTGTTCATATAAGGTCCCTGTTGTTTTAGTTACTGAATGGTGAACTGAAATAACCTGTGCATAACTAGGATTACTTAGTTCCAGGGGATTGGATTTCTATGTAGTTCAATTACACTGTGCCTATGTGTGACAGGGAGTGGGGACATGAGTGAATTATAGGAACTGTTTATGCAGTGACAGAGATTACTCACCAAGTCTTTACTCTTTCAATTACTACACATTCTTCCTGTGTGTGTTCATCATGTCTCTGATCATTGGAATCTCAGTATTTTATCTGGAACCTAGAGTAATGTCTGGGCCATAATGGTTACTTACTACAAACTTTAAGGATGAATTAATGAAGAAAATTTCCATTATATGAAATGTCTATTTGTAAATTAATTATTTAACTTCCTCCATGATGAACTGCTAAATATGTACTTTATATTCACACTGTATATTTGAACATAGGGTAAGCAAGATCAATTGTTCTGTGTCAAAGTACACTCTAACAAAGGTCAGAAAGATAGATCTTTACATGCAACGTGCCTCTGATGTGCAGGTGGCCTGGGAATCCTCACTAGAACCCATTTATTACTACAAAGCTCCTATCCTAAGGTCACAGATTTCTTTCCTGGATTGAACTTGCCTCAGGTTCCCCTGAGCTTTTCAAATTTGATTCAACTTTCAGACTTATATATTCTTGTCAGTATCCTGCTATATCAGCTTAAGGAGAACCTCCACTTGTATATTTGTTTGGGTTCCTTGCCTCTCATGATATACCTGATGATTTCTGGTCCCATTTGCTTGTCTATAGCAGGGAATCTGCTGGGCTGTTTCAGACAGTATCTACTGTTTCTCTTAGCAGCTTTTCATCCACTGACCCCACATTGTCCCCCTACTGTGAATTGCCAATTAATCCTGTAAATTTAAAACACAGCAGTCAGTCCTATCCTGAATTTCTATCACTCAATAAATCTGAATAAATCTGATTTAACCATGCTAACTGTGGCTCTGCTCTGGCTCTTCTTTTCTCTGTTAGAAGTAAAAAGGAAGACACAGACTTCTCTTTCCCATGAATAATAATTTCCTAATTTATCGTATTATAAAATACATACCTGAAGAGAGCTATGAGTATGTATTTGAAGGTGATGAATTGTACAACTATTTTTAACTGTCCTGAAGCTGAGGTATGTTCTATAAACTAGCTCATATGTTCTAATATTTTTTTATATTTTAATTAAAGGATATTGCATTCTGCTTCATCTTATGTAGTTTTAGACTCTCTAAGTCTTTGTAATAAGCTCTGTTATTGGGCTTTTGTTTGTGAAATTCACAATGGGAAGCCTGAAACTTAATGTTTCAAAATTAAGTCTTTAATTTCACCAAGAGATTTTGAGGCTATTTTTAAAAATGTGCTTAGTGTTACTGAGGCTAGTTTAAGAATCTTGATTATATCTCTTAGATTTTGTTTAGAAATTTAAAGGGAAAATAAATTGCAACATTTAGTGCAAAGTATTTTCTGTCACCAATGTGTATTATCCATTACTTATATAATAACCATGGTTACCCAGAGTTCAATTTCAAACTCCTAGTTACTTTAACAAAATTCCTGATAGATTTGTTATGTCACTTTTCATTAAGTAGTGACATAACCTAATGCTCAGATTGTGTAAAAGCTCTATAGAGTACAAACTGGACAATATATTGCCAAGCTTTGGGGACATATTTTTACCATTATTAGATAAAATTAAACAGAATCCATAATTTTAATTAAAACAGATTTTAATAACACTGAAAAGAATTTTTAAAATGTTCTAAAATTAAATTGTGTCTAATTTTAAGATTGATTTTCATATGATTTTAGATCTTTAAACCATGTCGAAATTAATTATTCTTTATTATTTTGAGACAGGGTCTTAGTCTGTATCCATACTCACTATGTAGATCAGGTTATACTGGAATTCATAGCATTCTTAGTTCTTGCCTGTGACTCAAAAGTGCTAGAACTAAAGGTGTGTGCTTCTATCATTATATACCATATACAAATCTATATGTTTATTTTTATTGTTATTAGTCTCGTGTGTGTGTGTGTGTGTGTGTGTGTGTGTGTGTGTGTGACTACAGCTATACAGCTAGTCAGTCACAAAGGTTTCCATGAACCTGAAGTTACAGATAGCTGTGAACAACTTGATGTGGGTGCTGTGAAGTGAACTTACATCTTCCCAAGAGAAGTACATACATTCATAGTTGAGACATCTCTTCATCCCAGAATTGACAACACTTAGAGAGACTATCTAAAATTATTTTTGTGTGTATTCAATTATACAGTCTTTGGATAGCAAATATCTTTTTCATCCATTCTTTCCTGAATATTTGATGTTTATTTCTTTTTCTTCTTGGACTCCAACTAGCCTTAATGTTTGTTTTTTTTTTAATCTGTTGAGATTGTTTTTCTCTGTTAATGCAATAGATTTGACTGATTTACTTTTCAATGTTGAGTCAACCTAGTTTGGTTGTCAAATATTATTCATATGAAATACATTGGAATTATGTGACAAGGTTTACATGATGTTACATATACCCTGAGCTAGCTTTCAATTCATTTTCCTTGGTTAGGGGGTAGAGTTTTATTACCAAGTTTCCCCTTACTTAATACAGTTAATTTTTACTGTCTTTAGAGGTTTCTATAATAGAATAGTATGGGAAGAGGGAGTAGAAAGAGTCTAAAAGTGAAAGGTTGCAGAAGATCATTGCCAGACAGTGTTTTACAGACCTAACAGGCCTGTTGCACAGGGTGACTGTCAGCATGCAAAAAACCTGCATAAGATCAAGCCTGTCAAAATTTTTGGTGGGAAGACTAACAAGGTCCTACCTCCCAGCTGAGGAACCATTGGCGGTTGAAAGCTGTAGATTAACAGAGCACTGGTTCTGTTCAGGGAGATACCCTGGAGAGGTTACCCAGGCTCCAGTGGATGGCTCTATATGAATACACTTACCAATCAACCCAATTGAATTTGTTAAATTCAGGATAGTGCAAGAATCTGGCATGCTCTTGGAGAATCTGAGAAAATAAGAGGTTCTGGGACTTATTCAGGGGGAGTAGAGAGGTGAGGTTTCTGTGTTACTTCATAGTATGATTTCACAGTATCTTTTTGATTAAAAAAACATCTTTTATGGGATATTTCATTGTAGGAAAATTGTAGATTATCTTATTGGACACAGTTTTTCAGCTTTTATATTCCTTCAGAAGGGTAACTAATGGTAAGAGCCCTGGCATTTAGTTTAGTTTAGTTTTACCAGACATTAAACACCATGTAATGAAAGTGGTTCCTTCAAATACTGTTAACAATGAATAATTGATATAAGTATTTGGTGTGCAGTCACTTGTTATAGTAAAAGAAAACTGGGCTTTGTCTTTGGTTCTCAAGACAAGTTTCTAATACATAAGGTGTCTTAACTTATTGATAATGAACATGGGTTTATGTTGACATGATGAATCTGAGTATCTGTTTCAAAATGGAGGGTGAATTGTGAGAAACTGTGATTAAAAGGATTTTCTAGTAAGAAAGTAGAGGTTGGACTGTTGAGTTTGAGCACCATTATGATTTGATCAGTCATCCCTATGCAAAGAATAGTCATGTTGACAGTTAGGTAATGGACATATCATGTACATGCAGGGAAATATGTCCAGGGAAGGCAGAGAAGCTCTGCTTCCCATGCTCCGTTATCTTATCCTGTGCATCTGTTCTACATGGCTGTTCCTGAGACACATCTTAGTTTTCCCTGGTGAAATGTTCCCTTAAACAGGTTGAGAAAGAAATTAGGAAAGCAACACCATTCACAATAGTCACAAATAATATAAAATATCTTGGTGTGACTCTAGCTAAGCAAGTGAAAGTTCTGTATGACAAGAACTTCAAGTCTCTGGAGAAAGAAATCGAAGAAGACTGCAGAAGATGGAAAGATCTCCCATGCTCATGAATTGGCAGGATTCATATAGTAAAAATGGCCATCTTTCCAAAAGCAATCTACAAATTCAATGCAATCCTCATCAAAATTCCAAATCAATTCTTCATAGAGTTAGAAAGAGCAATTCTCAAATTCATCTGAAATAACAAAAAAACCCAGAATAGCTAAAACTATTTTCAACAATAAAAGAACTTCTGGGGGAATCAGTATCCCGGATTTCTAGCAGTACTACAGAGCAATAGTGATAAAAACTGCATGGTATTGCTACAGTGACAGGCAGGTAGATCAATGGAATAGAATTGAAGACCAGAAATGAACCTTCGATCACTTGATCTTTGACAAAGGAGCTAAAACCATCCAGTGGAATAAAAGATAGCACTTTGAACAAAGGATATTGGTTCAACTGGCAGTTAACATGAAGAAGAATGCAAATTGATCCATTCTTATCTCTTTGTACTAAGCTCAACTCCTAGTGGATCAAGGACATCCACATAAAACCAGATACACTGAAACTAATAGAAAAGTAAGTGAGGAAGAGCCTCGAGCACATGGGCACAAGGGAAAATTTCCTGAACCTAACACCAATAGCTTATACTCTAAGATCAAGAATTGGCAAATAGGATCTCATAAAATTGCAAAGCTTCTGTAAGGTAAAGGACACTGTGAATAGGACAAAATGGCCACCAACAAATTGGGAAAAGATCTTTACCACTCCTACATCTGATAGAATACTAATATCCAATATATACAAATAACTCAAGAACTTAGACTCCAGAGAACCAAATAACCTTATTAAAAAATGGTGTACAGAGCTAAACAAAGAATTCTCAACTTAGGAATAGCAGATGGTTGAGAAGCACCTAAAGAAATGTTCAACATCCTTAGTTATCAGATAAATGCAAATAAAGCAACCATAAGATTCCACCTCACACCAGTCAGAATGGCTAAGATCAAAACCTCAGATGACAGCAGATGCTGGTGAGGATGTGAAGAAATAGGAACACACCTCCATTGTTGCTGGAATTGCTAGCTGATACAACCACTCTGGAAATCAGTTTGGTGGTTCCTTAGAAAATTGGACATATAACCTGAGGACCCAGCTATACCACTCCTGGGCATACACCCAGAAGATGCTCCAACATGTTATAAGGACACGTGATCCAGTGTGTTCATAGCAGGTTTATTTATAATAGCCAGAAGCTGGAAAGAACCCAGATGTCTTTCAACAGAGGAATGGATATAGAAAATGTGGTACATTCACACAATGGAGTACTACTGTTTCTGTTACATGGC
Organism: Tokudaia tokunoshimensis; assembly: GCA_036184795.1. Classification (NCBI taxonomy): domain Eukaryota; kingdom Metazoa; phylum Chordata; class Mammalia; order Rodentia; family Muridae; genus Tokudaia; species Tokudaia tokunoshimensis. The sequence continues at coordinate 98,368,336 of BTHU01000011.1, read as the reverse complement.
TGTTAAAAACCATGAACTCATGATTACTTAAGTAATTCATCGCTGCTGATTTTTCTTTTTGTTTTATTGCATAAGTACCACTGTATTCAGGTGAAGAAATGCATTAAAAAATTAAATAGTTTTATAAATGTAAAACCCAAGGCTTTGTTTGTAAAATGTTCCTAGGAGGGCAGAATCTAAAGCTAATCCATACCATCAGTAATTGGAGTTTTTTCTCTTTATTTGCATACAAAAGAGACACAACCCACAACACTATAAAGATCAAAACAGGGAATGAAATTCTGTTTATTTTGGAGAGACAGAGTGGTTGGGAAAGAGTCAGGCAGTAGTGGACTTTCAGAAGGCTAAAATTACCAGCAGTGTTTGGCATTTTACATTTATGTTTTTGACTTTAAACCCTGAGTTCCTAAAACAAATATATGTTATTTAAGATAAGGGACACTGGGCAGCAGTGATTATACATTTGAAATTATTAGTGTTCAACATTAGCTTCATTATGACTTGCACACACTTCTTAAGTTTATAAGATTTAAATCTATAAGTAGTTAGAGCCTCAAAATGTGGAAGTATTATCTGAAAGATTACCATTTGGTTTTACATTAAAAAGCATATGTATGTATATTTATACACACACACACACACACACACACACACACACACACAAATACACACACCTTAGTCAGTGTCCTATTGTTTTGAAGAGATATCTTAACAATTGAGATGCTTATAAAAGAAAGCATCTAATTGGGGGCTGGTTTACAGTTAAGAGGTTTAGTTCATTATCAGCATGGCAGGAAGCATGACAGCACACAGGCAAGCATGGTATTGGAGAGGTAGCATCTGGGTCCACATACAGCAGGATAAAAGAGCCACTGGGCCTAGCTTGAGCATCTGAAAGCCCCAGAGACACACCTTCTCAAAGGCCACATCTTTACTCTGTCCTGTAGCACTACTCCCTAATGACTAAACATTCAAATTTATAAGCCTATGGGGATCATCATTATTTGAATCACCACTACACACACACACACACACACACACACACACACACACACACACACAAACACACACACACACACACACACACACACTATGTTTATATATGTTAACAGGCTAAGGAAGTATCAAAACTCAAACTACAAAGTGTAAATCACAAGCAGCTTACAAACATTAAAATGTTAAGAGCAGGAAAAATGGTCTTCCACGGAGAAGAGTACATCAATTGGCTACCCAATACCCAGTGGACAACCCTGAAACATATACATAAAAATAACATACAAACTGAACAGATTATATTTATGCATATATGACTATAGGTGTGTGTGTGTGTGTGTGTGTGTGTGTATGTGTGTGTGTGACAATTTTTAACAGGCATGAATTTGAAAGAATTCAAAGGTATTCATGGGAGACTTTGTAGAGTGTAAAAGGAGAGGAGAAATGATGCAATTATTTTATAGTCTCAAAAAAAATATAAAAAAAATCTTTTTACTAGAGGAAATGTTTGTTAACACTTGTTCTCCATTATTCTGAATCAATGTTTTCCAAAAAGACATCTACTTAGCATTATTTAAATTTTAGCTTGTTTGGGTTTATATGTGGAACTATAAATTGATCAGGAGTCCCAGTGGAAACATCAAACTTTAATTATTAATTTATTATAATGTCTGTAACAATAATATAACTCTTAAACACCCAAGAGACACATATTTGTACTGTTTTAAAACTTATTATATTTCTTGCCTTCTTCAGATTTATATTTTGAGTTTTCTTCTGCTTAGGATTCATTATACTCTACCATACGATCCTGCTACCTTAAATTTTCTCTTATATACTATTAAGAGACAAAGGTTAGTGTTTTATGTGTATTTAGGCTATACACACTTTTGATCTTAATGGCATTGCTAAATTTCCACAAGCAAAGAACCTGTAATAGCAGAAGTAGTCACCAAGTTTATCATAAATTTTGGTTGATGCCACCATGATGCTAAAAGAAATTCTGCTCTGTGCCTAATAAAGCTAGGGGTCCCAGTTTTTATTTTGTTTTGTAACACTTGAAATCTAACTTACTTTGTCATTCATGCTAGGTATATGCTTTACTATTGAGTTTTAGCCACAGCCCTGTTTTTAAACTGCTGACAGAGTAATGATAGCTTACTCTAACTGGTCTTGAATTCCCTCTAAAGCTCAGACAAAGATAGAACTTGCAATTCTCCTGCCTCAGCATCCTGAGTAGCCGTGATTTATTACAGTTAGGCACCACCAGACCCAAGTACAAGTGACCCGTCCAGCAGGTCTAGTTATTCAGGGTCCCGAAGAGGCGCTACCTGAGGGTCATGGGGGAGAGAAAGAAAGGAGACCAAGCAAGGTTCCATTGTCAAGGCCTCGTTTATTGTCACACAGGCAGCACGTTTTAAGCAGTGGGGATGAGGAAGTTGGGAGGGGGAGCTAGGGGGAAGTGACCTTTGCAAAATGCAAAGGAGGGAGGGGTCAAGGTATTCTTGGCAGCAGGAAGCACAAAGGGCATCTGGTGAAGACATCTGGTATCTGTGCACGTAGGGACATTCCGCGGTTAAGGGTGGAGTGATCCGTAGTTACTCTCGGACCGGCAGTTCCTGGGCAGGTCTTTGTTCAACGATCTCATGGTCATAAGACAGCCATGGCTGAATGACCTTGTTTGGCTCCCCACATACAAGTTTGATGTTTATTGAATGTTATATCTGCATATGTTGACAGATTTAGAAAAATATTCACTTACTTTGAATTCTATTATATTTTATTAAAAGGAAGAATTATCTAAACTTATTTACAGTTTTAAATAATCTTTTAAAAGCTCAAATGTGTTCAGTTGGGTACAGGCTCACAAGCCTTCAATCATCCTGATTATTTTATTTTATTAGTCATAAAATTTTTACTTTCTGTGGATCTCATCTTCTGACTAGGATAGTCATGTATTTTTATGTTATATAACCCAACAGAAGCAAATTTTTGTTATGATACACGTTTATTTAAGTCTGATTATATATATTTTGAAATGGCATCATTCTTATTTTGAAGCATTTATTTTTTTCTTTTCATGCATGTCAAGTTCTTCTTTGTATTTACTTTATTTCAGTGTGTATTCCAAAGCTGCATGTATTTTTCACATGATCATTGTGGCCTTAAGCTTTGTGTCTCAGTGAAGTCTAAACACAATACATACATACTTTTCTGAAATGAAACAGTGTTTGTGCTGAACAGTGAACCATCTTCACAACAGTCATCTGAAAGATTCTTTACCACTGTTTTCATCATGTTGACAGGCCAGCAGAGTCCACAGTAAGCTTCCACACAGTGTTACCTCCGCTCTGTACCCAAAACCAGTTACTCACTGATATGAACAGATCTGATCATAGTACAGGTCCACAGTACTAAAAGGGCTGTCATCTGGACACTGGGCACCAGTGGTCCAAAGACTGCAGGTGTGAGACAGGGGAATTCTTAAGCAAGATTTATAGAGCTCAGGCTTCTATCTGGTGGAAGTCAGACTTTCTGTTGTTGGTTCACTGTTATCTCCATCCACTGACAATTTGGGTGGCAGAAAGATGAACAGATGTCTCGTACTGGCTCAGAAGAAGATCTGCTAAAATCCATTTGTCTGATGGAAACAATTTTGTGGTAGAGTAGAAACTGGAGGCTGTAGAAAAAACAATAATTGGAGGAACAATGAACCTGAGCATAGGAGAAGAGCAGCCTTAATCGAAAGCAATGAAGATAAACAGATTGGGCTGGAGAGAATGGCTCCAGCACAACTAGGCTAAACTTCAACTAAATTTGGGGTAAAACTAGTTACCACTTTTGCAAACACTTAAGACTTGTTTCCCATCACCTACATGTGGCTTGTACTCATCTGTAATTCCCATTCCAGAAGATCTGGCATCCTCTTCTTACTTCTGACAACAGTATGCATGGATGTTGAATATATACATACATGCAGGCAAAATATACGCATACAATTTTAAAAATAAATCGTTAAAGAAAAGATAATGAGAAACGAATTCTTTCTAGTTTGGGAATATCCCTGATATGGTTTCATAGAGCATAAGATTTGTGTATAGGAGGGGCAGGGGTTTGGAAGAGGTATTTACAAGGTTAATAACATACGATTTTCAAAATAGCATACAAAGCATTAGATATTATACATATAGTTTTTATAGATTCATCGTGTATAATGGTTAAAGAGTAGAAATAATTCAAGTGTGGCCTCTCAGCCTAATTTGCCTCTTAAGGCAGATTTCTTGGAAGAAGATGAATTTGGAACATTTACTTGGTTGCAATGCAATTACATCATGAGTCAGGCTAACATTTTGACATGAAAACAGTCTCTTGTGGAGATAGGAAAGTTAATAGCAGTGAAAAATAGACTAACCACAAGGAAACATGCCTTACACAAATCATTCTCTCCTTCTAGCTACATGTGGTTGTGCTTGCCTGAAATGGCAGCATTTGAGACGTGGAAGAAGGGAATCAGAAGCTCGATATGTTTGAAGCCAGTCTGAGCTTCCTGAGACCTGTTCCCAGGAAGCTCAGAGCAAACCTTTCTTTTCTTTTCTCTTTTTGTTTTTTTTTTTATTGGACGTATTCTTTATTTACATTTCAAATGTTATCCCCTTTTCCAGTGTCCCCCATCCCAGATAGCCCCTATCCCATTCTCCCTTCCCTTGCTTCTATGAGGGTGTTCTTCCACCCACCCCTCTCCCACCTCCCTGGCCTTGATTTCCCTACACTGGGGCAAATAACCAGCCTTCAAAGGACCAAGGACCTCTCCTCCCATTGATGCCTGACAAGGCAATCCTCTACAAGTGCAGCTGGAGCCATTTGTACCCCTTGGTTGATGGCATAGTCTCTGGGAGCTCTGGGGGATCTGGTTGGTTGATATTGTTGTTCTTCCTATGAGGTTGCAAATCCCTTCAGCTCCTTTAGTCCTTTCTCTAACTCCTCCATTGGGGACCACATGCTCAGTCCAATTGGCTGTGAGCATCTGCCTCTGTATTTGTAAGGCTCTGGCTGGGCCTCTCAGGAGACAGCAATATCAGGCTTCTTTCACCAAGCATTTCTTGGCATCCAGAATAGTGTCAGGGTTTGGTGACTGTATATAGGATGACCTTTCTGACCTTACTTGTCACCAGTGTTCTCTCACTAATTCCTCTGTAGCATTGCCACACCCCTACAAAGTGTGCAGATGCACCCCCCATTACAGACACTTTCCCTTACATGCTATTTACATCCTCCTTTTTCTTCACAAAAAAAGGCTAGGGTGTCATCTCATTTCCCTGTGATTTTTACTGGACATAAACCTGTCAGCAGAATTTCTTCGATCACCTTTTCTGAAATTGCAATCTCCGTCAACACAAAGCTCGTTTCATAAATTGCTTTCAGAATAGAACTTATTCTCTTCTCAAACTATAGGCTACATTAGTCTAGGGAAAAATAATCAAACTGCGTACAAAACACTGTACATCCTTAAGTGTTGGCGCTCCAGTCTCCCACCTGATGTCGACAACAGGTAATCTGATTATTTATAGAAAGCAGCGCTGTGAATAATTTAACAAGTGTTTGCCTTCGAGAAAATAATGAATTCAGAGCATTTTGCAAATAATTCAATAAACAAGTGCAAATACCACCATACTTACTTTGAAGGAAAAATGTGGAGACCTAAAGGAAAGTGCCTGCTCTTCTGCACGTTCAGTCTCTTACTCCCCCTGGAGCTAACCAAAGGAATTCTCAAGAGCTGGGTCCCTGATTAGCTTTATGATAAAAGGATTGAGTCAGTTCTTCTGATGCTGGGTGGAGTAGTGCATGAGCATTGTGACTGACAGGCCTATGCATTATGTGGTGGTCTGTGGGGCCTAACCATCTAATTGTGGTTTACAGTTACAGTTTTCTTGAGTAAAGATTATGAAAATCCAGAAGGTGCAATTCCAATTGGCTGTGAAGCCTTAGCAGGGGAAACTGAAGATTTCCTGAGGAAGAAAGGCTGTGTGGACTCTGAGCTCCCACCCAGGGATTTCCAACTTCCACTAAGGGGTTTGCAATATCCCATTGCTGCAAAGAAAAGCTTTGTAAAAGTCAACATTCTCTCTCTCTCTCTCTCTCTCTCTCTCTCTCTCTCTCTCTCTCTCTCTCTCTCTCTCTCTCTCTCTCTGTGTCTGTCTGTCTGTCTGACTGACTGTCAGTCTGTCTCTCCTCCTGTATATCTGTGTGTTCATATTTGATGTGTCTAATAAATATATGTGTGTATGTGTATGTGTCTCTCCTTCTCTGTGTGCATACCTGTGTGTGTTCATATTCTATGTGTCTGTTAAATGTGTGTGTGTGTGTGTGTAAAAACACATAAATTCATGTGAAGTTTAGGCTCTACCAGAAAAAATCTAATTGGCAGGTATACCTAATAAAATCTTCAATGTGTAGTTTTGTGTACTTTTAAAATTTATTTTTATTTATGTGTATTTGTGTGATGTATGCCACATATGTTCATTAAGGTGCACCACAGAGAGCCTTATATGCCCTGGATTGGGATTACAGGAAGTTGTTAAGACCTTTTGTAGATTCTGGCAATGTAAGGGACCTTCAGAAGAGTAGGTGGTCTCTTAGGGTCTGTACTATCTTCCCAGCTACCGTACTAATGCATTTTCATCTGTGAGAATATATATATATGTATATATATATATGTGTGTGTGTGTATATATATATATATTTATGCATATATTTATGTTTGTTTATTTAAAAGTCAAACTTTACCTCGTAACAAAAAACCATGGAGGGCTGGTGAGAAGTCGGATTAGGTAAAGGAGCTTAGCACTAAGCTTGAGTTTCTTCTCTGTCACCCACATGATGGAAGGAAAGAACTAACTCTGCCAAATTGTCCTTTGACCTTTACATGTGTGCTGTGGTACACACACCACATTTAGGCATGCAAAGTAAATAAAATGTCTTTAAAGGTTTATAAAGTAACATTTAAATTAGGAATTGTTCTCCAGCTTCCTGGGAAAAATGTGTATGTATATATATATATATATATATATATATATATATATATATATAGTGCATACATTTGTATACACACACACATATCCTTCTAAAATGTGTTAGGAAGCATACTACATGCTTGACTGTGTTATATAAAAATTAATTATTTTAGACAGTACACACTGTTGTTCCACAGAGGAGGATATGCCAGACAGTGAGGAATAAACCAAGCATTCCATACATAGTGAACTTGCAGAGGCTTCATAGAGATGTGGATAGAGACCTACAAGCTCCCCTAACAGGCATGTTTTAGACATTGTGTTACTAAGTTTTCCATTAGTTGTTCCAAAGTGTCTGAGATAATCAGTGCAAAACTTGGTTTCCTTATTCAGAAATGAGAATGACAAGACCTATCCCATGCTCCTACATGGAGATCACCATGATGATTTGGCAGGTAAAAAGATTCTGCCATTTTTCAGACACATTGACTAGAGGTTCAGCAAGCATTTGCTAGCTCATTTTTCTAGACATGAAGACCTTGTACACGGACCTGTGATTTTCTGTATTTCTGCTTGCTTCCTTACTAGGCCTACCTGAATGGCACACAAAACAGCCAAGTGCCTCAGTGTCCTCAATTTTCATTTTACAATCAGAAAAGACTTTCCCTGTTTCAAATGCACTAAAGAGTGTATAAGTTGGAATTCTGTCTCCTACTATTTCTAGAACTATTTTAATATCTTTTTCTAAAAAGTGGCTTCTATGAACACATGACCAGGTTCATGAAAAAGACATACTGTTGGACTTGATATAGAGCTTTGTAATGATTGGTTAAAACAAAGGAAAACTAATCCATCACTGTTAGTTGCTAATGAATTACATTTTTCTTATTTATTATACAACAAATGCAGTCAGATTTTATCTATGAAATAGCATTCCTCTGAAGGGTAAAAAAAAAAAAAAAGAATCTACCAACGAAAAGTAGATTCTCACTTGTACCTCATCCTCCCCCCGCCCCTCTACCACATACAACCTGAGCAGGCGAGGGCTGGATTGGCTGTGAACAAGGAACACTTAGGACCTGGGAAAGCATGCCTTTAGATGAGCATCCTCCCTGGAAAGTGAAAGCAAGTGAAAATGTAGTCAATTTCATGTGGAGAGAAAGAAGTAGCATCTTGTAATATCAACTTGTAGGGGTTCTCAACCTTCCTGATGCTACAATCCTTTAATACAGTTCTTTATGTTATACAAAAATAAAATTGTTTTACTGGTACCTCACAACAGTAATTTTGCTACTGTTATTAATTGTAACGTAAATATCTGATATGCAGGATATCTAACAGGCAACCCCTATTGTAGTCATGACTTAGGGAGAAGTGGCTGATCTGTCTTTAATTTCCTGGCTTTTAGGTATTATTTCCCATTCACTGAAGCTCTAAGGACTCTCATAAGAATTTCATATTGAGTCTCAGGCATTGTCCCTGCTTCATAGAGACCTAGCAGAGGGAATATACACTTCCTCTCTTAGTGTAGAGACATCTTAGCATTAGTCAAGGGGATAACGTATTGTACTATTGACTATAATTTTAAACACTATTCAAGATGGCTAGTTGATGGCCTCATTCATTTAATTTTCCACATTCAGGTACAGGTAAAAAACATGATAGGAAGTTTTCAGTAAGATTTAAGAAAAAGGGAGGCAGCATGTATGTTGTTAGCTATTTGTACTATTTAAAAAATGTTTAAAGGGTTGATATCAAATTAATCCAATTGCAAATCCCAGGTCTTGTCCTGTGTGAACCTGAGGTCTCTTCATGAATTAATTACTTCATTCACGTACTAGCAAGCATCATTTATTCTCTGTCTGTTCTAAAAATTAAGGTGTAAACCAGCTTCCAGGGGTCAAGGTTATTACCCAACTCTGGCCCTGGAGTTACACCAATAACACATTTATGTGGAAACTGGTACATAATCATTTCCACAGATATAACCCATAAGACACTCACCTGATAGAAGCAAATGTGAAATCTTTTTTTTTAATTAAATTCACAAGCTAAAGATGTTCATGTGACAAAGCTCAAGGCCTGATCTACTGAAGAATGAGAGTCATCCCAGACTTGAAACTCTTTTCATAATGTCTCTAGCCATTAATGCATTCTCTCTTGTACATTCAAATCAGAGAATGTGGTTACTTGTTCCTACCTACATTAAACTTCCCCAGGCCAACCCATCACTATCTCTTAAATTAAATACAAAGCAGCTCAATTTAAAAAGAACACACATAAAAGCTAGAAGTGTCAAGTTCATTTTCTGGTATGTGGTGGTAACAAAATAAATTTGTTATAAAATAAGATTATTTTTGAAGAGGGATATATGTATATACACACATGCACACCTATATACACACATGTGTGGGTTTATGTGTGAGTCTGTGTATGTGTGTGAGTGTGTTTATGTAGTGTGTGTGAGACAGAGTCTGTATGTTAGTGTGTGTATATGTGTGTATGTAGTGTGTGTATGTGTGTGTGAGTCTATATATGTGTATGAGTGTGTATGTGAGTGTATATGAGTGTGTGTGTATGTATGTGTATGTGTTTATGTGTGTGAATATGTGTATGTGAGTGTGTGTATGAGTGTTGTGAAAGTGTGTGTATGTGAGTGTGTATGTATTTGTGTATGTGTATGCATGTGAATGTGTGTGTATGTAAGTATGTATGTATGTGTGTGAGTATGTATGTGAGTGTGTGTATGTATGTATGTGTGTGTGAGAGTGTATATGTAAGTATGTGTGTGTGTGTGTGTATCCAGAGCCTCATATGTGCTATGCAAATGTTTTACTACATACCTATGTCCTTGGTCCTTTTTCCTTTTTAAATTGTGACATGGTCTCATTAAGTTGCTGGGGCTGTCTGTAAACTCGCTCTGTGGACCAAAACCAAGACTTGAATTTTCAATACTCTTTAAGTAGCTAATATTATGGACCTGTGTCTCCAGATCCACTCAGAGAAAACCACTTTACTTTCTCCATTTTCTTCATAAGAATGTAGGGGCGTAATTAAATTTTCTTCAGTTTCCAGAGCTGACCTCTGGCTAATGGGAAGAGCTAGCCATCATTGTGTGAGGAGATATTCTGCATTTTCTGAGTGGAAGAATTTATGTAGCAATAAATAAAGCTGGGGCTGTCTGTAAACTCGCTCTGTGGACCAAAACCAAGACTTGAATTTTCAATACTCTTTAAGTAGCTAATATTATGGACCTGTGTCTCCAGATCCACTCAGAGAAAACCACTTTACTTTCTCCATTTTCTTCATAAGAATGTAGGGGCGTAATTAAATTTTCTTCAGTTTCCAGAGCTGACCTCTGGCTAATGGGAAGAGCTAGCCATCATTGTGTGAGGAGATATTCTGCATTTTCTGAGTGGAAGAATTTATGTAGCAATAAATAAATAAATAAATAAATAAATAAATAAATTTGACTGTTTAATAGAACAAATATTTCCTGTTGAAACTTTCTTGTGTTGTTCATAAAATGAACTGCTCTTTATTATAATATTCTTTTAGGAACTGTGCTTGTAAATTCCTCAGACTCTCACACGGGAGAGCAATCTTCATTCCTTCTGCTTGAGAAATCCTGAGGCACACACCACTTTATATTCAGAAGCTGAGTCCCAGTTGACAGTACGGAGTAATGCAGCTTTCAGCATCCATCTCAAGAGATTAGCCACTTGTCAGAAAACTGTGATTGTTGAATAAAATGCTGCTATCCTATGTTCTCAAATTGACACACGGTGGAAAGAATTTCCCCCCTATATCATGGCTTATAAAATTCTTCCAGATAAAAACTCTAATAAGAACCTTGCTCTGTTACCTATTTTGCTTAGTTTAACCAAGTCTTGTTTCTGCAAGTCATCATCTACCTCATTTATGTCTTTAGAACTCATAGTGAGTAAGTCCAAGTTAATCAACTGATTATGATTCTTTAATTCTGTGAAGTGTATTTCTCATTCTTCACAGTTCCTTTAAGGATAGCTGAGCACCCAACTCCTGGGGCTGTTCTGCTGTTAGCAGGTAGGTGTTCAATACAGGCAGTTCTATATTGCTTCAGTGACTCTGAAGAGTTTCTAGAAAGGACCAAGTTTCATTCATTAACTATATGAATTACTTGGAAGATGACTAGACCTCTCCCTGGTCATTGCCCTGAGAATCTCACATATTTATTGCTTTAATATCCCCCCAGTGTCTCATTGAGAAATCAAAAAACCCATTTATCAGACCTCCTTCTTGATTTTATAGGTATGCATAGTATGTGGTCACCGTCTCATTCATTCATTCACTTAACAAATTGTATGTTTCCTCTGTGTAAGTCACTGTTACACATCCTAGTGATACTAAAAGTCTCCTGGGGTGTATCTGGTAGAGGTCAGGTAGTATTAGATACTCTAGAAGAAACTAAAGAAGTCTGAAATATTCACAAAGAAGCAAAACTGCTCTTCTATAGCATAGTAAAGTGTCATTTCTTTACCAATGCTGTGTGCTCTGTGAGTGCTTGAAAGCCAACAAGCTACCAATGGTAAGAAAAAATTTGAAGCACTGATGAGGGAGTGGAAAATGTCCCACAGCAGATAAGTTTATGATGTGTACAGAGCCAAAAGGTAGGTAGCTGATCTGACTAGAAAGAAATGCTAAAGAACTGGGTCTCAGAAGTGAAGTGCATATGGTCATTGAGGGGCAGGGAATAAAGGTCCTATAACCCAGCATTAAAGAACTGTCCTTTCATTCCAAACATAAGGAGAAGTTACTAAGGAAACCATGTACTGATTTTCAAGGACCAGTTGGCTTCTATAATAAAACTAAGGCCTGCAGGTGAACTCTGGGGCAAGGAAAGTAGATATAAGGCTTCTTCAAGGGTACATTTATTGTTCACCTAAGACATAGTCAAGGTTACACTAACAGGATCTAGCAACATAGGGATGTAATATTATCTACTTTGGACTTAAAGAATTAAGGTTAAAGGGCAGAGCTCTAGGCTGATGCTCAGTGGCCTAGAGCTTGTATATTAAGCATGAGGCTCTGGGTTCCATCCCCACCTGGAAGACAAGAAAGGAGATAGCTAAAGTAAAAAAGTAAAAGAAGGAGAGTTGTGCTGTTCTCTGTATCAAGTCAGAAGCACTAAAAAGTATATTGATATGAGTATTATTTCCATGAGAACACTTAGGGTGGTGTAGAAAAAGAAGGAGCTCAGGATCCCCCACAGAGATTCTCTCTCAATAGCTTGTGAGTATAGGGCAGATACTGGCAGCATCGATAAACTTCTTTTTATTTAAAAGGTTTTTATTTATTCATGCAAAAATTTCATACATGTACACGATATATTTGATTACATTTGCCATCTCCACTCTCTGTCTCTTCCTGTATCCCTCCCCAACACATTCATGTTATCGATCTTTTTAAAATTCTTCTCTCATGTTACAACCCAAACTCAGTTTTCCCACCACAGTTTCCCCTCCTGTACAAATATCTCCCAACCTCTGCTTCTAGTCTATCCCAGATCCCCATACTCCTTGCTTCCCCTATGAAAAGAGTAGGCCTTGCAGGGACACCAACTTAGTACTGCATAAAACCCTAACAAGCTACAATAGGAACAGGCACGTATATCAAGGCTGGACAAGGCAACACATTAGGGGGAAGAGGGTCCCATAAGTAGACAAAACATCAGAGACAGCTTCCTCTCTAACTATTGGAATTTCTAAAGAAACACCAAGCTACTCAGCCATAGCATATATGTAGAGGACCTTGGTCAGATCCCTACAGCTTTCCTAATCTTTCAAATTCTCATGAGTCCCAGGCAGTTGACTCTGTAGGCCATTTTCTCTTGTATGTCCCTGAGACCTCTGGTTCCTCCAATCCTTCCTCCCCATCTTCAGCAAGACTACCCAAGCTCCACCTAATGTTTGACCATGGGGCTCTGCATCTGCTCCCATCAGTTGTTGAATGAAGACTCTCTGGACTGTTTGATGATTGATGATTCTTGTAGGTTCCAGTCCCAGTACACTCTGCAGGCAGAACAAACTATATGTCAAAGATTTGGTGGTTGGTTGATGCCTCAATCCCTACTCCTGAGACCTTGCCTGGTTATAGAGATGGCAGGTCAGGCTCAGTGTCTCCCATTACTAGGAAGCTTTGCCAGAGTTACTCTTACAGATTCCATGGAATTTCCATTGCACTATGTTTCCACCTGTTTTCTAAATGGCCCCTATTTCTAGACATTTCTCCCACTGTTTTCTCTCTCTCTCTCTCTCTCTCTCTCTCTCTCTCTCTCTCTCTCTCTCTCTCTCTCTCTCTCTCTCTCTCCCTCTACCAGATTTCAGTTTGAGAATAGAAGGAATCTCTAAAGTCCAACTATTCCTAGGTTTACAATTCATTGCCACCCCCTAATAAATAAATCTATGTCCATAGTAATTTAGCACAGTAATTTAAGATTTTCTTTTCTACAGAGTCATTATAATAAGAAGTTATTGTTTTGGGGCTTCTACCATTCATAAATTCAGTTAATTTTTACAGTCTATCTATTTATAATAGATATTCACAACAGTTTAAGGTACACAAAGATATAGGATTTACTTGTGATTAATATATAAAGTTCTCAAGGGAAATTTTAAGAGACTGTGATGTAGGTTTTCCTCTAGATGAATAAACATTGCTGCCAGCTGACATGTACCTGTTAGTCACCTGTAAATATTTCAAAAGTGTTTCTTTTAACTTCCTTTTATACAAGCTGACTTCACCATTTTGTGTTTTGGACTTTGGTAAAAGCAATACTGACTTGACTAGTGTGCACATAAATATTAAAGAAGGTGCTCATTATCCAAAAGTCATATAGGAACACAAAAATATGAGGTTATTAAATGTAGCAGGTAGTTGTCAAGAACCTAGCACCATGTGGAAGTGTTACACACATGGTGTTTCATCAAGAATTGTCTGTATAGATATGGTGATTCACTTTGTTATAACACATAATATGTGGAATACACTTTCAGCATAGAAACTCATACTGCTATTTTTTAAATATGGAAAAAAATCTTAACAGATTTTTATGACTTCTCTGTTGTCTACTCAGTAATTACTAGTGTTTTAATTTTATGAAATCATGTTAAATTTTAGCAATATTTCACAAACAAAACCAGTAAATATGTCAAATTTACAATCCACTGATGTTCGGCATAGCTATCACCCTAAAACCTTCAAATATGCAACTTATCAGAGTAAAGAAGTGTTTCCTTTTACCTTGAGGGTACAGACAACATCTGATTTACCTAAGTCTACCCACTTACTTAGTACCAAATTAATATTGATGAGTAGTCAATGTAATTTTATGCTTTGCTCAAACTTTTCTTAGATTATATGTCAGCTGGTTCATGGTTTGCTTTAATAGGTACTTTCTAAGTTAACTTTGGGGCTATCACCATGTTCAGAAACAGGAATAACAATTGGGCACCTGTTACTTTGCAGAATATTTTCAAAAAGTTACAATGTGTACAATAAAATCTAGTAACATGTCTCTCTGTATGGCCCTCTGCTGCTCTTAACTTTTGTTGCTCTAAGTGACAGAATCTAACCATGAAATTATTGATACAAATGTTTTACAATTTCATTATGAGACTAAATGAAATGTCTTTCCCTGTATTGGTAATTCATGCTGGTGATTTGCAGGAATAGACGTCCTACCTCCAAGAAAGAAGAAGAGTGCCACCATAGTAAGCACCCAGATGTGGTTTCCAAACCCTACTCCCTGTCACACAGACATGTAAAACTTTCCTTTGTGTTAGCTTGGGTTATTTATCAGATTATCATCTAAATGCCATCTTGGAGTCTGATAACTCATGAGTCTCACCAAGGATAGAAAAAGTGAAATAGAGTCAATTATGTGAAATGACTTTCAGAGTACTAGATATATTATGGACAGTAACTAGTTACTGTTTGTTCTTGCATTGCAAATGCTAGTCTATGTATTTGTGTTATTTTTATTTAAGATCAGAGGCCAAAGCACATATATTTTACCACTGCATTGCACACCACTAGTTACTGTTAAATGTAGTTTGTTAATATAATGTTTTATTACTATTCAGCCTCTTCCAGCTGTGTAAAAAGAACAGACTTTATACATAGACAGAAAGTTCTGGTTTTCATTTATGCAAAATATATTATTTCAATGAGTTAAAGTCCTTTAAAATTCACTGCCTATACAAGGAAAAATACATAATCAACATTTCGTGATATCTTAGCAAATATCCATTATTTCATATTACAATAGTATTTAATTGACCGTCAAACATCATACATTATTTCCTTATGCTGATAAGATAAATTTCTACTTTAGAAATGTAAGATCTGGGTGGAGGTTGCAGCCCCATGGAGGGACAACAGTGTCAATTGAAAGACCCCTGTTGGCCTGAGGGACTGGACCACCAACCAAAGAACCCACGGCGCTGGCCACATATGTGGCCGAGGATGGCCTTGTTGGATATCAGTGAGAGGAGAGGCCCTTTGCTTGAGGGTGTTTGATGTCCCAGTGTAGGGGAATGGAAGTGCAGGAGGACTGGAGTGTGTGTGGGTGTGGGGGCACCCTCATAGAGGCAGGAGAATGGGGGATGGGATAGGGGGTTTCCAAAGGGAAGACCTGGAAAGGGGAAAATATTTGAAACATAAATAAAGAAAATATCTAATAAAAAGATAAATAAATAAAAAATATACTAGTCCTAGAATCAGTGGAACAAAGTAATTGATTCTTTCTATGAAATGAACACTAATATCTCTTAAAAGAATTGGCCATGTTTATTGAAGGACTTTTGCATCAATTATCATTATAAATATTATATCAAGTTCTCTATCCAAGCCTTCATGATATTTGCAGTTACATGCTTTTTTAAATTATTTTTGTATTAACTGATTTATTCACTTTACATCTCAATTCCCATCTCCCTGCATGCTTAGGGAACCAACCTACCCTGGCACCTCAAGTCACTGCAAGACCAGGTACATGTAACTTTAATTTTTTCAAGACCTACTTTTTTTAAAATTAGATATATTATTAGATTTCAAATGATTTCCCCTTTCCTGGTTCCCCCCCCTCGAAAATCCCATAAGCCATCTCCCCTCCCCCTGTTCCTGAATCAACCCCCTCCTGCTTCCCTGTTCAGGTATTCCCCTACACTGCTGCATCTCATAGAACCTTTCCAGGACCAGGGGCCCCATGTTTGGGTCTTCTAGTTACTAGAGAAAGGGAGGAAGGGTGAGAGATCAGATCTTTTGTGTTTGGACTCCATCTTAAAGAACCTGACCTAAGATTGAACTCAAGTTAACTAACAAGCCACTATCTAGCACCAGTTTCTGGGTTATTCTCCAACAAATCTGCACCTCCAGGTTACAAGTCTGCCCCTGGCCCTTCATATCCTAACAACCACCAAATGCAGAAGTTAAGTTTGTGGTTTAGCTCCCAGCACCAGCCAATTATGTTAAAGGCCATAATGCCCCCCTCCCCAATCAGATGCATACCATGCTAGATACTCCCTTCTTGCCTCTATAAATGCTTATCTAAAACGAGGCTCAGGGCTCCCCCTCCTATTGTATCAAGGCCGGCAGGGATACCAAGCTGAAGCTTGAATAGAGACCCTAATGCAATTGCATTGGAATTGGCTACTTTGTGGTCTTTTGTGGTTCATGAATGTTTCCTGGCACAACAACATGTGTTGCCTCAGTACATGAGTCTGTCTTAGCTGGCATCACTCTGCCAATCACTTGAGTCTGAGAAATCGGCAAGAAGCCACAGCATATCACCAGAAGGTTTTTTTGGCAAATTTCTCTCTATGGAGTCCTGACAAATAGATCTCAACTACACAGTGTAAGGCAGATCAATACATGTGTGTCATTGGCAAAGAATCCTTGATCACATGCCCTTTCAGGTGCTTGCTTTAGCAGAACATCATTTCACCTGTGTCTGCTACAGCAAAAGCTTTCCTTCATGTGTCTACTTTAGCAAAACATTTTTTCACTTGTATCTGCTTCAGGAAAACACTTCTTCATGTGTTTGCCTCAGCAAAACACCATCGACACAACTGATTTTCCAAAGAACCCTTAAGTTTCCACTTCAGGTACATGCTCTCCCACTGAGGCCAGATAAGACAGGCCAGTGAGGGGAGCAGGACTCACAGGCAGGCAACAGAGTTAGGGTAAGACTCCATTCCTGTTGTTGGGGGACCTGTATGAAGACCAAGCTGAACATCTGCTACATGTGTACAGGGGGTCCTAGGTCCAGCCCCTGTATACTCTTTGGTTGGTGGTTCATTATCTGGGAACCCCCAAGGTCCAGGTTAGTTGACTGTATTGGTCTTCTTGTATAGTCACTATCCCTCTGGGTTCCCCTATCCTTCCCCCAAGTCTTCCACAATACATCCTAAACTCTGTCTAATGTTTGGCTATAGGTTTCTACATCTGTTTTTGTCAGCAGCTAGGTGAATTTTCTCAGAGGACAGTTATGCTAGGCTCCTGTTTGTGACTCCAGGCTGAAAAATACAAACATATTCTGAGACTCCAAAATAGTCGAAGGAGGAAGGTAGGCCAGCAATGTGTACGGATTGATCTTCAGAGGACATCTGGTCACATTCCCCTAACATTCACAGGGTTTGCTTCACTTAAGTCTGTCTCACACATCACATTTTGCATCATTGTGATAAGGCTTTGACCAATAAAGAGGCAAGAAGGTCTCACAGTGAGTTCCTGTGAATCAACTACCCATACAGTCACTGTTACCTCCATGTTCCCGTAGATCTCCATGGAGACATGTCTGATTTTGACACATTCATCAAAGTTGAGTTCACAGTGGTCTCCAAAGAATCCAGATACACTGTAACAGAAGTATACCTCAAAGAGAATCCTGATATGTGACACTATGTAGACATGTCTAGGATCCACATTATCAATTTCCAACTCATAGTTCATACCAAAATACTTTTTAAGACAGACACACACGTATCTTCCCATCTCATTGAAGCATATAACCTCATTCATGTCAGGGTAAGAAACACATTCATTCACTTGCAAGTCCCAGTACCTGCATTAGTATCCAGGCACACAAAAGAAGGAGTAGCCATTGATTCAATCCTGGCAATGGCTGGAAACACACTCATTGCAATCTGTCTCAGGAAATCTTCCAGCATATCCGGCAGAGTAGATACAGACAAGATGCTCAGCGTCCATAGAGCAGGTACCTCCATGTTGTTAGGTGTTCCTTCTTTTTCCTAAATTCCTACCAAACCCATCAGATGCCCCTAGCACTGCATTTTTCCCAGGGAAAGAGGAAAGGCACTGAGGAGTTTCATTAGGTCAATGAAGGGGCATTCAACTTCAACATTAAGCTGATTTTTGGTTGGATGATTCTTTGCTGTGTGGAGCTGATGCTTGGCATCATATCAAGAGTATGATCAGGGTTTTCCACGTAAAAAGAACTAATATAATGAATACATTTCAGGGGAATTTAGTAGATTGACATAAACAATATGCGTCTAGGTAGTCCAACAATAGCTGCCATTCAATGAAGAGGCTAATGATCCAGTAACAGCTCAATCTACAGGACTGGGTCTTTCCACAAGACCATTCTGAAAGCCTACAGGATTTCTGGAGAGCTTCTGGCCTTAAGTCTATAGTGTAAGCCCTATGAAGTTGGTTCTAATACCTTGGAAGGAATACCACAACAGTAGAGTGGAGAAATTTGCCAATGACTATGATGTCAAGTAAGCAAAAAGCAAAATCTTCCTTTTCTGTACCCATTTTTCTGGGTATTCACCAGAGAGTGCCATCACTTTTAGAGTGAATCTTCTTGATTCAGACAATCTGAAAATTCCTCATAAGAAAGCCCAGCAGCTTGGATATTAATAGATTCCAGAAGCAGTCAACTTGATAACCAAGATTCATCATCAAATGTAACTTTTCCTTTCTTGATACTAAAAATAGCTGTTTGTCCTCCCCAAATTGTGACACCTCAAAATATCTCCAAATATGTCCTCTAAAGCAGAAAATAAACTGATCCTGTACAGAATCAACAGGTTACAGACTGCTAATGGACTCAACATGAAGAAAGGCTTGCAGTTCTCTTGCATGCTAGATTTTCCTACTCTACTGAGCTGCTCAAGCAAAGGCTTCTCTCCTGAACTGAGTGCAGGCTGGATTCAAGTACCCAGGCTGTGAACATCCTAGATCGGCTAATTGCCCTGCTATTATTTCCTTAAGTCATTCTTTGCTTTGTCAAGAACATATATCCTAGTAATTAAAATGTATTTTGTTATTCTGTGTCTACGAATATGCTTTCCATGTGCATGTCTGTACACCACATGTGTACAAACCCTAGAGAGGTAGAAGAGGGGGTTGGATCTCCTCTAAACTGAAGTCACAGATGGTTGTAAACCATTCCTTCAGTGCTGGGAATCAAACTCGGGACCTCTAGAAGAACAACTAGCACATTCTACCACTGAGCCCCATTTCCAACCCCCTCTGGCAATTGTTAAAGACATTATACTGAAAAGCTTACTGTAAGTCATATAAAGTGCAATTATTAGGTAAAAAGCACCTAGATGTTGCTCCATCTCCTGACTCCCAGTAGTCCAGGATTTGCAGGACTCACCAGCAGACAAGACAGTAAAATGCCACAACACTCTCTTTAGTGTGCTATTTTTATATTTACAGAGCTGGGCAGTTTCACAAAACAACAGAAAAGATCAAATAAGCTTTGTCATAGACACAGTAGTTGATACATAAGGAAACATCAGTTGTAGCCTCTAAACATAGGCACAAATACATATACACACATGAACATACACATACAACCCAAGTCACATTTTCTGTGATTACTTAACTTAGGGATGCATTTCTTTTTATGACATTATCTGCTCTGTTTTCCATACTAGAAAGAAGCTGTCAATAGTCTACAGCGAAATAACATCTTCCGAAAATATGACATGTTTCAAACTATTAAATCTAACTTACATTTGTTTTTCCAAATTATATTCTGCTGTTGTCACAGTTTTGCAAATGATTGCTTGGCTTGTTCTGCTATACAGTGGTTAACCACATCTAGGCCCCTGACTTTTATAAGAGGATAATTAAAATTATGACACAAGGAAAGATTTTGAAGTCAAAGAGAACTTCTGGGATACTAATAAGCTGAAGTCACTTTTCATGGAAAGTTGGAACAGCTCACATGGCTTTTCTGACAGCCACATAGCAGGAGAAACGCACAAAGGTGTCCTGCTCCTTTCAACTGTCTTAAGAGACCACTCTTCTCACACAGTTCTTTTCTGCTGCTTGATCAACACTTAATTCCTCCTGGGGAAAGTCAACGATAGAAATCTTGAACTGCAAGCCTGAGACCACACACTTAAAAAAAAAAATCAATCACTCATTACACACTACTCAGGACACAGGTGAGTAGGGACTCAGGAAGGCCAGCCAAAAGTAGGTAAGGAGCAATGGTGACATGGGATAAAAGAGGAAGGACCATCTGGAGAAGCCTTGGATGATATCCAGAAGAAATAGGTCCCATATGGGGCAACTTAGTAGGGTGTAGAACAGATGCATATCACACTGGATGTTTGTGCTTGAGAAACACAGCTGTCTTTCTAATGGCCTTTTTGTTGCAGATTGCCAAGCTTATCTGCAATCAATTTTAAAATGCTTTCTTAAAAGTCCCAAGAACTCCCTTGGTGAATTGCAATCTAAGTAGAAATTCCCTCTGACTGATGTATAGGGCATTGTTTTCTTCCTCCTGAGAAACTGCTCTGTCACAGCCTTGAAATGCATAGGAAGCAGGGGGTGCCACTGAAATCACTTCACTACTTCTCTTCCTTTAGCAAATGAGATCCATTCTTAGGTCATTTGAAAATCAACAGATTGTGAGACTTAGGTATGGTGGGGAGAATCAACTAATGCTCAGTCACATGGTTTAAAGTTACCCATTTTCCTCCAGATTTTGACATCTGTCTTGTTATGTCCTTTGTTTCCCCCTAGCAGACAATACTACCAACTCTTTAGAAAGATTTGAGTTGATCCAGTCCCAAAATATATTTGGAAGAATATTTTAGGTTTGATTTCACATGTATCACCTCGTTTTTTGCCTGAAGCAAACTGTTGCTCATGGGTTATTATTGTTATACTAATTACCATTATTATCATTTTCCTGATTTACGAAAGGTGAGAACATAAGTCTCAGAGCATAAATTACTTTTCATTGGAAAAAAGGAACCAGACAACAGGACCTGCCGCCAAACAACAGCATCTACTCACTATATCTTTTATTCTTTATCACAAAGGTCAGTGGGAAGAAGCAGTTATTTTCAAGGTGTTTCTATTCACCTATAAAATAACAATGTACCATGTTAATTGACAAGAAGCAGGCTTCCTGGGACACCAAGGCTGTTTGTTGTTCCCAGCTTCAGGGCTATTTTTTTTAGCTGATGGAACTTTGGTAATAGAGTATCGTAATGACACCGAGGTCCTCAAAAGTGAGAAATAAACAAATAACTTTTCCAAGGACAGGCTTCAGTTCTGTAATAGAAGGCAGCAGCGGAGAGGAATGGAGTGAGGTGGCACAGCCTTGTGGGCCCCTGGTGTGTTAATCCAATTCTCTCTGCTGTCTCTGGACTCAAAGCGAGGATATAAATATATCACCCTTGCCAGAGTGGAATTGGGAGGCAAACTCGCAAACGAGAACAAGATAAGAATCAGAAACAGAGAATCACACGGATGTGGTGTCAGGCAAAGAACGATTTTAGAAAAGGACAAGAGAATGTTTATTTATAAATATGATGCATTCTGAGTACACAGAGGCCTGTCACATGTGGTATATGGTAACAGGATCCCTGAACACTTAATGGCATTCATTTTATTACCATTTTTGCTCTTGTGGAGAATGATACACTAAACTGATCAATGGAAGGTGACAGCTTTGTCAAGACATTTACAAAGTTTCCTGGAATTGAATAATGTAAAATATTCTTTCAGTTTTCTGTTGACTGTTAGATTGTCTGACTTCTGTTGAAGGTTTTAAAATTTCTATAGTTCATGTCCTGGTTCAGACAGGGAATTAAGAAGAGCATGTCAATAATCAATAGACAAGTTAAATTCTTAGGTTTATGTTGTGCTCATTGTCACAGACATTACAAGAACTTTTAATTATTTTATTTTTTCAATTAATTAATTTTTTAAAAATTTTATTTATTTAATTATTTTAATTAATTTAAATTATATACATGGCCCTTTGAGAACATATAACTGAGAACAGGAGAATATGGTTATTCTGAGCAATGGGACATTTAAAGGTCTTAGGGCAGGAAAAGTATCAAAAATGTCTGCTTTTATATTTTTCCTTAATAGTATAATGATTGAATCAAATGAAATTACACTAAGTTCCCAGAAAAAGTGTGTGTGCTAACCTTTTCCACAGAAAAAAAATGAAATTAAAGAAGGGAACTATGTCTAAATCAGCAGTTCTCAACTTGCGGGTTGTGATTCCTTTGGGTTGGGGTGTTGGTGAGGCAGGATGGTGGGGTGGCAGGGGAATGATCCTTTCACAGGGGCCACATACTGTATTTTCTGCACATCAGATATTTATATTATAATTCATAACAGTAGCGAAATTACAATTATGAAGTAGCAACAAGATAATTTTATGGTCGGAGGTCACCAAAACAAGAGGAACTGAATTAAAGGGATACAGTTTAAGGAAGGTCAAGTACCACTGGTCTAGCATCTTTGCAGTTTCATTTGTTGCTCTCATAGATAGTGGGGGCAGCGCTAGCAACAGCTGGCTGATTTAATTTTTACTTATGTGTGTATGTGCGTGTATAGTACAAGGCTATGAGTGCCTGTGCAAAGAGAAGACTGTGTGTGTCACTCACCTGAAACTGAAGTCATCATTCCTTGTGACCTGCCTGACAGGGATGACAGGGAGTAACTTGTCCCTTCTGGAAGAGCAAGTGTTCATAACCATGGAGAAACTGTTCCAATCCCCAAGCAGAGGTTTTAGCAGATGTACTGTTTCCTTTTTCTGAAGAACAATTTCTCCAGTTATCTAAAAATCTAATCTTATTTTAACCTGGTTAAAGAAAAAGTAAAAAGAACAAAAACCAAACCAACCAACCAAACAAACAAAACCTAAACAACACAAAACAACAAAAACTCCAAACAAACAAACAAAAATGAATTTACCAATCACATACATAAGTACACAAGTTTAATTTGGAAATCATTGAAATATGCCTTAAGTAATGAGTCTTTAGAAGTGAATAGATTCATTGGATAAACACGTTCAACTCATGGGAAATTGTGAAGAGAAAAGGTTTAATAATAAGTGTTATGGTTAAACTATTTGTGTTACATACGAAATTTGTGATAAAAGGCTAATGAGTGAGAGATTTTGAATTATATATGTAGCTCTCTGAGAACATATAACTGTCAGTCTTTCACTCATTTCAAATTATAGATCTTTCGTTACATATGTGATTAAGGCATTGTATACAATCCAAGGACGAATGAAGAATTAGAAAATATTTAGTAAGAAGAATATTCTGGGCAATGAGGCATGAGTTGACTGTGTAGATTTTGGAGATAATACCATTAAACTTTGAGAGGGGAGAGAGGAAGTGAGACAGGACATGGAAAAAGACAAACAATAGGTACATTCCTGCATGTTGTTGTGGTAGTCAACCAGGGCTTGATAAAGCTGGAGAACTCTTCAGGATACTGTATGATAACAGTCTTGATTGAGAAGTATTACTAAGAGGCGTGAATTCCTTTCCAGGTAGGGAGTGTGGTGAATGGAACCCCACCCACCATCTCTATGGGTCAGTTATACCACGGCTAGTTAGCATAGGTGAGTTGGAACAGATATACAGTCTTCTGGAAGTGTGTTTTAAAATAAAATAGCATAGAAGTTGGCAAATATTTATACAGGCTGAAATGGTGGGCATTTAAAGATATTTGTGTTACATATGGTCCCTGAGATATCTTTTTCTTTTTGTTCTTGGAGGAGGGGGGATAACTTTTTAAAGCTATATAAATCTTTTTTAGCTCATCCAAAACTGAATTGAATTTGGTTTATATTTTCTGTAGATTCAGGTTTGTAAATATCTTAAATAGAGAATACTTTACCTAAAAGCCTGAGAAACAAAGTAATATATGCATACTGAGTAAAATCTCCCAAGACAAATACTATCTTCAGATAAAATCATGGATTTTATCATATTCATATTTCAGTAAATTATTCTAAATAAAATTATCACTTTATGAAAAACAGACAGAGCTATTACATGACCATGACAAAGAGCAAGCAAAATTAGAGCAGAGATTTAAGCCATTAAAGCAGTCATTTTCCATCAGTAAACAAGTATAAATTCAGTAAGATATAAACAGCAAACAGAAGACACTGCAGCCATGTTCTCAGATTGCAAAATACAATTGTAAGATGCAACAGCAAAGGTAAGGGGCAAAGTGTTGAAAATCAAGGATCAAACATAGAAACAGCACCCAAGTATAGACCTTGACCTTTACTCCAAGTGTTTAAGACATCAAGTAACTTTGGTATTCCAAGCTTCTGGGCTAATATCTGCTTATCAGTGAGTGCATATCATGTGTGTTCTTTTGTGAATGTGTCACCTCACTCAGGATGACATTCTCCAGTTCCACCTACTTGCCTAAGAATTTCATGAATTCATTGTTTTTAATAGCTGAGTAGTATTCCATAGTGTAAATATACCACATTTTCTGTATCTCTTACCAGGAAGGGGAGGCAGGAGTGGGTTGGTTGGGGACCAGGGGGAGGGAAGAGGGCATATGAGACTTTTGGGGAGGGGGGAACCAGAAAGAAGGAAATCATTTGAAATGTAAATAAAGAATATACCTAATTAAAAAAATTAAAAAAATAAATTATATGCATATATATTATTATATGCATTTAATTTATATTTAATTGTTTGTACACCAAAATAAAAAGGACATCAAGTAACAAAAGAGCTGAGGTGAGGATCAGGCTTATGAGATAATGACTGTGTATTTCAGTATATAGTCTCAGGCTTTGAAAAGATTTTCAGTGAATTCACTAGCTGCCAGCCATTTCCTTAGTTTATCTGATGAGCAGAATCCTGACTGTCAGGGTCTAGGGCTCTGAGAAACTCCCTACCTACCCTCACATATATTAGCAAGGTTTCTTTGGTCCTCCCAAATCCCAAGTTTTCATTGAATCCAGTAGGTCTCTGCTTGAAACAAGAAGATATTTTTGTCAAGACAAAAACTGACAGCTATTTGAGTCTTTTCTTGTTCAGCAATAGCTAGAGAGTAGGATGTACTTCCTGTGTTGTCACCTTCTCTCAGGCTTTAATTGTTTTTTTCCTATAGAGTTCCTTTACCTTCCACCTTGCACTGTCCCTTTCCAAACACCAACTCCCACCCTCAAGCCTCGCACCTATATATCTACTGCAAGCTCCTCTTCAGGCTTCTGATTTTAAAATAAGACAAGAAAGATAAGTGTGAATGCCTGGATGGAAATTATGTTCTCAAACCACCCTTACTATTTCACCGTTTTTCCCTATTGCTCACACTTTTAGATAACAGGGAGAAAAAACTAGAAAGACAATACCACATATTATAAATATGAGACAAATTAAAATTCAAGACATGGACAAATACAAGAACAAATACAAACAAAAACCTTTCATTTTGTAAACAAAGCAAATTTCAGAACAGCTTAGAAATAGTCGGCATATATGTACCTAACAAACCAGAGTTCCTAATCAAAATTCAATTTCACTGCAAATCATTAATGAATTAATGACTAGCCTGGCATGGGGGCCTGCTTCTGACTGGAAAGGTAGAGGAAGAAGAATCTCAAATTCAAGGCTAGCCAGAACTACCTCGTAAGAAGCTGTCTCAGTAATCCAAAGCATGGGTACAGTTCAGACAGATATATAGCACATGCGTATGGACCAAGCCCTAGGTCTAATCCTCAGCACCATAAAATACACAAAACCACAAGAAAGAAGCTCCCAAACAAAAAACTTAAGAATGACAAACATACAAGCTACAACATATTAAGGAATATAGAATTACAAATCCTAAAATAAGTGTGGTTATAGAATGATAATAAAATTATCAGTATTTTGGAATTGTAAGGGAAATATATCATCAAAATCAACTTGATGCAATGAAAGCAAATGCTAATTTTTAAATTTATTTATTTATTATATTTTAAATTTATATTTTAAGCCTTAAATTTAAATTTAAGCTTAATAAAAATATTGTACATTTTCCTAGTAGAAAACTAAGGGTAGAAAATGGCAAATAAGAAATAGAAGAAGGATTAATTAGTAAGATATTAGTTAAAAGAATTACTGTTGATTAGAAAATTAATGAAGTAGAAAAATAGAACAAAGGAAAAAAATTACAAAATCTCAACTTCTCAAAAAATAAGATAAATGTAGAAGGAACAATCATATTTTAAAATAAGATACAACAAAAATAAAAAAGTTACTAAAACTACCAGATATGATCTTACAATCCTAATATTAGAGGGAGAGAGACAGGGTTGAAAGCTCAAGACTAGCCTGGGCTACTTAGTGAGAGACTGTCTTAAAAGTAAGGAATAAGGGGAATGAAACTTAGTGGGTAGAGATCCTGCCTACCATGCCTAAGGTTCTTGTCTGTTTCCCCAGTACTATATAAACCAGGAACTGTGGTCCAAGCTCTTAATCCCACTACTTGGGAGATTGGTGCAAGAGGATCAGGGGTTCAAGCTTATTCTCAGCTACATAGAGAGTTTAAGACCAGTCTGAGCTACATAAGAGTTTGCCTCCAAATAGCTAAATAAATACAAAATGAGGAATATGTTTCAGATTCTAAAGATATTAAGTTGTTAATGTCATTTCAAAATTAGGGATTGTTGATAAAATATTTATTTTGAAAAGTACGTCATCAAAAATTAAGTAAATTGGAGAAGTTCTCCAGGCTCATTTGTTTTTAGTCACAAGTTCAATTAAGCATTTAAAGAATGTATAACTTCAACCTTGAATAAACTATTTCAGAAAATGGAAAATATTTCCCAAGTTGTTTTATGACCCAGAACATTTCTTATATCAAAAAGTTTTAGAAGTGTATGGAAAGATTAGTATGTCAGACTTTTATTAATTAATGACATGCATTCAAAGATCAACTGAAAATATTAATAAACCCAATTGAAAGTTGCATAAGAACTATTTAAAGTGATAAGTAAATTATATTCTAATTCAAAATTGGCTCTACACTTGAAAATGGAACAATATGGCCTGCCACTTCAAAATATAAAAGAACACACACACACACACACACACACACACACACACGCATGTACACTCACACCCCAGTGCACATATGTACAAAGCAGAATTAGTGGATATTGTCTTCAATCTAATAGAGCAGATTGCTGATGGTCTGATGCCTTCACTGAAATCTATGCTGAGGAAGGTGGGCCGGGTAGTGAAAATGGAGCAATTATTAAAGTTGCATACATCTCTCAGAGTTCAGGTTTGCCTTTTCAATGAACTCCCTTTAATCCTTTTTCCCCTTTTTTATATTGAATATAATCTTCATTTATATTTCAAATGCTAAAACCTTCCTTTAATCTTATAACTCATTAGGGATTGACAGAATAAATAGAAGGAAGGATGACTAGATGGACAGAAAGAAGAAAGAAAGACAGAAAGAAAGAAAGAAAGAAAGAAAGAAAGAAAGAAAGAAAGAAAGAAAGAAAGAAAGGAAGGAAGGAAGGAAGGAAGGAAGGAAGGAAGGAAGGAAGGAAGGAAGGGAGGGAAGAAATAGAGAAGCCAAAGATCAAAATCATCATCACATTAAGAAATTCTTCTAATTTTCACCTATGATCTTAATTGTTAAATTTGTCATTTACAATTAGATAAAGAATACAGATACTACACTTGGTCTAAGCCTTTCATAGACTTTAGAAAGGAAATACAAAACCTGAAACACATTTTTCTGAGTAAGTTTTGGAATTTCGTCCTCTCTTTATACTGGATTTTATTTAGTGGTCAATTTTCTATCTCTTGAAAAATTTACATCTATTTTCTTTTATCTCATTATATTATACAGCTATTTCTATATCTAGATCTGACAATATTTGATGAAAGCTCTTTCCTTACTTTAATTTGAGGTAGCACCAGAAAGCTCCAAGGAGCTAATTACCAAGTTGATGACAATATTGAAGGAAACACACACATAAACAAGATGATATCGAAACAGAATGTTTCTCCACTGTAATTGTCTTTCTTTCATTTCTCCTGACCAGGACCACACTTTCAGGCTTGACTCCTTGGATTTCAGTCAGCCCTGAGCAAAGAACATCAGTTTTGAATTTACAGTGGAACTTCCACTCCAGTAAGCTTTTTCATCTGAGCTGGCTTGAGGGAAACCAGGCTTCGCAAAATGTTGTAGTCACTGGTTGAATCTCTCTGGGACATTCTCTTTGAAAGCCAACTTGGAAGACTCTAACTTGCCTGGCTAGCCTCTAATATGGGAAGAATCTTTGTTACCCTGTCATGGCAATCCAAGTTATCAGTAGATTCAATTTGGCAGCAATTTCGCATGTGGTTGAAAGTAGTCACTGACAGCTGGTGTGGAAAGAATTCTGCTTCATTTTGTAATTTATCAGTTAAGTTTCTATAGCCTTCCTATAAGGAACATGTTGCTAAAAGGACTCAGAAGCACTGAGCAAAAAGAATGACAGCTCATTTGCTACCGACTTGATGGTTTGGGTATAAATCCTAAATAGTCCCCTAAAAAAGGAGTAAATACAAAGTCTAAAACTAAAAATTGAAGTACAGAAGTTACAGTGCCAGTAGCAAATTTTGTTTCCAGTTCTAACAATGAGTGTTTGGAAGTGTAATAAAAATAAAAAGACATAAAAGTTGTCCTTTAACACCACAGGACCTTTATGACAAACACATAAACACATGCATACTCACATGCGCTTGCACACACAAACACACAAGAAATAAAATGTTGTGTGTAGACATACAAGAAAACTGAAAGTCTTGTTTAGAAACTAATTTTTAAAAAGGAAAATCTATATATATTAAAAAACTAGCCAATGGTCTGGAGAGATGACTCTATGATAAGGGCATATTTTCATGTAGAAGACTTAGGTTCAGTTCCCAGAATCCATATATCAGATCATAACCAACTGTAAAATAAAAAAGTTCCAGCAAAATAAAAAGCCCTCTATTAGACTCCTTGGGCACCAGGTACTAAAATGGTGTACATACATAAATTCAGGCAAACACTTATACACATAAAAGAAAAGTAAATCTTAAAGAAGACCCCTTCCCCAAAGTACAAAACTTTGCTAGGAGAAATCAAAGAAGAGCCTATGCAATGGAAGTAGAAAGTATGTTCATGGAATGGAAGGCTGGGCATGGTAAGGATTCTTCCCATGCTGGCGTAAATAAGCTTCTACCCCAAGATAGAAAAGTCCCCATCCCAGGGAGATAATAGTCTGTAGCAAAATCTGATAATGTTATAGGAGCTAGTCATCTTCCAAAGATAAATCCTAACTGACCAAATCCTATTCATTCTGTTTATATATATTTAATTCAAGATTATTTAAATATCTTCTATTTCTCACTTCTCACATGTGTACACGTATATGTGTTCATACACACACACACACACACACACACACACACACACATATATATATATATATATATATATATATATATGTATATCTCACTGCCTAAACACATATATGGAACATAAAGCAATGATCTACACATTTGAGAATCAGCTAGAGTTCAGGTCAGTGGTAGAATAAATACTAAGCAAGCATGTGAAAGACCTTTGGTTTGATCCAGCACAAGAGAAAGACATATGCACTAATTGAAAGAAAAAATTAACTGAGCGCACCCACCTCTGTATTTGTCAGGAACTGGCAGAGCCTCTAAGGAGACTGGCATATCAGGCTCCTGTCAGCAAGCTCTTGTTGGCATCCACAATAGTGTCTGGGTTTGGTGGCTGTATATAGGATGGAACCCCAGGTGAAGCACTTTCTGAATGGTCTTTCCTTCAGTCTCTGCTCTACACTTTGTCTCTGTATTTCCTCCCATGGGTATTTTGTTCCCCCTTCTAAGAAATATCCATACTTTGGTCTTCTTTCTTCTTGAGCTTCATTTGGTCTGTGACTTGTATCTTGGGTATCCCAAGCTTCTGTGCTAATATCCACTTATCTGTAAGTGCATACCGTGTGTGCTCTTTTGTGATTGGGTTGCCTCACTCAAAATGATATTTTGTAGTTCCATCCATTTGCCTAGGAACTTCATGAATTCATTGTTTTTAATAGCTGAGTAGTAGTCTATTGTGTAAATATACCAAATTTTCTGTATCCATTCCTCTGTTGAGGGTCATCTGGGTTCTTTCCACCTCCTGGCTATTATAAATAAGGCTGCTATGAACATAGTTACTCAGCTAACCATTGGACTGAGCACAAGGTCCCCAATTGAGGAGCAAGAGAAAGGACCCAAGGAGCTGAAGGAGCTTGCAGCTCCATAGGAGGAACAACAATATGAACGAACCAGTACCCCCAGAGCTCCCAGGGTATAAACGACCAACCAAAGAGTTTACATGGAGGGACCCATGGCTCCAGCTGCATATGTAGCAGAGGATGGCCTTATTGGACATCAAAGGGAGGAGAGACCCTTGGTCCTGAGAAGGCTTGATGCCCCAATATAAGGGAATGCCAGGACAGGGAAACAGGAGTAGGTGAATTGGTGACAGGGGCGGGGTATGGGGATAGGGTGTTTTCGGATGGGAAACCAGGAAAGGGGACAATATTTGAAATGTAAATAAAGAAAATAAGAAAGTATGCAATAAAAAATAAATAAATAATACAAAGAGAAAAGAAAAGAAAAGAAAGAAAGAAAAGGAAAGAAAAGAAAAGAAAAAAAATTAAGAGCAGCATCCTAGACACAAAGGCAAGAAATGATCTCCTGGTAGTAACACAGCTAGTTGGCTATGGTACCAGAACTGCGGGTAAAAAATAATAACAAACTAACAACCAAATAACAAATCACAACATTCTGAAACAATACCAGTTATAATTATGGCACACTTTTGGTAAATTGGCAAGTCAAAAATATATATGAAATTCAAAGACTTTACCAAGGTTAAAATAATTTTATTAAAAACGAAAGATAAAAGACTCAAGGCAGAATAGTTTAGAAAGATGTAGAACAGAGAAAAGAAAAAAATTCACATATGTAAGTTCTATAAGTCTTTGACAAGTTTCTGAGTTATCTCAGTAAGAAAAGGAAGGTTGACCTTTAAGAATATTCTGCCAGAAGCACAAGCTATATACATAGGAAAACACCCTGACTTGTATATAACACACTATGCAACAATCAGTTTCAAAATGACAATATAAACACAGACATAGAAAGAGTGAATTCTAGACAAAAGCATGGATGAGATTTTTTTGTGACCTGGAGTAAGTAGTATTTCCTAACCAAAACAGTAAACATTAAAGAAAAATTCATGAATTGTACCATTAAAATTGCATAATGCCTTTGAGCAGCACAACATGCAAATTAAGGGAGAGGCTGAGGAGTTTGTGAAACTCATCTCAGTGTGAACTCCTGGCACATTGCTAGTATCACCTCCATAGTAAATGTGCATAGGTGCAGGAAGTGGATCTATTTATGGACCAAGTTTTCTCTTGAATGTAACACATAGATTAAATATCAAAAATCCAATTAAAGTAAGGAAAACCCAAAAAGGCACTTCACAAACAAGATTCTCCAAAAGCACATGGCACAATGCTCCAACTAATTAATCTTCAAGAAAAACTAAAACCAGTCCTGGCATGACACCCCACACTCATTAGATTGGTTATGACTAGTACTCTAATTATTAGCAAAGATGTGAAGCAAATGGGATACCCATGCTTCTGTGATTAGAATTCAAAATTGTTCAAGCATACTGTGAAACAATAGTACTTTCTTTCAAAGCTTGATATGTGCTTATGATACAGATCAGTAATTTCACTTGGGAATTTTCTCAAGAAACATGATAACAGATTTGAAAAAATAGGGTGGTTCCAGTCCTGGAACATACATATATGTTCATGAACAATATAGTGGATTTAAAAATTACATATTGTGGCACTCCGCCATCTTTGCTCCAGTGGCTGGCAAGGTGGGACAGCCAGGTTCTGAGACAGACAGGCATAATATCGCTTGGGTCTTGGGCGGCTTGTGTGTATGTGGCTCCCAAGTGCTGGGCTGATCTGCAGTAACCAGCATGCCAGCTCTGCTGTGGGACTTCTGCCTGGCAGAGGGACCCCGCACTGGGCAGGAGCCTACCAGCTTTCCTTCCGTGACCTCTGTTCCTGCAGACTGCGCTGAAGAGACAGGTACCCAGGCTCTCCCCCCAATATAACATCACTTGGGACACGGCCTGTTGGGGCTTCCATCTGTGCCCGAGAACGGGTCAGCACTGTGGTCGTCTGGGTGCCAGATCTGCAGGCCATCGCTTCTGCAGGGTGAGCGGCACCACGGAGAGTGTGCAGATTGCACTCCGCCATCTTTGCTCCAGTGGCCAGGAAGTTGGGACAGCCAGGCTCTGAGACAGACAGGCATAATATCGCTTGGGTCTTGGGCGGATTGTGTGCATGTGACTCCCAAGAGCTGGGCGGATCTGCAGTAACCAGCGCGCCAGCTCTGCTGTGGGACTTCTGCCTGGCAGAGGGACGCCCCCTCCCCCCCCCTAGGAGAGATCACACACCCCTGCACAGGGCAGGAGCCTTCCAGCCTCCCTTTGGCGATCTCTGCTCCAGGAATCCACTAGGCTGAGCCTTTGGATGTGCAAGGACTCCCCAATATAAGATCACTTGGGGCAAGGCACATCAGGGCTCAAAAGTCACTCAGGAGCAGGCAGGCCCCAGAAATCGGTGCCAGGGGAATCCTGGTAATCCGGGGGAGGGGCAGAAATAGCTTTGCAGGCTCACAGGAGGTCCAACCAACAGCCAGTGACAGCAGGACCAACTAACATCAGAGGTATCCAGATGGCAAAAGGCAAATGTAGGAATGTTACTAACAGAAATCAAAGTAATATGGGACCATCCGAACCCAACTCTCCAACAGCAGCAAGTCCTGGATACCCCACCAACCCGAAAGACAAGATCTGGATTTAAAATCACTTCTCATGATGCTATGGCGAGGATGTGGAGAAAGAGGAACACTCCTCCACTGCTGGTAGAATTGCAGGCTGGTACAACCACTCTGGAAAGCAGTCTGGCGGTTCCTCAGAAAACTGGGCATGACACTCCCGGAGGATCCAGCTATACCACTCCTGGGCAAATACCCAGAGGCTTTACCTGCATGCAATAAGGACACATGCTCCACTATGTTCATAGCAGCCTTATTTATAATAGCCAGAAGCTAGAAAGAACCCAGATGTCCCTCAACGGAGGAATGGATTCAGAAGATGTGGTATATCTACACAATGGAATACTACTCTGCAATTAAAAACAATGAATTCACGAAATTCCTAGGCAAATGGTCAGATCTTGAAAATATCATCCTTAGTGAGGTAACCCAGTCACAAAAGAACACACATGGTATGCAGTCACTGATAAGGGGATATTGACCCAGAATCTCGGAATACCCTAGACACAATCCGCATATCAATAGATTTCTAAGAAGATGGAAGGAGAGACCCCTGGTTCTGGAAAGACTGGATGTAGGGGAACGCCAGGACAGAGTAACGAGAGGGGGTTGAATGGAGAAAAGAGGGAGGGAAGGGGGCTTATGGGACTTTCGGGGAGGAAGGAAACGGGAAAGGGGAAGTGATTTGGAATGTAAATTAAAAAAATAAAATAAAATAAATAATAAAAAAAAAGAAGATCACAAGAAGGACACAAATAAATCTCATAAAGAGTTACAGGAGACCATGAATCAACGGTTAGAAGCCCTTACAAAGGAAACACAAAAATCGCTTAGAGAAATGCCGGAGAACATGGATCAAAAGATGGAGGCAGCCGGGCGGTGGTGGCGCACGCCTTTAATCCCAGCACTTGGGAGGCAGAGGCAGGCGGATTTATGAGTTCGAGGCCAGCCTGGTCTACAGAGTGAGTTCTAGGACAGCCAGGCTACACAGAGAAACCCTGTCTCGAAACCCCCCCCCAAAAAAAAAAGATGGAGGCGAACAAGGAGACAACACAAAAATCGCTTAACGAGATGAATCAATGGGTAGATGCACTCACAAAGGAATCACAAAAATTGCATAAAGAAATGCAGAAGAAAATGGGTCACCAGACGAATGCTCATAAGGAGGCAACACAACAATTGCTTAAAGAAATGAATCAACGGTTAGATGCCCTTACAAAGGAAACACGAGAACTGCTTAAAGAAATGCAGGAGACAATGGATCAACAGATGGATTCCCATGAGGAGGAAACACAAAAATCGCTCAGAGAAATGCAGGAGAACGTGGGTCATCAGGAAGAAATCCTGAAAGAGGTAATGCAAAAATACCTTAAAGAAATACAGGAAAATACAAACAAACAAGTGAAGGATCTCAGCAAATCCATCCAGGAACTAAAAAAGGAAGTAGAAACAACTAAGAAATCACAAAGGGAGACAACTTTGGAGATAGAAAACCTTGGGAAGAAATCAGGAGTCATAGATGCAAACATCAAAAATAGAATACAAGAGATGGAAGAAAGAATCTCAGGTGCTGAAGATTCCATAGAAAGCATCGACTCAACAGTCAAAGAAAATGCAAAATGCAAAAACGTGTAACCCAAAACAACCAGGAAATCCAGGACACAATGAGAAGACCAAACCTAAGGATTATAGGTACAGATGAGAGTGAAATTTTGCAACTTAAAAGGCCAGAAAACATCTTCAACAAAATTATGGAGGAAAACTTCCCTAACCTAAAGAGACAGATGCCGATGAACGTACAAGAAGCCTACAGAACTCCAAACAGACTGGACCAGAACAGAAATACCTCCCGTCACATAATAATCAAAACACCGAATGTTCTAAACAAAGAAAGAATACTAAAAGCAGTAAGAGAAAAGGGCCAAGTAACATACAAATGAAGACCTATCCGAATCACATCAGACTTCTCACCAGAGACTATGAAAGCCAGAAGATCCTGGGCAGATCTCATGCAGACACTAAGACAGCACAAATGCCAGCCTAGACTACTACACCCAGCAAAACTCTCAATCACCATAGATGGAGAGACCAAGATATTCTATGATAAAACCAAATTTTCACAATATCTTTCCAGAAATCCAGCCCTGCAATGGATAATAGGTGGAAACCTACAATACAGGGAGCGAAACAACACCCTGGAAAAAATGAGATAATAACATTCTTGAATCAAACCCAAAAGGAGATAACCACTCAAACATAAAGATAGCGTCAAGAATGGCAGATGGCAATAATCACTATGCCTTAATCTCTCTTAATATCAATGGTCTCAATTCCCCAATTAAAAGACATAGACTAGCAGACTGGATACGTAAACAGGACCCAGCATTTTGCTGCATGCAGGAAACGCATCTCAGTGTCAAAGACAAACACTACCTCAGAGTAATAGGCTGGAAAACAATTTTACAAGCAAATGGACCCAAGAAACGAGGTGGAGTAGCCATCCTAATATCGGATAAAATTGAATTTCAACCTAAAGTCATCAAAAAAGACACAGAAGGACACTACATACTGATCAAGGGAAAAATCCACCATCAAGAACTCTCAATTCTGAATATCTATGCTCCAAATGCAAGGGCACCCTCATTCGTAAAAGAAACTTTACTAAAGCTCAAAGCACACATCGCACCTCACACAATAATATTGGTTGACTTCAACACCCCGCTCTCTGAAATGGAACGTTCAGGAAAGCAGAAACTAAACAGGGACACAGTGAATCTAATTGAAGCCTTGGACCAAATGGAACTAACAGATATATATAGATCATTTCATCCTAGAGCTAAAGAATACACCTTCTTCTCAGCTCCACATGGTACCTTCTCCAAAACTGACCATATAATTGGTCACAAATCAGACCTCAACAGATATAAGAAGATGGAAATAATCCCATGCCTCCTATCAGATCACTATGGAATAAGGGTGGTCTTCAATGGCAACAAAAACAAAAGAAAACCCACGTACACATGGAGGCTGAACAATGCTCTACTCAATGATAACTTGGTCAAGGTGGAAATAAAGAAAGAAATCAAAGACTTTTTGAAAGTTAATGAAAATGAAGGCACAACATACCCTAATTTATGGGACACAATGAAAGCAGTGCTAAGAGGAAAATTCATAGTCCTGAGTGCCGCCAAAAAGAAACAGGAGACAGCATACACTAACAGCTTAATGGCACACGTGAAAGCCCTGGAACAAAAAGAAGCAAATACACCAAAGAGGAGTAGAAGGCAGGAAATCATCAAACTCAGGGCTGAAATCAATCAAGTAGAAACAAATAAAACCATACAAAGAATCAACAAAACAAGGAGTTGGTTCTTTGAGAAAATCAACAAGATAGATAAGCCCTTGGCCAGACTAACCAGAGAGCACAGAGATAGTATCCAAATTAATAAAGTCAGAAACGAAAAGGGAGAGATAACAACAGAAACTGAGGAAATTCAAAAAATCATCAGATCCTACTACAAAAACCTGTATTCAACACAACTAGAAAATCTTGAGGAAATGGACAATTTCCTTGACAGATACCAAGTACCAAAGTTAAATCAGGTTCAAATAGACCATCTAAACAGTCCTATAACCCCTGAAGAAATAGAAGTTGTCATTGGAAGTCTTCCAACCAAAAAAAGCACAGGTCCAGATGGTTTTAGTGCAGAATTCTATCAGACCTTCAAAGAAGACCTAACACCAATACTCTTCAAACTGTTCCACAAAATAGAAACAGAAGGAACACTACCCAACTCGTTCTATGAAGCCACAATTACACTAATACCAAAAGCACACAAAGATCCGACAAAGAAAGAGAATCTCAGGCCAATCTCTCTTACGAATATTGATGCAAAAATACTCAATAAAATTCTTGCCAACCGAATCCAAGAACACATCAAAACGATCATTCACCACGATCAAGTAGGCTTCATCCCAGGGATGCAGAGATGGTTCAATATAAGGAAATCCATCAATATAATCCACTACATAAACAATCTCAAAGAAAAAAACCACATGGTCATCTCATTAGATGTTGAGAAAGCATTTGACAAAATTCAGCATCCTTTCATGCTAAAGGTCTTGGAAAGATCAGGAATTCAAGGCCCATATCTAAACATAGTAAAAGCAATTTACAGCAAACCGGTAGCCAGCATCAATCTAAATGGAGAGAAACTTGAAGCAATCCCACTAAAATCAGGGACTAGACAAGGCTGCCCTCTCTCTCCATATCTTTTCAATATAGTACTTGAAGTTCTAGCTAGAGCAATTAGACAACAAAAAGAGGTCAAAGGGATACAAATTGGAAAGGAAGAAGTCAAACTATCACTATTTGCAGACAATATGATAGTATACTTAAGCGACCCAAAGAACTCCACCAGAGAACTCCTACAGCTGATAAACGACTTCAGCAAAGTGGCTGGATATAAAATCAACTCAAGCAAGTCAGAAGCCTTCCTATTCTCAAAGGATAAGCAAGCTGAGAAAGAAGTAATAGAAATGATACCCTTCACAATAGTCACAAACCATATTAAGTATCTTGGCGTGACTCTAACCAAACAAGTCAAGGATCTGTATGACAAGAACTTCAAGTCTCTGAAGAATAAAATTGAAGAAGACCTCAGAAGATGGAAAAATCTGCCATGCTCATGGATTGGCAGGATTAATATAGTAAAAATGAGCTTCTTACCAAAAGTAATACACAGATTCAATGCAATCCCCATCAAAATCCCAACTCAATTCTTCATAGAGTTAGAAAGAACAATTCAAAAATTCATCTGGAATAACAGAAAACCCAGAATAGCTAAAACTATTTGAAGACCCAGAAATGAATCCACACTCCTATGGTCACTTGATCTTTGACAAAGGAGCTAAAACCATCCAGTGGAAAAAAGATAGCCTTTTCAACAAATGGTGCTGGCTCAGCTGGAGGTCAACATGCAGAAGAATGCAAATTGACCCATCCTTATCTCCTTGCACTAAGCTCAATTCTAAGTGGATCAAAGATCTCCACATAAAACCAGACACACTGAAACTAATAGAAGGGAAACTAGGGAAGAACCTTGAACATATGGGCACAGGGGAGAATTTCCTGAACAGAACTCCAATAGCTTATACTCTAAGATCAAGAATAGACAAATGGGACCTCATTAAATTACAAAGTTTTTGCAAGGCAAAAGACACTGTCAAAAAGACAAAGCGGCAACCAACTAACTGGGAAATGATCTTTACCAACCTTACATCCGACAGAGGGCTAATATCCAAGATATACAAAGAACTCAAGAAGTTAAACTCCAGAGAGGCAAGTAACCCTATTAAAAAATGGGGTACAGAGCTAAACAAAGAGTTCTCACCTGAAGAATATCTAATGGCTGAGAAGCACCTAAAGAGATGTTCATCATCCTTAGTCATTAGGGAAATGCAAATCAAAACAACCCTGAGATTCCATCTCACACCAGTCAGGATGGCTAAGATCAAAAACACAGGAGACAGCAGTTGTTGGCGAGGATGTGGAGAAAGAGGAACACTCCTCCACTGCTGGTGGAATTGCAGGCTGGTACAACCACTCTGGAAAGCAGTCTGGCGGCTCCTCAGAAAACTGGGCATGACACTTCCGGAGGATCCGGCTATACCACTCCTGGGCATATACCCAGAGACTTTACCTGCTTGCAATAAGGACACATGCTCCACTATATTCATAGCAGCCTTATTTATAATAGCCAGAAGCTGGAAAGAACCCAGATGTCCCTCAACGGAGGAATGGATTCAGAAGATGTGGTATATTTACACAATGGAATACTACTCTGCAATTAAAAACAATGAATTCACGAAATTCCTAGGCAAATGGTCAGAACTTGAAAATATCATCCTTAGTGAGGTAACCCAATCACAAAAGATCACACATGGTATGAAGTCACTGATAAGGGGATATTGACCCAGAATCTCAGAATACCCTAGACACAATCAGCATATCAATAGATTTCTAAAAAGATGGAAGGAGAGACCCCTGGTCCTGGAAAGACTGGATGTAGGGGAACGCCAGGACAGAGTAATGAGAGGGGGTTGAACGGAGAAAAGAGGGAGGGAAGGGGGCTTATGGGACTTTCGGGGAGGGAGGAAACGGGAAAGGGGAAGTGATTTGGAATGTAAATTAAAAAAATAAAATAAAATAAAATTGAAAAGAAAAAAAAAAAAACTATTCTCAAGAGTAAAAGAACCTCTGGGGGAATCAGTATCCCGGACCTCAAGCTGTACTACAGAGCAATAGTGTTAAAAACGGCATGGTATTGGTACAGTAACAGACATGTAGATCAATGGAACAGAATTGAAGACCCAGAAATGAATCCACACTCCTATGGTCTCTTGATCTTTGACAAAGGAGCTAAAACCATCCAGTGGAAAAAAAGATAGCCTTTTCAACAAATGGTGCTGGCTCAGCTGGAGGTCAATGTGCAGAAGAATGCAAATTGACCCATTCTTATCTCCTTGCACTAAGCTCAATTCTAAGTGGATCAAAGATCTCCACATAAAACCAGACACACTGAAACTAATAGAAGGGAAACTAGGGAAGAACCTTGAACATATGGGCACTGGAGAGAATTTCCTGAACAGAACTCCAATAGCTTATGCTCTAAGATCAAGAATAGACAAATGGGACCTCATTAAATTACAAAGTTTTTGCAAGGCAAAAGACACTGTCAAAAAGACAAAGTGGCAACCAACTAACTGGGAAATGATCTTTACCAACCTTACATCCGACAGAGGGCTAATATCCAATATATACAAAGAACTCAAGAAGTTAAACTCCAGAGGGACAAGTAACCCTATTAAAAAATGGGGTACAGAGCTAAACAAAGAGTTCTCACCTGAAGAATATCTAATGGTTGAGAAGCACCTAAAGAGATGTTCATCATCCTTAGTCATTAGGGAAATGCAAATCAAAACAACCCTGAGATTCCATCTCACACCAGTCAGGATGGCTAAGATCAAAAACACAGGAGACAGCAGTTGTTGGCGAGGATGTGGAGAAAGAGGAACACTCCTCCACTGCTGGTGGAATTGCAAGCTGGTACAACCACTCTGGAAAGCAGTCTGGCGGTTCCTCAGAAAACTGGGCATGACACTCCCGGAGGATCTGGCTATACCACTCCTGGGCATATACCCAGAGGCTTTACCTGCATGCAATAAGGACACATGCTCCACTATGTTCATAGCAGCCTTATTTATAATAGCCAGAAGCTGGAAAGAACCCAGATGTCCCTCAACGGAGGAATGGATTCAGAAGATGTGGTATATCTACACAATGGAATACTACTCTGCAATTAAAAACAATGAATTCACGAAATTCCTAGGCAAATGGTCAGATCTTGAAAATATCATCCTTAGTGAGGTAACCCAATCACAAAAGAACACACATGGTATGCAGTCACTGATAAGGGGATATTGACCCAGAATCTCGGAATACCCTAGACACAATCCGCATATCAATAGATTTCTAAGAAGATGTAAGGAGAGACCCCTGGTCCTGGAAAGACTGGATGTAGGGGAACGCCAGGACAGAGAAACGAGAGGGTGTTGAATGGAGAAAAGAGGGAGGGAAGGGGGCTTATGGGACTTTCGGGGAGGGAGGAAACGGGAAAGGGGAAATGATTTGGAATGTAAATTAAAAAAAAATAAAATAAATAATAAAAAAAATTCATATTGTATTTATGAAGTAGAATAAAACTCAGCAGTGAATGAAAAGAGATGAGTAAGACAGTATTCTCCCATGATACCCTGCAATGCATTCCAAGGACTATACCTATAGCATCTATATAGGACCAACCCCAATATTTTGTCCCTCTACATACATACCTATCATACATACTTTGTATTTGTAAATATTATATAGGCAGACTGAACAGTAGTTACTAACAATAACAAAAGAATCTTATAAAAACATACTTGGGTTTGAATCTGAACGTCTCCCACAGGCTCAGGTGTTGAACAGCATTTTGGGAAGTGGTGGAAACTTAAGGGCTTAGGGTATAGCTAGAAGTGTATGTTCCTTTTGAAGGGTCTATCTGAGCCTATTCTTTCTCTATGTTTTCTGATGGGTACAAATATTTGTATGCCATGGCCCCCATGATATTCAGCCTTGTTTAAGCTCGAACTAATACAATTCATTGAGCAAAGATAGAGAACATCACTGTCATGGGAACTAGTATATCCAGGGAGATGGTGTGACAAGTCAGAGAGAGTAGGGGACCATCTTAATTTTATTTATTAGCAACCATCTTGTGGGAATTAACTAGTCTCAGAAAAACTATCTGCACTCTCATTGACATAGGAACTTTTACTGGACTCTGCTTTGTAAAGGTCACACCAGCTCTGAAGAGTGCTACACTCAGGACATAACTTGCAGAAGAGAATATTTGGAAGACAATAACAACTCACAAGTTCTTTAGTCCTTACTGCATCTATACAACCCACACAGCAATGCCTATCCCTTTGATATGTTTCCTTTTACTATCAGGAACAATTTTTTGGTAACTAAAATATTAACATTTTGTGTATATGTATATGTATGAATATTTGTGTGCCAAGGTATAATGTCTGTAGGTCAGAAGATTAGGTCAAAACAGAATTCATTCTTTTTACTATGTGGTAATTGGGGTTCAAATTCAAGTTGTAAGGCTTTTTGA
This sequence comes from Tokudaia tokunoshimensis, assembly GCA_036184795.1. Lineage (NCBI taxonomy): Eukaryota > Metazoa > Chordata > Mammalia > Rodentia > Muridae > Tokudaia > Tokudaia tokunoshimensis. The sequence goes on along the minus strand of BTHU01000011.1, from coordinate 98,326,369 downwards.
CAAATGCTTTACCCATTGAGCATCTCATTGGCTTCTTGACTGGAATATTATGACCTATGAAAGTGCTTCCTGTTTTTGTTTGGAAGCTCATTATTAGGCATCTATTATCTTCATGTTGTACTACTGTACTTTCATTCCATTGTGATTATAGAGTTTTACATAACACACACACACACACTCACACACACACACACAGGCATACACACACATTCATAAATGAAAGGCTATTGAAGACAAGAAAAGGCTGTAATTCTTCCTCTTCTTAGTCTTAACACAATGCCTGAGAGAGAATTAAATGCATATTATTAAATTACTCTTTTAAAAACATACAATGAATTTCTATTTTTTGCAACATTTATAAAATAACTGTGTATCTGTCCCAGGGATCTGTAGCAATACAACTCACAAAATATATTTGATCACCTACTATGTGGCAGTTAAATATTGGGAGTAGACAAGCAATTAGAGAATTTCTTGACTGAATATACTCTAAGTCTAGTAAGAGGATGACATTTGAACAGGTAATTAAAATAAATGTGTTAAATGTCATAATGTAGTCATGAACAAAATGTTATAGAAATGTAAATGAAGGAGAAAATTATTCTGCTCAGTGGGGCTTCCCTTGAAGAGCAGTTTTGATGTGACCTCGTGAATAAGTAACTGCTGTTTTATTAAGCACTGAAAAATTTCTTCAGAGTATCCTTCACCAGGAGTGGTTTCAGGACTTTCAGGTCTTTGGGCTTGTTTTGAGCACACACTCCAGCTTAGGCACTGTATGCCAGTCTTTACTCATTGTACACTCACTGATACCCCTCCTTGTGTCAGAGAAGGATTTCCTAATAAAAATTAAAATTGTCTGTATTTCAGTCTCATAAACCTCAGTGTTAGGCAGGTAGACTGGCATTGTCAAGCTTGGAACTACTGAGGATAGAACCCCTTCCTTACAACCATCTTTGGACCTCACCTCATTTTGTTGGCAAGAATAGCACAGGGCACATTGAATTTCTCCTCTTAAAATTATACAATGGCTTATAAAAAGGAAGAGATAACAGGATTCTGACAAAGGTCTAAATCCCAGGGTGTGATGAGGTGCAAATCTACCGACTTTCATAAAACATGGTAGCACAAAGGGAACAAGCTGTTGTGGGCATATGGCAGGCCCCACTCCATAGGAACCCAGTCATATGAGATGGTATCTGCTTCAAGGTATTAGCAATAATGATTCTTAAGGACGGAGCCCCAATGACTTCATTGTCTTCTCCTTGAGCCCTCATAACACTGTGCCCCACAATGAGCCAACACGGACATTTGGAAGCTATCAAACAATACTCAAATTGTAGCATCAGAAAACAAACAAAAAACAAATCAAGATATGAAGGAAGTCAGATATTGAGAGTAACAAAGTATTTTCCTTTGTATTGACAATTATCAAACTTACTTATAAAGCATTAAATCTCATACAATAATCTTAGGAAAAAATTTCATGTGTTCTGATATTCTAAAAATTTGTTTTCATTTCATTGTTTAACACATATGAGGAACAAGATATGACAAACCTTTAGGTTCTCTTATTTTCTCCTACAACCCACTCTCCACATTCCTACTACCCCCTCCCCCACGTTCAGTTTGTTAAAAAGTGTCAGAAAGGAGAAAAACTCCTCTACCGCAGCTCTTTCCTGACTAGTAAATGTACAACAAGATAAATGAATCAGCTTTGAAACTGGCCCCCTCTTGTCCTAAATCTATACCTGGTGAGAAAGTCTTTCTACCAGTCTGAATGCATATTCAATTTTAGAATGGGTCTCAGCAGGGTCAGGCTGAGTCTGGTAATGATACACTGGCAGGCCTTAGTCTTCAGAGCTTGTCTCAGCTTGCTCTGCCTTCACCCTAGGGAATTTATTCCACACATTTCTTAGACACACATCATAATGCCATGGACTGTGATACGTAGCCAATGCTTATACACACTCATTTATGCACAGCTTGCGTGGAGAAAAACTCACTGTGATATTTTGAAACAGAAATAAAGACAAGAACAACAAGCAGGAAATTTTCCTACAAAAGCATCCTCTAAAGTCTGATGAAAATTTCATCTCCATTTATAAAACAGGAAAGGGTTGGATAGTGCTTCAGAAATCTAACAGGTGTTTTGCCAGGCTAGATGAATGGGGAGGCACGATGAATTCACAAAAGCAATAAAAACTTAAATGTTCTATGTTGCCCGCCCTCAGCCAGCTTGCTAAGGGACAGGCGGTTTCTCTGTTCATCACTTCCCTGTTAGGACAGAAATCTAAGATGAATTCACAAAGTGGTACAACCTTCATCAGCAACGATCATATGATCACCGGCATTGAGGCACTAGGATTTGTCCATGCAGGAATAGCTTCCTCCCCTGTGGTTTTGCTGAGGTAACCATCACCCTCATTGTAGATGGGCACAGCGTTCCTACTTGGTTAAGACAACTTCAGGGAACAATCCAGGCATTGGCAAGCTGTGATGTTCTATTAATAGAGATGTTTTGTTTAATTTGTACCTTTTCCTGCAGGCTCTGATTTTCTGCTCTTGAGTTAAGGAAAGGAAATATGACTAGAGAGGTTGACATAACCTCCGGACCAGGCCTGACCAGGAGAGGTTTTTCATCTTATCCTGCTCATTCACTAACTCCCCAGCTTCTGCTCCAGCTTCATAGCCCCATCCCCCAGCTCTCTGCAGGCGATGAGATCATGTGAGGACCCTAAGAATCAGTTCTTGCTTCCCTGTCTCTGAATATGTCAGTGTTATATGCTGTGCCTGGCATGGTTCTCAGAGATGAGAATAGAAAAGACATAGACAAGATCCCTGTTGTTAGCGGAAATAAGAGTGAAAGAGGCTGACACAGGAGAGGTACAAGGTCAGCTCTGGATTTGCTTAAACTTTCACTAAATTGTGTATTATCAAGTTTCCAAAGTTTACCCATCCTTATACCTCATATTACTTTGATAAACATTACTTAAATATCATATTTTCTTATTTTAATTAATTATTAGCATCTTATCAATTTTGTCCAGAAGTTTGACCATTTGCATAGTTGTAATTCTATTTCTAAAAATTTTTTTCTATCTCATACTTTTCTGTTTCGTCGCCTGTCATATTTTGGGTGCTTCACTGAAACGGACCAGGAAACATTCCTTTCCATGTACTTTGAATGTATGGAAAAATCCTGAAAATTTTATTTTCAAATTGTAAGCAACTTTTAAAAAAAAAATGAATTGAACTAGCCTAACAAAACAAAACAACCCCTAGCCACAGCAAGGAACACATACTAACAATTGAAAGGTTTAAAATTACTCCTGTGGAGGAGTGGAAGGGGATAAGAAAAAGAATGGAGAATGTCTGTAATCAAACTCTGCTATGTTTCTATGAAACTATAAAAGAAGAAATGAAAAAATGTTAAAATAAATAAAAGAAATAACAACACTGAAAAATATATTACTTTCATGGATTCCTGATAAATTTTAACACATAAAAGGAATGTGAACTTTTGATCATTCACACTTTTCTTGTTACACATATAATAATTCTGGATAAATAAGACTGTACTCAGAGACATTAAGAGCTAAAACTTGGTAGTGTCACATGTGAGACATCCATGGGGTGAAACTTCAATCTTTTCAACTCATAAGATAATAACTGTTGAAGCTGCAGAAACTTCAGACACTCTAGTAAACAAGGTTTGATAATTAAGATGATTAAATGAATATATAACATTTAAGAATGTTCCAGAGTAAACAATAAATTCAACTTCAACTAACTTCTAAAGAATCCACAGTCTATTGACCACAAGTGTAATTATGATGAGAAAACATGAAATCAACAATTGAAATTTTGAATCTACAGCCTATAAACTGAACAAACAATATTCTGGGTCATTCTGGGGTTTCAAGAACAAAGCATGTGAGGAATAAAATATTTACTTTTATGGATGTGGAATAGACATGGAAACCATTTGACTTATAGCAAATGGAAAGCACAGAAAAACTTCATCATTAAATTCAGTCATTGCTAAGAAAGGTAAATCTATAGCATTTTCGAGTAATCGACTCCAGAAGACTGAAAAGGAATGAATTTTATCATGTATTTTATTTTTTCTTCAAAAAGCAGAAAAGAGTAAAGAAGGGAGTCAAACTTGGTGTAACACAAAATAACAGAAGCAAGTTATACACCGAACCAATTCTTGGATCCTGAAAGGTATGCTAGGGAAAGCATAGAAACACCTAAAAAGGCCAAAGCAACAGACTTGAAAAAAAGGCAAAGCTGTGAATGAAAAATGGAGCAGAAACAATTCGGAATGCATGTCACCTGGAATAGTAAGCACATACGCATGTCAACATGTTTCCACAGGCATTAAAAAGCATTGCACTTTAAACCACAGGAAGTCACAACAAATTAAAAGTTATAGGATATTGAAGCTAAAGTCACTTTTATGACACCATGTTAATAGCCATAGGGAGTGACTTTCAGGATTCATTAAAGATCATTGTTTCCATGACTATTCTATTGTCCAAGGTTTTTTACATTGGCTTGAAAACATTACAGTGTTTTGTACTTTAGGTTCACTCAATTCTGATACTGTTACTAAAATGTGTATTCTAATGTAATATTTTTCTCTTCTATTTGGCTCTGCCAGGACTTACAAAAGCACTTATGCTAGATATAATGCTCAGAAGTTTTGATATTCATTTATGAAATCAATTTCCTAGGTTTTAGAAAAAGTTATAAATATTAGGTATCTCTAATATTGTGTGGTGAAATTAAACCATTTATCACAGTCTCCTCTCTGATTTTTTTCTCATCATATTTTTAGTGACATGTTTCTAAATTACACATGTATTGAAAGAAACTGTGCAGAAGCTTTCTATATTCATGGAATCCCGCGTGGTAGTTGTTGGGCTTATTTACTGCACTGCTGTTGCAGTAGTCCCTCTTGCACGGTTCTGACCATTTCTCCTGCTTTCTCTCTGTGATCCTGCAGTAGTTTTTAAGTTTCCAGGTTTGGCATGTGTGGTAGTGTATACCTGTAACACCTACACTGTGGAGGTGAAGGTGGGACACTGGGGTGTTCAGGCCAGTTTCAGGTAAGTAGTGAGTATGATCCTGCCTGTCCTTGCCTTTAAAAACAACAATTAGGTTTTAGCAATTATATTGAAGGTCTTTGATGTATTTCTAATTTAATCTCATCCAGGTGAGAGACGTTGATTTAGTTACATTAGTCTCATGGTTACTCTTTAGTTTTCTTGTACCATCTGTTGAAGAGACTGCTTTTGATATCTTTGTCAGAAGTAAGGAGGTTTTACTTCCTGGTTTTATTGATGTGTGTGTTCATTTTTTTTTTTGTGACAGTTCCATGCTGTTCTTTACTATGTCTTTGTCAAATTATTTGAAGTCAGGATTTGTATATATCAAAAGTTATTCTTTTTCTCTAGATTGCCATGCTATCCAGGTCATTTTGTTTGCATGGGGTTTTATGAGTTTCTTTGAGTTTTGTGAACAGTGTCATTGGAATATCAGTGAGTTATTACTTTGAGTCTACACATCACCTTTGTTATGACAGTCACTCTTATATTAATTCTTCCAGTCTATAAATGCAGGAAGTCCTTCCTTCTTTTACTGTCTTCTTCAGTTTCTCTCATCAGTCTTTTAAAGTTTTTCATCCTAAGAGTTTTTATTTGCTTTGAGAGTCTGAATTCTGTTTCTTTGTAAGTATTGTGAATGGGATTACTTTCTTATTTCTTACTCAGTAAGTTTGTTATCAATATATAGAAAAGCTACTGATTTTGTATGCTGCTTCTGTGTCCTGCTACTTTGTTGAAATTATTTTTCTACTTTTAGAGTGCTTTTGTAGAATCCACAATGTCTCTTTGTGTGCATGCTCATATCATCTACTGCAGATGAAGACCATTTATCTTTTCTTTCCATATTTCTATCCTTTTTATTTCTTTTTGTTTTATCTAGGATTCCAAGTACTCTTTCAAGAATGGATATACATCACTGTGTAGCTACTGAATTTCATTGAAATGTTTTGAGTTTTTCCTCATTTAGTATATTGTTGGCTATCAAATAATCATATATAGCCTTTATCATATTATTATGATTTCCTTCTAGTCCTACTTTCAGGTCTTTTATTATGAAGGAACACTGAGCTCTTTTACAAAGAGTGTTAATTCATCTCTTTAAATGATCATGTGACCATTGAGATTACTAATGCATGGAATTAAATTAATTTATTTGAAGGTTTAATAGCTTGCATGTATGTATTCAATGAAGATTAGTTGGCTCTTGTGAATGGTAGTTTTGGTATATAATTATATACAGTATATCTAAATCCTACTGACCCTAAACTCTCACCTTCAACTCCTCCCAATCTCTCCATCACATCCTCTTCTCAACTTTATATCCTCTTTTTAAATAACTTACTGAATCTAATCGATGTTACTCATATACACGTTTGTTGAGACACCCACTAGAGCATGTTCAACCCATCAGGGACCATATACGCAGGGAAAACTTTCTCTCATGAAATATCAACTCTCAATAGCTTCTTGAAAAGAGGGAGGATTCTTATGCCCTTTCTCCCATAGTCAGGGTACAATGGGTTTCTGAGTGTGAAAGCTCTGTTTTGTCTGAAAGAAATGGTTATGCTTCAACTCACCTTTACTTCCAACTCTGATACTCTTTTATCTCTCTCTTCCATGTTTCCAACATGTCAACCTTAATAGTAGAACACAGGGGACATAAAGGTGACGGAAATAATGGGGGAAGTTTCAAATCAAGGGCAGAGGAAGGATGAGAGGATATTGGAAGGAGGGATAACCAACACTGAGGACATATGCAAAAGTCATTTAGAAACCTATATTTTTATAATATCTCTATGAACATAAAACAGTTTAAATGGAATTACATCAGTAATTTTATTGTATATATGTGTTCTTAACTACATTTGATAGGAATGTAATACTTGCTATAAAACACACATCTTATTGCTGTTTGAATATTCTAAAGTGTCTACATTGTTTTTAAGCTCTAATAGTCTATCCTTTATTTGATATATTTTTGAAGCTTTCCACTGTAGTTTTTATGATTGAACTTTTCATTCTGAACAGTACATTTGGATGTTTTCTTTTAGTATTTATCTGTATTGAAATCTAGCTTTATATTCTGTTGGCTTTTTTCTTTCATTCATATGGATTATCCTTGAATTCATTTGGAAGTTTGTGCCTTCCTTCCTTTATGCAAACATACTTATAATCATTTTTTGAATAATTTTGTTTGGACACCATCTCATTCAGCATTACTATGAAGTTAGTAACTTTTAGAGGAGTCGATTTCTTGGTTGTGTGTGTGTGTGTGTGTGTGTGTGCATGCATGTATGTTATGTGTGTGTTTTATATTGGAGTTTCATTAGGTTTTATTGTTTTTTTTTCAAACCACTCATATTCTTTCCAGGGAACTCTTTCTGAGGACGAATAGGAATTAATTGGTAAGGTTACAGTCACATTTTTCTTCACTAGACTGGGTCTGTAGCTCAGTAGCAGACTGACCTTCTGGACATGTGATCCATGCATAAAATATTATCTGCAGATGCAGATGCATCAACAGATACATCTATTGTAAAAATAGAGTAATAGTCAATTAGAAAAAATATGCTCTTCCAAATCCAAATGTTTTTAAATATATGTAATATACATTTAAATATATTTGAATATATTTCTGTGTGTACTGAGATCAGTCTTACATATACTAATATATGAGAACAAAAGTAGACTAAGACTAGTGATTAGTACTAGAATGGCAAAAAAATAAATAAATAAGAGGAGAAACAGTAAAGATAAAATGAGAAGGAATAATGAAGAAAAGGAATAGAATCAAAGAACCTAAAATAGTTCCAGTTCTAAGGAGCCAGAAGCAGAGAGAAATAGAACTTCAGACTCACCTGTGTCCTTTAGGCAAACCTATCGAGAGGAAAAAGAGTAGAAAGAGACCAGAGTGAGTATGCTAAATTGGCATTAGAAACCATAAAAGTGGAGGAAAGAGAGTTAGGCTATGGTTCTGACTCCAAATGTGGTGCTGGTACCAGTATCAGTTTCATCTCATAGTCCTTGTTCACTGGCTCACTGAAGACAATCACATCACTGAGCAGTCTTATACAAGTTAAATTATGAATGTTAGTTAGGCCTGGATAATCCACCCTGAGATCTGGGCATGCATTCTGAGCTCGTGTTTGTGCTCTATTCCAGACTATGATTCAGAAGAGATTTCCACCACACTGAACACTGCCCAGTTATGGCTTGAGCTCATGTCTATTCACCCTGTATTCAACCCCCAAGGTCTTATTATCCAAGGTTTCAGAATTTAGTCCCCTGTCAGTTATTCCAGACTCCTGAAGTTCAGAGGGAAGAGTTTTTCTTTAGGTGACCATGCTGTGGACTAAGGGGGATCTTGTGAAAACTATTTTTGTCACTATTCCCAATGGAAGAAAGAATTTTCAGGAGAATTCCTGGTTTTTATCTCTGCCATATCATTTCATCATCATCATCATCATCATCATCATCTTATTATTATTATTATTATCATTATTGGACATTTTCTTTATTTACATTTCAAATGTTGTCCCCTTTCTCGGTTACCCCCTCCCAGAAACCCCTTTTCCCATCCCCTATTCCCCTGGTTCTATGAGGGTGTTCCCCCACCCACCCACTCCTGCCTCGTTGCCCTCGAATTTCCCTACATCAGGGCATCGAGCCTTCACATGATCAAGGGCCTCTCTTCCCATTGAGGTTGAACAAGAATATTCTTTGCTATCTATGCAGCTGGAACCATGGGTCCCTCCATGTGTACTCCTCGGTTGGTGGTTTAGTCCCTGGAAGCTCTGGGGGGGGGGGGGTTGGTTGATATTATTGTTCTTTCTATGGGGTTGCAGGCCCCTTCAGATTCTCCAGTCTTTTCTTAAAATGCCTATTACTTGAAGCACCAGGCAGATCTGCCCTTATTCTCAAGCAATAGTGCTGGTGATTTGCAGTTGCAGTTCTTGTGTGTCACTTGTTATATCTGTCCTGTTTTGCAGTATTATTGTTATTGTTATTATTATTATTATTATTGTTATTATTTTATTTACTTTATTTTACTACTGGAACTGAAATATTTTATTCTCACCCATGAATTATGAAATTAATGTTCCAGCTATAATTAATTGATCTTTCTTCCTAAGAGTCTAACAGATTTTACCTGTATGTTATGTAAGTCCCTCTTTAAAAAAGCTAGCCCTAATATTGAAATATTTCCCTTATATTTATAATTTCTTCAGAGATTTTTATCATAATGTGGAACTTTAATTAACAGTTCTATTTGTGTTTACTGAGGTGCTCATATAATTTATGATCTTACCTGAATTTGTGTGCTGCTTTACATTTGTTGATGAACCTTTGCCTACCTCAGTTTTGGAGGCTTGACATTACGTATGAATAAGAGGGCTGATGGGGCCAAGACAGATCATATGGCTAAGGTCTACTAGACGACAATATAGTGTGATCTCCCTGAAAGCAAGACTCCCTGTCTCTGCATGTATTCAGAATCCCCCAAATTTGGTCTAGATTAAAAGGTGAATGGTTTCTTCCCAACCCACTTCTTAAACGAGAAGCATTCAATGTGCATCCACATAAACAGATTATGTAAAAGGAAGGTTACAGACTAGTTAGAACAAAAAATATTTAGAATCATCTATCCAGTGTTACCCTAGCTTTTCAATTTCTCTTACCATAGTGTTTTCAATTCCCGAGCTTTGAAAATTCCATCCACATCTTAGGAGCTGGGAGTTGAAGGTATTGTGGCAAGGATTACTTGTTATTAGTGTTATATTTTTTTATTTTAAAAATATGTTTTTACATTAATTTGAGATTATAATTATAAACCCCCCCATTCTCCCTGATCTCCTTTAAACTCTTTAAATTAACTGTTATTACATACATATAATGGAAACCTTTACAGAAAATCACAATAAATCAAAATGCAGAGTTATAGAGCCCAACATTCACAATACAACTGCTAAATCCAAGATTCAGGGGTCATTCCAGGAAGGAGAGTGGACAGGATTGTAAGAGTCAGAAAATTGTTTTTTTTTTTTCTTTTTTTTTTATGTGAGATTGTCTCTTCTAGGAATATCAAAAGCTATATACCCATAAAATGTTATAATAGAATTCTAATATTTCCTCCTCCCTTTTCTCTCTCCAGGCCCTCCCACCTTCCATTTTTCAAACCCTTCCCTCTCATGACCCTCCACTTTCTTTTTTTTTTTTTTTTTTGGTTTGGGTTTTTCGAGACAGGGTTTCTCTGTATAGCCCTGGGTGTCCCGGAACTCACTCTGTAGACCAGGCTGGCCTCGAACTCAGAAATTCGCCTGCCTCTGCCTCCCAAGTGCTGGGATTAAAGGCGTGCACCACCACTGCCTGGTTCACTTTCAAGTTGACTGCCTCTTCTTCTTTGATTATTTTGATATGAGAAGTACACACAATTGGAGTGGTTTTTCTTGACTTCGATGATAATATCCTAGAACTAGCAAAAACTCAGTATTTTTCTTCATCTTCTCTAAAAATGTTCTTCATTAAATGTACACTTTTCTATGCCATATGTTCCCTCTTTCTGTCTTCCCCATAAAAACTAACCATTATCAGCAGAACCCAGCTAGCAACAGAATCTTGAAATTCAAACTATCTAACTTTCATTAGCTACAGCTGCGAGGATCTCAGTAAATACCTGCCAATTTAACTTTGTTCAGTGGCTCTCAACATGTCAGATGTAGAGAAAAATATGGAGCATTGAAATTTTAACTTAAACACAACGTGGAGGAAAGACATCATCAATGTATTATATACAGTTGCTTTCAGATACTCTGAAATTTCAGCTGACTATCGTTGCTGGGACTATTAAAAAGAATGGCAGTCCACGCACTATACCCAGCTGCTCTCTGCCCAGCAAACCCCTGCTGCCTCTATTACTAGCCCCATGCAGCGACTGATTGCAGTCTTCCCAGCTTCAGTTCATATGCCTCAGAGCTGCTAGTTCCTTCTCAGCCATAAACCCCCGTGGTCAGTGGTCCCAATTACAGTAACCCAATAAATCAAAACTCTAGAAACTTATAATTAATCAGTCGGGTTTATTATATCAATAAATTGTGAATTCACAAGATGCCCACACAATAATTTCAGAGCCAATTGATAAGGATACAAACTGCCCACCTAGATTAGACAAGTTATCTCTTTTACGATGTTTGTAGCTACCTGTGACTATTTAAAACCATGTGAATCATTTGGATCATCTTCCTCTTGGTCCATCTTTCTTCCTTCTCCCTCCTGTCTCCTCCATGTCTGTCTCTGCAACTCTTTGCTCTGCCTCCTTTTTTCCTGTCCAATCATAGGCTTCTTGTATTAACATTTAAAATGATTCGACAGGAAAAATTCTGCTATATATCACCCTTTCTGTTCAATTAAAAAAAAAACTTTTCTCTCAAATATAAATTGAACACAATTATTACCATTTTGTAATTTATAATGTACCTAACACCCAGCCAATCATTTTTGTCAAAAAGATAGAACACTGTCATCTATCCTAACTTAAAGGACTTATAATTCTACACCTGACTTATGTTCCGACTTTAGATTGTATGCCTTCTGAAAACCATCCTCTCAAATCTGTCCTCTCAATAGTAAATAGCCCAGGTTGGCTATGAAACTATAAGTAGTCTTTCAAACCTGTCAGAAATCTGAGAATGACCAACATTAGCTGAAGATTTAGGAAGCCTAGTACAGATTCCAGAACTGAGACATGTTGTAGAGACAGATGCCTACCCATACAGCCCCAGTAAGCCAAGAAGTTGGAGCATTAGTGTTCAGCCTTCTTGCCCAGGGTAATCTGATAGACCTCTGAAAATCAGACAGTATTAAGGACTAGCTTATTCTCTCTCAGCAGAACTAAGCTGTTCTAACCTGTAACTTGTGTCGTTTCAAGAAAAGTACAGGTCTGCAGGAGAGATAGGCAATTTCTGCCTAGTGGCAACCTAGCCACAATGTGCAACCTGACCTGGATGTAAGATGCTCAGTTGCTTCTTTGAATCCAAGAATGTGAAGCTGTTAGGAGCAGATTTGTCTCAACAAGTGAATAAATAGCATTGATGAGTAAATATAAGCCCTCAGACATTATAAAAAATGTAGCCTTTCATATATATCTTGAAAATGCAAAGATAATGATATTTTCATTTCTTCTATTGATTTCATTATTCATCTTATATATATAACTTCAATTTTACTGCATAGCTTTGAGAAAACAACTCATTACAATATCAATTAAACATGTTAGATTAAAAAAAATGGACCACCCAAATACTATATATGAAGTGTTCCATGGCTCCAGCTACATATGTAGCAAAAGATGTTCTTATTTGGCATCAATGAGAGGGGAGGCCCCTGGTACTGTGGAGGCTTGATGTCTCAGCATAGGGGGATGCTAGGGCAGTGAAGTGGGAGTGGTTGAGTGAGTGGAGGAGCACGCTCATAGAGGCAAAGAAGAAGGGCGATGGGACTGGGAGGTTAAGGAAGGGAAACTGGGAAGGGAGATATCATTTGAAATATAAGCAAATAAAATGATTAATAAGAAAACTGAAAAATGTAGATACCAATGAACAACAATAAACAAAATTAGATAATTTCTGTTTTGAATAAGATTTTTTATTTTTTAGCAGTTATGTGCATATGTATTCAGTGGGGTATGTACACATGTATGCAGATGCACATGGAGATCAGAAGAGGGCAATGGATCTCAGGGATCAATAATTACAAGTGGCTGTGAGCCAGACAGTTAGATAGTGAAAACTTAACTTGGGTCTTGAATAAGACCAGTATTCATTCAACCACTGACACGATAGTGTAATTCTTTTCTGACTTAATACTGGTTTTCCTACAGCTTTAAGAAGCATTGTAAATGTTCCAGATGATTATTTTGCAAAGAATTAAGTATATACATCAGAAACTCTTAATCCATGTTTGTTACTGATACTCTGTAATTACTTAGTATACAAAGAATTTCAAAACTTAATTACTGAAATTAGCTTCCACATTTATTAAACCTATTTAGAAATACTTAGTCACTAAGTTTATTTATAATCATTAATAATTACCTTAACTACCAAAAATCTTTCATTAAAAATAATCAGCATTTTACAGAGATTTAACATTTAACACCATTTTTAATAGCAAGACATTCAGCATCATTTTAAAATCTAAGATAAAAGATGAATCATACTCATTATTAGCCGATAGAATTTCACATTGTTCATTTCTGTTTTTTAAATAATTTTAGGTGTTTTGAAAGATTTCATTAATAAGCATAAGCATGAGTAGATCTCTAATCAACAGCAAAACGAAAAGAAAACACATTTCATGTGTCATGCAAATATATTAAAATGAGCTTCAAAAGTACTACCTGAATTGATTGGGTGGTATCTGAGTGTTTTCATTATGATGAAAGTACATATGTGGTTTTGTTTGTTCGTTTGTTTTTGAATGGTGGCTCCCTGTGTACTTTAGCCTCATCTCAAACTTAGAATCCTGTTTTTTAGCCTATTGAGGATTAGAGTTATAAGTTTAAAGACATGTGTCACTACAGTGAATTACTGATGATAAATGGCATGATCACATTCATTGTGTATATGCTTGAGATAAGTTTTAATACTCTTCTGAAAATGACATTGAAAGAAAGTCAGCAGTCTAGCTGGCATGTTGTTACAAATTTGTGATCCCAACATTTGATATTGAGTAAAGACAACAGAGAGTTCAGAGATAGCCCCAGTGACTAGAAATAGCCCACATGACTATGTCATGTCCCTTGCTCAACCCCAGACAAACACACAAAGTCATTTCCTTTTAAAATAAGAATATCAAGCAATTGGGCTGGTCACACAGCTCAGTTTGCAGAGTGCGTAACACGTGTGAGAATCTAGGTTTGATTGCTAACAATATATAAACTTGGTATGGTAGTACGTCTTAGGGGAGGTAGAGGCAGAAGATCATAAGTCCGAGGCTATCTTTGACTACATGGCAAGTCTGAAAATAACCTGTGATATATACACGACCTTTTATTAACAAACAAATACAAATAGTTTGAGATTTTTAAATACTGAAAAGAACTATTTAAGTTAATATATTAAGTTCTATATGTAAAATACTACATCCTATTTTAAAAAGAATAATTTATCAAAACAAAACTAAGAGTAGAGTGAAGGACCGGAAAATGGTTGTTGTGTTCACAAACTTTTCATAGTGATTGGTAATCAACTTCCATTTCAAAACAAACAAACAAACAAACAAAACAAGGAAAACGTTTCATTGCTCCATATGCTAGAAATATGTACTTTAAAAATTCTGGTGAACTGAAATATTTTTATAAAAGAAAATCAGTAAAAAATTCAGTAAACTGAAGGCTTAAAATGTTATTATAATGGTTTTTAAAGTTTTATTTTATACCAAGAGTAGTCAGTCAGAAATGGGGACTGAGGAGGTAGACATCATGATATTATAACCTGACCACATTACATACTGTACTAGTCATTTTTACTATATTTTGTGATGGTATTTTATCATTATAGAGCCTAGGCTGGCCCTAACTTGTAATCTTCCTGTCTTAGCCTCCCAATTACTGAAATTATGGGCATGTTCCACCACACTCAGCTTCTGCATTGACTTCTCATAAAGGAATAAGTTTTTTTTTTAAAGCAACAATATTTACCCCCGGGAATTATCAGAGGTACATAAGAGGGAGAAGTTTTTTAAAAACTTGCTGATAACCAACACATCTGATTTATTCACTTTAAGGAAAACATGAATTGCCTGACCTTTTTATAGTATCTACATTGGACAATTATATTTCCATTGTAGCTTTATTTACTTACTTTCCTTACTTTCATATTATAACAAATTTCAATTTGAAAATCACATTTGAAATTCTATAATCCCATGGGTGAGAAATTCTATAAATGCAAACAATATGGTAAGTCATTTAGATTTATGGTACCCTTAAGAACATAAAAGAAATATTAGAGAGAACCATATGGGCTTCAGGTTTGTGGGAAATCTTTCTGCTTTCACAGTTCTTTTAAAAGACACAAAAGAACTCACAGTGTAGAGAAACCCTATGAATGTCAAGAATGTAGTAAACTCTTCAGTAGTTTTGGTTCCATATATATATGAGAAACTGCCCTGGAGAGAAGCCTTGTGGAGGCCAGTGATGTAGGAAAGCATTCTCCTATTACAATTGTTCCAGTCCTTTTCAAAAGCATGAAAGTAGAAAATGTAGTGAGTGTGGAAGAGCCTCACTCATTCGGCTGCCTTTCCAGCACACTCTCACCCTGCTGGGAAAAAGCATACATGTGGGAGGCACTGTGTTTATTCATTGGGTTAAGGAAATCATGTACCAATGCTCTGGTATATAATTTTCGTCTATAGAACTTTTCTTTATTAAATGAGACAATAAAAATGTTTAATGATGGAATACATGTGGTTTGTGGTCAGATATAAAAATGTCAGAACATCCAATGAGTTCTTACTAGATGCAGGCAACAGAAAGTGAAGATGAAGCAGGATAGCAGGACTGAAAAATGAGGAGTGGGAGGTCCTGAGAAGGAAAAATAGGTCCTCATTCTCTTGAAATTTGCTGGCAGAGAGGAAAGACACCTAGTAAAATTAGTCACCACTTAAGTCCTTTCTGCTAATAACACCCGCAAACCCATTTACAGGGGACTGACACAGACTAAATTCTTTCTTATGCAACTCTAGTGGTTCAGTAGCATTGCAGGTCCACCCAGTCCCAGTTCTTTCCTTTTGATGAAAATAATGAAATGAATCTGGGATGTGACATTCCAATTAACCCAGAGTATAAGAGTTAATCTAGGTGGGTGGTATCCAGCTATGAGCCTGCCCCTTAAGAGTTCAGATGCATCTAATTCCATGCATTTGCAGACTAATGGATAGATCCTAAGAATATCATCCCAGTTGAGGTAACCTAGACCTTAAAAATCATGCACACTATGTGTTCACTTATAAGTAGATCTTAGACATAAAATACAGGATGCCCATGCTACACTCCACTCAAGGAGACTGGACAGGACAGATACAAGGAAGGATGCTTGAGTCTTACTTAGAAGGGAGAATGGAATGGTTATGGGAGGTGGAGGGAAGGAACTGGGTAAAAGAGGGAATCTGGAGGGAGTGGGGGAATAGGGTTGAATGTAGGAAGGGGCAGAGGGTGGCTGAATGCCTGTGAGAATGATTAGAAATCTTCAACCAATGGGAGAAGTGTGGGAGGAAGTAGGGAGAATCTCTAGGAAGAGATGGAGACCTGGGGTAGGGGATGCACCCAAGAATTAATGGGGGTGCCCATAGTTGTGCCTCACAGCATTGGAAACACGGAGCCTGGGGATGCTGTCTCCTGTGGTCAGACAGAAATCCCAGTGGACAGATGAAGACACCAACCTATCCACAAAACTATAGACCCAAAACATATCCTGTCTACAAGAAATGCAGGGATTGGGGATGGAGCAGAGATCGGGGGAATTGTCAACCAATAACTGTCCCAAATTGGGACCCATCCTATGGGCAAACTCCAGTCCCTGACACCATTAATGATACTCTGTTATGCTTGCAGACAGGAGTCTAGCATGCCTGACCTCTGAGAAACTCCACCCAGCAGTTGATGCAGACAGATGCAAGTACCCATAACCAAAGAGTGGATGGAGCTTGGGGACTGTTATGGAAGAACAGGAGGAAGGATTTCAGCCTCCTAAGGGGACATGAACTCCAAAGGAAGACAACAGAGTCAACTAACTTGGAACCTTGGTCCTCTCAGAGACTGAACCACCAACCAAAGAACATACACAGGCTGAACCTATGCCTCCTTGCACATATGTGACAGATGTGTATCTTAGTCCTTGTGAGTGTCCCAAACAAGAATGGGAGTATCCCAAAGACATGGCCTGTAGGTGGAATATGTTCTTTTAGCTGGGCTGCCCTGTCTAGCCTCAGTGGGAAAGGAAGTGCCTACCCTTGCAGAGACTTCAAGTGCCAAGGTGGGGGATACTCAGGGCCACCCACACCTGAGAGAAGAGGAGGGTAATAGGGAAAAGCTTTTGGGAGGGGGTGACCGTGAGGTGAGCAGTAAACAGGATATAAAGAGTAAGAAAAAAAGATAAAGGAAGAACAAATACCTGTTTAATGATGCAATGCACATTTCTGTGCTGTCTGTGCCATCATTACAGAACTGTCATGAGGTTCTGTGATGTCTGACCACCTTACAGATTCCCTTTGTCTTCATTTCTGGATGCTGGGCAGAATCTAAGTAGGCTTTCTCTAATACTTCGGCTTTTCCTTTGCTGATGTTACCTTCCTTTTCACCATGTGGTTGCCATTTGTTTGTTTATTTATTTATTTATTTATCATGTATACAATGTTCTGCCTGCGTTTATGTCTGCAGGCCAGAAGAAGGAACTAGATCTCATTACAGATGGTTATGAGCCACCATATGGTTGCTGGAAATTTAAACTCAGAACATGTGGAAGAGACGTCACTGCTCTTAACCCATAAGCCATTTCTCCAGTTATGTGGTTACTTATAAACCACATGTCTTTCTTTACCTCTTCCTCAGTTCCTCCTTCAGGCAACTGCCTAGATTACAGCTTTCTTAGCCTGGCATCTTTCTTTTAAATTTTGATAAAATTATTCTTGAGTTTTCTTTTGTGTACATGTAAAAATTATTATTAACAAGGCTAAGAATACTGAAAAGGAACCACAATTTCCCTGCTATCACATACTATTTAAGATGTGGCTCCCCAAAATGTTCGGTAGCATTAGCAGTATTATCAAACAATAATCGTATCTGAGGTATCTCCAGAGCCACTTCACTTATTTCCCCTTTCAAAACAAGAGAAAGGGAGACATTTTCTTCAGTTTTTGAGATGCAATTTGAGCACCAACAAAATGTGCAATTGTAACTGTCCTTTGAAGAACATATATGAATATTTGGATGTGTCTTACTCTCTCAGACTCTTCTTTGGAAGCCAATGCTTATCCTTGGGTGTGACTCACTTTCTGATTCCCTTGAGGAATTCAAAGCCATACTCAGGAATTCCTTGTTATCTTTGACTCTCGGAGAAGCCCACACCGATGCTCTGTAGCCTGCTCTTATTCTCTTCTTTGGGCCCTGTTCTTCTCACTTAAATGCCGTGCTTAAGCCTATGTTAAAATATTTCTAATAAAATCTCCAACTCTTTTTTATCATACTGTCTAGTCCTGAACTTTTAGCATCAAAGCTGTTACTCCTGTTTAGTGTCATCTTTATCTTCTTACAAGCCTTGAGTTGAAGTCTACTGTATCCCATATTTTAGACTCATTAGGCAAACGTTTTCATAACTTTGGTTTGGTCGGTAGATTGCTTTCCTGCCATTGAACCAAGTTATTGGATTATGTACCAATGATGTGTAGTTTTCAGAGACAATAAACAGTTCATCCTATTTTTAAACCAACTAGTCTTCTTCTGAAAAAAAAATATGATGAATGAATTTTCTCAGGTCACTACTGAGAGCTAGTTGCAATTTCCTAAGATTAACTTTAATGATTTCTAGTTGGCTAGATTATTGCTATTTCTTTTTCCCCTTCTCCATTTGTATGAGAGTTTAGTTGATTTGCTGTGCTAGGCATACTAGATTCCTTCCCAATTCATAGTTCATTTATTCTTCTGATAAAATGTATTCTTTCATATTTTCTTAACGATGAGACTGTAGTTTTTCTGTGTTTTGTATTCTTGTAAGTATTTTCTGAAGCACTGACTTGATTGTGATGAATCATCTGAATAAGTGTGTGCTAATTTTTAGACAGCCTCATTTCTCTATCATTTTCAAAAGGTACGTTTGCAGTGTATAATAACTGTTTAGTTATTTATGTTCAGAGGCTGAAACATATCAGATCATTATTTCTTGGCTTTTAGGCTGATAACAAAAGATTTCATGTTATTTTGATACTTCTGCATTTGCATGTGAGTTTGGCTTAAAGATTACAGCTTTAAGTATTCATATTTTACTCTGTGTTACACATATATATGTGTGTGTGTGTGTGTGTGTGTGTGTGTGTGTGTGTGTGTGTGTGTGTATCTTGACTACAATATGGCTTTCTGGCATTCTTCTCTGCCTCTTCATCTTGGTTTGAAAATGCCTCTTACCTGTCTGTGTTGTGCATTTGATAGCAAACTAGACTTGAGAAAATGCTTCTGATGCTTATGTAAGGATTTCTTTAACTAGATTCAGAGAGATCTCTATAACTTCTTTGACTAAATTGTCTATGTCCTCAGATATCTATTTTACATCCTTCTTATACTCTCATAGAATCCTTAGATTTTGTTTCTTAAACACAACTTAAAGTGCTTGGTAGTTGCGATCATGGTTAATTTTCCTTTATATACGTCCAAATGTATTATTTTCCCATCCATGTTCTTCTTTAGGTTGTTGTTCAGTGTTGATGATGCTTACCATCTTATTTGATTGATTTTTTCACCTGTAGAACTTGTGTGGTTCTTTTCCAGAGTCTCAATTTCTTTCAGAAATTTCCCTTCTATTTAAAATGATTTTCTTCTCAAAATTAAGTATTTTGTCTACTTTGTTAACTTTCTCATCATGGTCCTGAGTTGACTTCCTTACATCCTTTTCTGTGTATTTGAATACTCTGTATAATCATTTTTCATTTTGAGAAGTAGGTCTCTGAAATTTATGTTTGCTATTTCAGTCAGTGAAAATAGCAGAAATTTCCCTAAATCTAGTGAAAGAAGTTAAGATCCAGGTATAAGAGTCATTTACAAGTCTGTAGTGTCATCCATTGAACAGCAGGGCCATGCATTTAGATGCAGTTAGAACCCCAGAAACACAATGAAAAGGAACCCACAATTCCATTTCATCATCTTTTGTTTCTGATGTCAACAGTTAGGGAAGATTTAGGTTTCCAACAAAGGCCTTTTCTGCACATATTTTCTTTCTCATGGTTTATTTTTCTCTTGTGATATATATTTCCTTCAGTTTTCTTACTTTCCCCTTTATCACTTTTGTTTGCTTGTTAGTTTCATTTCATGTGACTACTCTGGTAATTTACCTTGGGATCATTTAGGACAAATGTGTCCCCCTTTGTGATTTACTGCCTATGCTCAATAAGATTCAGACACAACAGCAACAGGCAAGAAGTTGTGGAAAATGTATTCAACAGGATGTATTAGAGCTAATGACATCAAAATTTAAGAAGTGAAATGAGGAAAGGATAGGTAAAGAAGCAAAGAGAAGATAAAATAAGAATGAAAGAAAAAACTATGTGGCTTAGAGATATAAATGGTACTAGAAATACGATTGAGTTTGTAGAAATGACAAAGAGAAAAAATGTAGGAGATGGACCAGGCTTGAAGTCCTTTATGATGAGGTAGAAGTTAAAACATGATAATCGGACTAGATTCAAAACTTTATGTTAAAAAGTAAATTTTAAAATCGTTTTACCTGAAGAATATGTTTTAATGTTAAAGTCATCACTATATAATAAATGAAACTTAATAGGTAAAAAAAAAATAAAAGCCATATTTGCAGGATACAAATTAATAATTGAACAAATTTCAATCAAAATTAAAAAAATAATTTCTAAATTTTATTTATTTTTATTTATTTTTTTATAGATATAATTTTTCTTTTCTTTTTTTATTTTCTAAGTTGTTTTGATTTGCATTTCCCTAATGACTAAGGATGTTGAACATCTCTTTAGGTGCTTCTCAGCCATTAGATATTCTTCAGGTGAGAACTCTTTGTTTAGCTCTGTACCCCATTTTTTAATAGGGTTACTTGCTTCTCTGGAGTTTAACTTCTTGAGTTCTTTGTATATATTGGATATTAGCCCTCTGTCGGATGTAGGGTTGGTAAAGATCATTTCCCAGTTAGTTGGTTGCCACTTAGTCTTTTTGACAGTGTCTTTTGCCTTCCAAAAACTTTGTAATTTAATGAGGTCCCATTTGTCAATTCTTGATCTTAGAGCATAAGCTATTGGAGTTCTATTCAGGAAATTCTCCCGTGTGCCCATATGTTCAAGGTTCTTCCCTAGTTTCCTTTCTATTAGTTTCAGTGTATCTGGTTTTATGTGGAGGTCCTTGATCCACTTGGAATTGAGCTTAGTGCAAGGAGATAAGAATGGGTCAATTTGCATTCTTCTGCATGTTGACTTCCAGTTGAGCCAGCACCATTTGTTCAAAAAGCTATCTTTTTTTCCACTGGATGGTTTTAGCTCCTTTGTCAAAGATCAAGTGACCATAGGAGTGTGGATTCATTTCTGGGTCTTCAATTCTGTTCCATTGATCTACACGCCTGTCACTGTACCAATACCATGCAGTTTTTAACACTATTGCTCTGTAGTACAGCTTGAGGTATGGGATACTGTTCCCCCAGAGGATCTTTAACTCTTTTTTTTTTTGTTTTTTTATTTTCTAAGTTTTTTTTATTTACATCCCAAATCATTTCCCCTTTCCCGTTTCCTCCCTCCCCGAAAGTCCCATAAGCCCCCTTCCCTCCCTCTTTTCTCCATTCAACCCCCTCTTGTTACTCTGTCCTGGCGTTCCCCTACATCCAGTCTTTCCAGAACCAGGGGTCTCTCCTTCCATCTTCTTAGAAATCTATTGATATGCGAATTGTGTCTAGGGTATTCCTAGATTCTGGGTTAATATCCCCTTATCTGTGACTGCATACCATGTGTGTTCTTTTGTGATTGGGTTACCTCACTAAGGATGATATTTTCAAGTTCTGACCATTTGCCTAGGAATTTCGTGAATTCATTGTTTTTAATTGCAGAGTAGTATTCCATTGTGTAGATATACCACATCTTCTGAATCCATTCCTCTGTTGAGCGACATCTGGGTTCTTTCCAGCTTCTGGCTATTATAAATAAGGGTGCTATGAACATAGTGGAGCATGTGTCCTTATTGCATGCAGGTCAAGCCTCTGGGTATATGCCCAGGAGTGGTATAGCCGGATCATCCGGGAGCGTCATGCCAAGTTTTTTGAGGAAACGCCAGACTGCTTTCCAGAGTGGTTGTACCAGCTTGCAATTCCACCAGCAGTGGAGGAGTGTTCCTCTTTCTCCACATCCTCGCCAACAACTGCTGTCTCCTGTGTTTTTGATCTTAGCCATCCTGACTGGTGTGAGATGGAATCTCAGGGTTTTTTTTGATTTGCATTTCCCTAATGACTAAGGATGATGAACATCTCTTTAGGTGCTTCTCAGCCATTAGATATTCTTCAGGTGAGAACTCTTTGTTTAGCTCTGTACCCCATTTTTTTAAATAGGGTTACTTGTCTCTCTGGAGTTTAACTTCTTGAGTTCTTTGTATATATTGGATATTAGCCCTCTATAGGATGTAAGGTTGGTAAAGATCATTTCCCAATTAGTTGGTTGCCGCTTTGTCCTTTTGACAGTGTCTTTTGTCTTCCAAAAACTTTGTAATTTAATGAGGTCCCATTTGTCAATTCTTGATCTTAGAGCATAAGCTATTGGAGTTCTATTCAGGAAATTCTCCCGTGTGCCCATATGTTCAAGGTTCTTCCCTAGTTTCCTTTCTATTAGTTTCAGTGTATCTGGTTTTATGTGGAGATCCTTGATCCACTTGGAATTGAGCTTAGTGCAAGGAGATAAGAATGGGTCAATTTGCATTCTTCTGCATGTTGACCTCCAGTAGAGCCAGAACCATTTGTTGAAAAGGCTATCTTTTTTCCACTGGATGGTTTTAGCTCCTTTGTCAAAGATCAAGTGACCATAGGAGTGTGGATTCATTTCTGTGTCTTCAATTCTGTTCCATTGATCTACATGCCTGTCACTGTACCAATACCATGCGGTTTTTAACACTATTGCTCTGTAGTACAGCTTGAGGTCCGGGATAATGATTCCCCCTGGGGTTCTTTTACTCTTGAGAATAGTTTTATCTATTCTGGGTTTTCTGTTATTCCAGATGAATTTTTGAATTGCTCTTTCTAACTCTATGAAGAATTGAGTTGGGATTTTGATGGGGATTGCATTGAATCTGTATATTACTTTTGGTAAGATGCTCATTTTTACTATATTAATCCTGCCAATCCATGAGCATGGCAGAATTTTCCATCTTCTGAGGTCTTCTTCAATTTCTTTCTTCAGAGACTTGAAGTTCTTGTCATACAGATCTTTCACTTGTTTGGTTAGAGTCACGCCAAGATACTTTATATGGTTTGTGGCTATTGTGAAGGGTATCATTTCTCTTACTTCTTTCTCAGCCTGCTTATCCTTTGAGTATAGGAAGGCTACTGACTTGCTTGAGTTAATTTTATATCCAGCCACTTTGCTGAAGTTGTTTATCAGCTGTAGGAGTTCTCTGCTGGAGCTCATGGGTCGCTTAAGTATATTAACATATCATCTGCAAATAGTGATAGTTTGACTACTTCCTTTCCAATTTGTATCCCTTTGACCTCTTTCTGTTGTCTAATTGCTCTAGCTACAACTTCAAGTACTATATTGAAAAGATATGGAGAGAGAGGGCAGCCTTGTCTAGTCCCTGATTTTAGTGGGATTGCTTCAAGTTTCTCTCCATTTAGGTTGATGCTGGCTACCGGTTTGCTGTAAATTGCTTTTACTATGTTTAGATATGGGCCTTGAATTCCAGATCTTTCCAAGACCTTTAGCATGAAAGGATGCTGAATTTTGTCAAATGCTTTCTCAGCATCTAATGAGATGACTGCGTGGTTTTTTTCTTTGAGATTGTTTATGTAGTGGATTACATTGATGGATTTCCTTATAGTGAACCATCCCTGCATCCCTGGGATGAAGCCTACTTGATCATAGTGAATGATCGTTTTGATGTGTTCTTGGATTCGGTTGGCAAGAATTTTATTGAGTATTTTTACATCGATATTCATAAGAGAGATTGGCCTGAGATTCTCTTTCTTTGTCGGATCTTTGTGTGCTTTTGGTATTAGTGTAATTGTGGCTTCATAGAACGAGTTGGGTAGTGTTCCTTCTGTTTCTATTTTGTGGAACAGTTTGAAGAGTATTGGTGTTAGGTCTTCTTTGAAGGTCTGATAGAATTCTGCACTAAAACCATCTGGACCTGTGCTTTTTTTGGTTGGAAGACTTCCAATGACAACTTCTATTTCTTCAGGGCTTATAGGACGGTTTAGATGGTCTATTTGATCCTGATTTAATTTTGGTATTTGGTATCTGTCAAGGAAATTGTCCATTTCCTCAAGATTTTCTAGTTGTGTTGAATACAGGTTTTTGTAGTAGGATCTGATGATTTTTTGAATTTCCTCAGTTTCTGTTGTTATCTCTCCCTTTTCGTTTCTGATTTTATTAATTTGAATACTGTCTCCGTGCCCTCTGGTTAGTCTGGCTAAGGGCTTATCAATCTTGTTGATTTTCTCAAGGAACCAACTCCTCGTTTTGTTGATTCTTTGTATGGTTTTTATTTGTTTCTACTTGATTGATTTCAGCCCTGAGTTTGATGATTTCCTGCCTTCTACTCCTCTTTGGTGTATTTGCTTCTTTTCTTCCAGGGCTTTCAGGTGTGCCATTAAGCTGTTAGTGTATGCTGTCTCCCGTTTCTTTTTGGCAGCACTCAGGGCTATGAATTTTCCTCTTAGCACTGCTTTCATTGTGTCCCATAAATTAGGGTATGTTGTGCCTTCATTTTCATTAAATTTTAAAAAGTTTTTGATTTCTTTATTTCTTCCTTGACCAAGTTATCATTGAGTAGAGCATTTTTCAGCCTCCATGCGTATGTGGGTTTTCTGTTGTTTTTGTTGCCATTGAAGACCACCCTTATTCCATAGTGATCTGATAAGAGGCATGGGATTAGTTCGATCTTCTTATATATGTTGAGGTCTGATTTGTGACCAATTATATGGTCAATTTTGGAGAAGGTACCATGAGGTGCTGAGAAGAAGGTGTATTCTTTAGCTCTAGGATGAAATGTTCTATATATATCTGTTAGTTCCATTTGGTCCAAGGCTTCAATTAGATTCACTGTGTCCCTGTTTAGTTTCTGCTTTCCTGAACGATCCATTTCAGAGAGCGGGGTGTTGAAGTCACCCACTATTATTGCGTGAGGGGCTATGTGTGCTTTGAGCTTTAATAAAGTTTCTTTTACGAATTAGGGTACCCTTGCATTTGGAGCATAGATATTCAGAATTGAGAGTTCTTGATGGTGGATTTTTCCCTTGATCAGTATGTAGTGTCTTTCTGTGTCTTTTTTGATGACTTTAGGTTGAAAATCAATTTTATCTGATATTAGGATGGCTACTCCGGCTTGTTTCTTGGGGCCATTTGCTTGTAAAATTGTTTTCCAGACTTTTACTCTGAGGTAGTGTTTGTCTTTGACACTGAGGTGCATTTCCTGCATGCAGCAAAATGCTGGGTCCTGTTTATGTATCCAGTCTGCTAGTCTATGTCTTTTAATTGGGGAATTGAGACCATTGATATTAAGAGAGATTAAGGCATAGTGATTATTGCCATCTGCCATTCTTGATGCTATCTTTTATGTTTGAGTGGTTATCTACTTTTGGGTTTGATGCAAGAAGGTTATTATCTCATTTTTTCCAGGGTGTTGTTTCTCTCCCTGTATTGGAGGTTTCCACCTATTATCCGTTGCAGGGCTGGATTTGTGGAAAGATATTGTGAAAATTTGGTTTTATCATGGAATATCTTGGTCTCTCCATCTATGGTGATTGAGAGTTTTGCTGGGTATAGTAGTCTAGGCTGGCATTTGTGCTGTCTTAGTGTCTGCATGAGATCTGCCCAGGATCTTCTGGCTTTCATAGTCTGTGGTGAGAAGTCTGATGTGATTCGGATAGGTCTTCCTTTGTATGTTACTTGGCCCTTTTCTCTTACTGCTTTTAATATTCTTTCTTTGTTTAGTACATTTGATGTTTTGATTATTATGTGACAGAAGGTATTTCTGTTCTGGTCCAGTCTGTTTGGAGTTCTATAGGCTTCTTGTACGTTCATCGGCATCTCTCTCTTTAGGTTAGGGAAGTTTTCCTCCATAATTTTGTTGAAGATGTTTACTGGCCCTTTAAGTTGCAAATCTTCACTCTCATCTATACCTATAATCCTTAGGTTTGGTCTTCTCATTGTGTCCTGAATTTCCTTGATGTTTTGGGTTACACGTTGTTTTTGCATTTTGCATTTTCTTTGACTGTTCAGTTGATGCTTTCTATGTTATCTTCAGCACCTGAGATTCTTTCTTCCATCTCTTGTATTCTATTGTTGATGTTTGCATCTATGATTCCCGATTTCTTCCCAAGGTTTTCTATCTCCAAAGTTGTCTCCCTTTGTGATTTCTTAGTTGTTTCTACTTCCTTTTTTAGTTCCTGGATGGATTTGCTGAGATCCTTCACTTGTTTGTTTGTATTTTCCTGTATTTCTTTAAGGTATTTTTGTGTTTCCTCTTTCAGGATTTCTGCCTGTTGACCCGAGTTCTCCTGTATTTCTCTAAGCGATTTTTGTGTTTCCTCCTCATGGTATTCTATCTGTTGATCCATCATCTCCTGCATTTCTTTAAGTAATTCTCATGTTTCCTTTGTAAGTGCATCTATCCGTTGATTCATTTCTTTAAGCCATTTTTGTGTTGCCTCCCTATGGGCATCCATCTGTTGACCCATATTCTTCTGCATTTCTTTATGCAATTTTTGTGATTCCTTTGAAAGTGCATCTACCCGTTGATTCATTTCTTTAAGTGATTTTTGTGTTGCCTCCTTGTGGTCTTTCATCTGTTGATCCATGTTCTCCTGCATTTCTCTAAGCGATTTTTATGTTTCCTTTGTAAGGGCTTCTAACTGTTGATTCATGATCTCCTGTATTTCTTTATTAGATTTGTGTCCTTCTTGAAATCCTCTAATAGCATCATGAGAAGTGATTTTAAATCCAGATCTTGTCTTTTGGGTTGGTGGGGTATTCAGGACTTGCTGCTGTTGGGGAGTTGGGTTCGGATGGTGCCATATTACTTTGATTTCTGTTAGTAACATTCCTACATTTGCCTTTTGCCATCTGGTTACCTCTAGTTTTAGTTGGTC
Source organism: Tokudaia tokunoshimensis (assembly GCA_036184795.1). Taxonomy (NCBI): domain Eukaryota; kingdom Metazoa; phylum Chordata; class Mammalia; order Rodentia; family Muridae; genus Tokudaia; species Tokudaia tokunoshimensis. The sequence goes on along the minus strand of BTHU01000011.1, from coordinate 98,299,194 downwards.
CTGCTGTCACTGGCTGTTGGTTGGACCTCCTGTGAGCCTGCAAAGCTATTTCTGACCCCCCTGGATTACTGGGATTCCCCTGGCACCGATTTCTGGGACCTGCCCTGCTCCTGAGTGACTTTGGAGCCCTGATGTGCCTTGCCCCAAGTGATGCTATATTGGTGAATCCCTGCACATCCAAAGGCTCAGCAGAGTGGATTCCAGGAGCAGAGGTCGCCAAAGGGAGGCTGGTAGGCTCCTGCCCTGTGCAGGGGAGTGTGATCTCTCCAGGGGGGGAAGGGGGGTCCCTCTGCAGGGTAGAAGTCCCACAGCAGAGCTGGCGCGCTGGTTACTGCAGTCCTGCCCAGCTCTTGGGAGCAGCGTACACACAAGCTGCCTGAGATACAAGCGATATTATGCCTGTCTGTCTCTGAGCCTGGAGGTCCCAACTGCCCTGATGCTGGAGCAAAGATGGTGGAGTGCACTCTGCACTCTCTTGGAGGCGCAGGTCACTCTGCAGGGGAGATGGCCCACAGCAGAGCAGGCGCCCAGAGGACTGCAGCGCTGTCCTGCTCTTGGGTGCAGATAGAAGCCCCAACAGGCACTGTCCCAAGAGATGTTGTATTGGGAGGAACCTGGGTACCTGTCTCCTCAGTGCAGAGGATCCAGGAACAGAGGTCGCCAAAGGAAATCTGGTAGGCTCCCGACCAGTGTGGGGGTCCCTCTGCAAGGCAGAAGTCCCACAGCAGAGCTGGCCTGCCTGTTACTGCAGATCTGCCCAGCTCTTGGGAGCAGGGTACACACAAGCTGCCCGAGACCCAAGCGATATTATGCCTGTCAGTCTCTGAGCCTGGAGGTCCCAACCGCCCTGATGCTGGAGCCAAGATGGCGGAGTGCACTCTCAATTTCTAAATTTTAAAAGTCTTAAAAATCAAGAAACAATTCTAAAAAGAAACAGTCACGTAATAAGAAAGGTATTGTGCACTTTTTATTTCTCTTCATTGGGAAGATAGAGTTTCTCCTCTGCATTGACATTTATTTCACTCTTGTGTTGAGTGTGCATTCAGGAAATCAGAAAAGCTAAGTCTGTGTGTCTTTCCAAATGAGGATCTCTGTGGAAACAGGCTTTGCTAGAATTCCCTTGGCTGGGAAACCCCTGCATATACACTTCCACCTTCCCATCCCCTCTCCCTCTACCACCACCAAGTTGGAATTTTGTCTGTCAGGATTTAGGAATTGATCTTTCCCCCATGCAAGGCTTTTTGTGATTGGAACTCTGGTGGCTGGTGGAAGACCCACACACCTGAGGATCACTGTGCACCATCAAGATACTGTACCGGGTTCCTTGGAGCATTTTTACTCATCCTGTGCATTTTTCCCTGACAATGGCAGGGGAGATAGCAGAGATAGTAGAGAGACTTGATATCTCCAGATCTCAGCTTCCAGCTTCTATATCACCTATTTGCTACACTTTAGTGCTTACTTGTCTAAGTCCAAAGTGGTTTGTTTTACACAAGTCCACTATGTGGCTGGCTATTTCAGTCTCTGGTTACCTTTCCAAAGTCAGGAGCATGTCAGTCTGTTCTCACAATGCGGCCTATAGAAGCATGCTGGTAATGGTCACAGGTGATGTCAGCAGATAGATCCACAAGAGCACCATTACGGCTGAGCAAACACTAGCCCTTCCCTGGACAGAAATTCCTATTTCAACTTGTTTGGTTTTTTGTGTCTTTCTTTTATATAAATATGGCCTACTGTATTTTCAAATCAGCCTTTTCTCATTCACTCAATCAGACACAGCTAATCTTCCAGGTTAGGTAATCTGCTAATCTACCTGGAAGTCCTTTTATTTTTTTTTTTGGTTTTCCGAGACAGGGTTTCTCTGTGTAGCCCTGGCTGGCCTGGAACTTGCTCTGTAGACCAGGCTGGCCTCGAACTCAGAAATCCGCCTGCCTCTGCCTCCCAAGTGCTGGGATTAAAGGCGTGCGCCACCACCGCCCGGCTTACCTGGAAGTCCTTTTTACAACCTTTTTAAAGCCTTTTGATTTTTCTTAGACTACCATGATGTTTCCAAGTGTAGTCTTAGATGTACGGATTCCTGTAATCCTCCTGCCCTAGACTTCCACGTTCTGGGACTATGATTACTGTGTCAAACCCTATATGAGTTTTTAAATGTTCATGCTTTATACTCTATTGTCTGGCACTCTGTCTGTAATGTTGGTTATTGTTTGCATGTTTCACACTGAATGAAAAGAGAGATTTGCAAGTTGTGATAATACAATCAGAAATAGGAATTAGATTGTGATGACTTTTTTTTCCTTCAACTTCTGTTGGAAACCAGACCTCTCAGAATCTCTTTTCCTTATGGTTCTGTACTACAACTTTCCAGTTGTCTAATATTCGCTGGAATAGGAGGAAAAAGGAGAAAAAAGAATTAGTTAGCTTTGGAAGCCAATAAGAAGAAAACAGAAGCAAACATGCAATGCAAATACCTTCTTCCAGCTAATTATCCTGATTCTTCAGCTTAGCCATCAATACCAAACCACCTGACTCTTTCTTAGTTACTTTTCTATGGCTGTAAAGAGACACAATAACCAAGGTAACTTAAAAAAAAAGAAAACTTTTAACTGGGAGAAGGAAGGTTGCTTACAGTTTCAGACTGTATGTCTATGACCATTGTAAGGAGCATGACTGCTGCCAAGGCACTCATAATGCCAGAACAGTCGTTGATAGCAAACATCTTATCCACAAGTTGAATGGAGAGAGCAGAAAGACTGAATTTGGTATGTGCTTTTGAAATTTCAAATTTCACCCACAGTGACTCACTTCCTTCAACAAGGCTACACTTACTAAACAGTCCTACAACTGACAAGCAAACACTCAAATATTTGAGCCTATTAGGGACATTCTCATTCAAACCACTACAACCTCGTGGTCACAGAAAGACCTTAAGGTTTTACAGATTCCTCGATCATCTCTGCTTGTGCTCTAATGTATTTATCTGCAAGCTATATTAGACTATCATGCTTGGAAATATTCTCTCAAACTGTGACCCTTTCCTAGAGACTAAATTTATGCAGGACCTGTGCTGTCCAGTGAGCACCTGTTTTTATTACACTAATTGCAATTTTCTGATTGTATGACAGTTACAATGGTGCCATCAGAAACAAGCAGATAAGAACTTGCTGTGCTCCATTGTGCAGAGACTGGACTTCGGTACTTCTCATACCTCAAAGACAGATGCAGATATGGTATTCCCCAAATCCTCACATCACAAAGACAAACCTTTGTGCCAGCAAGATCCTGGATAAGTCCTGTTCCTCACAGTTGAATTTGACACTTGAAGTCACTTTCAATAATGCTTAATCTTCTGTGAGTGAAAATGCATTTTCCTAAACAAAAGTCCCATACATATTTCTTAGAAATATTTTAATAAGCATTTTTAGCTAGCTTGTACACTAAAATTATTGAATGAGCCAACATAATAAATCTCTTTGGCTCTGTCACTGAATTCTACCATATCAATGGATGGACAGTGTGTGGTTTTATTCCTAACTCCACTTGGATTGTGCCATCCCAAATTACTTTGAAGTGAACTTCAGATATCATATCAATGAATTTTTATTTATTTCAAAGAGAAAGGGAAGATTTAAGAACAAACGAAGAACCAAAAACAATGGCAAGACTTTTATCAACCCAAAACCCAATTTCTCTGTGACTACAAATTCTGACATATTTTTATGATTCACTTAGATAATAATGTATTGCTTTGAAACAAATTTAGCAAACATAATGAGTTTGTGTTTTATTTTGATATAAGATCTTACCAGTGGCCCAGACATGCCTGAGAATTGTTACTCACCTGCCTCAACTCCTAGACACTGTGAAGATGTTGTTATATATCTTTTAATGTGCAGGTAGGTGCTTAGTATGCTTTCAAAAATTGTGTAGAGAGAATCTTTGTGTACAGTATGGAAGCATCACCTGTCAATAAAAAGCTGACGGTTGCATATTAGCTGAAGCAGGAAATAGGCAGGAGTTCCGGTAGGGGAAAAGGAACTCTGGGATAGAGTCTGGTGTGGGGAGAGACTTGCACCAACTCTGAGGAGATAGATACTTGAAACCGAGAAGAGTGCCCACCATGTGGCACTCATAGAATAGAAAAAAAAAGTGGGTTCATTTTTTTTTTTTGGTTTTTCGAGACAGGGTTTCTCTGTGTAGCCTTGGAAAAGTGGGTTAATTAAGTTACAAGCTAGGCAGGGAACAAGCCCTAACTTATGGCCTAGGCATTTATTCACAAATAAGTCTCAAAGTTGTGGACATAAAATGTAATGATGCATATATGCATATGAGCATATGTTTACGTGCATGAATGTAGCACCTACAGAGGTCAGAAAATGGTGTTAGATCATTTGGAGCTGGAGTTAAAGGTAGTTTAAGTCCTGTTACATCAGTATCGGGAATTGGGCTTAGGCTTTCTGCAGGAGCCGTATATGGTTCTCACTGATGAGCCATAACTCCAGGCCCTACAAATGTGTAATATTCTTCTTTTACATGAATTTTTATTGAAAATAGATTCTTTTCTCATATAATACATAATAATTATAGCATACTCTATCACCTTCTCTCATCCCCCGCCATCTACTTCCTTTCTGTTTCTTATTGGAGAACAGCCTTCTCAGAAATAACAAACAAATATGAGGAAGTAAAGTATTATAAATATGTCAAGGCAAAACCTGTCATATCAGAGTTCAATAAGACAACAAGTTACAAGAGGAAAAGTGTCTTAAGAGCATGCATAAAAGCCTGAGCCCCATTTCTTCTCAGTAGAAGTTCCATAAAAAAAAGAAGCTTATAGCTATAACATAATGGCAAAGAGCTGGGTGTAGACCCTATGCTTGCTGCTTCAGCCTCTATTAGCACACATGGACCTCGCTTGGTTAATTCAGAGGATCTTTTTTCTCTGGGTGTCTTCCATCTCCCTGTGGCTCATTCTTCCTCCTGTTTTGCGTGTTTCCTAAAGTCCTGAGTGGAGGGGCTTTATGGAGACCTCTTTTATTTAGATTCGTTTTCTACATAATGTCTTGCTGTGGGACTATGCATCTTTTTCCATCTGCTGCCAAAGGAAGCTTCTTTAATGATGACTGAGTAAAACATAGATCTATCAATATAGCAGAGCATCACTAGGAATTATGCTATTGACATTTTTTTTTACCAGTCATCTCTGTTTTTATCCTATCTCTGTGCTATCTAGTCTCTTGTGTTTGGTTACTTAAACAGTGTCAGGTGAGGGTTCCTTTGAGTTGAGTTAGCCTTAGGTCAAATCAGACATTTGTTGTCTATTCCAAAAGTTCTGTGCCACTTTTGATCAAGGATATAATTAAGACAGGAAAGATTGTAGGGCAAAGGTTTTGTGTCTGATTTTGTGTTCAAGTTTTTCTTTTGGTAGTATGCAGAGTTCCTTCCTGCACCAAAGAGAATAGAATATGGGGGTGAAAGCCCCATGTAGGCACCAGCTCAATTTCTCCATGTTCAATGAGTTGTATTGATGTTGTCATGGCAATGGGGCCATGATCTTGGTTTTCAGAGAGCAAACTTTGGTCTTACCAACAGCCTAGGTTGTTTGGAAATTTCCTGGGGATTCTCTTTTAAATAGGAGACAAAGTTCTGCACAGAACACCTCCAGTGCAGGAACTGTACAAATAAATGGTACCTCATGAAACAGAAAATATTCTGTAAGGCAAAGAACACCTTCAATCAGACAAAGCTGCACCATTCAGAATTGGAAAATGTTTTTTTTTAACAACTCTACATCCAATAGATTACTAATATCCAAAATATATAAAAAACTCAAGATACTTGATATAAAAACATCTATCAAATATGCCAATTAAAAAAATGGGTAAAGATCTAAACAGATCAATTCAAGAATGTCAAATGGCTTAGAAACACTAAAGAAAAATTTAAAGTTCTTATCCATCAGGGAAATGCAAATCAAAACTATTTTGAGATTCCATCTTACACCTAGAGCAATGGCTAAGATCAATAACACAGATGACGATAGTTCATACTAATAAGGATGTAAAGGATGAGAAATACTCCTTCATTGCTTGTGGAGTGCAAATTTATACAGTCACTATGCAAAACAATATGGCAGTTCCTCAGAAAATTGGGAACCAATATGCCCCAAGACCCAGCTATACCACTCTTGGGCATATGTCCAAAGAACACTCCATCCTACCACAAGAACACTTTTTCAACCACGTTTGTTACCACTTCATTCATAATAGTCAGAAAGTAGAAACAACCTAGACATCCCTAAACAGATGAATGTATAAAGAAAATGTGGCATATTTACACAATGGGTGTTACTCAGTTGTTAAAAAGCATGACACCATAAAATTTGTAGGCAAATGGATGGAAAAAGAACAAATTCATCCTGATTGAGATAACTCAGAACCAGAAAGATTAATATGGTATTTATTCACTTATAAGAAGATATTAACTGTTAAGAAAAATGATAACCAAGCTACAGACCATAGACCCAGAGAAGTTAAAGAGTAAAGTCTAAGGGGAATGCAAGTATCTCCTTTGGAGGAGGAATTAGAATATATTTTATAGGAGGACTTGGGGTGGGCAGGTTAGGATCAGAGGATCAGGTTATGAGGGAGATGGGTAGAGGAAGAGATTGTCGAAAGAGACAGCTGAAATAGGGACATTTGATGGGTGGTATGAATACCTAGTGCTTTAGAAACTTCCTGGAATCCATGAAGCTGATCCTAATAAAGACTCATAGCAATAGGTGACACAGAGTTTCAATTGACCATCTCTTGTAGCCAAGCAATGTTTCCAGTGTCAAGACTAGATTACATTCAATTGCTTCATGTTATTTTGCAATTTATACCTTTAAAAATTATTGTAGAAGGATTGCATCAAGAAAACTTGTTTGAGAAATGCCTACTTGTATTTTTGTCTATTAATGTTTGAAGTACAGGATTTACTTTAGTCAAACTTAGGTTTTTCAAAATGGCAAACATAATCAGTTGATACAACATAAACCATGTGATGTTTTTCTGGATAGGGCCGTCATAAAATGCACTTGTTTCACACTATTTAATACCAACTGCTATGGAAAACAGAGCTAAAATATTCATTAGTCAAAATGTAACAATTTAATTCTTTTATCTTTCTTCCTGTATTCTGAGTAACATTTCAATAAATAAAACCTTGTCCTGGGCAGTGGGTATGGTTCAGTGACACAACATTTCTTAACACTTCCTCTAGTACTGAAGTAGAAATCTCACTCAAAGTTTTGTTATCTGTTGTCATATTTTTAACAGAAAAAAATAGACAAAATTCCTTATTTTTTTCAATTATTTATCAGTTTTTTTTAAAAGTAATTTGTTGCTTTGCTACTGACCCCTTTAATTGCCCAACTCATTTTCTTTAATTCATATTTCATAACAATGCCTATCAAATTTTAGTTAGAATTTATTCATTTTTCCTGATATTCTTAATATGAGTTAATAGATTTTCCATGTTATACTCCCTTTTTTCTAAGTAATTTTCCAGAATTACTTACTGAAGTAAATTATAATTTTATAAAAACTTCATTGAAGTAAATTTAAGAAAGTCTATCATTGTTGAATTTTTCCCAAGTTTTAAATATTTAATTACTTAACATAGTGATGTCATAATGTTGAACAAGCTTTCTAGTCATGTCTCCTGATCGTTTTTCAAATACATTGGAGGAAGTTTGTTTCTGGATCAAATAATTTGAATAATAAACACAACGTACAATGTAAAAATAATCACAATTTCCTTTAGAAAGTTAGTGGCACTTCTGATTATTAGTTGTAGAGAGTTGATGAATTCTAACACAACCAGAATCTATTATTTTAATGACTATGAAATATATGATAAATTGTCTTTCAGTTACTTCAAATGATGGTGTTTGAAATAAATACTCTTTGTTTCACCATAAAATCTCAACTCTGGTTCCTTTATTGCAAAAAATGTTAATGACAGTAAGTATGTGGACTTAGTCTATATTTCCACTGCTGCAACAGAATATGTGAGATTAAATCAATTACGAAAAATATATACGTTTTCTTTTAGCTTGTAATTCTGAAAGCTGGAAAGTCCAAGACTATACGTTAACATCTATTCTGCTTCCTAGGAGAAAGTGAACAAATAAAACATGTGGAAAAAAGGCATGTGCCCTTGCATGCATGCGAGTGTGTGTGTGTGTGTGTGTGTGTGTGTGTGTGTGTGTGTGTGTGTGTGTGAGGTTCATAGCAGATTTGCTCATGGTGAATACAAGAGCCACATACATCCATTGGTGTTGATACTTGGTGCCCAGTGCCCACAGCTGGCAGGAAACAAAGCAGACTGCTTTTTGCTACATATCAGAACTTACCTTATTGACCCAACCAATGCTATGACCTTATAGAGAGAAAATGGCAGAGTAATTGACAAATGAGAAAATTGACAGTATACATAAGGATAAGATTTAAAATGTAGTTAAAAAATATGCTTGTCTCTGGAAGCCCTGAGAGATCCAGGTTAGTTGATAATGTTGTTCTTCCTATGGGGTTGCCATCCCCTTCGGCACCTCTGGTCCTTCCCCTAACTCTTCCATAGGGGTCCTCTACCTCAGTCCAGTGGTTGGCTGTGAGTATCTGCATTTGTCTCAGTCAGATGCTCGTAGAGCTTCTCAGAGGAGAGTCATGTTAGGTTTCTGTCTGCAAGCACAAAATGGTATCAGTAATAGAGTCACCGTTTAGTGCCTGTGAATGAGATGGATACTAAGTTGGGGCAGTCTCTAGATGGCCTTTCCATCAGTCTCTGTTCCACTTTTGTCCCTGCATGGCTCTAGAAAGGAAGCTGGATTTTCCAGCTTTCAGAATTACAAGACAAAAGTAAATCCATGTTTTTTGGGGTGGGAGGGGATCAAGAATTTTGAAGATGTGTGAGTGGCCCTATGTCTCAGTTGGGGGCCTTGTCTATCTACTAGAGATGGTCTTTTTAGGTTACACCTTCCCACTATTGGCCATTTCATATAAGGTCATTCCCAGTAGGTCTTGAGGGAAAGGGAATGGGATAAAAGTACTTGTGGAGTGGGGACAAGGAAAGGGGAAAATTTTTGGAATGTAAATTAATAAAATAATTTAAAAATATGCTGGTCTAGCAAGGTGATGGTAGTAGCATTTATAAGGTTCATAACCTCATTCGACCTGGGAAGCTGGCTAGGTTTTGAGTACGAGGTATGATAAGTCCATTTAGACAGCTATTGGTTGCCACCATCATGTGGGTGCCACTTCTTGCATGTTGATATCTTTCTTGTCATGATTGTAATTATGAGTCCTAAGTATTGCGGTTGGGCAGACAATTTAATTGCTTTGCTTCAGAATCCCTCCTCAAAGAAGCTTCTTCTTATGAGTAAAAACCATCCAGAAAAATCACAACCAGACAAAATCAAAAGATTGTGGGGAGCCCAGCCACAGTGGCTAATTCTATATCATAGATCCTGCATGTATAGCTCACGGAACAGTGTAGACAAGAAAGAAAAAAAAAAGATTCTAAGAGTAAAAATGTCAGAAAGGCTGCTTTAGAACAGTCTCACTGACAAATGGCTGCATAAATATGACCAAACAATTATTAATGAACATGTTAACCCGAAGTAAGAAATGTTCATGAAGTTCCACCTCTAGACAACTATTGATTGCTAAAAGAAAAAAAAAAAAAACAAAAACTGGTCTATCCCAAGGATGAAACTGCTTTATTTATTGTCCAATGTGGAGTAGTCAGGCTTGAACACACACACACACACACACACACACACACACACACACACACACACACACATGCAAAATTCATATGTAACAAATCTAATGAAATAAAAAGAAGCTATCAACTAGATAGTAGGTGGCATGACACCTACATGATAGCAGGCTCAAGGGGGAAAATCAAGAAGGGACGCAATTCTGTTTCAATTTAAAACATTAGAAAAAAAAAACCCACAAGTCATACATAGTATCTAACAAAACAAAAAAAAAATTTAACAAGAAGCTCATCATGGAGCCTGAAGACATATTCCTAAAGACTGATGCAATCCAAGAACTAGTGAATACTTTATCAGAAAATGTTTATAATTCCACTTTCAATCAACTTAGGAATAACTTTATGCCTCCCATTATTATATCTATATAAAATTTTCCATGATAATCTTCAATTTTAGCATGTTTTTCTACATTTTTCTACAATTTTATCAGAAACATTTTCCATATAAATCTTCAATTCTATCATAAAATGTTTCCATTTCATTTTTCAATGTTTTCTATGTCTACTACTTTACTGTTTAATTTTCCATGAAAATTGTCAATTTTAACGTGTTTTTCTATATATCTCTTCTATTTTATTAGAAATATTTTCCACATAAATCTTCAATTTTGTCATAAAATGTTTTACTTCCTTTTTCAATAAAAGAACATGCTTTTCAAAAGAAAGAAAGAAAGAAAGAAAGAAAGAAAGAAAGAAAGAAAGAAAGAAAGAAAGAAAGAAAAGAAAGAAAGAAACATGGATTCTTCCCGTTCCCAGTGATACCTATTGATGACTTTGCTTGTGCTACATGCTGCTCTGGGCAAGATGAGGAATGTTCCTTCTGCCAATGAAATCAAGTTTGAGCTCTTTTGCTTGTCATCCAAGAATTTTGAGACAAACCCTACTAGCCAAGCTTTAAGCTCCGGGTGGTCAGTGCTACCAGCCACCACCCAGGAGTCACCCTGGATCCTTGGATGAAAAACCACACACATTAACTTATTTTTAATATGCTTCGTAGCTCAATGTCCGGGTACATCTAAGCCTCCTGCAGCTAACGTGCCCTTACGTTTACTCCCAGGTCATCACTTCTGAATCTGCCCTCAGTTTAGTTGCTCAGTTACCTTTTCTTCCAGCTTAACACCCCTAAATCCGCCCTCAGCTTAGTTGCCCAGTTATCTTCTCTTTTATCAGCAACCTAAATCCGCCTCAGCTTAGTTGTGCTTAGAATCTCTTGTGTGCTCCCCCAGGCCCAGTCAGGGAAGTGTCCAATGGTCACTCCACCCGAGATCTCACATAACTGGCAGCTCTGTCTCCCTCCTAAGCATGGCCTATCTTTTTCTACTCCTATGTCTTCTAGTCTGCCAGCAGGAACCTGAAGTCCCTCCTCTCCTGCACAACCATTGGCTGATAGCATCTTTATTGAACAATCAAGAACCAATTGGTGAACATGATCTTCAGTGTTCACCTGGAGATTCCTGATCAAGTCTCAGAACCACTCCCTACATTTATCTGCTTTTATTAAGTATATTTCTTTGGTTGCTAACAACCCCATTTATTTATGACTTAAAAAATAACTGTATATTCAGGTTCTACTATATCTTTCGTTCTGGAGTAATAATGCATACACTTTGGAAAGAGTAATTTATGCTTATCAAGAAATGGGTAATCTAATTATAAAGACAGTAGTTGAGAATAATGTAATCAGAATTGAAGGCACTATAAGAAGGTGGTCTGACTTCTTGATGGACGAAATTCTGGATGAATTAGTTGTAGCTAAAAGGAGGATGGAGAAACAGAGATTGAGAATTAAGTGAACTATGTTAAAGATAAAAGAAACTTTGGAGGCAATGGTGTGGTACTGAGTGCAAATATGGTGAGTTATGAATGCACCAGTGGAAGAAAGAATGCAGAGTACTAGTCTCAGAGATGAGATGGTGCAATGGGTATTCTTGGTTGTCAACTTGATTTCATTTGGAATAAGTTAAAACCCAAATGACTGGGCACACCTATGAGAGATTTGTTTTCCTTAATTAAATCACTCGAAGTGGGAAAACCCACATCTCATTTGCATCTTTGAGTGGGGAGATAGTTCTTTAATCTAGATCTTGTGAGGTGGATAGATCTACCTTTAATCTGAGATACAACTTCTCCTGGCAGCCCATATACAAGACGTAGAAAAAACAAAGCTTTGCTTTTTGCCTGCTTGCTCTAGCCTTTGCTAGGAAGACCAATCCTATACTAGCATTAGAGCCAACTTCTTCAGGATTCCAGTGTATAATGAATACCAGATCAAGCCTTGTAGACTAAAATGCTACTAGATTCTTGGACAGAACCTTTTCATATGCACAAATAAAATTTTGTTCTTTGGCTAAAATCAAAAACACAGGAGACAGCAGTTGTTGGCGAGGATGTGGAGAAAGAGGAACACTCCTCCACTGCTGGTGGAATTGCAGGCTGGTACAACCACTCTGGAAAGCAGTCTGGCGGTTCCTCAGAAAACTGGGCATGACACTCCCAGAGGATCCTGTTATACCACTCCTGGGCATATACCCAGAGGCTTCCCCTGCATGCAATAAGGACACATGCTCCACTATGTTCATAGCAGCCTTATTTATAATAGCCAGAAGCTGGAAAGAACCCAGATGTCCCTCAACGGAGGAATAGATTCAGAAGATGTGGTATATTCACACAATGGAATACTACTCTGCAATTAAAAACAATGAATTCACGAAATTCTTAGGCAAATGGTCAGAACTGGAAAATACTATCCTTAGTGAGGTAACCCAATCACAAAAGGACACACATGGTATGCAGTCACTGATAAGAGGATATTAACCCAGAATCATGTAATACCCAAGACACAATTCACATATCAGTTGATTTCCAAGAAGATTGAAGGAAAGACCCTTGGTCCTGGAAAGACTGAATGTAGGGGAATTCAAGGACAGAGAATCGAGAGGGGGTTGAATGGGGAACAGGGGGAGGGAAGAGGGCTTATGGGACTTTCGGGAAGGGAGGAACTGGGAAAGGGGAAATCATTGGGAATGTAAATAAAACATATATAGAAAAAAATAAATAGAGTTCCTGTCCAAAAAAAAAATTGTTCTTGAAGCAACATGACACACATAGTCTTGTGAAACAAATTAGTGAAGAAATAAATGAATACACAAATAAATATAAACTACAGAAAGAAAAATAGTTCGTAAAAGGCTGAATAATGCTTGCAGACAAATTATACAGTCTACTTATGAATAGTAGTGTATTAGATAACTTTCTTATTGCTGTAACCAACTACCTAATAGGATGCAAATTTAAGATTGGGATAGTTCATTAGGGGACAGAGGCAATCATATCAGAGAAGGCATGGTAGCACCAGAGGATTATAGCTGTGCCTACAGGAAACTGCTGACATTTGAACAGTTTGGAAAGTGGAGAGGAGAGCTCAGCTGATTTTCTAAAGTTTTAAGAAAAGGTTTTTAGTTAGTTCAGTGATAAAGCTCCATGGAATGTTGTAGTTCACATTCAGGTATGACCTAGATTTTCCCCTCAGTTAATTATCTCTGTGGAAACAGCACTTACAGATAATTCCAATGGTCTGCCTCAATGATGCCCCATTAAAATGCATCTAGACAGTCAAAATTAGCCACCAGAGTGTGGCATCTCCCATTTCTTTTTATATTTCTTTTTGGCAAGTTGACACATAAATGTTTTTGTATGAAATTTGAATTCTAAGAAACAATATTATTTTCTTGCAATTGTCCATCAAAGAAATAAAGTGATGTGCTATTCTCATTAGAAAAAGTAGGCTTTTTACAGGTCAGTGCTCATTGACTACTTGGTGCGTGAGTAAATGAATGCAAATAATATTTATTTATTTATTTTAATTGGTTATTTTATTTATTTACATTTTAAATGTTGTTCCCTTTCCCAGTTTCCCCTCCACAAGCCACCATTCCCTCTTCCCTCCCCCTTGCCTCTATAAGTGTGCTCCCCCACCGCATCCCCCCCAGTGGCCTAGCATTCCTCTCTCTTGGGCCATCAATCCTCCATAGGACCAAGGGTCTCCCCTCCCAGTGATGGCAGATAAGGCATCTTCGGCTACATACTCAGCTGGAGCCAAGGATACACCCTGTGTACCCTTTGGTTGGTGATTTAGTCCCTGAGAGCTCCCAGGGAATATAAATATTTTGAGATGATGAGAAGAGACTTTCATCTCATACATCTTACTTCCTTTTTTCCATATGCTATGATTACATAACCTTTGAAGAAATTAAAAATTAATTTAATATTTTCTTATTTTTTCAGATTTATTTATTTTTTTTTTGTTCATGGATGTTTTGCTTACATAAATGTCCTGTGCTTACGGATGACGGTACACCATGTGCATGCCTGGTGTCTGCAGAGATAAAAAGATGGCATTAGAGCCCCTAAAACTGAAATTATAGATGACTGTGAGCCACCATGTGGGTGTTGAAAATTGAACAAGGGACCTCTGTAAGAACAGCAACTCTGAACTACTGGACAGGCTCTCTAGGATAACTTAACATGTGCCTATTCCTTATATCCTTGGAGACAGGGATCAGAAGTGAGAAACAAGTATCTGAGGAAATTGGTATAATGGAGAAATACAAAATGTAAGATAACTAATATGGTTTATTGTTTTGTGAAGATCATTATTCACAAAGGGTAGCAAACAGACACACCAATATTAACAAGAAATCCCTAAACAAAGCAAACTGCAGAAACTGAGTGCTCAACCTTCAAACATTTGCAATGATCCTACGTTTTAGGACACTTGTAGATTTTCTAAGATTTGATAACTGAGCAAAGACATACCAGATACAACAGTCAGTTCCCTACAGACAAATATACATGTGCATATCAAAGCCATGTTCTTACCATATGGGTTTTCAAAGTAACTGTCCTTTGGAATAGCTCAACTAATAATTTACCTTTTTTTTGTAAAATAGACCAAATTTGTCCTGTGATATATTGGTGACTGAAAGGTAAGTATTATAAAAAGAAGAATTTGATATACTTTTAAAAACATAAAACTTGCATGTGTATGAATATAAAAATCATCATTGGTGCCTTACAAAGTATTAACAAGACTTACTATTGGAGCAGAGTTGAATGTGTATAGAAACCTTTCATGATATTTGCAATTTTGACAATTAACTCTAGATATTGAAAGCAAATTTAAAATTCACAAAGAATCCTAACACATGCAGAGAAAAGAAAGCAGTTTTGCAGCTCTCTTTGCTAGGTACCAAGTGCACCTGCAGTAAAGTAGGGATAACATTGTGGTTGCTTCCACTGTAAAAGCGAAGCTGTTGAACTGTCTCCCTATTCACAAATGTCTCATAGGTGAATACCTGGGACATAAAGAAAGAAGAGTTGCTTGCCCTGGCTCACCTGCCATGCAATAGAACAACACAGTGGGAAATAATCTTGAGCTTTGTGGACCAACTCCTTAATTCTGAAATCTTCCTCTTTCTGTACTAGGTGGATTTTCTAGTAGTGATTTTGTCTCAGCTTCTCATCAATAAGATGTACTGTCATGATTCCTAGCTTTAAAGGTATTGAATAGAGATAGTACATGACAAAGTGTGTTACAGGGAGTGTGCTCTGCTTACATGTGTAGCCATTCAGTGTTAGTAGAAAGCAGCCCATTCTCTAGGTTCTCATAATTTTCCTGTAGCATTGTATTCTTTCTCTAAATAAAAATTTCATACCCATTATCAAGTACAGAATTCAATCCTCTGGCAAAAATGGTTATCCATTCATGGTGATAAATTCCTGAGTGCTAGAATCACTTTCCTCAGCATAATTTTTAATCTTCACATTATTTGATTGGCACAAAGGCTACAGTGAAGTTTATTAAGCTGATCAAAAAGAAAATAGTGTGCTCTATTTATGTATACTCTTATCAAAAATTTATTGATAGGCATGCACAAGTTCAGGGATATTATACTCCTGATAGTTCATGCACATTTCTGTCTGTGAGCTAGTTAGCAGTGCTGTATTTGCATAGAGTGTTGTGCTTGCTTAAGGTGGGCAAGCTTGCCAATAGTTGTGCGCAGAATCACTTTATGTAGTATATATATGTGTATGTGGTTAGCATCAGATATGTTGAATTTTGTGTGTGTGTTTGTTTATCTTCACATCTTTATGACAGAAAAATACTTAAGGAAAATGGGATTTATTTTGACTCATAGTTTGAGAAGGTATAATGCATAATAGTAGTG
The DNA here is from genome assembly GCA_036184795.1 of Tokudaia tokunoshimensis. NCBI lineage: Eukaryota > Metazoa > Chordata > Mammalia > Rodentia > Muridae > Tokudaia > Tokudaia tokunoshimensis. The sequence goes on along the minus strand of BTHU01000011.1, from coordinate 98,283,145 downwards.
AAGGAGTACAAGGTGACTGTAACTTTCATGGTCATCCTTCAGCTAAGACCTACCTTCTAAAAGTTTCCTAACTTGCCTACATAGCTCCATCATCTGGGCACAAACGATTCCAAAACATAAGTGGGGAATAGTAAATAATAGAACTGTGGGTCCACAAGAGAATTGGAGTATTTTTTTTGAAAGACTAAGGATTGAAACCAGAATAGTAAACACACTAGTTGGTTTGCTACCCTTAGCCACATCCTCACTGCTTCAATAAAGTATAAGATAGAACACACACACACACACACACACACACACACACACACACACACACACACACACACACACTTTTCACTTACTTCTTCCAAAATGTGGTACCTTGCACAGAGTAGAAGGGACAGAAGTATCAGAGGCACTCAATCATAAGTATTTAAATCTCTGAAACAAAATAACCCTTTGCAAGTTGATTAACATGGGTAGTTCATGATAGTGTAGTGATAGAAAACTGACTTATTCTATATTCAGACAAATATAGTAAGACATCTGAAGAAATATCTCTACTTCTCACTTTCAGAGTTTCTTTCTTTAAATCCAGACCATGGTCTTCTTGTGCTGAACTTACTGACACCATACTTTGTTCGGGACTTGGTGGGGATAGTTTTTTCTATGCACCTGAGTTGAAAGGTTTTTTACTCTACTTTGGCTGTAATCTGAAGTGGTTGTACTTTTGTTCAATACTATGCACTGTTTTCTGCTGTTATGAGCAAAAGTGTCAATGACCAAATTGATTCTATTTGATACAACAATCTTCAGAAGTGGAATGAATGCATTTTCCTATGGAAAGGTTGCTACTTGTGTACTAGTCCTCATGCACTATGAACATATGGCCAATATTATGTTGTGAGTATTGAGATAAGAGCAATTTGGAGGATATGTGATAGAGAAGTCCCAGTGAAAAGAAGACACCATTCCTGGTGTCTGACACTAACAGAGAATTACTCAACAGGTTACCCCTGACAGTTCTGGTAGCACTCCAGTTGTACTAAGTAACCAACTATTGGTGTAAGGAAAAATGAACCATGAAGGAGCTGAGAGACCCTCATTCAGACAGTAAATCATTCTCTCTAGACAGCCATCACATGTAGAAAAAGTCTCTACATAAAAATTAATTGCAAAGTCAGACCCCAGGAGATATGACAGTGACTCTGACTTCTGTGCTTTTTCTAACTCTGCTGTATTCACATCCCAAGCAGGTTCTAGTGAGTCTTTAACTGAAGAGTCATGCTTATCAACAGCAAAACAGCATACTGCAAAGTTATGTACAAGTTGAAGAGAACCACTGCATATATCACTATCTCAAATGCTGGTCTCATATGCCTTCCTGACAATTTCTTTGGGTAACATCAGTTTTCTGCCCCATTCTTTTACTTTTATTTTTTATTTATTTTTATTTTTTAGCTGAACTTCCAGAGTTAAGTTCAACTTCACTGGAATTCTGCTTAGGCAGTATTTCTAAACATGAACCCTAAGGACAACATGGGGAGATTCATTGCACACTTGCAGAACTACTGGTAGTTTTATTTGCAGCCACTGGAGATTAATGAGTTATGCATAGATAAAACATAGCAACTATTTGTCATACATAGCATTGTGATTTGAGAAAGCACAATTTAAATAAAAACATGTAAACCAAAGCTTCACAGTTAATTATCTTCAATTTTTATTACAATTATTTATTTTCTGTTTGTGCACATGTACAGGTATGTGGGTGCCACAGTGCTCTGTGTGGAAGTGAAATGATCACTTATTTCCTTACATGATGTGGATACCAGAGATGTAATTTGGGTTTTCATTTGGCAGTGAGCATCTTTATATGTGGAATCATTTCAATAACTTTTTTGTGTGCTTTTTAAGATTAAGTTCAACCTGTATGAGATACTTGGGAAGCTCATACACACCTCAGACTTCACATTTAGGGACTTAGAAGCAAATTATAGTTCTTGATTCTTCTCCAGTTTTGTTAAGCGCTCATCTCACAATGAAATTTTTACTTTCCCTACGTTTTTCTTATAATTTAACACATTGATAGAAAAATGGAAGTTATTTTATTCTGTATACTCTTTAATAGATTTTTTTCAAGTTCTTATTTTCAAGTTGAACAAATAGATACCTTAGTGAGTGAATAAAGAGGGAGGCTGATTTTCTAGGCTAATTTAAATGTATTCTATCACCTTCAAAACGTGAAGAACAACCCCATATCAAAGCTCAAGGTGAGTGATATTTCTTCTCCAGTCACCTCTAAGTTGCATAGCCAACCATATAAGAGGGGAAAATACCAATCTATTTCAATCCATCCCAATCCAATGAAAGCCAAACTCCTCAGATTCTTCCTTTTTAAAAGTAATATGCATCAGAAATTGAAAAGTCAGGACACATATCTGGTGTCTAATCTCACTCTGTATTATATGTAACTCACACAGTCTCAGTCTTTCATATATAATTCTATGGTTTTATCTAGAAAAAGAGACATTCAATAGACTGAAGATGAATCTACCTAATCTTTGTCCCTCTTCCTCATGCCTTCTCTTCCACTTTCTCTCTCTCCTCACTCACTCCTCCTTACTTTCTGATTCCTTATACAAGACATTTAGTTACACTTGAAATATGTTCACTTATTTAGCACTTCCTGAGTTGTGCTGATTCTCTGGGTCGTTTTGCAACATTTCAGAATCCATTACCTGATGTTCTGTGTTACAAATGACCTGGACTTCAGTCACTGTAACTTGTGACTATGATTCCTGAGACTACTGATTGATGCTCTCACCTGCTCTCATTTTCCTGTGCACTCCCGAGCTGTCAGGGGATGTTATTGCAACAGATTCTGGGTGAATAATATTGGACACACACTAATTCCAGTTCAGGATTCAAGTTCAAAGACCAGTTGTAAAATAAGCCAAAATGTTTTCTAATCTAAGGTTCTGCTAACACACGCACACACACACACACATACACACATACACACACACACACACACACACACACACACACACACTTTATCCTGAACAAATCCATTTATTTTGATACTATTTAGAGTATCTTATAGTTGATAAAGCTAGAGAGATGCCCTATACAAAGGAGCAGACCTTACATTTATTGCTGTGATAAAATGTCTAAACCAAAAAACTTAAGTGTAAAAATCACTTTGAGCACATTGTTTTAGAAATTTCAGTTATGGTCTTTGGCTGCTGTGGTTGTTTGTCTGTGGTGAGGCAGATCACAGTGGTAAGGACACATAGGAGAGGATATATTCTCCCTAGTGTACAGGAAGCACATAGAAATGCCTACCAATTAGATTATCTCATCCCTCATTTTTTATTTCATACAGGCTCAATTTCCATAATATAGTACCACCTGCCTTCCAGGTGGATAATTATTATTAAACTATTGCTCTGTTTAAACACTCTGCAAGGCAATCTCAGAATAAATTTTACTTATATCTTAGGTGTTCAAACATACTAACCTTGAAGATGCAGGTTTACATCTCAGAACTCCCCATTATTAAATTTATTTCATTTCACTGTGCCTTGCTTCTTCTTTTGTATCAGTATGTATGAATGTCTCTGTGTGTGCCTATGTCTGTAGGGGAACATGTTTGTGTCATATGCACATGCATGTTTGTATGCATAAATATGGAGATCAGTGGATAGCTACAAGTGTCATTTCTTAGGTACCATGCAACATTTTATTTTTGAGAATAGGCTTCTCAGTCTCTAATTTGTCAAGAAGGCAAGGTTATAGGCCAATGATTCCCAAGGATCCATCTGCCTCCACTTCCCCAGCACTTGTGTTAAAGCACATGTCACACACCTGACATTTTTATAATGTGCAATCTGAGGTTTAAACTCGGGTCTTTCTGTTTGCAAAGCAAGTATTTTAGAGAATAAGGCTATCTCTCCAGACTGTCTTGTTCCTTCTTAAGACCCAAAATGCATACAACATTAGCATACTACTCCAGCACTCAATATCTTTTTATCATGCCAAATTGAATCTGTCTAATCATTTATCCCTTATTTCTCATAATAGTAATACTTGCTATAAAGCAATGCAAATATAATTAATGGAATGAAATGTATTTAAATGGAAAAAATATGTAATTTTAATCTTTTCATATAAAATAAACAAACATATATATATAAGTTTGTATGTTTTAGAAATTTTTTTCCCTTTTTCTCACTTCCTTTACAATTTCTTACAGGTTATATCAACAATTTTAGGGTCTTGAATGAAATATTTAAGCTACTTTGAGTTCAAATATATTGTACTTTTTTTCATTATCTTCATTGCACCTTCAGGGGGATAAATATAGATTTTTTTTCATAGTAAAGGCACACAAATATTGTTATCACTTATCAAATGCTGCACCTTGCAAGAGTATGGCAATGAGTTTTACAACATTAAAAATGTCCACCCCTATGACAGCTTTCAGAGAAATGTGTAGTGTTTTTACAAAGAGTTTTTGTGAATGGTATTCTGCTTGTTGTATGTATACCGAATTGGAGACCCTTCCCTTGAGTTTCATCTTGACAAGCCCTTGACATGATGAAAATTTTCAAATCTCTTTTACAGTCCACACTTCTCTCTTGAGCTACAGGTCATAAGTTCATCTGCCTTCTGGTTCCCCTTGCAATATCCTACAGACCTCTGTGTATCACCTTGTCTAAAACTGGACTTATTTCCTTTTATAGTCTCAAAACATGTGTGGTTTCTAGATTTTTATTTAACTGAAAGATAGAACTTTCCACTCTAGCTGTCTAAACAAGAGATCTAGACATTAATCTTAAAATTCTTTCTATCTACTCCTTATCAATCAACATAAGTTTAAGGTCACTAGTGTATCTCTCTAGGCCTATTTATGGGACACAAAGGCATGCAAAAGGAAAGTATTCCTCCTGGTGTATCTAATGTGATGCACTCACATTAAATATTTCTGCAATGGCCATGAATCTCAGAAAAATTTTTTAGAAAGATCTGCAGAAATAAAAACAAAACAATTCATATCATGAGGTCTTTTGTCTAATTCTTTATAGTAATGATGTCAACTGGTATTCAAATGTCACAGTGAATCTGCGTTCTTTCTCCTGGAGCTGAAATTTGGATAGTACCTTCTCAATACTCCCACTCATCTCTACTTGCAAGTACTAAAGAAAACAAGTCTGTGTACATGTAATGGCACTTGCTTTTATGTGTAGACCCTTGGGGCCCTCCTTCTTTTAGACAGAGAACTCAGAACATCCAAAATGTTACAATATCAAAGTAGAGAATTTTCTACTGCAAAGCTGTTGTCTAGATATAAGAACAACATATTTGTAAGAGTTTAGGATAATCTCCACCCCAAGACTCTTAAGTACATTTTTGGTGAACTTCTGTGTTGAAACTGGCATATTAAAGTTACCTTTGTCTTAGTTGTCCAGCGAAAACTATGCATTTTATAAGATTAATAAGAAATAACAATATAGGGTATCACCCCAAATTTGCCAATTGTGGAGATGTCCTAAGAAATAAAAAATCAGAAATGCATGATCAGATCTTCATACTTCCATTTAATGAAGAGCCACAAAAGGTAAAGCAAGCACCCTGGGATGCTTATAGAGCACTCCACTAACCCAGAAACATAGACCAATCTGAGCTTTCAGAACTTGGTTTGTAACCATGGTTACAGAGAGTATAGGATGAAAGATGTCCTGAAAAACAAAATCAGTCAAATGCATACAAAGTGTAGTTACCATGAAAACATAAATCATGATATCAATGCAGGCAGCTGTCCACAAACATTTCACAAGGAACTAAAAAACTACTGCTAAACACAGGGAAAAAATCAAGTGGCTACAAGTACAGATACCTGCATTTAAGTCAGAGCAGTCAGATTGATATATGATGTAAATTGAAGAAAAGAGCTTAGGAAAGAAATAGACTAACCAGAACAATTACTGAAATGGAACAAAATGTTAGCAGCAACTAGATAGAATGCATTTCTAAAGAGGAAAATCATGAAGGACAAGAGTAAAATAGTCTTCAGGTAGAACTATTTCCAATTTTCTGAAGAACCTCCAGGTTGATTTCCAGAGTGGTTGTACCAATTTGCAAGTCCACCAGCAATGGAGGAGTGTTCTTTCTCCACATCCTCCCCAACATGTGTAGTTCATTGAGGTTTTGATGTTAGCCATTCTGATTGGTGTAAGGTGGAATCTCAGGGTCATTTTGATTTGCATTTCTCTGATCACTAAAGACTTTGAACATTGCTTTAGGTGTTTCTCAGCCATTCTTGGTTTAGTTCTATACCCCATTTTTATTGGGCTGTTTGGTTTTTTTGGTGATTAGCATCTTGAGTTCATGATATATTTTGGATATTAGCCCTCTATTGGATGTGGTATTAGTTAAGATATTATCCCAATCTGTAGGTTGACAATTTGTCTTATTGATGATGTCCTTTGCCTTACAAAAGCTTTCCAGTTTCATGAGGTCCCATTTATCAATTCTTGATCTTAGAGCATGAGTCACTGGAGTTCTGTTTAGGAAATTTTCCACTGTGCCAATGAGTTCGAGACTCTTTCCCACTTTCTCTTCTATTAGATTCAGTGTATCAGGTTTTATGTTGAGGTCCTTCATCCACTTGGACTTGAGCTTTGTGTAAGGTGACATATATGGGTCTATTTTCATTTTTCTACATACAAACAGTTAGACCAGCTCCATTTTTTAGAGATGCTTTCTTTTGGGAATATATACAAAAGATGCTCCACCATTCCACAGGGGCACATGTTCTACTATATTTCTAGTGACCTTGTTAGTGATAGTTAGAAGCTGGAAACAACCTAGATGTCCCATGACAGAAGAAGAGATATAGAAAATATGGTTCATCTACACAACGGAATACTACTCAGCTATTAAGAATGAGGGCATCCTGAGTTTTGCAGGCAAATAGGTGGAAATAGAAAATATCATCCTGAGTGAGGTAGCTCAGACCCAAAATGACATGCATGGTATGAACTCACTAATAAGTGGACATTAGCAAAAAAAAAAGTACAGAATACCCAAGATACAGTCCAAAGAACTCAAAAATGTCAACAAGCTAAAGTGCCCAAGTGAGGATGCCTCAGTCCCACTTAGGATAGAGAATAAAGCAATAACAGGTGGGGAGGAAGGGAGGGATCTGAGAGGGAAAGTAGATGGGGGGTGTAGTGAGGGGGAAAGGGGAACCTGGTCTGGTACTGGGTGAAAGAAAAGGACTGAAGTCCTGAGGGCCAGTAGAAAGAACAGAAACAGGCAATGTTGGGATGTAGGATGTTGTGGGGTCCCTCCAGAATGCACCAGAGACCTGGGAGTTGAGATAGTCTCAGGACTCAAAGGGAGAGACCGTAGATGAAATGCCCAACAGCAGGGAGAGGGAAGTTATAACAAGAAGACAGGACATCAAATGGGTGGGAAGCCATCCCACAGTCACAACTCTGACCCAAAATTGTTCCTGTCTGAAAGAATTACAGGGATGGACATGGAGAGGAGCCTGTGGAAAAGAAGGTCCAGCGACAGGCCCAAAATGGGATCCAGCTCAAGGGGTGGTCCCAAGGCCTGACACTATTACTGAGGCTATGGAGTGCTCACCAAAGGGATCTATCATGACTTCCTTCCAGAAGACCCAACAAGGAGCTAAAAGATTCTGAATCAGATATTTGCACCAACCAATAGACAGAAGCGGCTAATCCCTGATGTTGAATTAGGGAAAGGCTGAAAGAAGCTGAGGAGAAGGGTGAACCGGAGGACCAGCAGTCTCAATTAATCTGGATCCCCAAGATCCCTCAAACACTGGATCACCAAACAGGCAGCATACACCAGCTGATATGAGGCCCCCAACACACATACAGCAGACGACTGCAGGGTATGTGATCAGTCAGAGAAGATGCACCTAACCCTCAAGGGACTGGAGGCCGCAGGTAGTTTAGAGGTCAGGTGGGGTGGGTAAGTAGGTATGGAATGTGAAACAGTCGGAGGGTGGAAGGGGAGGGAATAAAACCTAGCTTATAAAAATAAAGAAATTAATTAATTAAAAGAAGAGTAAAAGTTTCAAATAGAATGGAGGATTCTCAAGAAAGAAAGAAAAAGAAAAAAATGAAGAAAACAAACAATGATGCATAAAGTACAACTAAACTAACATGACAAAGGAATCTGAATGGAAGGACACTATTCTTGAAAACTTTTCAAAAACAAAGAAAATTTTAATACAGACACTGACACGTGGTTTGTGTCCTGGAAGAACCTCATATATACTGTCAGATGAATATCTCATTACATTTACCTTTGAGCATCCAGCTGAAGAACATGTAACTTTAAAACAACAAACAATCAAACAAAAACAACGATATTCAACGTCGCAATACAGTGGGTCATTCACAAATTTGCAAGGAAAATAAAGTTATAATCAAATAACTGTATATAGATATCCAAGTAAAGAAAATATGGAGTTTTCCATAAAGTACAAGTTGAAACCATCATTTTAAATCTTTACTGAAGAAATCATGTTACTGTCTTAACCAGCCAAGACAATAATGGGAAAAAAGAAATGGAAATTTGAATTTATTAAGCTAGAACTGATGTATTTAAAACTGTGAAACAGTGTTTCACAACAATAATATGTCTTAGAAACACTCACACCATTGATATAATGTAACAGTTCAAGTTTTTTTTACCACTGTTTCTTCAAAAATGTATTTTCAAAACTGCTCTTTTGTTTTCCTTCAAACAGCTATCAGGTCACTTGAGGGTTCCCAGTAAATCTGCATGCTGGTAGTCTAAGATGATTTCTTACCCTTCTGTTGCTAATTTCTACTGTTGCTACTTATGTTTTAAATACTCTTCCAGCACATTGCTTAGAGCTGATACCATCTCATTCCTATAATTTTTGTCTCTCATCATGGTATATTTGTGGTGCCATGTATAATTGGATTAGTCCTTCATCTAATTAACTTGTTTTCCCCATATTTTTATTTTTTTTATCTAGCCTAATGTCTTTACATTTTACAATTTCAAACTTTTTTTTATTAGATATATACTTTATTTACATTTCAAATTATTTTGTATTTCCTGGTTTGCCCCTCTCCAAAAGTCCCGTAAGCCCTCTCCTCTCCAGCTTCCCTGTCCTGGTATTCCCCTACACTGCTGCATCGAACTTTTCCAGGACCAGGTGCCTCTCCTTCCTTCTTCTTGGGCATCATTTGATATGTGAATTGTGTCTTGGTTATTCCGAGCTTCTGGGCTAATATCCATTTATCAGTGAGTGCATACCATGTGTGCTCTTTTGTGATTGGGTTACCTCACTTAGGATAATATTTTCCAGTTCCACCCATTTGCCTAAGAATTTCATGAATTCATTCTTTTTAATAGCTGAGTAGTATTCCATTGTGTAAATATACCACATTTTCTGTATTCATTCCTCTGTTGAGGGACAACTGGGTTCTTTCCAGCTTCTGGCTATTATAAATAGGGTTGCTATGAACATAGTAGAGCATGTGTCCTTATTACATGCTGGGGAATTCTCTGGGTATATGCCCAGGAGTGGTATAACAGGGTCCTCCGGTGAGATCATGCCCAGTTTTCCGAGGAACCACCAGACTGCTTTCCAGAGTGGTTGTACCAGCTTGCAATCCCAGCAGCAGTGGAGGAGTGTTCCTCCTTCTCCACATCTTTGCCAACACCTGCTGTCTCCTGAGATTTTTATCTTAGCCATTCTTACTGATGTGAGGTAAAATCTCAGGGTTGTTTTGATTTCCATTTCCCTGTTGACTAAGGATGTTGAACATTTCTTTAGGTGCTTCTCAGCCATTTGATATTCCTCAGGTGAAAATTCTCTGGTTAGCTCTGTACCCCATTTTTTAATAGGGTTATTTGACTCTCTAGAGTCTAACTTCTTAAGTTCTTGTATGTATTGGATATTAGTCCTCTGACAGATGTAGGGTTGGTAAAGATCTTTTCCCAATTTGTTGGTTGCTGTTTTGTCCTATTGGCAGTGTCCTTTGCCTTACAGAAACTTTTTAATTTTATGAGGTCCCATTTGATCGTAGAGCATAAGCTATTAGTGTTCTGTTCAGGAAATTTTCTCCTGTGCCCATGTGCTCAAGGCTCTTCCCCAGTCTCTTTTCTATTAGTTTCAGTGTGTCTGGTTTTATGTGGAGGTCCTTGATCCACTTGGACTTGAGCTTAGTACAAGGAGATAAGAATGGATCGATTTGCATTCTTCTGCATGCTAGCCATCTGTTGAAGCAGCACCATTTGTTGAAAAGGCTGTCTTTTTATCCACTGGATGGTTTTAACTCCTGTGTCAAAGATGAAGTGACCATAGGAGTGTGGATTCATTTCTGGGTCTTCAATTCTGTTCCATTGATCTACCTGCCTGTCACTGTACCAATACCATGCAGCTTTTAACACAACTGCTCTGCAGTACAGCTTGAGGTCTTGGATGCTGATTCCCCCAGAAGGTCTTTTACTGTTGAGAATGCTTTTAGCTATCCTGGGTTCTAGCTAGAGCAATTAGAAAACAAAAAGAGGTCAAATGGATATAAATTGGAAAGGAAGAAATCAAACTATCACTATTTTCACATGATATGATAGTATGCTTAAGCGACCCAAAAACTCCACCAGAGAACTCCTACAGATGGTAAACAACTTCAGCAAAGTAGCAGGATATAATATTAACTGAAATAAAGCAGTAGCCTTCCTATACTCAAAAGATAAACAGACTCAGAAAGAAATTTGCTAAATGACACCCTTCACAATAGCGACAAAAAATATAAAGTATCTTGCTGTGACTCTAACCAAACAAATAAAAGATCTGTATGACAATAACTTCAAGTCTCTGAAGAAAGAAATTGAAGAAGACCTCAGAAGATGGAAAAATCTTCCATACTCGTGGATTGGCAGGATTAGTATAGTAAAAATGGCCTTCTTGCCAAAAGCAATATACAGATTCAATGCAATCCCCATCAAAATCCCAACTCATTTCTTCATAGAGTTAGAAAGAGCAATTTCCAAATTCATCTGGAATAGCAATTTCAAACTTAATCACTTGCTTTGTGTTGCTTTGAGACTGGGTGCATTGTTCAGCCCATTCCAACCTGGAACTCACTACCTATGTCTGGCTCTCTTACGAGAACCTCCTAACTCACTTTCCCAAATGCCGGGATTACAGACTTTACCCCCATGCCAGGTTCATTCTATTTTGCAGAAATGTTTGCCCAAGGCAAATTGGTGTATTTTTATAAAGCACAACATTATATGTTGGGACATTATTCTAACATACTTGTTAATAGCATAAGTACTCTGTGGACAGCAATGTTGAATGTAATATGACATTACTGATGCTTCAGAAGTATTCTTAGAAGGCAGGCAGCAGTGGTGCATCTCTTTAATATTAGCACTCACATGGCAGAGAGCAGCAGACCTATGAGTTTTTGGCCAGCCTGGTCTATCTAATGAGCTCTCGGTCAGACAGGGGTACACAAAGAAACCCTGTCTCAAAAAGAAAAGACAAGAAAATAATGAAGTAAAAAGGGAAAGAAAAGATAAAAAGAAAAGAAAATGCATATTTTTAGAATGTACATGGTACAATATTTGGTCCTTGCCATTATAATTTCATATGAGATTACATTTACTCTTTAAAATGGACATTGAGCCTATTAAAGGCAGAATCCTAGAGTGGATAAAGTTGTAGTTAGAAGCTGGGTGACCCCAAGTCTATATTTGTCTAACCTAGAATTCTACCTTGAAAATAAAGCATATTATGTGTATGTACTTACATATTTACATCTAATTTTATCACATTTGAGGCTCATACTTCCATCATAATACCCAGATGCTAGAGTCCTACCTGTACAGTCCTGTAATATTGTTTTGTGTAACCATAATGCACAATGTTTATTCTACACTAACCCTCCATCTAAGGCCTCACAACTTCTAATATGTTCTACAATAAACTTTCTTTTTGTTATTTTCCAAGTGTCATATAAAGCATAGACACTATTTTGTCTCCCAGTACTGGAATTAGGTGAAACACAGGTACAACAGGTTATCCAATTTTTAATCTACATTAGAACTATTTCCTGAATTGTTGCTTTTGTGAATAAATACACACATTATTTGTGTAGAAATTTTAGTCCATGAACATATGTTTCCTTTTGCCCAAGACAAATATCCACATGTATAATACCTGGGGTATATCACACACACACACACACACACACACACACACACACACACACACACAAACACATTTCATGTAAGAAAATTCCAATTGTCTTTCAGATGTGCTATTTCATTTTACTTGTCTACCAACAATATGTAAATAATATTTCTCTATATATCAACTAGCATTTAGAACCACAACTTTTTAAAGCCATTAAAATAGGTCTATGGTGATATACCACCAATTTAGGAGACAGTTTCTTGAGGACTAAAGATGCTAAATATTATTTTCTGTGAAGGATTTCCATCTATGGATTTTCCTTTGTAAGATGTCTGTCCTGTCATTTTACTTTTATCCTAATTAATTTCACCACTTCTTATTGCACAGTTCTAAAGGACTAGATCTTGTAGTGATATGTGGTTTGAGAATACATTTCCTAGTCTATAGCTTGTCTTTTATTTTTATCTGTGGATCAAACATTTAAAATTTTAAGAATGATTTATAAATTTTAACTTTAAAGTCTCACAACTTTGATGTCAAAAAGAGCTATTTGACTCTGTTAAGCTCCTTAACTTTTCTCTTAAAGGTTTTTAAAATTTTATACTTTGTATTTCTGTCCATTTTGATGTAAATATTACACAAAATATATGACTTAGATGAAACTACATTTTCTATGTTGTCCAGTTATTTCTTACCCAGTTTGCGAAAAGGCCCTCCTTCCTACATTAACTGCTTTTTCCCCTTTGTAAAAAAATTATTGATTGTCTAAGGGCAGGGCTATTCCTTGGTTCTCTGATCTGTTTCAATGATCAATGTTTTCATGCCACAAAATCTCATCATGTCTTTATTCCTGTAAGTATTCAGAAAATTTAACAGAATGACTGTTCTCACTATGAAGATCTTGAATTTTTACACTGTGTTAATTTCTGTGTAAATTTAGAAAGTCTCCTTATTCTGTTGACATAAAGTATCTTGGTTTTAAGTACAATGATATCAATAGATCTATTTGAGAAAAGTTGACATGCCCATGTATCTTAAGACCATTGATTATAACATGCCATTTCTGAAATAATGACATCCTGTACTCCTCCTGGGATAACATTCCATGCAAAAAAAACTGATATATGTTTTGGAAATGCATACATGAGTTTTCAACTATTACCAAATTTTGTTTTCAATTTTTTTAGATTTATTTATTTTATTTGTATGAGTGTTCTGCCTACACGTAAATTTGCAAACCACTTTCTGGTGCCCATAGAAGCCAGAAGAAAACACTGAATCATGTAAAATCAACTTTTATTTTCTCAGATGTAATTTTCATCTCAGAACAGTGCTGCTGAATAAGTCCACCCTTTCTAGTTCTTTCTGAAATCCGACTGGCTGGTTCTAATCAGTTGTACTGGTTTAGGCTCCTCTCTAAGCTAATTGATTCAAACTTGTTTCTCTCAGCTTCTCACTGAAATACTCGGCTTGGCCTCAAACTAACTCTGGCAATTTGTTCCAATCTTCTGACTCCTTATTCTCTGGCTTCAACTACCTCTGCTTACCTACACTGTATGAACTGCATAAACTGAACAACTCATGAACAAACTCAACTGACCTCAGCTACAGTGCAGAAACTTCACTGACTGAACTGATTCTACTGACTTTCACTGCACTGATTGAACTCAATAGAACTGTACTCATTCAACTGCCCTTTCCTCTAAAAAATGTTCTGATGCATCTCACTATCTGTGATGCTTCATTGTTTGGGATTAAAGATGTGTACTAATAGCCTATTAATATTCCAGCCAGAAGGATTAAGGGTATGTCATTCTACAAAGATCACACAGACAAAAATGTGTTTGGATGTGATGATCCCTTGCTAGAGCAGCCGTGTTGTTGAACTAAAATTCCTCTAGAGGATCCCCAGGGACTTGAGTTACAGATGGTTGTAAGGCAGCATGTGGTAACTTGGAATTGAACCATAGTCTTTTTGTAAGAACATTAATTCCTTCTAACTGATGAACATTCTCTCCAGCCCCTTGTATTATGATTTTTTTAAAGACATTTATTTTATGCATATGTACACTGTAGCTGTCTTCAGACACACCAGAAGAGGGCATCAGATCCCATTACAGATGGTTGTGAGCCACCATGTGGTTGCTGGGATTTGAACTCAGGACCTCCGGAAGAGCAATCAGTGCTCTTAACCACTGAGCCATCTCTCCAGCCCTGTATTATGATTTTAATTATCCATACAAAGCTTTCATTATAAAACAGTTATACAATAAAACAAATCTAATTAAGTCATGAAAAATAGGATTTTCTAAAACCTCAAAGAGAAAATAAATATGATTTAACAGTATAGAAATACAAGCAAACTTAATATGATATTTTTAATGTAAATATGAATGAAACACATATTTACACATGCTGATCACAGAGCAAAACAAATTTCATACTTCATTATATATATATATATATATAATACACACATATATATACCAAAAACTACTTAATAACCATAGAACTGGTGTTCCGACTCTAGGAGTCAAAGGTAAGTAGATAACAGCACACATAAGTTGAAAGAAAAATTCTCAACTCAAACATAATAATTACAAAGATTGATTTAGGTAAAGCATTTTGAAAATTATTTAACTTCATAAAATAGGTGCCTATATACTAACATGTGTGTCAGGTTATGCATCAATAATATGCATAAATCACATGTAATTTTTTTTTTTTTTTTGGTTTTTCGAGACAGGGTTTCTCTGTGTACTCCTCGCTGTCGTGGAACTCACTTTGTAGACCAGGCTGGCCTCGAACTCAGAAATCCTCCTGCCTCTGCCTCCCAAGTGCTGGGATTAAAGGCGTGCACCACCACTGCCCAGCTCACATGTAATTTTTAAAGAAAAATATAGTCAGGTATATTCGAAAAAAAGTTCACATGTCTACAAACATAAGCTTGCAGTCAACGAAACAACGTATAAAACAACAAATATCAAATTGGCCTTAAAACATTTTCTGTGAAGTTGCAAAATCAAAATATGCTTTATTTATAACACTTGGCCACTTTTTGGAAAAGTTAAGAAATTCCATTAAAATATATGAAATAAAACAGCTGATGACAGTTTGCTAAAACTAAATCTTGTGAATAGAATTTGAAAAAATGAATCCTTTATAATAATCAAGGGAAATATGTATGTAATATTTAAATCCACATATGTGTATGCTAAATCTCATTTCAAGGAATCTATCTCCACTGTATTAAAATATTAAGGATGTTTTTTATTAAGGAGTTGTATTTCCCTTGTGACCCAGAAAGCTGCTATCATAGAAAACATATCTTAAATAACAGATATAAATTCTGAAATAAAGCCTATCAAACCCAAAGGCAATAGCTTATGAACACCGTCTGCAGATATTGGAGAGGAGCTAAAACTTTGAAGCAAAAATAAATGAAATTGGGTCAGATCCTCTGATTCACTCTTTACAGAATTTAGCCTGAAACTAGGTCACACAGTCCATGCTGTGTAGGGTGATTAAAACTAGAAGAACACATGTAGTTTTATTTACTTGAAAATCAGGCTTTGATTCAAATAAAGGCAATGAAAACCTGAATTTTACTCAATAGAGAGTAGGATTTGAGAAGACCAGAATGGTCTAAAAAACTCTCTCCAGGTCTTTCACTGACCACAGAGCTATGTCTTAGGGTAAGTTCAGAGAGCAGGGTTGAATATGGTGTCCCTGTCTTTTGGCTGAGATTAATTCTTTTCAGCCCATTTAACTGAAAACTAAAAATACAAGACAAGAGCAAACAGCTATTCTTCAAAGATGCATGACAGAATGAGGAGTTTTTTCTTTTCAAGAAGTTCAGGATGTACTCTCAAGTACTAAGAAGCATTAGAGTATCTAGTCTATTAACAATCAAAATGATAAACAATATAGGCCAATTTTGAGATAATGTAAGTGCTGGAATTAGTAAATATTTTAAAGCAATGTTTATAAGTATCTTAAATGCTGCAAAGAAAAAAAAACATGTTCCATGAAAAAAAAAATACTAAAAACAGAAAATGAACTCTATTCTAAAAAAATGGGATCTCAGAGAAGTGGAGGAGTGTAATGGAGTACTACTCAGCTATCAAAGACAATGAATTAATGAAATCCTTAGGCAAATGGATGGAACTAGAAAAACTTAAAAGAATCTTCATAAGTATTCCTTAAGACTAAAATAAATACATTCTAGATAATAACTCAAAGATTTGTGGAAAATGAGAGACTATTACTTTTAACTTATCTTTATAACACTATTTTTTATACCTTTCAGAAATAAAAATAGGAAGATAGAAAGATCACTGCCAACCTACATTATTGTCACACAATGTATATATAGACATTCATCCAGAGAAGGTATGAGGACCATCTGTGGTCAACCAGGAAATACTAATGGAAGCTGCAGTGAAATAGTTCCACGTACCAGCGTTATACACACACACACACACACACACACACACACACACACACATACACACACACACACACACACACACACACACATACACACACACACACACACACTAACAAAAATTGTTGACATATATAGAAACTACAACCTTTGTATCTTGTTATAGAAAATCTTATAAAAGCTAAATATTGAATTGTCTCATGACCCAGAAATTCCACCCTATGTAATATTTGTAAAGAATATTCAAATACACCCTTACATTACAGCATTAATTGCAATAGTAAAGAGGTAAACTCAGTCCAATATTCTACTCACTGACAAATGAATAAACTGTCTTACACATACGTAGTGTAACATTATTGAGTCATGAAATGAATGAAGCTTTGATATATGTTACAAAATGAGAACACTATGGGATAAGAAATGAGAAGGCTATGTAGACATAAAGGAGAGAGCCAGTGAGTGAAACAGAGAGACACAGACAAAGAGTCAGAGACACACAGAGACAGAGAGACACAGACAAAGAGACAGAGACACACAGAGACAGAGAGACAGAAAGATACAGACAAAGGGACAGAAGAGAGAGAGAGAGAGAGAGAGAAACCAGGAAAGGAAATCATTTAAAATGTAAATAAAGAATATATCTAATAAAAAAAGAAACATTAAAAAACCCTTTCTAATGAAAAACAAAACAAAACAAAAAAACCAAAAACTGTTTCTTTCCAACTGAGTCTTACTGGAAGTACAACCACTCTTAAGGCCAGGTAGATGGGACATACAATGAATGTAACAGCATCTTTGGAAGTTCTTTGCCTCATAATGTTTTGCCAGGGCATTTTCTCTTTACCTTATAAGCCCTTTGTGTATCTATTATGGCTTCTGCTTTTGTGTTTGCACAGGATGTCTGTGTGTAAGAACATGTGTGCCCTGTGTCTTTATGTGTTTCTTGTGTTTTATCTTGGGCTCTTCTACTGTTTGTTTTTTCTTATTTTTATCATTATTCTCTGGATGTTTCTTTTTGTTTTCTAAGAGATAGAAAGGGTATAATTTGGATTGAAGCATTTTGGGGGAGGACCTTGGAGAAGTTGAGATAAGGGAAACTTTGATCATAATATATTGCATGAAAAACTATTTTCAACAAAACAAAAATAGAGGAAAATAAAACAAAATAAAATATAAAAACTGAAATGAAAGAATATTTCAGAAATAACACATTACAACATGTGTTACAAAAATAACAAAATTAAATGAAAATTTAATAAAAATTGAGCAAATTGAAAAATACATATCTATTATGGTTCTCACATTCTAAATCTCATGAAGAAATCTTCTTTGCAGGAAGCTGTTCAAAAGAAGTTGCCATGGATTCAGAGTATTGATGACACAAAGTAGAACATGCCACTTGTGTCCCTGCTGGGTCTAAAGAGAACGTAGTGTCTGATATGAATTTTCAACAATAGTTTGTTTTTACTCTGACTTATAAGCCACAACTATTCTGAAGAAACTGTACTCCAACATATGTTACCACATACTAATGACAAGCCCTACATCATCATTCTCTCATCAACTCACAATGCTCCTCCTGATCAATTGCAGGAGACGTTCAATGCTTTTCTATAAAATATATAAAATAGGCTTTGTGTTAGACAGTTATGGCCATTGATAGGCTAGTATAAATGCTCTGACCACGTTTGAGGTAGGCTATACTAAGCCACAATGCTCTACTTGTTGCTATATTAAGGACATCTGTGTTTGTTTTGAGTTCTGAATGCTGGACCCAACAAATACCAATCATAATCATGTGCTCTTATACCAACTCAAGCTTCAAAACCCTTCAGTGCAACTTTGATTTATTATTTTTAAATTACAGAAACTCTACTTGGAAGCAAATACATTGTAAGATGAAGAAAATCTGGACTCTAAAATACTGACACAAACCAAAATTTATGAAATGGAAAATTTTAAAATCAAATGAAATACATAGCATCACATAGACAGAATTTTCCCTAAATCTGTATTTTAAACATATCCCAAAATTTGTATTGATGGATGATAGATAATTATGCATGCAAATATATAATACAAAATAATATATCTCTATATACTAATAAAACTTTATGGATTATTTAAAGGATAAATGTAAATATTACACGATATATTAAAAATGATATATAATTCTATATAATAGTGTATGTAATTATTTATAAATACAAAATTATATACCATGACACTTGTGTGTCTTAACTATAATATTAATTTACTGCACAGAATTGTATTTTAAATGAAATAAACTGTCTGATTAATATTATATAAAATATTATTTATCTGTTATACTTTTTATTTTTGAAGCAAGCAAAGATAACTTTAGAGGCTATGTTAAAGACTGAAATAAAACTCTGAAAAATTTAAGAACAATGCAGTTAGTTGAAATGAGCCCAACTAGATAGGAAAACACACAATGAAAGAGTAGAACACTGGACCTGAAGCACTCAAACATCCTGTGAAGACAAAAGAGAAAATTGTACTGGAGAATTTTGTATGTAATCCAGGTTGCTTTTTAGATTTGGGACAAAACTACCCCTAACAACATACTCAACATCATAGTCTATCAACTGATAACTTGAAAATTAGAAAGAATTACCTCAAAAAAATTTAAGTGTGTTTCTTTTATTATTAGCAATTCTGAGCACTGATTTCTAAAGGTTAAAACTATTGTCATTTATATCTGTATATACTTTATTAAAACAATTAGAACATTTCCATTTCATTGCAACCACTTTTTTTTTCATTTTTTCACTTGTATCCTGGCTTTACATGTGGTATTTATTTCTGTGCAAAAATTTTAATCTTACTGTTTTCAGGCTCTAAGTGTCTTATGATTTCCTGACTTGGTAGCATTAAGTTTTACCATTTTGTACTGTATTTTCATCAATATTATATGATGACTTTGTCACAGTTTCAGCTGTCAACATGACATTAACCTAAAGTCACCTGAGAGGTAGGCATCTCCACTGAAGATCTGTCACTGCAAACTCAGTGTGCACACTTTGTACCCTGAGCCCTTAAGTCATTAATAGGAAAGTGAGACATTTCCCACAAAAATCACCTTTTGTTTCTCTCACTACCCAGTTTACTTTGGATTCTTTACATTTAAACAGTTTAATTGACTTCTGTATTATAGTTATATCTTTTATTCTATGATATTATAATACAATTATATCATTTATCCCATTCTTTTCCTTCTGCCAAACTCTCCCATCTATTTATCTTTCCTTGCTCTCTTTCAAAATCATGAGCTCTATTTTTCATTGGTTTCTGTATTTCTTTTGGTGAATGTTGATGATTAAGTGGAGGATTCATTCCCCCTTGATGTTCAGGGGGCAGGAAATCAGTGTGGGCACAGTGGCATACAAAGAAATAACTGCTGGCCAGATCTTCAAACTTATATATCTTTGGATTCCTACAACTGTGAATACATATGTACCTCCCTCCTTCCCTCCCTCCCTCCCTCCCTCTCTCCCTTCTTCCTTCCCTTTTTCCACCCCTCTATTTCACTCTCCCTCTCTCTCTATGTATGTGTGTGTGTATGTGTGTGCATGCACAAACTTATCTATGTGTGTGGGGTGTGAGTATACCATATGAACCATACCATACCATTGTCCTGCTCTGATCAATAAAGGATCCTTTAGAAATTAAAGGATAGTTCTATTCTAATAACTGAAAATGATGTTGAGAAACCCATCCATTCTGTACAGGATCCTACTTTCCAATGAGAGAAAGGGGTCACAATGGTGAAAGACTTCAGGTGTGTGGGATCTAAAAGAAAACTAAGAAGATGCCCTATGAGTAATGAGATTCAGGGCCAGAGAATTTGTATATCACCTCATCAAGTGTGGAACTCATTCCCCCTTTGGAAGCAGTCTGGTGGCTAGGCATCTATGGTGGGAGTTGTTGTGGTATAGTCTTTTTCTTCAGGTACATCATTATTATCCTTGGGGTAGAACAGGAGCATTCTTGATAACAAAATTAAAAGCAGAATAATATAATGATGACCAGATATTTGGCAACAATCATGATTTTGTAGGTGCCCCATAATAGAAGGAAGGTGGATACCAGGAGACGTCAAATGGAGTTCTAGCCGTTATTCCATCTTGCCCCAACCCCCAGCTGAAAATAGTCTTAGGAAACAATAGAGTGTCTAGGAAGTAGAAGGTAAACTAAAAGTAAGCTTTGGAGATCAATCTTCCATGAGATCATCAGTCATGATGGAATGAAGCTTTGCTGTGTTGCAACTATTTTGGGGTCACCCATCCTTTTATGTTACCCCAATAAATTAATTTGTCAGCTAAATTGGACTTGGATGGAATCTGTACTTGGGTATGTCATCCTTGAATTTAAGGTTAACAGATATTTGTTCATTTATCTCTTGGAAAAGTTGCACAACAGGAAGCAATATTAAAATAGATTTAATTACAGATAATTCCATGGCAGTGTTTTGAGGCTATCATACCACGCAATTTATTTCTTCTTTTAAGTTTTCAAAATTATCTCTTATGTAAAAATAGTGTGAGTTCCTTATTTTTTAACAATCTTTTTGTATTATGTTTGATAAATCTACAAGGAAAATAAAATCGAACTCCATGGAATAGAAATGAGAGAATGGTCAGTTCCTTTAGGAACTGAACATTAGTAGCTATAAATGATTAGACTATGAAACTTGCACTGTAAAGGGGCTATGAAAACCCACAGTTCTATTATTCTACCAGTTCTACCTGTCTCCATTGTAAAGATCAATTGACACTATTATCATCTCATGTCTGGAACACTGCCAACACCCTTCCTGTCTTCCTGCTGCCTGGCTTACCTCCCTCCATTCAGTCCTTAACCCTTCAGCAGGAAGCATCTTTCTGAAAAGTAAGTCTGATCATTTTATTTTGTTATTCTCTACCCCCCAGCCTCTTAAAAATGACAGAAAGCACTTCAGGTGACTTGAACTATTCACAGAGTTGGTGCTCAGTAAATAAGATTCAGTGAATTACCAGTGGTTTGTAGCCAAGGGAAATAAAAGAAAAACCAAGGCCTGGGCTAGAAGTAAATTCTTTTCATTCACACATATTTTTGAGTATCTGTGTACAGGAGGCATGAGAAGAAGAAAAGCTTGCAAACTAGATATATGCCTTTGTGTGATATCATTGCTAGGAGATGTGACCAAATGTCTATTCACCCTACATAAGGAACTAATGCTAGAACAAAGAAATTATACTACCAAGCTGTATCTTGTTGAACCAGTTATTCAACTGGGCTTGCTTTAGTTAAGTGATGAAGGGTTATTTACAGGAAGATGGACAACTCAAAAGCGGCTGCATCACTGAATACTCACCAATGTGGTGAATCACAGATGCTCTCTTCATGAGCGATCAGAGAATCTCCTTGCTTCAGTAGTCCTTAATGTTCATACAGCCACAACAAAGGAAGAAACATAGAAAATGTCAAGTTTCAGAGACTTCCTGAGACTCCTGAGTTGTTTACTTACACAGTCTTAAGGAGATTTCTTCTGGAATGGAATGCTGTACGTTTAAGAAAATTGCTCCATAATAATGACATGCTTGCCCCAATCTCTAATGACCTCAGAATCTGGCAGGGATTACAAGGTTTATAGGGAAACTGTCATGTAAGTATGACTGATAAATGTGTTCAGGTTATTCAGTGGGAAGGCAGCCAAATGTCACCTTGGAAACTCAGCATTTGTAGACATTTGATTTGGGTTTTGGTTAGGGAAGGCAGGTCAGAAGCAGCGTAGTTGAAGAGTCTGAAAAAGGTCCTTTTTTAGGGAACAGGAAATGTGTCTTTGTTACATTATGATGCACAGCCTTCAAAAATTAACAATTGCTTTTTAAGTGTTGGAACACTGTTGTGCTAGCTTTGAGGGACCTTGTTCACTAGGAAAAGAGGTATTAAGTTGATTCTTGTATGAAGTCACGTTAGATTTAGGCCACTTCTCTGAAATGGTGGATCCTTGCTTTGCTCGTTCTGACAGTCTGCCTCCATACCTGGAGTTCACTGGTACTCACTTCCTGTTCCTCCATAATGTAGTAGCCTACAACTATGTGATCTCAGGCTATATTCTTTTATTTTTATGCCCAGAAGAACCATTTCTTTTACTGGTCCACATTGCCTTCTACCTCTTTTGTCCTTCTATCAACCTAGGAAATGGAAGACAAATGTGCAAGCAGATCTTCATTTTAATTGTGACTCATGTTGTTGTAGATGTGGGGGTTCATATAACTGAAGTAGCCTTTCTAAATCATCAAAAAATTGTAGTAAAGAGAAACAACAAGAAAGAATTGCCACAAAAATAAAATGAAATGTTTAAGCAGCTAGCTCTTAGATGTCTCCTGAAGTGTTTGTGGTCCCTTTAGGGCAAAATTTAATCCTCTCTTTCTCCCTACCTGTAAATTTCTAGCCTAGCTTTGTGAATTTTCTCCTGTTATCATTATTGATTCTCCTAGTTTATTGCTCAGAAACTAGGAGACAGCCTTGTACATTGAGGTATAAAGGTACCTTTTAAAAATTAAACTAGGCTCACTGGAGAGGTTAAAAGCTTAAGAGTTGACCAGTTCTGGCATCTGGGCTTATTCACATTAGAACTGCAACAACTGAAGGAGAAAGAAGAATGCACTAATGAATGTTGGAAAAAAGCAATGTAATTTCAAATTTATAGAGACAGAAAAACAGGTAAGTGAGATGGTGTATGACAAAGCTTTTCACAATCCTCCAGCAGTGCAGATGTTCAGATGCTGGGAAAGGACTGGAATGATCTGGACAAGTCAATGTCACAGATTGTGTAAATTTTATTAAGAGCACGGTCCAGTAGATGGGGGATCAGTTTGTTCCAGACTTTCTGCTTTGAACTTGACTGATGTGTTAGAAACAATTGCATAAGACTCAGTGACAGCAGGAGCTCATGTGTGTGTGACTGAAGTCTGCATTCCTGCTAGTTCCAAGGTGGGGGTTATAGTGTTTGGTGAATGAGCATCGAATATTTTGAAACTTTACTTCCATCAGAAAGCATTTCCAGATCCTAATCTCCCAGGTTCAAACTACTTGGCTGCTGCAACCCAAGATCCTATCTGGTAACCAGGTAGCATGCCTGAAATTTGAATGGTAGCACTCTTTGCTGCCCAGTTTAATTTCACTGAGTATTAGAACTAAACAAATAAGTTTCACCATCTCATGTCAAGGGCAAGAAAATGGAGACAAAGGGGACATGCTTAACAAGATCACAAAGAACTTTTTAAGATCAGACTGAGGACTAGGTGTCTGTAGAAGAGTGCTATATTTTCTAAAATTACAATATGGAAGACAGTGATGTTGCCATTGGAACAGGACAATTTGCCTAGTTTTTCCAAGTTCTAAGTGAAGATTTTATTTCCAAGTCATGCCCGCACCATAAATATTCAGTTATATGGCACGATTGTTTTTGCAGTTTCATTTTAACAAACAAGTGAAAGATCTGTATGGCAAAAAACTTCAAGTCTCTGAAGAAAGAAATTGAAGAAGACCTCAGAAGATGGAAGATCTCTCATGCTTATAGATTGGCAGGATTAATATAGTAAAAATGGTCATTATGTCAAAAGCAATATACAGATTCAATGCAATCCCCATGAAAATTCCAAATCAATTCTTCATAGAGTTAGAAAGAACAATTCTCAAGTTCATCTGGAATAACAAAACAAAATCAAACAAAAAACAAAAAAAAAAGAAATAAACAAACAAACAAACAAACACAAAAAAAAACAGGATAGCTAAAACTATTCTTAACAGTAAAAGAACTTCAGGGGGAATCAGCATCCCAGAACTCAAGCTGTATTACAGAACAATAGTGATAACAACTGCATGGTATTGGTACAGTGACAGACAGGTAGATCAATGAAAAAGAATTGAAGACCCCCAGAAATGAACCCATACATCTACGGTCACTTGATATTTAACATAGGAGCTAAAACCATCCAGTGGGAAAAAGACAGCCTTTTCAACAAATGGTGCTGGTTCAACTGGAGGTCAGCATGCAGAAGAATGCAAATCGATCCATTCTTATCTCCTTGTACTAAGCTCAATTCCAAGTGGATCAAGGACCTCAAATAACACCAAAAACACTGAAGCTTATAGAATAGAAAGTGGGGAAGAACCTTGAACATATGGGCACAGGGGAAATTATCCTGAACAGAACACCAATAGCTTATGCCCTAAGATCAAGAATTGACAAATGAAACCTCATAAAATTGCAAAGTTTCTGTAAGGCAAAGGACGCTGTCAAAAGGACAAAGCAGCAGCCAACAAACTGGGAAAGGATCTTTACCAACCCTACATCCAACAGAGGGCTAATATCCAATATATACAAAGAGCTCAAGAAGTTACACTCCAGAGAGCCAAATAACCCTATTAAAAATGGGGTACAGAGCTAAACAAAGAGTTCTCACCTGAAGAATATCGAATGGCTGAGAAGCACCTAAAGATATATTCAACATCCTTAGTCATTAGGGAAATGCAAATCAAAACAACCCTGATATTCTACTTCACACCAGTCAGAATGGCTAAGATCAAAAACACAGGAGACAGCAGTTGTTGGCGAGGATGTGGAGAAAGAGGAACACCCTTCCACTGCTGGTGGGATTGCAAGCTGGTACAACCACTCTGGATAGCAGTCTGGCAGTTCCTCAGAAAACTGGGTATGACACTTCCAGAGGATCCTGTTATACCACTCCCAGGCATATACCCAGAGGCTTCCCCTGCATGCAATAAGGACACATACTCCACCATGTTCATAACAGTCTTATTTATAATAGCCAGCATCTGGAAAGTCCCAGAACAAAATATTTGCAAAGCAATCAATTTTAATTAATTTTTAAGTAATTGGAATCTAAGGTATTTGGGTATATCTTCGATTGTTACTTCTGTATTATGTACATGTTTTAAGAATCAGGTGCAAGGACTAGTTAGACAGTTCAGGAGATCAAAGTGCTTTGCAGACAAGCTTGATATAGAACAGGATGCAAAGAGAGAGAACCAACTCTCCATGGTTGTCTTCTCACCTCTAAAATCAGGCAATTATATACAGGTACTTACTATCACACTTGCCATACATATGCAATAATAATAAATCAAAATATTGAGAAATCAGGAAAGCTCCACATTTGTGTCTAAGTCCTTTTTATTACATTCAGATTTTTTTCATTATTTATTGGTTACTTCATTTATTTATATTTCAAATGTTATCCCCCTTCAGTTTCCCCTCCACAAGCCCCCTGTCCCCTCCTCCCTCCCCCTGCCTCTGTGAGAGTGCTCCCCCGCCCACTTCTGCCTCGGTGCCCTAGTGTTCTTCTGTCCTGAGCCATCAAATCTCCATAAGACAAAGGGAATTCCCTCTTAGTGATGAGAAATAAGGCAATCCTCTGCTACATGCTACATATCCAGCTGGAGCCATGGGTCCACCCCTGCGTACTTTTTTGTTTGTGGTTTAGTCCCTGGGAGCTTTGGGGGATCTGTTTGTTTGATGTTGCTGTTCTTCATATGGGGTTGCAAACTGCTTCAGCTCCTTCAGCCCTTCTCCTAACTCCTCCAATTGGGTTCCTGTGCTCAGTCCAATGGGTAGCTGTGAGTATCTGCCTCTGTATTTCTCAGGTTCTGGCAGAGCTTCTTAGCTATATCAGGCTCCTGTCAGTAAGCACTTCCTGGCATCGACAATAGAGTCTGGGTTTAGTATCTTCAGATGGGATGGATCCCTAGGTGGGGAAGTCTCTGGATGGCCTTTCCTCCAGTTTCTGCTCCACTCTTTGTCCTTGCATTTCCTCTTGACAGGAGGAATTTGGGATTAATATTTTTGAGGTGGGTGGGTGCCTCAAATGAGGGCTGTGCCCATCCATGGTCTCTACAGGTTCTATCTCCCCTTTGTTGAGAATTTTGGCTAATGTCCTTCCTGTTAGGTCCTGGGAACTTCTAGGGTCCCTGGCATCTGGGACTTTCTAGTGGCTACCTCATTTCCCCCTCCCCCACCGCTACACACTTTAAAATTCCTGACCCTCTGTTCTTCTCCCCCATCTTCTCACATATCTGAACTGCTCCCCCTGTTTTTCCTCCCCGCTCCTCTCTCCCTTTCAGATCCCTGTTATCACTTGTTCAAGCTTATGTTTACCCAAGTTGACTTTTGAAAACATCATGATGAATTCACTAATGCCAAGGCAGAATTGGATAGTTTTGAACAAACTTCTGCATAGAGATTAAAATAGTAAATCCTCAAGGACACATAGAAGATGACTGAGAGCTGGGAGAAGAAGGTAAAAGATGACTACTAATCTGCTTTGGCCCTTGACCTTTGAACCTTTTACAATGACCTTATGCACATAGGTCAGATAACAGATGACCTGTCATCTGTCACTTTAGTTTGGGTATTGTATCACTATCTGCTAAGAAAAGGCATTAACAGAGAAGTAGAAATGGCTGTTTTCCCTGAATCATGTTAATACTTGGGTCCCACCAAAGAACATTGATGAGCATGCCAAAGGAAAATGATGCTTGGCAAGACCAACATATGAAATGACTGCAATCCGAGAGCTACTTTTACACCAGTATTTGGCTGAGGCTTGCTCCAGGTTTTGTTGCTTTCATATGTCAAGCAGTTAACATGGACAGTAATGAATCTTTCATGTTTACTGGTTGCATAGGATCCTATACTTTCAATAAACTTAGTCTTTTATTTTTCCCATCATGCTTTACTCATTATTTGAAGTGAAATGTGGCTATGTTCCTTCATCTTTTTCAAGGATCACATTTGTTGATTCATCCCCTTCTGATTTTGTTGCTGGGAGTAGAAGCTTCTTCCTCCTAGATGATAGACAGTACAGTGCAATTTGAAATCAACAATATTTCCAGTACAGGAAAGTTCACTATTTATTTCTACATTAAGAATAACTTCTTCACTAGGACCCACAAGACTAGACTATTAAAATTAAATCACCAACAATGACATTGTGCATCAATGAAACTAAACTCTTACCTGGTTTGAGAATCAGAACAGAGAAATAGCATGAAATTACAAAGCATATTTGTTTTAACTAACTTGATTAGAGAGTTGCCTCTGTTTAAACTTATATAGCAAGGTAACCTGGCATTAGCAATGACCAATGTCTTATTTTTCCTTTCTTCCATGAGAATTTTAGGAAGAAAGTAATATGCTTTTTGGTTCATTCTTTCTTTGACTTTCCTCTGTGTACAAAACATTTTTTCAACCCTCAAAAAACTTATTCTATTTTTTTAGGAATGAGCGATCGTTCTGGAAAGGAAAACTAAATATGAATAAGACATTTTTAAAATTTAATTCAATTATTTTACTTATTCACTTTACATCTCATTCACTGCTCCTTTCCTGGTCAGCCCCTCCCACAATCCTTCCCCCATCCTCCCTTCCCCTTCTCCTCTGAGCAGGTGGGGGCCTCCATGAATGAACGTCCTCTGATCCTGGCACTTCAAGTCTCTGGTGAGGCTAGATGCTTCCTCTCTCACTGAGGCCAGACAAAGAAACCCAGCTAGAAGAACATATCCCATGTACAAACAAAAGCTTTTGGGATAGCTCCTGTCTCAGTTGTTCAGGACCCACATGAAGACCAAGCTGTGTAACAGCTACAAATGTTTGGAGAGGCCTAAGGCCGACCCACATGTTCTTTGTTTAATGGTTCAGATTCTAAAAGTTATTTAAATTAAATTGGCATAATTTTGTCATAGGAGTGTATAAATGTTCTATGAACATTTTTTTGTGTGATAAGTGGTAAGTGGTTATTTGTTGAGGGACTATTTCGTATGGTACTCACATGTTTCTACTTGATAAATGAAGGACTTTGCAATATATTTGAAATTCTCTGTAAAGCAACTTCACTTTAACCATCCTATATGTTCTCTCTGCTGATTAACAACCATATGATAAGACATTTTTAAAATTAATTATTTTTTTTTACTTATTCACTTTACATCTCATTCATTGTTCCCTTTCTGGTCTAACATCTATTTTATTCTAATGGCATGATTCTAAGTCATTTTAGAGTCTGAACTTTAGTCTTCATTTCCAAGAAGATGAATCGCTTCATCCATAATACATCTCCATCTAAAGCAGTGCTTCTCAACCTTCCTGATGTGATCCTTTAATATAGTCTTCCTGTTGTGGTGACCTCCAACAATAAAATTATATTGCTGCTGCTTCAGAACTGTCATTTTGCTACTGTTGTGAATCATAATGCAAATATCTGTTTTCTGATGGCCATAGGTGACCCCGTGAAAGGATAGTTCAACCATTCAAAGATGTTACACCTAATAGGTTGAAAACTGCTGGATGAAAAGGTCATCTGCAGCATGCATGTGCACACATATGGGCACACTCACACACACACACACACACACACACACACATCATTGTCTGCTGATTTCTATCACTGAGTGTAAGTCACCTCAACCTTTACTTGTCAAAGATCATTGTCCTTTCTATAGTGGTCTCAATATTGTCATATTCTTGCCCATTTTAAAACACTTCGCTTTTGTGTCAGGTTTTATTGACTTTCTCTCCCCACACTCATCTCATAAATGTTTGCTCACATTTCCAGAGATTCCCCTGTGATTACAATTTAACTCAAATGGCACTTTCTCTATAATACTTTCTGCCTTCAGTTTCCCTGTGTTCCTGCATGTTCTTTTTTGTCTCACCCTTGAAACTGTGCTGAGATCTCTTCTTAGTTTTTACTTCTGGTAGATGTTAGAAGTAGAATCATGCACAATGTCCTTTTCTGTGTCATTTCTCTAGCACCTAGTATGTCTGTAGTGGGTATTTGGTAAATATACGTTCATAACCATGTGAATGAATGGTAAGAATAATGTCCATGTAGGAACAAGTTCAATGTATGCCAATGGGCAGATGGTCAGGAACCAGAGTTCTGGATAATTGTTCTGAATAGAAAGGAGCAGAATTAAGAGGTAATAATGAGATACAATAAAAACCACATAATTCTATAGTTATCAAATCTACAGTTATTCAGTTTCACATCTATGGAAGGGCTCTTGTGGTTTCAATAAAATAAGGAAATATAGTACACATCAAATTACAGAAAGATAGTAAATAAATAGTATGGTGTATCTAAATATATGTTGTATCTATGCTGAGAAACTATAATTGGAAGGTAAATACTGCTCCACTCCAGGGACCCGACAAAAAGTTAATTGAAACCACCCAAATGACCTCTTCTTCCTTAATGAGTGATTATGCTACTATCTACAAGTTCATATAAAATTTATAAAATAGATATCAGCTTTAACTTTGATATTTTATTACATTTTACTGTAATATATAATTCTTTCAATTTTTAAAAATGTGAATGGTAGGTATCCTACTCACCCTCTTACTCTAGGACTGGGTAAATTATTCACTTTTCACTTCACCCTTGTAATTATGATTTTATGGCTTATATCATACGTCTTTTCCAATTAAATGTTAGGCTCAGCAGTTTCTTAATATTTCATCCCCGATACTATTTAATGATTGCTAGATCTTTTCCATAATAAATGTTATATAATTTCTTTATCAATAAATCCTGAAAATTATCACCAGATAAACTGACAGAATAGAGAAAATCATATCATTGTTAACATAGAGATTAGAATTGTATCTATTACATATAATTATAGGAACAATATATTATTTTAAATAAATATATTCTAAATACACAGACACACACACAAACACACAGACACACACAGAGGCACACAGACACACACATACACACACATACATACACACACATATCATAGCTACAATATATACTATCACAACTAGGAAATACTTTCATGGGTAGCCTGGAAAAACTTTGTTACAAAAGTAATGAGGATGATGTCCTTATAAATTATTGAGCTCCATAATGACACTAGGAGTTCATAACATATGTGGAGTTATACCTTTAAAGCACTGAGTACAGTTCCATTATACAAAGTGAATATAACAACTACCATTATTATCTACATTAATGTTATGACTACTACAGCTGCTTGAAGTAATTTGCTTTGATCGATTTTTAGATGTCACTGAGGGGGATAGACTTGTTTGTTTTCTTACAGTTTGCTAGCTTAGAAATAAATTTATAAACTATACTATGGCATCACAATAGTGGGGGTACTTAAAATGGTATATAAAAGGTTTAATGAATTTTGGGAAAGAAGAGAATAAAACAACTTGCTTATTTTTAGTCTACTGCATGCCCTTCTAGCAGCCTTGAATAGGCTAAAGAGACCTTAAGTGTTTGCCATAGTTGGACCTTAACAACTCAGGTGGAGTCTTCTGCCTCCCAGCACTTGCAATTTCCTACAGAGTAGGAAATGCCCACTGAGCTTGCTTTGCAACATAATCTAGTTGAAGCAAAGGATTGGGTCTGTGGGCTCTTTCTATATAAATACAGTGCTGAATATTAAACTTAGAGCCTTGATTAGAAACTTTTATCTTGGCTTCATCCTTCTCTCCCCACCCCCATCCTTTTTCATTTCCAGCCCTCCTTTCAGGTAACCCTGTTCATCCATGACTGCTGGACAGCTACAGCTTGTGCCCGAACAATGGGACTGCAAATGATGAGATAGACTGAGAAATGCTTTCTGGGGTGGAGCTCCACAGAAAATGGGAGAAGTTACAGTATACTGCATGGTAAGCAACATACAGCATTGATGCTAGCACTAGCCATAAATTTTATTTTTTTGATACTGTTGTTGTAGGAGGTACATTCAAAGGGAGTAGACTGAGCAGATGTTGGCCCAGTGCTGGTTTCACCTAGGGGTGACAGCACAAATGGGACAGGGTAATTCTAAACAAGCATTTGTCTCTCAATGAACTGCTTAATGTTACCAGGCCTGGTGACTTTAAAGGTTGCTGGTTATTTGTACCCCCTGGAATTAACTCATAATTGACACTTACAGCCTCTTCGGTGATACTGCCAAGTAACCTTACCTCACCTTCTATCAGCTGCCCTTACTCCAATGTTGACACGACTCCATATCTTACCTCTATCCTTCTCTTTGGCATGGTAAACTGTTTTAAGACCTCCAGGCCACATTCTGTAGGAACATTAAGCTCCATAGACTTCAATAGAACCAGAAATCTTTGAGATTTCATGTCTGACTGTAGCTCCTGGACATATCTGCCAAAATGCCCTGCAATCCAGAACACATCAATTATTTGTGGCACTCGTGCATATCATTGTCTACCTGCCAGCTGGTCAGGAGTAGACACAGTGGTACTCTTATTCCCTGAATTGGGAGTAATCCACGGAAATGAGCCCCTACCAATCCCAGCTGTAGTTATGATAGCTGCCCAACATAAGAGAGCAGTTCATGTCAAGCCACTCTTGTTCGCTACAGAAATAGCCATAGGTATTGGTACTGAAGTTGCAGGAATAATGAGTTCCATTGACTAATATAATACATTCACTTCCCAATTTGAAAGCAATCTTCAAGAAATGTCTGAAAATGTACTTACTATTCAGAAACAGGTCAATTCTTTGGCAGCTGTGGTGCTTCCGAACTGATAGGGGCTAGGTGTCCTGGCAGCTAAAGAAGATGGTCTTTGCCTCTTCCTCTAAGAATACTGCTTCCACATTAACCAATTCAGGATAGTGAGAGATAATGTCTGGGAGCTACAGTCAGACGTGAAGAATTTCAGGGAACGTAAGACCTCCAGTTCTGTGATTTTCGAAAACTATATATGGAAGTGGATACTCCCTTTTGTAATGCTTTCTCTAGTTATCCTCCTGGTGTTATTATTCACTACCTGCCTTGTTAATCTTGTTTCTACATTACTTCAATGACAAGTACAAAACCATTTCTAACCAAACTATTAATTAGTTCCTATTACATGATTAACAGCTGCTGCCCACAGTAGAGCTGCTATCCACATTAGAACCTAAGACGAACATTTACCAAATGTATCCCGATGGTGAAAGTCAGCTATGCCCTAAAATTGACAATGCCTATAGACAGTAGGAAGCAACTTAAGAGACACAACACCATCATTTCCTTTTCACCATTGGCGTCCCCTCCCCTTTTTTCTTCTCTTTATAATAATAAGAAGGCAGGTATGTTGTTATCAGGACCTCTGAAACCTGTGACATCACATAGCTGACAGTTCAAACTGCATACCTGTTGTCAAAGCTACACCTACCGTATTCCCAGAATCCACTTGGCTCACCTCTCACCTTTATCTGTAGCTATGTCACCATCCATATATAAGAGGAAGGACCCTCTGATCTCCTTCTCTATTCCCCCCTTCTCTTTCTGCCACCACCTTGTCCTTTTTTCTCTCAATAAAACTCATGTGGAAATGTTTGGACTGGTATGGTATTTCTGGAGCTGCATGATGATCACAACACAGATCCATACTGCCCGTGGTTTTCAGAAGAAAGAATTTTGGGTACGACAACTTGGGAAAACGTTGGAGAAGTTCTGAGAACCACCCAGGCAGATTCTATCACCCTCTGCCTCTGAGCACTTACAAAAGATGCTATTTACAATAAAAAAAATATAAAGAGCCCTCATAGGCATTATCTAATACCCAGGGAGAGCTGGAAGAACTTCAGGAAAAATGTCTGTCAGACAGGGCTTCCCCAGAAAAAAAAGTTCTCTTAACTCTAAATCAGAGAAGTACAGAGACACTGTGATGAGCTAGATCCAGAGGAGGATGCTGATTTAGAAAAAAAGACTGCCAAATATTATGATGAGGATTGACCTCCTTATGCACCTTCATCTCCACATACTGCAGGAGATCTTGCCCATATGGATATGCAAGTATATAAATTAGAGTTGGAAATTAAGTTAAAGAAATTGACAAATGAGCTACAAGAGCTAAAGAATATATCAAGTGTAGGAACAACTAGAGGCAGGGCATGTAAGAGAATTTCACTCACCATGGAATACTCCAATATTTGTTATTAAGAAAAATATCTAATAACTGGGGATTGCTGCAAGCTCTAAGAAAGGTCAATGAACCCATGGTACCTATGAGAACTTTATAACCTGGGATTCCATCTCCAGTAGCCATTTGTAGTAGTAGATTTGAAGGATTGTTTCTTTACTATTCCTTCGCACTCCCAAGATTGTGAAAGATTTGCTTTCAGTGTTTCTTCTATTAATTTCAAAGAACCTATGAAAAGATATCAATGGACAATTCTTCCTCAGGGCATGGCCAATAGTACTACCTTATGTCAAAGATTTCAGCCTATAAGACAGCAATGGCCAATGATATACTTCATATATTATATGGATGATGTCTTGTTAGCAGGAAAAGATCCTCAGTACCTGCTTTCCTGTTATAGAGATTTACAACAGGCATTACCTGATAAAGGACTACAAATAGTTCCAGAAAAAAGTACAAACTCAGGATCCTTATAATTATTTAGACTTTAGACTTACAGATCAAGCCACTTATGCCCAGAAAATTATTATCTGTAGGGACAGTTTAAAAACTTTGAATGATTACCAAAAACTGTTAGGTGATATCAGTTGACTTTCCCCATATTTAAAGCTTACTACAGGAGAATTGAAACCCTTAATTGAAATTCATAAAGGGAGTACCAATCCTACCTCCCTCGATCTTTAACCTCTGAAGAATTGTTGGCCTTACAGTTATTGAAAAACAATGTTACATAGATTATTCTTTGCCTTTATATTTGCTTATTTTTAATATGACTCATACACTTACAGGATTATTGTGGCAAAAAAAATCCTCTCATGTGGACACATTCAATAATATCTCCTAAATATAATATCCTGCCATATTAATAGGAAGTAGCCCATAGGATTACACTTGCAAGGAAGCAAGCACTGCCTTATTTTGGCAAAGAACCAAACATCATTATTCAGCTTTTAATGTAGATCAAAATACTTGGCTAAAGTATCAAAATATGGATTGGTTGCTTGCACAAATAGGATTTAAAGGCACTATAGATAATCATTAAACTCAAGATAGGTTGATAAAACAAGGATGTGTGTGTGTGTGAGAGAGAGAGAGAGATAAAATAAGGTACATAAGGTTATATTTCCTAATATGACATCTTTACAGCCTCTACATAATGCTCTTTTTATTTTTACTGATGGCTCCTCTAAAGGACAAGCGTGATATCTCATAAATAATCAACAAGTAGTCATAGAGACTACTGGCCTCTCAGTTCAGCTAACAGAACTGACAGCAGAACTGAATGTTTTCCGATCTGTAAATGATACTTTAATCTTTTTTTACTGATAGTCTATATATGACTCACTCTATTCTTCTGTTGGAAACTTGTGGTACATTTCATTTCAATATACCAGTGGAATATCTATTTTCTCAACTATAAAACATCACTTTTACTACAAAAAAATCCCTTTTATATTGCTCATATACAAGCTCATTCTGGTCTTCCTGGACCGTTAGCTATAGGCAATGATCACATTGACAGAGCTTTAACAGGAGAAGCCTTAGTTTCAGATCCTGCTGCATTGGCTAGATGTGATTATAATAAATTTCATCTTTCTAGTCATATCTTAAAGCTCAGACATATGATCACTAAGAAGCAGGCTAGATTGATTGTAAAACAATGCTCTAACTTCCTTACATTATCTCCAGTTCCTCATTTAGGGGTTAGTTCACAAGGCTTTATGCCCAATTATACTTTGCAAATGGATGCAATTCATTATGCAGAATTTGGAAAATTGAAATATACACATGTCTGTTTTGACACTTGCTCAGGATTCCTTTTTACATCTCTATGTATGGGAGAAGCCTCTAGAAATTGCTTACAAGTCTTCAATGCTGTGGGGTTATCTAAAATCATCAAGAGAGATAATGGGCCAATTTATACTGGAAATAACATTACATCATTTTGTAAGGAATTTTGTATTGAACATAAAACTGGAATTCTTTATGACCCAATGTAACAAGAAATTGTTGAACATGTGCATCATGCTCTGAAAAATTGACTTTTAAAAAGAAAAGAGTGGGAGTTATACCCTCCAAGGTCACCAAAAGCACACCTTGCTTTTGTTTTATTTGTTTTACATTTTTTGAAAACTGATGATATAGTTTGGTCTGCAGGTGATCGCTGTCATCCATTCACTTTCAGCTCATATGCCATGGTTAAATTGTGAGACCCCCTAACTAACACATAAAATGTTCTCAACCCTGTTTTAATATAGGGGCAAGTTCTGTCTGTGTTTTTTTTTCCCAAAAAGAAAAATGGAGTCCGATGGCTGCCTGAAAAATTGGTTCATCAAGTGTACACAGATTCTGAGTCTTCTAATGATTATGATACCAATGATGAAGATGGCTCAAAATCCCTATCAGTCAGCTGAGTTAACCCTGAGTGTAGTCTCCACTCTTACTCTTACTCCACTCTTACTGGAGAGTAAGTGCTTTCTATCAGTTCCCAAAGCCAACTCACATATATAAGATGGGCAGATTTTATGTTTGATCTTTGCCAATTAGCAGCTGAATTGAATACCTGGGACATTTCTGCAAACAACTTTAATTTTGTTCCCCTAACTTTTGGATCTTGTATCTTAAACAGATTGATTGCCTTTACACAGGATTACTTTCAGCAAGCTCAGCTATTCACCATGGCAATTATTCATCACTGTGAAGAAATGCTTTAAGTGCATATTCATATGTCCTTCATGGCTTTGGTCTGAATGGGAAAGAATATGTTTTTGAAGGCTGGTAGCCAGAGATGGGTAAGAGTGTTCTATGTTTGTTTTCCCTGATGGATAAGAAGGAGCAATATAGACACTGACCTAAGAAAGGCACAGCTGCTGGAGAGATGGCTTAGAGGTTAAGAGCACCAGCTGCTCTTCCAAAGGTCCTGAGTTCAAATCCCAGCAACCACATGGTAGCTCACAACCATCTGTAATGAGATCTGACGCCCTCTTCTGGTGTGTTTGAAGACAACTACAGTGTACTTACATATAATAAATAAATAAATCTTTAAAAAAAAAGGAAAATGAAAACATATATTCAAAAAAAAGAAAGGCACAGCTGCTAAGCCACTCTTTACCCTCAATGGAATTATAGAAAACAAGTAAATCTTGTGCCCCATCCCCTTAACCCCCCAACCCCCATCCAGCTCATCTTTAAAAAAAGAAAAAGTGAGAATTGTGCCCTTCCCTGAGCCTTGAATAGCCTAAATAGACCTTAAGTGTTTGCCACAGTTGGACCTTAACAACTCAAGTGGAGTCTTCTTCCTCATCACACCTGCAATTTCCTACAGGAGTAGACTGCCCACTGAGCTTGCTCTGCAACATAGAACAGTTGAAACAGAGCAACATAATCAAGTTGAAACAATGGATTGGGCTTCTGGGCTCTCCCTATATGAATACAGTACTGAATATTAAATTTTGAGCTTCAATAAGAAACTTTTGTTTTGACTTCATCCTTCTTTTGCCACCCACACACCATCCTTTTTCACTTCCAGCCCCCCTTTCAGGTAACCCTGTTCAACCATGGCTGCTGGGCAGCTACACTACTGGTCTGGCATAAGCCATGTAGGAAAGATTATGGCAAGCAAGTGAGTTTCTTGAGTTAGCCCACCATTTTGAATTGCTGTGATCAATGTGCTCTGTGAGGCAATGGTCCTAGGGACTTTATCCCAGGATTGCTTCTCACTGTTGGTATACCTTTCCTGCCACTATTACATAGCCTAATGATTCCTGGGTACCATCCCTCAAATCTGGGCAAATTTCTTGCAGACCAATATGAAGATATGCTTTCATATAATAATGCTATTTAGATGTATAATGATTTTATAGAATTCCTGATTTGATTAAAATAATTTTAAGAAGAAATTTTAAGGAGATGATTTTAACTGTTTTCCAGAAAAATATAATAAAGTTAAAAAGCAAGAATAGGATGTGACCCCTCCTCATAGAACAGTAAATAAAGTCTACATAATAAGAAGTATAATGAGCTTCCATAAATTGCACTAAAAATAGGCTTGGGATAGATTTGTGACTAAGGAAAAACATTCATTCTGTATCAGGTGCAAAGTTACATGATAAAGCAACATGATAAAGCAAGACTTTGCGAAAATGTTACTTTGAACTTATTGAATGAAACACTGCTTTGAACTTACTATCAAGGACCTTCTGTAACTGCTTTTGGTGTAACATTGTATCTGTGAGGTAATTTTATTTAAAAAAGAATCCTTTTGCCTAAGAAGGTATAAAAAGGCTGAGAGAAAAAATAAAGCATGGCTATTGGAGCACTGCTCCATCCACCAAACATGTGTGTGTGTGTATATATATATATATGCATTTGTCAAATTGATGAAACAGGAAGGAGGAAGGGCCCATCCAGTGTGTGTGTGTGTGTGTGTCTCTGTGTGTGTGTGTGTGTGTGTGTGTGTGTGTGTGTGTGTGCATGACTTTCTATCTGTCCTTTTCTTTCTAGCAGGCCTCTTATGAGTTAGAAGTTTAGATTTTCTTGCCAGGCCCCTCATAATTAAGTTTGGCTTCCAACAAAACTACTAGTACTGTTCCTATAAGTCTCCTGCCACTATCAGCCCTGACCTCAATCACCCATGCCATAACTTGCTGGCTTCCTCAGTTGCCTGGATGTCAAGCTGGCTTTTGACACTTATCAGTTTATTCAAAATAAACATAGATAATGCTTTATTATATTTCTTATTTCTCTTTCAGAAGCTTTTTTGGTGCACTAAACTTATGTAAAGACTATAAATATCATGGCAGTTCTTTTCTGGATTAGTGTTTTCCTTTCCACAATCAAACTAAGGCTTCTGAAAATGTCAGAGCTAATGACAATGTAGAGCACATTTGATATTAGTCTAATTTTCTTAGTCACAAACTTGAATGATGAGACTGAAAAAAGGAAGTGCCGCTACTCCTTAAAGGAACCACTAGATTTCCAAGAAGATGGAAGGAGAGACCCCTGGTCCTGGAAAGGGGGTTGAATGGGGAACAGAGGGAGGGAAGGGGGCTTATGGGACTTTCAGGGAGGGACGAAACAGGAAAGGGGAAATCATTTGGAATGTAAATAAAAAGTATAGAAAATAATAATAATAATAATAATAATGATGATGATGATGATGATGATGAAGAAGTATCTTCTTTTGGCCATCTGAGTGAAATATAACCCAAGTACAGCCATCCATCATTTATTCATCAGGCTATCCTGGGCAAACTACTTTACCTCCTGTGGCTCAATTTCATTATGGTAAAAAGATAACCCTAATTTCTGCCCAGTCAAGCTAGGTAGTGGAAGCATAAAGAGAAACACATACTACAAAGCATACCATGACCTATAATAGACACTTTTAATCCTTTTTGTGCCATATGTACAATCATGACACAATTACAGATGCACCTCAGAGTAGTTTCTTACATAGAGACAGTGAATATAGCACATAACTACTTTTTCGTATTTTCCTATATCAGGATTCCATGTTCTGAGTACATTGGCACTGATGGATCTGGGTAGGAAATTTTCCTGTGTGCATTTTATGAGTTCTAACAACTTTAAACATTGGCACAGCTTCAGCAGAGTGTGTTGGATGCTATTATTTGTATTTTTCTATAGGAAAGTCCAGGTGAGGTGAACAGGGTGATTTTAAAAGTTGACGTAGGGGTCATGCAACCAGTACTCAGAAGTCCTTATTTAAAGCTTGGGTCCATCTTGTTTAAGAGGCTGTAGAACTGCTAAAAAGAAATTGAACTGAACATGGTTTCTGGTGGGAAAAAATTCCTTTTGTCTAAATATGATTAGGAAATCAAAGGCACATTTTTGTTCTCTAGGCTCTGCCAAAATGCAGTCAATGCAATACTGAGGTCTTGAACAACTGGCTGTAAAAATCACTGGTATAAACCATACTGAAGATGGCAATTAATTACCACACAGGCCCTGCTCCATTACTCAGTGAAGATTGAAAATGATTCTATAAAACTGTACAAGGAAATAACAACTTCCACCGAACCTGCCCTCTACTGGTCAGTCCAATGCCCTGTCCTTGTTAAACAGGAATATTATTCAAAGATGCAAATGAGGTATTTTGAGCATTTTTATATTTATGACTTTATTACTCTGAGACGGTTGGGAGTTTTAATTTTGTGGTTAGCCCACCTGCTGTTTCTTTATTAAAAACATAGTTCTGATTAATCAAAACTCTGCTTTGCAGTCAGATCACACAGATGCCATAAAGCAGGATGCAGGAGTTTGCTGTGGATCTGGTATGAGATTTATCTAGTAAAGATGCACACTGATTTATATGTGTGCTCACAAGCATGGCAGGGAATTAAAATATGATAGCAAGTGAGAAAGGTTCATAGCTTTCTGAATGTGATCATAAATAAAGGATTTCACAACGAAGTTGCTCTGTTTAATATCCAGGGTACATCTCATCCATGAGTGTGCTGGGGTCACTCTGTTGGTGGTAACTCTGGTAAGCCAGCATGAGTTTGAAAGGCTTCATAAAATTGGCATCACAAATCCACAATTCAATCAGCTGCTACTGTATTTTATACACACCACACCAAAGCATGTGAATTCTTTGAAGTAAATGAAACCACGAGGCTATCAAGATTTCTGTCCCCAAGCAAATGCCAAGGAGCTGGCTTTTCACTCATCTCTATAGATCTTTGAAAGTGGGAGAGAGCTGCAATATAGAGTTTAGAGAGAATGTCCCATCCTGAAAATCTGCTCAATAGAGAAAATTGAATATCAAAATGGGATATAGATTGTGTTCTGAGAATAATATACATATATATGTGTTCAAAGTCAAATTTGAGTCCATTTTTCTCCTCAAATGTTACTTAATAAATTCCCCAAGGTAATGATATTCTGAGTTTTGACAAACCAAATTTATACACAGTTTCTTTTACAGAAACTTCTAATATTACCCCAAAGCTAATATTATTTCAGACACATTGATAATGAAATATAGTTTGATATCTTGAGGAATGAAACAAATGAGACAGACAAGGTTATAAACATGATCTCATCTACATTGAGAATAGAAAGATTCCGTATCCATAGAAAGCAGCAAGGCAGAGGTAAATAAGTATGGCTCCAGTGCCACATTTCCTGTGGATCTGTATCTTTGGGTGAATTTCTAGCCTTTGTGTATGCTAAATTTGCATCTGCATGAAATCCTTCAAAAGGCACTTAACTTCCATTGTTTTGTTAAACTTGTTATCAAACTTTCTTTTAAAATATTCATGCTTCTATCCTTGGATTAGTGCTATGTTCAGATATCATCAGAGAAACATCCTATTGCAGTGGGCAGCAGTTAATTCAGAGACCCATAACTAGTCAAAATTCAGAGAATAAGTGATGTAAGTCTTTATGCCTAAATGGGACATTAACATCACCTTATCTGAGGTACAAGGAACAACATCTGTATAAGAGAATGAAAACCTGGAGGACAGGGAGGCATTCTGCCAAAAGTTACTTTCTGAGCATGACATGGTTATTGAACTTATAAACTCACCATAGCTGGAGTTACTTGAAAAAGATCTAAGTAAGATTATGCTAGGGGGAATGTAAGTAGGGTCATTTTCTTCAGTGGTGTAGCCACTTATACATTGTCCATGGTCAGTAAACAACTTTCCATTCATGCAAATACAAGAAACCTTAATTAAACCCAGTAGGTTACATGCAAAAAGAAGACATGTAAGTAGCAAGGAGACTTGTTGAGAAGAAGGGTTTTAGTTAAAGGAGGACAGGATAAGACAGAGCAGTGAGGAGCAAAAACAAGTAAAATTCATTGTAGGGATGGAGGAAATTGTGAAATAATAGAAATAATAGAAAAAATTGAATCAGTGGTTGTCTAAAAGAGCTCAATAGAGGTGGGATAAAGGATGAATTAACAGTGATGCATGGGAACACTGGCATGGAGGAATTATCATCTGTGGGTACATGGCATTATGTATTTATCAAGACCAATAAACTGTTACAGCAGAAAAAGTAACCTTAAATGCAAAACACCTATTTTTGTCAATAATAATGTCTCATTAGTGGTTTATCAGTTTTCCAAAATGTGCCACAGTCACCAATGATCTTTACAAAAGGACATCCAATGGTAGAAAAATGGGTGTTGAAATATATGGAAACTGCTTTCTGCTGAATTTTTCTTTGAATCTACAGCTGCTCTTAAAATGAAGTCCATTTGAAGAAGATGATGTCTTGTTGTAAATGATTCTCTGAAAACCTCTGGCAATTAGGTTTACTCTGTCCCATCACAGATGACAGCACTGAGCTGAAGTTCAAATATCAGTCTGTAATAGAAGAAAGCAGTGAACTTTTGGCACACAAAAGTATTATGTCTTAGACAGGTCACCTAGTAATTGATAAAAGCCTAGTGCTAAATGAACAAATCTGTCCCTAGACTCTGAAGCTGTTCTGTCCAACACAGAAGCTATCAGAAACATCTTTATGCCTTGCTCTAGAATGACATCATCAGGCAGAGTTCAAAAAAACTCAAAGGGTCATAATTGGAAGAAAGAAATATCATAAAAGAAACAACAATCAAGTGAGAGATGGGGTTGCCTTCCCACAATCAAAACTCTGACCCATAATTGTTCTTGTCTGAAAGAACTGAAGGGATGGAAATGGGGAGGAGCCTGAGGAAAAGAAGGTCCAAGGGCAGGCCCAAAATGGGATCTAGCCCAAGGAGAGGTCCCAAGGCTTGACACTATTACCGATGCTATGGTGTGGTTACAAACAGGGACTTATCATGACTGCCCTCTGAAAGACCCAACAAGCAGCTGAAAGAGTCAGATTCAGATATTTGCACCATCCAACGGACAGAAGCTGCTGACCCCTGTGGTTGAATTAGGGGAAAGCTGTAAGAAGATGAGGAAGAAGGCAACCCTGCAGAGGAATCAGCAGTCTCAATTAACCTGGACCCCCCGAGATCGCTCAGATACTGGAACACCAACTAGGCAGCATACACCAGCTGATATGAGGCCTTCAACACATATACAGCAGAGGACTTCTGGGTCTTGGTTTAGTCAGAGAAGATGCACTTAATGCTCAAGAGACTGGAGGCCCCAGGGATTTTAGAGGTCTGGTGGGGTGGGGGGGTGGGGACATTCTTCTGGAGACAGGGGACAG
Source organism: Tokudaia tokunoshimensis (assembly GCA_036184795.1). Lineage (NCBI taxonomy): Eukaryota > Metazoa > Chordata > Mammalia > Rodentia > Muridae > Tokudaia > Tokudaia tokunoshimensis. The sequence continues at coordinate 98,240,326 of BTHU01000011.1, read as the reverse complement.
GGAGGAAGTATGGAATGTGGAACAAGGGGAAAGAGGACCAGGAGGGGAATAATATCTGGAGTTTAAAATAAAAATAAAACAAAATAAGAGAGAGAAAAAAACAGAATCCTTTTAATGCAGTGGTTCTCAACCTTCCTAATGCTGTGACCCTTTAATATAATTCCTCAAGTTGTGGTGACCCCCCAACCACAAATTTATTGCTACTTCATGACTATAATTTTGCTATGGCTATGAATCACAATGTAAATACATGATTTTCTGCATATCTGATATGAGACCCCTGTGAAAAGGATATTTGACCCCCCCCAAGAGGTCACAACTCACAGAGGAGACCCGTTGCTTTAAAGACATCCAAAATATATCAATGCCACATAAATTAACTATACTTCACAATATTTATCAATTTCATTGTGTGTGCTTTGTCTAAGAGATTCAAATGTATTTATGTATTTCATAAATGCTCATATCTGTCCATCAAAGCATACATAATTATGAGTACAATGTATATACCACAGCAACTAGAGGAATATAGTGGCTTTATGGTTAAAGTATTATTAAAATTTTAAAAAAAGAACAACAGCAAAGATAAAGGACATGGTACCAAGTACTAAAGCTTAAAGAAAATTGTGTTTTTCTGATGATGCAGTTTCTATTACTTTGTTTCTTAAGCATAAACATGACATGGTTTAAAATTTTCTGTCACATGTCTTTATAAATTAAGTTCCTGAATGCTAAATAAAGAACAAAAGCATGTTGCTCTCTGTGAATAACATCTAAGAAGCCATAGTCTTAACAAATTTCTTAAGCAATTACTGTTTAAAAGCTTATGCTTTCTTTCTTTGACTGAAAAAATAACAAAGTTAAAAAGACAGCATATATTTATCTGTTTAGTGACAAAAATGATGACCTAGATTCACATGATTATATTCATGGTGGAAGAATTTATAAGAAGCAAAAGCCTGGTGCTAGGCCCTGCTGCAATAAAAGGCAATGTTCCATTTTGATGAATAAAAATTAGTACAATACGAGGAAATGTGGGCAAGAGGTTTTGTAGCCCTATAAAGAGACATAATACAATAATATATATGCATATGAAAACAACACTAATTGCTATGGTAACATGAAATAATGCATTATGCTGGGTTAAAGAAAAGTATGTTTGTACACATTCCCCATATTAAATCCTAAATGCATCATAATATAAAGATGGGTGCTCTCAACTACTGCTTTGCTCTTATTAATTAGTAACAGTTAAATCATTTAGCATCACTAAATGTCTACTTCTCCAAATGTAAAACGGGTACATGTTAAGCTATTTTTCCTCTTTGGTTCAGTGTGTTGCTAAATCCATCTTAGGTAAATAGTAAAATGTCATGTGGAAAAGTACAAAATGATGACCCACAATGTAAGCTCTCATGATCTTATCTCTGTGAATGTGATTCTTTTAGCTGGGAAAGGGTACATTGTATTGGAACTGTAAAGGGGATATGGCGTATTTCATAGAACTTTCCTCCATCCTTCTATGCTAGCATCTAGAGTTTTGTTAATGGCTTCTTACTTAATAGCCATATTAGAGGGAATCAAATTATGTGTCTAATTACATCAGACTTAATAACAAAATCAAATCATCTGCCTCCTCTCCTAATTACCATTTGTTTCTGCAGTGTCACAATGCCTTCAGTCCAGTGGGATAAATGAAGCCTGAAGAAAAAACACTACATAGTTACTTTTAACCATATTTCCCATGCATCTGAGACTTTCTAAGAAGAGTTAAATAGAAAGCATCCATTCAGCATTTCTCAATGATAAAAATGTAGATTTCATCTAAATGGACCATGAAAGGGTTTCTGCAATAAATGCTCTCTGGTGTAGAATCTTCATTAGAGGAAACAACTGGAATCACTTGCGTGACAGGTATAAATACTTCTTAATCAGTTTAAAGAACTAACATAAATTTCACTTTCTTCTAACCACAGCCCCCCAGATTGCCTCAATTTTTCAGTGTGTATATTTCCCAGGAAACTAATTCCTCAACAGTTTGCACAGATAGAAATCAGAGAGTATTAAACTTTCTGTAGGGAAGAAAATAAGTAATGATACCTGGATGAAGCATGACAGAATTTGTGTATGCACTTTTGCTTATTCCAACTCAGGTAGCACTCCAAAATGTTTCATATGTTCTGGTAGCACTCCAAAATGTTTCATATGTTCTGGCACTCAGCATCCCTGTAGTTCAGGATGGACACTCAGGATTTTACATAAGACCATTCTAAATGGGTATTGACTCTCATGCCAGCCTCAGCACCATGCTGTATTTAGACACTAATAGCCTAGCAGTCTGCAGTGACAGGGCTTTTATTATTAACATTTCATGATGTGAAAGTACTATAAACTGTGGGGTAAGACAATTCTCCTCTAATAGAGTTGAATGGTTCTTACCTCTAAATGTTGCGGACATATCCATAATACAAAGTTGTTATAAGAATCTATGAGTATGTGTATGCATAGGTACCAATACATAATTGCTAGCTGTACAGTCAAATTCATAGGCAATTATTATGGGACACACTCAGATGTGATTACTTTTCAGCTATCTATGTAGGTAGAATTATCTGCTGCCAGTGCACTCTGGCTAGTGTCCTCTCTTGTCCTCTAAAAGTACCCAACACAGTTAAAAAAAATGAGTCTTTGGTATCAGTAACTGACAGCTACCAAAGCAATCTTAGATTTTAAGATATTACCCATTCTATTTAAGACAAGGAGACAACATCATTTTTTAAAATGAATGTTTCATTGGCAAATAATCAATTCCTGGTGCATTAGATAGGAGGAAAAATAACAAAATAGATGAATTCTAACATTCTCAGATAGATAGACATCACCATTTACACCACACCAGGAAAAAATGAGACAAATCCAGAAGGTGGGAAATTCAACATGATAACAGACTCTGAAGCTTCAAAAAGTCAATATTGTGAGACAAAGGGAAGGCAATGGAAATGGCTTTGCTTAAAAAGATATTAGGAAGACATTTTATTATCAGAACTTTGAAACTTGATCCAATAAATTATCTATAAAATATGCTTTTGAAAGTACTTGTGAAAATTGGAATATAAACCACTTTTTACTAATTCTTAATTTGGAACTAGTACTGTTAATAACCAGTACTGATATTCCCCTAGTATTTAAGTATATTGCCACATCTGAAATGTAGGCTCGTATTACCCAGGAGGAATACACAAGCAACTTGATGAAACATAAAATAATGGAACACACATGAGCATAATGTTTGTATAAACATTATAAGCAAGAAAAGCATGAGTTACTACTGTTGGCCATAAGTGCAAGGAATATTAATGTTCATTTTTTCCCTCCACCTGGATGTTTGAAACTGGCTATAACTATTTTGCCACATCAGGTTGAATCCTAGCCTTATTTCTTACCCATAAAGAACTGGGCTAGTGATTTAACCATTCTGTACCTCATATTCATCATATATAAATAAAACTACTAGCATTGTCTTTCTCAGAATACTCTTATAAATAGTGCCAATATAATAACACATGTATACTTTTCAGTACAATATCTAACACACCATAAATATGCTGTACACAGTTTGGTTTCTAGTGAAAAGAAATACACAGAATCTTTAGTTTACCAGGAAAGAGAAGTAGGAGGGGATTGACTAGGGAACAGGGGGAGGGAAGAGGGCTTATGGGACTTTCGGGGAGGGGGAAACCGGGAAAGGAGAAACCATTGGGAATGTAAATAAAAAATATAGAAAATAAAAAACAAAAAACTGTAAGAGCACCATGCATAAGGCTTCCTTTTTGGTTCCCAACACAAACAAGCTACCCTCTGCACAACTTTCTAGTAACAAGTCAGTCAAACCCAGTTACCACCCTGCTCTATTAAGGATTCTCCGCCTGGCAGGGGTGGCGCATGCCTTTAATCCCAGCACTTGGGAGGCAGAGGCAGGAGGATTTCTGAGTTCGAGGCCAGCCTGGTCTACACAGTGAGTTCCAGGACAGCCAGGGCTACACAGAGAAACCCTGTCTCAAAAAAAGAAAAAAAAAAGGATTCTCCATTATGCACATAAGTAGTGAGAATCACAACAGCAGGGTCATGTGGACAGGCAATCCTCTGCCCAGTGCTGAACTGTAGCAGCCTCCCCCCTTTCTCTGCTGTTTTAGAGGTCTATACCTCCTTGATTTTGATCATACAAGCTGTTCATTTTATGATTACTATATCTATGTATTAAAAATGTTTTAAATCTTATGGTGTTGAAAACCAGGAGTTAACACTGAGATATTACAAGACAAAAATTTTGTTTGTAGAGCCATGCCAGACTTACACTCTTGTCAGCAGTAGGAGAATTAAAGTGGCTTAGACCAAAAACAGCAAGTTTTTGATTTTAAAAACTAGAATTGTGCAGTTAATTTTATGATCCTGGGAAAGGTACATGTTATGGTTTATGGTCAGACAGTCAAAATACCATGAAACACTTATGGTCAGTCAATTCTCAGAACAATGGAAGCAATTTACAGTGTGTAAGGCACAAGTATATTGAGGAAACAACAATAACAATGATAACAACAACAATAAAAACAAAGGTGAGTTCTACGTAAGAATATGATCACAGTATTTTAATGTGTTGGGAAAAGCTGCATAGACAGTATCTGACACATTTCTGGAAATTAAATCCACTGTGAATCAAATGACAGAAAACTTTTTCTCTGTTTTGTTACTTGGTGGTGAAAGATGAAAACTGGAACTTGTTCCTGGAACAAAATTTGTGTCAGTTCCCCAGGGGATAAACCAAAGATCATTAGCTCTCTAAAGGATGTGAACATTTAAGAAATGTTATTGGCTCTAGGGAAATATATCTTAATTTAAAAGATATATTGAGAAAAATTAAGGTATTATTAGATTATAAAACATAGCCAGACCTGTAAGAATGAATGAAATTACTGTGGAAAAATTATTCAGAGTATCAGAGGAGTAGACAAGCTAAAAGGTCAGAAATTCTAGATGAGGGGGGAGAGTATCAGCAGTGAGTGGAAAGGAATTGTATACAGTCACAAGTGTATCTGTGGGAAACTGCATTCGGGACCACAAGCAGACAGCAAAATCAGTCCGTGCAAGTTCTTTGTGTTAAATCACACATTATTCAATGCTTACTTGTAAATGAAACACACCCTCTAGTATCATTAAATAACCTCTAGTTTACTTATAATCCTTAAGATGATGAAAGTGTTAAATCAGACATTATACCATATTCTGTAGCAAGGGAAACTGTCTATATATGTATAATATAGATGCACTTTTTTTCAAGTATTTTAAAATTTTCAAAAATTCTACTGCAAAATTCTACTTCTTAAATTTAACAGCAGTTCATTAAATCCGTGGTTCAATAGTTGGATAAATAAATCTGTACACAAGAGCTTGTGTATAAATCAAGATAATTGCGTGTGTATAAGTTTGTGTGTGTATGTGTGTGTGTGCATACTCACAGTGTACATGCAATGCAAATAAATTCAAGTGAAATATATACACCATAAACAGCAAATTCATACAGATATTCATACATATTAGTTTAAGTGAAATTGAAATGTCTTAAAACTCAGTGTTTCATAGAGAAGGATTATTTCAAATCCTGTGCAAAAGATGATTATAATTTAAAAGAATTATTGAGGTTAGTCAATGAAAAGTAGTTGGTAATGTTAAGAGGAATTTTGATAGAACAATAAACACATTTGAGAGTATAATGGTTTGGTGGAAGTACAAGTGTGTTATAGAACTTAGGGAATTTACATGTTATCGTTCCAGTATCCCAGACTTAAGTACACACTGAATAAATATCTCACTGTACATCATACAAAGTGTTTGTAAAATCAACACCTCAGCTGAATTTACTGTCTGCTTATCTCTCTTTTCCTTCTCAATCACTGTCCTCTAAGTCTCTATGACTCAGTGCATGTCGCTAGCCATGCATTCAGGTTTTCATATCAGAACTATTCACTTGAACTAAGAGTGTGTGCTGAGATGTTGAAAGCTTTTAAAGTACTCACTCATGCAAGAAAGGATGATGGTTCCATTTTCTAGTTGGTGTAAGGTCTTTGTTTCTGGAGATGAAATGATTTGTGGATGCAGAAAGAAGGAATAAAAATCATTTTGTTGTATACTTCAAGGTGATTTGTTTTGCCACATGTGGATAGGGGAAGGCATTAATTGCAATCCTAGTTTCATAGCTTGTAGCAAAAATATTCTTCCCAGACTTAAGTCAGCATTTACCTTTTAAATTTGGGGGTTGCTTTCATTTCTCTGATGCTTGATAAATATTGAAAAAGAATGGTCATCTATTGTTAATGGGCTAAAAGCCATTTTCTCATTTGTGAATAGGATATGCATGTATGTATGCACATAATATATAATATATATAATGAGATATATATATAATGATACTATTGTGATCCCATCTCTGATGGCTATTTCCAGGTGGCTAATTACAGTTGTTGACTTGACTATATCTGGAATGAATTACAATCCAGAAATGTGGGCCACACCTGTGATCCAGATCTTGAAGCTGGAAGGCACAGGCTTTTGATTAAGATCTGGAGGCAAAGTGGGCATTAAAATGTTAGGCACAGTCATTATGGTTTACAACTTTAATCCCTAAACCCCTTGAATGAAAGGGTGACCAGGTTACCCTAAGGAATGACCTTGATAAGACACCTACATGTTTTGCTGTTAGTCTTTCTCCAGTTCTTCCCCAGAGGGACATATGGCCTTTTACAAGGACAACTGAACACTGAGGGAAAGAAAATAATCAGACCTTCCAGGTCTGTTACATACTGGTTCTGAACTGACACTGATCTGGTGAAGGAAAATCTTCACAGTGGCATAAATTCGGGCAGTAAACATGGTATTACAGTTTGCTTGAAAGAAGAAATGACAAAATGTAAGATTGTTCACTGACTTGTAGGCTATAGCCAATGGATTGGCTGGACTGTCAGGAACATGGAAAGATCACAATTGCAAAATTGGTGAAAAATACATCTGGGGAAGATGTGTGTGGACAGATCTCTCCAATTAGCAAAGGATATGAAGATATTTGTGTCCCATGTAAATGATCATCAAACGTGACTTCAGCTGTGGAGGAGTTCAATAATCAAGTGGATAAGATGACCTTTTCTGTGTACAGTCAGCCTCTTTCCTCAGCCATCCCAGTCATTGCCCAATACATGCATGAACAAAGTGGTCATGGTGGCAGAGATGGAAGTTATCCTTGGGCTCAACATGGACTTCCACTCACCAAGGCTGACCTGGCTACAGATGCTGCTGAATGCCAGATCTGTCAACACCAGGGACTAACACTGAACCCCAGATGTGGCACCAGCCCTCAAGTCCAATGCAGTCAACCAGGTTGCCGGCTGAACAGCAATGGCTGTATTCATCAGGTGATAGACGTCTAGTCTGTTTCAAATATATGCATAAAATGAATAGAGAGAGAGAGCAGCAATGTGCACAGATGATCAAGTATCTTTATAGGTATCTGTAGACTCCTTTGAGATATACCCGAGAGTCATACTCCTGGACCTTGAGGTAGATTGGCTCTCAGTTGCCTGAGGAACACCACATAGCAGATGAAATAAGTTTATACTCCCACCAGCAGTGAATAAGTGTTCAACTTTCCCCACTTCCTTGCTGCCATGTGCTGTCATTTGTTTTATTGACCTTGGCCATTCTGACTCAAATAAGATGAAATATCGAAGTAATTTTAATTTGCTTTTCCCTAATGGATAAATTAGTTGAATTTTTCTTAAATGTTTCTCAGTCATTTGTGTTTCACATTTTAGAAATCTGTTTAAGTAGTAGATTTATTTTTAGTTTGTCAAAATATGTTGCACTATTTTTTCATATGTAGATGTTAGATTTTAAGTTTCAGTGCTTACTATAATCTTATTAATTCCAGAAGTTAGGTAAGAGACCAGAGGAGAGGATCTTCTAAGGAAGTTGAAATGGAATATAGTATTATGCCAACACAAAGAGGATAGGAGACATAAAGGAAAGGCAACATAAAGAATAGGATCAGCCAATGGGCATGGGACAGGAGGGCAGAGTAAAGGAGGAAGGATAGGGAATGGGCAGGAAACACATGTGGAAATCTGAAATGTATAATCTTTGTAAAATATACACATTCAAGACAGGAATTTATGTAGAATTACCATAAATTGGGGAGTCAATGCCCCAACTAGACATATCAAGTAAAACCTATAATGCCATAAATGGATTACATTTTGTTGAGTTATTAGCCATATAAATCCTATGGGCCCCTCCCCTAAACATCACAGGCTACTGCCAAGGCTATTAGCTGCTCTACATAACTAATGGTAAAGCAAACAAAGACTTCTTCTAAAGACAACACTTGTTTATATCATCAAAATCAAGAAGTTGAGCTGATGTCCAACTAGAAGCATCACCTAACTGACTAACATTTATGGTACTAGAAGGTACTCTGTATGCTACTGAAGAGAAAATGTAATAGTTAATATCTCTCAACCATAATCTCTGTGATCAACAAACACCTTTTGGTTGGATTTATGACCCAATCCATGGTATGGAGTTTATACCTGACACCATTAAAGTGCCAAAATTCTGAAATAAGATTGGTCACTGGGCTAAGGTGAGACATAATGCTATTATTCCTCTAAAGGGACATACCAATAAAATGACTCCTAATGACATATTGATGTACCCATAGATGAATGCCACACTTTGACCCTCATCATAAAATCTTCTTTTTGTAGTGAATGGGAAATGATATAGATGCCTACAACTGAACAATGTGCAGAGAGTGAGAGAGTTTAGAAAATTCAATTTTTAATTGTATGTGTATATTAAACCCCTCCCCTAAATGATCTGGGATGTATATGGAAGAAGAAGGAGAAACACTGTAAAGACATTGGGAAAAACAATTTCTGATTAGACACTTACAGAGCTTGCTACATTGACAATGATTTACACAGACACAGCATCCTCCTACTGCAGTTGCTTAGAGACAAACCAACATGATCAATATACTACTGTGTAGAAGAATGTGATGCCATAAAAAAGGGCAAAAACTAAAGTCACGAGGGAGTCATATGCTTCTTCTTTCAAGATATTTTTCTACACATCTATACTCTTTAGTTTACTTGGATTTATTATAACAAAGATTCTCACTCATATGGAATTAACTTAGTGAGTTTTTTTTTTAATCTGTACTTGTGAAACTTTCCATTCTTTCATTTGTGTTTTTTCCTGGAGTTCCTGTACACAGTTATTTCCATTGAAAAATGTAAATACTTTAATTCCATAGAAACAGAGGTAACTTCCAGACCTGTAAATAAAGGACTAAAAATATATAGAGTACTTGGGTATCTTATGAGTCTATAAGTTCTATAAGTCAGTGTCTTACTTTTATCTTTATGAATATATAAAAATTTACCTGAATAGTGTTCAACATAAATACTTACATCTACTTTTTAAAATGTTTTATTTATGAACATTTTAATTATCTGTGTATCCATGTATTGCTATGTACATGCAAATACAGTTGCCTACAGAAGCTGGAAGAGATGTCAGATACCCTAGAGCTAGAGGTTCAGTCAGTTGAAAGTCCCTGATGTGGATGCTAGAAACTGTGCTGGAGTCCTCTGAAAGAGAAGTGCTTGATCTCAACCCCTGATCCACCTTTCCAGTCTCTCAACATAACTTCTGAATTTTCGACATTCCTTCCTTTATTCTTTGGAGATTTCTGTTTAGAAAATAACCTTTCCAAACTTTCATTTTTATTGTATTCTTTCAGATAGAAAACTAAAAGTGTTAGATTACATGAAAAAGCACTTGGTCCTTCTGGGATGGAGGTACAATTTGAATTACACCCTCGGTAAAGTTTGAGAGATATCCTGCCGGTCTGTGACCTCAGAGAGTTTCCTTGTTCCCTTGTCATTCTTCATCCTCTGTTGAGAGTGCTCCTTGCCATTAAAATCTACTCACCCCTCTAATGACACATATTCTAGAATAATAGTTAAGGACTTTGTAACCATTTTCCTTTGAATACAAATCTGAGATTTATCACTTGGCTTCTATCTACTAATGTAAAAAAAATTACTTATTTTCTCTTTGTTTGTAAAATAGGCATGATAATACTTTTCCCCCACAGGAAGATTTTGAGAACAATTTAGTTGGTACTTGAAAGAGGTACAGTACTTCACAGAAAATTATAAATGCACAATAAATGTCATGTATCACTGTGTCTATAGTACATGTAATGACGATGCTAATTTTCTTCACCGATCTTCCTAAATGCAAGTCATAAAAAGAACAATTTTCTGTACAAGCCAAATAAATGTGTTCTCAAAAGGAATAATTTCATATCCTGAATCTTCTACTTAAAAGCTTCAAGATGTTCAATCCATCACTCCAGCATTCCCTTTACTTTGATACAAGGTTGGAGCATCAAGACCCTTCTTACTTCTCTGGTAATGAATGATTTTGAGAGATTCCAAAGCATAAATGGTCGTTAAATGGTTAGTTATATTGTAAATAGTCTATGGAACAACTGAAAATGTAGGTAGAAGTCAATAACTTCTAAATGTTACCCACTTTGTATTAAAAGCACTGCAGGCAATTTTTATGTATGTACTACATAAGTATAACTCAAAAGTATAAGTGATATCAGAAATATCATACTTATATTTCAGAACTAAACTTTATAATATTAGTAATTTTCTCAAATAGTTAATAAATATTTATTTATTCTTTAAAAAGGTAAAGATTATCTTGTCATGATAATGACTATGCTGGACATACAATATGATGCAGTCTTCCTGTAGAGTTTCTATCATCTTCTGGGTCCTTACTTCTTCAGCCAACTTTCCCATAAGAGTTCCCCATCTCCATTCAATGTTTCAATGTGGCTTTCTGCATCTGTTTCAATAAGCTGTTAGGTGAAACCTTCTAGATGACAGGTGTGCTAGGATTCTGTCTGCAAGCATAACAGAGTGTTATTAATAGTGTCAGGGACTGATGTTTGCACATAGCATGCCTCTCAAGTTGGACTGGTTATTGGTTGGCCATTTCCTTAGACTCTTCCCAATCCCCCACCCATGCATTTCTTGTACACAGGATAAATTTCAGGTTGAAAATTTTGTGGATAGGTTGGTGCCCATATCACTGCACTGAGTTTTCTACCTGTCTAAAAGAGGTTGCCTCTTCAGGTTACATATTTCATTGCTGTGAGTCTCAGCTAAGGTCATTCCCACTTATTCCTAGAAGCCTTCCCCCTCCCAGGTCTCTGATACATCATTGAGAATCTCCCAAGTTCCCCCACCCCCAATAGCTGAAGATTTACATTCATTCTCCTGGCCCTCTCTCCTGTCTCTTCTGATATCTGATCCCAACACCCCTATTTCCCTTCCCCCTCTGCCACTCAAGTTCCTCCCTCCATCCTCCTATGACTATTTTATTCCTACTTCTATGTGAGATTCAACCATCTTAACTTGGGCCTTCCTTCCTGTTTAGCTTTTTGAGTCTATAGAGTGTAGCATGGGTATTCTGTACCTAATGGCTAATATCTAGTAATAAGTGAGTACATACTATGCATGTCCTTTAGGTCTGAGTTACCTCACTCAGGATGATATTCTCAAGTTCCATCCATTTGTCTGCAAAATTCATGATGTCTCTGTTTTCAATGGTTGAATAGTATTCTATTATGTAAATATACCATATTTTCTTTATCCATTCTTCAGATGAGGGACATCTAGGTTGTTTCCTGTTTCTAGCTACTATGAAAAAAAGCTCCTATGAACATAGTGGAGCACATGTCCTTGTGATTAGGTGGAGCACCTTTTATGTGTATGCTTAGGAGTGGTATAGCTGGGTCTTCAGGTATTTCCAATTTTCTGAGAAAATACTAAGTTGATTTACAGAGTGGTTGTAGCAGTTTGTACACCTACCAGCATTGGAGGAATGCTCCCCTTGCTCCACATCCTCACCAGCATGTGTTATTACTTCTGTTTTTTTATCCTTTCCATTCTGAAGGGTAAAAGATGGAATCTTAGGGTTATTTTGATTTGCATTTCTCCAATGACTAAGGGCATTGAACATTTCTTTAAGTGTTTTTATGCCAAACAAGAATCCTCTTTTAAGAATTCTTTGTTTAGTTCTGTAACCCATTTTAAAATTGGGTTATTTGGTATTTTGGAGGTAAACTTCTTGAGTTCTTCATATATTTTAAATATTAGCCCTCTGTCAGAAATAGAGATGGTGTAGATATTGTCCTATTGACAGTGTCTATTGCCTTACAGAAACTTTCTGGTTTCATAAGGTCCCATTTGGAAAACCATACAATGGAAAAAAAGAAAGAATCTTCAACAAGTTTTGCTTGATTAACTGGATATCTGCATGTAGAAGAATGCAAATAGATCCATACCTATCACCTTGCATAAAATTCAAGTCCACATGGATGAAAGACCACAACCTAAAACCAGATACACTAAATCTAATAGAGCAGAAAGTGGAGCACAGTCTTGAACTCATTGATACAGGAGGCAACTTCCTGAATAGAATACCAATGGTTCAGGCTCTAAGTTCAACAATGGATATTCAGATTTCTTAGCACCATTTATTTCTCAATGTGTAGTATTGACAATTTTGTCAAAAAAAAGTGTATATAGATTGATGGGTTTACTTCTGGATCCTGTATCTATTAACTTGATCTTCATGTCTTGCCCTGGGCCAGTAACAATCTTGTTTTGTTCGTATGGCTTTACTGTATAATTTGTATTGTGATGCCTACAGAGAGTTCTTTCTGCATTGAGTGGCTTGACTATCTAGTGTCTTTCATACTTATCAATGTGAATTTTAGGAGATGCTTCTTTAGTTCCGTCAAGAATGCCTTTGGGATTTTAATAGAGAGTAAATTTATTCCATTAATCATCTTCAGTAGTACAGACATTTTATATGATTTTTGCCAATCCATAAGAATGGGCACTCATTTTCTACTCCAATGCCTTTCTCAAATTCTTCCTAGGGTGCTTAAAAGTTTTCAGTATAGAGATGTATGACCTCTTTGGTAAAATTTATTAATAGTTTTTAAATTTTCTTCTCAGAAGGTTCATTATTGTTACATAGAAATGTTACTGTGGTTTTTTGTTGGTTTGTTATTATTGGTGTGTGTGTGTGTGTGTGTGTGTGTGTGTGTGTGTGTATGTTTGTTGATTTTGTATCTTGTTACATTCCTGAAAGTGTGTATCACTTCTAAGAGTTTTCGAGTGCAAGTTTTATGGTCACTATGTTTTCCTTTATCCACTTCTTTGAGGTACCAATTGATATACTAACTTAGTAATTGAAAGGTGAGCTTTTGTTCCTCTTTTTGTATCTTTATAACAATAGATAATAGCAACAGTAAGATGCTAAGCACAAGCAACAGAAAAGCATACTTAAATATAAAGTAATATTCTTGAAATTTAACTTAGAGTATTCTTAACATTGGTTCTGAAATGTATTAAAGTAGACTCACTAAAGAATTACTAAAGCTCAAAGCATGCATTGTACCTCACACAATAATAGTGGGAAACTTCAACACCACACACTCATCAATGAGAAACACAAACTAAACAGAGACGCATTGAAACTAACAGAAGTTATGGACCAAACGGATTTAACAGATACCTATAGAACATTTCATCCTAAAACAAAAGAATATACCTTCTTCTCAGCACCTCATAGTACCTTCTCCAAAAGTGACCATATAATCCATCACAGAATAAGCTTCAACAGACACAAGAAGATTGAAATAATACCATGTATCCTATCAGATCACCACAGAACCAAGGGTGGTCTTCAAGAGCAACAAAAACAACAGAAAGCCCACATACACATGGAAGCTAAATCACACTACTCAATGATAACTTAGTCATGGAAGAAATAATGAAAGAAATTAAAGGATTTTTAGAATTTAATGAAAATGCAGGCACATCATACGAAAATTTACGGGACACAGTGAAAGCAGTGCTAAGAGGAAAACTCAGCTCTGAGTGCCTCTGAAAAGAACCTGGAGAGAGCACACACTACCAGGTTAACAGCACACCTGAAAGCTCTAGAACAAAAAGAATCAAATACACCCAAGAGGACTAGACAGCAGGAAATAATGAAACTCAGGGCTGAAATCAACCAAGTAGATTCAAAAAGAATCAACAAAGCCAGGAGCTTGTCTTTTGAGACAATCAACAAGATAAACCCTTAGCTAGACTAATCAGAGGGCACAGAGATAGTATTCAAATTCACAAAATCAGAAATGAAAGGGAGATATTACAACAGAAACTGAGGATATTCAAAAAATCATCAGATCCTATTACAAAAGCCTATATTCAACAAAACTGGAAAATCTGGATGAAATGGACAATTTTCTAGACAGAAACCAAATACCAAAGTTAAGTCAGGATCAGATAAACAATATAAACAGTATTATAATCCCTAAAGAAATAGAAGCAGTCATTAAAAGTCTCCCAACAAAAAATTCCCAGGACCAGAAGGGTTTAGAGCAGAATTCTAGCAGACTTTCAAAGAAGATCTAATACAAATACTCTTCAAACTATTCCACAAAATAGAAACAGAAGAAACATTGCCCAATTCACTCTATGAAATCACAGTTACACGGTGTATTCTCCCTTGGAGATAGAAGGATTTCTGTTTAACTACGAACTTTTCACAATTTCCCTTCATAGAGGGCTTCATAAGAGATTTATTTCTCCTTCTATCATATTTAATTTTCCAAATAGATTTTAAGTTGAAGAGATGGCTCAGTGGGGAAGAACACTGACTCTTCTTCCAGAAGACCTGGGTTTGATTTCTGGCACCCAAATAGATTTTAAAAACTGGTAGAGTGCATATTAGTTTCAGAAGATATCATGTATATTTAAAAGGCATTTAACTATTATAAATTATTTTGATGACTTTAAAATAATATCAATACTGTGTTGTATATTTTAAAATAAATTTTATTCATTTAATTAAAAAGGATATTGTCTTTCACAAATAATAACCACTTAATATTTATAAAATAGCTATTTATTCTTTACAAGTAAATTTTTATCAATAAAGAGAAAACATAGTTAAAAAAAAAGAATCAGATCTCTGGATGGTAAAAGAATTAGAATGTCCATCATCAGAATTTCAGAGAAGTTGTACCAACTGACAAGGTAGGTTAATTATTTCCATTGTATGCAGCATTTCTAGACCAGTTAGTCAATCAGCACTCAGGCTTTTACATACTAGAGTAGTACTGCTTGGCTAAGTATTTGACTTATCTCATTACTTGACTTCAAAAATGATCATACTATAATTAGGAACCTGCATACATCCAAAATGCTTGTAATTATTAGTCATTTCTTTGAATGAAAACATCAAGCTGAGGAATATTCAAACTTTAAAGATTTATCTACTGAAGATTATAAACCTTTAAATTTTTGAAGATATTGTCATTGAAAAAGAGCCTGAAAATAATCACATATTACACAGAGCCTTCTTCAAGGATGATTAACTGATGAGAATTTTTATCATTGTGGAAAAGTTGGAACATCCCAGATCTAAAGCTTTTCCACTGTTTACCCAGGGCTATATTCAGCCTTCTTAGCAACATCCCTGTCTACCTCTACGTCTGACCTCATATCCTTGTGAGAAAATGGTAAAACCTTGTGGAATATATGAACTGAACCAATGCCAGTTTATATTCAAACAGAATCTAACATCTAGAGCTGGTATTTTTCTTGATACAACCTTCTTACCTGATGTTTCCACTTGTGTATTTAAAAGTTGTCTTAAGTCATATATTTCTTTGTTTTACTATAAAAACTTTATCCTTCTGTTACTATGTTAGAACTTGGAAGTAACCTGAGTCTCTGTTCCTTGGCCTTAGTAACTCATAGTTGGCTCCAGAAAACAATGATCTCTTATCCACTTTTAGGTAAGAGCTATGCTTTTGCGTTGATAAAAGCCATCTGTAGATTTATTACTTTGTATGCACTGCTCCTCACATGTAAGATAGAACTATTTAATCAGAACTTTAATGTGGTCATTAAAACTGCTTCAACCCAAACAGAAACTTAAATGTGCCCTAATTCAGTTAAGACGTGAACAAAGTTAATGGGAAGCATAAAGCATCTTTAAAAGTCAGAATGTTTTGCAAATTGTACTGAAAATAGATTAATATTCTAGGAACATTGCATATTTTGTTTTGAATATAAAAAATTAGAAAGTCTCTTAGGCAGCATTATTTTGATTACAGCCAACCTAATTATGTATAAGTCTTTTCTTGGCATTATTTTTTTCAACCTCCTGCAAGTATATGAATCTTTTGTGACTCATCTAGAATATTTTATCTTTCCTGAGGTATTAATCTCAGAAATCAGAATACCTGTAAAAGATATCAGTGCCTCTGAAGAAAGTTGGCTTCCCTTTTATAATTCTTGATTTTGATGAGGAAAACAAATGTAAAATTAAAGTGGATGTTCTGCTTTAAGCAATATGATGCTTCAGAGAACAATTTTAAAACCCTTTAAAATTTTAATCATAACTAGGTATTAGGCAGCTTCATTTGTAACTTTTAAACCATTGGCTGCTTAATATTTATACAAAATCATATTTAACATTTTTCTGAATATCATTGATACATAAAAGTACTGTATGTTCATTAAATCATGCCATAGCTAATAAAAAATTTTTTTGGTATTTTGTCCACAAAAGTTTATAGTAAGTGTTAACAGGCAACATGGAAATTTTTGTTTAAAAGATGTGACTTTCTGTACAAACAATTTAGAAAATTCAAGAAAAATAAACTAAATGTCTGGTGATATCTTACCAAACTGCCAGAATCTCATTTACATATTAGTTACACAGTGTAGTATTATATTTAACATATGCATGGAATATTAATCTAGCTTTAGTATACTTTTCAAAAAGAGCTGAATTTCAGTTATTATAGATATCATACAAACACTTTGATAAATATTGTAATCATAGAAATTTTATATAATGTTTCAATGAACATAGGTTATAAATATAATAATATGTTTTACCGAAAATCAATTGTTTTACACAAAATTAGACATTAAATTACCTTATTATATAGCATGCTCCATAACAACATTAGGATAATATCTATTGGCAGTGGATTAATATTTGGTAAAAAGCTTTATCATACCAATAGAAATAACTGCTCAACTACGTATTGACAAAATATGTTGTATTAAGGGAAACCAAACATTGTCTCCACATGAAGGCCTGTCTTTAATTTTAAAAATCATTTTATGCATAAATTTATTTTAGATTTTTCTAGCAAATATAGAGTGTGACATTTTTGTCTAAGCATTTAATCACATCACATTTTAACAATTTCACCACCATTTAAAATAAGATATTAGTTTTCTCTATGGCAACACTTAACAATCTTGACATTTTGTTTGCCTCTTATATAGAGAGTAATATAAAAATTTATCCAGATGCCCAAAGCTGCTATTGGAGCATCTGACATCTTCTTTTATCCTAGCATGAAAACAAATTTGTCAGAAATATCTTCAATAAATGTATCTTTTATGATTATTTATATATATTATAGCACATACAAAAACATTTTCCAAGGAGAAACATAGTAATAATATAAAAGAGTAACTTAATACATATCAATAGTGATATCATGAAATTAATACTATAAATATGTACTAATATTTTTATTTACATCTCAGTACAGTCTTCCTTAATAGCTTCCACATACTAAGAAAACTCAATGACCCAACTGTGTTTGGATTTTTTATCTAGTTTTTCAAACATAAACAAAATAATAAACTTTGATTCATATACAACATTCTAAAAATATATGTTTTGTTTTTGACCATACAATATGTGTGCATAAAACATGGGGATAAAGATTAAAGCGTATTCTAAATACATGAATGACAAATCAGGCCATGTGGAATTGCGAACAAAGTGGCTGCTCTACCAAGGAACTTTTCCTGAACTTTGCTGACTCATAATTGAACAAGTTATTATTATTCAGCAAATGGCTCAACTCAGCCTTCAAGATTTCTTTACAATTTGGCACAGAGAATACCGAACAAAGTCCTAGGCTACAAAAATCTACCAGTTTCAAAAATCATAGAAACGGACAATTTAAGTATGCCTCATGGTCAAAAAAAGGGAAAAATTAAAAAGTAATTTTCCTTTACTAAGCTGATTGAATCCACTATAGACAAGTAATCTGTGTTGGGGGCAGTAGAAGGGATCCTAGGATAGATACATATTCTAGTAGCTGTCATGATTTCCTCAATATCTTATCTGTGAACATAATTCAAAATAATAGATTATTGAAATCCTTTCTCCCAAGTAGAAACCCATATGAAATGGCATAGGGCACTTTCTCCCAAATGGATCACTCAAGCTGCTAACAATCGCACATGTCAATGCAAAACCACAGGTTTTACCTCAAAGAGAATTAAGAGATAGCTTAATCGGGAGCCAAAGAAAGATTACCATGGCCTTAGAATACAAATTTATGTTAATACAAATTCCATGTTCCAGTGTTGACACCTCAAATTATTACACAAAATAGAAACAGGAGGAACATATCAAATTCATTTTATGAGACCATAGTTACCCTGAAACCCGAACTTCATAAACACCAGATGAAGAAAGAATTACTGACTAATTTCCCTCATGAACATAGATGCAAAAAACTAAAAATGTACTTTCAAAATTAGGTCAAGAACACACCAAACAGATCATCCAGAATAAATAAGACTTTATCCCAGAGATGCAGAGATGGCTCAAAACATAAAATTCAATAAATGTAATCTATTCTATAAACAAACTGGGGTAAAGGAAGCCACATAATCATTTTACTAGATACAGAGAAGACCTTGACAAAACCCAACACTGTTTCATGATAAAATTCATGGATAATTTAGGAATATAAGGGGTATACCTCAACCTAGCGAAAGCAGTTTACAGAAAACCCATAACCAATATCAATCTAAATGGAGAGAATTAAGAACAAGAAAAGGTTTTCCACTTTCTCTCTATCTATTCAATATAGTACTAGAAATAACTGAAGGAGATCAAGAGGATACAGATTGAAAACTAAGAAATAAATGTATTATTATCTTTAGATCTTATGATAGTATACATAAATGGCCCTAAAAATTCCATAGGGAACTTTGACAACTGATAAATACTTTCGACCAAGAAGCTGGATACAAATTTAACTCAAAAATCATTGGTTTTCTTTATATATATATGACACACAGATTGCACAGTAGCTTCAAATAATATAAAATATCTTAGAGTGACTCTAACCAAGCAAGTGAAAGAATTGTATGATTTAAAAAAAGTAACTTTAAGAAATCAAAGAAGGAAATGGTAGAAAATATCAGAAGTGTAAAGACCTTCTATATGCATGAATAAGTAGAACTAATATAGTAAAAGTCAGTTATACCAAAAGCAATCTATATATTCAGTGTAATCTCCATCAAAATTCCAGTACAATTTTTCAAAGGCCTTGATTGTCTGTATCATATGGAAAACAAAAAAATCCAGGGTAGCTAAAACAATGCTGAACATTAAAAGAAATCCTAGAACTCCCACTATTCTTGATTTCAAGTTGTACTACAAAGCTATAGTAGTAAAAAAAAAAATCAGATATGTTAATCAAGGGAT
Source organism: Tokudaia tokunoshimensis (assembly GCA_036184795.1). Taxonomy (NCBI): domain Eukaryota; kingdom Metazoa; phylum Chordata; class Mammalia; order Rodentia; family Muridae; genus Tokudaia; species Tokudaia tokunoshimensis. The sequence continues at coordinate 98,220,571 of BTHU01000011.1, read as the reverse complement.
CAAATTGAATACATAGACATAAATCCACACACCTATGGACATGTGACTATTGATAAAGAAGCCAGAAATATACACTGGAACGAAGGCAGTATTTTCAACAAATAATGTTAGTCAAACAGGATGTCTGCATGTAGAATACAATTAGATCAATACTTATCATGCTGCACAAAACTCAACCCTAAATATATCAAAGACTCAAAATAAAACCAGATATACTGAACCTGATAGAAGAGTAAATGGGGGATAACCCTAAATTCATTGGTACAAGAAGAGACTTTCTGAAAAGAACATAAGCTCCACAATTAATAAATGAAACTTCATGAAACTGAAAAATCATCTGTAAAGTAAAAGACATTATCATTCAGATGAAGTGGCAGCATACAGAATGTGAAATAAAATTTATGAACTCTATATCCAATAGAGTGCTAATATCCAAGATATATAAACAACTCAAGAAACTTAATATTAAAAAACTGATAATCCAATTCAAATCTTGGGAATGGATCTAAACAGAGAATCTCAAATATCTAAGTAACCCTTTGAACATGTTCAATATCTTTAGCATCAGGGAAATGAAAATCAAAACAACTTTGAGATTCTTTCTTACAATCACCATGTTGGGTTAGATACATAGCAGAAGCAACATCTCATGCTTGTGTGGATATTCAAAATGGGGCACACCTATCCATTGCTTGTGAGAGTGCAAACTAGTACAGTCACTAAAGAAATTAATATGTAGCGGTTTCTCAGAAAGGTGGAATTTGATCTTGTTCAAGATACAACTATAGCACTCCTGGGCATAAAACCAAGGTTGCTCCATCCTATCACAAGAACACTTGCTCATGTTAATTGCTACTCTACTTATAACATGCAGACACTGGAAACTTCTTAGCTATCCATAAACAGAAATAGACATGGAAAATGTGGTAAATTTACACAAAGGAGTATTGCTGAGCTGTTAAAAAATGACTTAAAATTTGCAGACAACTGGATGAAACTAGAAAAAAAAATCATTCTGAATGAGATAACCCAGACCCAGAAAAATAAATATGGTGTGTATTCATGGTAATGTGGATACTGTCCAATAAATAAATTTTGAACAAACTACAATCTACAGATCTAAAGAGATTAGTTTAGAAGAAGTCTCCAACTAATGAAGAAGATAGAGTTCCAACTGTCCATCTATTGTTACCAAACCAAGTCTCCAGCATCAGAAGTTTCATTCAGTTGAGTTGCTGGGAAAAGGAGTCTCATAGGAATCTCCAAACAACCTATGCTTTTGCCAAGATAATATGTTGATCTCCACCAATTGTTAGCAAGGCCCCATTGCTTAATAAAACACCTACACAACTCATTGAATATGGAGAAGTCAAACTAGTGCCTCCATGGAATCTTCACCCCTGTATTTTGGTGGGTTTGTTACAAGATGGTATTTTTAAGGCTAACAAAGGGGAATGTACATACCAACCAAGCCATATAATCTTTGATCTCCAGTGGTGTCCTTTCTACAAAATGTGCTAGAGCAAATGGCTGCACACATCTGGATAGCAAGCAAACAATATCTGATTTGACTTGGGCCTACTCCATGAGATGTAACTCATACCCAACACTGCTTGGGGTGACCAAGAACTAGAGATTTAGATAGCCTAGAGACCTAGAGTAAAAACAAATAGTAGTGATCTTAAAAAGAAAAATAGTAACTTAAAAATGACTCTTAAAGATATTCTTCAATACTCATAAATCAGTGACCCTTTCAGTCATCATCAGAGAATTATCCTTCTGTTAGCAGATGTAAACAAATACAGAGATCTACAGACAGACATCATGCAGAAAGAAACCTTAGAATACGCTGCTGTAAATGGGATGTCTCAATCAAGTCCCTCCTCTCAGTGCACAGGGAATCCCATGGAAGCAGCAGAAAAAAAGAATGGAATAGCCAGGTGTCATAAAGAGTGCCAGGAGAACAAGACCCTCTAAATAACCTGAGTAAAGGTCATATGACCTCATAGACACTGAAGCAGCAAACACAGGGCCTGCATGAGTCTGTATCAGGTCCTCCGTTTATTTCTTTTAGCTTTCAGTTTAGTATTTTCATGGGATTCTTCAAGAACAGTAAGCATTGCAGACTTTAAATATTTCTGGTCCCATCCTCCAGTCAGCGCTATAGTAGACTTGAAAATGATGAAGTCCTTTGTAAGGGCATCTACCTGTTGATTCATTTCTTTAAGCGATTTTTGTTTTGACTCACTATGGGCCTCCATCTGTTGATCCATATTCTCCTGCATTTCTCTAAGCGATTTTTGTGTTTCCTTTGTAAGGGCTTCTACCCGTTGATTCATGTTCTCCTGTAATTCTTTATGAGATTTATTTGTGTCCTTCTTGAAATCCTCTAATAGCATCATAAGAAGTGATTTTAAATCCAGATCTTGCCTTTTGCGTGTGATGGGGTATCCAGGACTTGCTGCTGTTGGGGATTTAGATTCGGATGGTGCCATATTGCCTTGATTTCTGTTAGTAAAGTTCCTACGTTTGCCTTTTGCCATCTGGTTACCTCTGGTGTTAGTTGGTCCTGCTGTCACTGGCTGTTGCTTGGACCTCCTGTGAACCTGCAAGGCTATTTCTGGCCCCCCGCCCCGGATTACCGGGATTTCCCTGGCACTGATTTCTGGGGCCTGCCCTGCTCCTGAGTGACTTTGGAGCCCTGATGTGCCTTGCCCCAAGTGATGTTATATTGGGGAATCTCTGCACATCCAAAGGCTCAGTGTAGTCGATCCCTGGAGCAGAGGATGCCAAGGGGAGGCTGGTGCGCTCCCGCCCTGTGCGGGTGCGCTCTCTCCCAGAGCAGGGGGTCTCTCTGCAGGGCAGATGTCCCACAGCAGAGCTGGTGCATAGGTGACCACAGACCTGTCCAGCTCTTGGGAGCAGGGAGGAAGGTGGGGCAAGGAAGACATTTCCGGCTGTGAACCTGAATATTGAAGGAATATCATAGCATGCACACAAAACCTCCCAACCAAGACAAAAGTCCATTGCTGTAGGGCATAAGGAAGTTTTTTTTTTAATTTTGTTTGTTTATATCATGAACTGACCACACAACTACCAAGGAATGAGAGTGATTCCTACTGGGAACATAAATTACTTATGGATTGAAGAAAACGTTCTTAAGTCAAACACCTATGAGGGTTGCCTAACTCTATCTTAAGTGCTGCCAAATTATGGCCATTAAAATGGGAAAGCCAATGACATATGAATTCTATTTCAACTGAGAAAAGAATATGAGGCAATGTTAAGTAATTGAAGAGACAAACATGAGCTCCAGGTGATAATGTCAATTTCATTTAAGTGGTGAATTTGGAGGAATGTTAGCATTTCTCTCTTCTATATTCATAGACTGAATGGGGATAATTAATTTGACATCTGCTTCAAAATTATTGAATAAAAACTAACTGGAAATAAGCACCTGCAAAATTTATCCATTGTTTCCTTCATAACTTGGCATTAGTTCAAAGAGCCATGATAGTACTCAATAGCATCTGCTACCTAAATGCTAGTAAAAATAACTACATTTTCAATCAAAGTCATATACTAAGGAAATACATTATCTCTTCAGCTTATAACAAAGTTATTTGAATCATATAGATTACCTTGTATACCCAAGATAAAAGATCTAATTGGTTCAAAAGTAAGAGTTTAAACTATCACTTATGTTGAACCTATCTAATCTCTCTGCCTATTTCCAATGGCCTTTTTCTCAGCATTGATATATTACATTCACTAAAACAGAAGTGTAGTGGGTACTTGAGTTATGGCTCATCATAGCCATCATGTTATATATGTCAACGCATATAGTAGTCAATATCTGTACAATGGTAAAATGTGCAGATAATAGTTGTTGAAAATGCAACATTTCACAATCAGATAAACATATCAAGATTCATCAATTTGATTTTGATCTAATTAATTTTGGTAAGGCATAAACAATAACTGTTCTTGGAAAAAAAAACCCTACCAGTCAGGAAAGGTGTGTCTCCATTTAAGGACTTTAGAGCTATGACTCAAGGGTTCAGCTATGCCCTTCCCTCTCCTTCAGCTTCTTGAAAGCTGAATATCTGCTTAGGCACCTTCAAAATAACAGACATTAGAGTCAGTATTAAGAAGACTTCAATTCTTTTTCCTAGAAAATATGTGTGCATGTTGAAAGATAGCAACATTAAGACCTTAGGGATTCATGGCTCTGCTAAATAATTCTAAGACAGACATAATTTGGATGTTACTTTTGGAAGTTGTATCTAGTTAGTTAAACTTACTCTGCTTACAGCCAAATGGAGGAAATGGACCCCAAAGGTCTGCTAAGAAGTTGTTTCCCACTTTTATGAAAATATGGGTATTTTAATGGAAGTCAAAAGAAGAGGGTTTGTCATAGATTTTCCTGGAAATTCTTAGCCAGCTAGATGGGGAAATGCAGAGAATTTCACAGTTGGTGACCCTCTTGCCATGGGTTTTGTTCTCCTAAATTCAGCACTGTTTCTGCTCCAGGAGAAACCTCTCCAATCAGCTTCCTCTCAAACATCACAATGAAGGGGAAGTGTTTTACCAGTGCTGTTCTTGTGTGTACTTCATGTGTCTTTGTAGTCCTTCGCTGTCACTATTGCCCTTTCCTTTGCTTGGTCTGCTTGCTTCCCCATGTTCCAACCATTATTTTTGCCCTGCTTACCCCTGTGAACCTCAGTATTCCAGTAATATTAAGATTGGCAACTTTATAATATAATGGCAAAAGATACCATGAGTATTATGATAAAAAGAATTGTGTCTCTGACTGCTAAAGTTAATTTAAAAAGCAACGGAAGGTAACACCATAAAGTACTTGGTTTCTTAATAGCTTCCCCATACAAGTTGCCACATAGGGAGCCATTCAACAAGCAAATAGCTGTGGGCTAAGCAACAGTTGGACTGAATGAAAAGCTAGAGAAGTGATAGATTCAGGAGAGTTTCTCTGAGGCTTAGAGGAGCCAATTAAGAGTTCTAAACAATTGAGATCTGAAGTGTCTACCACTTAAAATCAAGAAGAAAAGAAAGAAAAACTAAACCCCCATGTTAAAAAAAATCACTCTTGGAAACAAAGGAGCCACATCATGGATTATGGGACTTATTGAAATATAGTTCATCTTCAATTGTATGCACACAAATCTCATGTAGTAGAGTAATATATTACAGAAATTCAGGAAAGTTCAATATATAAACTGTTTAGTGCACAATACCACTTATCAGTCAATACAAAGATGGTTTATGAATAGAATTTAACAAAATAAATCAATAGCCTCCTAGAAATAACAATGATTACAACATTACAAATGACTGCACATGAAGAAAAGAGTATGTATAAGTGGTAACAAAGGTGAAGATGCTGGAGTTCCAAGCCTAATGCCAGACTTAAAAACACAGGTAGCTCAATGACAAAGCAGAATTGGTAAAATGTGGCATTAATACTCAGAGATGAATGGGCAAAGTACTTTTCCTGTAACACAGGCTCAAAGGTGCAGTGAGTCTAATTCTTGAACTTAACGGAGCACTCATTGTCATCTTTCTCTCCAAGAAAGGCTTAAAACCCATGGGTCTAGTCTTCAGTTCAGATTCTCTGGGTATCCACCTACAACTTACCATTATGCTCTGATAATTCTGGTATTAATTCGTGATTGGATATTATCACATGCATGTTAAAATTCCTCCAGCATTTCAAACACTGTAAGATTAAGGAAACCTGGGAAAACATAGTAAAAAAGGTTTAAAATTTGATAATCCATGGTCAAAAAGTTTAGATTATGTCATCTATCTTTCCTTTAAAACATTTAACAAAAATTGGGCTGGAGTGATCCCACCATGGTTAAGAGTACTTGTTGCTCTTGCAGAAAACCTAGGACTGGTTCCCAGCACATGCATGGCAGGAAGCTCTCAACTGTCTGTAACTCCAAATCCTGGTGATATGACCATTTTTCTGACTCTATGGGCACCATGCATGCATATGGTACATGTTCATAAATAAAGGAAAAACAATAATATACATAAAATGATATAGACAAATCTAATAATAATTTTGAAAGTACTTAATAAAAATACTTAATAAAAATCCAGTGCAAATTGAAAAGTATTGAATTGGGAAGAGGAGTTTCTAATGTATATAAATAAATGCATTTATATTACTATCATCTTTATTTTGTGATATATTAAGATTTGTCTCAGAAGAAGAAATGTATCTATTGACAGCATTTTAAATTATGTGATCCAAAATCCTAATTTCAGTTACTTAATCTGTTTACTTACAATTTACTGAACAAGCATTTTAATACTAATAAAAGGCATACAGTAAAAGTGATTTCAGCCATCATTTTTCACATCAAGCTTCCAAAAACAATCAACTTTTCACTGAAAGAATAAGAAAGTTATTGCATTATTCACATTTGAGTAATATATTTCAAACTTATATCTTTAAAAATGATTGTCAATATTTATTCTTAATAGAAAACTTCAGATTTATATTTGATTTTTTTGGAATTTTTATTAGATATTTTCTTTATTTACATTTCAAATGTTATTCCCTTTCCTCATTTCTCCTCCAAAAACCCACTATCCCCTCCCCCTCCCCTTGATCAGCAACCCACCTTCTCCCACTTCCCTGTCCTGACATTATCCTACATTGGGGCAACGAGACTTCACAGGTCCAAGGGCCTCTCCTCCCACTGATGTCCAACAACAAGGCCATCCTATGCTACATATGCGACTGGAGCCATGAGTCTCTCCATGTATACTTTTTGGTTGGTGGTTTTGTCTCTGGGAGCTCTGTGGGTACTGGTTTGTTAATATTTTTGTTCCTCTTATGGAGCAGCAAACCCCTTCAGCTACTAGGGTCCTTTCTCTAGCTCCTACATTGGGGACCCTGTGCACAGTCCAGTGGTAGACTGAAAGTATCCCCCACTGTATATGTCAGGCACTGGCAGAGCCTCTCAGGAGACAGCTATATTAGGCTCCTGTCAGCAACCCCTTGTAGGCATCCACAATAGTGTCTGGGTTTGGTGACTAGATATGGGGTGGGGCAGTCTCTGGATGGCCTTTCCTTCAGTCTCTGCTCCATGCTTTGTCTCTGTATCTCTTCCCATTGGTATTTTGTTTCCCCGTCTACAAAGGACCAAAGTATTCATACTTTGGTCTTCCTTCTTTTTGACCTTCATGTGGTTTATGAATTGTATCTTGGGTATTCCTAGCTTTTGTTCTAATAGCCACTTATCAGTGAGGGCATACCATGTGTGCTCATTTGTAATTGGGTTACCTAACTCAGGATGATATTTTCTAGTTTTATTTGTTTGACTAAGAATTTCATGAATTCATTGTTTTTAATAGCTGAATAACACACCATTTTGTAAATGTACCACATTTTCTCTGCCCGTTCCTCTGTTGAGGGACATCTAGGGTATTTCCAGTTTCTGGCTATTATAAATAAGGCTGTTATGAACATAGTGGAGCATGAGTCCTTATTTGAGAATTTACAGAGGCTCATTTTATTAAGAAGTGTTTACAAATGAAGAAATATGCTAAGATCATCCATGCAAAAGACAATGGAATGCTTACAACTTCATTCTTCAACCTACAGAGGTACTTCTATGTAGCTATTGCTATTGCATCAATTTCAATATGGAGGCTGTTTCTGTGCTCAGGGAAGCTGAAATACCATTTTTATTTTAGTTTATCTGTGTGTATTTTTTATTTTGTGGGTGTGTGGTATTGTGAATACGTTTGGTGTTTGTATTTCTCCATTTGAGTGTGTTTGTGCATGAGGATGCATGTACACTCGTTTGAGTCTACATGTAGTAATTGTGCCTTTCCTCAAATTTTTCTATACCTATCTTTTAAAAATGGTCTTTAATTAATCTAAAACTCATGGATATGAATAGGCTGGTCAATTAGTTTTAGGAATAGTCCTGTCTCTCCTACCTGCCAGCCCTAGACTTGGAGTCATCTCCACCACTGGGGGAATCACAGATCCACACACACTTGAGTACTGGAGATCCAAATTCTTATCCTCATTTTTGAGAAGAGATGACTCACTGAGTCATTTCTCTACCCTTGAAATCTAACTTTTCAATTTTGATGTGTTCTGCAAAACAACTACATAGAGTAGTTTTCAGTCCATTTTGCATAGAAAATTGTCCAAACAGTCACTTACTATAAACATTTTAGTTTTTTTTTTACTTGCCATTATTAGATTTTCTGATATCAAGAAAGAAAAGAAGCTGTGTAGGGAGCATATGTCTGTCATCCCAGCACTGAGGCCAGCCTGTGCTACATAATGACATACTCTTTCAAACAGAACAAAACAAAACAAAACAAAAAAACAGACAAAGTAAGAGATCTTGTTTTTAGCCAAAGACTTTAATAGACCCAGGCAGATGTGATCTTGGACTAAAATGAAATGATAGAATGAAATCTACTTACCTTGGTAACAGTTTGTGAAAAGTCCTAAATCAGATTTCATAAGACTGCATCTGATACCTCTTCTACAAGACAGACAGTGTTTGCTGCATCCATCATAATTCTCAACATTCTAAAGACATAACTATTAACCCACTGTGCAATATAAGCTCTAAAACCAGCCACCACCTTATGAAACTTCAGTGCACATTTTCAAGGCTGTTTGATTTTGGCATCTCTCAGATTCCATCCTCAACAAGCCTCACATGAATATTAATTTCCTTTGTTCCTCACCTGGCTGATTTTATCTCAATTAACTTATAGTTTCACTTCTTTGTAGAATACTGACAATAAAAAAAAACACAGTTTGAGACTTTTAAGTCTCTAAGATATTTAGACAAATGGTGCTGTGCACCCATCAGACTGTGTATCCATAAAATATATAAATGTTGGTAGTAAAAGGATGATACACACAGGAACATATATTAAAGACCCTAGTGATTCACATAGATTAGATTGCCTTGTAAATGGAAGATTGGGTCATTTTAATGGCCATATAATACATGCTAATAGCCTGTATTCATCCAACTAACGAAGAGAAAGTATTGTGATATTTAGCATAAAAGAAACTCTAAAAATGTGGTTGCTTAACTTGGGCATCTCTGAACTTCCTGGGAGATCTGTTTTCCAGAATCTAATAAGAAAAGCAACAAAAGAATGAGACATGGAGGGGTGTATAATGTTGGCAAATATCTCTAAAGTTCTAAACTACACAAAGTACTTAAAAGTACTTTAAGGAATGTTAATCTAGTTTATATTCAATTTATTTCATTTCCCTACAAAGCCTGAAGGAACATATTCCATTTGTTGCACAAAAGCCAATTACAGTAATGGCTCACAAGAGTTTCCAGATTTCCAAATTAGTTCTTACCATTTAACAGTACATTTTCAAATGGCTGTGAAGCTAATCATTTTTAATTCTTCAATAATTATGTTTATAGGATTGTCATAGAAACTATTCCATTCTCTTAGTGATCAGTGTAGACCAACATGAATGAATTCACAGAAAAGGAAAACAAAAAATATCATAGAAACAGAAGCACAGAGACCCATTAATTCATTGTAAGTTTTCCTGTGGAGATATAAATCAAATGCTTTTAAAATACTCCCATTGGAAGAACAACTTTACTTCAACAGCTCATTCACATCACCTGCAAAATATGGCCTAGTGAGATCTTGGGTTTTGGTCTCCCTTTTTACTTTAATGATGGTTTACACTGAAGTGCAGGGTATTAAGTGGGAGGTTGTTGGTGGAAAAGAATGGTTAGATGCCAATGAGTCTCTCCCAGCTCTGGATCTCTCAGCTCCCTGGAGTATACTACTTAGTAGTTCTACATACTTGGGAAAATTGTTGCTTTTTTTCTGGCTTCTATGTTCTTCTCTGTAAAATAGAATAATCTCATTTTTCTTATAATTTTACATAAAACTGCTATATAGAACAGACAATATGCATTCTGGATGAGTGTATCTCTTAGTGAATGTTCATTCTTATTTATTCATTTTTCCCCATACATTGGTCTCTAAAGCTCAGTATAAAGATGTTTATTATTTTTTCTTTCTAGCTCAATTATTTCCCATACTGATATTTGGTCTATAATCCCTATTTTTACATCTTATTGAAAAGATCATCCCAGATACTTCTTTATTCCTGAAGATTCATTTAAATCTCCCAACATTTCTAAGCAGGCCCACACCAGCAGGAGGTGGGAAGAGAATCACTGTTGTTGCTCTTGCAAACAATTGCTAAATGCTACTTTCTAAATGCCAATACAAAATCATTTGTTGTGACAATCAGTAAAAATCAGTGAGTGTTTCTATACATTATGGTAACATCACTGACTGCTCAAATGAAGAATCAGTTAAATTTAATAAACCTTGAAAGAAGTCATCCCTTTCTATTTTGTCTTTGACTTCATCTAATAGAATGTACATGTTTATTAGATATCTTTTAGAAGATAATTAAACCTGAGATTTAAATGCAGTGCATCTCCTTGATCATCTGTTATAAACAATTGTGGATCAGATGCCTATATATCTTTGAATGTGTGTGAATCATCAGCATTAAAGACATTGTGATTTAATTAGCATTGAAAATATAGATAGCAATGAAATAAATAATTATGTAATGTTATTGATCAATTACAGGTCTGTTGAATCTGAAGGTACTATTGCTGATAGGAGGTCTTTATTTTCTACATGATACAATCTCTCTCATATGTTTTAACCAAAATATCTAGGAACCTTAGACTTTCAACCAATACTGCAAATATATACTGGGATTTTTATTTGCTGGAACACATTAAATTTCCAACATACTTTAAAGCTCAAAATCTGTGATTTTTTTAAGTCGATATGTGCATTTCACATGATAAGTTGTTAATGGTGAGCTAATACCTCTATAACTAACTATATGGAGACAAGGGTATTGCAGTTTTGGTTTGTGACTCTAGCCTTTAATGGAACCATCTCTCCAGCCTTATGGTACTCTGCTTTAACTTTACAGTATCTTTAAGGTACTTTATATATGGAAAAGCTAAGTTTAATAGATATGAACTAGCTTTAAAATAATTAATAAATGAACAAATAAGCAACTAGAAATTATTCCACTTATGCCTATGAGAAAACTCAAATCCTACTGCCTCCTAGGAGGTTCAATTTACCTCTATATTAGAAACTTCAAAACCAGAAAAAAGTGGTTATGGTTGGAACTTTGTTGGTACCAGGAGCCAAATGAGCAAGTCATACAGCTGTCATTGTAGTCAAGCAATTTTGCTGACATATTCATCAGTGTCACTTAGCTTCCTACATCCCAAAGAAAAGGGACATTATTATTAATATATATGAAGACAGGAATAGCCACATAGACACATACATACATACGTACATACATACATACATACATACACAATCATGAGCAAACATATTGACACTTGAATGGCCTGAGCTCTCTGATAAAGTACCATCTGTACCAATGATTATGCTATTGACATTTCTTAACCAAAACATGGTGATTATGGAGAGATGGAATGATGCAGATTAAGAGTCAACACTTACTTGGATTCTCATGGGCCCTTCACTTGCCATTTGTTTTCAAATTCTGCATCTGATCTAAATGTCCTGTGGCTATTAGGCAAATTTCTACTAAAACATTGTTGAATTAGGTGGACTTCTAGCTCCCTCCAACCCTAAAGCTAAAAATAGTTGTAAAATGGTATCTGACATCTACAGAAAAGATTCATCTATTTGTTGTATACTGTCTCTCTAGTGCATTGACCAATTTGTGTGTGTGTGTGTGTGTGTGTGTGTGTGTGTATGTGTGTATTAAGTGTACTAATTAATGGGTTTCTGTGTTCTTAGTCTGTAAAAGATCTCAACCCATTTCATAACAGAATATGTTATTTAGGGATTTTAAATAAAGCCATGTTTCTGGGATATGGCCATTATATAGGTTCAGAATAGGATCTTTTTTTAAACTTTTGATGAACAGTTATCATTGTACAAATAAAAAATAGTCATAACACAGTCAGATGGTTAGCTTTAATTGTCAGCTTGCTACAGTGAAGAATCACTCAAGAAGAGAGTCTCAAGGAATGATGGACTAGATTAGCTACATCTGTGGGGAACTAGTTTGGTTATGTGAATTGACAAGAGAAGCCCTGTCTCAGTACAGGTAGCACCTTTTAACAGAATAGACATGCTGGCTTATATGCTTTTTGCTTATAGAGAAGGACATGAACACTGGATAAGAAATTTATGAATCTATTCTCTCTTTGATTGACTTTGGTTATGGACAATCAATTTTAATTTCTTAACTTGATGTCCCTGCAATAATGTACTATAAACTGTAGTAGAATAAACACTATACCCCTTAGAATTTATTTTGTTGTGGTACTTTCTGAAAGCAACAGAAAAACTGGGATTCTGTGGCTATGAAAACAGATGTACAACAGAGATATTTCTATTGTACCTTAATTAACCCTCATACGAGAAATCATATGTAGAAAATGGAAAAGAAAAAGAGAAGATGAATAGATTCATATATGCACAATATTCTAGTGAACCTAGAATTTTAGACCTTTATTTCTATTAAAAGATTTGACCATCAGTGTTGGTAATGTACAATATATGAGTGTGTCTTGATGTAGACTTACACATTCCATGTGAACAATTATCATGTTCACTTTATCACTTTGCCTATCTTTAAGGTTTGCTAAAGACAGTTTGTGAAAACACTGTGTAACATTTGAATAGATAAGATATATCCACTTTAAGCAATTTAATCTTTAAGCAATATTACTTTTTGATATATTTTTAAAAATTGATCAAAAATGTTTATAACTTAATGCTTATATATAAATTTAGCCAAAGTTGAGAACAAATTTTTCTTGAAGTTAAAATATTAGAACTGCTAGGTATTTTCTTTGGAGTTTTTAAAAGCATTATGATAAAGAATTTAGAATTGTTAGAATTCTCATTAATCATAAAAATTAGAGGAAAAAATTTATATTTACATTGCTCTTTTAAACAACTTAAAATTTATTTTAAAATATTTTAATTTACTGCCATGATGTGTTACAATCACCAACACAGTAGAAAATGGCATTATGATTTCTCTATCATTGTCAAATTATTAAGGCTTAAATTAAAAAAAGAACCAATATCTTTCAGCTTGGAAAGTTAGTATTTGAAAGCTTGTGTTTAGCTTACCAAACTAGATTATATTTGTGCTCATAAGTACATAATTACTGTTTTAATTTTATTTACCTTTCTTTTGAAGCTTAACATCTTTTTCTGAAACAGTATCTAAATTACCAACTGCCTAAATCTACGATCTTAAAAAAAAAAAGGTTTCCTAAAATTCAACATAAATTGCATCAGTCAATGAGTGAACAAGATGGCTCACTGTGTAAAAGTACTAGCCGTCACGTCTGAGAACATGTGGTTGAGCTTTAGGATACACATGATAGAACAAGAGTATAGTAGGTTTGGCCTAATGCTGATTGTATTGTGTTAATTTGTGTCCCCAAAATTGTTTACACAAGAATCCACCCAATCGTACATAAAACGGTTGGTTCTGATTGGTAAATATAGTTGCCATCAGCCAATGGCTGGGCAGGGCAGACAGAAGTAAGACCCTTAGGATTCCCAGGAGAGAGAAGAGGGAGAGGGAAGAAGGAGAACCACCATGCCAGGAGAGGTGGAGGAGAGGAGACCCCATGCCTGAGAAGGTGCAGCATCGCCACCATGTAGGAGCTGGGGAGAGCAGCCCCAAGAGGGCTGTCTGACTCGGTTCAGGGCAGTAAACATGGAATACAGATTTTAGTAAGTAATAATTTGAGAATATCAGAGGGAGCTGGATTAGTCACATGGAGGTTAGGAAGTGGCCTAGCCACTGAGCAGATTTAGGTATAACAAAATGTAATGACTGCGTGTGCGTGTCTTTCACTTGGGAAACTAGAACACTGAAGCAGGTAGCGAGAAACACCACCACCACAGGAATCTATTTAAGAATTTTAGTTGGATACTACTGTACAAGAGAACCAATTTCAAGTTGGCCTCTTACCTCCACATGTGTATCAGGTTATGCATATGCACATACACACATGTATTGTCCACACACACACAAAGTGTAATTTTAAAAATGAATCATTTATTGTTAACTGTTTCTAACCCCTCAATTTGGTTAACTTTTATTTCACTGAATAAATTTTTTAAAGTATGTAATGTATAAGCAAAATTAATATGGCACAATTAGCAGATTATGATAAAATTAATTCAAAACACATGAATACAGAAATATTTGCAGTATTATTACTATATTACTATTAGATTAAATTAATATGGAAATATCCACATGTATATGGTAAGTTAGATTTTTATAAGTAGTAACATTCAAATTCAATATGGACTTCTTATTTGTAGCTCTTAAAGTAAGATATTAAAGAAGCATTTTTTAATTAAAATGCAGTTTGTTCCTGTGGTATTGAACTTCCATGCAGAAAATCATTACAAACCCTAAACATAGTCAAACAGCAGGAAACAGAATGCACTGGAAAGTAAAAAGAATTATACAGAATCTAGCTGGGTGCCTACACTATGTGGAATTTTTACAAATGATTCCATTGTTACAGGTTTTGGGTGGACAATAGCACTTAACATGGCATGGGTGTGGCCCTTTGGAGTAGGTGTGTCACTGTGGGCATTGACTTTAGGACCCTTGTCCCAGCTGCTTGGAAGCCAGTCTTATCGGCCTTCAGATGAAGATGGTGAAATCTCAGGTCCTCTTGCACCTTGCCTGCCCATATGCTGCCATGTATCCACCTTGATAATAATGGATTGAACCTCTGAACCTGTAAATCTACCCCAATTAAATGTTCTCCTTATAAGAATTGCCCTGGGAATGGTGTCTGTTTACAGCAGCAAAACTCTAGCTAGCAGCCTTTGATTCATTAATGTTTAACTATAAATATAATAAGACAGGATGTCTACTTACAAACATTACATAAATTTAAACAAAATGTTGCTTAAAGGATGAGAATTGCCTATATCGCCTGAAGTCCTAAGTACTGTTTACTGAATGGAAAAAAATCTTGGAGTATATTCAATTAATAAATAGCAAATGTATAAAATGACAGGCTTATGTTAAAAGGATATGGATTAACCTTATATAATATTGTAATATATGTTTTATTAGACACTAATATGCAAAAAATAATAACAAACCATTAAGAAGTTCTTTTAAATATTGGCTTCTAAGTAGTATTTTGGTGTTAAAATAAATCCAATACATAAAGCTAAATATACTTTTCTTCCATCTCTAAAAGCATCCATATCAATAATTTTCCTTGGTGTTTTTAAAAATAGTACAGCATTTGAGGTGGCTATGGTTGGCACTCTGACAAATGGCCCATACCCATATGCAGCATTGAACTGCAAAGTAACTGCCTGTTCATTCACCACTCAGAAAGTTCTCTGACAGAAAAAAGCAATTGCAGAGGCCAGACAAGCACAGGCATGACTTTAATAAGAAGAGGGAAATGCCATGATTCATATTCAAGGTCCTTTTGCAGCGTGTCTCTTTCTCTAACAAGGTTCAGGGTGGGAACTACTTCTCTGGAATAACAGATGCATGCAGATCAACTATTGTTGCTCTTCTTTTCTGTGTACTTAGGGCAAGGCTAACTACTATGGTGCAGATAAATTCACACAGTGGACTACCACATAAATAATAACAAGGGACCCTTTAATAGGTCTTTTCTGACAGAAGAAACATCCTGCACATTGTTGACCATTTTAACAACACACAGTATCAAAATCTACGTGGAAACATTGTTTCACTAAACATGTTTCCTGTACTTGATATTATTGGGAGGGAACACCACAGTTAATGTGCACTAACTATGGAATTTGAGAGCCCATCTGAAATTGGATATTTGGCCAACATGGAGAGTAGAGGATTTGGCAATGAAAACCAAATTGCAAGTGGATTAGGGTCACAGGCAGGGAAATGTCTGAGAGTTGTTTTTTTTTTTTATTAGATATTCACTTTATTTACATTTCAAATGGTACCTCCTTTCCTCCTTACCCCTCTGAAAACACCCTATCACATCACCCCTCCCCCTGCTCACCTCTCCTCCAATTTCCTGACTTGCATTCCCCTATTCTGGAGAATCAAGCCTTTACAGGACCAATGGCCTCTCCTCTCACTGATGTCTGAAATTGCCATCTTCTGCTACATTATGTAGCTGGAGTCATGGGTCCCTCCATGTGTACTCCTTGGTTTGTGGTTTAGCCCCTGGGAGCTCTGGGGGTACTGGTTCATACATATTATTGTTCCTCCTGCAGGACTACAAAACTCTTCAGTTCCTTGGGTCCTTTCTCTAGCTGCTCCATTGGGGACCCTATACTCAGTCTATTGGTTAGCTGTGAGCCATAGGCATTTTGCTGCCCCTTTCAATAAGGATCAAAGTATCCATACATTGGTCTTCCTACTTCTTGAGCTTCATGTGGTCTGTGAGTTGTATCTTGGGTATTGAGTTTTTTGAGCTAATATACACTTATCAATGGATACCATGTGGGTTCTTTTGTGATTGGGTTACCTCACTCAGGATGATATTTTCTAGCTCCATCCATATGCCTAAGAAATTTACGAATTCATTGTTTTTAATAGCTGAGTAGTATTCCATTGTGTAAATATACCACATATTCTGTATCCATTTCTCTGTTGAGGGACATCTGGGTCTTTCCAGCTTCTGTCTATTATAAATAAGGCTGCTATGAATGTAGTGGAGCATGTGTCCTTATTACATGTTGGAGCATCTTCTGGGTATATGCCCAGGAGTGGTATAGCTGGATCCTCAGATAGTACTATGTCAGATTTTCTGAGGAACTGCCAAACTGATTTCCAGAGTGATTTTACCACCTTGCAGTCCCATCAGCAATGGCGGAGTGTTCCTCTTTCTCTACATTCTCTCCAGCACTTGCTGTCCGCTGAGTTTTTGATCTTGGCCAATCTGACAGGTGTGAGGTGAAATCTCAGGATTATTTTGATTTGTGTTTCCCTAATGATTAAAGATGTTGAACATTTCTTTAGGAGTTTCTCAGCCATCTGTTATTCCTCAGTTGAGAAATCTTTGTTTAGCTCTGTACCCCATTTTTAATAGGGTTATTTGGTTCTCTGGAGTCTAACTTCTTGAGTTTTTTGTATACATTGGATATTAGCCCTCGATCAGATGTAGGATTGGTAAAGATCTTTTCCTAATCTGTTGTTTGCTGTTTGATCCTATTGACAGTGTTCTTTGCCTTACAGAAGCTTTGCAATTTTATGAGGTCCCATTTGTAAATTATTGATCTTAGAGCATAAGATACTGGTATTCTATTAAAAATTTTCCCCTATGCCCATGTGCTCCAGGTTCTTCCCCATTTTCTCTTCTATTAGAGTCTGTGTGTCTGGTTTTATGTGGAGGTCCTTGATCCACTTGGAATTGAGCTTTGTACAGGAAGATAAGAATGGATCAATTTGTATCCTTCTACATGTTGATTACCAGTTGGCCCAGCACCATTTGTTGAACATGCTGTCTTTTTTTCCACTGCATGGTTTTAACTCCTTTGTCAAAGATCAAGTGACCATAGGTGTGAGGGTTCATTTCTGGGTCTTCAGTTCTGTTCCATTGATCTACCTGCCTGTGTCTGTACCAATACCATGCAGTTTTTATCACTATTGCTCTGTAGTATAGCTTGAGGTCAGGGATGGTGATTCCACCAGAGGTTCTTTTCTTTTTGAGAATAGTTTTCCCTATCCTGGGTGTTTTGTTATTCCAGATAAATTTGTAAATTGTTCTTTCTAATTCTATGAAGAATTGAGTTGGAATTTTGATGGGTATCAAAACGAATCTGTAAATTGCTTTAGGCAAGAAGGGCATTTTTACTATATTAACCCTGTCAATCCATGAACATGGGAGGTCTTTCCTCAATCTATGGTAGTTGAAACTTTTGCTGAGTATAGTAGCCTGGGTTGGCATTTGTGTTCCCTTAGGGTCTGTATGAGATCTTTCCAGGATCTTCTGGCTTTCATAGTCTTTGGCGAGAAATCTGGTGTAATTTTGATAGGTCTGCCTTTATATGTTACTTGACCTTTTTCCCTTACTGCTTTTAATATTCTCTCTTTGTTTAGTGCATTTGGTGTTTTGACTATTATGTGAGGGGAGGAATTTCTTTTCTGGTCCAATCTATTCTGAGTTTTGTAGGCTTCTTGCATGTTCTTGGGCATTTCTTTAGGATAGGGACGTTTTCTTCTAAAATTTTGTTGAAGACATTTGCTGGCCCTTCAAGTTGGAAATATTCACTCTCTTCTACACCTATAATTCTTAGTCTTCTCATTTTGTCCTGGAATTCCTGGATGTTTTGGGTTAGGAGCTTTTTGCACTTCACATTTTATTTGACTGTTGTGCCAATGCTTTCTACGATATCTTCTGCATCTGTGATTCTCTCTTCTATCACTTGTATTCTGTTGTTGATGTTTGCATCTATGACTCTTGACTTCTTTCCTAGGTTTTCTATGTCCAGAGTTATTTCTCTTTGTGTTTTCTTTATTGTTTCTACCTCTCTTTTTAGATCCTGGATGGTTTTGTGCAGTTCCTTCACCTTTTTTTGTTGTGCTTTCCTGTCATTCTTTAAGGGCTTCTACCTGTTTACCTGTGTTCTCCTGTATTTCGTTAAGGGAGTTATTTTTGTCCTTCTTGAAGCCCTCTATCAGCATCATGAGCTGTGATTTTAAATCCAAATCTTCCTTTTCTGGTGTGCTGCTGTATCCTGGACTTGCTGTTGTGGGAGAATTGTGTTCTGATGGTTCCATGTTGCCTTGATATCTCTTGGTAACATTCCTACATTTGCCTTTAGCCATCTGGTTATCTTTGGTGTTAGTCCTGCTGTCTCTGGCTGGAGCTTGTCCCTCCTGTGGGCCTGCAAGCCTGTCTCAGCACCCCTGGTTTACCAGCTCTCCCCTGGCACAGTGTTGTGTCTCAGTCCAGCTCCTGGGTGCAGGTGGAGCCCAGAAGGACTCTGTCCCAGCTGCTCTGCCACTCCTGTGCTCCCTGTGTTCCTCGCCATATCGGCCTGCACAGTTTTCTGAGATAAAATGGCGGTCTCACCTCCAAACTTGGGAGCCAAAGTACTCCCTACAAACCAGTTCTGCCCTGGCACGATTGGTGCACAGTGTTCTGTGGCTCAGCCCAGCTCCTGGGTGCAGTTGGAGCCTGGACAGACCTTGTCCCAGTTGCTCTGCCAGTCCTGTGGAGAGATGTTTAATGATAGATCTTAAAATTGCCATATTAATGTGGTAGAAAAATAATTTGTAAATGAGATTAAAATTCTGTGACTGTAATTTTATATTCTATGAATCTCCGGTTTCCTGATCTTTAGAATCAGTGAACTGACATTGGATTTGCACATTGATTGTGGAAGATTGTTATACCAGAGTGTGAAAATACAGGAATATATATTCCTAGAGACTGTGGTAATGAGCCCAGGTCATTTATCAGAGTTTCATTGTCAGGCCTATTGGCTGAGGAGCCATAGTTTAAATATATCAGATATTGGACAATGACCTTTCCAAAGACCCAAAGCATTTTGAAAGATCACTTCCAGCAATCAATGTTCACAATGTCTTTTAATGTGTAAGATAATGAAACTTGGACTGGTCTAAGGATAATGAGCCAGAATTACCTTTTTTCTATGATAGTTGAAAATTATCATAATTGTTTTAATGATACATATAATTTTAAGTGAATTTAAGGACAATGGTGGACATAGTGGCTAGTGTTAGATCTAGTTTGTTTAAAAGCAAGTTCAAAACTCTCTTTCTCATTTGTATGTTTGTTTGTGTCTTTGTATCTATGTGTATGTCTGTTTATGAGTCTATGTGTGTGCAAAAATAGAGACGTGTCAGAGAGGTAAACAGAGTGAGATACACAAAAAGATTCCTCTAAGAGTTTATGGATAGTTTCAATCCTATGAGTTCCCCATGTACACAGCACAAAGCTTTTGATAAATCTAAGGTGGGTCCCTTCAATGCCCTCCAGGTTCTCTAGGCCATTAATTCTATAGTGTTTCCTAAATTCATAAATTCTAAATCCTATTATCCTTTTCTGGACCTCAAAGGACTACTATGCTTTTCACGAGTATGTTTGGTCTTAACTCTGGCAACAAAGTGATGCTTTGCTGCCAGGGTGTTAAGATCTAAAGCCAAGGGATTTTCCATTTGTTTTCAGCTCCACAGATAAACATTGTACCTCCACTAACAGTGACAGAAGTGGCAAAGTAGAAGCAAATTTTTATTGTGAAACTATCAGTGGGAGGATTTCCCTTGGCAAGTTACCACCCCCAAATCTGGAACCAATCAACTTCATAGAGATTCAGCATCAAGGATTTGCTCAATAGAGAGTGATTGCAATGTTAAATAGAAATAATTATAACTATAATGAATTACAATTTACACAAGCAAAAACAGAGCTGATTTTTCAAAGCTTCATTTATTTAGGTTTCTAGCTCATTGACCAGAGGAAGGAGAGTGATGGGAATTGCTGTTTGTATTTTCTCTCCCTAAAAATGGGTGCCCATACCAGATGAGGTCAGGTAAAAAAATTAGCCGGATAAGGCTAGATCCTGTGATTGGGCAGTGGAAGGAAAAGGTGAAGCTGAAAGTTTTAGAGAGAGGGGAAAGAGCAAGAAGAGGAGGAGACAAGATGGAGGACAGAAGAAGATGGAGGAAGAAGAAAATGAACTAGAACTATGTGGCCCCTAGGAGCATAAGTATCTAGGAATTTAATTGAGCAGAAGAAAAAAAATGACAAAACTACAAAGAAGATTGTCTGATATTAAATAAAGATATTCAGTTTCTCTGTGAATGTATCAGTTACACATTATCATGCCATTAAAATGTGTAGTTGATAAGAATGAATGACAGCTGTATCATTTGAAGTACAAGATAGAAACTTGGGATTTAATTGTCCATAGTATTCATGGGTGTTGGGTTCCAGTGTCACACATGAGGCCAAAGCTTATAGACATAGACACTAAATTATATAAATGGTATAGTACTTGCCTACAAATTATCAGCTAGTATTATATATGAATACAATACTAAGTAAATGTGGCTTAACAGCTACTACCCTGACTTTCTAAAAATGGCAATGAGAGAAAAGTCTTTATGACCAATATAGATAATTTTTTGATATTCTGGGTCATGATTTGTTGACTCTATAGTTGTGAAAAGATAAATGTAGGAAGTAGACACTGAAGACCAGATGGATTCTATTACATGCAAGGATCTACACATTATTCAACGCAGCATGGTGCTATCTGAAGTTAGACCAAGACAAATTAAATAAATAGTCAAAATATGTCATGCCTAAAAAAGCTTTAACTATTCTAATTGATAAGCTAAGAGAGGACATAAAATTGGATGACAAGAGACTGCCTTAGTTCTCTTTCCCATCTTGAAAGATGTCATGGAAAAAAGTTGAGAAGCTTGACACAAAGAAGAAATCTGCAGCCAAGAAGATGGTAGTGTTGCTGCTGCTGCTACCCTGGGCACTGGTGCAGCCCAAAAGAGGTGACCTTAAGATTAAAAAGCCCAAGAAGGGGAGACTCCATTGCAGCTGAAACCATGTCCTATTTAGAGGAATTGCCATGCACTCACAATCTGCTATATATTCCAGAAAGGAAGTACTCAGCTGCAAAGTCCAAGGTAGAAAAGAAGAAAAAGGAAAAGGTATTTGCAAGGATCACAACAACTGCTGGTGGATGTAAGAACAGTGGTACCCAGGTGGTGAAGCTTTGAAAAATGCCTATGGACAATGTGCCTTGAAAGTGGCTAAGCTATGGCAAAAAGCCCTTCTGTCAGTATGTGAGAAGACTGCGTTCTAGCATCACTCCTGGGACTGTCCTGATCATCCTCACTGGGCACCACAGGGGTAAGAGAGTGGTTTTTCTGAAGCAACTGGGCATCAGCTTGTTGTTTGTGACTGAGCCTCTTGCCCTCATCCAAGTTTCCCTGCACAGAACACACTAGAAATCTGTCATCTCCACCTCTGAGAGCAAGGTTACAATCCACAAACACCTGACCAATGTTTACTTCAAGAAGGAGTTGCACAAGCCCAGGCCCCAGGAGGATGAGATCTTAAACATGGAGAAGGGGAAATATGAGATTACTTAGCAGTGCAAGGCTGATCAGAAAACTGGACTCACAGATTTTGCCAAAGATCAACGCTGTTCCTCAGCTCCAGGACTACCTGGAATCTCAGTTATCCCTGACAAATGGGATGTATCTTCACAAACTGGTGTTCTAAATTGCTAACAACCTAATTAAACATATTTATATGTTTAAAAATGGATGATAGAAAACAATCAGTTAAAACTAGAAAAAAGGAAATATATGAAAGAATAAAATGCCTCAAATAGAAATGTCAAGTACCTGAACCATAAATCCATATGAACTGCCTTAAGTGTAATATAAATATACCTACTGAGAGAAAAAATAGGAGTAAATAAAAGTAACGTTTAATTTTTGTAAAAGAATCTCACTCATATCATTTTAAAATGTATTGTGAAATAGGATATGATACTCATGAAAAAAGCTAAAATTGCCAAATTAAATTTATACAAAGGAAGATTGAAAAAGACTTGGAAATGAAGGAAATTTTACTTTACTAAAGGAGTCAAGTAGTCCTGAACTTATGTAGATATATCAAGGAAACAAAATTACAACTGGAAAAATGATAGTTTTGAAAAATAAATAGACAAATACATTATTATAGAGATTTCAAAACTAGTATGTAGGACATGGATAGATAATGGAAGACAGAAAATTTTTAAGAATATAGGTGAATGGAACAGCATTATCAATCAACTCTATGTAATTGACATTTATAGAAAATCCCATTCAACAAAAGCAGAGTGCACATTCTCTTTGAACATTCTAGACCATAAAACACATCTTAACTAACTGAAAAGATTAGAAATCATACACATAGGCCCACAGTCCACAGTGGTGTTAAACTGGAGATCAATGATGGAAAGAGTTTTAGAACATTACAAACTAGCAAAACTTAAAGTCATTTTTTATAAATCAGTGGATAAAAGAAGAACTCTCCGCTGAAATTTTAAAATACATTTAATTAAGTAAAATGACAGAGTAACTTATGGGACTCATGAGTCACAGTTAAAACAGTAATTGGTGGATATATAGTGCCAAACATATTTGCTTGCAAAGAAGACACTAAAACCATCACCCTAAGCTTCCATTTTTGAAGCCATAGTAACAAAACCAAACACAACACAACACAAAGAGAAGGGAGTAAATCATAAAAATGGAGCAGAAATCAATGAAGAGAAATATAGTCAAAGGCTAGCTCATTGTAAAGATCAATAACTGAGTCTCTCTTCAGCCTTACCATTAGAATAGAGAAATCATAATCATTAGTACTAATTTGATTTTTGTTTAAAAAGCTAAAGACTTAAAATAAACAGCTCAATTCCCATATATTCAATAACATGAAATAGAAATCTTTGATAAATCCAAGTACTGCACTAACTCATTAGGAAACTAACTTCCTACATAGTCCTATAACTATGAAAAGAATCAGTTTATTCCATTTGTTCAGTGTTTTTCTAGCCCTTTTCAAATTTATATTCTTCTTTCTGTATGTTTCTTCCAGGCAGTGAGGAACACCTTGCAGTTATACCCCTAAGAACTAGCAGCCACAAGCATAATATGCTCCTTTTTCCTTCTTTTGTCTATCATGAGTTTTCTCCTCCAAGTAATTTACTTTTTTTAATCAGTTTAACTGATAATAGCTCAATTTCAATTGTACAAAAACTAAACAAACATATTGTCTTATGATTCCACCTCCATTCTATGTTACAAATGCCAAAATATAACCTCTTAATATATTGAATATCATCATTAATACAAGCAAGTTCATAGTTCTAAAAATGATTGTGTGCACCATGTTCTGAATACTATAATTACAGTAGCAAAATTTACTTCAAAACTTACCTTTCTGTATGGGGCTATGTGGCTGAAAAACATCCTCTCACTTTAAATTAGTGAGGACTCCCACTAACATGCCTTTCAAATGTGGGTGGTTGTAAATATTCACAAAGTTTTGGTTCATTTAGGAAAATCTTTCTCCTTGATTTCTCTTTTTTTATTTTATATATTTTTTATTATTTTCTAAGTTTTTTTATTTACATTCCAAATGATTTCCCCTTTCCTGTTTCCTCCCTCCCTATTAAAAAATGGGGTACAGAGCTAAACAAAGAGTACTTACCTGAAAAATATCTAATGGCTGAGAAGCACCTAAAGAAATGTTCAACATCCTTAGTCATTAGGGAAATGCAAATCAAAACAACCCAGAGATTCCACTTCACACCAGTCAGAATGGCTAAGATCAAAAACACAGGAGACAGCAGTTGTTGGTGAGGATGTGGAGAAAGAGGAACACTCCTCCACTGCTGGTGGGATTGCAAGCTTGTGCAACCACTCTGGAAAGCATTCTGGTGGTTCCTCAGAAAACTGAGCATGACACTCCCAGAGGACCCTGCTATACCACTCCTGGGCATATACCCAGAGGCTTAACCTGCATGCAATAAGGATACATGCTCCACTATGGTCATAGCAGCCTTATTTATAATAGCCAGAAGCTGGAAAGAACCCAGATGTCCCTCAACAGAGGAATGGATTCAGAAGATGTGGTATATTTACACAATGGAATACTACTCTGCAATTAAAAAAATGAATTCACGAAATTCCTAGGCAAATGGTCAGAACTGGAAAATATCATCCTTAGTGAAGTAACCCAATCACAAAAGAACACACATGGTATGCAGTCACTGATAAGGGGATATTAACCCAGAATCTTGGAATACCCAAGACACAATTCACATATCAATAGATTTCTCCGTGATTTCTGAAGAGCAGCATTGTTATGTGCATCCTGATGTAATGTTGAATGTCTTGTCCTCTTCTGTCCACCTCTTTAGCATCCGCTAAGAAATAGCAGTTGTCCCTCAAATACTCCTATATGACTGATGAATTACTGTATTTCTCTGCTTTCAAGATTGTCTTTGTCTTTAGAGAATGTAATTATTGTCTTTTGATAGGACAACTGGTACTGATTCGACTCCAATATTTAGATCTGTCACACAAATATTCAATTAGCTAAACAAAAATTTTAAAAGAGCATATTATTAATATGAGATCATCAGAGACTTTCAGCATTTTTTTTCATTTAAATTTGGTAAATATTTGGCCTTTATTTCTTCATATAGGCTTTGCTCATTCTCCGGCATTCTCTAGTCACATTCTTTGATCCTTTATTCCAGCACTGACTGAACCCAGGGCTTTGGGATTGTTAGGCAACTTCTCTGCCACTGAGTTTCTTCCCTATTTCCCTGACTCTATTCTTATTGAGATTTGAAATTTGAAGTTTCTTTTATGTTTCTGTTTTTGTGTTCTTTCTACTGGTGTTATTTCACCATTGTTCCTTTGATCCATTGATTTTATTCTTTTTATTATTTTCTATATTTTTTAAATTACATTCCAAATGATTTCCCCTTTCCCATTTCCTCCCTCCACGAAAGTCCCATAAGTCCCCTTCCTTCCCTCTGTTCCCCATTCAACCCTCTCTCGCTTCTCTGTCCTGGTATTCCCCTACATCCAGTCTTTCCAGGACCAGGGGTCTCTCTTTCCATCTTCTTGGAAATCTATTGATATGTGAATTGCGTCTTGTGTATTCCAAGGTTCTGGGTTAATATCCCCTTATCAGTGACTGCATACCATGTGTGTTCTTTTGTGATTGGGTTACCTCACTAAGGATGATGTTTTCCAGTTCTGACCATTTGCCTAGGAATTTTGTGAGTTCATTGTTTTTAATTGCAGAGTAGTATTCCATTGTGTAAATATACCACATCTTCTGAATCCATTCCTCCGTTGAGGGACATCTGGGTTCTTTCCAGCTTCTGGCTATTATAAATAAGGCTGCTATGAACATAGTGGAGCATGTGTCCTTATTGCATACAGGGAAACCCTCTGGGTATATGCCCAGGAGTGGTATAGCTGGATCCTCTGGGAGTGTCTCGCCCAGTTTTCTGAGGAACCACCACCCTGCTTTCCAGAGTGGTTGTACCAGCTTGCAATCCCACCGCAGGTATAAATATCTTAAATATTTTGTGGTAACCATTTTAACTTATTTCTTTGGGCACCTTTGATTGACTTGCATTTATTTTTATTTTCTTGTTTTCTGCAAGTTCATTTTATTTGTCTAATTCAGCCATGTTTTTTACTTTCTTTGTATGGCATTTATTGCTGTTATAATTATGATTATTATTGACATTATAGCTTAGGTTCATTTTAGAAAGACAACTACCTCTCCCAATTTTTTTATTTTTAGCTACATTTATGTAAAAGAAGTATTTCACAATCCTTCTTGCTATAGGGTTTTAGTATTCTCAAAATATATTTATTGTATTGCTCAGGAGCTATTTCTCTGTTGACTTAGCATGTTGTGGCATATGCCTTTTCCCTACATATCCAAACTCTATTATTTGTTCTTCAGGATCCAAACTGGGTCAAAAGTCAATCAGCCTCTAGGTAGTTGCTTTAGATTGTCAAAAGGAAAGCCAAAACACTAGCACACAGTCTACCCCTTTATTCTCACCTCATGGGTCATGCATTTCCTGAAGAGTTTTCTCCCTGCTGCTTTACTAGGTATAACATATATGGCATGACCAACTTCATAAAAATGTTCACTCTTAAGAATGCATTCCTGGTTTCACAATAGCAGAGGCACTTCATCTCTTCATTAGTCACTGAAGTTCCTGCAAAGGTATTATGAAGTAGTATGATACACAGTTGTTGACCAAATTATTGGTTAGTATTAAAATAATTTATCTACCATAGCTAATTGGTCTAACTTTTTAAATATTTTTTAAAAGCATACCAAACCCTTGTAAATACCCTTCCCTGATCTCCTTAAGATTTATGACCTCTTTTTCATTAATAACAAGGCCCTGGGTTAAGTCCACAGTACTGAAACTAAAATCACAAGGGATCAAAATATTACTTTTTCATTAATATATGCACATGTATTTATCAATATAGTGTATATACTACATGTGTTTGTATAGACTTAGTTAATATAATGTTACTTTTCAGTGCTAAGCTGTGGCACCAGATGACAAATTGGTGTAGTTTTTTTCCTGAGGGAGACCATCTCTCCCACTCTCAGGTCCCCCAATTGTCTGCAATCCTTTGGGTAGGGTTGAAGCATAATGATACCATTTTATTAAGGTTTAAAACCCCATGCAGACAAACTGTAAATATGAGCAATTTCCTCAGGGAAGGAGATGAAAAAGAGGAAGAGAGAAAGCCATGTCTCTATGAGTTAAGCATAGAAGTTTGGCCAATGTCTTAGTTCACAGTAAATGAAAGGAAGCAAAGACATAAATGCAACATCAAGAATATTTGGCTTGAAATTATGTTCTTAAATTTTAGAAAATGAGCTTTATCTTGCAGGTGCTATCAGTTCTGAGATGGGTCTTCTTGATCAAATAATTTACTTCATTTGTCATAATGGATAGATAATATTTGCCTTACATGTATGATTACTATAGATTCCACCCCCTCTGTGTATTTGTATGTGTGAGTGTGTGTGTGAGTGTGTATGTGTGTGTTCCAGTTGAATATACCAAGGTATACATATGCAGAAGCCAGAGGAGAGCATGGAGAACATTGAGTGCCCTGATTTATCACTTGACACCTTATTCCTTTGAGAATGGATTTCTGTTTTTAATTAATTAACGTGTTTATTTATTTGTTTACATCCAAACTGCTGCCCCTCATCTTGGTGACCCATCATAGGGTTCCTCTCACATCCCCCCTCCCTTTCTCCTCAGAGCAGATGGATACCACCCTTGGGATTCCTCCCATCCTGGCACATCAAGTCTCTGCATGGTTAGGCCCACTGAGGCCAGACATGCAGCCTTCTGTTACATATGAGCTGGGGCTTTGGACCAGTCCGTGTTTGTTCTTTGTTTGGTGGGTCAGTCTCTGGGTGTTCCCAGGTGTCCAGGTTAGTTAACACTATTGGCCTTTCTGTGGGGTTGCCCTATCTTTAAGGGCCTTCAATTCTTTCCCTAACTCTTTCATAGGAGTCCCCGACCTCTGTCCAAAGTTTGTCTGTGAGTATCTGCATCTGTCTCAGTAAGCTCCTAAGTAGAGCCTCTCAGAATGTCACAATCCAAGGCTCCTATCTGTAAGCACAGCATCATTAATAATATAAGGGACTGGTGCCTGCACAAGGATGGGCCTCAAGGGCAGGTCACTGGCTGGCCATTCCTTCAGTCTATGCTCCATCTTTGTCCCTGCATTTCATTTCATTTAGACAGGACCCACTTTGTAGGAGATTTGGGGTCCCCATCCATCCACTGCGGGTCTTGGCAGACAGCTGGAGGTGAGGTATTCAAGTGCCTTATCCCCACTGTTGGGCATTTCACCTAAGGTCACCTGCACTAATTTCTGGGAGCCTACCTCATCCTGGTTCTGTGGGACTTCCTAGAGAATCATCCCAAACCCATCTTTGGCAGCTGCATATATTGATTCATTCTCATGGCCTTCTAGGACTCGCTCCTGTCTCTTTCCATGCCTGATCCAGACCCCCTACTCCCCTAGCCCTCCCCTCCCCAACCCAGGTCTCTCCCTCCCTCTGCCTCCCATGACTATTTGTTTCCCCTTCTAAGTGGAATTGAAACATCCTCACTTGGGTCTTCCTTATGTAGGGAGTATCATGGGTATTCTGAACATTTTGGTCAATATGCACTTATGAGTAAGAACATACCATGCATGTCCTTTTGGGTTTGGATTCCCTCACTCGGTATGGTGCATTTTTTAAAAAATTTTCTTTCTTTTTAAAAAATTCTTATTGCTTATTTTATTTATTTACATTTCAAGTGTTATCCCCCTTTCCAGTTTCACCTCCGAAAATCCCCTATCCTATTCCCACTCCTCCCTGATTCTATGAGGGTGCTCCTCCACCCACTCCTGCCTCACTGCCCTAACATTCCCCTACACTGGGGTATCAAGCCTTCGCAGGACCAAGGGCCTTCCCTCTCATTGATGCTATATGAGGCCGTCCTCTGCTACACATGCAGCTGAGCCTTGGGTCCCTCCATCTGTATTCTTTGGTTGGTGATTTATTCCCTAGGAGCTCTGGGGGTCTGGTTGTTTGATTGTTATTTTTCCTATGGGGTTGCAAACCCCTTCAGCTCCTTCAGTTACTCCCCTAACTCCTCCATTGTGGTTCCTGTACCCAGTCTGATGGTTGGCTGAAAGTATCTGCATCTGTATTGGTCAGGCTCTGGTAGAGCCTCTCAGAAGTCATCCATATCAGACTCCTGCCAGCAAGTTCCTCTTGGCATCAGCAATATTTTATTTAATTTTTTTTTTACACTCCAGATTTTATGCCCCTCCAGATCTACTTTCTGTCTGTTCCACATACCATATCTCCTCCCCGTGCATCCCTCTCTCCATGAGAGAGTTTTTCTCTTCCATTCGAGATTTCTTTATTGAAAATTTTCTCTATAATTCTGCACCTATTTTTTTTTCTTCTGTGTAAATGCACTCAAGGCTGTTTCCCATTTTTTCTTCTCTTAGATTCAGTGTATCTGGTTTTATGTTGAGGTCCTTGATTCACTTGAACTTGAGTTTTCTGCAAAGTGATAAATATGGTTCTATTTTTCTTTCCTCTACATGCAGAATGCCAGTTAGATGAACACCAATTATTGACAATGTTTTTTTTCTCATTGTACAGTTTTGACTTGTTTGTCAAAGATCAAATGTCCATAGTGTATTGGTGTAGCAGAATTTTCCCTCAATTAATTTAAATATTAATACAACAATAAGCCTGTGGTTAGACAGGGAAAAAAGAGGCAGAGCTAAGAGTTTCAGACATAGCGACAGGGATAGTAAGAGAGGAGGAGGAGGACGAGAAAAGATGGATGTGGAAGGCAATGAACATTATCCATGTGGTGTTACATAGCCATAGGTAGCTATGAATATCATAAAAGGATAGAATGATCGGGATAACTTGTCTAATCTAGGTGGGCAGCTTGTTTCATTAACAATCAGCTTTAAAATTATTATGTGGGCATCTTGTGAATTGAGAATTTATTGATATGTAATACTGACTAGTAATTAAAAGCTTTAAGAGTTTTGATTTACTGTGTTAAAGGGATTTGTGATTGCTAGCAGCAGAGGATGGATGGCTGGGAAGATACAAGAGTTCTGAATTAGTCTCTGTGAGACGAGACCAGGTTGGCCATGCCCACCAGTGCCTGGCCAGCCAGCCCTTTGGGCCCTGCCACCATAGCATGGATTTTTTTTTAATAATTTCCCACAAAATGTGGGTTTATTTCTGGGTCTTTGATTCTATTCCTTTGATCTATCTGTCTGTCTCTGGTCCAATACCATGGAGTTATTATCGCTATTGCTCTATTGTACAACTTGAGGTCATGGATGGTGATTCCCACAGAAATTCTTTTATTGTTGATAAGTGTTTTGACTACCCTGATTTGTTTTTTGTTTTTGTTTTTCTGTATGAAATTGAGAAATGTTTTTCTGTGTCTGCGAAGAATTGTCTTAGAATTTAATCAAGTTGACATTGAATCTGCAGTTAGGTTTTGGTAAGATGACCCTTTTTTCTATGTTAATCCTACCAATCCATGGGCATGGAAGATATTTCCATCTTCTGTGGTCTTCTTTGATTTCTTTCTTCATGGACTTGAAGTTTTTCTTACACAGATCTTTAACTTGTTTGGTTAGAGTTACACCAAGATACTTTACATTATTTCTGGCTATTGTAGATATTGTTGCTGCCCTAACTTTTTCTAGGTTTGTTTATCATTTCTATAAAGGAAAGGAACCGATTTTGTTGAGTCAATTTTATATCTAGCCACTTTGCTGAAATTGTCTTTCAGCTATAAATGTTCTCTGGTGAAATTTTGGAGACCCCTTATCATATATTCTGCAAATAGTGATATTATGATTTCTTCCTTTCCAATTTGTATCCCGTGATCTCCTTTTGTTGTCTAATCACTCTAGCTAGAATTTCAAGTACTTTATTGAACACAGAGTGAGAGAGAGGGCAGCCTTGTCTTGTCCCTGATTTTAGTAGGATTGCTTCTAGTTTCTCTCCATTTAATTTGATTCTTCCTGTTGGTTTGCTACATATTGCTTTTAATATGTTTAGGTATGTGGCAGGAATTCCTGATATCTCCAAGAGTTTTAAAATGAAGGGGTGTTGTATTTTTTCAAAGGCCTTGTCAACAACTACTGAAATGATCATGTGACTTTTTTTTCTTTGAGATGGTTTATATAGTAGATCAGGTTGACGGATTTTTATATGTTGATTTATTCTTGCATTCCTGAGATGAAGCCTTCTTGATCAAGTTGAATGATAGTTTTGATGTGTTCTTGGATTCTATTTGCAAGAATCTGATTGAGTACATTGAGTACTTTTGCATCAATATTTATAAGGGAAATTGGTCTAAACTGCTCTTTGTTTGTTGAGTCTTTGTGGGATTTACATATCAGTATAACTGTGGTTCCACAAAATGAATTAGTTAGTGTTCTTTCTGTTTCTGTGTTCTGGAATAGTTTGAGAAATACTGGTATTAGCTCTTCTTTGAAGGTCTCATAGAATTCTCCACTAAAATAATCTAGTCATGGGTTTGGTCTTTTGTTTGTTTTTTGGTGTGTGTGTGTGTGTGTGTGTGTGTGTGTGTGTGTGTGTGTGTGTGTGTGTGTGTGTGTGTGTGTGTGTTTAGGCAGGGTAGGAGGTTTATAATGACTGTTTCTATTTCGTTGGGGTTTATGGGACTGTTTATATAGTTTATCTGATCTTGATAAAAGTCTTGTATATGGAATTTGACTAGAAAATCAACCATTTTGTACAGACTTTTCAGTTTTGTTGGGCATAGGCTTTGGTAGTAAGATCTGAAGATTTTTTGAATTTCCTCAGTTTCTGTTATTATGTCTCCCCTTTCCTTTCTGATTTTGTGAATTTGGATACTGAATCTGTGCCCTTTAGTTAGTTCTGCTAAGGGTTTATCTCTCTTGTTGATCTCAGTTTTATTGATTCTGTGTGTTGTTGTCTTTGTTTCTAATTGGTTGATTTCAGCCCCTAATATGGCTATTTCCTGCCATCTACTCCTTTTTGATGTGTTGCTTCTTTTTGACCTAGATGTTTCTGCTGTGCTTTAAAATTCTAGTATAGGATCTTTCCAACTTCTTTATGAAGGTACTTAGTACTATGAATTTTCCTCTTAACACTGCTTTCTTTGAGTCCCATAAATTTGGGTATGCTTTGTCTTCACTTTTATTGAATTCTAGAAAGTCTTTTATCTTTCCTGACCAAGTTATCATTGAGTAGAGAGTTGTTCATTTCCCGTGAGTATTTGGGCTTTCTGTTGTTTTTGTTGCTCTTTAAGACAAATCTTTGTCCATAGTGATTTAGTAAAATGCATGGGATTATTTCAATCTTCTTATATGTTTTGAAGCTTTTTTGTATCTGATTATATGGTCAATTTTGGGAAAGGTTCCATGATGTGCTGAGAAGGTGTATTCTTTTGTTTTAGGGTGGAATGTTCTATAGATATCTATTAAATCCATTTGGTTCATAGCTTCTGTTAGTTTCACTGTGTCTCTGTTTAGTTTCTTTTTCTATAATCTGTCCGTTAATGAGAGTGGGTTTTTGAAGTCTCCCACTATTATTGTGTGAGTTTGGATGTGTGTTTCAAGATTTAGTAAAGTTTCTTTTATATAGGTGCCTTTGATTTTTGGCTCAGATGTTCAAAATTGAGGTTTTTTTTTCTTGGTGTAGTATCCCTTTCATGTGCATAAAGGGTCCTTCCCCATCTCTTTTGATAAGTTTTGGTTGAAATTTTATTTTATTAGATATTAGAATAGCTACTCTAGCTTGTTTCTTAAGACCATTTGCTTGGAATAATTTCTTTCAATCCTTTTACTCTAAGGTAATATCTGTCTTTGTCACTGAGGTAGGTTTCTTGTATGCAGCAAATACCGGATCCTGTTTACGTATCCAGTCTGTTAGCCTGTGTCTTTTTATTGGGGAATTGAGTCCATTGAGGTTGAGAGATATTAAAGACTAATTAGTTAGGTTCTGTTATTTTTGTTGTTGGAGGTGGCATTATGTTTGTATGATTCTCTTCTTTTGAGTTTGTTGTGCGATAATTAATTTCTTGTGTTTTCTTGGGTGTAGTTACCTTCCTTGTGTTGGAGATTTCCTTCTAGTATCTTCTATAGGGCTTGGTTAGTAGAAATATATTGTATGAATTTGGCTTTGTCTTGGAATACCTTGGTTTCTTCATGTTTGATGATTGAGAGTTTGGCTAGGTATAGTAGTCTAGGTTGGCATTTGTTGTCTCTTTGGGTAGGGGTGACATCTTTCCAGGGTCTTCTGGCTTTTAAAGTATCTTAATTCTGATAGGTCTTCCTTTATATGCTATTTGTCCTATTTCTCTTACAGCTTTTAATATTCTTTCTTTGTTCTGTGTATTTAGTGTTTTGCTAATTAAGTGATGAGAAGATTTTCTTCTGGTCCAATCTATTTGTTGTTCTGTAGACTTCTTGTACATTTATGGTCATCTCTTTCCTTAGGTTAGAGAAATTTGCCTCTATAACTTGCTGAAGATATTTTCTGGTTCTTTGAACTGGGAATCTTTACCCCTTCTGTTCCTATTATTCTTACATTTGATCTTTTCATTGTGTCCTGAATTTCTTGGATGATTTGGGTTAGGGGATTTTTATATTTTATATTTTCTTTGACTGTTCTGTCAATATCTTCTATGGCATATTCTAAGCATGAAATTCTCACTACTCTCTCTTGTATTTTGTTAGTAATGCTTGCATTTGTAACTCCTGGTTTCTTTCATAGGTTTTTCATATCCAGAGTTGCTGCCATTTGTGATTTCTTTATTGTTTCTCTTTCCATTTTTAGGTCTTGGACTACTTTGTTCAATTCTTTCACCTGTTTGCTTGTGTTTTCCTGTATTTTGTTAAGAGATTCATTTGTTTCTTCTTTAAGTACTTGTACCAGTTTGTCTGCTTTTCTTGTATTTCTTTAAGGGAATTATTTATATCCTCCTTAAATAACACTATCATCTTCATGAAATGGAATTTTAGATCAGATTCTTGCTTTATAGGTCTGTTAGAATATGCAGGGATTGTAGTGGGAGAACTGGGATTTGATGGTGCCAAATTACATTGGCTTCTGTTGCTTATGTTCTTGTGCTAGTCACTTACTTCGATATCTCTTGTTTTAATTGCCCTAAGTGTCTCTGACTGAAGCATGCCTCCTTGGAGGTAGTAGTCTGTGACATAGGTTAGAGCAAGAATCCTGGGAGTAGTCTCTGGTTAAGAGGGTGGGACTCCTGTGTCCCTGGTTTAAGCAGACCTCCAGTGTCTCTGGTTAGAGCAGACTCCCTGTGTTTCTGGTTAGAGAAAACCTCCTGAGAGTCAGGTAGACCTTGTATTCCAGGTGTAGAATCTGCCCCAATAATAGATTGAGGGGCAATCCAGAAGAACTATGGGGCTTAGGTGGTAGGATAGATCCCAATTCTGCTGGGCTCTGTGTGTGTGTGTGTGGGGGGATCTCCACTGTTATGGCTATTGGGGTGGAAGGCTCACCTCTGTTCCTGATTATGGCAGGAACAGACAAGCTGTGTGGTATGGGAGGGTGTCAGAAATGTGGATCTCTTAATGATCATGAAGCTTTTAGTTTTTTGTCACCTGGTTGCTTGGTTATTGAACCTCACAGAGCTGACTGGCTCTACCCAACACTGGATTGGCACATGCTTGAATGATATCCAGTTTTCATATGGATACTGAAGTACAATGAACTTTGGCTTTTATACTTGTTCAGAAAGTGCTCTTATCCACTGCACCATCTTCTGAGCCCTTGATTTTCTTTCTTTTAAAGATTTACTTCTTATTTTTGTATATAAGTATTTGCCTCCATAAGTCTACCCATACTGTGTGCATGTCTTTGCTCACAGGACCCAGAGGAGAATGTTGTGTTCTCTGGAATTGGACTCACCATGTGTTTGCTAAGAATTGAACCCAGACCCCTTAAAAGTCTTTGAGACCTCTGAGCCATCTTGCTAGACCCCACGTTTTATATGATTGGATGCATATGATCCCATGGACTAAATGATTACATGCTCTTTAGAAATTACTCTTGGAACCCCAAAAACATGTGGAAACTTTTTGGTTAAACTATTACTTTTGTGTGGTTTTAAATAACAGACTTTGGATACAATGAATATACATGAAAAGGTATAATACATATTAATCACAGAGGAGCAACCTGCACTGTCATATGTCCTTTAGATTTATGTAGAAAATCATAAAGGACCTATGTTGAACATTTTTTTGTCTCTTTCATTGAAAAAGTGAATTATTCAAATTATTCAATCATATCTTGTAAAATCTGACTGAAAAAGAAAGTCGAGATTTTATTAGGTATAATGCCTCCACTGTTAATGTTATAATTTAGTTTTATGTGAAGCTACCATTTCTACAGATTTTTTTTTATAATTCAGGTAAATTTCTAGACCCTTAAACTATGTGTCAATAAGTGAATGCTGTAATGCATCTTTAGCACTCAGACTCACTACCTCATAGTTTGCCACAGAAAAGTACAGTGGATAAAAACCTCAACATCAAGTCCTGTCGCATATTCAGTTGGCATTTTGACTATTCCCATGAGAATGAGAATTGTCCAGCAATGTTAGGGTTATGATGTTGTCGAGGTAAATAAGCACATTTATATTTGTTTAGTCCAGTAATACTAGTATATAATTTTCATTTTAGATTGCTGAATTTTTCTTGAGTGTTTACTGTAGATAAATGAAAGACACCATTCCTCAGAGGTCAGAACATCTCTTTGTCCATATAACCTCGCGTTCATATGAGCCCCAGATGCACAGCTCTCCTTGACATCTAATATGTTTTGTAAAATAATTGAAAGTACCTGGAAGAAACCCCTTCTAATGGTGCAGCTTCTCCATTGAAGTTATTGGAATGTGTGGCTTCGTGTGCCCTAGTCCTTTTGCTCTATGAACACTTTATCTTCTAATAGTTTTGAATTTCTTTTAAAGTCTATGCTCATAAAGTTAAAATGGAACACACTTGATTTACTAATCTTCTTTGGACAAGTATTTTGAAGTACAAAGTATAAGTATTTTGATTGAATTTATTATTTCTCCAGAGAAATTTTATCTTTACACCAAGTGCACTATTTATTTATATTTCCAGAGAACAAAAGAATCTTTACTCATGAAAAAAATGATAAAAGAGGGAAATGCAGTTGTTTGTAATTCCTGATACCCATTTCTAGTTCACAAATAATTCTGCAAAATAATAAGTTGTTTTTGTATTGCTATAAAATGAGAAATGTTGGATGATTATTAAATAACATCAGTCTACCCATCCCCAAAGGAAAGAGTACCACCTGGACAGCAGGTTCTATGTTGTTCTTCTTCCTATGATCATAAGTGCAAGATACCTATCAAGAGAAAAGATGGTGGGAGAATCTCTGCAAGTTCTCTGCTGAGAGCCTCTCTGTACCTACTCATATGGAGCCCATGAAATCCAAATGACAAGTAGACATAAACGTGGTAGATAGTGATGGCACTCTGAATGCTGTGAAATACCTCTATTGTTAAACTGGGCAAAACTATATAAGCAAAAGTAATCTTAGTAACGTCAAATATAGCAACTACATTTTTCACATATTTATTTATTTATTTATTTATTTATTTATTTATTCACTTTACATTCTAATAGCAGCCCGATACCCACTCCCAGTCCCAGTCCACTATGGTACCTTAAGTAACTGTAGGTCTACATACATCCTATCCCACTGAAACCTGACAAGGCAGTCCAGTTAGGAGGACAGTATAGACGGGCAGGCAACAGAGTCAAGGACAGCACCCACTCCAGTTATTGGGGATACACATGAAGATCAAATTGCACATCTGCTATATTTATATGTGTGGGGGAAAGGAGATTTAGCCCACATATGCTCTTTGGGTGCTGGTTCAGTCTCTGGGAACCCCCAAGGTCCAAGGTTAGTTGACTCTGTTAATTTTCTTGTGAAGTCCCTATTACCTCAGGTCCCTTAGTCTTCTCCCTTCCCCGCACCAACTTCTCCATAAAACTTCAGAGTTTCATCTGATGTTTGGCAGTGGGTCTCTAAATCTATTTCTGTCAGCTGCTAGGTGGAGCCTTTTAGAGGATAATTATGCTAGGCTACTGTCTGCAAGCATAACAGAGTATCATTAACAATATCAGAGACTGTTTCTTGCCCATGGGATGAATCTCAAGTTGGGGCAGTCATTGATTGCTGATTCCCTGAGTCCCTGCTTCATCTTTGCCCCTGCATTTCTTGTAATCAGGGTAAATTTTGGGTCAAAGATTTTGTAGGTGGGTTG
This sequence comes from Tokudaia tokunoshimensis, assembly GCA_036184795.1. Taxonomy (NCBI): domain Eukaryota; kingdom Metazoa; phylum Chordata; class Mammalia; order Rodentia; family Muridae; genus Tokudaia; species Tokudaia tokunoshimensis. The sequence goes on along the minus strand of BTHU01000011.1, from coordinate 98,182,984 downwards.
GTGTCCTTAGTCCTCCACTAGGAGTCCTGCCTGGCAACAGGAGATGTTCACTTCACACTCCATATCCCCCACTGATAGGAGCCTCAGCTAATGTCACCTATGGATTCCCTGGCGCCTCCTCCATCCAAGTAGCAACCAGGCTTTACATGTTTAAAATAGATTAAAAAAGTCACAACTAAGAACAAAAATGGGGAAGGAAATTTTCCAAAGTTTGACAGACCACAAAGTATAAAAATAAAAATATCTGCTAGGAAATGAAGGAAAGGAGAGTTGGCCATCACCTAAATGAACTTTATGCGTAACGGTGATTTAATCATGACATAATTGAAAAATGGTTTAAATTATTAACAGTGACTAATTATAACAAATGCAACATCTTATATATAAAAGCCCTATCCATTTTCCAAATGTTTTGTGTGAATATTCATTCTTTAGCATGGGATGAATCTAAAGGATGGAATTGAAAATGAAAAAAAAGCAAGAAGGTAATATTGACAGCCACCAGAGAGCAATCAAAGGAAAACCAAGAAGACTGACACAAATTTAAAAAATTAAAGGATAAATAGAATTATTGTCAAAAACAATAGCCAGTAAGGATGGCATGACCATATTCTGACTTTTCAAAAATTCCAATTAGATACTGCTTTCTGTTATTATTCTTCTGGCCATGATGTTTACCCAAGCAATTCTCATCATCCCACCACATATTAGAGAAACTGTTGATTCCACCAATGAAACTTCTGGACACCATTCACTGTAGTATTTAGTTCCAGCCCAGGTCAAGAAGTTGTTTCTGTTCTCAGGATGAGCTCTTTCACATGCAGTTTTCCAACTGCATTCTTGTTAGTTTCCCTAGAAATGCAAAATAAGCTTTTCCCTTATTCTTTCATGCCTAAGAAAACTTACTACTTTGGTTTACAGAGAAACAACATTGACCTACAAATTCCAGAAGTCTTGAAGAATGGTGAGTGTAGAACTTGAAATGGTGGGCTTGGTCTAGGTGTAAGATGAGGGTTATGACAGTGACTGTGGCAGTCTTTGCTGCTGCTGCTGCTGATAATGATGATGATGATGAAGATGAGGACGATGATGATCCTGTGGAGGCAGAGGTGACTGTTCCCCTTCTTTTAAAAGAATATTTCCAATATAACAAATTATATCTCCCTTATAGCTATTGCTATGTTATTCTATCATCTGCTCATATAATCCATGCTATATAAACTAATATTTTGCTGGACAGCTGTGGCACATGTCTTTAATTTCAGCACATGGTAGGCAGAGACAGGCAGATTTCTGAGTTCAAGGCCAGCAGCCAAGGCTACACAGAGAAACCCTGTCTCGAAAAACAAAATAATGATAATGATAATAATAATAAACTAATATTTCTTCATCATATCTATCACAACTCAAAATCCATAAGCAGAGAAATCCAGCAGTGATTTCTGTCACCTCTACATCCAATGTATGTACTCATGCCTTTGTGTTTTCAAAAACACTTTGTTTACTACACCAAAACTCTAAATGGTATTGTAAACATTCTGAATATTCATTACTTTGTGAAGAAAAATGAAAAAATACATTTGTAGCTTTCAAAATCTTTGGTTTATGGAGACAAATAGAGAGTATGAACTGGAGAAGTAATTAGCTACAGAAATTAGCTATAAATAATCATGCTTCATTTCAAAATAAAATCACATTGTAGAAAGCAAAGCAAAGAAGATTTGCTCAATAGTATTGCAGTCTTGATGATCAGACAAGATAAACATTGAAGGTTGCTCTGGGTGAATACCAACACATTTCCAACTGTGAATCACTAACTACAAAATCGACACCATCTTTTTATGGCTTTTGAGGTTTGCTCAGCAGGTGACGGGACTTGCTGCTAAGCAAATCATGATTCCTGTCCTGGGGCCTTCATGGTATGATATAAAAATCAACTCAAGGAAGTTGTTTTGTGACCTCCATATACATTGTAAAGTATACATGAATGTGCATGCACACACACACACCCCAGAATAAATATATAAATAAAAAAGAAGGTTATTGTAATTTATTAATTTTTAAATTTCAAAAACCCAACATCTAACATATCCTTCACCTCTTATAAATAGATTCTTTTGAAGACTGACGTTATAACTATCAATGGATTTTTAAATATGTGCTTGTCCCTTCACTCACATTATTCAGCTTTCCAATTGTCTGTCATTTGATTTAGATCTTACAGTATAGCCCACAGCAATCTTCACATTGTGGATAATACATTAATGTGAGATGACCTCCTGTTAAACAGACCCAGATAGAAGTCACGACCATGCTTATTTCGGCCCACATATTAGAGAAATGGTTGATTCCACTAATGAAACTGCTAGAGAACATTCACTGTGGTATTTAGTTCCAGCCCAGGCCAAGAAGTTGTTTTTGTTCTCAGAATGAGCTCTGTCACATGCAGTTTTCCAACTGCATTCCTGTTCGGTTCCCTAAATGCAAAATAAGCTTTTTTCTTATTCTTTCATGCTTCAGAAAACTTACTTTGATTTACAGAGAAAAACACATTGACCTACAAACTCTAGAAGTGCATGACGTTGTGCAAATGACTCAACCCTTAGAAGATCCAGTTCTTCCTTGGCTGGCAATGTGAGGAAAAATGTACTTAGTTTATAATACTTCTATGGAAATTTAATGAGATTAGTGAAGATCTTAACAAAATTCCAAAAATGGGAATGACTATGGCTAGGGTAGTCTTACCAATTCCTCTTGATGTAATTTGAAAGCATTTGGCTAGAACTCATTGCTCAGGAACATAGAACAGTGAAAAGCATTTTGTTTTTAAATGTGTTTCAGTCCAGAACAAGAAATGCTTGAATTAGCTCAGTTACTTTCTTTAGATTGTATTTTATACCATGGATTTTGCCATAATAAAAATGAGATATAATCATATTATCTATTGTATTAACAGCAAAATCCTTCATGACATAGTGGGCTGTTTACCAAATCACAAAGTACATCTATTTTTCGTCATAGCAGCATGAGATTTATTTTCTTGTTTGATGAAAAATGTTGACCCTATACACATTTTGGATTGAAGAAAATCTTTAATCATAAGTAAAATTCAGGAAAAGCACTTCATTCATTTTTGCCCAATTACCATGAATTAGACAAAATATAAGACCTAAGATTTGAGGAGTATAACATATACCAAATTGGATTATAACCTGAGTCCTCAAAGATAAATCTATTTACTTAATCAAACCAAAATCTTTTCAAACTTCATGCTATTACTCACAAACTGCTTTTATACTATCCACCTCACTTATTTTCCTTAAACATCAAATCTAAGTATATAAACATATACAACCTACTTATACGTAGAAAGTACAATTTTAAATGAACCTACGGTCAAAATATTAAAATAAATGTAGATGTCTAAGTCTTCTAAAAGAAAACCAAAAAGGGAAAGTTTTATAACTATTAAGTAGACAGAATATTCCTTAGGTCACAAAGTCATAACATAAAATAACAATTCTGCTGAGCTATATATCATCAAAATTAAACTGTTTTGTCCTCAAATTATGCCATGCAGAAAATGTTCTTTTATGCTAAGCTGCTAAAGGTTATTCTGGTGTCTTTCATATTCTTCTGAATAAATGCTACTTCCAAAAACCAGTGTTAACTGAGAGTTAATTGTTGTTTGATCTATAAAAAGGTTTGCTATGAACATGCACACACACACGCATACACACACACACACACACACACACACACACACACACACACACACACACCAAGATAAAGAGTGTTTGGTATTATGAGGACAACTTGCTTGAGTGAGTTTCTTCTTTCTGCCCTGTGGGTCACAGAGATTAAATTCAAGTCATTAGGCATGGCAGAAAAAACAAAATCATTACCTATAGAGCATTTTTCTCAGCATAATTAAGTTATATTAATCTGAAGCAAATATGAAAATCATAACTACCAATTACCAATTCTGTGTTTTGGATACTTTCATGGTCACATTATCACAGTTGTCACTAATATTCGTGATCTTTAATATAATCAAAGTATGCATAAAAATTATGTAAATTTTAATGAATTCCATTTTCTCTTATTCATTAAGAACTATAGTATTTAAAATTATCTGTATTGTTCCCATTACTATCTACATGAAAATAAGAGATAACTGTTGCATGGTTATTCTGGATTTAAGGGAGAAGGGAAAATTATATGACTCCAGAAGCAAAAGAAATTTATTTAAAAGATGCAGGTTCTAATATTCAAGGGGTTGCTGAAAACTACAACCCAAGAGAATCAAAGGTCCTTACTTAAGCAGTAATGGAACCTAGAAAGGAAAATCTCCAATTCTAGATGTGGAAATATCTACAATATATCCATGGAACTTAAGGATACAGCTTCCAGAAGTCATTGTTCCCATTGGGATGGAATATTCACTCATGAAGATGTCTTTGGCCCATTGATACTCCTGTAAGTAAGCCTTGGAATGCTTCTGTAAGCAACGCCACGAAGATAATTCGTTGGTGTAGCTTGATTTGGATCAAATAATTGCTTTCTGTATATATGAGGTGAATAGACATTTGTTCACATTATCTCTAAGAAAAGTCATATAGTAGATACAAAGAAACAAAATATTTACACCTGAAAAGGCTATCATTTATGATCTGTCATAAGTGGGATTAGACAAGAACGGGTCATTCTGTACCCTAGGCTGGACTACTATTTTTTTTTATTATTATTATTATATTTTCTATATTCTTTGTTTACATTCCAAATGATTTCCCCTTTCCCAGTTCCCCCCTCCCCGAAAGTCCCATAAGCCCTCTTCCCTCCCCTTGTTCCCCATTTGCCTAAGAATTTCATGAATTCATTGTTTTTAATTGCTGAGTACTATCCCATTGTGTAAATATACATGCAAATTGAAGATTTACATGGAAAATATCTCTGATAAATTGAAGAAATTTATATAGATAAAATGGTAGGAATTAAAATATTCCTAAGTTGATTTAAAGTAGAATTATAAACATTTTATGATCAAATTGAAGATTTGCATGGAAAATATTTCTGATAAAATTGAAAAAATATATGGAAAAACATTAAAATTGAAGATTATCATGGAAAATTATACAGATAAAATGGTAGGCATAAAATTATTTCTAAGTTGATTGAAAGTGAAATTATAAACATTTTCTGATAAAATTGAAGACTAACTTGGAAAAAAAATCTCTGATAAAATTGAAGAAATATATAAAAAACACATTAAGATTGAGTATTTCATGGGAAAATTATACGGATAAAATGGTAGGCATAAAAATATTCTTATGTTTTTTGAAAGTGGAATTATAAACACATTATGATAAAATTGACTATCTACAAGGAAATTATTCCTGAAATAATTCAAGAAATACATAGAGAAACATGTTAAAACTGACTATTACATGGAAAATTATACAGATAAAATGGATGGTATAAAAATGTTCCTAAGTTGATTGAAAGTAAAATTATAGACATTGTTTGATAAAACTGAAGATCCACATGGAAAATACTTCTGACAAAATTGAAGAAAAAACAGAGAAACGTTAAAATTGAAGATTATCATGGACAATTATACCGACAAAATGGTAGGTACAAAAGCATTCCTAAACTGATTGAAAGTGGAACTACAAACACTCCCACCACCCCCCGAAGAAACCAAAGATCTACATAAAAAACACCTCCGACAAATCGAAGAAATACACAGAAAAGATGTTAAAATTAAAGATTATCATGGAAAATAATACAGTCAAAATGATAGACACAAAAAGCATTACTGAATTGAAAGAGGAATCACAAACATTTTCTGATAAAAATCAAAGATCCACATGAAAAACATCTCTGTTAGACTATGTTTTTTGTTGGGGAATTGAGTCTATTGACATTATAAGATATTAAGGAATAGTGATTGTTGCTTCCTGTTATTTTTGATGTTCTTTTTATGTTTATGTGGTTACTTTCTTTTGGGTATGTTGGAAAAAATTACTTTCTTGATTTTTCTAGGGTGTAGTTTCCCTCCTCATGTTGGCATTTTCCATGTCTTCTCACGATGCTCTTAGAGGACATCAAGAAGGACATAAATAACTCCCTTAAAGAAATACAGGAGAACATGGGTCAAATGGTAAAGACCCTTAAAGAGGAAACACAAAAATCCCTGAAAGAAATACAGGGGAGCATGGGTGAACAGGTAGAGGTCCTTAAAGAGGAAACACAAAAATCCCTTAAAGAATTACAGGAGAACACAAACAAACAAGTGAAGGAACTGAACAAAACTATCCAGGATCTAAAATTGGAAGTAGAAACAATAAAGAAAGCACAAAGTGAGCATCTCTGAAGATAGAAAATCTTGGAAAGAATTCAGGAGTCATAGATGCAAGCATCAGCAATAGAATACAAGAGATAGAAGAAAGAATCTCAGGGGCTGAAGATACCATAGAAAACATTGACTCAACAGTTAAAGAAAATGCAAAATGCAAAAACTCCTGAGCCAAAACATCCAGGAAATCCAGGACACAATGAGAAGACCAAGCCTAAGGATTATAGGTATAGAAGAGAGTGAAGATTTACAACTTAAAGGGCCAGTAAATATCTTCAACAAAATTATAGAAGAAAACTTCCCTAACCTAAAGAAAGAGATGTCCATGAACATACAAGAAGTCTACAGAACTCCAAAGAGACTGGACCAGACCAGAAAGTCCTCCCGGCACATAATAATCAAAACACCAAATGCACTAAACAAAGAAAGAATATTAAAAGCAGTAAGAGAAAAAGGTCAAGTAACCTATAAAGTCAGGCCTATCCGAATTACACCAGACTTCTCACCTGAGACAATGAAAGCCAGAAGATCCTGGGTAGATCTCATACAGACCCTAAGAGAACACAAATGCTAGCCTAAACTACTATACCCTGCAAAACTCCCAATTACCATAGATGGAGAAACCAAGATATTCCATGATAAAACTAAATTTACACAATATCTTTCCACAAATCCAGCCCTACAATGGACTACAATTTTTTATGTAATGAATGCTAACTTTAAATTTCTGGTAATCTCCCAGCTATAGCCTCCCCAGTGTTGCATGATAAACATAGCTATGGGTATTATTCCATCTTTTCTGTAGTGAAATAAATCACTATTTTTTATAAAAATATGTAGTTCCTTTAAAACTATATTTGTTATAATTAGTATATACTATAATTGAATATTCAAAAAGGTAATGTAAAAATCATGGTTATTGTATTCAGCTCTTGAAGTTGTAGGGAAGTAGTTCACCTTTAACAAAACATGGTGTGTATATTTCACAGAGGGTCTTCATAGAGTTCTGATGAACAATGTTTCTCTAATCTTTGACACACCAGCAGTAAAATCATAACAGTGTGGAAAAATTGAGTTGAAGAAGAGCTCTCATCAGCAGATTTACATATAGTTAAGAGTAGATTAATTCAGCATTTGCTAGTGACATAGTGTGGGTATCATTACACTATTTTTATTCTTCATACAGATGGCTTTAAATCAACAATTTGATTTAAAATATGAGCCTCATATTTATGTTTGAGTGACAGGTTGTCATTTGTTCTTAGTACTATTCTCATATTCTGTTTTATTAAAAAATGTCAACTTATAGCACATACAGATGAATGCAATCTACCTCAAGCATTCATTAAAATATTCACCAAGGATTACAAAGCTAAATATAGCATCAGCTTAGAAAGAAAAAAGACAAGGACTGCAAAGACTCACTCATATAAAAAAAATCACAACAAAACAATTTTGTGTACAATGTCACTTCAAAACTTTTCTAAGAGAGAAATTTTACGTGAATTCAATACACCATATTTTAAGAATCATCTGCTTAGCAGTCATTGTGAAAGGAGGTGAACTAGATATCAGGACATGCCTTGTTGGTAAAGAAATAAGCCTGTCCGTCAGAAAATACTTCTGCTTTCAGATTCTTTTCACATGGTAAAAACTTCTGTTGTAAATACCAAATATAAGACAAAGGAGCTGTATGATTTCTAAGGAAGAATTTACAGTCCATCCTTCAATGGTATATTCAAATGAGCTCTTTAACTTTGCAGACTTACTCTCAAATGTATTCAAAATTAACAACTCTCCTAAGAAAAACCAGGAGTTAAGGGCTACCTCAAAACTCAGTTTATTGCATTTATTGAAAGACCCTTTTACACAGACATAATGGAATCTTTAAAAGGGGGATAAAAAGTGTAACCAGATTCCTGTATATTGATACTGGTTAACAGTAAGAAAGGAAGTCACACTTCTAAGAAGACACAAATATTCTTTCCCTCTTTCCTTCTTCCCAAAAGAACTACACATAGAAAGTCTGAAAGATAAAGGAAGAGTAGACTGGTTAGGAACATTTAACTCAAAGAATAACATGGTAATGAATCCTGAGAAGTCACTTTTAAATTGTATGTCTCTAACTTAGCACTAAAGATCTCATCTACTGTTATATACTGAAAGGGACAAGTCCAAAAAGAAGGAAATTAAAATAACAACAAACAAACAAGCAACAAATTAAAAAGCTGTGACCATTCCCTTCATGCTTTCCAAGTTCAATATAACAAGACAGAAAATATACAGGGAATAACCACTGTACTCAGTCAAGTCCTATAGAAAACTGATAATCAAACCTATGTTTTCTACCAAATCTCAGGGAATAACCTACACCCACTCCCACCCTTCTGTAAACTAATGAAGAATCACTACCCCTTCTCACATACTAAAGTGGCTAAAAGGAAGGTGAGGAGAGAGTATTTTCATTAGTAACGAGTCACCAAACTACACTGAAATATCAGGAGTGACATCCTGCAGAATTGAGGTATCCTCAGATATTCTAATGGTATCTGGGAAGGCACTGGGGAGCCAGTACATTCACCATTCCCTGCTTTGAAACCAAGTTCCTTGCTTTATCTCTATACTCAACTTTAAAAGAAGCTAAGACAGAGCCAAAAAGGGACTAGCAACCAGCAATGAATGGATTAATGTAGGTCTACGGGAGAGCTGATACTGACTCAAATCCAGAATCAATAAACCAAATTTAATTTAACTAGGAGAAAAATGGGGAGCTTGTACATACATATCCATCCACCTGTAACAAAAGGAGGTTCTTGCTTTTCCAGTGGATTGGTTTCATAGTCAACAAAAACAAGATTTGAATAAAACCGATAGTCTCATCAAACCCAATATTTTCAAGTTTAAATTTCAAAATTTACTCATGTTAGTATCCATTTAATTCTCAAACTGAATAAATGATGTGATTAATTCTACATCAGCATAAAAGAGAAGCTAGAGTTATTTGATGTTTTACATCAACCATTGTAAAAAAAGCTTCAAAGAGCAATCATGAATGCTTATTTACAAAAATAAAAATAGAAAATTTTAGCAAAAACCAAAAGCTATGCCAAAAGGCAATTGCAAATTTTAGAATTGAGAGCAGGAAGAACAAGAAAACTCAACTCACAGTAGAAGTTTGTTGATTCCATATTCCCTGTCTCATCAACCATTAGAAACTGATAGGAGATCATTGAGAATATAGAAGCATTCAAACACCTAATAGATCTTAGGGTCCAACTATCATTAAAGTTACCATCAGTCTAACAAATAAAAAGCAACCCATTTTACCATAGAATAAAATCCAAATCCTAAAATACATCTTGAAACAAATTTTAAAAAATTGGTTTCAATGACAAGAAAGTGAAAACAGCAATACCAGCAGGCCATCAGTGCCCACCAAAAATTAGAAAGTGATATAATTCTTCAGCTATCTACAAAATAAAGAGAAAATATGACACATTTAAAAATCTACATCAACTGAATGAAAATACAAAATACCACAAAGTGTCTACTATTTGTAAAACACTGTTTAAAATACTGATTAAAACATTTCTCACATTAAATGAATTTAATTAGAAAAAAATGAAAGGCTCCTCAATGTTCTGATCTCTTATCTCAAGAAACTAGAATACAAACTAAATCCAAGTACTAAACAAGAATAAAAAATAGCAACCATTAAGATCAAGTGAAAACTAACATATAAAATCAATTATAAAGACCATTTTTCTTTAAATAGGACAATAAAGTGGATAAAGTTCTGTCACGACAAAGAAACAATGTAAAGAGTGAATCTTTACTATCTGCCATTAAACAGAAGACCATACAAACATTGAAATTAATATAAATGAATTAATATTAACACTTTCCACATAAACTTGACACCTTCACCAAAATGGATCAAAGAACAACAACAACAACAACACACAAACACACACACACACACACACACACACTTACCTATCCAAAATCATAACCTACATGCATGATCATTCTGCCTCTCCATTCATTCTGTTGTCTTTGACTTACATACTGAGAGCCAGTGCTCTATGTACTATTTCTATGCTTTATGTATATGAGGCCCTACATTGCTTCTCCCATGCTCTTCTAGCTAATAAACTCAATTTTACAACCATTAGTTCCAGGAATTAGTCCTATGCTACTTCCAAATTAACTCATCCTACAATGCTGTGGAAAGCTAAAGTAGGCAAAGCCATGGACCTCATTAATGACTTTATTCTATAAGTAAGCTCATTTTTCTTCCTTCTGTAGTTCAGGAGCATCTTCATGGGGTGTCTACCCCTTCAGGTTGCTCTCAGGAGGTATGCTGGCCTCTTCTCTAAGGGATCTGTAGCAGTTCACACCATGCTGCACTTGACTATACAGAATTTGAAGCAAACACCTCCCTTAATAAACCACAGTACACATAGGTATACACACACACACACACACACACACACACACACAATGATAGAGAGAGAAGAGAGAGAGAGAGAGAGAGAGAGAGAGAGAGAGAGAGAGAGAGAGAGAGAGAGAGAACAGAGAGTATAAAGTAGAGAATTCTAATCTAATTGCATTCTTGCTTTAAATGATAAGAAGGTGAGGTACTTTGATTTTTCTTTAATGCAACACTGATGTATTACTAGTGATTTTTAATTTATTTTCAATATATTCAAAACTGCTGCAATAATGATTATTTTTATGTGGTTTTTAAAAAATTTTCTGACTATTCAAATTTTCTGTCATTTTGGGAAAATATTTAGACAATTTGTATTTTTAAAAATATAACTGTAGAATTGTTGATGAGGTTATTTGTAAATGCACATTCTTGTGGGGGAATTAATAAATTAACAGTTGATTTTATGGTAGTTATTACACTCTAAGAATTATGTACATAATCCTGGATTAGTCTCTCTTTTTTACATTTTATATATGTAAAATGAAAAAAACCTACCCAGCCATGTCCAGAGTGCACCAGCACTCACTGCTCACTTACCATGTTCAAGGACAAGCACCAGGAAATACTCAGAGGGTCCTCATGGCTGCTCTCCAGAATCATAATTTAAAGGTATTTCTCCATGGTAAAGTTATAATAGTTACATACCAAGGCAATGCTACGTGCTTTACATAGTCCCATGGAAAAAATGATTCAGTTGACCCTAATCCCTGATGTAAGGCACTTCAAGACACCCACATGAAATGCCCATGTAAACAGCAGTGCAGTGTACTCTCCAAATAACAGGACTTGTGCACAGCCTGACCCAGACTGAAGGAAAAATAAAGCCCATCATTGCCACAGCTAAAGGCATGTTGAAATTTTTACCAAGAAACTGCTTCTCTCATTATTGATAGAACAGTCTACATAACCTCTGTGAAATACAAAACCCTCATCAACTTTTCATACTGCAAAACTAGTGCCAGATATGCTCAGTTTCCTTGAGTCCAGGACAAAGTTCATAGTCACATCCTTAATCACAAACATGAGGCAGAATTGAAGCAAGCTGGAATTAAGGCAAGACTATGGATGGTCAATGCTTCCTCTCCTACTCAGAATGTATTTCCTTCAGCAAGGTTTCACCTCCAAAACCTCCCCAAACAGTACCACCAGCTGGGGTACAAATGTTCAAATGTTTGAGCTTGTAGGAGTTGTTTCTGAAACAAAATACCATGATTGTTCATTAAGAAAATTTCAAAAACTAACCAAAACTCTTTCAGCATTAACAATTTTATTTAATCAATCTAATTGATTAAATACAATATAATCATATAAAATCACAGGATACAATATAATCATGTAACAAAATCACAAACTGACAGACAAATAGACATGCCAGTACGTCAAAAATGAAATAGGAATAAAATATGATAGTACATATATGGTAGTATGTAACCTACAAAACATCAGTTTTGTAGATCAATCAAGCTTCATGTTGTATTTATAAAACTGGAAGTCTCTGCTAAGTACGGGTCACAATTTTCTCTGCATTAATATAGTTTGGACAGATTTTCTCAAAATCTTTTGAAACTATGTTCAAATTTTGTACAATATATAATATGTAGTTATATATACATGTATAAAATATAGTGATATAGAGATAGATACAAATACAGAGATAAAGTTATATATACATGTATATATATATATATATATAATTACACGTATAATTTTAATAGGCTGTAGGGGATGGAATGTTGGAAGTGGCTCTGATGCTAAGGTTCTGTTCTACAATTGGTTCTTAATCTATCAGTAAAGATGCCAGGGCCCAATTGCTGTGTGGAATAGGCAGGAATGCTGGGTCCCCATAGGCTAGCTAGGAGACACAGTGAAAGGAGAAGAGTTTTTCTGTCGTGCTTCAGAGGGAGAAAAGCCATGTGAATCCTCAGGCAGAGCAAAGACTTCCCCAGGCAAGATGTTGGGGTGTTGAACTACGAATGAACACAGCTAGGGAACTGAAGTTGAGGGCAGATTTAGGATACTGAACTGGGAGTACTGAGTACTGAGGAGAGAATGCTAGCCACAGTAGATTGGAGGTACCCAGCAGTTGAGTCAAGAAGGTAGATTGAAATTGGATAAGTGTGTGTGTGTGTGTGTGTGTGTGTGTGTGTGTGTGTGTGTGTGTGTGTTTCCTCAGTGGATCCAGTATTCTCAGGACAGGGGCTGGTAGTAAGGCCCATTCACAGAGCTTAAAGTGGGGAAGCAAAAGCTTCTTGCTACATATGACATGAAATGTTGAAGGTTATTCTCCACTATTAATTTAGGAATTTTTGCATGGATTACACATGTAAAATGTTATAGTTTAATATGGGAGAGATCTAGGTTCTCAGCGGAGCAGAGTGAGTCATGTGTCTCCAGTGCAGGAAACTTGAAAAAAAGGAACACAAGGAGAGCCTCAGCTCAGTGACTCTAGGAGCTTCTACTGTGCAAAGAAACAGATAGTATGCCATAAGGCAGAGTCTGGTGCTTGTTTCTTACAGCAATCATCAAGGTATAGATTTTTAAATTCTAATTTAATAGTTTTTAAGGATAGATGGGAAAACAGATTTTGCCTGAGCCATGTGGGGATTTCTTTCTGTGATTCAGAACTGATACAAAGAGCTTGATATGAGAGACAGAGTCAGATGGTAGACATAGCATGAATCCTACAAGCAAATAATCAAAGGATAGGGATAAATAAAATTTGATTTAATTGTTTTAAAGGTAGAAGGGGATATAATAGCAATTGGTGAAATATCTTAAGTATACAGAGATATCAAGCTACACAGAAGGGAGAAGTTAGGGAGACTGAATGAAACAATTATATAGAGAAGATTTGAAGAAGTCTTGCAAGGAAAATTTCTCAGGATTTTTGAACATGTTCTTCTCATGGGATTTCTTGGATTTCTTTGCCTGGTATGACATAGATAGAGCCTGGAAATAGGCTTATCAAGTAAGTAGAAAGAAATATTAAATAATATTAATAATTTCATGAAGTTTGAGGCAAGAGACAGCAGAAGCACTATCTCATCAGGTAGTATTTGTTTACATTGCTTTATTTGCTTTGAATTGTTTTATTTATCAAAAGGAACTTATACTGTTTCCAAGAAAGAAACGGATACACATACCTCTAAATGGAGCAATAAACAATCTGAATATATTTCCAAGGAATAATGATTAGTGTGTGTGTGTGTGTGGGGGGGGAATTATAAGTAAAAACCAAAACAAGCAAAGTAAAACCAGGGAAGAAATTGAACAAATATGTACAGGGTAGGATTCCATAGCATTATTAAGACAACCATGCTCTAGGTACAGAGAACACATCAATTATTATTAGTTATTAAATGACACTTTGGGATTAGAAATGGGCAGAGATTATTCTAAAAGCATGACATGATGAATAAATTTGTTGCTGGAAATATTCTATAAATGCTGCCTTCTTATGTATAGTGTTATAGCATAGTTTAGAAGTTACCATTGGGAAATGGATACATCCTTTACTAGGATACTTTGTATTTTATGCTTTTGGTATTTTACAGCAACATTGGAGTTATAATTATCTCAAAAGATATTCATTTTTTAAAACAAATTAAAATCCAAGCATAGTTCAGTAAAGAGATTACTGAGCAATCATGAGGCTCTTAGTTTAATACTTGTGAGCCATGCTTTTAAAAGAAAAGGAAGCCAGATGTGATAGCAAGCTCTTCAGTACTTTATAGAAATAGAAACAGGGGGATCCCCAAAACTTAATAGGTAGCCAACCAAGCCTAACAGGAAACTCTATAACCCTAGTGAAAGACCTGCTCTCAAAAACCATCATTCAAGGAACAGCACCCAAGGGTGATATCTGGCCTCAACATGTATTTCACATGTGTACACACACATATCCACAAGCACATACATTATTATATCGAACACCTCCAAATCCAAACACAACAATAAGTATCCTTTCATGTAATAAATTAGAAAATAGTTATGATGGCTATCCTTAAGTACAACATGATTGTACTGAAAGAAACTCTAAGATCTGCAAAGGACATGTCTAATTCTGTCTATGAGGGCATTCTCAGAGATGATTGACATGTGGAACAATTACTAAGGAGGAAGATCTTCTCTGATTGTGGGTTACACCATTCAGTTGTTTTTGTTTGTTTTGTGTGTGTGTGTGTGTGTGTGTGTGTGTGTGTGTGTGTGTGTGTAAAATAACAAAGGAAAAGAGGTCATGAATTTGAGAAGAAAGTGAGGAATTTGAAAGGATAATTGAGCATGGGAGAGATAGGCGAGAGAAAAGGAAAGGGAAAATGGTATTATTGTATTATATCAAAAATAAAAATATGATTTAAAAGAATGGATTTAGCATTGAATGTCATATCCAAACTATGATTTGTGAATGTCTTGGGAACATGGACTCAATATCATATCCACAAATCACAGGCTAATATGTGGTGCATAGCAAAAGTTTCTTTACATTTTGTTGCTGGTTTCACTGAAAGCAAAATCATTATATATATAGATGCAGCAGAAATATTTAAGTAAGTCAAGACATAAACAGTAAGTGAGAATGTATACAGTTCTTTGGTAAAAGCTGCATTCCAAAGGCACGAAAGAAGAGACAAAACTACAGGACAGGTAAGATAGGTCAGTTAGTTAAGAGATTCAACTATGAGAATCAGAGTTCAAGTCAAGCATCTACAGAAAACAACAAATATCATGGTACACACTTGTAAGCCCAGTGCCTGAGAGGGAGACTGAGGATGGCTTCTGGGTTTGCTGGCTAGCTAGTCTAGTCTAATCTGGAGAGTCGAGGAACCTAGTGTACAAATGACATATTCTGTCTCAAAATTAGCTTGCATGATTCCTGTGGCCTTGCACCCATAATTTTCCTGTGGTTACGTACACACACCATATACACACACAAACACAAACACACACACACACACACACACACACACACACACACACACCATGTGTATGTATTACCTGTGCACACACATGAAGATATACACATACCTCATTCCCCCCAACACACACAAAGTCAAAGGTGCATTTTATATCCTGTTCCTTTTGTGGTTTTTAAGATGGAAGATACTTACCTGGACATTTTTGATAGTTAAAAGAAACAAGAGAGACTGAAGAGTGAGGGAAGGGCTTGCTGCTTTTAAGGCAGTAAGATTGATGCAGATGCTTATAGAGGGACCCAAGACATTTGGTCTGGTGTTCTCTATTTTCTTTTAAGAAATAGGTGGATTGTGCCCTTCTGAGAGAAGATGAAAATACATCTCAAGTCTGAAGAAGTGCAAACAATTGTACATTCCATCACGTATTCATGTATCAAACTATCATAGTGTCACATAAAATGTTGTAGGTTTTATTCTTTAATTAAAAGTAATATTCTGAAGTAGATGGAAAATGAAAATAGAAATGGGGGTATGCTCCTGTACCATTCCTCTTAGACACTGATTAATTGATAGGTGGGCAGAGCCTTTGCTTGAGGGAATGCTCCTACTCTCTTCTATGGGGTTTTTGCAAGATTAAATGATGTACCTCTTTTCAAAGCCAGGATTTCAGCTAATGTTAACAGAAGGTCTGTTTGGAATGCATTTAAATGCCTCAACTTATTGCACAAATCACATTTAATCAGAACAGTGGACTTTTTAACTTATAAACATTTTGAGGCATATTCAACTATTCTGATGCTTTTCAAGGACAAAATAAATGGATAGGGAAGGAATGGATTTGCTCACTTACCTTTGCTCATGAACTCTGTTCAATACAGAATATCTTATGAGATGAGTCATTCGAGATTGTGACCTATTTTTAGACAGACGCTTTTGTAAATTTCATACACTATGGTAGAAGAATATTTTAAGCCCTAATTGAACTAAGCCATCTCATTACCTGGCTGCATTGACCAATGAGTGTTGCCATGACAATGAAGCAATCAAGTCAGCAGGTCTTACTGTGAGAATTTTCTATTCCAGACACTTTATCAAGTTCTATCTTGCCCATCCCAAACACTTAGTAATCAACCATGGAATAAAGAAAACAATTTGGTGACACAGAAAACAGGCTCCATAAAAAGAAAAGAGGGGCTGAGGGTATTAAGATAAATAATCTCATGCCAAAGTATGTTGACATGTAATTACTAAGAAAAGGATTTTAACTGTGAAAACAAATTTAGAATTTTCAATGACAAAACTAAGACCATTAAATTCATATATTAATTTTATTATGTTAAAACCTAATATGTTTTTAAATGGAAACTAGAACTCAGTCAAACATGTGACAAGCAGCCCTGTACAATTGATCTCTATGATAATTACAGCTTGTTCAAATGAAAGGTTTTGTGCCCAAATATAACTCAGAGATTAAAGAAGGCTGTGTGCTGACAGAAAACATGCTGAAAAATCAAAAGTCAAGAGTTCAAGGTTGTTCTAATATTTATCTCAAAATGCAAATATAATTTTATGGATCAATGCTAAGACAATAAAATAACTTTAATTTTCAGTTCTTCTGTGTGTTTGTTATTACTGCTGTTTTCTTGGCTAAAGTGAAATATAGATTTTTTCAAATTCTAAGGAATTACAAAATTATAATTAAAAATACAGAAAAGGGGAAAGCCCCAAACGTTACAAAACAGAAGACCTGTAGGCCCCTATTTCTACCTTCTTTTCTCCTCAAACTGAAAGAAAATTGTATATAATAAAATGTATATGACAGGACCAAAGAAAGAGAACAAATCTCTTCATAAAAACAGAATTCAATTAACTAAGCTAACACATATCTTCTAAAATTCTCATTAAAATTTACATGGAGACACATTAAAACATAATACAAAAATAAAAAGCCACACTATAGACTGGATGTCAGACTAATACATAGAATCTAGAGTTAATTTATCCCAGCTAAATTTCTGTCCAAATTCAGGGTCTCAGGTACTCTACGAGAATGTTCTACCACAGAGCTACATCCTTAGTCTTTGTATTTTCAACCAGTCTTCTATGTGACTCAGGCTGCTCTTAAGATGTGTCGGGATGGGTATTCCCTGAGCTAGCATGACTAGCTGCTAACAGGACTTTATATGTTACAAGGATAGGTGATTTATGTTTTATTTTATAAATATATACCTAGAAGCTAGGTAGCTCTTGATACTTATTAGTTATTCAATAAATATATTAGTCACTGTTACTTGAAAACATATTTGGAAAAAGTTAAAAGGTTCCTTTTTAGAATAGCATAGCAAGTGTCTTCCCATTTAGAACATGATGTCATAGACAGTTTCCTAGTAGCTAAAAATGAACAGCTCCTCATTTTAGTGGATTTGAGGTACCTCTAATTAGAAGTCAGAACAAGAATAGTCCTATTTACGCCTTTTAACAATTGTCATAGAGCAGAAAGACTAGCACGTCTTATCACCTACCAGATAGAAGCAGTGGACAAGATAAAATCTAAGAGCCGTCCATGTTTACTTATTTCAATTTTCATATTTTAACTAATTGCTCTAGTTTGGATGTTAATTGACCCACATGAAAAAAAAAAACTTTTTCCAAAAAGTAAACTGGAAAGAAGCCAATTTACTAGATTTTTATAGGATATGGAATAAAATATTCTCAATTTTTCTTCTTGCCTCCACTCTGTCAAACACCAAAAGTTACATGTTGCTTATGAGCTTTATCCTTTCCTCTGAACTCAGCCATTTATTAGGCTAAATAGCTTTTACAAAAACATTTCACAGCAAATAAAAAATTTAAATGGTTCTAGAATCAGTTTTATGAGACATAAAATTCAGGACTAAGTGCTCTTTCAGACTCATGCTGCCTTAGTCAATCTTGCTGATTTGGGAAAGTAGACTCCCATCTGACTTCAGGATTTATAGTAACAACTTTGTGGTAAGAGACCACAAATAGTTAATTAGTTGACTTGTTGAAAGTATACCGTATGCATAATTAAGTGTGCCAATTTTATACTGTAAGGCTGACTTACAGATATACAAGGTAAGACATTTACACTTTTGAAATTGAAGAAGAGGTTCTTAAGAAATAGCTTATTGATTAGAAAGATACAAAAATAAAAGTAAAGAAAAATTAAAATTACTTTTATTAAAATTTAAAAAGAAGTCCTGACATGATGCTGTGAGACAAGGCGCCTTAAAAATGCTGCCTAAGTCCATTTTCTGTGCTATTTACTACTGAGCATGTGGCCTTCTCTTAAGATTAGTTTGTTTGCCACAGTGAGGCTCCCTTGGAGAAACCAAAATTTTCATTTGTAAATCGTTATCAATTGGAGACAAGTTCTGGAATAGGGATAGGGACATGAATCTGCATCTCGTTCAGCTTTAGAGGTCATTCATGCAGATCCCTTCAGGCCCTGTGCATGCTGTCTCAGGCATTATGAGTCCATATGTGCATCAATCCTGTTATAGCAGGCCTTGCTTCCTTGGGTCCTCTTTCCCCTCTGGTTCTGATATACTTTCTACCCTCCTGAGGGAGGCTCTCAGTTAAGGTTGATTGTTTCAAAGTCTGGGATTCCTAAGTGTGTCTCTGCATCTATATCTCTCTCTTGTGCCTTTTCTTTTGTTTTTTCTGTTCGCTGATATTGTCTTATTTAAATGTATTAGTTGTTTGTTTTGTCTATTTAATTTTATTATTATCCCTTAGAAACATTTTTTTTTTCAAATGAGAGATAGAAAGAGGATGGCTTCTGATGCAAGGAGAGCTGGGAAGGAACTACAAGAAGTAGAGGAAGGGGAAATCATAATCAGGATATATTATATCAAGATAAAAAATTAATGAAAATAATAGGAAGCAACAATCATTTCTTCTTAATATCTCTTAATATCAATGGACTCAATACTCTGATAAAGAGATTTAGACTAACAGACTGGATACATAAGCAAGACCCAACATTTTGCTGCATAAAGAAAACTCACCCCAGGCACAAAGACAGACACTACCTCAGAGTAAAAGGCTGGAAAACAAATTTCCAAGCAAATCGTCCAAAAAAAACAAGCTGGTGTGCCCATTCTAATATTGAATAACATCGACTTTCAACCTAAAGTAATCAAAAAAAGATAAGGAAGGAAACTTCATACTCATTAAAGGAAAAATGTATCAAGATGAACTCTCAATTCTGAACAAATATGCTCCAAATACAAGGGAACCCACATTCATAAATGAAACTTAACTAAAGTTCAAAGCACACATTGCACCCCACACAGTTATAGTGGGAGACTTCAACACCCCACTCTCAACCATGGACAGATCTGGGAAACAGTGAAACAGTGAAACTAACAGAAGTAATGGACCAAATGGATTTAACAGAGACCTATAGAACATTTTTATCCTAGAACAAAAGAATATATGTTTTTTCAGCACCTCATAACACCTTCTCCAAAATTGATCATACACTAGCAGCTTAACAGCACACCTGAAAGCTCTAGAACAAAAAGAAGCAAATACATCCAAGAGGAGTAGACAGCAGGAAATAATCAAACTCAGGACTGAAATAAACCAAGTAGAAACAAAAAGAACTATCCAAAGAATCAACCAAACCAGGAGCTGGTTCTTTGAAAAAAAACAACAAGATAGATAAACCATTAGCCAAACTAATTAGAGGGCACAGAGACAGTATCCAAATCAGCAAAATCAAAAATGAAAAGGGGGACATGACAACAGATACTGAGGAAATCCAAAAAAATCATCAGATACTACTACAAAATCCCATACTCTACAAAAGTGGAAAATATAGATGAAATGGATGATTTTCTAGACAGATATCAGGTACCTATCTAAACAATCTCATAACTCCTAAAGAAATAGAAGCAATCATTAATAGTCTCCCAACCAAAAAAAGTCCAGGACGGAATGGGTTCAATGCAGAGTTCTATCAGACCTTCAAAGAAGACCTAATACCAGTACTCTTCAAACTATTCCACAAACTAGAAACAGATTGAACACTACCCAATTCATTCTATGAAGCCACAGTTACTCTAATACTTAAACCACACAAAGACCCAATAATGAAAGAGAACTTTAGACCAATTTCCCTTATGAACATCAATGCAAAAATACTCAAAAAAATGCTTGCCATCTGAATCCAAGAACACATCAAAATGATCATCCACCATGATCAAGTAGACTTCATCCCAGATATATGGAAATCCACCAATGTAATCGACTATATAAACAATCTCAAAGATAAAAACCACATGATCATTTCATTAGATGTTGAGAAAACATTTGACAAATCCAACACCTATTTATGATAAAAATCTTGGAATGATCAGGAATTCATGGCCCATATATAAACATAATAAAAGCAATATACATCAAAACAGAAGCCAACATCAAACTAAATGGAGAGAAACTTAAAACAATTCCACTGAGATCAGGGACTAGACAAGGTTGTCGACTCTCTCCATACCTGTTCAATTTAGTACTTGAAATCCTAGCCAGAGCAATTAGACAACAAAAGGAGGTCAAAGGGATTAAAATTAGAAAGGAAGAAGTCAAAGTATCACTATTTGCAGATGATATGATAGTATACTTCAATGACACCAAAAAATCCACCAAAGAACTCCTAAACATGATAAACAGCAAAGTGGCCGAATATAAAATTAACTTAAACAAATCAGTAGTCTTCCTATACTCAAAGGATAAACAGGCTGAGAAAGAAATTAGGGAAATGATATCACAATAGTCACAAACAATATAAAATGCCTTCGTGGGACTCTAACCAATCAAGTGAGATATCTGTATGACAAGAACTTCAAGTCTTTGAAGAGAGAAATTGAAGAAAGTCTCAGAAGATGGAAAGATCTCCCATGTTCATGAATTGGCAGGGTTAATATAGTAAAAGTAGACATCTTGCCTAAAGTAATCTATAGATTCATTGCAATTCCCATCAAAATTTCAACTCAATTATACATAGAATTAGAAAGAGCAATTTCAAAATTTATCTGGAATAACAAATAACCCAGGATAGCAAAAACTATTCTCAACAATAAAAGAACCTCTTGTGAAATTGCCATCCCTGACCTCAAGCTATACTACAGAGCAATAGTGATAAAAACTGCATGGTACTGGTACAGTACCAGTATAGGTAGGTCAATGGAAAAGAATTGAAGACCCAGAATTGAACCCTCACACTTATGGTCACTTGATCTTTGACAAAGGAGCTAAAACCATCCAGTGGAAAAAAGACAGCATTTTCAACAAATAGTTCTGGGTCAACTGGTAGTCAACATGTATAAGGATGCAAATTTATCCATTCTTAATCTCCCTGTACAAAGATCAAGTCCACATGGATCAAGGACCTCATCATAAAACCGGATACACTGAATCTAATAGAAGAGAAAGTGGGGAAGAACCTGAAGCACATGGGTACAGGAAAAGAAATTTCCTGAATAGAACCCCAATAGCTTATGCTCTAAGATCAAGAATTGACAAAAGTGACCTCATAACACTACAAAACTTCTGTAATGCAAAGGACACTCTCAATAGGACAAAACAGCTACCAACAGATTGGGAAAAGATCTTTACCAATCCTACATCTGATAGAGGATTAATATCCAACATTTACAAGAACTCAAGAAGTTAGACTCCAAAGAACCAAATAACCTTATGAAAAAATGGGCAACAGAGTTAAAACAAGAATTCTCACATGAGGAATAGAAGATGGCTGAGAAACAACTAAACTAAAGAAAGCAACATCCTTAATCTCAGGGAAATGCTAATCAAAACAACCCTTAGATTCTACCTCATACCAGTCAGAATGGCCAAGATCAAAAACTCACAGGACAGCAAATGCTGGAGAGGATGTGGAGAAAGAGGAATACTATTCCATTGCTGGTGGGATTGTAATCTGGTAAAACCACTCTGGAAATCAGTTTGGAGGTTCCTCAGAATATTAGACATAGCACTACGTGAGGACCCAGCTATACCATTCCTGGGCATATACCCAGAAGCTTCCCCTGTATGCAATAAGGACACATGCTCCACTATGTTCATGACAGCCTTATTTATAATAGCCAGAAGCTGGAAAGAACCCAGATGTCCCTCAACAGAGGAATGGATACAGAAAATGAGGTACATTTACACAATGGAGCACTACTCAGCTATTAAAAATAATGAATTCATAAAATTCTTAGGCAAATGGATGGAGCTAGAAAATATCAACCTGAGTAAGGTAACCCAATCACAAAAGAACACTTAGAGTGTGTACTCACTGATAAGTGTATATTAGCCCAAAGGCCCAGAATACCCAAGATACAACTCACAGACCACAAGAAGCTTAAGAAGAAGGAAGACCAATGTGTGGATACTTCGATCTTCATTGTAAAGTACAGCAAAATACCAATGTCTCACAGCCAACCTATAGAATGAGCATAGGGTCCCCAATAGAACAGCTAGAAAAAGGACCCAAGAAGCTGAAGAGGTCTGTAGCCCTGCAGGAGGATCAATAATGTGTACCCACAAGTACCTCCAGAGCTCCCAGGGACTAAACCACCAACCTAAGAGTGCACATGGAGAGACCCATGACTCCACCTACATATGTAGCAGAAAATGAAGATTTCAGACATCAATGAGAGGTGAAGCCATTGGTCCTGTGAAGATTTGATACCCCAGAATAGGGGAATGCAAGTCAGGAAATTTAGGGGGGGTGTGTGTGCAGGTGGAGGGGATGGGTTAGGGGGTTTCACAGGGGTAACACCGAAAGGGAATACCATTTGAAATGTAAATAAAAAATATCTGACAAAAAGACTGAAAGGCTAAACAATGGAAAAGGAAAGGAAGAGAGAGAGAAAGAGAGAGGGAAGGATGGAGGAAGGAAGGATGGAGGAAGGAAGGAAGGAGGAAGGAAGGAAGGAAGGAAGGACGGAAGATGATATATGATAGGTGGACAGGTAGATACATAGATACATAAGCAAATAGAATTTGTGGAGCTCTATTTTTGACTTATAGGTGGAAAAAAAACCTTGAAAATCCCAAATTTGCAATTTTCCTACACACACTTTCCCCCAATTCTTTGTATTAGCAAAGTTTCTCATACACTAGAGTGCTGCCTTTTGCAAAGCAGTTTTTTCAAAGCTGTCTCTCTGAAGATTTGTCTCCAGTGAAAGAGACACAGTTGGCATCATAAAATGCTGTCCATGTAGTTTTAAGCTTGATCGATTTCCTTGAGACATGAGCTCACATTAGAAAAGCGTCTCTCCAGATTCTAAGGCATGTGATTTCTCTCTTAGGATCCTTGAGGGATGTGAACCAGAAGACCCAACCTGGCAACTGAAGTTTCCATTAGCAATACATCACAAGTTTTCTTGAAACACTGTAGCATCTGGCTGCTAGAACATTTGCCTACCAAAGTAAGAGAAAGGTGCACAGATTATCCGCTCACAGGGACATCCTTTGTCAGTGATCCATCCTCTCTGAGACGAGGAAGCAAGTCATAAGAAACTTTCCAGAGCAATTTCTTACATTAGCCATAGGAGACTGTGGCCTTGGGACTGGTGCAACTGGCTAAACTTGATGTGGTCTGAGAATTTTTACACTTCCAACAAATGGTACAATGAGTGAAACTGATATTTTTTCCTATAGCATGTACTATTAACCAGATATAATATAAAACAATGAGCCATGAGGTCATATGCATGATCTTTAGGATAAAATAAAATTTCCATTTTATAGATGGAAAAAAGCCTGCTCACAGATTCATAGCCACCACACAACAGGATGAATAGTTTCCATGTGTTTTCCATTTTTAAGGCCACATCATCCTCTCTAACTGTGAGATCAAGTTCCAATTCCCAGTAAGAAGAGAATTACAGGAGGAAGTGTTTGTTGAAAAGTTTAGCAGGACTCATGGTCAGAAAAGACACACCTTTTTCACTCGCCTACACCAGTAGGTAACCAGGCTGGCAAAAGAATGAAATGCTTTTTTTTTTTTTATTTTATTTTATTTTTTTAATTTACATTCCAAATCACTTCCCCTTTCCCGTTTCCTCCCTCCCCGAAAGTCCCATAAGCCCCCTTCCCTCCCTCTTTTCTCCGTTCAACCCCCTCTCATTACTCTGTCCTGGCGTTCCCCTACATCCAGTCTTTCCAGGACCAGGGGTCTCTCCTTCCATCTTTTTAGAAATCTATTGATATGCTGATTGTGTCTAGGGTATTCTGAGATTCTGGGTCAATATCCCCTTATCAGTGACTTCATACCATGTGTGATCTTTTGTGATTGGGTTACCTCACTAAGGATGATATTTTCAAGTTCTGAAAAATGGGGTACAGAGCTACACAAAGAGTTCTCACCTGAAGAATATCTAATGGCTGAGAAGCACCTAAAGAGATGTTCATCATCCTTAGTCATTAGGGAAATGCAAATCAAAACAACCCTGAGATTCCATCTCACACCAGTCAGGATGGCTAAGATCAAAAACACAGGAGACAGCAGTTGTTGGCGAGGATGTGGAGAAAGAGGAACACTCCTCCACTGCTGGTGGAATTGCAGGCTGGTACAACCACTCTGGAAAGCAGTCTGGCGGCTCCTCAGAAAACTGGGCATGACACTTCCGGAGGATCCGGCTATACCACTCCTGGGCATATACCCAGAGACTTTACCTGCATGCAATAAGGACACATGCTCCACTATATTCATAGCAGCCTTATTTATAATAGCCAGAAGCTGGAAAGAACCCAGATGTCCCTCAACGGAGGAATGGATTCAGAAGATGTGGTATATTTACACAATGGAATACTACTCTGCAATTAAAAACAATGAATTCACGAAATTCCTAGGCAAATGAAATGCTTTTTATTATTGTAACAAATACTATGCCCTTAAAAAGAAAAAATGGTCATTTCAGCTACAGATTATGGTCCCATACTGAAGGATGCTTTGTTGAGAACTCAAGGCAGAAAGCAGAAGCAATTAAAGAACACTGATTACTTCCCCTGGGTGTTACTCTGCTTACTTTTGTATATAGCTCAGATCTACCTGCCCAGGTGTGGGTTCCTTTCCATCAAGTAGCAACTAAGAAAAATGCCTCAAAGACTTACCCACCAGCCAATCTGATGGAGATAACTAATCTCTCTTCCTGGGTGACTCTAGTTTCTATCAAACTGGCAAAAAACTAATGGCATAGATACTGTGTTACTTGAAATAATTTTATGTACATACAGAAAAATAACAGTCATTCTTATTTATGTCAAACCTGAAAAGAGAATCTTGTGGACATAGGGACTGCAAAAGTGATTTCCAAAGTGAGACAAGGTCACAAGGGAGGGGTTCAGATTGTTTAGTAGTATAAAATCATAGCTAGATACCAAGAATGTATGTAGGTGTTCTAGTGCAGAAGATTATTATAGCTAATAAAACTTTATGTGTAACTCAAAACAGAAGGGAGCATATGACAGTTCTTACCATGAAAAGTGATAAATGTTGTCAAAACATAACCTACATAACATGAGTTGATGGATACACAATACATAAATTCTCTCCCTACTCCATAAACATGCAGTTATTATGACAATAACCCCCTCCAAAAGAAAACAATGTTTTTGAGAAGATCCATATCAATACAATGTTAAATCAAACTTCCCAACCAGATATAAGGAAGTGGTTTTGTGGGTAATAACTCTTGATGTATAAGCATATAGACCTAACTGTCAGTTCTAAGTATTCAGGTGAAAAATTCCAGGCATGGCTAGATGTCCTCCTGTAACTCCAGCACTCCCACTCAGAGTTGGGACAGATGAAGATAGGTATATCCAGAAACTTAATAATCAGCATACTGAGAATGGTGAGCTTCAGGTTCCAAAACAGAACCTGTCTCAAGAGAATATAGCAACAAGTGATGGAAAAAGACATCTAATATCCTCCTCAGACCTCTCCATGAGCCAACAACATACATACTAAACACACACATACACATACACACACATACACATACACACACATACCCACATACCCACACCTAACCACCTACTCCTGTACATGCATCCCACATGAAGAGACTCTAGAATAAGTGCTTAATGCCTCATATAATCGCATAATTTATTCAATGATCTGCTGAAAAGGAAAAGCAAACTCGTTATGTGTATCTAGTTTTGCACTCCTGTAAAACTGAAAAGTTCTAAATCAAATCACCATAATGTTGGGCTCTGCAAGTCTTTTTACCTGCCCATTTAATCATAGGTGAAAATTGTTGGCTCCCCATGCTAAATACAGGCCTTAACTTGGGATAGCCTAATTCATCCAAGTAAAAGGCTTCAAGCATTCAAAGAATCAGCAGGTTTCAGAAGAGTCATTTCTGTACTGCTTTGAATATACCTGCTAAAATGACAGATGTGTTCAAGGTCCAGCACACAGGACTCTGCTTGCCTGGGCTCTGGCAGATGTCATACACATCTCCAAAGTGGTGAAGCATAATTGCTGTCAATGGGAGTAAAGCATATGGTTTTGGTTCTAGTTGTGATTCAAATCATGTAACTTCACTCAAGTATACTGACCCTTTGAAGTTTCAGTCCATAGCTTTCACAGTATGGAAAATACTTCAGGATATTTCTTTAAATAGCAGTGACTTAGTCACATAATCAGTGTAAGTAACTCATGTGGGAATATGGGAAATATGTAGTCCATAATGTCAGAAGTTTTCTAGCTTGGTGGTGAAGAAAAGTAATACCTCATTGTTGTTCTCCATGATTGGCAGTTGGTATTCACCAGGTTGTTATAGTCCAACTTCTATCAATGCTCTTGTGGGTTGAAGGTATTAATTAACTAGTACAAAACCAGCTATCTCTGTTTCCTACATTGATTTTTCCACTTGAACTTGAAGAATCATTATTTGTAATCTTCCTAAATTTCTGTTTAATTTTAAAATCAGTTAAATGGAATTTCACAGTGACTTCTTATGAGCTAAGCTAGTAGGCTTCAATCATGCTATCTGTGACCAAGGTGCTTGGTGCCACTGAATGCTATAATTGTTAATTTATAAGAATACTTTATCCGTTTGATGTTAAGTCCAAATACATCTTGCAAATCTATAGCAGATAAGGCAGCAAAAAGGATATAATTTATAACCAAAACTAAATGATATAGGACTGGGGAGCTATGCCAGTTGATAAAATACTTGTCTTCTAGGCATGAAGACCTGATTTAGATTCCCAGAACCTAATTTAAAAGAAGAAAAGGCTAGGTGTGCTTGTTCACACTTACAATTTCAGGTCTGGAGAACAAAGATGGGTAGACTCCTCTGTCTCATTGTAGACCAAGCCTAGCCTACTAAATGATTTCTAAGAGAACAAGAGATTATTTTTCAAAATAAGATAGGCTGTAACTGGGGAAAAATACTCAGTGTTCTTCCCTTCCCTCTCTATTGGAGTGCAAACAAATGCATAGGCAACCCCTACAAACACATGCAAACATGCACGTGCACACACACACACACACACACACACACACACACACACACACATATATATATATATATGTATATATATATACATATATATATATACATAAAATAAATAAATGCATAAAGAATAGAACAAACATTGCCTGTGTTCAATCTTGTGTATGCTTTTCCAAAGAGGTTAGACCTTTTCACAATCTAATTGATGAGACCATCACTTTTTGATATTTTCATTCATCAGAGTTTCAATTGTGCATATGAAGATAGCAAAGTCTGCAAACTCTCCAGTAGGAGTTTTCTGATTCTGTGTGCACACGTTATCCATTGTAGAGGACATTGTGGGGCTTTCATAGATCCTGCTTGAGGATGAATAATTAAGAAAACATCTATACAGTTTAAAGCTGTTGGCCTTTTGCAGGAACAGTCTCTCAGCTAACCTTTAACTTAATCTGACTTCTCTATTGTGTTCCTCCACATTCTCATTGCCTACTACCCTGCTCACTCTGTCTCCCTTCTGTCTTCCCACTGCCTCGATCTGCACTTCTCTGCATCTGCCTGCTTCTTGCCTGTTCCTTCTATTGGTATTTCCTGCCCCAGCCCCGGCTGCCAGGTTTCTATTATGCAAAAAGCCACATCCCTTACTCAACCAGTTGAGTTTTATTTTATTTTATTTTGTCAATATCTCTTAGAAGCCTGTTCTTTTCTAATGAGTGACAAAAAATGAGGGATCCACATAGAGGTGGTGGGGAAGAACTAGAAGGAGTAGAGGGAGGGGACACTGTAATCAAGATATATATTGTATGAGAAAAGAAAGTATTTTTAATAAGCAGGGAAATATACATCTTTAAAAAAGAATCTTGAGTTTACTCTCTGAAATTGTGGGGGTTTTAACCAGACTGCCCTCTCTCTCTCTCTCTCTCTCTCTCTCTCTCTCTCTCTCTCTCTCTCTCTCTCACTCTTTCACTCTTTCTCTCTCTCTCCTCCAGGCTCAGCGTTCCTGGCTGGGTTTGCAAACTGTTCTGAAACTCTAGGCATACTTTCCAGAGACAAATGTTTTGTGTCATGGTTGCTACTGTTCACCACAGTGCTTCTGCCAACTCTCTCTTTTCTGGGTCCTCCTCTAAGGTTGTTGCAGTCATCCTGGGGAATTTGTATCTTACAGGGGAGGGGGAGAAGTCAGAGCAAAGAGAGGATGCAGAACAAGCCAGCAGACCCTAGATGACAGGTCTCCCCAAGAGACTTTGTCCCAGCTGGAGCCAGCCAAGCCTAGCCTTTCTGGTGACAGATGTCCCTGGCTGCTGCCACAGCCATGTGGCTTCTGACATGTGTTAAAAAGACCTGTAAGATAACCCTGTGGCCTTGTCTTTCTAACTCTCCAGGGATGCTAGCTTTTCTGGAGACAGCATTAATTTATGCCATTCTTTCCTGCAAGCTTTCTGCCACTGGCATAATCTGATGTGACCCATAAAGCCAGGTTTCTTATCTATAAAATGGGAGATCAGTATCTTACATGTAAGTTGATGTGAAAATGTATCTAATGACTTAAAAATTTTCATGCATTAAACATAAGTAACATGCTATAGAATTTTTATCCTTACCTAATGTACCACAGACTCTATACAATGTCATTACCACACAGTTACTTTGTCATCAGTGACGATGACAATGGCAATCTTTACAGCATATACAAGACAAATACCAGCTATCATTTCTGAAGTACCTAATATACACTATAAATTCTATTCCTTAAAAATATTATCATTTCTCATTAGACTTATTATTGTCTGTAGGTTTTTTTATCCTAGGTATTCTGTCTACTTTATGGCTAATATCCACTTATCAGTGAGTAAATACCAAGAGAACTTTTGGGTCTGAGTTACCTCACTCAGAATTTTTTCTAGATCCATTCATTTGCTTGTAAAATTAATGATGTCCTTGTTTTTAATAGCTGAATAGTATTCCATTGTGTAAATGAACCATATTTTCTGTTCATATCTTCTGTTGAAGGATGTGTGGGTTGTTTCCACCATTTGGCTATAACAAATAAGGCTTCTATGAACATAGTAGAGCACATGTCCTTATGGTATGGTGGGGCATCTTTCGGGTATATGCCCAAGAGTGGTATTGCTGGATCTTCAGGTAGAACTGCTTCCAAATTTTCTGAGAAACCCCTGGATTGATTTCCAGACTGGTTGTACCAGTTTGCAATCTTACCAGCAATGGAGGAATGTTCCTCTTTCTCCACATCCTCACCAGCATGTGCTGTCATTTGAGTTTTTGATCTTAGCCATTCTGATTTGTATGAAGTGGAATATCAGAGTCATTTTGATTTGCATTTCTCTGATGACTAAGGATGTCGAACATTTCTTTAAGTGCTTCTCTGCCATTTGAGATTCCTCTGTTCTGAATTCTCTGTTTAACTCTATATGCCATTTTTTAAAAACTGGGTTATTTGGTTTTTGAGAGGTTCAATGTTACTTAGAAGGGGAGAGGAAATAATCAGAGGGAGGGAGGCCCTAAGAGGGAGAGAGGAGAGAGAGAGGAAAAGGGGAACAGGAGCAGATATTGGGGGGTGGAGGGTGGGTAGGAGAGAAGCCCAGGATATCATTTGAATAAATAGAAATAAGCAACCTCAAGGAGTGGGAGGTAGGGAAACCCTCTACAGAGTATCAGAGACCTGAGAGGTGACACACTATCTGAACTCCTTGGGATAGACCTTAACCAAAATGTCCAACATTCGGGAAAGGGAATTTGAAGAATCCACCTCCACTAGATAAACAGAGTCTCATGTGGAAAGAGGGCTACTAACCCACAGTCAATTCTTTACCCAGTATTGTTCCTATTTAAAAGAACTTCAGGGACAAAAATGGAGAAGAGACTGAAAGAAAGGTAGTCCAATGACTGGCCCAATTTGGCACATGGGAGGCAGGGAACAACAAGGCCTGACACTACTATGCTATGATGTCCTTAGAGATGGAAGCCTGGCATGTTGTCCTCCGAGAAGTCCTACCAGCAGCTCACTGAGATAAAAGCATATAATTATACCTAACCATTAGACTGAAGTCATGGACCACTATGGTTGAATTAGGAGAAGGATTGAAAAATCTGGAAGGGTTTTCTGTTATTCCAGATGAATTTTTGAATTGCTCTTTCTAACTCTATGAAGAATTGAGTTGGGATTTTGATGGGGATTGCATTGAATCTGTATATTGCTTTTGGCAAGATGGTCATTTTTACTATATTAATCCTGCCAATCCATGAGCATGGCAGATTTTTCCATCTTCTGAGGTCTTCTTCAATTTCTTTCTTCAGAGATTTGAAGTTCTTATCATACAGATCTTTCACTTGTTTGGTTAGAGTCACACCAAGATACTTTATATTGTTTGGGGCTATCATGAAGGATATCATTTCTCTTATTTCTTTCTCAGCCTGCTTATCCTTTGAGTATAGGAAGGCTACTGATTTGCTTGAGTTGATTTTATATACAGCCAATTTGCTGAAGTTGTTTAGGAGTTCTCTGGTGGAATTCTCTGGGTCACTTAAGTATACTATCATTTCATCTGCAAATAGTGATAGGTTGACTTCTTCCTTTCCAATTTGTATCCCTTTGACCTCCTTTTGTTGTCTAATTGCTCTAGCTAAAACTTCAGGTACTATATTGAAAAGATATGGAGAGAGAGGGCAGCTTTTTCTAGTCCCTGATTTTAGTGGGATTGCTTCAAGGTTCTCTCCATTTAGATTGATGTTGGCTATCAGTTTACTGTAAATTGCTTTTACTATGTTTAGATATGGGCCTTGAATTCCTGATCTTTCCAAGACTTTTAGCATGAAAGGATGCTGAATTTTGTCAAATGCTTTTTCAGCATCTAATGAAATGAACATGTGTTTTTTTTTCTTTGAGATTGTTTATGCAGTGTATTACATTGATGGACTTCCTTATATTGAACCATCCCTGTATCCCTGGGATGAAGCCTACTTGATCTTGGTGAATGATCATTTTGATGTGTTCTTGGATTCAGTTGGCAAGAATTTTATTGAGTATTTTTGCTTCAATATTCATAAGAGAAATTGGTCTGAGATTCTCTTTCTTTGTCAGATCTTTGTGTGATTTTGGTATCAGTGTAATTGTGGCTTCAGAGAATGAGTTGGGTAGTGTTCCTTCTGTTTCTATTTTGTGGAATAGTTTGAAGAGTATTGGTGTTAGGTCTCCTTTGAAGATCTGATAGAATTCTGCACTAAAACCATCTGGACCTGTGCTTTTTTTTGGTTGGAAGATTTCCAATGACCACTTCTATTTCTTCAGGGGTTATATTAGATGGTCTATTTGATCCTGATTTAATTTTGGTATTTGGTATCTGTCTAGGAAATTGTCATCAAATGGCTGAGCAGCACCTAAAGAAAAGTTCAACATCCTTAGTCATTAGGGAAATGCAAATCAAAACAATCCTGAGATTCAACCTCATACCAGTCAGAATGGCTAAGATCAAAAACACAGGAGTCAGCAGGTGTTGACAACGATGTGGAGAAAGAGCAACACTCCTTCACTGCTGGGGGATTGCAAGCTGGTACAACCACTCTAGAAAGCAGTCTGGCAGTTCCTCAGAAAACTGGGCATGACACTCCCAGAGGATTCTGTTATATCACTCCTGGGAATATACCCAGAGGTTTTACCTGCATGCAATAAGGACACATGCTCTACTCTGTTCATAGCAGCCTTATTTATAATACTCAGAAGCTGGAAAGAACCCAGATGTCCCTCAACGGAGGAATGGATAGAGAAGATGTGGTATATTTACACAATGGAATACTTCTCTGCAATTAAAAACAATGAATTCACAAAATTCCTAGGCAAATGGTTAGACCTTGAAAATATCATCCTTAGTGAGGTAACCCAATCACAAAAGAACACACATGATATGGAGTCACTGATAAGGGGATATTAACCCAGAAATTCAGAATACCCAAGACACAATTCACATATCAATTAATTTCCAAGAAGATGGAAGGAGAGACCCTGGTCTTGGAAAGACTGGATGTAGGGGAATACAAGGACAGAGAAGTGAGAGGGGGTTGAATGGGGAATAGGGGAAGAAAAGAGGGCTTATGGGACTTTCAGGGAGGGAGGAACCGGGAAAGGGGAAATCATTGGGAATGTAAATAAAAAAAATATATAGAAAAAAAAAAGCTGAAAGGGAGAGCAATCCCACAGGAAGATCAACAGTCTCAACTAACTCAGACCCCATGAGGTTCCCAGAGACTGAGCCACCAACCAGAAGCAGACACAGGTTGTTCCAAGGACTCTTGAATATATGTAGCTGAGGTTTCCTTGGTAAAGCCTCAATAGGAGAAGAAGCACTTAATCCTCCAGAGACTTGAGGCCTCAGAGATGGGGACGGCCTGGTTGTGGTGGGAGGGCACCCTCTCAGAGGCAATGGGGAGAAGAAATGGGAGGAGGAACTGTGGGAGGGAGGACTGAGGGAGGCAATGACTGGAATGTAAATAATTTAAGTAATTTTTTAAAATATTATTTCTCTCTAAAAACATCCTACAATTTTCAATAATTTTAGTTTTCTTTTCTTTTGTAGTCTATGTTTTGAAATTGGGTGTTAGGGGGAAAGTTATATTCACATAAGTGCAAGTGTCCACAGATGCCAAAAGAGGGTGTCAGGTCCCCTGAGATTGGGGTTACAGCTAGTTGTGATTTCCAATATGGGTACTGAGCACTGAACCTACAGCTTGTATAAGAGCAGTACATGTTTTTAACTGCTGAGCTGTCTCTCAAGCTTCTAGTACCCTTTCTAGATACATAACTTGAAGTGGAAAGGGAATCACACAACTCTAATATACACATCTGGGTTTTATATCTTATTGACAAGCAGTTGGTTCTTATAAATCCCCATAAGAAATCTGAGGTTCAACAGGAAATGAATGACTCAGAGAAATCTCCCTATCTTTTTTGATTCTTTCATAATCTCTCTTTTCTGAAAAGGCATGTTTCTTTAACACATTTGTCGTTCACTACAAATGACCAAACACCTACAAAGGGACTTGAAGGACCATCATATAATACTTTGTATTATAGACACGTGACAATCCCTTACCCATTCTAAACTTCCTGGGGCTCAAAACAACTAGGATTCTAAGAATTCATGCTTTGTTCCGGAGCTGGTGTTCTTTGCACATAGCTGGTTAGCAGGTTTTAGGAAATGATTGAAATATTTTCAGAGCTATTAACCTGCATCTTCAAGGCCTAATATAGACATTACTTCCTTCAGGAAACTGAGGTTGATATATGCCAATGGGCTTACAGCTTACATTCAGAGTACTTAGTAAATGTAATTATCTTCCCCCAAATAAGAACAGCAGAAACTAGGAATTTTCCTCTTTGTGAGTGCAACTGGATGGTGCCTAATGAAACAAGCTTCAAACAAAACACTGCTACTCATCCATAGAGATCTTTGTTATTTGAACAGCAAGTCATGATGATCTCACAATTGACTCTGGTAGATTTGCTTATATCTCAACTCCCTGATGAGAACAGAGGCCTCTGCATGGAAGATTCACCATGAAGCAAATAAAACATTTTGATAGCAATAGAAATATTGTTTGTAAAAGATCCAGTTGCAGGGGCCTTTGTTAATTAAGGGATTCTGGAAGAAATGCAATTCTAGTTCCAGAAGAATTATGTGAGAATTGCAAGCCCCTAATCACTGAGTTCTTATCCTGACACCCCAGATACACAAGACAGTTTATTCTAGTAGCCAAGTACAGGTATTCAGTAGTGTAACTTTTCAGGAATGAAACATATTTTCTAATGTGTAATGTAAAATTGGCAACATATCATATTCTGATACCAATACTGAAATACAAGCTTCTAGAATTTGAAATTCACTGGGTAAAAGTAATTCCCCATACTCAAGACCTGGGATCCTCTAAAGAAGATATTGGGTACTACCAGTCTTCATAGGACATAGATTTTATAGAGTCACATATATTGTATTACATTATCTGTGGACAAACAAATTATATGTCACATACTTGCCTCCTTTGTTCTTCTGCTATAACCTGCTGATTTCTCTGCCAGGACTTCAAGCAACAGTGTGAAGTAGTTGTTTTAGTTTATACAATTGCCTCTGCCACAGCTTTAGTCATTTCTGTCCTTCCTAAGACCCACCTGCCATGGTGGCGGGCATAAATTGGACATGTAACAAGTACACATAGTTCTTGAATAAGTGACTGAATCAATGAATAAATTAGAATAAGATGATTTGGGTAATGTTTGTTCTAGGTGTCTGCCTGGATTGTGGTTATTCTGAAAACAAATAAAACAAAAAAGGAAGGAAAATGTTCTTATACTCAAGCTTATAATAGAACATAGTGAAAAAACTGTAGTGCCTTGTAAATAGCTACTACCATGTATTTGACTTTCCCTGTTATGAGAGAGGATGCTGTGGCCCTTGGAGAGATAGTACTAAGGCCAGCTGACCACATTGGTGAAGTCCAAAAATTTGTGGTCAGCTGTGGTATGTGATAAGCTTTAAAATAAATACAATAGAACTCCATTAGAAGTCATGCCTACACCTTCCAGTTTCTATATGTTCCCAAAGCTGTTCCTGTGCCATAGTGCTCCATACCCAAATATGGTCAGAGAGTGGTTCTCCCAGGAGTGCTGACAAGTCTGTGAGCACAAGTAAGATCACTATTTCGGCTCAGAGGGACCCACAAGGAGCCTTCAGGACACAGACACTGAGGAGCAGCCTGGGACAAGATTCTTCCATTTTCTGTCTACACCAGGAGCTGATCCTGTGCCACAGCAATACATATCCAAATTCCTCCTGGAGAAAACTGGTCTCCCAGGAGTACTGACACACAGGTTTGTAGGAGGGACAAGCCACAGTCAGAGATAGCAAGACC
Organism: Tokudaia tokunoshimensis; assembly: GCA_036184795.1. Lineage (NCBI taxonomy): Eukaryota > Metazoa > Chordata > Mammalia > Rodentia > Muridae > Tokudaia > Tokudaia tokunoshimensis. The sequence goes on along the minus strand of BTHU01000011.1, from coordinate 98,146,798 downwards.
AGATAACACCGGAGACAACCAAATGGCAAGAGGCAAGGGCAAGAACAAAAGCAATGAAATCAAGGCAACTTTGCATCAACAGAAACCAGTTCTCCTACCACAGCAAGCCCTAGATACCCCAACACACCAGAAAAGCAAGAGTGTGACTTAAAATCATACCACATAATGATGATAGAGGACTTTAAGAAGGACATAAATAACTCCCTTAAAGAAATACAGGAAAACACTGGTAAATAGCTAGAAGCCTTTAAAGGGAAAACACAAAAATCCCTTAAAGAATTATAGGAAAACACAACCAAACAGGTGAAGAAATTGAACAAAGCCATCTAGGATCTAACAATGGAAATAGAAACAATAAGGAAATCACAAAGGGAGACAACCCTTGAGATAGAAAGCCTAGGAAAGCGATTAGGAGTCATAGATACAAGCATCACCAACAGAATATAAGAGATAGTAGAGTGAATCTCAGATGCAGAAGATACCACAGAAATCATTGATACAACAGTCAAAGAAAATGCAAAATGCAAAAGCTCCTAACACAAAAACATCCAGAAAGTCCAGGACACAATGAGAAGACCAAACCTTAGGATAAACATATAGAAAAGAGTGAAGATTCCCAACTTCAAGGGCCAGTAAAAATCTTCAAAAAAATTATAGAAGAAAACTTCCCTAACCTAAAGAAAGAGTTGCCCATAGACATACAAGAGGCCTATAGAACTCCAAATAGATTAGACCAGAAAAGAAATTCCTCCTGTCACACAATATTCAAAACATCAAATGTACAAAATAAAGAAAGAATATTAAAAGCAGTAAGGGAAAAATGACAAGTAACTTATAAAGGCAGACCTATCAGAATTACACCAGACTTCTCACCAGAGACCATGAAAGGTAGAAGATCCTGGCCAGATCTCATACAGAGCCTAAGAGAACATAAATGCCAGCCCAGACTACTATACCCAGCAAAACTCACAATTAACATAGATGGAGAAAGCAAGATAATCCGTGACAAAACCAAGTTTACATAATATCTTTCCACAAATCCAGTACTACAAAGGATAATAGATGGAAATCTCCAACACAAGGAGGAAAACTATATCCTAGAAAAAGCAAGAAAGTAATCATCTTTCAACAAACCCAAAGAAGATAGCCACAGAAACATGAAAATAACATCAAAAATAACAGGAAGCAACAATTACTATTCCTTAATATCCCTTAACATCAATAGAATCAATTCCCCAATTAAAAGACATAGACTATCAGACTGGAGATGTAAACAGGACCCAGAATTTTGCTGCATACAGGAAATTAACCTCAGTGTTAACAACAAACACTACCTAAGAGTAAAGGCCTGGAAAACAATTTTCCATGCAAATAGTCCCAAGAAACAAGATGGAGTAGCCATTCTAATATCAGATGAAATAGACTTTCAACCAAAAGTCATCAAAAAAGATAAGGAAGGACATGTCATACTCATCAAAGGAAAAATCTATCAAGAAAAAGTTTCAATTCTGAATTTCTATGCTCCAAATGCAAGGGCACTCACATTCATAAAAGAAACTTTACTAAAGCTCTAAGCACACATTTCAGGTCACACAATAATAGTCACATATTTTAACACCCTAGTCTCAGCAATGGGACAGATAATGGAAACAGAAACTAAACAGAGATACAGTGAGCCTATCAGAAGTGATGAACCAAATGGATTTAACAGATATCTATAGGACATTTCATTCTAAAAGAAAAGAATATACCTTCTTCTGAGCACCTAATGGTACCTTTTCCAAAATTGACCATATAATTGGTCACAAAATAGGCCTCAACAGATACCAGAAGTTTGAAATAGTCCCATGCATCCTATTAGATCTCCAAGGATTAAGGCTGGTCTTCAATAACAAAAACAAAACAATGGGAAGCCCACATACATGTGGAAACTGAACAGTATTTACTCAATTATAACTTGGTTAAGGAAGAAATTAAAGACTTTTTAGAATTTAATGAAAATGAAGGCACAACACCCTTATGAGACACAATGAAAGCAGTGCTAAGGGGAAAACTCATAGCTTTGAGTGCCTGCAAAAAAAAATAAATAAATAAACTGGATAGAGCATACATTAGAAGCTTGACAGCACATCTGAAAACTCTAGAACAAAAAGAAGTAAATACACCCAAGAGGAGTAGATGGCAGGAAATAATCAATTCAGGGTTGAAATCAACCAAGGAGAAACAAAAAGAACTGTACAGTCAAGAAAACCAGGAGATGGTTCTTTGAGAAAATCAACAAGACAGATAATCCCTTAGCCAGACTAACCAGAGGGCACAGAGTCGGTATCCAAATTAACATCAGAAATGAAAAGGGAGATATAACAACAGAAACTGAGGAAATTTCAAAAATCATCAGATCCTACTACCAAAGACTATATTCAACCAAACTAGAAAATCTGAATGAAATGGAAAATTTTCTAGACAGATACCAAATACCGAAGTTAAATCAGTGCCAGATAAACCATATAAACAGTCCCATAACCCCTCATGAAATAGAAGCAGTCATTAAAATCTCACAACCAAAAAAAAAAAAAAGCCCTGAACCAGATGGGTTTAGTGCAAAATTCTGTTAGATCTTCAAAGAAGACCTAACTAATACCAATACTCTTCAAACTATTCCACTAAATAGAAACAGAAGGAATACTACACAATTCATTCTGTGAAGCCACAGTTACACTGGGCATTCCCCCTTGGAGATGGAATGGTTCCTGTCTAATCAGGAACTCATCACAATATCTTTTCATAGAGGACTTCATAAGAGATTTTTTTTCTACTTCTATCATGTTTAATGTTCCACAAAGATTTTAAAAACTAGTTGAGTGCATATTACTTTTAGCTTCAGAATATATCATATATATTTAAGAGTCATATAACTATTATAAAAATGTCAATACTGAGTTGTATGTTTTAAAATAAATTTTATTAGTTTAATAAAAAAAATAAACTTTAAAAAAAAGGATGCATACAACTTAGTATCTGCTCAGTAAAAGCCTCCTGCAGTTTACCATAATCCTTTCTGACTAGCTAAAGTATGCCATGCAGATTACGATGAACTTGAGCAGAGAGCTCAAGTTAGTTAGCAGGCTGACCATCCGAAAAGAAAGTTCCTCATGTTCACTTTGCTTTCCTTCAATGGCTCATTCTGTCGGTGCCAGGAACAGAAATCAGTCTTTGGAATTTACTGCCTGTCCTAGAAAGAAGGACAAGCTTCCCTGTCTGATTTGTATTCTAAAAAGTTGTGCGACTGATTCACAAATGTTGGTAATCCTTAACAGGACAAATAAATTATTTGCTTAACAAATTACAGGGAGCTTTGTGGTCAGGTAGCCTGGGTATTCACCTGAGGCAAAGAAATGCAAGCCAGTTGCACAGATTTACTCCTGGGAGCATCTCTATCAGAGGGTCACCAACAGATACTCTCACAGTTCTCAGTGGGTTGAGGTGTAAATTAGATCAAAGGCATACAAACCATATTATAACAACATAATTCCGAGATGCCTCAACCAACTTTCAAAGTATTTGTGATTCATTAAATACATGAAAAGGAAGATTAATAAGGACATTTTAGTGGCTACTAGTGAAGAAAAAGATGGAGAGTCAGGAGAAGAAAGTACTCCTCATTAAGTATCTACTTATTTAAGAAATCAAAGAGCTTCTCAGTAGAGAAAAGCTAGAAGCAATTCATTCAATGCAAGCAGTAGCCATGGCTGCTTGTCATCCACAGAGACTGACAAGCAGGCAGGGAGGGAGTGTGACAGAAACTTTCAAAGACCACTGAGGATCTGGCCTGCAATTCCTGTTTCCTTGACAAAGTAGAAAATTAAACATCAAATCTACTCTGTAGGTGTTAAAGTACCACATATAAAAGTTCTGTTGGGGTCCAAGCAAAAGCTGCTTCCTCTTGGCCAAAGGAATGAAACACCTCTGCCCCCAGATGGAGAAAGGACATTCTAATCTGCAGCAAACATTAGAATAGTACAAACATTCTCTCCTACCTTAAGAGCTAATCCACCTCTGCCTGCCACTCCCAGGAAGGTTGATTTACCAGGAGGAATAATTATTGCCTTAATGAGATAATGTACTTATCCTTTCCTCTTAAATCCTCCCTAGGGCAGAAGTCTTAGTGCTTCCATCATATATCACTGTAGTCGGCCTCTATTTCTAAGCTATTCAGAAAAAGTTATACAACTTTTCCTTTTGTTTCTTTCTTTTTTTTTTTTTTAAATTTTTGATTCTTTGCTTCATTTAGTAAAATCGTTAAAATGACAGCCCTATTGTCTTTTCCTAAGCTGAATCCTTTCTCAAATGTTTGAAAGCTAGGTAAGAATTCCTGGTCCATATTGCTGGCTGATGCTTCTGCTCACCATCACAACTTCTGATCCCTGGCTTCTCGATGGTGGTGTCTTCTCTTTCCAGGGAGAAAGCACGTTGAAACACTGTTATCCAGAGAAGCGAGAGGGGGTTGAATGGGGAAAAGAGGGAGGAAAGGGAGCTTATGGGACTTTCGTGGAGGGAGGAAATGGGAAAGGGGAAATAATTTTGAATGTAAATAAAAAAAACTTAGAAAATAAAAAAAACAGAACAAAACAAAAAAAGAAACACTGTTATCAATTGCTTCTCCTTCCCTGACATGATATGACATGCTTCAACTGATTCAGGCCACAATGACAGAGGATAAAAGAATTCAGTGCAGTCCTATACTCTGGATTAGTACTCAACACCAGGGCATTTCCAGTCACAGATCTTGCAGTGCATTTCTCCATATCCCCAGAGTCTCTGCAGAGAGCTACAGAAGCCACATGCTTCAGCACCTGGACAGCTCCTCACCCAGCTCCTCTAGAGAGAGCATAAAGACAGTCTATTGAGATGTGGGATATGTACATAATGGAATACTACTCTGCAATTAAAAACAACGAACTCACGAAATTCCTAGGCAAATGGTCAGAACTGGCAAACATCATCCTTAGTGAGGTAACCCAATCACAAAAGAACACACATGGTATGCAGTCACTGATAAGGAGATATTAACCCAGAATCTCGGAATACCCAAGACACAATTCACATATCAATAGATTTCCAAGAAGATGGAAGGAGAGACCCCTGGTCCTTGAAAGACTGGATGTAGGGGAATGCCAGGACAGAGAAGCGAGAGGGGGTTGAATGGGGAACAGAGGGAGGGAAGGGGGCTTATGGGACTTTCGGGGAGGGAGGAAACGGGAAAGGGGAAATGATTTGGAATGTAAATAAAAAAACTTAGAAAAAAAAAGACAGTTTATTGAGCTCCCTAGCTGTAGCTTCACTTGTTCGACAACTTTTTCTCCCTCCCTTCCTCCCTCCCTCCCTTCCTTTCTTCCTTCCTTTCTTTCCTTCCTTCTTTCCTTCGTTCCTTCCTTCTTTCTTTCTTTTTCTTTTTTTTCCATTTTTCTTTTACACTCCAACTTTTATTTCACTCGAGGTCCACCCTACGACTGCTCCACATCTCATACCTTCTCCCTGTCCCCCTGTCTTTACAAGGATGTCCCCACCCCACACCCAAACTCCACCCCACCAGACCTCTAAACTCCCTGGGGCCTCCAGTCTCTTGAGGGTTAGGTGCATCTTCTCTGACTGAAGCCAGACCTGGCAGTACTCTGTTGTATGTGTTGGGGGCCTCTGTATGCTGACTGGTTGGGTGGTCCAGTGTCTGAGAGATCTTGGGGATCCAGATTAACTGAAACTGCTGGTCTTCCTATAGGGTCACCCTCCTCCACATCTTCTTCCAGCTTTTCCCTAATTCAACTACAGGGGTCAGCAGCTTCTGTTCATTGGTTGAGTTCAAGTTTCTACATCTGACATTTTCAGCTGCTTGTTGGGCCTTTCAGAGGCCAGTCATAATAAGTACACTTTTGTGAGTGCTCCATAACCTCAGTAAAAGTGTCAGTCTTTGGGGCCTGCCCTTGAGCTAGACCCCACTTTTGGCCTGTTGCTGAACCTCCTTTTTCTCAGGCTTTTCTCCATTTCCATCCCTGCAGATCTTTCAGACAGGAACAACTATGGGTCAGAGTTTCAACTGTGTGATGGCAACCCCATTCCTCACTTGATGCCCTGTCTTTCTGCTGGATGTGCGCTCTTCAAGTTCTCTTTCCCCTCTGTGGGGCATTTCACTGAAGGTTCCTCCCTTTGAGTCTTGAGAGTCTCTCATCTCCCTGGTCTCTGGTATATTCTGGAAGCTCCACCCAAGCTCCTACCTCCCGAGTTTGCCTCTTTACATTCTTTCTACTGGTCCTCAGGACTTCAGTCCTTTTACTTCACTCAATACCAGATCAGGTTTCCCTCTTTCCCCTGGCCCCCATCCTCTTTTTCTCCCAGGTCCCTCCCTCCTTCCCCCCCCCCGTGATTGCTTTCTTCTCCCTCCCAAGTGTGACTGAGTCATACTCACTTGAGGCCTTCAGCTTGTTGAACTTCCTGAGTTCTGTGGACTGTATCTTGGATATTCTGTACTTTTTCTTTATTGTCTAATAGCCACTTATTAGTGAGTACATACCATGCATATACTTTTGGATCTGAGTTAACACACTCAGAATGATATTTTCTAGTTAAATCCATTTGCCTACAAAACTCAGGATGTCCTTATTTTTAATAGCTGAGTAGTACTACATTGTGTAAATGAACCTCATTTTCTGTATTCATTCTTCTGTCATGGGGCATCTGGGTTGTTCCAAGCTTCTGGCTTTCACAAAGAAGGACATTATGAACATAGTGGAACATATGCCTCTGTGGCATGGTGGGGCATCTTTTGAGTATTTTCCCAAGAGTGTTATTGCTGTGTCTTCAGACATATCTATTACCAATTTCCTGAGGAATCTCCAGATTGATCTCCAGAGTGGTTTACCAGTTTGCAATCCCACCAGCAATGGAGGAGTGTTTCTCTTTCTTCACACCCTCACTAACGTGTTGTCACCTGAGTTTTGATCTTAGCCATTCTGATTGGTGTAAGGTAGAATCTCAGGGTTGTTTTGATTTGCATTTCTCAGATCACTAAGGACTTTGAACATTTCTTTAGGTTCTCCACAGCTATTCGAGATTCCTCTGTTGTGAATTCTTGGTTTAGTTCTATACTCCATTTTTTGATCAGTTGGGGTTTTCTTTTGTTTGTTTTTTGTTTTTTTGGTGGTTAGCTTCTTGAGTTCTTTATTTATTTTCAATATTAGCTCTCTATCGGATGTAGGGTTAGTGAAGAATTTTTTCCCAATCTGTAAGTTGTTGATTTGTCTTATTGACTGTGTCCTTTGCCTTTTAGAAGCTTTCCAGTTTCATGAGGTCTCATTTATCAATTCTTGATCTCAGAGCATGAGTCATTGGAGTACTGTTTAGGAAATTTCTCCATGTGTCAATGAGTTCAAGGCTCTTTCTCACTTTCTCTTCTATTAGATTCAGTGTATCTTGTTTTACGTTGAGGTCCTTGATCCACTTGGACCTGAGCTTTGTGCAAGGTGACAAATATGGGTCAACTTTAATTTTTTCTAAATATAGGCAGTCAGTTAGACCAGAACCATTTTTTGAAGAGGCTTTCTTTTTTCTGTTGTATTTTTCAAATATCAAGTGTGCATAAGTGTGTGGTTTTATTTCTGGGCCTTCAATTCTATTCCATTGATCAACCTGTCTGTCTCTGTACCAGTACTATGCAGTTTTTATCACAACTGCTCTGTAGTTTACCTTGAGCCAAGGGATGGTGATTCCCCCAACCTTTCTTTTATTGTTAAGAATTGATATCTCTATTCTATTAGCTAGTTAGTTTGTTTGTTTGCTTGCTTGTTTTTTGCCTTCCCAGATGAGTTTGAGAATGGTTTTTTCCATGTCTTTGAAGAATTGTGTTGGAATTTTGATGGGAATTTCATTGAACCTGTAGATTGCCTTTGGTAGGATGGCCATTTTTACTATGTTAATTCTGCCAGTCCATGAGCATAGGATATCTCTCCATTTTCTGAGATCTGCTTCAATGTCTTTCTTGAGAGACTTGAAGTTATTGTCATGAAGATCTTTCATCTGTTTGGTTAGAATTACCCAAAGATATTTTATATTATTGGTAGCTATTGCAAAGAGAGTTGTTTCCCTAATTTCTTTCTCTGCCTGTTTATCATTTGTATAAACGAAGTCTACTTATATATTTGAGTTGATTTTATATCTAACCACTTTGCTAAAGTTGTTTATCAGCTAGAGTTATCTGTTAGAATTTTTTGGGCCACTTATATATACTATCATAGCATCTGTGCAAGAATTTTGTTGAGTGTTTTCACATCAATATTCATGCATGAGATTGGTCTAAAGTTCCCTTATTTGATTGGGTCCATGTGTGGATTAGTTATCAGAGTAATTATAGCTTCATAGAGTGAATTAGGTAGTGTTCCTTATGCTTGTATTTGATGGAATAGTTTTGGAAATATTGGTATCATGTTTTCTTTGAAGGTCTGATAGAATTCTGCACTAAACCATCTCCTGGTTTGGTTGATTCTTTGTATAGCTCTTTTTTTTCCTACTTGGTTAATTTCAACCCTGAATTGATTATTTCCTGCCATATACTCTAGGGTGTATTTGTTTCTTTTTGTTCTAGAGCTTTCAGATGTGCCATCAATCTGCTAGTGTACGCTCTGTCCAGTTTCTTTTGGCAGCATTCAGAGCTATGAGTTTTCTTCTTAGCACTGCTGTCATTGTGTCCCATAAGTTTGGGTATGCTTTACCTTCATTTTCATTAAGTTCCAAAAAATCTTTAAATTCATTTTTTACTTACTGCTTGACCAAATTATCATTGACTAGAGTGTTGTTCAGCTTCCACGTGTATGTGGGCTTTCTATTGTATTTAGTTGTTATTGAAGACCAGTGTTAGTCCCTGGTGATCTGATAGGATGCATTGAATTATTTCAGTCTTCTGGTATCTGTTGAGGCCTATTTTGTGACAGATTATATGGTCAACTTTGGAGAAGGTAGCATGAGTTGCTAAGAAGAAGATATATTCTTTTGTCTTAGGATGAAATGTTCCATAGATATCTGTTAAATCCATTTGGTCCATATCTTCTGTTTGTTTCACTTTGTCTCTGTTTAGGTACTATTTCCTGATGTGCCCATTGATGAGATTGGGGTATTGAAGTTTCCCACTATTATTGTGTGAGGTACAATGTGTATTTTGAGCTTTAATAAAGTTTATTTTATGAATGTGTGTGCCCTTGCATTTAGAGCATAGATGTTCAGAATTGAGAATTCTTCTTTATAGATTTATCCTTTGATGAGTATGAACTGTCCTTCCTTATCTTTTTTGGTAACTTTAGGTTGAAAGTCGATTTTATTTGATATTAGAATGACTACTCCAGTTTGTTTCTTTGCACCATTTGCTTGGAAAATTGTTTTACAACCTTTTACTCTGATGTCGTGTCTGTCTTTTTCACTGAGGTGCATTTTCTGCATGCAGCAAAATGTTGGGTCCTGTTTATGTATCCAGTCTCTTAGTCTATGTCTTTTTATTGGGAAATTGAGATCATTGATATTAAGAGATATTATGGAAAAATGATTGTTGCTTCCTGTTATTTTTGTTGTTAGAGGTGAAATTATGTTTATGTCAGTATCTTCTTTTTGATTTGTTAAAAGATGATTCTTTTCTTGCTTTTACTAGGGTGTACGTTCCCTCCTTATGTTGAAGTTTTATATTTATTGCTCACTGAAAGGCTGGAATTGTGGAAAGATACTGTGTAAATTTGGCTTTGTCATGGAATATCTTGGTTTCTCCATCTGTGGTAATTTATAGTTTTGCTGGGTGTAATATTCTGGGCTAGCATTTGTGTTCTCTGAGGGTCTGTATGAGATCTGCCCAGGATCTTCTAGCTTTCATAATCTCTGTTGAGAAGTCTGGAGTAATTCTGATAGGTCTGCCTTTTTATGCTACTTGACTTTTTTCCTTACTGTTTTTAATATTCTTTCTTTGTTTTGTGCATTTTGTGTTTTGATTATTATGTGACAGGAGGAATTTCTTTTCTGGTTGAATTTATTTGTTGTTTTGTAGGCTTCTTGTATGTCCATGGGTATCTCTGTCTTTAGGTTAGGGAAGTTTTCTTCTCTAATTTTGTTGATATTTACTGGCACTTGAAGTTGGGAATCTTCACTCTCTTCTATACCTACTATCCTTAGGTTTGGTCTTCTCATTGTGTCCTGCATTTTCTGGATGTTTTGGTTTAGGAGCTTTTACAATTTGCATTTTCTTTTACTGTTGTATCAATGTTTTCTATGGTATCTTCCGCATCTGAGATTCTCTCTTCTATCTCTTGTATTCTGTTGTTGATGCTTGCATCTATGACTCCTGTTCTCTTTCCTAGCTGTTCTATCTCCAGAGTTGTCTCCCTTTGTTATTTATTTATTGTTTTTACTTCCATTTTTACATCCTAGATGATTTTGTTCAATTCCTTCACTTTTTTGGTTGTGTTTTCCTGTAATTCTTTAGGATATTTTCGTGTTTCCTTTTTAAGGGCTTCTATCTTTTTTGTTTTGTTCTGATGTATTTCTTTAAGAGAGTTATTTATGTCCCTATTAAAGTCCTCTATCAGCATCATGAGATCTGATTTTAAATCAAAATCTTGCTCTTCTGGTGTGTTGGGGTATCCACGACTTATTGTGGTGGGAGAACTGGGTTCTGATGATACCAAATAGCCTTGGTTTCTATTGGTAAATTTTGTGTACTTGCCTTTTGCTATCTGGTTATCTCTGATATTACTTGGTCTTGCTGTCTCTGGCTGGAGCTTGTCCCTCCTGTGGGCCTGTACAACTATGTCAGCACTCCTGGGAGACCATCTCTCCTGGCATGACCTGTGCACTGAGGGATGTGGAACAGCCCTAGCTCCTGGGTGCAGATAGAGATTGGAAGGAACCTGTCCCAGCTGCTGCACTTTTCCTGCGCCCTGTGTGCACCTAGCCAGTTCCAATCTGGAGAGGTATTGAAGAGAAAGTGGAAAAATCACCTCTGAGCCCAGGAATGAGAGCACTCCTAGGAGAGCAGCTTTCTCCTGGCAGAATCTGTTCACTGAGGCAAGTTTTGTTTTCTTAATTTCACATAGGTTTACTAGCTAAGGGCTTTCCAGTAGTGGTCCAGGCAGCCTCAGGTTAAGTAGGGCTCTCTATAGTTGCAGAAGTGAGACTATACTGGCATTCTGGCATCAGTGAGGGCATAGTCATTGCTTAAGTACATTTCTGTAACTTTAATTTTTTCAAAACCTACTCTTAATGCTGATTCTTAAACACTTTAATTTCCCTTTTAGCCCATCACCCACTGGAGGTAGTGAGAAGGATACAGGGGAAGTGGACCTGTTTAGCAACTCCCATTCATATTGTCTGGAACGTGGCAGTTCAGTTTACATGTTAGCAGTGACAGCTTGATCCACTCACAATCACTTCTTGGATACACCAGCAACGCAATTCAGTAGTGTCAGGGAAGCAAACATGAATCAGCAGTGGTGGCACTACCTAGCAGAGGCAGCCAGGCCTCAGCCTTGGCATGAGTCCACAAGAGGGACCAGAAGGGACACCAGAAGTTCTTGGTTGTGCCTCTCTCAGAGAAGGGAAAATCAGTGAAGATGAAAGACCCACAAGTGTAACACAACTAGCTCTATAAGCAAGACTCTGTGATTGTCCATTGAATTTTTATACTGTCTCCAAACATCACATGTCCTCCACAGGTCATACCTTGGGATGTGCATCTGTCTCAGTTGACTTCACTCTGCCTATCAGCCCAAATCTGTAGAAATGGCAAGAAACTGCAGCATATGACCAGAAGTTTTTGGTGCATTTTTCTCTATGGAGTCCTGACTAACGCAACTCAACTACATAATGTAAGGCAGACCAATACATGCCTGTCTTTAACAAAGAATCTCTCATCACATGCCCTTTCTTGTGCTTGTTTTAGCAGAACATCCTCTCTTCTGTGTCTGCTTGAAGCAAATGTTTCTTCACAAGTCTGCCTTAGTCTTTCACCTGTGTCCACTTCGGCTAAATGTTTCTTCATGCATTTGCCCCAGTAAAACACCATCCAAGTGACTTTTCAAAGAACATTTAAGTTTCCATTTCAGATTTTATTTGAAAATGAGCTCTAGCACAAATAACTATTTTAGATATCACTAGATAAAATAAGCTTTAGGGAGTCATTTAGTTGTAAGAAATGTTAATGTTTTACTATTTTATTAATGTCACCCAGGGAAAACCAAGTTAGAAGACATTTCTAGATAAAAGATCTCATATAGTTTGGATCTTAAGTGATCCCCAGGGATTTATGTATTCAGAGCTTGTTCACTAGCTATGGACATTTTTAAGAATTGTGGGAACCTTTAAGAGTTTGGACCTGATGAAGGAAGAAAGGTGGGAATTAGCCACTGTGGGGGAAAATGACGTCTTGATTTCACTTGCTCTGTATGTGTTTCTGCATCCATGAGGTGAGGAACTTTGTTCTAGAGTGTGATCCCTTCATAATATTCTGTTTCACTATGGCCCAAAATGACAGCACCAAACAATTATTGAATTGGCTCTGTAAGTTAGCTCAGTATGTATAGGTATTTGCTGCATAATCCTGTTGTGCTGAATTCAATCCTTGGAAAGCTAGAAAGAGAAGCCACTGTACACGGTTATCACTTGACCACACACACATACACACACACACACACACACACACACACACACACACACACACACACACAATGGAACTGTGAGTCAAGATATATCCTTCTTTCCCTTAATGATCAGCTTTGATCAGAAAAGGCATGTTAGGGGTCAGAAGGGAGCCTGAAAGCTAGATTCTGTCCCTGAATATTTTAGATTCAATCACTTTTATAAACTTGTTTTTCACTTTCAGGGAACTACAAATGTGGCCCTCTGTTGAAGCACTGGTGGGAGAAGAAACATACTAAAGAGAGAAGAGTGTGCCCCTCCCTTCAGCTGTGATACTATGCTTTGCATAATTAGTGACACTGGCCTCTGGGCATTGCTCTTAAGAAGTGGAGAGACTTTCCACTCTCCAGCTGCCAGGGGAAGATGGCTATGGACAAGAACTCTGTCAGTCCCATGAAGTCAGACAGGCACAAATGATGGTAAATTTTATAGTCTTTTACAATCTGAGATTCTTTTTCTTCAAACCTGGGCCACTTTTGAGACTTTACTTTCTTGTACTTGAGTTTGATTAAAAATCATTGTCTATAATAGAGACAGCATGAAGCCTAGATCCCCTTCCTTAGAGAAAAAGACTCGTTGCCTGTCTCATAGTTAAAGTTAGACCTGTTCTAGCCTTTGTCTATAGTTTCCCATAATTGGAGAACAACCAAAATCATAGTCTGGAGAAAGACACCAACAGTACCCATGCCTGCATTGGACAAATTGCAAAATTTACTGATTTCTCTTTCTTAATTTCTTTTAAAATACAGGAAAAAAATAGTGATACAATCTCACCATTCACAGTGTGATCAAATATACTGCGATAAAAATGGAACAAATGTATTTATTCTTTCTTTCCTACTTTCTTTCTTTCTTTTGTTCTTTCTTTCTTTCTTTCTTTCTTTCTTTTGTTCTTTCTTTCTTTCTTTCTTTCTTTCTTTCTTTCTTTCTGGAATGCATCCATGAAATGTGCTGAACTATTACTCAAATATATTATTATATGGAGACATAGACTCACAAGAAGCTATATTGATAGTGGAGTTTGGAAAACATTTAGCGAAATATCACATAGCATGTACAGTGATAAAGCTTGAAAAGTATAAACTGAATATTCCTTATCCAACATACTTGAGACCACAAAACTTTTGAGTTTTGGATTATTTTAAAAATTCTGAAATAATTCATAAATGCAGTGAGAGATCTTTTGGATGGGAAATAAGGAAATTCATTTCAAAACTTTAAATAGCATTCTGCTTAAACAAAATTCTGAATCAGGCAAAACAATGTATTATGTGTACTAGTTTCTAAAAGCGAGGTGGGCATGATGAAACTACAGAAGTAAAAAGGAGACAAGTAAATATAGATCATGCTAATATTAAGCTATTTTCTTATCTTTTTGAGGTAGGGTTTTATTTTGTAGCCTAGGCTAGCCTGAAACTTACTATGTTGACCAGTTTATTCTCTAATTTAGGGTAATCTTTCTGTCTCTGTCTCCCAAAGATTGGGATTTCAGATGTGCATGACCCAATATACCCCTAATTCTTTGAACTTTTACTTTATATTAAGCACTACATAAATGCTGGCATTTAATTTCTATCAAGGAATTTTCAGAACTATTATTAAACTATATCACTCATTTAACACTTGCAAACAAAGATTAACCACAGGTAACTTAACACAAAACAAATCCCTCAATAAGGGGAGAGGTTAGAATATACTTCAGTGGAACTAAAAATAAATTAGTTAATTAACAAAAACCAGACAAATGTCTATAGAAAGATGGTGAACAGTATGAAGTAACAACAATATTTGAATGTGGTGTAGCAAAAAGGATTTGTCATAAAGAAACTTACAAATATTAAAGGAATAATAACAATTCAATTTCAAATTTGTATCAAAGCACAAAAAGGTAAGAGTCTAAGAATAGCCATAACTATAGGTATCCACAGTACTGGGTTCCAAGGAAGTAATGGGAAGAGGATCAACAGAGAGGGATTGGGATGGGATTGTAGAATCTCTCCAGTTCCTACTAGGTGATTACTTCTGATTGACAATCTTCACACCAAGAGCTCCATGGTTCTGGTAAGTAAGTTCCATGAGAGAGATTATGGATTTGTGAGAGATATATTTTGTTTTTCCTGAATGAGGGAATAATTCTGTTACCTGAAATTGAGGTCTCAAAATAGCTTAATATTAGCATAATCTATTTTACTTATCTCCCTTTTACTCCTGTAGTTTCATCATGCCCACCTCGCTTTTAGAAACTAGTACACATAATACATTGTTTTGCCTGATTCAGAATTTTGTTTAAGCAGAATGCTATTTAAGGTTTTGAAATGAATTTCTTTATTTCCCATTCAAAAGATCTCTCATTGCATTTATGAAATATTTCAGAATTTTTAAAATAATCCAAAACTCAAAAGTTTTGTGGTCTCAAGTATGTTGGATAAGGAATATTCAGTTTATACTTTTCAAACTTTATCACTGTACATGCTATGTGATATTTCGCTAAAAGTTTTCCAAACTCCACTATCAATATATCTTCTTGTGAATCTATGTCTCCATATAACTATATCTTTGAGTAATAGTTCAGCATATTTCATGGATGCATTCCAGAAAGAAAGAAAGAAAGAAAGAAAGAAAGAAAGAAAGAAAGAAAGAAAGAAAGAACAAAAGAAAGAAAGAAAGAAAGTAGGAAAGAAAGAATAAATACATATGTTCCATTTTTATTGCAGTATATTTGATCACACTGTGAATGGTGAGATTGTGTAGTTTACTGGAGAAATCTGTTTGTCATTATGGTGTGGCTCAGCCTTAGTATACATCATTAATTACTCCATCCGGAATGAACAGAGAGGAAAGAAGGATGACTTAAGCATGAACAGCACCAAGAAAGATAAAAGAGGCAGTTTTACAAGTACAGTTGTACTGGAACAGAGAGAGAGAAAGAGAGAGAGAGAGAGAGAGAGAGAGAGAGAGAGAGAGAGAGAGAGAGAGAGAGAGAGAGAGCTAGACACAGGTGAAGACAAAACAAGCCAGAGAATTAGAAAGCGCCAGAACAGTTGAGAGTGATCGAATTAAGCAGTATGTCTCCAGCTAAAAACATTTTATGCCTAGGTCAGATTGTACAGAGGCTAGAAGCTTCTGGGACTAGGCCTAGGTTAGCAGACAAAGGGAGTAAGCCTCTGAGATGACAATTAGATCAGGACAAAAGAAAACCACTCTTACAAATTTTAATAAAGTCCCCTTTAGATGGTACTAAAGAAAGTTGACACTGTTGTCCTAAGTACCTTGGCTCACCAATTTGTCAAGAAGGAATGTGCTCATGATAGGGGTTTTATATTTCTGCTCCAGGGTTCATCTGAGAATATAATATACCATGAGAATATGGCAACACCATGAAAGAAAGGAAATGGAGTTCTCTTTTAATGGTCTATTATGTCTCAGACAATTTATGTAAAAAAATAAAAATTTGAACTTTAAGTAATTTGGCCTTAACCTTGACGAAGCTCAGATCCAATAAACTGAGAAACTAGGATACATCCAGAATACATATTCAAGCTCACTGTTATCCTCCAGGACTGCACTGCTGCCTCCACCATCTGCCTGAGAAAATAAGGATACTCTGTTAATGTTAAGATTATTAGTGTCTTTGTTGAGCTTCTATAATTGGAGAATAGACCAACTTTAAGTCCTACCAGATAAATCTCAGGGGGGATTATAGAACCCTGTCTTTATTTTTAATTTTATTTTATTTTCTAAGTTTTTTTATTTACATTCAAAATCATTTCCCCTTTTCCGTTTCCTCCCTCCCCGAAAGTCCCATAAGAACCCTTCCCTTCCTCTTTTCCCTATTCTACCCCCTCTCACTTCTCTGTCCTGACATTCCCCTACATCCAGTCTTTCCAGGACCAGGGGTCTCTCTTTCCATCTTCTTGGAAATCTATTGATATGCGAATTGTGTCTAGGGTATTCCGAGATTCAGGGTTAATATCCCCTTATCAGTGACTGCATACCATATGTGTTCTTTTGTAATTGGGTTACCTCACTAAGGATGATATTTTCAAGTTCTGACCATTTGCCTAGGAATTTCGTGAATTCATTGTTTTTAATTGCAGAGTAGTATTCCATTGTGTAAATATACCACATCTTCTGAATCCATTCTTCCGTTGAGAGACATCTGGGTTCGTTCCAGCTTCTGGCTATTATAAATAAGGCTGCTATGAACATAGTGGAGCATGTGTCCTTATTGCATGCAGGTAAAGCCTCTGGGTATATGCCCAGGAGTGGTATAGCCGGATCCTCCAGGAGTGTCATGCCCAGTTATTTGAGGAACCTCCAGATTGCTTTCCAGAGTGGTTGTATCAGCTTGCAATCCCACCAGTAGTGGAGGAGTGTTCCTCTTTCTCCACATCCTCGCCAACAACTACTATCTCCTGTGTTTTTGATCTTAGCCATTCTAACTGGTGTGAGATGGAATCTCAGGGTTGTTCTGATTTGCATTTCCCTAATGACTAAGGATGATGAACCTCTTTTTAGGTGCTTCTCAGCCATTAGATATTCTTCAGGTGAGAATTCTTTGTTTAGCTCTGTACCCCATTTTTAATAGGGTTACTTGCCTCTCTGGAGTTTAACTTCTTGAGTTCTTTGTATATATTGGATATTAGCCCTCTGTCGGATGTAGGGTTGGTAAAGATCATTTCTCAGTTACTTGGTTGCCACTTAGTCTTTTTCACAGTGTCTTTTGCCTTGCAAAAACTTTATAATTTAATGAGGTGCCATTTGTCAATTTTTGATCTTAGAGCATAATCTATTGGAGTTCTATTCAGGAAATTCTCCCCTGTGCCCATATGTTTAATGCAGAGTAGTATTCCATTGTGTAAATATACCACATCTTCTGAATCCATTCTTCCCTTGAGAGACATCTGGGTTCGTTCCAGCTTCTGGCTATTATAAATAAGGCTGCTATGAACATAGTGGAGCATGTGTCCTTATTGCATGCAGGTAAAGCCTCTGAGTATATGCCCAGGAGTGGTATAGCCGGATCCTCCAGGAGTGTCATGCCCAGTTATTTGAGGAACCTCCAGATTGCTTTCCAGAGTGGTTGTATCAGCTTGCAATCCCACCAGTAGTGGAGGAGTGTTCCTCTTTCTCCACATCCTCGCCAACAACTACTATCTCCTGTGTTTTTTATCTTAGCCATTCTAACTGGTGTGAGATGGAATCTCAGGGTTGTTCTGATTTGCATTTCCCTAATGACTAAGGATGATGAACAACTTTTTAGGTGCTTCTCAGCCATTAGATAATCTTCAGGTGAGAACTCTTTGTTTAGCTCTGTACCCCATTTTTTAATAGGGTTACTTGCCTCTCTGGAGTTTAACTTCTTGAGTTCTTTGTATATATTGGATATTAATCCCCTGTCGGATGTAGGGTTGGTAAAGATCATTTCTCAGTTACTTGATTGCCACTTAGTCTTTTTCACAGTGTCTTATGCCTTGCAAAAACTTTATAATTTAATGAGGTCCCATTTGTCAATTTTTGATCTTAGAGCATAATCTATTGGAGTTCTAGTCAGGAAATTCTCCCCTGTGCCCATATGTTCAATGCAGAGTAGTATTCCATTGTGTAAATATACCACATCTTCTGAATCCATTCCTCCGTTGAGAGACATCTGGGTTCGTTCCAGCTTCTGGCTACTATAAATAAGGCTGCTATGAACATAGTGGAGCATGTGTCCTTATTGCATGCAGGTAAAGCCTCTGAGTATATGCCCAGGAGTGGTATAGCCGGATCCTCCAGGAGTGTCATGCCCAGTTATTTGAGGAACCTCCAGACTGCTTTCCAGAGTGGTTGTACCAGCTTGCAATCCCACCAGTACTGGAGGAGTGTTCCTCTTTCTCCACATCCTCGCCAACAATTACTATCTCCTGTACTTTTGATCTTAGCCATTCTGACTGGTGTGAGATGGAATCTCAGGGTTGTTCTGATTTGCATTTCCCTAATGACTAAGGATGATGAACCTCTTTTTAGGTGCTTCTCAGCCATTAGATATTCTTCAGGTGAGAACTCTTTGTTTAGCTCTGTCCCCCATTTTTAATAGGGTTACTTGCCTCTCTGGAGTTTAACTTCTTGAGTTCTTTGTATATATTGGATATTAGCCCTCTTTCGGATGTAGGGTTGGTAAAGATCATTTCTCAGTTACTTGGTTGCCACTTAGTCTTTTTCACAGTGTCTTTTGCCTTGCAAAAACTTTGTAACTTAATGAGGTCCCATTTGTCAATTCTTGATCTTAGAGCATAATTTATTGGATTTCTATTCAGGAAATTCTCCCTTGTGCCCATATGTTCAAGGTTCTTCCCTAGTTTCCTTTCTATTAGTTTCAGTGTGCCTGATTTTATGTGGAGGTCCTTGATCCACTTGGAATTGAGCTTAGTGCAAGGACAAAAGAATGGGTCAATTTGCATTGTTCCACATGTTGACCTCCAGTTGTGTCAGCACTATTTGTTGAAAAGGCTCTCTTTTTTTCCACTGGATCATTGTAGCCCCTTTGTCAAAGATCAAGTGCCCATAGGAGTGTGGATTCATTTCTGGGTCTTCAATTCTGTTCCATTGATCTACATGCCTGTCACTGTACCAATACCATGCAGTTTTTAACACTATTGCGCTGTAGTACAGCTTAAGGTCCGGAATATTGATTCCCTCTGAAGTTCTTTAACTCTTGAGAATAATTTTAGCTATCCTGGGTTTTCTGTAATACCATATGAATTTTTGAATTGCTCTTTCTAATTCTATGAAGAACTGAGTTGGGATTTTGATGGGGATTGCATTGAATCCATATATTGCTTTTGGCAAGATGGTCATTTTTATTATATTAATCCTGTGAATCCATGAGCATGGCAGATTTTTCCATCTTCTGAGGTCTTCTTCAATTTCTTTCTTCAGAGACTTGAAGTTCTTGTCATACAGATCTTTCACGTGTTTGGTTAGAGTCACATCAAGATACTTTATATTTGTTGTGGCTATCGTGAAGGGTATCATTTCTCTTACTTCTTTCTCAGCCTGCTTATCCTTTTAGTATAGGAAAGCTACTGACTTGCTTGAGTTGATTTTATATCCGGCCACTTTGCTGAAGTTGTTTATCAGCTGTAGGAGTTCTCAGGTGGAGTTCTTTGGGTCGTTTAATTATAGTATCATATCGTCTGCAAATAGTGATAGTTTGATTTCTTCCTTTCCAATTTGTATCTCTTTGACCTCCTTTTGTTGTCTAATTGCTCTAGCTAGAACTTCAAGTGCTATATTGAAAAGATATGGAGAGAGAGGGCAGCCTTGTCTAGTCCCTGATTTTAGTGGGATTGCTTCAAGTTTCTCTCCATTTAGATTGATGTTGGCTACCGGTTTGCTGTAAATTGCTTTTACTATGTTTAGATATGGGCCTCGAATTCCTGATCTTTCCAAGACCTTTAGCATGAAAGGATGCTGAATTTTGTCAAATGCTTTCTCAGCTTCTAATGGAATGACCATGTGGTTTTTTATTTGAGATTGCTTATGTAGTGGATTACATTAATGGACTTCCTTATATTGAACCATCCCTGCATCCCTGAGATGAAGCCTTCTTGATCGTGGTGAATGATTGTTTTGATGTGTTCTTGGATTCGGTTGGCAAGAATTTTATTGAGTATTTTTGCATCAATATTCATAAGAGAGATTGGCCTGAGATTCTCTTTCTTTATTGGATCTTTGTGTGCATTTGGTATTAGCGTAATTGTGGCTTCATAGAATGAGTTGGGTAGTGTTCCTTCTGTTTCTATTTTGTGGAATAGTTTGAAGAGTATTGGTATTAGGTCTTCTTTGAAGGTCTAATAGAATTCTGCACTAAAACCATCTGGACCTGTGCTTTTTTTGGTTGGAAGACTTCCAATGACAACTTCTATTTCTTCAGGGCTTATAGGACGGTTTAGATGGTCTATTTGATCCTGATTTAATTTTGGTATTTGAATTCTGTCAAGGAAATTGTCCATTTCCTCCAGATTTTCTAGTTGTGTTGAATACAGGCTTTTGTAGTAGGATCTGATGATGTTTTGAATTTCCTCAGTTTCTGTTGTTATCTCTCCCTTTTCGTTTCTGATTTTGTTAATTTGGATACTGTCTCTGTGCCCTCTGGCTAGTCTGGCTATGGGCTTATCTATCTTTCTGATTTTCTCAAAGAACAAATTCCTAGTTTTGTTGATTCTTTGTATGGTTCTATTTTTTTCTACTTGATTGATATCAGCCCTGAGTTTGATGATTTCCTGCCTTCTACTCCTCTTGGGTGTATTTGCTTCTTTTTGTTCCAGTGCTTTCAGGTGTGCCATAAAGCTGCTAGTGTATGCTGTCTCCTGTTTCTTTTTGGTGGCACTCAGGGCTATGAATTTTCCTCTTAGCACTGCTTTCACTGTGTCCCATAAATTAGGGTATGTTGTGCCTTCATTTTCATTAAATTTTAAAAAGTCTTTGATTTCTTTCTTTATTTCCTCCTTGACCAAGTTATCATTGAGTAGAGCATTGTTCTGCCTCCATGTGTATGTGGGTTTTCTGTTGTTTTTGTTGCCATTGAAGCCCACCTTTATTCCATAGTGATCTGATAGGAGGCATGGGATTAGTTCAATCTTCTTATATCTGTTGAGGTCTGATTTGTGACCAATAATATACTCGATTTTGGAGAAGGTACCATGAAGTGCTGAGAAGAAGGTGTATTCTTTTGCTCTAGGATGAAATGTTCTATATATATATATATCTGTTAGTTCCATTTGGTCCAAAGCTTCAATTAGATTCACTGTGTCCCTGTTTAGTTTCTGCTTTCCTGAACGATCCATTTCAGAGAGCTGGGTGTTGAAGTCACCCACTATTGTTGTGTGAGGTGTGATGTGTGTTTTGAGCTTTAGTAAAGCTTCTTTTACGAATGAGGGTGCCCTTGCATTTGAAGCTTAGCTATTCAGAATTGAGAGTTCTTCATGGTGGATTTTTCCTTTGATCAGTATGTAGTGTCCTTCTGTGTCTTTTTTTGATGAGTTTAGGTTGAAAGTCAATTTTTATTTTTTCTAAGTTTTTTTTATTTACATTCAAAATCATTTCCCCTTTCCCGTTTCCTCCCTCCCTGAAAGTCCCATAAGCACCATTCCCTCCCTCTTTTCACCATTCAACCTCCTCTCGCTTCTCTGTCTTGGCATTCTCCTACAGCCAGTCTTTCCAGGACCAGGGGACTCTCCTTCTATATTCTTGGAAATCTGTTGATATGTGAATTGTGTCTAGGGTATTCCGAGATTCTGGGTTAATATCCCCTTATCAGTGACTGCATACCATGTGTGTTCTTTTGTGATTGGGTTACCTCACTAAGGATGATATTTTCAAGTTCTGACCATTTGCCTAGGAATTTCGTGAATTCATTTTTTTAATTGCAGAGTAGTATTCCATTGTGTAAATATACCACATCTTCTGAATCCATTCCTCCGTTGAGGGACATCTGGGTTCTTTCCAGCTTCTGGCTATTATAAATAAGGCTGCTATGAACATAGTGGAGCATGTGTCCTTACTGCATGCAGGTAAAGCCTCTGGGTATATGCCCAGGAGTGGTATAGCCGGATTCTCCAGGAGTGTCAGGCCCAGTTTTCTGAAGAACCGCCAGACCGCTTTCCAGAGTGATTGTACCAGCTTGCAATCCCACCAGCAGTGGAGGAGTGTTCCTCTTTCTCCACATCCTCGCCAACACCTGCTGTCTCCTGTGTTTTTGATCTTAGCCATTCTGACTGGTGTGAGATGGAATCTCAGGGTTGTTTTGATTTGTATTTCCCTAATGACTAAGGATGATGAACATCTCTTTAGGTTATTCTCAGACACTAGATATTCGTCAGGTGAGAACTCTTTGTTTAGCTCTGTATCCCATTTTTTAATAGGGTTCCTTGCCTCTCTGGAGTTTAACTTCTTGAGTTCTTTGCAAATATAGGATATTAGCCCTCTGTCGGATGTAGGCTTGGTAAAGATCATTTCCCAGTTAGTTGGTTGCTGCTTTGTCTTTTTGACATTGTCTTTTGCCTTGCAAAAACTTTGTAATTTAATAGGTCCCATTGGTCAATTCTTGATCTTAGAGCATAAGCTATTGGAGTTCTATTCAGGAAATTCTCCCCTGTGCCCATATGCTCAAGGTTCTTCCCTAGTTTCCTTTCTATTCGTTTCAGTGTGTCTGGTTTTATGTTGAGGTCCTTGATCCACTTGGAATTGAGCTTAGTGCAAGGAGATAAGAATGGGTCAATTTGCATTCTTCTGCATGCTGACCTCCAGGCATATACCCAGAGGCTTTACCTGCATGCAATAAGGATACATGGTCCACTGTGTTCATAGCAGCCTTATTTATAATAGCCAGAAGCTGGAAATTTTATCTGATATTACATGGCTACTCTGGCTCATTTCCTGGGACCATTTGCTTGTAAAATTGTTTTCCAGCCTTTTACTCTTAGGTAGTGTTTGACTTTGACACTCAAGTGCATTTCCTGCATGCAGCAAAATGCTTCATCCTGTTTATGTATCCAGTCTGTTCGCCTGTGTCTTTTTATTGAGGAATTGAGACCATTGGTATTAAGAGAGATTAAGGAATAGTGATTATTACCACCTGCCATTCTTGACGCTATCTTTATGTTTGAGTGGTTATCTACTTTTGGGTTTGATGCAAGAAGGTTACTCTCTCATTTTTTCCATGGTGTTGTTTCTCTTCTTGTATTGGCAGTTTCCACCTATTATCCTTTGCAGGACTAGGTTTGTGGAAAGATATGATGAAAATTTGGTTTTATCATGGAATATCTTGGTCTCTCCATCTATGGTGATTGAGAGTTTTGCTGGGTTTAGTAGTCTAGGCTGGCATTTGTATTCTCTTAGTGTCTGCATGAGATCTGTCCAGGATCTTCTGACTTTCATAGTCTCTGGTGAGAAGTCTGATGTGATTTGGATAGGTCTTCCTTTGTATGTTACTTGGACTTTTTCTCTTACTGCTTTTAATATTCTTTCTTTGTTTAGTACATTTGATGTTCTGATTATTATGTGACGGGAGGTAATTCTGTTCTGGTCCAGTCTGTTTGGAGTTCTGTAGGCTTCCTGTATGTTCATCGGCATCTCTCTCTTTAGGTTAGGGAAGTTTTCCTCCATAATTTTGTTGAAGATATTTACTGGCCCCTTAAGTTGCAAATCTTCACTCTCATCTATACCTATAATCCTTAGGTTTGGTCTTCTCATTGTGTCCTGGATTTCCTGGATGTTTTGGGTTACACGTTTTTTGCATTTTGCATTTTCTTTGACTGTTGAGTCAATGCTTTCTATGGTATCTTCAGCACCTGAGATTCTTTATTCCATCTCTTGTATTCTATTGTTGATGTTTGCATCTATGACTCCTGATTTCTTCCCAAGGTTTTCTCTCTCCAAAGTTGTCTCCCTTTGTGATTTCTTAGTTGTTTCTACTTCCTTTTTTAGATCCTGGATGGATTTGCTGAGATCCTTTACTTGTTTGTTTGTGTTTTCCTGGATTTCTTTAAAATATTTTTGCATTTCCTCTTTCAGGATTTCTGCCTGTTGATCCAAGTTCTCCTGTATTTCTCTAAGCGATTTTTGTGTTTCCTCCTCATGGGCTTCCATCTGTTGATCCATCGTCTCCTGCATTTTTTAAAGCAATTCTCATGTTTCCTTTGTAATGGCGTCTATCCATTGATTCATTTCTTTAAGCAATTTTTGTGTTGTCTCCCTATGGGCATCCATCTATTGACCCATATTCTTCTGCATTTCTTTATGCAAATTTTGTGATTCCTTTGAAAGTGCATCTACCTGTTGATTCATTTCTTTAAGCGATTTTTGTGTTGCCTCCTTCTGGGCCTCCATCTTTTGACTCATGTTCTCCTGTATTTCTCTAAGCGATTTTTGTGTTTCCTTTGTAAGGGTTTCTAACAGTTGATTCATGATCTCCTGTAATTCTTTATGAGATTTATTTGTGTCCTTCTTGAAATCCTCTAATAGCATCATGAGAAGTGATTTTAAATCCAGATCTTGTCTTTCGGGTGTGGTGGGGTATCTAGGACTTGCTGCTATTGGAGAGTTGGGTTTGGGTGGTGCCATATTACTTTGATTTCTATTAGTAACGTTCCTACATTTGCCTTTTGCCATCTGGTTACCTCTGTTGTTAGTTGGTCCTGCTGTCACTGGCTGTTGGTTGGACCTCCTGTGAGCCTGAAAGCTATTTCTGACCCCCCCTGGATTACCGGGATTCCCCTGGCCCCGATTTCTGGGGCCTGCCCTGCTCCTGAGTGACTTTGGACCCCTGATGTGCCTTGCCCCAAATGATGTTATACTGGGGAATCCCTGCACATCCAAAGGCTCAGCATAGTGGATTCCTGGAGCAGAGGTCGCTAAAGAGAGGCTGGTACTCTCCTGCCCTGTGTGGGTGTGTGTGATCTTTCCCAGAGTGGGGCGGAGCAATGGGGCGTCCCTCTTCAGGGCAGAAGTCCCATAGCAGAGCTGGCGCGTTGGTTACTGCACACCTGCCCAGCTCTTGGGAGCAGGGTGCACACAAGCTTCCTGAAACCCAAGTGATAGTATGCCTGTCTGTCCCTGAGCCTGGAGGTCCCAACTGCCCTGATGCCGGAGCAAAGATGATGGAGTGCATTCTGACTCTCTAGGTGGAGATCACTCTGCAGGGGAGATGGCCCACAGCAGAGCTGGCGCCCAGATGACTGCAGTGCTGTCCTGCTCTTGGGCGCAGATGGAAGCCCAACAGGCTGTGTCCCAAGCGATGTTATATTGGGGAGAACCTGGGTACCTGTCTCTTCAGTGCAGTCGATCCAGGAACAGAGGTCACCAAAGGGAAGCTGATAGGCTCTCACCCAGTGCGGGGGAGAACCCTTCCTTCTGTTCAGCTGTTCCTCAAGAAAGTAATTAAAGCATTTTTATCATATTCAGTTTTCAATGAAATTATGTCCTATATCCTACAGATGCTCTCCCTTCTCTCTCTTTCTCTCTCTCTCTCTCTCTCTCTCTCTCTCTCTCTCTCTCTCTCTCTCAATTATTGGCTACTTCCACTTATTAACCATTTTTCTAAAGCCAAACAGATATTTAAAACTTGTGCTGCTTTTTTCCCACTACTCTGGTTCTGACATGTAGTCAAATCCATTTCATACCCTGTGTATTTTAGGTGCTTTTTGGAATATAACATATACTTTTTAAAAATAGATTTTATTACATTTATTTATTTGTGTGTGAGAGAGACCTCATGTTCTAGCACAGATGTGGAGGTCAAAGAACAACTTTCAAGAGTCAATCTTTGTTCTTATGCCATGTAAGTCCTGGTATGGGACTTCAAGCACACTGGGTTGGTGGCAAGAAATTTACCCCCAGAGATAACTCACCAGTCCTAGAAGGAGCTATTTTGAATATTCTAATGATGTAAAAACCTTCAGGTTATAAGTTACAAGAAGATATCCAGAGCAAAAGTCTCAATCACCATAGATGGAGAGACCAAGACATTCCATGATAAAACCAAATTTACACAATATCTTTCCACAAACCCATCCCTGCAGAGGATGATAGGTAGAAATCGCCAATACAAGGAGAGAAACAACACCCTGGAAAAAACGAGATAGTAACCTTCTTGCATCCAACCCAAAAGTAGATAACCACTCAAACATAAAGATAACATCAAGAATAGCAGGTGGCAATAATCACTATTCCTTAATCTCTCTTAATATCAATGGTCTCAATTCCTCAATAAAAAGACATAGACTAACAGACTGGATATGTAAACAGGACCCAGCATTTTGCTGCATGCAGGAAATGCACCTCAGTGTCAAAGACAAACACTACCTCAGAGTAAAAGGCTGGAAAGCAATCTTACAAGCAAATGGTCCCAGGAAATGAGCCGGAGTAGCCATTCTAATATCAGATAAAATTGACTTTCAACCAAAAGTCATCAAAATAGTTTCTTCTAGACCTATAACCAGACTCAAGGCAAAACAGGCCCCTAGAGGGGAAGTAGAAAGTGTAGTCCATGAGGAAATACACTATACTACTAAGGAGCTTAATGAGTTTGCTAATTTATTCAAGCAGAAGTCTGGGGAATATGCGTGGGAATGGATTTTAAGGGTGTGGGATAACGGTGGAAGGAATATAAAACTAGAGCAGGCTGAGTTTATTGGCATTGGTGGAGATTTTAGGTTTAATATGGAAGCTCGCACAGTTAAAAAAGGTGTCAGGAGTTTGTTTGAGTGGTTGGCTGAAGTGTTTATCAAAAGATGGTCTACTGAAAAGGAGTTGGAGATGCCTGATATTCCTTGGCTTAGTGTTGATGAAGGGGTTCTAAGGCTTAGGGAAATTGCAATGCTAGAGTGGATGCATTGTGTAAAACCTACAGATCCACAATGGGAAGGTCCAGAAGATATGCCCTTCACCAGTCCTATAAGACACAAATTGGTGAGAGGGGCACCAGCACATTTAAAGAGTTTTGTTCTTGCGCTTTTCCTTGTACCAGACCTTAGGGTTGGAGATGCTGCTGCTCAATTAGATGAATTAAATTCAATGGGTTTAACTGGACCTCGAGGTAACAAGGACCAGGTGAAAGCATTGAATCGCCAGAGACAAGGTGATCATAGTTATAATGGATAGGGTAGACAAAACAATGTTTATAATGACATACCCCGTAATGGTCAGTACAAGAGAGGTGGAATTTATAATGGCATGACTCGTTTGGACCTTTGGTACTGGCTAGTCAGTCATGGTGTTTCCAGGCATGAAATAGATAGGAAATCTACTGCATATCTGTTTGATCTGTATAAGCAGAAAAGTTCTCAAACAAATGAAAGAAAGGCTACATTGGATCATGGCAAAAGGCAATCTTGGCCAGTGAATCAATTTCCAGACTTAAGTCAGTTTGCAGAGCCAGAACCCCTTGAATGACGGGGTGGCCAGGTTCCTCTGAGGAAGAATCTTGATAAGACACCTAAAAGTTTTGCTGTTAGTCTTTCCCCAATTCTTCCCCAGAGGGACCTACGGCCTTTTACAAGGGTAACTGTACACTGGGGGAAAGGAAATAATCAGACTTTCTGGGGTCTATTGGATACTGGTTCTGAATTGACACTGATCTGAGGAGATCCCAAGAAACATTGTGGCCCTCCAGGTAGAGTAGGAGCTTCTGGAGGACAGGTGATTAATGGAGTTTTGACTGATGTCTGACTCACAGTAGGTCCAGTAGGTCCCCAAACACATCCAGTGGTCATTTCCTCAGTTCCAGAATGTATAATTGGGATAGATATACTCAGAAATTGGCAGAATTCTCACATTGGTTCCATGACCTGTGGAGTGAGGGCTATTATGGTTGGAAAGGCAAAATGGAAGCCTTTAGAGTTGCCTCTGCCAAGGAAAATAGTGAATCAAAAACATTATCGTATTCCTGGAAGAATTGCAGAAATTACTGCCACTATCAAGGACTTGAAAGATGCAGGGGTGATGGGTCCCATCAGGTCTCCCTTTAACTCTCCTATCTGGCCAGTGCAGAAGACAGATGGATCATGGAGAATGACAGTTGACTATCGGAAACTAAATCAGGTAGTAACTCCAATTGCAGCTGCTGTACCAGATGTAGTTTCATTACTTGAGCAAATTAACACATCTCCTGGAACCTGGTATGCAGCTATTGATCTGGCAAATGCCTTCTTCTCAGTACCTGTCCATAAGGACCACCAGAAGCAATTTGCTTTCAGTTGGCAAGGCCAGCAGTATACCTTTACAGTTTTGCCTCAAGGATATATTAACTCTCCTGCCCTGTGTCATAACTTAGTTACAAGGGATCTTGATCATTTGTCTCTTCCACAAAATATCACATTGGTGCACTATATTGATGACATTATGCTGACTGGACCAAGTGAGCAGGAAGTAGCAACCACTTTGGATTCATTGGTAACACATATGCATATCAGAGGATGGGAAATAAATCCAACCAAAATTCAAAGACCATCTACCTCAGTGAAATTCTTAGGAGTACAGTGGTGTGGGGTATGCAGAGATATTCCTTCTAAGGTGAAAGATAAGTTATTGCACCTGGCCCCTCCCACCACTAAGAAAGAAGCATAACATTTAGTGGGTCTATTTGGATTCTGGAGACAGCACATTCCTCACTTAGGTGTGTTACTCAGCCTATTTATCAAGTGACTCAGAAAGCTGCTAGCTTTGTGTGGGGCCTGGAACAAAAGAAGGCTCTTCAACAGGTCCAGGCTGCTGTGCAGGCTGCACTACCACTTGGACCATATGATCCAGCAGACCCAATGATACTTGAGGTATCCGTGGCAGATAGAGATGCTGTTTGGAGCCTCTGGCAGGCCCCTGTAGGTGAATCACAGAAGAGACCTTTGGGATTTTGGAGCAAAGTTCTACCATCATCTGCAGGCAACTACTCTCCCTTTGAAAAACAGCTCTTGGCTTGCTATTGGCCTTAGTGGAAACTGAACGTTTGTCAATAGGACACCAAGTTACTATGCTACCTGAACTGTCCATCATGAGCTGGGTGTTATCAGACCCTTCAAGTCGTAAAGTAGGTTGTGCCCAGCAGCAGTCTATTATCAAATGGAAGTGGTATATATGTGATCAGGCCTGAGCAGGTCCTGAAGGAACAAGCAAGTTACATGAAGAAGTTGCTTAAATGCCTATGGTTTCTACCCCTGTTACAATGCCATCTGCTGCCAAGCATGCACCTATAGCCTCATGGGGTGTTCCCTATGACCGGCTGACTGAAGAAGAGAAGACTAGGACCTAGTTTACTGATGGCTTTGCACGTTATGTAGGCACCACCCAGAAGTGGACAGCTGCTGCATTACAACCCCTTTCTGGGACAACTCTGAAAGATACAGGTGAAGGAAACTCTTCACAGAGGGCAGAACTCCGGGCAGTACACATGGTACTACAGTTTGTTTGGAAGAAGAAATGGCCAGATGTACAATTGTTCACTGACTCATGGGCTGTAGCCAATGGATTGGCTGGATGGTCAGGGACATGGAATAATCAAAATTGGAAAATTGATGAGAAAGACATCTGGGGAAGAAGTATGTGGATAGATCTCTCCAAATGGGCAAAGGATTTGAAGATATTTGTGTCCCATGTAAATGCTCACCAAAAGGTGACTTCAGCTGAGGAGGAGTTCAACAATCAAGTAGATAAGATGACCCATTCTGTGGAGAGTCAGCCTCTTTCTGCAGACATCCCAGTCATTGCCCAATGGGCACATGAGCAAAGTGGCCATGGTGGCCAAGATGGAGGTTATGCTTGGGCCCAGCAACACGAACTTCCACTCACCAAGGCTAACCTGGCTACAGCAGCTGCTGAATGCCAGATCTGCCAACAGCAGAAACCAACACTGAGCCCCAGATATGGCACCATTCCTCGAGGTGATCAGCCAGCAACCTAGTGACAAGTTGACTACATTGGACCACTTCCCCCATGGAAAGGACAAAGTTTTGTTCTTACTGGAATAGATACTTATTCTGGTTATGGATTTGCCTTTCCTGCACATAATGCTTCTGCCAAAACCACCATCCATGGACTCACAGAATGCCTTATCTATCATCATGGTATTCCACACAGTATTGCTTCTGACCAAGGAACTCATTTCACAGCCAGAGAAGTGCGACAATGGGTCCATGATCACGGAATTCACTGGTCTTACCATGTTCCCCATCATCCTGAAGCAGCTGGTCTGATAGAAAGATGAAATGGCCTTTTGAAGACACAGTTACAATGTCAATTAGGTAGCAACAGTATGGAGGGCTGGGGCAGAGTTCTTCAGAAGGCAGTATATGCTTTGAATCAGCGTTCAATATATGGTACAGTTTCTCCTATAGCAAGGATTCATGGGTCCAGGAATCAAGGGGTGGAAAAGGGAATAGTTCCACTCACTATCACTCCTAGTGACCCTCTAGGTAAATTTTTGCTTCCTGTCCCCACATCTTTAGGTTCTGCTGGCCTAGAAGTTTTGGTTCCAGAGGGGGGAGTGCTCCTACCAGGAGCCACAACAAACATTCCATTGAACTGGAATTTCAGACTTCCCCCTGGTTTCTCATGCCTTTAAGCCAACAGGCTAAGAAAGGAATAAAAGTGTTAGGAGGGGTGATAGATCCAGATTACCATGGTGAAATTGGATTGCCTCTCCACAATGGAGGTAAGCAGGATTATGTCTGGAGTGCAGGAGATCCCTTAGGGTGTCTCTTGGTACTACCATGTCCTGTGATTAAAGTCAATGGCAAACTACAACAGCCTAATCCAAGCAGGATGACAAAGGACACAGACCCATCAGGAATGAAGGTATGGGTCAATCCTCCAGGAAAAGAGCCAAGACCTGCTGAGGCGCTTGCCCAAGGTGAAGGAAATACAGAATGGGTACCAGAGGAAGGTAGTTATAAATACCAACTAAGACCATGTAACCAGTTGCAGAAATGAGGATTATAAGTAATATGATTTCTTCTGTCTTATCTTGTTAAAGATACATTTGTCTTTCTTCCAATTTCTTTAACATCAATTGGTATTGAGACACTTAAAGAATGATTCCAAGGGACATTACCCTGTTGTAAATTTACAAATGCGTTTGCGATTGTACGAGGAATAGTTATATCATGTTAGGCATATTCATGACCTTGTTATAGTTTCATGTGGACATGAGATATTATTTGTGTCAAGTTGACAAGGAGTAGATTGTAGTGGCTATTCCTAGTTGTCAAGTTGACTAAATCTGGAATGAACTAAACAAGAATTGGAAGGCTCACCTATAATCCTAATCTGGAGGCTCAGAGATACAAGTTTCTGACCTGGAGATCTTGATGCATAATGACTATGAATTCCAGAAGATTAAGATTAGGGGATCTCTGAGTTCAAGGTCATCTGGGATTAAAGGCGTGGTGGATGACGCCTTTAATCTGGGCCACACCCTCTGCTGGAGACCTATATAAGGACATTGGAAGAAGGAAGATTTGACTCTGGCTTTTCTTGGCCTGCCTCGTGGGACGGAGCAACTACTAGATCCTAGGACTTCCATCCACGGCTGCCTTGTGGGACTGAGCAACTGGTAGATCCTTGGACTTCCATCTACAAATACTGCTGACTATTGTTGGGGAGTTGAACTACAAGCTGTAAGTCATCGACAAATTTCCTAACTATATAGGGACTACCCATACGTTCTGTGACTCTAGAGAACCCTGACTAATACACCTGCAAAGGATATTAGGTGGAAATCGCCAATACAAGGAGAGAAACTACACCCTGGAAAAAATGAGATAGTAACCTTCTTTCATCAAAACCAAAAGTAGATAACCACTCAAACATAAAGGTAACATCAAGAATAGCAGGTGGCAAGAATCACTATTCCTTAATCTCTCTTAATATCAATGGTCTCAATTCCCCAATAAAAAAACATAGACTAACAGACTGGATACGTAAACAGGACCCAGCATCTTGCTGCATGCAGGAAATGCACCTCAGTGTCAAAGACAAACACTACCTCAGAGTAAAAGGCTGGAAAACAATCTTACAAGCAAATGGTTCCAAGAAACGAGCCGGAGTAGCCATTCTAATATCAGATAAAATTGACTTTCAACCAAAAGTCATCAAAAAAGACATGGAAGGACGCTACATACTGGTCAAAGGAAAAATCCACTAAGAAGAACTCT
Source organism: Tokudaia tokunoshimensis (assembly GCA_036184795.1). Taxonomy (NCBI): domain Eukaryota; kingdom Metazoa; phylum Chordata; class Mammalia; order Rodentia; family Muridae; genus Tokudaia; species Tokudaia tokunoshimensis. The sequence goes on along the minus strand of BTHU01000011.1, from coordinate 98,114,393 downwards.
CAATTCTGAACATCTATGCTCCAAATGCAAGGACACCCTCATTTGTAAAAGAAACCTTACTAAAGCTCAAAGCACATATTGCACCTCACACAATAATAGTGGGTGACTTCAACACACCACTCTCTGAAATGGATCGTTCAGGAAAGCAGAAACTAAACAGGGACACAATGAATCTAATTGAAGCCTTGGACCAAATGGAACTAACAGATATATAGAGAACATTTCACCCTAAAGCAAAAGAATATACCTTCTTCTCAGCACCTCATGGTACCTTCTCCAAAATCGACCATATAATTGGTCACAAAACAGACCTCAACAGATATAAGAAGATCGAACTAATCCCATGCCTCCTATCAGATCACTATGGAATAAGGGTGGTCTTCAATAGCAACAAAAACAACAGAAAGCCCATATACATGTGGAAGCTGAACAATGCTCTACTCAATGATACCTTGGTCAAGGAAAAAATAAAGAAAGAAATCTAAGACTTTTTAAAATTTAATGAAAATGAAGGCACAACATACCCTAATTTATGGGACACAATGAAAGCGGTGCTGAGAGGAAAATTCATAGCCCTGAGTGCCTCCAAAAAGAAATGGGAGAGAGCATACACTAGCAGCTTAATGGCACACCTGAAAGCACTGGAACAAAAAGAAGCAAATACACCCAAGAGGAGTAGAAGACAATACTTTTCTAATATAAGAAAGAAGAAAGCAGGAATGTAAAATGGTAGCTTTCATTAGCAGCCTTCAAATGCAATTCTGGCAAGTTTTCATGATAGAGATAGCACTTGGAGACACACTATTTTGTTTTCCTTTTGAAATATTTCAAATAATTTTTCATTTTTTCTTTTATTAAAAATGTATTATTTTCATTCAGTATATCTTGATTTTAGTTTCCCCTACCTCTACTCATATGCTTACTCATCTCCTTCTGCCCTCTCCAAATACACTCCATTTCTGTCTCTCTCAAGAAAAGAACAGGTTTCTATGAAATAACAACCAAGCATGACAAAATAAAATATAATAAGATAAAGCAAAAGTCATCATATCAAAGTTTGAAATGGCAACCCAGCAGAAGGAAAAGAGTCCTAAAAACAGACACAAAAGTTAGAGACCTTCTCATCATCACACTCATGGGTCCCGCAAAATACTAAGCCCAAAGCTATAATATATTGATAGAAGACATGGTGTAGAAACTGCTTCAATCTTTGTGATTTCATATGTAGTGATTCAAAGGACCTTATCTCTCTAGTGTCCTTTATACACTCTGGCTCTTACTTTCTTTCTGTGTCCTCTTTCTTCAGGTTCCCTGAGCTCTAAGAAAAAGGAATTGATAGAGACATCCCACTTAGACTCTCTTCTCTCCATGTAATGTTAGCTGTGGGTCTCTGTGTTTATTCCCATTGGCTACTATAGGAAACCTCTCTGATGAAAACTGAATAAGGTACTGATGTATGAATATAGCAGAATATCATTAGAAGTCATTTTATTGATACTTTTCAAAAGACTTGTAGTGTTTGTTTTATCCTCTACCTTTGCGATAACTAGTCTCTTCTACCTGGTCATCTAATCAGTGATGGAATCACTGGGTTCCATCCAGTGGAGTAGGCCTGAAGGCAAGTCAGACATTGGTTGGTTATTCCCACAAATTCTGTACTACCACTGTCCTAGCATATCTTGCAGGTATAACAGGATGTGAGTTTTGAGGCTGGGTTAGGGTCCACATTTCTCCTTTGGTAGCCTGCAGGGTACTGTTTTGCATCAAAGACACAAGAATATAGGAATGAGAGCAACATGTAGTCCCCAACTGGACTTCTCCATGTTCAATGAGTTATACAGGTGTTGTCCTCCGCAATTGGGCCCAGCTGTAAGTTTTCAGAGAACAACCCCTTGTCTTATCATCAGGCTTGATTTTATGGGTATTTTCTTGTGACCAACTTGGTCAATAACTCTATTGACTATAACCTAGTCTCTCTACTGGAAACTTACTTTCCTAACAAGATATGGCTGGTTCAGACCTCACTAGGGCCATCTTGATATATTTTAGTAAGTTTCCACTGTACTAGGTTTTCCCATCATCACTCAAATGCCCCTGAATTTGTTCTGTCACCTTCCTCATTCTCCCTCTCTAACATATTTCCCATTCCACTCCCCACCTAATCCTCCCATTCTTGTCCTCACCTTCCTTTAGTCAACCTGCAAAATCCAGTCTATTTCTCCCACCCAGGGAGATCCATAGGTCTAGCCTACAGATTTCTATATGGAACCTCTCTGGGTCTACAGATTGTAGTTTATCATTTACATAATGGGTAATATCCACAGGTAAGCAAATATATTACCTTTATCTTTCTACATCTGGGTTATAAAACTCAAAATGATTTTTTAAAGTGACATCTATTTGATTGCAAATTTCGTGTCATTTATTTTAACTTCTGTTGTGAAATATCTTTGGGTTATATGCCCAAGAGTAGGGGTGTAGCTGGGCCTTGAAGTATATTGGTTCCCAATTTTCTGAGGAATTAGCATATTGATTTCCATAGTGGTTGTACAATTTGGCACTCTACCAACAAGAAATGAGCATTCTTCTTGCTCCTCACCAGCAGGAGATGTCACTTGCTTTATTGATCTTAGTCATTCTGACAGGTGTAAGAAAGAAACTCAAATTAATTTTGATTTGTATTTCCCTGATGGGTAGAGATGTTGAACATTTCTTTAAGTATTTCTCAGCCATTTGACACTTCTCTATTGAGAATTCTCTGTTTATATCCATACTACATTTTAAAAATTCAATTATGTGGGGTTTTTATGTTAAGATTCCTGTGTTCTTTATAAATTTTGTAAATTAAGCCTCTATTGGATGTGGAGTTAGTAAAAATCATTTCTTATTCTGTCACCATGTCCAAGTGATGGTGTCCTATACCTTACAAAAGCTTTTCTATTTCATAGGATCTCATTTGCTAATTATTGATCATAGAGCCTGCACTATCATTAGTCTGTTCAGAAATTGTCTCCTGTGCCAATGAATTGACAGATATTTCCCATATCAGGTTCAGTATATCTGGCTTTATGTTGAGGTTACTGATCCACTTGGACTTGATTTTTGTGCAGGGTCATAAGTATGGGTTTATTTGCATTCTTCTTCATGCAGACCTCAATTTGGACCAGAGTGATTTGTTGAAGGTGTGGTCATGTTTTACAATGTATATTTCTGGCTCCTTTATAAAAAAATCCAGTGTTCATAGATGTGTGAATTTATGGTTGGGGCTTCAATTCGAATCCGTTCATCTATGTCTCTGTCTTTATGCCAATACTATGTGGGCTTTATTACTACAACAAGGATGATGATATATTTAGGAGTTTCTTCTTTTTTAACGGGTTGTTTTAGTTATCCTGTTTTTTCATATGCATTTGAGTATTGTTCTTTCAAGGTCTGTGAAGAATTGTGTTGGAGGCTTGAAGGGAATTGCATTGAATCTGTAAATTACTTTTGGTAGTATGGTCATTTTTACTATGTTAATCCTACTGATTCATATGCATGTGAGAGCTGTCCATCTTTTGATATCTGTTTCAATTTCATTCTTCAAAGACTGGAAATTTTTATCATATAAGACTTTCACTTACTTAGTTAGAGATGCTTCAAGATGATTTATATTATATCAAGGCTATTGTGAAAACTCTTGTTTCTCTGATTTCTTCCTCAGTCTATGTGTCATTTGTATATAGAATAAGGTCTACTGAGTTAATTTTCTTTGTATTGTTGTTTCTGTTTCTATTTAATTATTTTCAGCGCTGAGCTTGATTATTTCCTGCCATCTAACCCTCTTGGGTCTGTTTTCTTCTTTTTGTTTAGAGCTTTCAGGTGTGCTGTTAAGTTGTAATTATGAGATCTCTACAATTTGTTTTTATGTAGAAAGTATAAACTTTCCTCTTAGCATCAATTCTACTGTGTCCCATAAATTTGGGTACATTGTGTACATTTGCTTTGAATTCTAGAAAGTAATGACTTTTTCATTTCAGTCTTAAACTATTTTTCTTTCAGTAAATAATCATTCTATTTCCATGAATTTGTAAACTTCTATAGTTTCTGTTTTTGATACCCAGCTTTAATCAGTGGTGACCTGATAAGATGCAGAGTTATTTCAATTTTCTTGTACCTGTTAAGACTTGTTTTGTACTCTAGTATGTGGTCATTTTGGAGAAGCTTTCATGAGGTGCAGAGAAGTATATTCTTTTGGGCTTGGGTCAAACATTCTGTAAATATCTGTTAGATCAATTTGGTTTATATCATCTGTTAGGGACAGTATTTTGGTTTAGATTTTGTCTGGAAGACCTATTCATTGGTGAGAGTGGAGTAGTGAAGTCTCTCACTATCAGTGTGTGAGGGTCAACATGAGATTTCAACTCAAGTAGTGTTTTTGTTTGATTTTAAGTCTGTCTTTTATTTCCCTTATATTTGGGTTATAGATGTCAAGAACTGAAATGCTGTCATAGTATTTTTCCTTTATTAATTAGTGTGCAGTGTCTTTCCTAGCTCTTTTGATTAATTTTGGTTTGAAGTCTATTTTGTTAAATATCAAAATGGCCATACCAGCTTGCTTCTTCGCTTGAAATATCATTTTCTAATGCTTTATCCTGAGGTATTATCCAACCTAAATATTGAATTATGTTTCTTGATATTTGCATGCTCTGTGTTTTTGCATTTATTCTACTAGTCTATATTTTTCCTTGGGGAATTGAGACCATTGATGTTGAGAGATATCAGTGAGCAATGATCATTGATTTCTATGATATCTTTGTTGCTGCTGTTGCTGCTGATGGTAGTGGTGGCTTGTTTGTTCATGTGTTTCCCTTCTTTTAACTTTGCTGACATGGGATTATTCTGTGTTTTCATGGGTATAGCTAACCTTCTGAGGTTGGAGTTTCCTTCTAGCACTTTCTGCAGGACTGGGCTTGTGGATAGAAATTGTTTAAATTTGACTTTATCGTGGAATATCTTATTTTCTCTTTCTATGGTAATAGAAATTTTTGTTTGGTGTAGTAGTCTGGACTGGCATCTGTGGTCTCTGGGTACATCTGTTGGTCCTACTGGATTTTAGAGTCTCCACTTGCAAAGTCAGTTGTAATTCTAACAGGTCTACCTTTATATGTTAATTTGTCTTATTCTCTTACCACTTTAATTTTTTTTTGTTCAGTACATTTTCTGTTTTGATATTTATGTAGCAAACTTACTTCCTTCTCTGGTTCAATATATTTGGTGCTCTGTGTGCTTCATAGGCCCTCCTTTATATTAGAAATTCTTTCCTATATTATTGTATGGAAAACTTTTTTCTGGGCCTTTGAGATGGGATTCTACTTCCTCTAGTCATATGAGGTTTTGTCTTTCCATAATGTGCCAGACTGTTTGAAATTTTATGTTAAAGATTTTTAGATTTAAAATTTATATATATATATATATGCCATATTCATATATATATATATATATATATATATATATATATATATATATATGGCATATTCAATAATTCTTCAACAACTGAGATTCTCCCTTTCACCTCTTATATTCTGTTAGTAATGCTTGCCTTTGTGGTTCCTGTTTGAATTATTAAATTTTTCATTTCCAAAATTCCTTCAGTTTGTGTTGTCTTATTGCTTGTATTTCCATTTTCAAGTCTTGAACAGTTTGTTTCTGTCCACTGTTTGTTTGTATTTTTTTAGATTCCTTAAATTATCTCCTTGTTAATTTCCTCTAATTGTTTATTTTTTCCTATATTTTTAAGGGATTTATTCATTTCTTCTTTAAGTACCTCTATCATCTTTATATAGTCACTTTAAAAGTCTTTCTCTTGCATTTCAACTATGTCGATGTATTCTGGGCCTCATGTGGTAGGGTAACTGAACTCTAGTGGTGACATACTGCCCTGACTATTATTGATCGTGCACTTATTCTGGTGCCTAGGCATCTCAGATTGGTTTAATTAAAGGTGTAGTTGTTGATTTCTGGATTTGTCTTTGTTTGATGTCTGTTTTGTTCCCAGGTTTCTGTTTCCTCTCTGGAATGGAAAGCATATGCTGACTATGTTTTACCTGTTATTCTGGCCTGCTCAAATGATATGTTCAAATTGATGACCTTTTGGTGTCTTGAGTCTAATATAATGGGATGAGTGGGGGAAAAGAAGGAGGAGAAGAAGGTCTTTGTAGTCTCTTGGGCATTAGGTCAAAGAGGAAATAGAGACTTCAACAGATTTTCTACTACAGAGATGGAGATGAAATTGGGGAATTGGAATTGGAGAAGCGAAAGGATAGGTTATCCCTCAGCCTACTTATTACCTTGAAAGTAGTGGTCTTTGGGCTAGTAGGGTGCCTGCTGGGGTTGGTAGGAAGGAGAGATGTTAGAAAGAGAATATTTGTAGGCTCTACGGAGGATGGGGGCATGAAGGCAGGGAAGGCTGATAGCAGTGTTCTGCTACAGAGCTGGGCATGAAACTACAGGATTGGATCTGGGGAAATGGAGGCAGATGAGGAGATCTGCAGGAAGACTCCCTGGTTTTCTGCAGAGACCCACTATTCTAGATGATTTAAAAATAAGGACATGGCAGCATGAGTCTTGAAACCCTATGAGTAACTCAACCTGTTAAATCAGAACCTGTGAATCTGAATCTTTCTGTCTTCAAGTGACCAATATATATATGGGATTGTGTGTGTGTGTGTGTGTGTGTGTGTGTACATGCCCTTATTTTCTGTTAAGCACACAACTCCTCATTTATGAAAGCCTGCAAGGTGAGAGGGACTACAAAAAGTTTGCATAATGAATGAGCGTGGTTCACTAGAAAACTCTTTGATGATTGACAACCATGTTGTGGTCCTATCACGGTGACTTAACACTTGATAAAAATTCAACAGAGATACTTCTTAAGATTCATCATCAGGATTGGAGAAAAGGCTCAAGAGTAAGGAGCACTTGCTGTTATTCAGAGGCTCGGAGTTCAGTTTCCAGGATCCAGGACCAGCAGTTTATATTGCCTGTAACTCCAGCTCCAAGGATCTGATGCCCTTTTCTGGCCTCCACGGAAACTAGACACCCATGGAATTCTCTCAAAGGTACACACACACACACATACACACACACACACTCTCTCACACACATACAAATACACACACACAAACACACACAATAATAATAATAATAATAATAATAATTTTCAAAATTTAAAAGAAGAGAAGTATAGTTCTATTGTTATGAAGGGAGTACAGAGAAATGAAGTCAGGTGTGGTGCCACACACCATTACCCTGCATTCCACAGAGAGAAGTGGTGTGTTCAAGTCTAGTCTGAGCTATGTCTGCAGTTCCAGAGCAGCCCGGAGTATTGGAGAGACTGTCCAAAAGGTCAGCCAGACAAAGGAAACATAGATATAAAGGTTCTAATAAAGGTACTTATAGTTGCATATTAAATAGAAATTTTGAACTTGAGAGACAAATGTAAAGATCAAGGTGGGATCTAGTATGTCTGGGAGACAAAGGCAACATTGAAGCTTCTATTAGGTGAAAAGAAGTGGGTAGTTTTGTAGTTTGTATGAATTTATGAGCTCTGATTGGCCAGTGGCAGTTAGAGTTAAGTCAGTTGAAAATCAGAATTGGCCATTCAGTTTTCAGTTTTTAAGCATAAAGAGCCTTAACAACAGAATAGGCTGCTTGGTAGCATAGGTTCTGTGCAACAGTTTCTGGAACAAGGATGCTTGACCAGTGTGTCCATGCTTTTCCCCCATGAGTAAAGATTAACATGCAAGACTCTTCTTTGTATTATACATTTTCACAGTGAGAAGAACTTCTAGTATACAGACTTGGAAAGCAATATGACTATATGATACTCCAGTCATCTCTGTCATTTTGTAAAGGATCTGAGACAGTAAGAAGGAGGGAGGGAGGAAGGGAGAAAGTGAGGGAGACACACACACACACAGACACACACACACACACACACACAGAGAGAGAGAGAGAGAGAGAGAGACAGAGAGAGAGACAGAGAGAGACAGAGACAGAGAGATGGGATGGTGAGAACACAGGCCTTCAAGCTGAATAAAGCATTATCTTTCTTTAATGCAACCCATTTTCTCACCCAAGTGGACTCTTCTTGAGTTCTGACTATAGCTCAACTCTGAAATGTCTACTCAAGGACACATATCACAGCAGCACCAAATAATGACTGGCAACTACCAGGATATGTGAACTCTTTGCCTTTAATGGCAAATCAGTCTTTGATGTCAGATTTGACCATCTGCACTTGACCTTGACGTGAGTAGCATATAAATCTGATAACAAACTTCTCCAAGAAAATGTGAGATAAATCTGCCCCAGTGCAATGTGTGTTTCTCCCCTCAGCCCTCAGGATATCTCAGTGGGTACTGTCTCTAGCACACTAGGGGGCAGGTTTCCCTTAGATGATTTTTACAAACACACTTGGAGATGAATTTTCCCACAGGGAAATCTGTCAAAAGGTAATGATTACCTCCTAGTCACCTCTTTATAATAGGAATTATTTTGCTGCCTGGAGAGTTGAGGGGAATTGGTAATTACAGAAGAGAACGGTGTATACTTCAGGTCCTTTATTTTTCTTCTGAGACCAGCTAATGAAATCTTAACTTGGCTTGTATGTTTGCACCATTATATCAGTTTTGAAGAGAGCATGTATTACTAAAACCTATGCTAGCAAATCTATCAGTGATTCACATTGTGAAATAAGTAATAAACCTGTATATTTTACCTTTCACAGAACAAGTAGTCCTTTAAGCACCTAATTTCTTGAAAGAAAAAAAAAACTGAGTAAGTTTGGCAACATTAAGAGTTCCATTTATAGAAAGATTAATCATGTCACAAGGAACATGCAGTTTAGTGCTGGAATTAGGATTCAAACCTGCTGGTTGGGTATATGATCTAACATTTTACTATCTACTTCCTTCATAAAATAAGGACTGTTTGCATTTCCAGTTATGTAGGGAGAAACTGTGAAATCTTGGAGCTTTGCATATTATATTTCTGGAATTAATTCTCCTTCTGTTCTCGTAGAGTCTCTGTCAGGGTAACTGGATTTTTTTAGAAGCCATGTTTCTTTCTACTTTCTACACAAAGCAATAGTCATTGCACAAGTTTAAACCAGTTTTCCCAACTTAGCTTTATGTCCTTTTCCTGTGTTCCCTGTGTCACTTCCCCTATCATGTTATAATTGTTAGTGTAGTCATTATTGTCCCTACTAAAATTGTAAATGATTGCCTTTTCTACATTACTATCTTAAAGTGTTTCCCCCAGGTGGTGAGGAGTACTGAAGATTATATTTCATCAGCTAAGTCTAATGAAGACACAGAAATCGAGGATTAGCTGAATGTTAATGAATGTTAATGTTAATGAATGTTAAATGAATTATTTTTAATATAAATCTAAGTAGTAGATTAATCTGGCAGCTGTATTTTTTATCACATGCTAGTCCCCAATAACCATATAGAGAAACCAAGATTTATTTCAATCTGCACCTCAGTAGCTAAGCAGTTGAATGATCTACCTGAATTTCCTATGGGAGGTCTGACTACTTCCTAGACTACCTCCTAGCCATGACTCAATATACTTGCTTCTTATGATTGGTCTGACTCTTTGGGCTTCAGGTGTGTTTCCATCGTCTCTTTGTAGAACCCTTCCTCATGGCTCCAATTCCTCCATTTTCCTGGTTAATCTGAAACTCTCTCTCTCTCTCTCTCTCTCTCTCTCTCTCTCTCTCTCTCTCTCTCTCTCTCTCTCTCTCTCTTCCTTTCCCCTTCTTTCTCCTCTCCCAGCTAGAAAATATTCTGACCTATTCTCTTCTTCTCAGTCATTTGGTGATCAGCATTTCAGCATTTATTGACAAAACAGAGAAGAGAATAAATGGTAAAAATTATTTGCACAAATGAGGCAGGAGATTCTTGGTATAAGCATTACACTGATAATGTTCTATCCTTTACTTAAACTTTCATTGATATATATGTTCTGACTTTTTCTTCTTTTTTTCTTGGATATTTTCTTTATTTAAATTTCAAATGTTTTCTTCTTTCCAGGTCTCCCCTTCAAAAACCCCATTTCCTATCCCTCTCCCCCTGCTTCTATGAGGGTGCTCCCCCACCTACCCACCCACTCCTGTCTACCCGCTGTGACATTCCCCTAAACTGAGGCATTGAACACCCTCAGGCCCAAGAGCCTCTACACCTACTGATGTCTAACAAGGCCATCCTTTGCCACATATGAAAAAGAGTGGTCCCTGTTTTCCTTTGTGTTTCCAGGCTCAAGAGCCTGGAGATTAGGTAAAAATATTGAGGTAAGAGTTTGCAGACATTGACCCACAGCTTTGATTAAATATAAGGGCACAAAAGAATATGTAAACACTTAACAGAGACTATATTTGTTAAGCACTATCCCTCAACTTCTATTAGGAATGGACTGAATTCCAGTGAGATGATATTGTAGCAAAAAATCACAGAGGTCAGAACCAGTCACCCACAGGTTCCTCCTTGACTTGTCCTTAATCCATACACTGCAGAAGTCAACACCTGCAGTGACAAATTTTGATTGCTTCCAAATGTGACTCAGAAGATACTGCTGGTAAACTGTGGGCTCAACATTTTGTCTCTCGAGTGGCAACTCCTCCTCCACACTGGAATTAAAGAGCAAATCAAAGAGTTCTCACCTGAAGAATATCTAATGACTGAGAAGCACCTAAAGAGATGTTCATCATCCTTAGTCATTAGGAAAATGCAAATCAGAACAACCCTGAGATTCCATCTCACACCAGTCAGACTGGCTAAGATCAAAAACACAGAAGACAGCAGTTGTTGGCGAGGATGTGGAGAAAGAGGAACACTCCTCCACTGCTGGTGGGATTGCAAGCTGGTACAACCACTCTGGAAAGCAGTCTGGTGGTTCCTCAGAAAACTGGGCATGACACTCCCAGAGGATCCAGCTATACCACTCCTGGGCATATACCCAGAGGCTTTACCTGCATGCAATAAGGACACATGCTTCACTATGTTCATAGCAGCCTTATTTATAATAGCCAGAAGCTGGAAAGAACCCAGATGTCCCTCAACGGAGGAATGGATTCAGAAGATGTGGTATATTTGCACAATGGAATACTACTCTGCAATTAAAAATAATGAATTCACGAAATTCCTAGGCAAATGGTCAGAACTTGAAAATATCATCCTTAGTGAGGTAACCCAATCACAAAAGAACACACATGGTATGCAGTCACTGATAAGGGGATATTAACCCAGAATCTCGGAATACCCTAGACACAATTCGCATATCAATAGATTTCCAAGAAGATGGAAGGAGAGACCCCTGGTCCTGGAAAGACTGGATGTAGGGGAATGCCAGGACAAAGAAGCAAGAGGAGGTTGAATGGGGAAAAGAGGAGGGAAGGGGGCTTATGGGACTTTCGGGGAGGGAGGAAACGGGAAAGGGGAAATGATTTGAAATGTAAATAAAAAAACCATAGAAAATAAAATAAAATTAAAAAAAAGAGCAAAGTCTCTGTAAGCAAAGGCGATTCAACAAAACAGGCTTTATGATTTATAATAGGAAAAGGAAAGAGATGAGCCTACAGAGGAAAGTACATATAAGCAGCACAAACAATCTTCCCATTTCCACACAAGTGCAACCTGGCCCAGAGCTCAGGTCTGACAAGCAAATGGTGAAATCTACAGGTGACACCATTGATGCTCTGAATAAATAATCTTCTATTCTCTACAGAGATGGTTCCCAATCCCAGGCTTCTCCCTGCCTAATCTGCACCATATCCTGTCCTACATACTGAGGAAATGTGCCTTTGACTTGCTGTACCAGTCTGCTTGATATAACTAGAAGCTATTTCTGTAGGAATATTATTCTAAACTGATGAAATTCTGGGTCTTTTGCTAGAAAAAAAAGTGAATATACTTGTGATCAACAGTTGTTTCCAATGAAATCCTGAGCGAATACCAAGAATGACCTAAAGGGAAAAACCAATGTTTTCTATGTACATGATAGAAGCAGTCATTTCAATCAAAGGTACACTGATATCTTAACAACAGTATAGGTATCTCTAAAACTGAGGGATGTACACTGACTACTGGTATTACAAATAAAGATCAGACCAGAATATCTCAATAAGATTGTAAGATGCTTTCTCCTCTGTTTGCAACAAATGTACTCTGGCCACAAGCTCCCCAAGTGCTCTTAAGTTTGACCAGAACATCACTGTCTCCAAGCAAAGTGTGGTGCTAGATGCTCTTCGTGCACAACCTACTACCATTCCAAATAGGTAACACCAGGTGCCCTGAGCACAGGCAAGAATTGTATATCATGAAGTGAGATTACAGGACTGGACTCACTAACTTCAGAAGAAATGTTCCAGTCAGGTGGGCAACAGGTGAGTCAACAGAAGGAATGAGCTCAGAGGTCCCCCATCTCAGGTATGGTGCTATTGCTTCACATTGTACAACAGGTGCTCTGGCACGTGGATGGTGGACTTCAAGTACATCATGGGAAAGAAATTAAGAGTCTCCAGGCACAGGCATATAGAGTGTTTCACTCTAATTACTCTAAACCACTATAGACTACTACAACCTTGGTTCTTTACTGCCGACAAGTGCCACATTATCTCCAAACACTAGTATTGTGCCAGACCCTCTAACTGAAGAGTGAGGACTTCAACATGTACTCTGACAAGACACAAGAAGAGAAAGTTTCTAAGCACCATTAATTACAGTGCTGCCAGGAAGGTTTCCTGTGATCAGATAGAAAGAAGGAACAGAACCATTGGCAACAATTTCTTCTTAGTAACACCCTCTCCTCTAGTAGTAATAGACATGCTTCTGATGGGTACTCTGTTATCAAGCAGGAAAACAAATATCTCCCTGAACAAATATGCTTATCATAGAACAAACCTATCTAACAGCAACTCAGGATGAGAGCCAAGTTGTCAAGTTAGCTTCCTTAAAGTGAGCAGTGGTACTTTGTGTCTCATCTAGCCCTTAATCCAATAGAGTTCCCCAGACATAAAGGTCAGGCCCAAGGCAGTCAAATCAACCTCAAACCTGAACATACCCTTTCAAACTACAGATACTGTGAATGAAAATGAGCCTGCCATGATGTTGGCCAAAGATGTTTTTAATTCTCAGTGTTGAGCATCCTGGTGAGATCTCTAAGGACGGGCAGGAGGGATAATGCCTGAACTGACAAAGAAAACACCTAGGATGTAGCTTAACGCCATTGGATACTGGCATGAACGCTGACAGTGGACTGTAAATAAGGCAAGCTCCTGAAGCTGCCAGTAAATTGTTAGGTTTCAACAATGTATTCTTGGAGATTGTTGGGGGTGAAGTGGGGGACAATCACTGGGATTCTGAAAAGAGTTGTCAAGTCTGGTAGTTTCAGACTGTATAGTCCACCAGGAAACTCCAAGATGGGTTAAGAAATAGTTGCTGTGGCACTAAGCAGCTGGTGGGTATTGCAGCTGCAGCAATATTGGTACAGGATGGCAAGTCCACAAAGCAAGGAATCTTCATGAAAGATAACAGAAAGGTCCTTAGTAAAGACATTAGATGACAAGATGTTAGAAATTCAGGAAGGAGTCATAGTAGCTATATCAATCTCTTCAGACCCGAAGGCAGAGTTGGAAGGCAAATCTGTAGAGGTGAGCTGCTTATATCTTGGGTATAGGTGTCTGGGAAGAAGTGACAAAAGAGCCAATAAAACAAGAGTACTAGCAAGTGTGGCCCCAGGTTGCTGGTCCTTGGAGGCTCCCAAAGGTAACCTGAGGTGTGTTTCAAAGACAAAAGAAAAGTTAAAGGGTATATCACAGTTGCTGATATAAATGTATCCAGTGAGTATCTTCTCAACACAGCCTTGTCAAGATGAAGAAATGTCACTCTACATCATGGAGGAGTACAGAAAGGGGATCAGTGTCCACATTGGTTATATCAAAGTCCACAGCAGGCTGACATGCTGGTTGTAAAGACTCTGGGAAAGCCAATCTATTCTGACTGGCAAAGATGGAAATACAAATTACAATTGGGAGACTAGACTGCTATATGACACTGGAAGACAAATTCACACAGAGATGTCTATGAATGTACTCTGCAATAGGAAGGATTGAGGGAGAAGGTCAAGTTACTGGGAAGTGTAAGGTCAGAAGTGAATGTTGTAGAGGAGACTCAGAGATCTCACCAATGACCTTCAAATAGAATCTCGAATATGGGTATGAGCCAAATTTGAAAGGAAAAGATAAAGATAAAGGAGTTAGGAACTGTGAATCTTCTTTTACAGTTGGTATATGGTATTCAGGAAGATACGGGGACAGACAGAAAGGGAATCCTTGCAAGTAGGTCAGCTACATCAGTTTCTTGGATTGTGTTTATAGCTAGAATATACAAGTGAACAAGTCCAAAGTCAGAAAATTCATTGCAAGAAAGAGTATCCACAGTGCAATCTAATGTGGGCTTAGTGTTATCCCCCCAAATCTTGTACATCAGTTGGCTCTCAGTTTTCTTCTTTAGGCACAAGTCCCTGACCACCCGTGACTACACAATGATGCTTCTATTTACAACAGTACTAACAGCAACAGCAGCTAAGGCAGCATGAATGACACTGCAATCTCCCTTTTTGAAGACCTTCAACTAGAAAATGTAAATAAATATTTCCTATTTGACAAACTGTGAAGATTCTTGGCTGTCTTCTTCCCTGACTCAGTGCTCCAGTGAGTGAACTGGAGATGACTATTCTTGAATAAAACTTTTCAAATAATAAGTAATAACTATAAAAGTAACTTTCTGTGAGAATTTTAAATTATAAAATGAATTTAAATATTTTACATAATGTCTCAATTTCAAAATGTCAGGGAAAAATGTCCTAAAGTTGGTAGAAGTTATTGAAAAAGCAATGATTAGCAAATACAGAAAAACTTACAAGTGGGCAAAGGAATCTGAGTAAACATAAAATTCTGATATCCAAGCCATACATTTTTAGAGAAAGGAAAGAAGAGGATGACAAACATGCAGATATAATGATTTACATTTTGTATTGTAGTCCTGTGTTAGAATGAAGGTATCACGGAAAAATTGCTAGATAGATAGATAGATGATAGATAGATAGATAGATAGATAGATAGATAGATAGATAGATAGAGAGAGAGAGAGAGAGAGAGAGAGAGAGAGAGAGAGAGATAGATAGATAGATAGATAGATAGATAGATAGATAGATAGATCACATAATGGACAGACAGATAGGTAGACAGATATAGGTATAGATAGATGTTATATACACATAAGGATATCCCAGTAGTAATAAACAATGTTATACATGACATATATAAAAGCATATATTTACATACAAATATGTATGTATGTATGTATGTGTGTGTGTTTGTATGTATGTATGTATGTATATGTTTGTATGTATGTATGTATATAAGTGTATAAAATGTCTTATTCATCTTAGTTTTCCATAAAAATATACTATTATAGACTGGGTAGCCAAGAACAAGAGTTTACTTTCCCATCTTTCTAGACACTAAAAGCCTTAGCTGAATGTCTAGTATTAGTAGGCCCTAGTGAGTGCTCTCTTCCTTCCTAGCTCAGTATCCTCCTGCTGTATTCTCATATATGGGAAAGAATGAACATATTCTCTTCATATACAGGCACTAGTCCTGTCAAATTAATCCTGCCTTCATAGCTCCCTTTAAAACCTAATTACCTCCTAACACCCCACATTGAAATATCATCACATTGGAATAACTTTTTATCATATAAATCTAGGGGATTGGCACAAGTTAGTTCATAGCAACCCATAGGTATAAGAATAGGTTTATTTGTGTGAGTGTACATCTAAATTTCATTTCTTGAGAGTATTACACAAGGATATCCCAGTAGTAATAAGGAAAGCAAACACCTAGGTATTACTTTCTAAAACAAAATTAGAGAATCAGAACTATTTCAAATGTTTCTGACTTCAATATGGACAAGAAAATTCCAAAGTGTCTTGTATCAGAAAATAAGGAAATTTTCAAAAGTTAGTGAAGAACCACCACCATTCTGCTATACCAGGTAATATAGCAAATGGAAGAGTAAATATCAAAATACTAATTAATGGCTGTCACTGTTCACAGAATAAAATAGTATATTAGTCTTAAATTACATAAAAAAGAGGAATATATTTGTCATATTGGTCTACCAATTCACAAATTCAAATAGGATGATTAAAGTAGGAACCCATTCTTGATCTTAGAACATAAGCTATTGGTGTTCTGTTCAGGAAATTTTACCCATACCCATGTGCTTGAGGCTCTTCCCCACTTTCTTTTCTATTAGTTTCAGTGTATCTGGTTTTATGTGGAGGTCCTTGATCCATTTGGACTTGAGCTTTGTACAAGGAGATAAGAATGGATCGATTTGTACTCTTCTGCGTGGTGAGCCAGCACCATTTGTTAAAATGGCTATCTTTTTTCCACTGGATGGTTTCTGCTCCTTTGTCAAAGATCAAGTGACCATAGTGTGTGGGTTCATTTCTGGGTCTTCAGTTGTATTCCACTGATCTACATGCCTGTCACTGTACCAATACCATGCGGTTTTTAACACTATTGCTCTGCAGTACAGCTTGAGGTCCGGGATCCTGATTCCCCCAGAGGTTCTTTTATTGTTGAGAATAGTTATAGCTATCCTGGGATTTTTGTTATTCCAGATGAATTTGAGAATTGCTCTTTCTAACTCTATGAAGAAGTAGTTTGGAGTTTTGATGAGGATTGCACTGAATCTGTAGATTGCTTTTGGCAAGATGCCCATTTTTACTGTGTTAATCCTGCCAATTCATGAGCATGGGAGATTTTTCTATCTTCTGAGGTCTTCTTCAATTTCTTTCTTCAAAGACTTGAAATTCTTGTCATGCAGATCTTTTACCTGTTTGGTTAGAGTCACACCAAGATATTTTCTATTTTTTGTTACTATTGTGAAGGATGTCTTTCTTTGTTGGACATCAAAAGGAAGAGAGGCCCTTGGACCTGAGAAGGCTAAATGTCTCCATATGGGGGAATGCCAGGACAGGGAAGCAGGAGTGGGTAGAATGATGAGCAGTGGGAGCGGGGATGGGTTAGGGGATTTTTGGGTGTGTGTGGGGTACCAGGAAAGGGGACAACATTTGAATTGTAAATAAAGAATTTATCTAATAAAAAAAAGATAGTAGGAATGCATCATTTTCTAATAACCATACAATGTGGCTTCAAACATTCCGACAAGACCTGCTTTACTCCATTAGACATATGAATCAATATAATAAGAAATCCATTTCTCCCCCAGAAGAGTCCTTGACATTAGAATTCCAGGAAATGTTTCAATGGTGGCTATTTTGCAGAATTAGACAGACTAAATCTAAAATTAATTTATACTAATAAAGATTAAAATCCAGCTGATCATATAAAAAGGAATCAAGATAGATTCTTCTCTTACAGGTTGCAGTGTGGCAATAAAAATAATGTGAGGTGTTGTCACAGTAATAAAAAGAGACCAATGCCATAATACTACTAAGACTATTTTAGTCTGTTAATAGTAACTTGCCATCAGTATTTTTATATGTGCTCTGACCTTTGCTATAGCTTCTGCTATAGCAGAATGTTATTGGTTGTTCTCTATATTTTGAAGATCAGTATAAAGGCACATAGGTGGGAAATACTATGCAGTGAAAGAGAGTTTTCTTGAATAAATTTGTAATCAGGCTCCTTTGGGTCTTCCCAAGTAGCTTTATTTTGGGCTCATGGAGCCTAATTTTAGGAAACACTCTTGTTAAGCTCTTTTACTCACAATCCCTTCAGCCTTGAAAGCCAAGCATTTCTTTTGCCCCTCTGTCATAAGTTCTGTTTCTTTTCTTTCACCCGTGTTTCCTCACCCATGTGGAGCATGGTTTTCTCAATGTGAAACTCAGTTTTAATTAAAACCTTGTTCACCTGTGTGGTGGTTTGAAAAAGAAATACCATGTTTAGAAGCAAATCTTTCAGAAGTTTGCTGGAGAAAGTCCATTACTGGAGCATAGCTGTCTAGAGTTTATGGACTCAGTCCACTTCTGTTTGTCTCTGCTTCCTGTCTGTAGTGGGAAGTATGATCTATTTCCTTTCCTGATACCTTCTGCCACGTCTCTCTCACCATTGTGGTTTCTCTCTCTACAACCTTGCCTAATTAGTTAAGAAAATTATTATAAAAAAGTGTTCCACTAAAATTTAATTTTATTCTAACCCATTTGTGATAAAGAATTTTCCAGCATAAAATGTTTTAAAAGCCAACCAAGAGGCACTCTAGAACAAAACAGACTTACTTTGTTCATGGATTTTCTTCATGTCAGGTTTGCACAGAGTCTTCTGAGTACTGAAATAGAATTCATTCCATAAATACATTGAAGAAAGATACCTTTTTTCCATGGAGTTTTTTTCATAAAGTACCCCATGAGATCAATATATACCCAGATATTATAAAAAATTACAATCTGAAATACCATCAGGATCTTTAAGTCATGAAACAATCTTAAAATAGATTTGTTTCTGCTCCCATGAAGGAAGTATTTTAACTTTATGTGTTCTTTCCTTGTTTCCCATAAGGGAAGGAAACCAGATGTACTTAATTTAATGATAGATAGCATTTAGTCACTATTCTTTATTTGACAAGCTGTCAAGAACTTGAGGTCACTATTAAGTCACCTCCACTTTCTTCTTCTAGTAAAGTGATTGAAAGGTCCTTCTGCAGAAATGAACAAGTCAAACACAAAAGAATGTGCTATAAATGTCTACCTCATATAAAACAAGTATGGCAGGAATTTTTAGAAACCAGATTATTTTTCCTCTTTGACAGCCTGAAAACAGCTTCCTCCTACTGTTTGTGGGGATAGTGACTCTCTCTTGTTCTACAACAGAGTCTTCCTAGACCACAGACATCTCACTGTACCCTCTATCATCACATGCACTAAAGGTGAGCTTCCAGTGCATTTTCCTTTGTGTAAATGACAGATAGCTCACTGGGTATTACCCTGAACTGTTGATTTTCATGCTTTAATAACATTACAAAAACTCCATTCTCCTCTCTCTAACACAAACGTGTTTGACAACACCATTCTGCTGATAGGCTCATCAGTCTTGACTTAGATTGAGGTCAGTCAGCATGTTCCCCACCTCTGTTCATCTGAAAAGAGTTTCTTGCCTGACCTTAGGCATTTCAGTACTCATCCACTAAGGCATCAGGGGACTGGAAGAACAAGCATCCTTTAAAAGAAAAGGGGGTGGGGTGCAGGTATGGAGTGTTCTTAGAAAAAAATCATGAAGTTTGAAGGTGAAGTAATGCTGAGGAATAATGGCATTTTGAATAATTTTTTCTCAGTTTGGGGTTTGTGAGTCCATGTGTGCATGTGTATGTTTGTGCGTGTGCATGCATGAATGTGTGTGTTATATTTTCTTTCTTGGTTACTCAATTTTTCACTGGTTTTCTTTATCAAGATCTGGAAATCAAAGGTACCTGATTTTTCACTATGATTTAGTTTTACATTCAATTGGAATACAGATTCTGATCCTAAGACTTCTCTGTGAAACCTCAGTGAAGATTCAGACCCTTCAGATTTACTTACTTCATTATCAGAGGGGGCAAGTAGTACCTGTGTTAGATTCTCTAAGTTTCAATGTCCATTCTAAATCTATTAAATTACTTCATTATCCAGAGTAAACAAAGATTTACCATCATATGCCACATTGTGCTAAATGTATATATACAATCACATGTACATAGACAACCTACAGAAAAAAGGAGTTTAAATGGAGCTATGCTACAGTGAGAAAAATCACCTCTCCCAGACATCAAATAAAATGCCCAGTGTCAGTGTAGGTAACCCTTTTACAAGTTTTTGGTCAATGAGTTCCTGAAGAGTCCTCTAAGTATTTCAGGCTACTGACATTGCTATCTGTTATTGTCTTAGTTAGTTTTCTGTTGTTGTGATAAAATACCATGATCAAATGAACTTACAGAAGAAATGGTTCACTTGGAGCTTATGGCTCCAAAGAGATATAACTCCATCACCATCATATCAAATGGCATGATGAATGCAGGCAGGCAGGGTGCTGGACTAACACCTGAGACCTTACATATCAACCCACAGTAAACAGGAAGAGCTCTCTCAAAATGCTCTAAATCTCTTGAAATAGCAAATCCAGCAACCACTGTCATACTTTCTCAAGCAAGACCACATCTCCCAAATGGAGATCAAGTATTCAAATGCATGAGACATATGGGAAGCCTTTTCTTAATAGCACCATTTTTACCCTCTAGAACTTGATGGTAAGATCATATTGCAAAAGCCACCAGATATGTCAGTCATAGGGCATAAGGATATCAACATTTTACTGTCTGGAAGCATCATCCCTTCTGATTATATTTCATAGTGTTGAGTGATTGCATTTAGGCTAATGGAGGAAAAACTAATCAATAGACATACATAGCTGTAAGCCCAATGAGCTGCCATGACTGGCATGGCAAGCTATGCCCAAGGGTACAACAGTGAAACAAATGTTATGAGTGTAATGAATAACTTCCTGGCTGTATTTAAAGTTGCACTACAAGGTAGAACTCATGCTTGACATCCTTCATCATTTTGTGACTGAAAAAAACCCATTGCTGGTTAGGTCATAGGCTCTACAGGAAAACCTAAGAGTATTCTTCCACTAAATTGTCATAGTAATAAACTCCCCCCACTGTGTTTATTGTTATATACATAGATTAGTGCATCTTCCAACCCTCATCAGAGAATGAGAAAATTCCTTTTGTACTAAATGCTGATTAACACAAAATCATATTGCTTGTTAACATGCAAAGAATAAGGGTCTGTGGCATTCTCAGCTCTAAATGGATTATCTACATCAAACCCCCTTTCCCCAATGCTCAGGGATGATTTAAGCAGAGGGAATAGACAATTTTAAAAGTTATAAACAATGGATGGCTAAAGTGCAATATTATTTGTGTGACATGACAAGACCATTGCACACATGAACTCAAAGTGGCTGGGACTGCATGTATAAGACCTGTTCCAGATCCAGACCAGAAAAAAAAATCACTGCTTCAATGAGGGAAGGGCTGCCCTATGAAGAAAAAGACAAACAGAAAATGGTGGCCTCTTGTAGAGAATGAGTTCATTTGTTTCATGGATATGGACCTAGATTCCAGTAGATGGCCCTGTACCCATGCTCATAAAGACAGCACTAAGTGAACTTAATGGTGCTGTTGTTGGTTTTTAAATCAAATGAAGCTGGGAGAGAAAAGTGGAGCAGGGGATAGGGAAGAATTAGAATTGTGGGAATGAGGGGGTAAGTTTGATTCAAACACATTAAATGTGTATGAAAATTTCAAATATCAAAAAAATATTCTAGGGTGTGGAGATAAATCCCCATTGGCAGAACATTTGTCTATTATTCATGAAGACATTGCTAAAATTGTCAGCTCCACTATAAAGCAGACATCCTGTTACATGATAGTAATCCCTGCATTCAGACTTGGGTAGTGGAGGGAAGATCAGAAAGAAATTCAAATTCACTTTGCCTACATAAGTAAATTTGAGATCAACATGTGCTACATGAGACCTTATCTCAAAAACTCATAAATGCAAATGAGATTCATCTCAGTCAGGATGGCTAAGATCAAAAACACAGGAGACAGCAGTTGTTGGCGAGGATGAGGAGAAAGAGGAACACTCCTCCATTGCTGGTGGAATTGCAAGCTGGTACAACCACTCTGGAAAGCAGTCTGGTGGTTCCTCAGAAAACTGGGCATGACACTCCCGGAGGATCCGGCTATACCACTCCTGGGCATATACCCAGAGGCTTTACCTGCATGCAATAAGGACACATGCTCCACTATGTTCATAGCAGCCTTATTTATAATAGCCAGAAGCTGGAAAGAACCCAGATGTCCCTCAACAGAGGAATGGATTCAGAAGATGTGGTATATCTACACAATGGAATACTACTCTGCAATTAAAAACAATGAATTCACGAAATTCCTATGCAAATGGTCAGAACTGGAAAATATCATCCTTAGTGAGATAACCCAATCACAAAAGAACACACATGATATGCAGTCACTGATAAGGGGATATTGACCCAGAATCTCGGAATACCCTAGACACAATCCGCATATCAATAGATTTCTAAGAAGATGGAAGGAGAGACCCCTGGTCCTGGAAAGACTGGATGTAGGGGAACGCCAGGACAGAGAAACGAGAGGGGGTTGAATGGAGAAAAGAGGGAGGGAAGGGGGCTTATGGGACTTTCGGGGAGGGAGGAAATGGGAAAGGGGAAATGATTTGGAATGTAAATTAAAAAAAATAAAATAAAATAAAAACATAAATAAAAAAATTTAAAAAAATTAAAAAAATTAAAAAAACTCATAAATAATAACAAATTTATTCTAAATAATTAGTTATAAATCAAGTAGAATCTAAAATACTTTTGGTTGATAAAAAATACAATAGAGTTACAACCAGTTATATATTATGGAAAACAAAAAATGAAGTAACTCTATTTTAGCTCAAGACAGTCCAAGAAGCAACAATAATATTTTATATTATATACATAAATGTATAAAATTATTTATATATTTATACTATATAGAGCTTTATGTATAAATCCCTATAAAAATAACACTGAAATTGAAAATAAATTGATAATATCAAAATTTCTTTCTTGAAAAAATTAAAATTATAAGCCAAAATGTTTGATAAGACTAATCAAGATAGATAAGTAGCAAAGAAATAACACTTCCAGGAGCTTAATAAAGCAAACCATCTTAGAAACATACATCAAAGAAATCAACAAGCAATTTCAATAGAATTAAAAGAACATTTGCTTGTCAGATTAACATAAAAATGAGGAATAATACACAACCATAGTAAGATAAAAATAAGTGGCCTGAATACATTTTTTTTGGTGAAACAACTTTTTATAAAAGGAATAAAACAGAGTGTAATTTTTTCAAAATGCAGAGGTTCATTCATGTGGAGAAAAAGAAATCCAGAGAGTTTTCAGCACAACATTGCATAAAGGTACATCAGAGAAGCATGCAGAGGTTCATTCACATGAAGAGATGCAGAGAGTACTCTCAGCACAGCATTGCATACAAGTGGATACTAATTACTTTAAACAATAATCCAATGATGAAACTACATTGAGTAAACTGTAATAAATCTTCATTACAGTTTGCTTCATAAAACATATGAAGAAAAATGATGATCCACATATTCTGGCATGAAAATATTTTGAGAGACTTTCATTCTCTCAAACCATCTCTTATCCTATAATATGTATTGTTTTTTCTTAGTTCTCTCCTATAATGAACTAAATTAAATGCCACCCAAGCCCATCATCGCAAATACTAGTCTACATGTCTTACACTTTGACTTCCACACAATTCTTCATCAAGTTTCTTCACTTTGATTTCCTTTTCTTCATAGTTCAGCCACTAGGGTATCCTAAGTCACCATGAATTTCACAGACTGATTCCTTCCTAATCTTCAAAATGATTGTAGAAACCAATTGGTTGTATAGAACAGCCCTTGGCTTTTATGAATCATGCAGACTTGCTCCAGAAATGAGGACAGAGTGTCCCTTCTCAAAGGGAAACCACTTCTTTCTAGGGCAACTTGAACCTTGGATTACAGAATGTTACCTAAACTACATGCATCTTCTGACTGGATGGGTGTCACTGTAATCTAATCCAGTGTGGCTTCCATCTTCCTGGAAACACTGTCTCTCCCCTGCAAGGAAATGTTGTTACCCAACATTGCTCTCAGGGATTTATTGTTATTAGGTTTCTGACTTGAACCAGGACAGACAGTAGCTGTTTTGAGTCTTGACATTGTGGCAGATGCTGAGCCATGCATTTTATCCACTTTATCTACCTTAAAACACTTATGGGATGAGACATCCTCATTTCAAGAGTCAGTGATAACAGAAGAGAGGTTAAATGGATTGTCTGTGAGCCTAATACTATTGTTGATCTGACCCGTGATTTAAACTCAGAATTTTCTGAATCCAAAGTATGTGTCTCCTCCAGCAAGCTACCCAGATATATGAACAACTAAAAGACAAGGATAAATTGTAGATTTTGGTGTTCAAATTATGGTCTCTAACTTGCTAGAAATTCAGAATCTCCAACATGCAAATGTGATTTTCCATCTTAAAGAAAACCTCCAAACTTATTGGTTTGTGTTCATTAAAGGTAAAAATAATAAGCCCCAATGAATGATAAAGGGAAAATTTGTAGACCAGTTGCCAAGAAGGTAACTGTACATCCCATGAATGTACAGTGTAAAAAGAGTAAAACACCTTATGGAAGGGAAGGATTAGTTAAATTTGAGTACTTGCATCTTATGTTGAAGACATTCCAGAGAGCCTATATGGATGACAATTAGATATGAAAGTTTGGAGATCAGAAGAACTCCTAGTTTGCCAATGTGCCTCTCCAGTCGCCAATGTCATATAACATGTGAAGCGGCAATAGTCATATTTTTGTTATGACTTGGTTTCTGGTGTGAAGCAGCATAAGCTAGTAAGGATTTATTTTGACTCACTGCATGTTAAGGATGGTAATGTATGGCAATAAGAAGTTACATGTTACCTGGAACATGAGAATGAGACTCATATCCAGGAGGAATAGGACATAGAGATGGGATAGAGAGCAGGGTCCCTTAATAATCCCAAGACTGACATACAGTGACACATTTTCTTCATCAAGGAAGACTCCATCTTCAAAATATTTCCCAGGCTCCCAAAGTAGTATGATCAGCTGGAGTGTTCAACACATGAGGCTATGAGGGATATTTTATTTTATTTTTTTTATATTTTCTAAATTTTTTTTATTTACATTCAAAATCATTTCCCCTTTCCCGTTTCCTCCCTCCCCGAAAGTCCCATAAGCCCCCTTCCCTCCCTCTTTTCCCCATTCAACCCCCTCTCGCTTCTCTGTCTTGGCATTCCCCTACATCCAGTCTTTCCAGGACCAGGGGTCTCTCCTTCCATCTTCTTGGAAATCTATTGATATGTGAATTGTGTCTAGGTTATTCTGAGATTCTGGGTTAATATCCCCTTATCAGTGACTGCATACCATGTGTGTTCTTTTGTGATTGGGTTACCTCACTAAGGATGATATTTTCAAGTTCTGACCATTTGCCTAGGAATTTCGTGAATTCATTGTTTTTAATTGCAGAGTAGTATTTCATTGTGTAAATATACCACATCTTCTGAATCCATTCCTCCGTTGAGGGACATCTGGGTTCTTTCCAGCTTCTGGATATTTTATATGTAAACACAAGAGGCATGGATGTGAATAAAGTTAAAGAGGGAAAATATATAGAAAAAAATGAAACAACCAACCAAAGGCAAGTAAACAGTCTGGACACTAGCAAGTAAAACTTCATCATTCTCATTAACTCTTTGGCCTGAAAATTTATGACTGGAAACTACACTTTAAATTATATAGGCTGGCATGCCATAGTTGGTAATACATGGCAGCAGGAACTTACATGGTAGCTGAAAAAGAAGGATGAGAAAAAAAGAATCTTTAACTAAAGGATGATCTTTGTAAAGTTATGGGTTCCTTCACAGAAACAAATGGGTGCTCCAGTATGTCATCCTGCACACATATGCTTGTCAGGAGTGTGACAGAAAGGATTTACATACTGAAGCACTGAGAATATTTCAGTCCCTCAATTCTACCATCACTGAGGTTAATGAAGACATTAAGAGTAAATGACCCAGACATGTTCAAATTCTATCATTGTTAACTGCATTTGCAGCACAAGACCATAGTTTTGGTGTTAAAAATATAAAGAATAAAAGTGCATAGCTGTCTTCAGTTACGCATGTCATGGGGATTTGATTTGTTTCAGGCCTTGAAAACTGCTGCTGTGATTTATTTCTGCCATTGTCAAAAAGCAGACTTGAGTTGTGATAGGGAAACATAGAACAAAGAACAGTAAATCGGAACTCTCAGAAGATTCTGTGATCCCTCTTCTGCATCACTCCTAATATATAACCTTTTCTCCACCACAGTACTGGAACAAGGTCTGAAGATGGTATGTGGGTAGAGGAGTGCATGGGATGTTGGGTAGAGGAGTACAAAGGCTCTTTAGCATACAATAGACTTAAATTTCAACAAACTCCTTTTAAGTGAAAAGTGTCATCAGTCAGTAATGAATTAATACAGTTAAACTACCAAACAAACACAAGTCACTCAACACTATAGAATATAGGTTATATTCCTAGTGACTGCCTGGTTGACAGGCAGCTGTGGCTCACTGCTAATGCCTAACATCATTGGGGTATACTTCTTATGAGTCCAGGAGGAGATCAAAACATACAATTTGAAATATGGTTGCTATTGGATGTGTATCTGTGTCTCATCATAATGCTGAAAATTTTAAGTTGAGTGAGATGGGGACATTCAGAAAGAGTGTTATCTTCTGCATGGAACTCCAGGTGTAGCACTGTATAAATGGCATTGCAGTGTGACCCAGATTCCTTGCTGCACATTTGCTGCTACTATTTTCCCACCCTAGTCATCTCCTTATTCTTCACCTAAAGAAGTTCTCATCTCTCATGGCCCAATTTAAATATTTACTTTTCACTAATGCTGTTTTAAGTTTCCAAATTAGCTTTGATCAATCCACAGCAATTGTGAAGGACAATTAAGACTCTTTGCTGCAGTGAAGAAGTCATCTGTCTTCTCCAGAGCAGTGAGTTTAGAATCAAATTCTGTTTCCTTCATCTTCAGCTGCATGTAGCCTTCTCTAAGGTCTCAGGTGTTTATGAAAGCTATGATACTGAAATTCTGACACACATGTGTTTATATTTGTCATACTAAGCATTTACATTAACACATATTCCAAATATGGCACTATGGTTTTAACCTTTTTGTTTTCTTTTCTTCTTTGTTTATTTATTTATTCTTTATTTACTGTTTTCTTTTTTCATGAGATAATAATAAATTAAATAAAAATAAAAAGATATGAAGCAAACACACCAAAACAAATGATCTTTTTTCCAATCTTATGTAGGTAAGTCATTTTGAAAGGTAAGAAAAGACGAATTGTTAGTCTTGATACCCAGATCACAAGGTAAAAGATGTTTTCTTCTGAATCATTTCATTCATCTTTGTCTAATTCATATGTCAATTGGGGAAACACAGGTGCAAAAACAGTAGTCAAAATCTATGACAGAAGATGAACCAGTAACTGGACCTGGTTCTTGCCTTCTTTGTTCTTACCATAAAGTAGTGTCTCAGAGCTCAATTGCATATGACCAGCAAAACTAATATCTGGCTTGAATGAAGTGTTTTGCCCCAAGCCTCTACCTCTTTTGCTCTAAGTATATTTCTAACTAAATGATATGTAGGAAATGAAATATTTTATCTAATATAAAGATTATTTTACATTGAGGCAGGTATGCACTCTGTATCAGACTGGCCTAGAATTTACTATGTATTCCCAGATGTAATAAATTTCTTGGCAATTCTCCCATCTGAATGTTCCAACTGATGGCATTAAAACATGAGCACCACACTAAGCTAAAAGTAAATTGTGAATATGTGGAAACGTGACTGCCTTCTCAAGCACACTGTCCCTTAGTGGTGGCTTCGGGGTTTCATTGCCAGACTCACCCCTGCTCTTCCTGTCTGTTTTCATTCCTTCAAGAGTGTCATTCCCCTATAGTATATTGCTCTGCACTATATAGAACCCAATCTAAGAAAACAATGCAATTACAGCTTATCACACTCCAGCAGCACATTATCATCAGGACTCTTGCAAACTGGAATGCCCAGAAAACAGGCTCTGTGATAGAGATTAAAGGACCGAGAATTCCTCGAATATGGTCTTGGCATTCACATCTAAAGAAGGGAAAGGAGCCAGTTGGAACGAGAGAGCTATTGGGTTGCAATCAAGTTTTAAGGCAGGTCTTAGATGACTATGCTCTGAAGTCTAAAACCATGCAGATACCTCCATGTAGTCCTGAATGAGGCAGTGAGCTCCTTGTAAACCAGTTGTATGATTAAGTTGCCCGAGAAGAATAACTAGATTTAGTGTTTAATCTCTTGTAGCAATTCTCAAAACTTTTGGCAGTGAGCACAACGGCAGCAGTATCCATTCCCACAACAATATGAATAAGTCCTTTTTCTCCAGGGAGGATACAATAAGAGTATACTTGTGTCCACTACATTGGCATCACTTACGAACTTCGGAACTATTGAGAGAACTTAGGTAGAGCTGAGGAAGAGTAATCTCCTTATGCTAAAACTTCTCAAAAGTAATTACAGATTAGACTTTTGTAAAGCAAGATGTGGTGAGTAGAGTTAATAAGAGAAGCTCCCTAACAGTTAATATTACATGGAGCCAAATAAAGTCTCTGAACACATATTTGAATCTAGACTCCATAGTCCTGAGAAGTCAATTAAACCCTAGGATTCCTGGTCATTCATTGGCAGTGACAACTATTTCACATCATAGCTATAGGGATTGTACACCTTATCATGGTTAAAGTAAAGGAGACAGAACAAAGGTATTCTTAGTACTATTTTTATCAGAATTTATGTAGATAATCCTGGGAGTCATGCTATGGTGGTATTCTTCAGAGTAATAGATTTGTTACAGGAAAATTGTCTGTGTGAATGCAAAAGCTAACAAGTTTCATGATATATGGCCAGCAAACAGGATCCCAGAAATCCATGACACAGTTTCTGCAAAAGGTCTATAATTTAAGAATGAGGAGAGTTGAATGTATTTGTTCTACTCAAAACGCCAGTGGTATCGTTTTTGTTTTGTTTTGTTTTTTTCCAAATTGTATCAAGACAAGAAGAGTAGGGCCCTAGCTCAAGTTCTAAGTGAGATGGAATTCTCTCTCTTGTGTAGAGTCAATCTTTTCTTCTTTTCCAGACTCTTTTTGGAAACTACTTTCTCAGCACCCTAATAAATATAATGTGGTTGACATCATTTGTAGTATCAAGGACATTTGATGTTAGAAGAAAGAAGGAGTGAAATCCTTGCAGTAAGGCATTAAGGATTAAATCTGATCTCAGGTCACCTAAGAATTAATTGTCTATCAACATTTCTCCTATATATTTATGAGCTGGAAAAGAAACAAAGCATTTCCTCCTAAAAATCATAAAATGACAAGCCATGCAGTTACACTAACATCCCTAGAGAAAAGAATCTCAAGAGTCATCTCAAAAGGAAGAAGACTGGATGCTTAGGGAGGCTTATTTTTTAAAGGTAACTATCCACCTATAATGGACTTTGAGCTTTTGGCTCCATAGATTCTAAATTTTGTTACACAATTCATTTGAAGTGGGTCATTGCCCGATAATGCTGATCTACTTTTTTTCACTAAGCAAATGGGTTATTTGATTTTCTCCTCTTCTCAATTAGCATCAATGGCCTCTCAGTTAGCATCCATGGTGGATTTTCCAGCAATCTGATTTGAGCTTGAAGGTTAAACATGGCATGCTTGTCTGTTGTTTAGATCAATGCTTCTCTGACATTGCTATTCCTTACCTTGACTCCCATCAATGATTTGATTTAAACCAGCTGTTTTTGCTAATTCAGTAATTAGCAAGTAGGCAAAGCACTAATCGTGTTGGGTGGTAGATAAACATAACTCAGATTTACATATATAATGAAATCTTAGCAAGAAAAATTCATTCCAAAAAATGATAATATCAAATAGGAAATGCACATTTACCAAAAATCAAGATGAAAAATCCTATCACATAGTGCTAATACCTAATGTCCATGTGATTGTATTTTCTCATTCTGAGTCCACCAAATGTGTACCAGACACTATGCCAAATGCTTTACATACGTGTGTACAACATATATTGCATGTTGCTACTACAAACCAGTTCTCACTGATTCAACTTTGCAGTAGAGAAACTGAGATCTACATTATTTAGTATTTTGTTCAATATAAAATAGCAGGAAAATTAAGACTCAAAAATACAGACAGATCTCTCTGACCTCAGTTTTTTTTCTATGTTTTTTTTTATATATATTCTTTACCAGGACTCTCATCTATTTCTATACTTGAAGAGTAAGCTTCAGCCCAAGTCCAACCCATCAGGGAAGTTGAAGGTCTTACCCTTTCCTCTGATGTGATTAGCTGAGGTATATAGTCTAGTGCCCTTATAAAGGAGCAAGGCAATTATATAGAATGTAGGGCTTCACTTAAAGATCTAAAGTTGATTATTTGGGCAATATGTTATAATTTATTAATATCTACTTCTGGTTTATAGTACGAGTGTAGGGAGATAAGTTATATATTCATTAACTTAAAAGTTGGCATAGATTTCTGTTTTTACCCCCCAAAATTTCCAAAAGTCACAAAATATATGACTATTCTCCCTTTCTCTTGTTCCATCTTTAGAAATCAACAGCTAGATTATTACTAGAATTACAATGTTGCATACAGTAACCTCCTTAAAGTAAGCAGGTCACTACAGAAGAGAAAACTGCTTGCTGAATGTGTAGTTTAGCTACAAGTGCATTATCAAATTTAAATTTTAAAGCAACCTAAGAAGTGGTTAATCAGGCACACATCTCACCTACATACAGTCAAGGAGAAGCAACCTATTTATAGAAGTGAAAACACATGGTTTGTTGTCTTACACTAAAACAATTTTGCTACAATTGTATAAGATCAAGCAATTACAAAAACAGTCTTCCCCCAGCATTCCAGGAAGTTAACTGCCCTTGGGCAAGTGGGGCTTACAGATTATAGGCATTTTTGGTTTAGAGTTTACTTAAGCACAATAATGTTGAACTATTAAATATAATTTCCATCATCACAATATCAAACAACATGAAGCTTTTGTAGCCTCTGGAGTAGAGTCACATTTAACCAAGAAAACATATTTTGAAGTTGATTTTCTTCCAAAATTCATTTAAAATTTATAAATGAAGACATAAGGGAGTTTTCTAAAGTCAAATACTCCCTGGTGAGAGTTTGAAGAGCAATCTCAAAATCAAACATATATGTATAAGTAAAGCTACCTTTTTTCCACTCTTGTAAACTAGGTCTGTTTATCATTTAAATTTGGTGAGATCAGATATACAAAAGGGACACTATTCTGGGACAGTAAGAAATGCTAAACTTCCTCTTATTATGCTAAAACCCTACAGCTATTTTCCTTTAGTGCCTATAAAATGATTGATAAAGTTAGAAAACAACAACAAAAACAAAGGAATAACAAAATAAACAACAACAGAAAAGGGAAATGAGCTAGAGCAATGAGTCAGCAGTGAAGAAGATGCACTGTTTTTACAGGAGACCCAAACTTGAGTACCAGAACCCAAGTCAAAGGGATTACCTGGAGCTCCAGTTCCAGGATGATCAACAACCTCTTTTGGTTGTTACATATGTAAATGTATATGTATGCATACATCTACATATTTATTGATATATGTATATATAATATATGTATATATGTATAAAACATGCATATATGCATGTATGTATATATACACACATTTATGTATATAAATATGTGCATATGTACATATGTGTATATATCAGTATATATGCATTTGTATCCAGAGAAGGAGGGAGAGAGTGAGAAAGAGTATGTAAATATCTGCAGTTACTGTGTTTTTTTATGCTGGCAAGTAGGCATTTAGGTTTGGAGTAATTATAGGTATAGGTGCTGATTTCTGGGCGGAAAGGAGAGGGGGATGATCTGTGGGATCCAGAGGAGGAATGCACAAGGAGGGAGGTTGCTGCTGAGAAAGGAAGGTATTGTGTCTGCTAGGGGAACAGAGAGAGAACACAACTTCTGTGAGCAAACTAACTGGTTTTCTGAAATCAAACAAGGCCTTTGGTTAAGCAAGTTTGGCTGCCTAAGGTGGGGCCTGGAACACTTTGAGGAGTAGGTGAAGGGAGGCTAGGAGGGGATGGTCTGGGAGACCTACAGGAGATGTGGCAAGGGAGAAAATGAAGCTAAAGCTGGTGTTCTATTTCAGTGCTAAGGGAAAGCTTGACTTATTGAGTCTACAAAGGAAACAGAGTGGAGAAAGTCTCTAGTCAGGCTACCTCTATTGAAAATATTAATATATATTATATTAATTCTATATCATATATAAATAAATATATCAATATATGTTTGTATGTATAAGTATATGTGTATATACATACATATGTATGTGTGTATATGTGTATGCACACGTATATCATATATGCATATATGTGTATGCAATATATGCATATATATGCACATACAAAACTAATGTCCAAATAGATAAAAGACCTCAACATAAAACCAGATACACAGAAAGCAAGAGAAGAGAAATGAGGAATAAATGGCCTTTAACACATTGGCACAGGAGACAAGTTCCAGAACAAAACAATGATACAAAAGGCAGAAAGATCAACAATTAATAAATGGAACCTTATGAAACTGAAAAGCTTCTATAAGGCAAAGAACACACTCTTTGGACATGGTGGAAGCCTGATGTGTGGAAAAAATTTTTAATTAACTCCACAACTGAGAAAGGATAAATATCAATAAATGAATGAATGAATAAATAAATAAATAAATAAGGCACTCAAAAAACTAAATATCAAGAAATCAAATAATCCAATTTAAAAATGATGGATATTTGGATCCCTCTTCTAAGAAGAACCAAAGTATCCATACTTTGGTCTTCCTTCTTCTTGAGCTTCATGTGGTATGTGAATTGTTTCTTGGGTATTCTGAGCTTTTGAGCTAATAAGCACTTATCAGCGAGTGCATACCCTGTGTGTTCTTTTGTGATTGGGTTACCTCACTCAGGATGACATTTTCTAGTTCCATCCACTTGCATACGAATTTCATGAATTCATTGTTTTTAGTAACTGAGTAGTACTCCATTGTGTAAATATACCACATTTTTTGTATCCATTCCTCTGTTGAGGGATACCTGGGTTCTTTCCATCTTCTGGCTATTATAAATAAGGCTTCTATGAACATAGTAGAGCATGTGTCCTTATTGCATGTTGGAGCATCTTCTGGGTATACGCCTAGCAGTTGTATATCCATGGCTCACAGCTAACCAATAGACTGAGCTAGGGTCCCCAATGGAGTAGCTAGAGAAAGGACCCAGGAGGAAAAATAATATGTATCTATGAGTACCCCTAGAGCTCCCAGGGAATAAACCACCAACCAAAGGGACAAATGGCTACAGCTACAAATGTAGCAGAGGATGTCCTTTTCAGACATCAATGAGAAGAGAGGTCATTCATCCTGTGAAGGCTTGATGCCCTACTGTAGGGGCATGCTAGGTCAGGAAAGTGGGAGTGGGGTTTGTAAACGGGGGAGCGGAGACGGGATAGGGGTTTTTTGGAGGGGTAATGAGGAAAGGGGATAACATTTGAAATGTAAATAAGGCAAATATCAAATAAACATTAGGTACAGAACTATACGGAGAATTTTCATTAGAGGAATCTCAAATTGCTTAGAAACACTTAAAGAAATGTTTACTATCCCTAACATTAGGGAATGCAGATCAAAACTACTTTGATAATCTATCTTACAGGTGTATCTGTAGGAATGGATTAGATCAAAACCACAAGTTGCAGCTCATGCTGTGGAGGATTTGAAGCAAGGGGAACACTCCTCCATTGCTAATAGGAGTGCCAACTTGTATAGCAACTATCGAAATCAATATAGTTGTTCCTCAGACAATTGGGAATTGATCTACCTGAAGACCTAGATATAGTACTCTTGGGCATATACCCAAAGGACACTCCATTGTACCACAAGAATACTTGCTTACCTATATTCATAGCTACTTTATTCATAATAGACCTAAACTGTAAATAACATAGATGTCTTCAACAAAAGAATGGATAAAGAAAACGTGGTACATTTATAAACTTGAGTTTTACCCAGCTGTCAAAAATTGACATCGTACAGTTTTTAGGCAAGTAAATGGAACTAGATAAAAATAATTTCAGAAACGTATACAGAACCAGAAAGAATAATATTGTATGGATTCACTTATAAGTGGATATTAGCCTTTAAGCAAATGATTAGTCTTTAAATAAATGATAAACGAGCTGCAATATGAATAACCAGAGAGATTAGGAAGAGACATGGATCATCCTGGGAAAGAGAAATAGAATTGATATTGCAGGTAAACTAGGGGCTGGAAGGGATATGAACAGGAAAGATAGGGTATCTATCAGAGTAACAAGGATTCCTAGTAATACAAGAAACTGTCTCAGAACTGGCCATTTTCTAAAGCTAGGCAATTCTCCCAGTGACCTAAGGGGTACTATGGAGATCAACAAACAATCCTGACTGATGTGAGGACGGAGTATTGCTCTCTGCAAACTGACATCAGGACATTTCCAAAGACAACACCCACACAACTCATTGAATGTGAAGGTGTCAAGTCACTGCTTTCATGGATACTTCAGTTTTACATTCTAGTGTCTTTGGTTCAGGAAGGTGCAGACTACTAAAAGAGAAACACTTCAAAAAGAGAAAGTGAAAACACTACAAAAAGAGAACACTAACCCAGCTAGAAAATCTTTGACTTATGACAATCCTTCCGCAAGGTGTGCTGGGTAGGGAAATGGTGGTTCAAGACTTGTGGGAGTGGCCAACCAGTGTCTGATTTAACTTGAGGCCTATGACACAAGAGGAAGCCCATCCCAGACACTGCTCAGATGGCTAACCTAATTAAAAGTATCTTTAATACAAATCTATAAAATTCTCCCAGTCTGTATTTTCTTTAGATCAGTAGATTCTGTCTTGTTTTGTGTGTACAAAGTTGTCATCACAGACTACCATGTTGAGTAGAAAATCAAGTTCGGTGTCTACTTTACCCAACATGGTTCTGATAGAACTTGTGAGAAGCAAGCTCTCTGTATATCAGGAAATCTGCAAGCTTGGGTTTCTTCTGTTCTGACATTGTTACATCCAGCCAGTACTAGATATCACAAGTTGAAGGTTGAAACCATCACATCGTTTGCATGATTTCAGGTGTCAATCATAAGCCCCAGTACATGTGACCACACCTTCTTTGGCCTAAATAACTTCAATCAATCTACTAGAGCTGGTTACAAAACTCAGGAATCCAGTATTCTGGCTTTTATGAATGATTTTACAAAGGAAACAGATGAAAAGATGTGGATGTAGGGAAGGTTAGTATATTTCAAATGCATTTTGTGTGTAAGCCACCCATCAGGACCCTAGATGATTTCATGACTCTGTCTGTCTGTCTGTCTGTCTGTCTGTCTCTCTGTCTGTCTCTTTGTTTGTGTTGGCTCCACTGCATAGACAAGACCACTAGTGATCGACTCAAACTTCAGTATCTCTTCCTCAGAGTATTAAAAAAATGGCCAAAAATGGACTCTCGTGTAGTAAAGGGTACATAAGAGCCCTTATCTAAGATGCAAACATGCTATTCTGGGAGGACAGGAAGGATAAGCAAAGTAGATATATCTATACTCTGATTCTTATACAGATTAGGAATCAGACAACATTTGGTATTTGATAGTTCCTAATGAAGTCCTAATGATCCCACCTCCAGCAATGTGTGCTTTTGTGTGATTCCCTCCACTTGAGTTTGTACTGAGCCATTGAACTTTATTCTAGTGGACAGATGGCTTTATGATAAACATAATGCAATGTTACTTGAGGAATTATATGTAAGACTGCACTTTCATCCTTGTCCTATATCATCCTCTATACTGACCATAAGATACTTCTGCAGAGATATGGTGTAAGTGAACTGGAAATTCTTTTAAGATCTGCTTGAATATAAGATTAGAGGTATCTTCTCTTACTCAAATTCTGTTATGTCTCCAGATTCATCTACCTCTCTTTTGCAACATAGTGAGAGAATCTGAACCTTGGAAGCTCCTCTGCTTCCAAGTTTCAGATTCAAGAAACCCTAATAAAATAAGTGTTTGATGCTTAAGCCATAATGCTTGGTGATAGTTTGTTATACAGCAGTTGTTAAGTGTACATAGTTTTATACTGAAGGAAGTGAGCCTATTAGAGAAAAGTATCCTGACTACTCTAAATCTGTAAACAGAGAGGAAGAACAAGGAGAAGTCCTCTGATACTACTTTTGGGATTTCCACAGAAACCACAAGTGTAGTCTCAAAAAAAAGCTAGAGAAAAGTA
The DNA here is from genome assembly GCA_036184795.1 of Tokudaia tokunoshimensis. NCBI lineage: Eukaryota > Metazoa > Chordata > Mammalia > Rodentia > Muridae > Tokudaia > Tokudaia tokunoshimensis. The sequence continues at coordinate 98,078,169 of BTHU01000011.1, read as the reverse complement.
GAACTGTTACATGAAGAGTATGAACTAAGATGAAAAATTAGCTGCCCTTTGGGTCACAGCAGCAAACTAGGAGACAGACTGAGTTGGGTCCAGGCATTTCCGAAATGGGTATTTGTAACCTGGGTCAATCCTTTTGAAAGGCAATCTCCTTCTTACTTGTTTTGTTTGTTTGTTTGTTTGCTTTTTCTCTATCTACAACTTCTAAATGACAGCAGTAAACTTTGGATCCATCAATGTACAATTTGCCTCCAGTAAACAGGATTTGTGCAAGACAACCTTCATTTACAATTAATTAAGTAATCGACTGGTTCAGTCTCCTGTGGGACCAGATTAGTTGATTCTGTATTTTTCGTTGTTGTTTTTTGTTTTTGTTTTTTTCTGTTTCTTTGTTTGTTTGTTTTCTGGTGCCTTTACACCTCTTCCTACTAAAATCCTCCTTCTCCCTCTTCTGCAACATTCCCTGAGCTATGCCTAAAGTTTGGCTGTGGGTCTCTGTATCTTTTTCCATCAGTTACTGGATGAAGTCCCTCTGATCACAATTATGTTAGGCTCTAGATTACAAATACAGCAGAATATCATTAGGAAACATTTCATTAACTTTTTTGTTTGTATGTTTGTCATGTTTGGTTCTTTGCTAGGACTTGGGGCTATAAACCCTGTGTTTCCTGGCTCTCCAAGCACTGTCAGGCACGGGCTCACTCTTATGGCATGGGTCTCAAGAAGGGCCAGTTATTGGTTGGCCACTTTCTACAAGTTTTGCAATACCTTTACCCCAGCATATCTTGCAAATTATAGGTCCAAGGTTTTGTGGGTCAGAATCCCTGCACTGGAAGTCTTGCCTGGTTACAGAGGATGGTAAGCTCAGATATTTCATTTCTTTTTTATTAATTTTTAAAATTATATTTAAATATATTCATGTGTCTGTGCATGTGAGTGAAAATGCCCCAAGAGACCAAAGGAGCATGATCCCATTGAAGCTAGAGTTATGGTTGCTTATGAGTTACATGATTTAAGTACTAAGAATGGAACTCCAGTTCTCTGAAAGAGTAGTATGGGTTATTAACACTGAATAATCATTCCAGTCCCCAGTATTAGAGTTGTTTAAATAATTTCAACAAACATGTTTTGTTCTAATTTTGTTTGTTTCATTTCAGATTCATTGACAAAAGGGGAAATTCAAAAAAAGCTATAAGAAAATTGAGTGATATCGTCCCCATTTTTAAAGGTTTATTAACCAAGTAATGGTGCTATTTGAAAGGATTAGAAGGATTGGGAGCTGTGGTCTTGTTGGAGAATGTGTGGTTTTCTTAGAGGAATTGTGTCATTGGGTTGTAGGCTTTGAAAATTCAAAAGCCCATGGTAGCTCCAATTTCTTTCTTTCCAGTGCCTAAAGATCAGGATGCAATTCTCATCTACTTCTCTAGTACTATGCTTGTCTGCATACTAATGCACTCCCCACTAAGATGATAATTGACTCATTAACCCTCTGAAGTTATAAAGCAAGCCCCTAATTAAATATTTTCTTTTATAAGAGTTGCCTTGGTCATGGTTTTTCTTCAGAACAATGCAGCAGTAACTAAGATGTCAATAGAGTACCATATCAAAAGCCATCTGAAAAAAAAGGGAAATCAAAAATTATGATTCCATACCCTGCATGTTATCAAACTGTGTGAAGTAAATGAAAGAAGGTCACAAAAACTAGATCACCAGTCTAGGAGTCCCAGAAATCTATCAGCCAGCCCTAAACAGGTTCTAAGAGAGTTTAAGAGGTGGGTCCAGGAAGTGCTCATAAAATAATAGAAGATTTTTATCAGAAATAACAAAAATATGTTCTAATAGTGAATGGGTCCATTAATTACTCTGTGTGTTGAGTAAAAGAGATTTATACAAAATGAGCTCATTTACTTTGTGGGCATTTTGTAACTATAGGGGCAGAATATACATAGATAGACAAGTGGATACATATTGGTTCATGACAATATTTAAAAAACATTATACACCTTAATCAATGCTTCAGCATCAAGGAAACAATAGAGTAATTCCATCACAATTAATTATTTCTGATCTGAAAATCTATTCCATCCAAAATGTTAATTATAAATCTAGTTGAGACATTGTCAGACTGAATTCTTTAATATTTTTACTTTTTATATAACTTCTTTATCAGAGAACTACAAAAGGTGATGCTTTGCCCAATTGATGAAATATACTAAAAGAAAGTAAGACAAGACATTCAGTTAATAGAGATCTACCCTGGGAGAAGTAACCTGACTTCTCACGACAAAGTCAGTGCTAACATAATTCTATTCAATCGGTGAAGCACTGCAATTGTCCAGTAAAATCTGCTCACAACACCATGAACATATTGTGGGAAAGTCACAGAAAGTAGAGGGCAAGAACATCAAGAAGAGGCTGAGACCAGATAAAGCTACTAAAGATACAACCGTAAAGACTTACTTTCTCTAAGAGACCCATACCCATGCTCCATCAATGGCCATGAACCCATTCAAACCTTGCATTCATCAAAGGATCAAGGTGTCCATTAGAACAGAATCCTCACTATAGTCTTTTTTTTTTTGGAACCAGCCTCATAGAAAAACTGAGGGGTATGCTCTTGGGTGTTCTTCAAGTCAATTAAAGTAATAATGAGCATTAACTATCACCAACAAATAATGTTTGCATATGTCTTTTCCACTTAGAAAGATGTTCTCAAGGTGTATAGATGTCATATAATGTATAGGAAATTCTTTCTCTTTGTTTTTGATAGTATCCCCTTGCAAACATATACCATTTTTGTTGTGAAATGGATGAATATTTATGTTTCTCCCAAGTGACTAAGTTATATAGAAAATAAATCTATATTTAATTTTGTGAGTAGATGCTAATCATGTTTTCTAATTGTATATGAAGCTATAGAGTGTATGTGGGATTATCACAGAAATGTGCCCAGAATACCACTGTCTCCATAACAACAGTAAGTGAAGGAACCCAAGGTCTCCATAATGTCACAAATACCTATTAGTTCATCAACTTAATTGTGAAGTCACCTCTTGTAATTTAGTCCTTAATAAGAATGATGTTGCATAACTCTTCATGAGCTCATTATCCATTTTTGTATCCATTTTGGGGAGGAGGATCTATTTATTTACTAATAAGTTTCAAGGTTTATATTCTCAGTATAAATATTAATTTATGTGTATTTAAATATTATTATGAATATAAATATAAATTTTAAGGTTCATATATTCCTTTGTATTGAAAATAGGTTGTTTCTTTATTTTATGCTATGTTTTAAGTGAAATATTATAATTCAGATAACATCCAAACACAAGGACATACAGATTCATAAAAGAAACACAACTATCACTTAAACTGTATATCGTCCTTCACATAGTGATAGTGGTATCATTCGATAACTCATTCTCACCAATAGACAGATCATCTAGACAAAAACTAAACTGAGAAATGTGGGACCTAACAGACACTATAAGCCAAATGGACTTAGCAATTATTTATGGATCATTTCACCAAAACACTAAAAAATATACATTCTTCTCAACAGCTCACAGAGCTTTCTCTATTGACACATACTTGGGCACAAGTATTGACAGATTCAAGAAAGTTGAAATAGTACTCCTAATTCTATGTAACCACCACAAATTAAAACTGCATATTAAAAACATGAGCTACAGAAAGCCTACAAACACATGGAAACGGAACAACTCACTACTACATGATGAAATCCAGTTTAGGAATGATGTGTTCACAGTCAACAGAAGAAATTTTTGTATTCATTAAGTTTATATTTCCTTCGTGGTTTCTTCTGGAAATTTCATGGTTTAGCTAATATATTCAGAGTAGTGACATATCTTGACTTCATTTTATAAAGGTCTAACTTCATGTGTCCTTTGTACTATCTATTTTCAGAAGAAAATGTACTGCTACCAATAGATTACCTAAACATCTTTTCCTTTCATTTTCTTTTTGCTATTATTGGAGAGGTCACAGTAAAACTAGGGGCTATGAAAAGTTTATTCAAGCAATCAGCCTTCTATTCTTTATCAGACACTGAATAAGATGGAGGCTACCAGTATCAATACAATTTTAATTGCAAGTATACAATTATGCTTGCAAACTCCACAGGGAATAAAAGATTAACATGTCAGAGTTATTGTCCAGTCAAGCGTCTATGTGCTTCACTGACTTCTAAAGCACATGCAGAAACACAGGCAGCCTGAATGATTCACTGCCTGAGTACCTCACTTTCTCAGGAAATGAAAGCCACAGAGTGCCCCAGGAGCCACAGACTCTGACCTGAAAAACCTATGACACATGCCTCTCAAGGCACCTAGACCAAGCCAACTCCATGATTCCATGCAATCTATCAAACTAATTTGTACTGTTGTCATACTCACAGGATTTGGCCATCAGCTGCCCATGTTCTACTGTTTTGATCTGATCCTCTCCAACCTCCGGCTCAAACAATCGTTCTGGCCCCTCTTTCAAACTGATCCCTGAGCTTTAGGGAGAGGGTGTATGTTGTATATGTTATATTTAAGGCTGACCACTGCACAGACACTTATTCTCTGCATTTTTACCAATTATGATTTTCTGTGTTACCTACTGTCCACTGCACAAAGAGGCTACTCTGATGATATCTGAGAGCTACACTAATCTATGGGCATAGAAGTTCAAATTTAAAGGATAGTTTGACATTATGTCCAGTTAGCAAACTAATAAAAATAAGTTATTTAACCCCTGGAGCCTGAGACCTAACCATGTGTTCTTGGTCAGACTCAGAGTAGTAAGCAGTTGTAGAGTGGGTTTGCTACCTTTATAACATCTCTGCCATTATTGCCTTATAGGTTACATTTTGCCAGAATTCCTCTTGTCAAAAGTGAATGCAGGGAGAAAAAGTGGAGCAGAAACCGAAGGAAAGGTCATCCAGAGATTGCCTCATGTAGGGATCAATCCCATCTGCTGACAATAAACCCAGACACTATTACTGATGCCAAGAAGTGATGATTGACAGGAGCCCAGTATAGCTGTCCTCTGAGATGCTCTTCCATAGTTGGACTGATACAGATGTGGATATAAACAGTCAAACATTTTACTGAGTGCAGGAACCCCTAGGAGGAAGTTCGGGCAAGGACTGTAGGAGCTGAAAGAGTTTGCAATCTCATAAGAACTATAATATCAACCAACCAGACCTGTCAAAGTTACTGGGGACTAACCCACCAACCAAAGAGTACACATGGTACCCATGTCTCCAGCTGGATATGTAGCAGAGGATTGCCTTATCTGGCATCACTGGGAGGGGAGCTCCTTAGTCCTGTGGAGGCTTGATGACCCAGAATAGGGGAAAGCTAGGGCATTGAGGCAGGAGAGGGTAGACAGGTGGGAGCACCCACATAGAGACAGTGTGGAGGCAGGAGGCGATAGGGGACTTGAGGAGAAACTGGGAAGGGGGATAAGATTTGAAATGTAAATAAATAAAATAACCAATAAAAAGTGAAAAAAAACTAAACCATAGCTGAGGACTCTATATGATATCCCAGAATAATTTTTTTGAATTATTTTAATTTTTATTAGTTAATTAATTAATTAGTTAATTTTTTACACTCCATATTTTATTCTCTCTCACCCACCCCATTCATCCTCTGACTGTTTCACATCCCATCCCCCTGTCTCCATGTGAATGTCCTCATCCTCCACCCCTCCCCCTGACATCTAAACTCCCTCGAGCCTCCAGTCTCCCAAGAGCTAAGTGCATCATCTCTTAATGAACACAGACCCAGCAGTACTCTACTGTATGTGTGTTGGGGGCCTCACATCGCTAGTGTATGCTATCTATTTGGTGGTCCAGTGTTTGAGAGATCTCAGGGGTCCCGATTCAATGAGACTGCTCGACTTCCTACAGAATTGTCCTTCTCCTCAGCTTCTTTCAACCTTTCCCAATTCACAAACAGGGTTCAACTGCTTCTGTACATTGGTTGGGTGCATACATCTGTATCTGACTTTCAGCTGCTTCTTGGGTCCTCCAGAGTGTGGTTATGCTTGGTCCCTCTTTGTGAGTGTTCCATAGTCTCAGTAATAGTGCCAGGACCTGGATCCCTTGAGCTGGATCCCAACTTGGGTCTGTCTCTGGGCCTTCTTTTCCTCAGGCTTCCCTCCATTTCAATATCCTGGAATTCTTTCAGAGAGGCAAAATTATGGGTCAGAGTTGTGACTGTGGGATGGCCTTCCTCTCCCTCACTTGATGGCCTGTCTTCCTTCTTGAGGTGAGCTCTATATGTTTTGTCTCCCTACTGTTGGTCATTTCATCTAAGGTCTCCTCCTTTGAGTCCTGAGAGTTTCTCACCTCACAGATTTCTGGTGCATTCTGGATGGTCCCAACAACATTCTATCTCCCGAGGTTGACTGTTTTCATTCTTCCTGCTGGTCCTGAGGGCTTCAGTCCTTTTCACTCATCCAAAACCAGATTATATATATATATATATATATATATATATATATATATATATATATATATATATATATATATGTACATTCTTGGTGCACCTGGGTCCATATGTGCAACATTGCTTTGAAAAAATATTCAAGAAGAATTTTTAAACTGAAAACCAGTAACAACAAACATTTGGATGATTGTCAATTGATATCTACTGTCATTAGTCATTTTAAGTGACTAATTTTAAGTCATTTTAACTTTTAAAATATTATACATTAATTAGAAGGAATTATATTTGTGTTTCATTTCCCTTTGTAAGAGCGGTTTTAGTCCTTAACAAACGAAATAGGTAGCAGGCAATATTTGTATAACATTTGTCTTGCATGAACATACCTACCAAAAGTAGGAGTATTCTAGAATAGGACATTTTATAAGAGAAATATGAATTGATTCCCTCTGCCAGAAAGTTAAAATCAGTTTTTGTTATTGAGCAAACGTCAACAAGTAGGAGTTGAGAAGACAAGAAAAAGGATAGGTGACAGAGTATATTGGTCAACAGTAGCTCTCACCAGAAAATCATTCTACATTTTGTTTTTGTTTCTGTTCAGCTTTGGTCTATTGAATGTACCACAATCTTCCCCCATAAGTGACTCTCCAGGTTGAATGATACAGAGGTTAAGATTTTATTCATAGAGTCACATTTCCTGTAAATTACAATTTTTTTTTTTTTGTTATTTGCAACCTGGGCTTTATTCCTCTAGTTCATTTCAACCACTGGCAAATGATTCAATACAGGATGGAGAATAAAAGAGACAAGTGCTGCCCTTGTTTTTCCTTGACATTAGAGCAAATGAATTTTGACAAACATGTTTGTTTTTTCACATTTAAAAGAACAAAGTGCATTTTATTTACTGATTTATCGTTAATTTTGATTCTATTATTTGGTAACCTACTCTAAAAGTTTTTATTGTTGGTTTGATTCTTTCAATTGGCAACCTGCTGAGGGAATTGTGTAACTTTGCCCTTTGGTTTATTAATATTATGAATTATGCCAAGTAGAATGTAAATGCAACTCACTTTCCATTCTTGGGTAAGTTGAATATGCTCACAAGGTAAGTCCCATTTGTCTTTATAATAACTATATTTATATGTGATTAGATTAAATTTGCTAATATTTAAGGGTTTTTGTATCTCTATTCATGAAGAATGCTTTTTTATTTCCAATTCTACATTTGCCACAAGAGATTAGAGAAGATTGTCATTTCTCCTATATTTGATTGAACTGTCCAAGAAGTTATATTGATATGGAATTTCATTTTTGGTAAGAATATAATTACTAGTTCAAATTATATATATATGCTATTCTTAAATATGATGTTTCATTTTGCATCATTTAAATTTTTTATTTTGTTTATTACCTTCTTAATTGTCATATACAATAAAATATTTTATACAACATGTACAAGATTCTGTGAACCAGAAAACAAATCAGTAATCCTCTAACTTTTGAATGACAGAAAATGCTATCTCCTGTCTAAAGCTAGGTGAATTAATGCAGAAATGTAAGCACATTGTGAGTGTCCTAGAATGCTATCAACTTGGTTATCTTGTATGTGATTTTATCAAGTTTTAAATTCAATTTCCAACTCATGTATTAGAAAACTTTACTGTGAACTTCTGATTATTACCATGCTTTTCTTTAAATTGTTTGGTATACTTCTCTTTCCACTTCCCATACTTTAAAATACATATATATGCTGCCGAAGAGATGGCTCAGTGGTTCAGAGCACTTGTTCTTACAGATGTCCTCAGTTCATGTCCGAACAACAACATGACAGCTGTCAATTGCTTCTAACTTCAGATCCAGGGAACCTGAATCCCTCTTCTCATCTTTGAGATACCAGACACACATGCAGTTCATATATAATCATGCAGGCAAATACTCATACACACAAAATAAATCTGAATCAAATATGCATTTACTTGTGATCATCCCTGTTAGTTTCTATTGATGACATGTTTCATATGTATGAGTTAGACTCAACAAACTATCCTCAACTTCATATAATTTATAATGTTTTCCCTTTTATTGAAAATAGATTTTTTTATCTCCATACCCTACTCCACAACCCTGACTGAAGCTCACTGCTCTAACAAGACCATGCCAGCAGACAGAACCCCATATATGACTACACTTTCAGATACCCAATGATTTATCAGAGCCTGCCCAGATTCCCCAGGGGCACTCATTTCATACACCAGACCACAACGTTTGGAGTAACCCACTGATTAACCAGAGACACACGTCTGTTCTCAGAAGACTGTATATTCAATGTTTCCCCAGAGACCACCCAGTTTTTCAAATGGGATACACTTCTCTCCTCTTACAGAAGCCCACTGTTATACCAGGATCCTATAATTTGTGATGGTATCTGGAACGTCATAGACCATAATACCTCTCAAAACCTCAGAACCCCAGAGACAATGTAGTACCCCCCTCCAAACCCAAGAGATTGCACTAGCTTCCAAAACCCCAGTGAAAGCACACTACTGACCCTGAAGACTCACAGGTCATAAGAACAACAGACCATTCAGACTAGAAGACCTGAAAGGATATAAAAACCAAGGGGGAAAATCTATCCAACAAAGACAAACTCAGGAAAGGGCACCTAAACCTATTAATTACCCCAAACCCAGATGCCTAAAGACCAGCATAAGAACAAAGTCAACAACAGCCAACATGGCGCCATGAGAGCCCCACTATACTACTACATCTAGCCCCTGCTTATTCCAACACTATAGAAGTACAAGAGAATTACCTTAAAACCAGTTTTATGAAGGTAATGAGGTCTTTAAAGATGAAACAAATAAATCTATTAATGAAATCTAGAAAAATACAAATAGACAATGGAAGTAAAGTAAAAATCTCCATAAAGAAAGCCAAGAGAACAAACAAAAATATAACAACAAACTAAAACACACACAAAAACCACAAAAAAAGCATGTGAAGAAAACTGTTTAGGACCTGATATGGAAATAGAATCAATAAACAGAACACAAAGTGAGGGAATCCTGGAGATGGAAAATCTTCATAAGCAAACAGGAACTACAAATGCAAGAATTGCCAAAAAAGTGTAGGGGAATACCAGGAAGGGGAGCCGCGAGTGGGTTGGTTGGGGAGCAGGCGGGGAGAGGACATATGGGACTTTTGGGGAGGGGGGGAACCAGTAAGAGGGAAATCATTTGAAATGTAAACAAATATATCTAATAATATATATATACATATATATATATATACATGCACACACTCACACACACACACATATATATGTGTGTATATATAAAATCACCAACAGAATATATATGTGTTTTATATACATACACACACACATATATATATATATGTGTGTGTGTATGTATATAAAATCACCAACAGAAGAGAAGAGTTGGAGGAGGGAAATCAGGTGTAGAAGATGCAGTAGAAGAAATTGAAGCATTGGTCAAGGAAAATGGTAAATCTAAAAGAATTCAAACACAAAATATACAGGAAATCTAGGACACTATGAAAAGTCCAAATCTAAGATAAAGGAATAGAACAAGAACCTCAGTTCAAACCCTAGATTTTTAAAACAAAATTATAAGATAAAATATTTCCTAGCCTTAAGAAGGACAGGCCTATAAACGTGCAAAGGGCTTACAGATCACTAAAAATATTGGAAAAAAAATAAAGTGCACATAGAAAGACAGATGCACACACATACACACACACACACGCACACACACACACAGAGAGAGAGAGAGAGAGAGAGAGAGTTACATCGAATGGGTTACCTGGAAGGGAAGCTGAGGATATAAGGGAAGGCGGCGAAGAGATAGAGACTAAGACAACACCAGCTGCTCAAAGTCTCGAGGTTTAATGGGGGACACAGAATTTTAAGGTTTCAGGCAAGACCCTTCCCCAAAATTCCAGGGTGTGTTCCAAGGAGCTGGTCTGGTGTTCACTGGGCATTGGCTCCACTGCTCAGGCGGCTGGGCAGGCCACATGCTTAATTCAGGAATTTGTAGACCTGGAGGAACAATGAACTTCACATTGGTCTAGTGCTCCACCCTAGGTATAGGAGATTATGACTAACACAGAAATTCCTGCTCAAAGACTGCTAGAAAATTTTCATCTTGGTCAATGTCAAGTTCCCACCAGGTGGCATGACATCCCAATAAAGCTCTCTACACAGAAACACACATACTACTACCATCACCACTATCACCATGAAAACAACATGAATAAACAATCACTGGTTATTAATATCTCTCAGTGTAAATGGACTCAATTCCCCAATTTAAAAAAAAAAACACTAGTTAACAGAATCAATACAAATCCAGGATCTATCCTTCTGCTGCATACAAGAACCACATCTCAGTATCAAAGATTAATATTACCTCAGAATAAAGGTTTGGAAAAAGATTTTCCAGGCAAATGGACCTAAGAAGCAATTCGGGGTAGCCATTTTAAAGTTTAATGGAAACATCCCTCATCAAAAGGAAAATCTTGCAAGATGAAGTTTCAGTTCTGAATATCTTTGTCCCAAACCAAAGGGTACTCACATTACAAAAGAAACACTATTAAAACTTAAATCACACATTCCACATGGAAACCCATACATTGATAAGAGGAGACTTTAACACCCCACTCTCATCAATGGACCAGATCATCCAGACAAAACTAAACAAGAAAATAAGGGAGCTACTAGATGTTATCAATCAGCTAGACCTAACAGACATCTATAGAGCATTCACACACAAGAGAATATACCTTCTTCTCAGAATGTCAGGCAACATTCTCCAAAATTGACCACATACTCATTCACAAAACAAACCTCAACATAATCAAGAAAATAGAAATAATTCTCTTTATCCTATCAGACCACCACAGACTAAAGGTAGATATTGACAACCGCAGATACAACAGAAACATACAAACTCATGGAAATTGAACAATTCTATAGGAAATGACATCTACATCAATGCTGAAATAAAGAAAGAAATTAAAACTTCTTATAATTCAATGTAAATGGTTGTACAACATGCCCAAATGTATGGGACACAATGAAAATAATGATAAGGGGAAATTTATTAGCACTAGGTGTCTTCATCAGGAGTTACATATGGAAAAACCCTTTTACAAAATCAAAAAAAACCCTTTATGATAAAAGTCTTGGAGATATTAAGAATACAAGAGACTTACCTAAACATAATAAAGGCAATTTACAGCAATTCTATGGTCAATACCAAATTTAAAAGGAAAATTATTCTAGGTGAGGTAACCCAGGCCCAGATAGACAAATATGACATATGCTGACTTATAAATGGATAATTCCTCTAAAGTAAAGGATAAAAATGGTGCTATCCACAGACTGACGGAGGCTAAGTAATTAGGAGAGCTCAAAAGGAAACTCATGAATCCCTCTGGGAAGTGAAAATAGAATCAGTTTTGTGGGTAGACTGGGGACTGATAGGGACAGGAACATAAATTATCCCAGGAGTGAAGAAGAGGGGAACAATAACTAGAATTGGGGGTCAACTTGGAAACAGGGTAGAAATCTAGTAGAATGGAAACTCCCAAGAATCTCCTAAGGCTCCTAACAATGGGGAGTAAGGAGCTTACATAAGTCATCTCCTATAACCAGTAAAGATTTTCAGTGGAAGGACTGGGATACCAATCCAACCACAAACCCATCAACATACAATTTATCCTTCCTCCAAGATGTCCTGGGGTAAGTTGGTACAGAAATGGTGGGAGTGGCTAACCAATAACTGGTCCAGCTTGAGACCAATCCTACAACAGGAAGCATACAGCAGACACATACTAGTAGACCAGAAACCAGAGGCTTGATAGTCTAGAGACCTAGATTAGCATAATACACAGCAAACAAAGATAAAAACAAACACGTCAATGAAATTATTTATAATGATATTCTGTTATTCTCATAAACCTAACTCTAGAATAATTGTCATCAGAGAGGCTTCATCCAGCAACTGATGGAAACAGATGCAGAAACACACAGCCAAACATTAGGTGGGGCTCAGAAATCCTGTGAAAGACAGAAAGTAAGGAGCCAGAGGGGTCAAGGACACCACAAGAAAACCCACAAAATCAGTTAACTTGACCTCATAGGGGCTCACAGAGACTGAATGGAAAATCAGGAAGACTGCATGGATTTCAGGTAGGTCCTCTGCTTATATGTTACAGTTGTGTAGTTTGATCTTCTTGTGAGACTCCCAACAGTGGGAACAAGGGATATCTTTCACTTGTTTGCCTGGTTTGGGGACCCTTTTCATCCCTCTAGTTTGCCTTGCTCAGCCTTAATTTGAAGGAGGTTCCTAAATTAATATGCCATTTTTGAATGATATCCCTGGGAGACCTGCCTTTTTCTGAAGGAAAGGAAGAAGAGTGAATGTAGATAGTAGGTAAAGGATGGTGTTGAGGGTACTGGGAAGGAAGCTAGGAGGAGAAATTTCAGTTGTGATGTAATATATAAGAGAAAACTAGATTAATTAAAAAGAAAATAGATTATTTTATCTCATATAATATTTTCTGATTATGGTTTCCTTCTCTCTACTCCTCCCAGCTTTTCCTCACTCTCTCTCCTACCTGGACCCACACCCCTTATTTTTCTCATTAGAAAACATAAAATATTCTATGGAATAATAATACAATAAATATAATAAGATAAACCAAGAACTAACATATTGGAATGGAATGAAACAAAGGAACAAAAGAAGGCCAAAAGAAAGAATAAGAAGTAGAGACACATTTGCTCACACAGTCAGGAACCCCACAAAAACACTATACAAGAGTTCAGACCCATGCAGGCCCTGTGCTTGCTGTCTCAGTCTTTATGAGTTTACATGTGTATTCATCATGTTGATTTAGAGGGCCTTATTTTCTTGAATTCTTCCATCTCTTCTGGTTGTCACACTCTTTCTGCTTCTCTTCTGGAGTTCCTGACTCCTGAAGAGAGGGACTGGATGGAGACATCCTGTTTAAGGGTAAGTGCCCCAAGGTATCTCATTCTCTGCAGAATATCTGGCTATGGGTCTCTGTATCTGTTATCATCTGCTGCAAGAGGAAGCTTCTCTGATCCTGCCTGAGACAGGCACAGATCTGCTTCCCTAGGAAGAATGCTATAAAATTTAGGTAGGCATTTTTTTTATAGTGAATCACATACATTTGATAATACATTAAAGCAACCTTTGAATCTGATTCACTCCTAAGATGCATTGTTCTATTTTATTTAATATTTTTGCTGTAAGTGCTGAGTCTGTTCTAATCCTATAGACTGTATTCACTCTCAGTGTTAGAGACAACTGATCCTTGTTACTCACAGAAGACAAAGTAGCTATGCCAAGGCAACCTCACATGGCATCTCAGACACCCAGGCTTGAGGGGTTCTAGGATGCCTCTCTGTCATTTGTGACCTTTCAATTTTGTTAGTACAGAATTTTTCTCCCCCTTCAATTTGTTTGAACTTTTTCCCCCTTTGATATTGTTCTAATTTTCATTTTATTACTGTGACTAACACCATTGCCAAAAACATCTTGAGGAAAAGGTGTTTATCTCATCTTATACATTCAGGTAGCAGTTCATCATTGACAGAAGTCAGGGTAGGAACTGAAGCAGAGACCACGTAAGAATGCTGTTTACTGCTTACTGCTTTGTGGCTCATGCTCAGCCCTATTTCTTAGAGAACCCAAGAGCATTTGCCCAGGTGTGGCACCACTCACAGTGGTCTAGGCCCTTCTACATCAACTAGCAATCAATAAAATGGTTACAGACACGATAGAGTCATCCTGGGGGAGGTGATTCCTCACTGTGGTTACTTCTTTCCAAATGACTTTAGATTGTGACAAGCCAACAATAAACCTAACAGTATAAACATAGATTTTTTTCCATCTTAACTACTTTCTTGTTTTGTCTTCAAGGAATTCTCACAATATCTAGTCTACTTAAATTATATATATTTCCTGTTCTACCACTACCTCCCAATGGCTATCAACAATGAAAATTGGGGAGGGACAAGCTCAACTCATTTAAGTATGGTTACTTCCAGCACTTTATTATTGTATAGTGATGTTCCTAACAATGCTACATGTTCTTGCCATTCATTTTGCCCAATATTATATAAGAAAGAATTAGTATATTAAGGGTAGATAAAAATTAAATTAATAAATTGTTTCCTGGAACAAGAGATTTCAAGGAATATATATATATATAATTTCAATAGGTATAATTTATTTTTGTAACTTGAAATTTATTTAAGAGAATCTAATGTTCTCTTCTGACTGACCTCTGTCGGCTCCTGCATACACTTAGCACAAACACAATCCCATTAAGCAAATAATAGATAAATAAATAGATGATAGATAATTAATAAAATTTTTAAATATAAAAATCTGGTTTTTAGTTATACATATTAGTTTATTTTTATTAATTAATTAATTTTTTATACTCCATATTCTATTTCCCCACATCCCCTGTCAACTCTCTGACTGTTCCACATCCCATATCTCCTCCCCACGACCCTTTCTCGACATGGATGTCCCCACCCACTATCCCACCTTACCTGTAAACTCCCTGGGGCCTTCAGTCTCTTGAGGATTAGGTGCATCATCTCTGAATGAATACAGACCTGGTTGTCCTCTACTGTATGTTGGGGGCTTCATATCAGCACCAGTTGTATGTTTCCTGTTTGGTAGTCCAGTCTTTGAAAGATCTCAGGGAGCATGATTAAATGAGACTGCTGGTCCTCTTACAGGATTGCCCTTCTCCTCAGCTTCTTTCAGTCTTCCCTAATCCAACAACCAGAGTCAGCTGCTTCTCTCCATTGGTTGGGTGCAAATATCTTCATCTGACTCAGCTTCTTGTTGGGTCTTTTGCAGTGCAACAATGCTTGCCCCCTTTATGTGAGCACTCAATAGCTTCAGTAACACTGTCAAGGACTTGGGACCTCTCTTTGATCTGGATCCCACTCTGGGCCTGTCACTGGACCTTCTTTTCCTCAGACTCCCCTCAATTTACATCCCTGGAATTCTTTCAGAGAGGCACAATTATGGGTCACAGTTGTGATTGTGGGATGGCCCCCCTCTCTCTTATTTGCTGCCTGTCTTCCTGCTGGAGATGGACTCTATAAATTCCCTCTCCCTAACTGTCAGTCATCTAAGGTCCCTCCTTTTGACTTCTAAGAGTCTCTCTCTTCCCAGGTCTCTGGTGTATTCTGTAGGGTCCCCCTAACCTCCTATCTTCTGAGGTTGCCTGTTTCCATTCTTTCTGCTGGCCCTCAGGGCTTCAATCCTTTTCCCTTGCCCAATACAGTATCATGTTCCCCTCTCCCCTGACTCCCTCCCTCCCCTGTCTACTTTCGCTCCCTGGTCCCTCCATCCCTCCCTCCCAACCCATTTGTGATTGCTTTATTCTCTCTCCCAAGTGGCACTGAGGCATTCTCACTTGGGCACTTCAGCTTGTTGACTTTTTGAGTTCTGTGGACTGTATCTTTTTTTTTTTCCTTTTTTTTTATTTTTTTTTTTTGGTTTTTCGAGACAGGGTTTCTCTGTATAGACCTGGCTGTCCTGGAACTCACTCTGTAGACCAGGCTGGCCTCGAACTAAGCGATCCGCCTGCCTCTGCCTCCCAATTGCTGGGATTAAAGGCACGCGCCACCACCACCCGAACTGTATCTTTTTAACATCAATTTATTAGTGAGAACATAACATGCTTGTGCTTTGGGATCTGAGTTACCTCACTCAGGATGATATTTTCTAGTTATATCCATTTGCCTGCAAAACTCAGTATGTCCTTGTACTTAGTAGCTGAGTAGTATTCAATTGTGTAAATGAACCACATTTTCTGTATCCATTTTTCTGTGGTCGGACATCTGGGTTGTTTCTAGCTTCTGACTGTCACAAACAAGGCTGCTGTGAACAGAGTTGAACATGTGCCCCTGTGGCAGGGTAGGACATCTTTTGGGTATATTCCCAAGAGTGGTATGGCTGGGTCATCAGGTAGATCTATTTCCATTTTTCTGAGGAACCTCCAGATTGATTTCCAGAGTGCTTATACTAGTTTGCAATCTCACCAGCAATGGAGGAGTGTACTTCTTTCTCCACATGTTCTCCAACATGTGTTGTTACCTGAGTTTTTGATCTTAGCCATTCTGATTGGCATAAGGTAGAATCTCAGGGTTGTTTTGATTTGCATTTCTCTGATCACTATGGACTTTGAACATTTCTTTAGGTGCTTCTCAGCCATTCAAGATTCCTCAGTTGTGAATTCTCAGTTTAGTTCTATACCCCATTTTTTATTATGCTTTTTATTTTGTTGGTGGTAAGCTTCTTGAGTTCTTTATATATTTTGCATATTAGCACCCTATCAGTTGTGGGGTTCGTAAAGATTTTTTCCTAATTTGTAGGTTATTGATTTGTCTTATTGGCTGTGTCCTTTGACTTACAGAAGCTTCCCAGTTTCATGGTACCTTCTCCAAAATCAGTCATATAATTGGTCACAAAACAATCCTCAACCGACACAAGAAGATTGAAATCTCGTGCATCCTATCAGATCACCATAGCCTAAGGCTGGTCTTCAAGAACAGCAAAAACTACAGAAATGTAACATGAACAATGAAACTCAATTAACTCAATGAAAATGTGATCAGTGAAGAGATAAAGAAAGAAATTAAAGACATCTAGAATTTAATGAACTTAATGAAAATGTTAACACATCATACTTAAACTTAAGGGAACACAATGAAAACAATGCTAAAGGAAAGAACATAACACTTAGTGCCCAGGTAAAGAAACTGGAGAGATCTCCCACTAACAACTTAACAGCACACCTAAGAACTCTAGAACAAAAAGAAGCAAACTCACCCAAGAGGAGTAGAAGGCAAGAAATAGTCAAACTCAGGAGAGAAATCAACCAAATAGAAACAACTAAAACAATACAAAGAATCAACAAAAACAGAAGCTGGTTCTTTGAAAGAATCAACAAGATAGATAAACTCCTAGCCAAATGAACTAAAGGTCTGAGAAGCAGTATCCAAATTAACAAAATCAGAAATGAAAAGTGAGACAAAACAACAGAAATGGATGAAATTTAAAAAATCATCAGATCCTACTATAAAAGCCAATACTCAACAAAACTGGAAAATCTAGATCAAATGGATGGTATTCTAGACAGATACCATATACCAAAGTTAAGTCAAGAGCATGTAAACTATCTAAACAGGCCCGAATCACACATGGAAATAAAAGAAATCATTAAAAACCTCCCATTCAAAAAAAGCCTAGGACCAGATGGATTTAATGCAGAATTCTACCAGACCTTCAAAGAAGACCTGATATCAATTTTTCTCAAATTATTCCATAAAATAGAAAGAGAAGAAACTTAGTGTTATCTAACTCATTCTATGAAGCCACAATTACTCTAATACCTAAACCAAACAAGGACCCAACCCCCCAAAAAAAATTTAGACCAATCTTGCTTATGAATATCAATGCAAAAATACTCAATAAAATTCTTGCAAACCTAATCTAAGAACACATCAAAGCCATCATTCACCACAATCAAGTAGGTTTCATCCCAGTGATGCAAGGATGGTTCAAAATACGAAAATCCATTAATGTAATCCTACTATATAAACAAACTCAAAAAAAAATCTCATGATCATCTCCTTAGATGCAGAAAAAGCATTTGACAAAATACAACACCCCTTTATGTTGAAAGTTTTGGAAAGATCATGAATTCAAGGCCCATACCTAAACATAATAAAAGCAATTTACCACAAACCAATAGCCAATATCAAATTAAATGGAGATATACTTGAAGCAATCGAGGACAAGACAAGGATGCCCACTCTCCCCATATCTATTCAATATAGTGCTCAAAATGCTAGCTAGAACAATAAAACAACAAAAAGAGATCAAGGGGATACAAATTGGCAAAGAAGAAAAAAAGGTATCACTATTTGCAGATGATATGATAGTATACATAAGCGACCCCAGAAATTCTACCAGAGAACTTCTCCAGCTGAAAAATAACTTCAGCAAAGTTGCCCGAGTTAAAATTAACTCTAATAAATCAGTAATCTTCCTTCATACAAATGATAAACAGGCTGAGAAAGAAATTAGGGAAATAACTCCTCTTATAATAGCCACAAATAATATAAAATATCTTGGGGTAACTCTAACCACACAAGTGAAAGACCTGTATGAAAATAACTTCAAGTCTCTCAAGAAAGATATTGAAGAAGATCTCAGAAAATGGAGAGATTTTCCATGCTCATGGATTGGCAGAATTAACATAGTAAAAATGGCCATCTGCCAAAGGCAATCTATAGATTCAATGCAACCCCCATCAAAATCCCAGCACAATTCTTCAAAGACATGGAAAGAGCAATTCTCAAATTCATCTGGAAAGGCAAAAAAAAAAAAGCAAAAAACAAAAAAAAAACAGACTAGTGAAAACAATTCTTAACAATAAAAGAACTTCAGGGGGAGTCACCATCCCTGACCTCAAGCTTTACTACAGAGCAATAGTGATAAAAACTGCATGGCATTGGTACAGAGACAGACATGTTGATCAATGGAATAGAATTAAAGACAAAGGAATAAAACCACACAGTTATGGACACTTGATCTTTGTCAAAAAAGTCAAAAACATACAATGGAAAGAAAGCATATTCAATAAATAATGATGGTCTAACTGGCTGTCTGTTGTGGAAACATGAAAATAGACCCATGTTTGTCACCTTGCACAAAGCTCAAGTCCAAGTGGATCAAGGACCTCAACATAAAACCAGATACACTGAATCTAATAGAAGAGAAAGTGGTAAAGAGCCTCGAATTCATTGGCACAGGGGGAATTTTTCCTAAAAGGAACTCCATGACTCATGCTCTAAGAACAAGAATTGATAAATGGAATCTCATGAAACTGAAACCTTCTGAGGAACCACCATACTGATTTTCAGAACAGTTTTACTAGTTTGCAATCCCACCAGCAATGGAGAAGTGTTCCTCTTTCCCCACATCCTCTCCAGCATCTGCTGTCCCCTGAGTTTTTTATCTTAGCCATTCTAACTGGTGTGAGGTAGAATCTCAGGGTTGTTTTGATTTGCATTTCCCTAGTAACTAAGGATACTGAACATTTCTTTAGGTGCTTCAGAGCCATTCGAGTTTCCTCAGTTGAAAATTCCCTGTTTAGCTCTGTACCCCATTTTTAATAGGGTTATTTGACTTTCTGGAGTCTAACTTCTTGAGTTCTTTGTATACATTGGATATTATCCCTCTATTGGATATAGGATTGGTAAAGATCTTTCCCAATCTGTTGGTTGCCGTTTTGTCCTATTGACAGTGTCCTTTGCCTTACAGAAGCTTTGCAGTTTTATGAGGTCCCATTTGTCAATTCTTGTTCTTAGAGCACAAGCCATTGGTGTTCTATTCAGAAATTTCCCCCCTGTGCCCATGTGTTCAAGGTTCTTCCCCACTTTCTCCTCTATAAGCTTCAGTGTATCTGGTTTTATGTGTAGGTCCTTGATCCACTTGGACTTGAACTTTGTACAGGGAGATAAGAATGGGTCAATTTGCATTTTTCTGCATGCTGACCTCCAGTTTATCCAGCACCATTTGTTAAAAATGCTATATTTTTTCCACTGGATGTTTTTAGCTCCTTTGTCAAATATCAAGTGAGTGTAGGTATGTGGGTTCATATCTGGGTCTTCAATTCTATTCCATTCATCTTATTGCCTGTCTCCATGCTAATACTATACAGTGTTTTATCACTATTGCTCTGTGGTAGAGCTTGAGGTTAGGTACCTGAGGATCCAGCTATACCACTCCTGGGCATATACCCAGAAGATGCTCTAACCTGCAATAAGGACATGCTCCACTATGTTCACAGCAGCCTTATTCATAATAGCCATAAGCTGGAAAGAACCCAGATATTCTTCAACAGAGGAATGGATACAGAAATTGTGGTACATATACACAATGGAATACTATTCAGCTATTAAAAACAATGTATTCATGAAATTCTTAGGCAAATGAATGGAACTAGAAAGTGCCATTATGAGTGAAGTAACTCAATCACAAAAGAACACACATGATATGCACTCATGTGTGGATATTAGCCCAAAAGGTCAAAATAAACATGTTACAATTCACAACCACAGGAAGATCACGAAGAAGGTAGACCAAAGTCGGGGTGATTTGGTTCCTCTGAGAAAGGGAACAAAATAATCACAGGAACAACTATGGAGACAAAGTGTGGAGCAGAGACCGAAGGAAAGGCCATCCAGAGACTGTCCTACTTGCCGGGCAGTGGTGACGCATGCCTTTAATCCCAGTACTTAGGAGGCAGAGGCAGGCGAATTTCTGAGTTTGAGGCCAGCCTGGTCTACAGAGTGAGTTCCAGGACAGTCAGGGCTATGCAGAGAAACCCTGTCTCGAAAAACCAAAACCAAAAAAAAAAAAAAAAAAAAAAAAAGAGAGACTGTCCTACCTGGGAATTCATTCTATAAACAGTCACCAAACCCCGAAACTACTATGGATGACAAGAAGTGCATACCAAAAGGAGCCATTTATGGTTTTCTTTTGGAGGGGCCCTGCCAGAGTCTTACAGATACGGAGGTGGATACTAGCAGCCAACCATTGGATTGAGCACGGGCTTCACAATAGAGGAGTTTTAGGGCAGACTGGAGGAGCTGAGGGTGGGGGGTTTGCAGCCCCATGGGAAGAACGACCGTGTCGGCCAACCAGACATCCCAGGGCTTCCAGGGACTAAGCCATCGACCAATGGGTACATGTGGGTCCAGCCAAAAGATTGGCAGAGGTATGCCTCATCGGGCATCAGTGGGAGAAGAGGTCCTTGGTCCCGTGAAAGCTCAATAGAGGTCCCAGTGTGGGGAAATCTAGTGAGGGTCATGAGAGTGGGTTGAGTGAAGGAGCATATTCTTGGAGGCAGGTGGTGGAAGGATGGGTTGGGGGTTTTCGGGGAGGGCGGAAACTAGGAAGGGGTATAATATTTGAAATGTAATTGAAGAATATATTCAATAAGAAAAAGAAACTGAAACCTTCTGTAAAACAAAGGACAGAGTCAATAAGGCAAATTGGCAACTTACAGATTGGGGAAAAGTATTCACTAACCTTACATCCGATAGAAGGCTAATATCCAAAATACATAAAGAACTCAAGGAACTAATCACCAAAAAAAACCAAACAACCCAATCAAAAAATGGGATATAGAGCATATTACTCCTCTACCCCATTGACTTTAAAGTCACAAAAACAGAAGCAGAAAGTTACTAGCATTCTGTGAATAACTCACAAGGCCACATTGTTTGGTGAGACTGGAGAGTAGCTTCTGTGATTCATAGCATTTGCTGCTTTGCAGAGGAGCCAGGTTTAGTTTCTGGAACCCACGTCATGACTTGAAGCTGTCTACAACTCTAGTTCCAGGGAATTAGATATCCTCTTCTGATGTTCTCAGGCCCCATGTGTGTCAATGTCCTCATGCATACATGCAGCACTCCTCAAACATTCCCGCACATAAAATAGAATGAAAAATAAAATAAAAATGAAAGCTTCTTATGTCTCTGGGTTTCCACTTTCTCATACCTTTCACCCTCTGAATAGTTTAACTTTCTAGTCTACCCAATGATCATTTTTAATTAAAAAATTAAACTGCCTTCATTAAAATATATGTTGGTTTTTCTATTTTGCCATACTTCTAGAAGCAGATGATACTATTTTTCTAACATAAAAAGATACAAATGATATTAAAATCAAGCAAATTGTCTGTTCATTGCACCAAATTGCCAGCCACTGTTTGTATTCTTTTGTTTTAAGCCTTCTCTTTGTGCTTACTCCTAGCCAAAATCTAATCAGGTTTCAGTGCATAAGTACAGCCTCCATCTTCATGTCTGTCTGGATATTACAGCTGATATTACTCTGAAATCTTTTTTGTTCACATAGTGGGACATAAATAATATGTTATGAGGTTTCAATGAGATTTAATTTATCATCCCTATTTGATATGTTGGGCAATTGAGCTTAAGAACATCTGAGGTAGGAAACACTGAAATTGTTATTTCAGACTTTCTGCTGATTCTTCACCTTGAAGCTGTAATAACACAAAGCGCCAAATTTCATTTATTTGTTTTCTGCTCACAATTGTGTCTGCAGAAGTGAACAATTTCAGTTCTGGAGGGGTGACATGGGATAGAGGCAAATAGAGCCACCAGACTGAGGTTATTAGTAGCTCCATCAAATGCCTTCCCCAAACAGACAATCCAAGTACAAAGTGTGCCTGCTTCTCATCTTCTCTCCGTTGTGATCGGAACATAAGTGCCACACAAGGGGATCATAGCAAGCCTTGGCATTTTATCTTGCAGAGCAGTCTACCCTCAAATGTCTGAGCCTAGTTGGGTCTTACCTGTGCCTCACTTTCCGAAGCTCCACAGACAGCTTTTGAAACCTGATTATATGTAGCTTCTTGGCAGACCACAGGATTCTCAGATGAAACTTTCTCTCTGGCTATGTCCAATGAGAATAGAATTTGTAACAGGAAACTGGATAAAGCAGATTGCCCTCTCCTGAGTAGGTTAGTATATTAGTGGGGATAATCTAGAGGAAGGAAGTAATGGAAATTAGTATATGTTAAAGGAAGTTATGGTCAATTGGCTTATATAGATCCTGCTGGGTATTCAAACAATGACTGTCAGGATAATGAAAAAGCTGAGATCTTAGTAGCTGCTCTGTTCCCAGGCTGAATGTCTTAGTAGTTAGAATCTGATATTGAAGGCTTGGAGGATTCCTGGAGAGCCACAGGTCTCAGGTCACATGGGAAGCCCAAAGACGACCATAGGTTTGGATGTCTGTGGAAGAAGGCAGTAACAGGGTAACAAGAGGGAAGTTGTACTCACCAACAACAGATAAAGGTAGTCAGGAACAAAAATTTGATCTGTTTCTGGAATGTGACAACTATTTTCAGAGATTCTCCCTATGTACACCCTCAGTTAATCCTTCCAGGAAAACTGCTCAGACACATTTCTTTTAGGAGATTCCAGGTCCATTCAAGCTGACAATGAAATGTAAGCATTACAGTGGGTGCCATGTGATCACAGGGGCCTGAGTAAAACAGGAAGTGAGAAGTAGACGATTGCTTCCTTCCTGCTTTGTTCTTTGAACCACATATCTTATTTCTCTTTCCCTTGGACTAGATCTACCATTCTTGATACATAACCTTAGCTTTCATAGAGCAGGGAGCAAACTGTGGAGCTTGTAGGACTCGTAAACATTTGACCTATAACAAATCCTCACCCCTCAGTCAACAGACAGATTGATAATACATAGGTAAAAATATTTACTTATTATTCAAGATTTTTTTCCTTCAATTTTTAAACTGTTCATTGATATTTCTGTGTATTTGTGTGTGTGTGCTTCTTTATATGTGCACCACAAATGTACCATATCTGGAGAAGCCAGAAGAGAGAATAAGATCCTCTGGGGATAAAGATACAGCACTGGTGACCCCCTATTATCCCACCCCATATGGGTATTGTAAACTGTTTGAGGCCAGAGCAGCTAATGCTCTTAACAGTTGAACTATCTTTCCAGTCTAATCAAATGCTATTCTATATTCAATTTTTTTCTGCATCTGTGAGTTCCAAATCCATAGATAAAGCCAACAACAGAGACAAAATTTAATTATGTCTATGGGGGGTTTCAACAGTACTCAACCATGTAGACTTTCTTTCTTATAATTGTTTTTTAATATAGTATAACATCTATTAAGAAACCATTTATATAATTATACTATAATAGATGTTAGAAATAACAGACTTTAAAAGTATGTGAAAAGGTATGAGTGGGTTCTACTCAAATACTCTGGCATTTTATATATGGTGCAGGAACATTTTATATACAGAGGTTTGGTGTCTATAGAGGAACCTGAAACCAAATACTCAGAGATAGAAAGGGACAATTAGTTATATTTCCTATTGATTCCTGGACAATCCTGGATAGCACAAAAGCTAATTAGCATCCTATCTCCATTCTGTAAATCTCTGGAGAATTTAGGAGATACACTAGCTGAAGACTGGGTTTTGTTAGGAGCCATAAACTGACTATTATCAGTATAATTGACTATTCTTTTAAAAACACGCTGATTTTTGAAGACTTAACAATAATAAAATGTAACACAATTCAACTTTGAGTATGATATATAAGATGCCATCATTTTGTTGAAACACTCCATTTAAGTTAAAAATCCATCATGAACACATGTTTACATCTCTCGACTGGCACTTATTTGTATATTAAAAACATGTGACTAATAATCACAGCAGTTTCCTTCAATTCAGCACCTGTCACCATGGAATTTCCTTTCCACCCATGTCTGTGCTTATGTGTTTGAATTCAATCTTGATTTTTGCCTCAGTGAGTCCTGTTGCTTCTATTATTATAATTCATGGCTACAATATGAGAGCAGAGACGATGTCTGTTTCCTATTCTCTATTCCTGAAGCACCTATGACCTTACTGAACACATAATACTGATGAATGACATGTGTAATGGCTACATTAGTCAAGATTCTCTAGAAAAAGAGATACTTTACAAATGTGAAATAAGGATTTAGGGAACAAGATATGAAAACTTGGAGAAGCTGGTAATGCTTTATTACGCTGAGTCTGCAGGCTCAAGAAATAGAATTCTTGTGATGTAAATCTCAGTCCAGGGCTTGGGGAGATATCAAGGCAGGTAAAGTTCTTGCTTTGCAAGTGTAAGAGATAAAGTCTATATCTCTAGAATTCATGTAAAAGCTGGCCAGGCTTGATAAAGACAGGAATCCCGAAGGCAATCTGGTTAGCAAGATTAGCCAGAATTTGTGAGCAACAGGTTCAGAGATGGGTCCTGACTCGGGAACTAACATGAAGAGAAATCAAGGAAGACATCTACTATCAATTCCATATATATCTGCATACATGTACACACACATGTACATACACATCCATGCACCTACATACATGTTAACGTGAGTATGTATTCATTCACAGAGCATACACATACACATCAAAAATTAAATTAAGATGTAAAGTCATAAATCTCAGTCCTTAACAGAACAGGGGTTTCCCACCTTAATCATTTAGGCAGTGAGTCCCTCTGTATTTTTGTCTGTTAGGACTTAAGTAAATATGATGATGCCATTCACATCAGAAGTGAACAGAGTGTTATAGTTAGCAGGCTAAAATACTATCCTCACGTACATACCTGCATATAATGTTTATTTGGTCATCCTAAATGCAGTACTGTTCCATAAAATTAAACTTCAAAGATTGAAGTAGAAGTTTATGCTTTGTGTCATGACTGTGTGAGCTGACCCATGTGGCATTTTGTTGAGACATGACCCATAGGAACACACGTGATATTTGGAGGGAGAAAGTATAAATTAGACCTAATATGCAGAGATAGGGCATATGCATAGCTAGACTCGCGATACTTCCTTGGTCTTGAGTCTTCGCTGATCTTTACTTCATTGAGAGGGGCCCAGCAGAGAACCTCTCCTGGCAATGCCAGTTTTTCTTTTCTTTTTTTAATTTTTTTATTTTCTTTTTATTTACATTCCAAATGATTTCCCCTTTCCCAGTTCCTCCCTCCCCGAAAGTCCCATAAGCCCTCTTCCCTCCCCAGTTCTCCATTCAACCCCCTTTCGCTTCTCTGTCCTGGTATTCCCCTACATCCAGTCTTTCCAGGACCAGGGGTCTCTCCTTCCATCTTCTTGGAAATCTATTGATTTGTGAATTGTGTCTTGCATATTCCGAGTTTCTGGGTTAATATCCAGTGACTGCATACCATGTGTGTTCTTTTGTGATTGGGTTACCTCACTAAGGATGACATTTTCCAGTTCTGACCATGTGCCAAAGAATTTCGAGAATTCATTGTTTTTAATTGTAGAGTAGTATTCCATAGTGTAAATATACCTCATCTTCTGAATCCATTCCTCCGTTGAGGGACATCTGGGTTCTTTCCAGCTTCTGGCTATTATAAATAAGGCTGCTATGAACATAGTGGAGCATGTGTCCTTATTACATGCAGGGGAAGCCTCTGGATATATGCCCAGGGGTGGTATAACGGGATCCTCTGGGAGTGTCATGCCTAGTTTTCTGAGGAACTGCTAGACTGCTTTCAAGAGTGGTTGTACCAGCTTGCAATCCCACCAGCAGTGGAAGAGTGTTCCTCTTTCTCCACATCGCTGCCAACAACTGCTGTCTCCTGTGTTTTTGATCTTAGCCATTCTGACTAATGTGAGGAGGAATCTCAGGGTTGTTTTGATTTGCATTTAAATAATGACTAAGGATGTTGAACATTTCTTTAGATGCTTCTCAGCCATTGATATTCTTCAGGTGAGAACTCTTTATTTAGCCCTGTACCCCATTTTTTAATAGGGTTATTTGGCTCTCTGGAGTCTAACTTCTTGAGTTCTTTGTATATATTGGATATTAACCCTAGGTCAGATGTAGGGTTGGTAAAGATCTTTTCCCAGTTTGTTGACTGCCGCTTTGTCCTTTTGACAGTGTCCTTTGCCTTACAGAAACTTTGCAGTTTTGTGAGGTCCCATTCGTCAATTCTTGATCTTAGAGCATAAGCTAGTGGTGTTCTGTTCAGGAAATTTTCCCCTGTGCCCATATGTTCAAGGTTCTTCCCTAGTTTCCTTTCTATTAGTTTCAGTGTGTCTGGTTTTATGTGGAGGTCCTTGATCCACTTGGAATTGAGCTTAGTACAGGGAGATAAGAATGGATCAATTTGCATTCTTCTGCATGCTGACCTCCAGTTGAACCAGCACCACTTGTTGAAAAGGTTATCTTTTTTTCCACTGGATGGTTTTAGCTCCTTTGTCAAAGATCAAGTGACCATAGGAGTGTGGATTCATTTCTGGGTCTTCAATTCTGTTCCATTGATCTACATGCCTGCCACTGTACCAATAACAAGAAGTTTTTAACACTATTGCTCTGTAGTACAGCTTGAGGTCCGGGATACTGATTTCCCCAGAAGTTCGTTTACTGTTGATAATACTTTTAGCTATCCTGGGTTTTCTGTTATTCCAGATGAATTTTTGATTTGTTCTTTCTAACTCTATGAAGAAATGAGTTGTGATTTTGATGGGGATTGCATTGAATCTGTATAGTGCTTTTGGCAAGATGATCATTTTTACTATATTAATCATGCCAATCCATTAGCATGGAAAATTTTTCCATCTTCTGAGGTCTTTTTCAATTTCTTTCTTCAGAGACTTGAAGTTCTTGTCATAAAGATCTTTCACTTGTTTGGTTAGAATCACACCAAGATACTTTATATTTTTTGTGGCTATCGTGAAGGGTATCATTTCTCTTATTTCTTTCACAGCCGACCTATCCTTTGAGTATAGGAAGGCTACTGATTTGCTTGAGTTGATTTTATATCCAGCCACTTTGCTGAAGTTGTTTATCAGTTGTAGGAGTTCTCTGGTGGAGTTCTTTGGGTCACTTAAGTATACTATCATTCATTCACTCATTCATTCACTCATCTATTTGTTTGTTGCTGTTTTGAGAGAGTTTCTTTGTATAGTCCTGGCTGTCCTGGAATTCACTCTGTAGACCAAACTGTCCTCAAACTCAGATATCTGCCTCCCTCTGCCTCCCAACTGCTGGAATTAAAGGTGTGCTTCACTGTGCCCCATGCTTTGTATCTTAACTTGTAGGTCTCTGTGGATTGCAGTCATTCATGAATCTGTATTTTATTGCTGCCATGGTTTCACACACACTCAAATTTTGTAGATGTTATATGGCAAGTGAGATAGAAATTTCCAACCTTGAACTCAAGGATTTTTGCAGAGGAAATGAGATCTCGTTGGTCACTAGTTTTCAGCTTAAGATTTGAGTTATCCATAAATGTCAGTCTTGCATAAGCCCATGCTTGACTATATCCTACACATGACCTTGCTTGTTCTTAGAACTCTGAGCCCTCGGTACTTTGCAATCAAAATTGTCACAAGAAGTTAGAAGCAAGGTTTTCAAGAAAGAAGCATCTATCTCAAACTTGCTTGTTTGAAATCTGAGGGAGAGAGGCAAGGGAAAGCTGGGAGGAGTGAATGGAGGGGAAACAAGGCAGGATGCAATGAATGAAAGAAGAATAATTATTCAAAAGAATCAACTTTTAGATAATATATATTTCAGATTAAAATGAATGTCATCACTTTCCTGAGCAAAAGTGAAAACTTTAAACAAAACAAAAATATTATGAAAAACAACAGTTGAAATTGTTATTATTACTACTGAGAAAAGCAATTTATTGAAATTAAAAACTAATTAGAAAAATCCCAGACTTACAGCAGGCTATGTTCTGAATTTTGTTTTGTTGTGTTTCTATACTATGCTTCTTCATTCTACATATTCCATCATTATTTCTTACAGGCCATTTTCTGTCTGACTTTCTAGCAACCCACACAGGTCAAGCACATTTCTGTGCATCTACAAGAAGTCTAGCATTGCATTACAGACTCAGAATTGGCCTCATTTATCCATCATTCCATTCTTATAAAGTAAGTCCTTTCTCATATAAAGAAGCAGGGTCTCATAGAGCCCTAAATAATGGGCCACAGAGAAAAACAACAGAAGAGAATGTAAGCCTGAGTCAGGCTGCGTCTCCAATGCATCTGGTCTCCACAGTGTCATATATAACACACTCTATTTTCTTCACACTAGCAATGACTAAAAACAAAGGCAATAACCTGTTATGACACCTGTTTGTCATTATATTTACTGTCTGTATATTCTTAGGGACTTCATTTTGCTTTTTAAAGATTTAAAAATTAAAACATAAAATTGTATCATTTTCATCCCTTCCTCTCCTCTCTCCAACCCCTCCCATGTCTGCTCTGCATAGCCACAGATAAGTGTAATTCTTCTCATCATTCATCAAAGAAGCTTCCTTTGTTACAGGAAAAGACTTGAGTTTTAAATTTTCAAGAGATTATGCTTTAACTTACCTGACTGAAAGTTAAATTATCTTTATAAGATACATACAAAGTACTTTCAATAAAAATATATACTTAGCAAACTATTGCAAAAGCTTAAGATTACTTCACCACACTCAGGGTGGTTTTACTAAAGGGCTATGTTTTACTAAAACATTTATTTACTCTGAAATTGTTATCAAACAGACTATTAAATAATTCTGCATGCATCCCTCAGTAACACTATCATTGTCTTCATTCAACTGATAAGAAACTGATGAATATTGGAAAGATCATATGAATAGGTAGAGGAAGACACAAAATAATTTCAATGGGACTGCAAGGCCTATGATTGTACCATAGCTAACATTCATTTGCCAATAGAAAGAGGAAACTGGGATTCATGTAATCTGCTTATATTTTATTACTAACCTAAAAGAAAAAATTCAGGTCTCTCTATGCCTGTCTATATCTCTTAAGTTCAATTCCTTCTGGCAAGCTTTCATGGCAGTCAGGGAGAAAAGTAATAATCACCCTTTCTCACCTGTGAACTCTGTGAGCTACAATTATGAGTGAGCTGGCAAGACATGCAAAGTGATACAAGAATTATCTTCATGAGAGTCAGCCACCACTTTCTGATTGGACTTAAAGCTGGTTCTACAAAATGAAGTCCATACCTGGCACTGTTAGTAGGCTAAGTTAGACAGGTTATAGGCCCTAGAAGAGAACATACTACTATTACTTGGCTCACTCTGTATAGAATTAAACCAATTTCTAACTACTTATCATTACAAAAATAGACCTCAAGGCAAATGTGATTACTAAAAGCTAGACTATGTAAAAAGAGATTTTTCAAATGTATCTACCTCAGATTCTTCACATTTCCATGTATTTCTTTGAAGAATGGCCTCTTTGAGGCATTGATTTAGGGCTAAATAATAACATTAGTAATGATTAACCATAATAACAAATAAGAGTAATAGCAATCATCAGTGATAAGGATGGTGCTATCATGACCAGTTTCCATTCCAGAAGTAGCGTTTGTCAGAAAGAGAGAACAAATCAGAAATTTGCAATAAAAGAGTTTGCTAGTAAATTACCATATGTGATTCTACTTTGATTTTTGCATTTTCTGCAGAAAATTAAAGAAATTAAGAAATTTTCTTAATTTTTCTTAAGAAAAATTGGTACCATTCTTCAACCCTGAGTGGCATGCCTACATTCAGAGAGGATGATGCCTGCGTTGTTTAGTAGCAGTACAATGGGGACAAACACTATTACAAGTTTTTAACTAAGCTCCTCATTTCTTCATATTTCACTGTCATATTTTGTAAGTTAAGTAGAAACTTAAGCTTTGCTGACACATGGTTGGGGGGAAGGCAGTGTGCATGTCCTCTATATAATCTATAATCTTTCCCCTGCTTCATTTCTGAAGCATATGAGTATTTATTCTCTGGGACATTTTATAGGTCAAACAGTCTTGGCTCTGAGGAGAAAAAAAATCTCTGAAAAAAATGTAGAGGATGATTATTTCAACCCTAAATCACCTGAGAGCTATGTTCTTAGTGAATCTAACATCACAATATTGACTATTGTTATAGCTGAAGGGAAAAGGAAAGTCTTTTCATAAAGCACTCATAGCATATCATTTTCTTTAAAAAAGGCAGCCCAAAGAATGACTTTTGCTCACAAATTTTCAGAGGAGAAACTTTGACTTTAACTATGATGAAAAGCAATATTAAAAGTCACTTGACAAAATGCATGTAAAATAATTGATGAGTTGGTTCATGAGAAATGTGATCTCTAGCATTCTTCACTACTGTCACAAGCTATTCATTTGTCAATTTCTAGGAAAAATAGTCAGAAATCCTATACCAGCTATGTATTAGAGGCAATGGCTGCTGGGTACAGGGCATATGCTGGCAGAAAACCAGAAAGGGAGTGACTTTCCAACCCCAGACAGGTCCCAAGCATTCCCATTACACTTTTTCCAGAGTTTACTGATGCTCCTATGGAATCTGGTTTTTCACCTGCCCAAGCTCTGTGCATGGATGAATAAACCTGTTACACAACTATTGTACACACCCCCAATCTGAACAATTCTTTCACATATCTCAACTATTTATCGCCTGTGAGGAATTCCAGAAAGGTACTATGTTTTTAAAGCAAAGAAAGAAAGCCCCTATCATTGTCATTTTTGTATCATCCATCCATTTGGAAATTAACAAATGAGATAACTGATGTTACCTTTGGACTTTTAAATGGCAGCCTTCTAAGAGAGCTTTGACTGTCATCACAGATAGAGGAGGACATTTCATATTTCAGCACCATAAGCAAGGAATTTCACAATA
Organism: Tokudaia tokunoshimensis; assembly: GCA_036184795.1. Lineage (NCBI taxonomy): Eukaryota > Metazoa > Chordata > Mammalia > Rodentia > Muridae > Tokudaia > Tokudaia tokunoshimensis. The sequence goes on along the minus strand of BTHU01000011.1, from coordinate 98,046,329 downwards.
ATCACACTAACCAGTTATTATACTTGTTGCAGAGATGTAAAAAATGAGTACTTCAGTCATTTTTAGAATTTTATTAATTATAAACTAGGTAGAGTTATATTTAAGGATATAATCATCTAGCTACACAAAATCTAGGCACTTGCTTCTATTTAGCATTATTCATGTACCTTTTTGAGAAAAGGATAAATATACTAGTGTTTTTAATAGGGAAATATCTTTTTTATTAATTCTTTAAGAAATGATTTTAATATATTTAGGTCATATTCACTCTCAAATTCCTCTAAAATAGACCCCAACACCCTTTCTCAATTTCCAGGTCTCTCTGTCTCCGTCTCTCTGTGTCTCTGTCTCTGTCTCTGTCTCTGTCTCTCTCTCTCTCTCACACACACACACACACACACACACACACACACACACACACACACAGTAACATCTATGTTGTTCATATATTTCTGGGTGTGGGTACATCCACTAGATCATGAACAACTTAATAGAGGCAAACATATTCTCTCTCACAGTAGTTATCAACTGTTAGGAACTGTGTAACTATATCTCCCTTCCATAGGATTGCATTTGGCTTTAGCTTGCAAAGGTCTTGTTCATGCTGTCACAACCGCTATGAATTTACATATACAGCTGACTTGTGTCTGGAAAACACTGCTCCCTCATAGCAATATTCTTCCTGTATTACTCTTTCCACAGCCCCCCTCTTCCATTATCATCTCTGATCATTGTGAAAAGAGGTATGATTTAGGCCTGAGCATTGTACTATCCCTCATTCTCTGTATACTTGTAATATATGAGAAAAAACCCACTAATTAACAACTCAAAAAGAGATAACCTATACCTGATTGAGCCTTTTATTCAAACACATTTGCAAAGTCCATCACCTGGTAACCAAGTTTCTATATCTTGATTATTTGGGAGGTTCTGTGTAGTTTTTTTGGAGGGAGACATGAACCAATATCTATTTATCTCAGACAGGGAATTACCAACACATCAAAGAAATTATTCCACCCAAGTATAGAATCATGACCCAGTGAATCTCTTGGGGTTACCTATAGGAGAAACAAGTAAGAAATCATTTACATTAAAATGTCTTAAAAGCAGCAACACCATCAAAAAAACCTATTACAATATGCATGACCATACAGAAAACCTAAACAACACACAGGAGACATATCATCAATTGTTACCTACTGAGTGGCACCATTTCAAAGTGACTGTTAATTTCTTATCTTTATATCTATAAATCAAGGCAACTCAATCCTTTCCAGAGGGTCTTCTTTCTGAAGTAAATTATGATTGATATAGAATCTCAGAGCTGGATAGCATGCAGAGAATAAAAAATGATAAAATGCTCACATCTGCATGGGTCTTCTATAGCAAACTCCATCCAGCCAAAGGATATAGACTATCTCATAAGAGAGGGTAGGAAAATTATAAGACCTGGAGTAATGAATGTCTGCAATGAATCAGAATCTGCCAGTCATGATAGCATAGCTGCACACCTGCACACAGGAACTCGTATTCACGGGGATTGCATGTACAATACCTGAATCAAATCAAGCCATCCAAAGCCCCAGCACATATGGGGGAGGGCTTCATGAGGTTTTATCAATAGTTGAGGAGCTATTAAATCTAACTATTGTTGTGGGAGAGAATCGGTTTTCCTTAGGGATTCAGTCCCTGAAAGGCTACCTATGTTTCAATATGTAGACTTCAATTTGTGCACCTACAAGCACCAACAAGTGGGTGGACTCATGAGTTTAAAAAAAAAACAAACAGCACATGAAGTTGGTAGGGGAACATGATGAGTAGATAGGAAAGGAATTGTAGGGCTAGAACTAGGAGATGAAATAATGTTTTTAATTTTTAGTTTTTATATTATGAAATAATTATGTCATCATCCCTTCCCTGTTCTCCCTCCCAAGTCATCACATATATTCCTTATTGATCTTTTTTAAATTCATAGATTCTTTTTGTGATATATATATATATATAATGCATATGTATAATATTACTTTTATGTATGCTTTTAAGGCTGACCATTAGGTATTGGATAACCATTTGGTAATATCATATACAATCTATTAAATTCCCAAACAACAAAATTAAATAAAAATAAAATGTTATTTAAAAAATAAAATGCAATCAGCTTTACACATAATTTGATACCTTACATTTTCTTCAACTTTATCATGTAAATGTGCTCATGATATTAAATAGTTCTTCAAACATAATTTTTAACTGTTTTAGAATATTTTATCATACAGATAAATGAAAGAATACCCACATACTACTATTATTAATCTTATTTGTTTCTTGTAAAATATAAAGTATTCTTTTAAGTAGTTCACAATATTTTTAAAAATAATCAGTATCAAAAATCTGGGAAATATGAAATTTACCATATATTGCTCATTTAGTCCTAGAGATTTGGACACATATAATCATATACCCTCAATTTTTAGCATTCTAGAGTTTCAGAAAGTTTAAGTCCATTGTTTAAAATAATGTAACTAGGTAGTACCTGGGTCATTTTTCAAGCCAGAAGGTACTGGACTCCACACTTTAGATGATAGCAGTTGACAGCTACTGAACAATTTCACCACAAGTTCAATGGCAGTTTCACAATTGTGCCATCTCTCAACACAAGCTCCTCCTTCAAAATATTTGTATGGGCTGTTCTTACAGAGAGCTAAAGGGATCATAATGATTTGAGCCTTGCTAATCACAAAGCAGGAAACATATAGACTCATATATATTTAGCTGTGATGTATCCAGAAGACAGTTCCTGTTAAATACTGCCTGAGCATGTGTGTTAATCCTACTTGAGTGTTTGTATTCCCTAGCAATAACAATCTTTCTGGAACTGCACATAGTGAAAGTTTGAGAAGCTTTAATTAACAAACATGATTATACTGGAGAAATTCATTCCTTAAATGCCAATCGGTCCTGTTTTCTCTTTCATGATTTCCCAAACAAAGATTATAGCTGATACTGCTGCTGGCTGTGTCTCATGGACCCCAGGGGCCAGCCAATGTTGGCCAAGGTTTCAGTCTCAGATTTGGCTGGGAACCAGACAGAATTGGGAATGGATACATCCAAGAAAGAAGCATAATCTGAGGCTCACTGAGTTCTGCAGATTCTTTCCAGTGAATGCAAAATCACATTTCTCTAATTCCTTTAACAAAGGAGATCCCAACCTCTTCAGATTCCAGAGGAGAGGTCTCATGTTCATATTAAGTAAGGACAAGTAGGTAAAGGACACACAGTGGGGGTGAAACAAAAAGAGCAAATATATAGCCTTTAAGAAATAACTATGAGCTTACTTACTAAAATGTAATAGCAGATGAATTCATCTCACAAGCACATGTGCTATTAAGGACTTTGAAAGAAAGCCTTGGAATTTCTTTCATACAGTGTTTTCTGTTCTATGAAGGAGAAAAGGGAAAGAAAACAAGTCTAATTTGTGTTAACAGTGGAACGAACTTCCACATGTTATCTACTTAAAGGTCTATATATTGAAACTTTTTCTTACATAACTACAGGAAATGTGGTGACATAGTAATTTTACTTATGCTACACAGCATAATGGAAGTGTGGTTTCGATCTGTATCACTTGAATGTAGGCTCAACAGTTACTGCCTCTGTGGCAGTCACTAATTATTTTCTTCATGATTTTACTATGAGTGAATGAATATTAGCAGTTTCCAACTAGAGTTGTATGTATTTGGTTAAACATTAGTAACTTGCTTCAAGCAGTGTCTATAACCTATTTAATCATGTTTAATAAAGAGTTACATAATAATAAAGCCCACATATTTTTCCCAGGCAGAAGTTTGGATTATTGGCCTCCAGATGAAAAGAGTTTTCTAGTTCTCAATACAGATAATTATATTAAAAGTTTTATAAATTAATAAATATAAAATTTTATTAGATATTCAGAGATTTGAAACAGTAACACTGTCCTTGTAAATACATTTTATGGAATAAAATTTGTGTGCCCTAGCTGAAACCTGAGGTTTATATTCTTGCAGAAGCCTAAAAGTACAATCCAAGTAGAGTGACAGAGAGACTCACAATCACACCACATAGTATATGTAAGAAGAACACAGGAGTAGTGACAATTGGAGAATGAAGGAGGGACAAGTCTGAATCTGCCAGTCTAAGTGAAGGTTCCACTTAGCCTGCAGAGTCCTTAGCCATTGCACATTAGAGAAAAGAGTAGAATGACCATGGCTATGGATCTTAGTGAAGATCACTTAGACAGAGGCCTGAGGACTATGGGGTTTAGTCCTTCTCTAAAATTACACTAGCAAAAAAAAAATGTTTTCTTTGTTAAATGCAATTTAATATGAAAATTACATTAGCCATACTGAAACAACCTAACTTTTCTGAGTATAGCAATTTTACCCTGATTCATAAAACATATCCATGTCTAGTGATGCTATAGAAATAAAGTGAATAGACATAAAGCCTTTCACAGAATATAAATTATTTTCTATGCCTTGTGTTACAATCAGAAGATGTTTTTATCCAAAAATCAATTTTATAGACTGCTAAAGATATTTTATAAGGTGCTAGGCTAATGTCGGGAACTGCATGTTTTAGCCAAGAGCTCTACCATTGAGCTCTACCCCCAGCCCTTGGTCTCTTTGCTTTATTTAGACAGTATTCAGTTACTGTGCTTAAATTGGCTCTGAACTCATCATCCTACACTTGCCTAAGATTCCTGAGTAGTTAAGATTGCAGATATGCATGACCATGTCTGGCGTAGATTCACATACCTTCTCTCTGAAACCAGGAGTCTTGCTACTGAACTATATTTTCATTCTTTTTAAATAGATAATATTTTAATAATTCTTTGAGAAATTTGTCAACTGTATTTGATCATATTTACCCTCTCCCCCAACTCTCCTCCCAGGTCTATTTGCCATCTCCTACTCTATATAACTACACAACTTTGTGTTCTCTCTCTCTCTCTCTCTCTCTCTCTCTCTCTCTCTCTCTCTCTCTCTCTCTCTCTCTCTCTCTCTCTCTCTCTCTCTCTCTCTCTCTCTGTCTCACCATCCCATCAGATCCAGTTGATGTTAGCCAAATATTCTTTGGTTTAGAACCCGTCCTGGGGTGTGTTTGATATGCCAGAGGTGATAGCATTAAAGAAAACTAATTCTTTCTCCCAGAAGCCAACAAATGTTCTGGTAGATAAGGAATACCCACCTTCTCCCTATTCTGGGGCATTGACTGGTTTGAGCATGTATGTTGCTTTTGTATGTTGTCACAAACTCCATGAGTTTTACTTCTCACTGTCCCGTTGTGGCCAGAAAACACCATTACCTTGAGGTTATCCAATACCTCTTAGAATCTTTCTGCCCTCTTCATCTCTGAGCCTTGGATGGAGGCATATAATATAAATATTCCATTTTAATGTTTTCTTTGAAACAATATCTCACTGGATAGTCTAGAATAAATCTGAAACTTTTTTTTATTCTTATGTTCATTAAGTTAACATGTATTGATTGTATTCTTATGTTAATTATGATCCCCAGGGCCTGTTTATAATGTCCTGCAGTTAAGACATTGAGGGACCCTACCCAAAGTTGGTTTTGATTGTTAAATAAAGGGTAGGCAGACAGGGGCTGGACTTTTAGGATTTGGGGGCAAAGGAGTGAGGAAGAAGGAGAGGAAGATCCACCATACCAGGGAAGGAAGAGAGACACTAGGACTGAGAGATGGAGAAGACAGAGAGCATCAGAGATCTCGTCCCAAGAGGGTACACATATGTTACTAGGGCAGCCAAGATGGAATATAGGTTTTAGTAAGTACTAACTTGGTAATATTGAAAGATAGATTAGCCACATGAATGTTAGGAAGTGGTCTAGCCATTGAGCTATTTTAGACACATCAAAATATAAAGGCAATGTGCAGGTCTCTCATTAGGGGACATAAAGCATTGGGGCAGGTAGCAGGAACTCAACGCCACAGCTGCAGTTAGGATCATTTAAGTAGCATTTAATTGAGCATTGCTCCAATATCATGCCTCAGCTTCCAGAACAGATAAGATTTTTCCCCCTAGAGTCTATTCTTAGATTGGAGAAAAGGGAGACTTAAATTTCAAACAAATTCACATTACTACATAGGTAGACTATAACGAGTTACAACATCTGTAAGTCTTAGGTAAATTATCCTGTAACATAAATAAAGTTAAAGGCAGTGTCACTGCTCCATCATAACAAAACTCATTCTATAGATTGCAAGGATCACAACTTAGGGAGAACTGCTGTGAACCAGGGTCTTCTGTACATGGCACAGGCAACACATGCAGGAATTAGCTGCAGTTGTGATTACCTGCACAAGACCTGCTCAAAATGTGCCCTGTTGATATTCCATCAAGAGAAGAGCAAGTTCTTTTGGGGCCCAACCTCTCCATACAAGACTATTGTCATTTACTGGCTACTAGAGGAAGGGAATTAATTTTCTTTAGTGGTGTAAGCGTTAAGAAGTTGACAGTCTTCCAGTAAATAACTCCTAACGCATGCTCATTCAGGCAATCCTGTTTAAACTAGGTGAATCATGCTCACAAAGAAAGTAGGAAAAAGAATTGACAAAAGAATAAGGGCTTCATGGGAGAAGGAGTGTGAATGAGACTGGATAATAGAAGAGATGGACATAAATTCATCACATATGCATATGAAACTCAAAAATAAGTTAAAATAAAAATAATCTGTACATTTATGTCAAGTAAACATGTTGCTTTATGGATAGAATAAATAATTGTTTGGCTCATATTAACTCTCACAGAAATCAGAGGTGGATTTGATACACAGAACTCATACTTATGGTGGATATTTTAAACTCATTATAATTTCATGTAAATTAAATGTTTTGTTAAACTTGCCTAAATCTTATTTAGTATAATTTATTCAGAACAAGTTATTGTTTTTCTGACCACAGAAATACCCTCGTAACTATATATTCACCTTGTATTTACTTCTAAATGACCTTGCCTCCTTAGAGGCCACATTTATTTAAACATATATTCTAAATTTAAGATAGCCTTATGCAGAGTGTGGAGCCAAAGCATAATCACCCATCAAATACTAGCTCTCATTTGAACCAATCAGATTCATCTCCTATGCTTTTATCTCAAAGGTAAAAGAACAAATTACATTTAGCTATAAAACAAATATATCAGAGAAAGAGGAAGCAAGCACAAGCAAGAAAATAAATTATACCAGAGATCAGAAGAAAAGAAAAGAAAAGAAAAGAAAAGAGTAGAAAGAAAGAAAGGAAAAGAAAAGAAAGTAAAAGAAAAGAAAGAAAAGAAAAGAAAGAAAAGAAAAAAGAGAAAAAAAAGAAAAGAAGTTAATGAGGTTCCTGAAAAGACAAAGACACAAATTCCCAACAGCTACTCGATTTAAAGCCAGGTCTACTATTAAAATTCATGAAATGCCACCAATATCCCTTCAACAGTCAGCTCTGTGGTCATTTCACGAGTTATCTGGAATGACCCTTTCTGTTTCTAATAGAACAGTCCTGGTCCAGCACATCCACAGCTCTCAAGGTGATCAGAGGCAGTATTATCATTGGAGTGGAGTCAAGAGAGCATCGATAGAAGCTTGTCTAATGGTTCCCTATATATAATTCATCAAAACCACTCAGAGAACTTCCTAGTGAAAAATTCCAAGACTCTACAGATTAAAGATAAAGTAGGTACATTGTCTAACGTTTCCCAAGTATTTTGGCTAGCAAGTTTGACAAACTCAAACTAAAGACTATTGAATTCTTTGATTTACTGGAATTTTTTGAAAATATAATACAATATAATCTCCTTTTCATTTTATAGTTTGCATTTGTATAACATTAGGACTCCTAGATTAGACCTACTCAGTGTCCCTACTAGTTAGAAAAGTAAGATGTCCAATAACCAGACACAAGGATAAGCATCCTATAAATAAAAAAGAAGTATAAAAAACAAAACATCCTTGTCTCATTTTATACAGTACCCCAGGAGATATTTCCATGGAAGCTATGTAATTTTTTAACATGGTTATCTATAGAACTTGGAACTTACTCCCTAATGTTCCCATATAGAGTTTTTGTGAAGAATACATATGTACATGCTAAACTAATCTAATGGTATATATAAAAACTTGTCAAAAAGGAAACAACATATCATTGATTTTAATTTTAAAGCCAAAATTGCCTCTAACTTTGCTTGTTTTCAGCCTGAGTGCATTTTACCAGCTAAGCCTTAAAAATAATTACAGACAGATGAAGTCGAGGACTAGGTCTTTCCCAAACAAAGTAGTTTCTGTTAGTAAATGTAGATTACAAAATAGAAATGATGATGGTTAGCAATAATCAACCACATTTATTCACTAATGGGTCATTCTCATGATTATAATATACAGTAAAAGTTGAAATCCAGAAAATGTATAAAGTTACTTTTAATCATTTATAAAATTAGCATATATGGCAGGCATAGACAGACAAATAAAACGATGCCTGGAGGACAAAGATCTATGAATTCCTCAAAGAAATCTCAGAGTGCTTCAGGGTGGATGAGGGTTCCATGGTTAATAGCACTAGCTGCTCTCACTGAAGACCTGTGTTCAGTTCCAAGCACCAACATGGCAGTTCTCAACTACCTATATTCCAGTTCCAGGAGATTTGATGACCTATTCTAGCCTCCATAGGCAACAGGCATATTCAAGAATGCACTGCATGAAGTAAGGAGAGAGGTTTTTGGCTTCCTATTTTGTTTGTATTATCCATAGTATTACTGTAATATCAAAGAGATTATGTGCTTTTGTAATTTTATGATAGGAATTTTGAGACGATTTTGATTCTCTTCTTTCATTGCCTATATGCTCACAAAACAGATTGCAACTGTGTTGGTTTCCCCTATTGATATTTTACCAGGAAATCAAAGTAACATAGAAATAAAATTTTTCTTATGGTTCTATTTTTTTCAAGTGGTCTTGTGTCTATAACCAATTATAACTAAGTCTTGCAAGAGTTTAGTTAATATGGCTCAAACCCTTGACCATGCTGATCTCTGAGATTCTGACAGAAATGAGTTTCACGACCAAGAAAGTGAAACTCTGAGAACAAATCTCAAGCAGCTTCTTTTTCCTGGGACTCAGCTGGGGACTCAAGAAAATTCCTTTATATACTGCTAACTTCAGCCTTGCCAAAACAATATCACAGATCCGTTTTAAGTCATTTTTTTTCTCTACATAGGGCCAGTAAAAGGCAGTGCCCATTCATTATTTAACTATTTCAACAGCAGTATTGTGATTTGTTCAGTTGTTATAGGCTTCTGCACCAATGTACCATGCAAGCACAAAGAAGGGAAAGGATAATGACTTACACCTGAAAAATGCTGTAAAATCTATGAGGTGCAACACCGAAATCACTTTGAATTACCTTTCCATCTGGCAGGGCAAGCAAAGCCTGTTTAACACTATATTTACCAATTTCTTCACAGTGCCTTTTTTATGAAAGCCTGTGTGAGCTGGGTAGCTGGGTTCTATGTATAGGGATTTAAAACAGCTCCATGGTCTAGATCACACTTGCTGCTCTTTCTCAGCATCACCATATTTTAACACCTGGATTTGTCTGTGATGACAGGGGCTGAGGGAGATGGGCTTATTTTCAAGTCAAAAGGCGCAGCTCATTTGCACAAAGATGGCTGGGTTCTCTGTGAATTAAACATTACTACAGAAATGAAGACTTCTCTCCTGGTATGGCCTACATTATACTTTTAAATCATAAATCAGGATTAACCAAACTGTGGAAGAATTGACTCTCAAAAACCAAGCCCCAAAACAACCCAAGCATAGTTTTTATTTTGCTGAGGTAAGTGATCAAAGAATCAGCCAAGAGAGAGAAAAGCAAGTGAGTACACCTTGAGGTGAGGGGGGAGTGTAAACCACAAATCTGAGGGTTGTGGCATGTCCATGACCATGGAATATCTGGCTTTGTGCCAAATTACTTACCAGTAGTTAAGCTGTAATTTTACAGGAATCCCTCTCTCGCCCATTATGTCTACCTCTATTCCCTGCCTTTCTCTTTCATGCCTTTTTTTCCTTTCAATGAAATCTGCAACATGCGTGATGACCTAGCTCATCTTCAGAGCTGCAGGGAAAATTTGATTTCTCCCTACAGCGACTTAGTAACTTCTTTCATAATTCTTAAGCTTCCAACTTACTTCTTCCACCTCACTTGTAGATAAGAGCAAACTTCCTGTTTTATTGATGTAAGTGGTATTTGAGGAAAGCGTCCAATGACTAGCTTAGTCTGAGATTACTGCTATAATCTCTTAGGTTCACTTTCCTCCCAGACACTTGCTTCTTCGAATCCTTCTTAAGTGATTTCACTCAAATGTAGAAATGGACGTGCAGATGTCAGACTGTCTTAATAACCATTTATTTTTTATCTTCCTTATCAGGAGAATCTTAAGGAAAGAAATGTTTTAAAGATATGCATTTTTCTCTGCCTGCTCCATAAGAAATGCACAACATTTGTTGATGCCATTTAGAATCAGCTGACCTTAGTCCAAATACTGTTTGTACTGTCTTTTGTGTGGCCTAAACTGTCTGGCATCCAGCACCCTCATCTTTAAAATGGAGATCATAACGATCCTCGTTCTTAAGACTGCCCAAGCAGTCTTAAGACTTAATAAGCACTCATTTATGCCAGAGATGTTGCTCAGACCGCAACATGATTTAGTTCAGGGTGTTTACTAATAGCTTTAAGATAGGGATTATAATTATTCCTGCATTGCAGATGGGTAAGCAAGAAGTAAGAAATATTTTATAAAAGTCAAGAAAGTCACAAATGCTACAATGGAGGATACCTTCATGAATCTGGGTCACAGATGGGTCTCAGATTCTGATTTTAAGCAGTTACCTAACTGAATCCTGCACACATGTTGGGATGTTATCATCACCCAGCAGGCTGCATGAATCAGACAGTCTGCAGTGGCAAATGTGCTGATGCATGCCCTAGGACATTTTAATGAGCATTGATCTTTTCCTGGTCCAATAATTATCTCACAAGCTAAGCAATCGTTTAGAAACAGTTCCCCATTTGCAATAGGATGAGTGAAGGGGCATGTTACACAATCCATTTTCCCTTCACAGAAAATTTTTGGACAACAAAAAAAGAGTCTTACACAATATCTATGCTAAGTCAGTTTTATTGTGTCAGGAGAAATACTCTAGACTCTAAGTAATAAATTGAATTGTACAAGGTAACCTTACAAAATCACTGGTGGCTGTATTTCTAATTTTTGTACTTAGAGAAAGAATATTTTTTGGCAGTCCTAAGTAATGCCCATAATTACAAATGGTCCTCTCTATTATGAAACCTGGTATGTCTATTCTGTATATAGGCAGGAATTTCTGTTATTTATTCTGTTTATTCTTCATGTGGTTCTTATGTAGATTGGTATATTCAGAGCAATTGGCAGCTAATGTAAGGTGTTATACAGTACACATCACATCAATTATGATAAATGATTTGGGTTATATAAACCACAGTGTTCTAAGATATGCACACATGAGTAAGGATTGACAGTGATTCAATAGGTACTGAAGAAATAAACTAACATGATAACACAAAGATCGTTAACTTCCATTCAATCTGTGGGCTCCAAAATATCACTAACAATTTTGTCATTTCTGATAAACTGTAATATTTCATGGAGGCTTCTTTGTATCATTTGCAAAATAATACTATTCTTTCTATTTGTCTGTCAAAAATTGGTATATGAAATAGAAAGTAGGATCATTGTTACATAAGAGTCACTATTAAGTATTTTAAAACATTCTATACACCAATTCGTTCCCTGTTCAGAGATTTTTAAATGTCCCATTCAGCTGAAATTACACCCAACTTTTCTAACTGTGAATAGCTGCTTTCAGAGCATTAAGTTCAACATGAAGACAGACCCATAATTTCTGTGTTGAAAAGCAGGGCAGTGGTAGTCTTTCTGTATTTGTTTGACTATTTAATGCATCCATTAATGCTTATGGTTATTTTAGGGATGCAGTTTCTCTTTCTCAGAAATTCACCCTGCTTAGATAATCAGCTCACACAACAGCAATAAAATTTCCCTTCCCCCCAAAATAGTGTCTGAACCAACCCAGGAACACAAACTCTATCCTCTCCTTATTCTTTGACTCAGTGCAGTAAGAATCCCAACATGAGCTGGGTGACTCACTGTAAACAACAGAGTGGGCCAATAAGATACTTTCTTCAATACTTTGTATGTCTCAATATGAAATCAAGTCAGAGGGAAAAAAAGATGTTTTAAACATGAAAATTGGGTGTTCTAGCACCTAGACAGCTTCTTGATTATGAATTAAATGGCAATTATAAGTCAGGATTAGTTCAATCCTTTTTTTATTAGATATTTTCATTATTTACTTTTCAAATGTTATCAGATTTCCTGGTTTCCCCTCCAAAAACAATCTTACCCCACTTCCCTTGCTCACCAACACACCCACTCCCAGTTCCCTGTCTGGGCATTCCCCTATTCTGGGACATGGAGCCTTCTCTGGACCAAGGGCCTCTGCTCCCTTTGATGTACAACAAAGCCATTCTCTGCTTCATATGTAGCTGGTGCCATGGGTCCCTCCATGTGTTCTCTTTGGTTGGTGGTTTAGTCCCTGGGAGCTATGGGGGTACTGGTTGGTTCAATTGTTGCCTCCTATGGGGCAGCAAGGTACTTCAGCTCCTTGGGTCTTTTCTCTAGCTCCTGCATTGGGGACCATGTGCTCAGTTCAATGGTTGGTTTAGAGTTCTCACCTCAGTATTTGTCAGGCTCCTGTCAACAACCACTTGTTGATTTCCACAATAGTGTCTGGGTTTGGTGACTGTATATGGGATGGATCCCCAGGTGGAGCAGTCTCTGGATGGTCTTTCTTCAGTCTTTGCTCCACACCTTGTCTCTGCATCTCCTCCTCTGGGAATTTTGTTCCCCCTTTTAAGAAGGACCAAAGTATCCATATTTTGGTCTTCCTTCTTCTTGAGCTTCATTTGGTCTGTGAATTATATCTTGGGTATTCTGAGCTTCTGGGCTAATATCCACTTATTAGTGAGTGTATACCATGTCTGTTCTTTTGTGATTAGTTTACCTCACTCAGGATGATATTTTCTAATTCTACCCATTTGCCTAAGAATTTCATGAATTCATTGTTTTTAATAACTGAGTAACATTCCATTGTGTAAATGTACCACATTTTCTGTATCCATTCCTCTGCTGAGGGACATCTGGGTTCTTTCCAGCTTCTAGTCATTATAAATAAGGCTGCTATGATCGTAGTGGTGCATGTGTCCTTATACATGCTGGAGAATCCTCTGGGTATATGCAGAGGAGTGGTATAGCAGGGTTCTCTGGTAGTAATATGCTCAATTTTCTGAGGAACCACCAAACTGATTTCCAGAGTGGTTGTACCACCTTGCAATTTCCCCAGCAGTGGAGTATTCCTCTTTCTCCTCATGCACTCCAGCACCTGCTGTCATCTGAGATTTTGACCTAAGTCATTCTTCCTGGTATGAGGTAAATCTCAGGGTTGTTTTGATTTGCATTTCCCTAATGACTAAGGATGTTGAACATTTCTTTAGATGCTTCTCAGCCATTCAGTATTCCTCAGTTGAGAATTCTTTGTTTAGCTCTGTACCCCATTTTTAATAGGGTTATTTGGTTCTCTGGAGTCTAACTTCTTAAGTTCTTTGTATATATTGGATATTAACCCCCTGTTGGATGTAGGGTTGGTAAAGATCTTTTCCCAATTTGTTGGTTGCCATTCTGTCCTATTGACAGTGTCCTTTGCCTTACAGAAACTTTGTAATTTTATGAGGATCCATTTGTAAACTCTTGATCTTAGAGTATAAGCTATCGGTGTTCTGTTCAGGAAATATTCCTCCGTGCCCATATGCTCGAGGGTCTTCCCCCACTTTCTTTTCTATTAGTTTCAGTGTGTCTGGTTTTATGTGGAGGTCCTTGATCCACTTGGACTTGAGCTTTGCACAAGGAGATAAGAATGGATTGATTTGCTTTCTTCTGCATGTTGACTGCCAATTGAGCCAGCACCATTTGTTGAAATGGCTATCTTTTTTCCACTGGATGGTTTTACCTCCTTTGTCAAAGATCAAGTGACCAATAATCTGTGGATTCATTTCTAGGTCTTCAGTTCTATTCAAGTGAATGACGTGTCTGTCACAGAACCAGTACCATGCAGTTTTTATTACTATTGCTCTGAAGATTTTTTTCACTATCGTTCTGAAGAACTACTGGAGGTCTGAGATGCTGCTTCCCCCAGAAGTTCTTTTATTGTTGATAATATCTTTAGCAATCCTGTTTTTTTTTCTTGTTGTTGATTTTTTGTTTTGTTTTGTTTTTGTGTTTTTGTTTGTTTGTTTTATTATTCCAGATGAATTTGAGAATTGCTCTTTCTAACTCTATGAAGAATTCAGTTGGAATTTTGATGGGAATTGCATTAAATCTGCATCTTGCCTTTGACAAGATGCCCATTTTTACTATATTAATCCTACCAATCTATGAGCATGGGAGATCTTTCCATCTCCTGAGGTCTTCTTTGATTTCTTTCTTCAGAGGCTTGAAGTTCTTGTCATACAGATCTTTCTCTTGATTAGTTAGAGTCACACCAAGATACTATATATTGCTTGTGACTATTATAAAGGGTGACATTTTCCTAATTTCTTACTCAGCTTGTTTATCCTAGGAATATAGGACGGGTACTGATTTGTTTGAGTTCATTTTATATCTGGCCACATTGCTGAAGTTGTTTATCAGTTTTAGGATTTCTCTGGTGGAGTTTTTGGAGTCACTTAATTATACTATCATGTCATCTGCAAATAGTGACAGTTTGACTTTCCAATTTGTATTCCTTTGACCTCTGTTTGTTGACTGATTGCTCTAGCTAGAATTTCAAGGACTATATTGAATAGATAAGGAGGGAAAGGGGAGCCTGGTGTAATCCCTGATTTTAGTGGGATAGCTTCAAATTACTCTCCATTAGATTGATGTTGGTTACTGGTTTGCTGTATATTGCTTTTACTGTTTAGGTATAGGCCTTGAATTCCTGATCTTTCCAAGACTTTTAACATGAAGGAATGCTGAATTTTGTCAAATGTTTATTCAGCATCTAATGAAATGACCATGTGGTCTTGTTTTGTTTTTTTTTTTCGTTTAGTTTGTTGATGTAATGGATTAAATTGATGGATTTCTACATATTGAACCATCCATGTATCTCTGGGATGAAACCTAATTGATCGTGGTGAATGATGATTTTGATGTGTTTTTGGATTTGGAGGGCAAGAATTTATTATTTTTACCTCGATATTCATGAGGGAAATTGGTCTGAACTTCTGTTTCTTTGTTGGATCTTTGTGTGGTTTTGGTGTCAGCCTAATTGTCGCCTCAGAGGTGGTTAGTGTTCCTTCACTTTCTATTTTTGAAATAGTTGAAGAGTATTTGGTGTTAGGTCTTCTTTGAAGGTTCTAAAACCATCTGGTTCTGTGCTTTTTTTGGTTGGGAAACTTTCAATGACCGCTTCTAAAGAATTCTTTAGGGTTTATGGGACTGTTTAGATAGTCTGTCTGATCCTGATTTAACTTTGTTGTTTGGTACCTGTTCAGGAAATTGTCCATTTCCTCCAGATTTTCCAGTTGTGTTGAGTATAGGCCTTTGTATTAGGATCTGATGATTTTTTTTAATTTCCTCAGTTTCTGTTGTTATATCTCCCTTTTCATTTTTGATTTTGTTAATTTGGATACTGTCTCTGTACCCCCTGGGTAGTCTGACTAAAGATTTATCTAACTTTTTGATTTTCTCCAAGACCCAGCTCCTGGTTTTTTGATTCTTTGTATAGTTCTTTTTGTTTCTACTGGGTTGATTTCAGTCCTGAGTTCAAACTCCTGCCTTCTACTCCTCTTGGGTGTATTAGCTTCTTTTTGTTCTAGAGCTTTCATGTATGCTGTCAAGCTGCTAGTGTATGCTCTCTCCAGTTTCTTTTTGTAGGCACTCAAAGCTATATGTTTTCCCCTTAGCACTGCTTTCATTGTGTCCCATAAGATTGGGTATGTTGTACCTTCATTTTCATTAAATTCTAAAAAGTATATATCTTTCCTTATTTCTTCCTTGACCAAATTAAAATTGAGAAGAGCATTGCAGAGCTTCCATGTGTATGTGGGCTTTCTGTTGTTTTTGTTGATATTGAAGGCCACCCATAATCTGTAGTGATATGATAGGAGGCATGGGATTATTTCAATCTTGTTATATCTGTTGAGGTCTGTTTTGTGACCAGTTATATGGTCAATTTTGGAGAAGGTACCATGAGGTACTTAGAAGAAGTTATATTTTTTTGATTTAGGATGAAATGTTTTATATATATATATATGAAATGTTATATATATATATGAAATGTTATATATATATATATATATATATATATATATATATATATATATATATGTTGAATCCCTTTGGTTCATAACTACTGTTAGTTACACTGTGTCTCTGTTTAGTTTGTGTTTCCTTGATCTGTCCACTGATGAGAGTGGGATATTGAAGTCCCACACAACTATTCTGTGAGGTGCAATGTATGCTTTGAGCTTTAGTAAAGTTTCTTTTATGAATGTGGCTGCCCTTGCATTTGAAGCACAGATATTCAGAATTGGGAGTTCTTCTTGGTAGATTTTTACTTTGATGAGTATGAAGTGTCCTTCTTTATCTTTTTTGATGACTTTTCATTGAAAATCGATTTTATCCATTATTACAATGCCTACTCCAGCTTGTTTCCTGGGACCGTTTGCTTGGAAAGTTGTGTTCTAGCTGAGGTAGTATTTGTTGTTGACACTGATGTACATTTCCTGTATACAGCAAAATGCTGGGTACTGTTTATGCATCCAGTCTGTTAGTCTATGTTTTTTTTTTTTTAATTTGGGAATTGAGTCCATTGATGTTAAGAGGTATTAAGGAATATTGATTTTTGCTTCCTGTAATTTTTGATTTTATTTTATGTTTGTGTGGTTATCTTCTTTTGGGTTTTTTGAAAGAAGAATACTTTCTTGCTTTTTCTAGGGTGTAGTTTCCCTCCTTGTATTGGTGTTTTCCACCTATTATCCTTTATAGGGTTGGATTTGTGGAAAGATATTGTGTAAATTTTTTTCTCATGGAATATCTTGTTTTTTCCCTCTATATTAATTGAGAATTTTGCTGGGTATAGTAGTCTGTGCTGGCATTTATATTCTCTTAGGGTCTGTATGAGATCTTCCAAGTATCTCCTAGCTTTCATGGTCTCTGGTGAGAAATCTGGTGTAATTCTGAAAGGTCTGCCTTTATATGTTACTTGACCTTTTTCCATTACTACTTTTAATATTCTTTTATTGTTTTGTGGATTTGGTGTTTTTATTATTATATGATGGGAGGAATTTCTTTTCTGATCCAATGTATTTGGAACTCTATAGGCTTTCTGTATGTTCATGGGCAACTCTTTCTTAGGTTAGGGAAGTTTTCTTCTCTAATTTTGTTGAAGATATTTACTGGCCCTTTAAGCTGGAAATCTTTGCTGTCTTCTATACCTATATTCTTTAGGTTTGGTCTTCTTATTGTATCCTGGATATTCTGGATGTGTTGGGCTAGAAATATTTTGCCTTTTGCCTTTTCTTTGACTGTTGTGTCAATGTTTTCTATGGTATCTTCTGCCTCTGAGATTCTTTCTTCTATCTCTTGCATTCTGTTGTTGACACATGCATCTATGACTCCTGATTTCTTTCCTAGATTTTCTATCTCCAGAGCTGTATCCCTTTGTGATTTTTTTATTGTTTCTACTTTCATTTTTAGGTCCTGGATGGCTTTGTTCAGTTCCTTCACTTGTTTGTTTGTGTTTTACTATAATTCTTTAAGGGATTTTGTGTTTCCTCTTTAAGGGCTTCTATCTGTTTAAGCATGCTCTCATGTTTTTCTTTAAGGGCATTATTTGTGTCCTTCTTGAACTCCTCTATCAGCATCATGAGATGTGATTTTAAATCCAAATCTTGCTTTTCTGATGTATTGGGGTATCCAGGACTTGCTGTTGTGGGATAACTGTTTTGGATTGTGCCATGTTGCCTTGGTTTCTGTTGGTAACATTCTTGTATTTGGCTTTTACCATCTAGTTGTCTCTGGTGTTAGCTGATCTTGCTGTCTCTGACTGTGGTTTATCTGCCCTACAAGCCTGTGTATCAGTACTCCTGGGAGACCAGTTCTCTCTAGGAGGAATTTAGGGATGGAGAACTGTGGTACAGAGTCAGCTCAGGGGTGCAGAGAGAAACCAGGAGGATCCTATCCCTAAATGATCTTTGGTTCCTGTGTCCTAATGGCTCTGAGAAGCTTCCTCTTGGGCCAGAAATTTGAAGAGAAGTGGTGGTCTCATCTTTGCATGCAGATGTGTAGAAACTTCTGGGAGTCCAGCTATCTTGTGACCATATTTGTATATGTAGCTCTGTGGCCCAGGCTCAGCTCTGGCCACAGACAGAAATTGGAAGACTCCTGTCCCAGGCTGCTCCTAGGATTTTGTGTTCTCAGTTTGGGGCAGGTTCATTTGAGCAGCAGGGGTGGTCCTATCTGGGCTCCCAGGCCTGTCAGTACACCTGGGAGGCTAGCTATCTCCCTATGCCACCTGAGTATGCCTGTTTGTTCATTTAGATCCCCAAATGCAAATATGGAGAACATTATTGATCTAACTGCTATTTTCCAAAAATTGTGGTGATTATGAATGCCTTCTGCCTTAAAAGCCAGCCAGAGGGATCAGGATTAGATAGGCTTCAAAAGTTTTGTCATATACTTTTTAAATGAAAAATATTTAAGGGCATATCAACAAATTTTTATTTGCTAATTCAATATTAAACCCACAAACATCAAATTATTACTGTATAGTGGGCAAATGAAGAAAAAAGAGGTACAAATTTGATAAGGTATTTACCTTTTGGTGGATAGAAGTTATATTTAACTAATTTTTTTAATTTTAAAATAATCATGTAGGAGGAATATAATTTCCTCAGTAATATATTCTTTTACCCCACCAATGTGAAATGTGTAAGGGAAAAACTCCATGACAATGTGACACTTGAACAGAGCAATATAAGGAATGTCTACTAATTAACTTGACAGTCAGAGAGAATAAAGGACATTCTGAAGGAAAGAATATGCTTTAGGAGTTTAAGATACAAAGAGTAACACACTGCACTCTAGGAATTGGAAGAAGTTCAGTAAGCCAAGTCAGAGGAAGTGTCAGATATATAGGATCAGGTTTCTGATACACAGAGAATTTCTATATACTTGCAAATTATGTCAAGATTATTTTTAATAGAATTTTGAATCACAGGCTATAGTAGTACATCTTTGTTGGACCAATTGTACAATTTGACACACACATTCTTTACTATGTTTTGACCATTTTAGGATATTCAAGTTGTTCCTTAATCCTGGCATCTTAGAAAGTTCAAAACCCTTTCTTCTCATGCTATTTGCATTATACAATATGATACTGTTAATTATTATCACTATCTGAATAACAGAGTACCTGACTATACTTTTTCTGTTCACCATGATTTTGTGCTTATTAGTCAATCTCTCCAAAACTCTCCCCAACCCTTACCTTTCTTTAGCTCTGGAAATCACTGTTATACCTCCATTACCTTGGGTTTTGTTATTCTAAGATAGGGAGTCTTTTGAAGATCTTTTTTATTAATCCAAAAACCCATGGAATTTTTTCTTTTATTAAAAATATTTTTCATACAATATAATCTATCGTTTTCCCTCCCCAATTCCAACTCCTCCCAGGTATTCCTCACCTTCCCTTCTGTCTAGATCCACACCTTTTCTGTATTTCATTAGAAAACAAAGAGGTATATAATGAATAATAATAAAATAAGAGCAAACAAAATTAAACAATTAGGAATAGGACAAAACAAATGTATAGAAGAAAAAAACCAAAGAAAAATCCTGAGAAACACATATAAACACATAGACATGTACTTTCACGTACCCAGGAATCTCATAAAACTTAAAACCTGCTCAAGATGCCTAAATCATGAAGGTGAAAGTTGGAACAGAAAAAATAATTAAGGGAATACAGAAAATAGGATAAAACTAAGTGATAAATTTGATATGAAATGATAATTAAGAAGTGAGTATAGGGAGAAAAAAAGTATTTAGTTCCAGGTTTATGGCTTTCCCAACTCAGGCTGAATCCAGCTACTCTACCTGTTAGTCTCATAAGCACAGTTCTCAGAGCCTACATTATTTTAACAGTCCTAGAAAACTGTTTAAGATTTTTTTAATTAGAATAATAAAATTAAGTATTATGTCAAAGGACATACTTAAATATGAAGTTAATCTTTACAGCAATATAGTAAAGTATATATTTTAAATACTTTTACAGAAAAAGCAAGAGTTCATTGGGCTCACAAAGTCCTAATGTGGACCTGGCTAGCTGTCACTGATACAGGAAAAATGAATTAGATCTACACATGGTTTCCAAGGATGAGGCAGCACAGAGAAACTAGTTCTATTTCCAATATGAAATATCAATAAAATCTCTTGTGAAAATGAGAAGTGATTTTAACCACACATAAAAATTACCATAGAAAAATGAAGCAATGTTGGATCCGTATACCTGAAGTCTGAACCCCAGATCTAACTTTCCAACCATGATTTTCTTTTATTGTTTTGATTTTGTGGAAAAATACCATCTTTGTTCTAAGCAGTACTTCAATCTCATTATTATTGTACCCCTTATCTGACCTTAAATGAGCTGATTAGAGTGGGATCTAGCATTCAAATAAATTAGGAAAGATTCTGGTGGCCTCTCTTGGTAAGATCAAAGGGATATGGGGATTTTTCTCTTGAGACTTGATAAGAGAAGATATTAATATAATTATTAGATCATGTGAAAAATGACATATGAAACACAGAGTCTCAGCGATGTCATCATCTGGATTCTTAGTCTTTCCTGACATCACCTTCACCCATGTACTCACTAAATAATCACCCAACATATTGTCTATTCTACTTATTTCACCTACACTTTTTACTTTTATAATTTTCAAAGGAAAGAAAAATAGCCAACATTAATTGTAAAATGCCTAGTGGACTCAGGTTAATTAAACATTCTTCCAAACCTCAGTCTTCTAACCTATATAAAGCATATGGTTAAAATTAGCATCACAGTTTTATTATAATGGTGACATGGAAAAATTACATGGTTTCATTTTGAAGGTCTGCATACAATGTGCACATATCAATAACCATGGTCATGATAAAGGAAGAAGAAAGTAAGAGGAAGCTTTAGAATTGTCATTGTGGGAGTTCTTTGGCACTGTAGGATCTGGCTCTTTCTGTGACATCTCTACAATGCTTTTATTATTTATTTTTTATTGTTTATTTTATTTATTTACATTTCAAACATTATCTCACTTCCTGGTTTCCCCTACAAAAACCCCTATCCCACATCCTCCCCCTGCTTCTACGATGATGCATACCCACCCATCCACCCACTCACCCACTCCCAAGTCATTGCCCTAGCATTCCCCTATACTGGGGCAACAATACTTCACAGGAACAGTGACCTCCCCTCCTATTGATTCCAGATATGGCCATCCTCTGCTACATATATAGTTGGAGCCATGGGTCTCTCCATGGTACCCATTCTTTGCTTGGTAGTTTAGTCCCTAAGAACTCTGGTTGTTTGGTTGATATTGATAATGGTTGGTTACAGTGCTCTTAAAATGCCCTTTTTGAGCCATATCATAAAAGCCAAGATAAATCATGTACATTCTTCAGCACTATCTCTACTTAATATCAATATTTTCACTAATCTGACCAATATCAGTGAGCCCACTCTATACAAAATTCATGTAGAACTAGCTTTGAATCCTCATCAACTCATTTTTATGTTGACAATGAAAATGCTTTCTCTCAGCCCACAAAATTCCCTATACTGGCTCTACTATTGACCTCTACTCTATGCAATATGAATTGCATATGCATATGTTGATTTCACCATTAGGTTATGGAGTCTTTAAGGGAAACCTCAGAGTCTCACATATTTTCAGTATTTTTTTTTCCTGGCACTGGGTACTCAGGAAATGTTAATTTCCTAATTACATGAAGTTATATACATTTTAGGTTTAATTCACAATCACTCACTAAAATATTTAAGGCCACTAATGTGTCTATCACTCTAGAAACTAAAATAAAATCCAGCCAGTTGGATAAAGAGTTGAGAGAATGTGAACAGGTAGTTCTGGACTTGAGGGTAGCTAGGAAACTCTTTAACAGGAAGAACCACTGTAAGGCTACATTGTGCATGTCTATAGATGAACTTGTGGCAGGACCGAACCTCTTTTACAAGGACTCACAAAGGTGCATTTCCTGCAAGACAGTTGAATGCTCAGGACATAACACAGTTATTATATAGCCTCTGACTTCTAATTCTACCTCTATGTTCTGTTCTTAAGATACCTAGATCTAATTTCTATAAAAACCAATACTGAGATTCCATCTCACTCCAGTCAGAATGGCTAAGATCAAAAACACAGAAGACAGCAGTTGTTGGCGAGGATGTGGAGAAAGAGGAACACTCCTCCACTGCTGGTGGGATTGCAAGCTGGTACAACCACTCTGGAAAGCTGTCTGGCGGTTCCTCAGAAAACTGGGCATAACACTCCCAGAGGATCCTGCTAAACCACTCCTGGGCACATACCCAGAGGCTTCCCCTGCATGCAATAAGGACACATGCTCCACTATTTTCATAGCAGCCTTATTTATAATATCCAGAAGCTGGAAAGAACCCAGCTATCCCTCAGTGGAGGAATGGATTCAGAAGATGTGGTATATTTACACAATAGAATACTACTCTGCAATTAAAAACAATGAATTCACGAAATTCCTAGGCAAATGGTCAGAACTGGAAAATATCATCCTTAGTGAGGTAACCCAATCACAAAAGAACACACATGGTATGCAGTCACTGATAAGGGGATATTAACCCAGAATCTCGGAATACCCAAGACACAATTCACATATCAATAGATTTCCAAGAAGATGGAAGGAGAGACCCCTGGTCCTGGAAAGACTGGATGTAGGGGAACGCCAGGACAGAGAAGCAAGAGGGGGTGAATGGGGAAAAGAGGGAGAGAAGGGGGCTGATGGGACTTTCGGGGAGGAAGGAAATGGGAAAGGGGAAATGATTTGGAATGTAAATAAAAAACTTAGAAAAGAAAAAAGAAAAAAACCCAATACTGAGTGGAACTAAACTATGTAAATTATCCAGGCATTAAGAGGCATCATAAAGACAAAAAGTCCTGTTCTACATTCCAATAAGCATATCATCAATTAAAATCTCAAGGCCAAGAAGCTCAGCCAGTTTCCATGCAGATGGAATTTTTAATAAATGCTGTAAAGCCCTGGAAACAAGGGATTCCAGCCAAAGCACACACAAAAAACAAAAAGCCAAGCAAAAATGTGTAAGACCTTAAAAGGCAGCCTGGTTCCTGGTTGAGCTAAGACTAGAAACCCCAGTGACCCTAAAGGGATGGCAGGTCTTGCAGGTTTTGCCTGGTTCCCAGACCCTAGACTCCTGACAGGAGACTGCAGCCCTCCACAGATTTGTGGCCATCAGTCATGGAAGGGCAATGCCCCAAGGCCCTCCACAGGTAGAGGACATGACTAAGGATCATGTGGGCCCAAGACAGATCTCCATTTTAATGAGGTACCTAAAAGCCTGAAGGGCTTAGACAATTAAGCTTTCCTTCCCAGACACTCCTCCCTGAAAAAAAGGTATTTAACCTCAGTCCGGCCCCTGAGAAGTGGGGTACTGTTTTACTCATCCACTTTCCACCATGACAATGAATGTCTTAAAACCATTGACTGCTTCTCTTCATCGGGATCCATCCTGGGGAACAACGGAAAAGGCCTTCTCTTAAAGAGCCACTGTCTAACCTCCCAGTAGAAGGCCTTTCAGTGCCCCCACCCAAGGCTGAAACCAAGCCAATCCCAATCCCGCAGCCACTGACTTGCCAAGAACTCTATCCCCTTGAGATCCAGCTGGAACTCCCCTCTTTTCCTCCTCGTCCCCAGGCTAAATCCAGCCCAAGGGCCCTAACTGCATTCTCAGTTCTTCCAAGACTCCCAGCGGCACAAGCGCAGGGACCCCCAAACCATTATCGGCTGTCAGTGGGACATCAGACTGTGCTTCTCCACCCCCGGAGAGATGTCCCGAGGCTTCCCATAGCCCAACACCTGCCTAAGGACACCACAGTCAAAACTGCCCCATCCTGCAGCTCCAAGCGAGGGGACTAGCCCTGTGTTGGAGTAGACTCAGGACCCCACTAACTCTACACACCCTGTAGCAGAGTGGACTTGGGATCCCCAAAGAAATAGGAATAACACCACCACCCATGTGTCTGCTTCCTAGTTGTACAAAAATCTGTTGTTCTTTTTCTTTTATTTTAACAAACATTCAGTAAGTGCCTGCTATGTGCTGAATGGGCCTTCAAGAAATTGAAGAATACTCATGTATGTAGACACAAATAGACATACAAATACATAAACATTACCAAGTACAGTTAGATGAGACAAGCAGTGTGATTGACAGTTCTTTCTTTATGTTTGGTGCAGTAAGTTTATTATGTCCCTGTTAAATCCCCACAGAAGCCCTAATATGCTTCTTATTTAAAATAGTTTTGTCAAAATATATATAATAAGTTAATATTAGTCACAATGGAATGTTGTGGGCCCTTAACCAATATCACATTCATCATTTCATAAAGGGAGAATTTGGACAGATGTATTTACAGCAAGAACACCACATGACAACTGGAGTGTGCAGCAAGTTTGGGTTAGGGACGACCAGAAGGTAGAAGGAAACCTAGTGTCTTTATAGTTCTTGTTTCTCTGATGACACCTAGATCTCAGATATACTACCTTCAAAAAGAGGTGACCATATATTTCTACTGATAAATAGCCAGGGTAAGTGCTCATTACATAAACTCCAGGATGCTGATACACTCTAGTGGTCTCATTTGTGCTGGATTCTAATGAGGTAGCACTAACAAATTTTGAGCTTTATGGACTAATACATTTGATAACAAAATATGTCATCCACAGAGACCTTTCGCACATCCCAAACACTGGAAACTATACTAGGTTCCCAGGCATTTCTGAGCCTCAATTTCAAAGGGAGTTCACTGTGAGATATTTCCTAATTGTCGGAACACCTGTCAGAGTTCAGTGACAGACTGAGAAAAAAATAAAGCGAAAATTCATTACAATAAATGTGATATTGATTAGATATTGTAATGATGGTAACTAGGATATATTAAATTTAATAAATCAATTAAAAGTAATAAATTGAAATATTGAAATGAATTCTTTCATTTTTTAAACAAACTGGACCATGAAGCATGACACATACTCTATTACATTGGTCAGTACAAGTTAAATGATAAAATATGTTTCCTGATGTTCCTCAAAATACATACTGTATTCCATCCTCAGTCTTTGAGACATATTAACAGCATATTTTTCTCCAGTTCATCAATTCAGAAAATACTGACCAAGAGGGCACAGTGCTTTCTTTACCAAGTGTCCCAACAGTGACACCCTACTTATTAGGGTAGATTGTTGAAACTTCAGGTTGTTAACCTTCTTCAGCTATATCCCACTTCAAACTCCAACTCATCCAAATATTGAAAGAATCTCAGATTTCAGTTTGAAGTTGAACTAGAAAGTCAATTCCTTTGTTCCTTTTTAGGTGAGGATGTAATTTCTAAGAAATGACTGTCCCTTGGCCACAGAAGAAATATTGAGTCTCTAAGGTGACTATAAATGTTTCAGTCTGCCAACATCCCTCAGACTTGAATAAATGGTAAGCTTATGGAAGACAGGCAGATAATGGTAAGGTTAATTCAGCCCTTAAAAGAGTCAAATTTTTTTTGGAAACTAATGACTGTTGTGATAAATGTTGACTGGCATCTCACATGAAAAGCAACTGATTCTATGTGGACATTTAGTTTGCTAGCAGGACCTTCATCTCAAAGGATACTGCATATGAAAAATCATTAATACCATGTCTGAATATAAGTACTATTTAGTAATGCAATATTATTTTTTCTTTATAATTGAGCCTTTCAATATCTTAATATATCTCAAAATGCCCTTTGGATGCATAAGATTAAAATCATGAAAGATATGTGACACATATATCCTCTAGTTACACAATTATTTTGGAGCAAAAAGAAAATTAATGTATCAGAACACAGGGACATCTTCAACCTCAGAATTCACCATAAATCCATAGAAGGAGGAATTTAGTCAATTGAAGTTATAGGGATGATCTCATCACTCAGTGACTGGCTACCCTGAATTAGGAGGATGGACCTCACTGGCCAGGGCTTAGCACAGAAACATGATCCTCACACTCAAATTCTGTATCCACTAAACCCTTAAAAGGAAGCTAATGAGATGTTTTTGATGCCCTACACATTTCTTCTGAGAATCTTTCTTCATAGGTTTTCAAGGCAGCCTTCAGGGTAAAATCAAGATTTAAATAAAAGAGAAAAAAAATCATCTGTTAACTATCTCATGCATGAAAGAAACCAATATTAACATCAACAATGTTTTCTTTGATTCTTTTGCTTTATATTGCTAAAGTGAGATCATATAATAGTTTATAAGCATACATATATTCTGAAATTTATAATGCATAAAATGAATTAGTTCAGGACATAAAATACTCTTCTGAATGTCATAATTAATGAAAATGTATGTAATTATATATAAATATAACTACATCAATATAATTTATCAAATTTTTATTAATTTAAGTATTATTTTTAATATTTCATAATAATAAAAGACATGCTAGAGCATCCATGCTGACAGACTCTGTCTCAAGTGTTGAACATGTGTTCAGATTACAGCTATGCCCATAAACATTTGATGACATGTACAACCACACATGCTTAGATAGTTCTTTAGACAGTCATGACTACTACCATACTAAGAACACTGAAAATACATGTTTCAGCTATGCTTTTGTAGGATAAAAAATGATCAGGTTGTATTTTCCTAATTAAATATACAAAAGAATGAGAGCTAAATTATTCTAGTGTATTTTTAATGAGAATTGACAATCAGTTTTTAAATTTTTACTAGATATCTGAGTTTCTTGAGGGAGTCTTTCAATGTTATGGTAAGTTCTTGTTCCTAGTTTCTGTATGTGTGTTGATTCTATCAACAATTCAGACCTTGAGGATGCTGTTACTTGTGCATCTATGTGTACACACAGTGTGTGTTCATGTGATTGTAAGTACAGAGGTCAGAGACAAAGTGTCAATCCTCACCATTTACTTTGTATGACTCTTCAACTTAGCATAAGCCGAACTAGCTTGCATAAGATTTTCTGGAGATTATCATGCCTCCACCTTATACCTCACCATAGGAATACTGGGAGTCCAAAAGCACACTGCCACGTTGGGTCCTTTCTCTTGCCCCTCCAATGGGGACCCTGTGCTTATTTCAATGGCTGACTCAGAGTGTCCCCCTCGGTATTTGTCATGCACTGGCAGACCTTCCCAGGTGACAGCTATATCATGCTCCAGTCAGCAAGCCCTTGTTGACATCCACAATAGTGTCTGGGTTTTGTAACTGTACATGGGAAAGATCCCTAGGTGGGGCAGTCTCTGGATGGTCTCTTCCTCAGTCTCTGCTCTACTCCTCCTGTGAGTATTTTGTTCTACATTCTAAGAAGGATCAGAGTATTAATACTTTGTTCTTCCTTCTTCTTGAGCTTCATTTGATCTGTGAATTGTGTCTTCGTTATTCCAAAATTTTGGGCTAATATTCACTTATCACTGAGTGCATACCATGTGTGTTCTTTTGTGATTGGGTAACCTCACTCAGGATGATATTTTTTAGTTCCATCCATTTGCCTAAGAATTTCATGAATTCATTGTTTTTAGTAACAGAGTAGTATTCCATTGAGTAAATGTACCACATTTCTTTATCCATTTCTCTGTTGAGGGACATCTGAGTTCTTTCCCACTTCTGGCTATTATAAATAAGGCTGCTATGAACATAGTGGAGTATGTGTCCTTATACATATTGGTGAATCCCTTGGGTAT
The DNA here is from genome assembly GCA_036184795.1 of Tokudaia tokunoshimensis. NCBI lineage: Eukaryota > Metazoa > Chordata > Mammalia > Rodentia > Muridae > Tokudaia > Tokudaia tokunoshimensis. The sequence continues at coordinate 98,018,117 of BTHU01000011.1, read as the reverse complement.
ATGCCAAAGAGTAGTATAGCAGGGTTCTCAGGTAGTATAATGGCCAATTTTCTGAGGAACCAACAAACTGATTTCCAGAGTGGTTGTACCAGCTTGCAATCCCAACAGCAGTGGAGAAGTGTTCCTCTTTCTCCACATCCTAGCCAGCACCTGCTGTCTCCTGCATTTTTGATCTTACCCATTCTGACTGGTGTGAGGCAAAAATCTCAGGGTTGTTTTGATTTGCATTTCACTGATGACTAAGGATGATAAAATTTTTTTAGGTGCTTCTCAGCCATTCGATACTCCTCAGTAGAAAATTCTTTGTTTAGCTCTGTACTCCATTTTTTAATAGGATTTTTTGGTTCTCTGGAGTATAACTTCTTAAGTTCTGTGTATATATTCAATATTAGCCCCCTAATAGATGTAGGGTTGGTAAAGATCTTTTCCCAAATTGTTGCTTGCCATTTTTGTCCTATTGACAATGTCCTTTGCCTTATAGAAACTTTGTAATTTTATGAAGTCCCATTTGTCAGTTCTTGATCTTAGAGCATAATCTACTGGTGTTCTGTTCAGGAATTTTCCCACTGTATCCATTGCTTGAGTGTTCAAGGCTCTTCCCCACTTTCTTATCTATTAGCTTCAGTGTGTCTGGTTTTATGTGGAGGTCCTTGATGCACTTGTAATAGAGTTTTGTACAAGCAGATAAGAATGGATCAATTTGCATTCTTCTGCATGTTAACCCCCAGTTGAACCAGCACCATTTTTTGAAAATGCTTTCGTTTATCCACTGGATGGTTTTAGCTCCTTTGTCAAAGATCAAGTGAACATAGGTATATAGGTTCAGTTCTGAGTCTTCAATTCTACTCCATTGATCTACCTGCCTCTCACTGCACCAATACCATGCAGTTTCTAACACTATTGCTCTATAGTACTGCTTGAGGTCCAAAATACTGATTCTCCTAGAAGTTCTTTTCTTGTTGAAGATAGTTTCTTCTATCCTGGGTTTTTGGTTATTCCAGATGAGTTTGAGAATTGCTCTTTCTAACTCTGTGAAGAATTCAGTTGGGATTTTGATGGGGATTGCATTGAATCAGTAGATTGCTTTTGTCGACAGGGCCATTTTTACTATATTAATCCTGCCAATCCATCAGCAGGGGAGATCTTTCCATCTTCAGAGGTCTTCTTCAATTTCTTCATTCAGAGACTTGAATTTTTTCTCATACAGAACGTCACTTATTTGGTTAGAGTCACACCAAGATACTTTATAATGTTTGTGACTATTGTGAAGGGTGTCATTTCCCTAATTTCTTTCTCAGCCTGTTTATCCTTAGAGTATGGGAAGGCTACTGATTTGGTTGAGTTAATTTTATATCTGCCCACATTGCTGAAGTTGTTTATCACTATTTCTCTGTTGGAGTTTTTTTTGGGGGTCACTTAAGTATACTATCATATCATCTGCAAATAGAAATAGTTTGACTTCTTCCTTTCCAATTTGTTTTCATTTTACCTCCTTTTGTTGTCTAATTGTTCTAGCTAGAACTTCAAGTACTATATTGAATAGATATGGAGAGAGAGTGCAGCCTTGTCAAGTTTCTGATTTTAGTTGGATTGCTTTAAGTTTCTCTCCATTTAGTTTGATGTTAGCTTCTGGTTTGCTGTATATTGCTTTTAGTGTTTAGGTATGGGCCTTGAATTCCTGATGTTTCCAAGACTTATAACATGAAAGGTGATGAATTTTGTAAAATGGTGTTTTTTAGCATCTAATGAAATGACCATGTGTTTATTTTTTTGAATTTGTTTTTGTAGTAGATTACTTTGATGGACTTCCATGTATTGAACCATCCCTGAATCCTTGGAATGAAGCCTACTAGATCATGGTGAATGATCATTCTGATGTGTTCTTGGATTTGGTTGGCAAGAATTTTATTTAGTATATTTTCACCGGTATTCATGAGGGAAACTTGTTTGATGTTCTCTTTCTTTGTTGGATCTTTGCGTGGTTTTAGTATCAGCATAACTGTGGCTTCATAGAACGAGTTGAGTAGTGTTCTTTTTGTTTCTATTTTGTGGAATAGTTTGAAGAGTATTGGTGTTAGGTCTTCTTTGAAGGTCTGATAGAATTCTGCACTAAAACCATCTGGACCTGTGCTTTTTTTGGTTGATCACTTCTAAAGAATTAGAATTCTTTAGCGTTTATGGGACAGTTTAGATAGTCTATCTGATCCTGATTTAACTTTGTTATTTGGTACCAATCTGGAGGAAATTGTCCATTTCCTCCAGATTTTCCAGTTGTGTTGAGTATAGGCTTTTGTAGTAGGTTCTGATGATTTTTTTTGAATTTCCTCAGTTTCTCTTGTTATATCTCTCCCTTTTCATTTCTGATTTTGTTAATTTGGGTACTGTCTCTGTGCTACCTATTTAGTCTGTCTAAGGGTTTATCTATCTTGTTGATTTTCCAAGACCCAACTCCTGGTTTTGTTGATTCTTTGTATTGTTCTTTTTGTTTCTACTTGGTTGATTTCAGCCCTGAGTTTGATGATTTCCTGCCATCTACTCCTCTTGGGTATATTAGCTCCTTTCTGTTTTAGAGCTTTCAGGTGTGGTGTTAAGCTGCTAGTGTATGCTCTCTCCAGTTTCTTTTTGGAGGTACTCAGATCTATATGTTTTCCTCTTAGTACTACTTTCATTGTGTCCCATAAGTTTGGGTATGTTGTGCCTTCATTTTCATTAAATTCTAAAAGGTCTTTGATTTCTTTCCTTATTTCTTCCATGACCAAATTATCATTATCATTAGCCAGCTTCCATGTGTATGTGGGTTTTCTGTTTTTTTGTTGCTAATGTAGACCACCCTTAATCCATAGTGATCTGATAAAAGGCATGGGATTATTTCAATTTTCTCTGTTGAGTTCTGTTTCATGACCAATTTTATGGTCAATTTTGGAGATGGTACCATGAGGTGATGAGAAGAAGTTGCATTCTTTTGTTTTAGGATGAAATGTTCTATAGATATCTGTTAAATTCATTTGGCCCATAACTTCTGTTAGATTCGCTGTATCTCTGTTTAGTTTGTTTTTCCCTGATCTGTCCATTGAGAAGAGTGGGGTGTTGAAGTCACCGACAATTATTTGTAAGGTGCAATGTGTGTTTTTAGCTTTAGTTAGTAAAGTTTCTTTGATAAATGTTGCTGCCCTTGTATTTGGAGCATAGATGTTCAGAACTGAGAGTTCTTCTTCGTAGATTTTTCCTTTGATGTGTATGAAGTGTCCTTCCATGTCTTTTTTGATGACTTTTGGTTGAAAGTCAATTTTATCTGATATTAGAATGGCTACTCCAGCTTGTTTCCTGGGAACATTTGCTTAGAAAATTGTTTTCAAGTCATTTAATCTGAGGTAGTGTTTATCTTTGACGCTGAGGTGCATTTCCTGTGTACAGCAAAATGCTGGGTCCTGTTTATGTATCCAGTCTGTTAGTCCATGTCTTTTTATTGGGGAATTGAGTCCATTGATGTTAAGAGATATTAAGTAATAGTAATTGTTGTTTCCTATTATTTTTGATGCTATTTTATGTTTGTGTGGTTATCTTCTTTTGGATTTGTGAAAGATTACTTTCTTGTTTTTCCTAGGGTGTAGTTTCCCTTCCTGTGTTGGCGTTTTCCATCTATTATCCTTTGTAGGGCTGTATTTGTGGAAATATATGGTGTAAATGGAATATCTTGCTTTCTCTATCTATGGTGATTGAGTTTTGATGGTATAGTAGTCTGGGTGGGCATCTTACTAGGATCTTCTAATTCTTGTGGCTTCTGGTGAGAAGTTTGGTCTAATTCTCATAGGTCTCCCTTAATATGTTACTTGAAGTATTTCCCTTACTGCATTTAATATTCTTTCTTTGTTTAGTGCATTTGGTGTTTTGATTATTATGTGACAGGAGGAATTTCTGTTCTGGTCCAGTCTATTTGGTGTTCTGTAGGCTTCTTGTATGTTCATGGGCAACTCTTTCTTTAGGATAGGGAAATTTTCTTCTATAATTTTGTTGAAGATATTTTCTGGTGCTTTAAGTTGTAAATCTTTACTCTCTTCTATACCTATAATTCTTAGGTTTGGTCTGCTCATTTTTGTCCTGGATTTTCCTGTTTTTGATATAATCTTTTTACATATTGCATTTTCTTTGACTGTTCAGTCAATGCTTTCTATGAAATCTTCAGCACCTGAGATTCTTTCTTCTATCTCTTGTAGTCTATTGTTTATACTTGCATCCTGATCTCTTTACAAGGTTTCCTACCTCTAGTATTGTCTCCCTTTGTAATTTCTTTGTTGTTTCTACTTCCATTTTTAGACCATAGATGGTTTTGTTCAATTCCTTCATTTGTTTGTGTTTTCCTGTAATTCTTTAAGGGATTTTTGTGTTTCCTCTTTAAGGGCTTACCTGTTGACCCATGTTCTCCTGTATTTCTTTAAGGGAGTTATTTATGTCATTCTTGAAGTCCTCTATCAGCATCATGAGATGTGATTTTAAATCCAGCTCTTGCTTTTCGGGTGTGTTGGTGTATCCAGGACTTGCTGTTGTGGGAGAACTGGATTTGGATGGTGCCATGTTGCCTTGGTTTCTGTTGGTAATGTTCTTGCATTTTCCTTTTGCCATCTGATTATCTGTGGTGTTAGCTGGTCTTGCAGTCTCTGACTGTGGCTTATCTGTCCTGCAAGCCTCTGTATCTGTGCTCCTGGGAGACCCATTCTTTCTATGTGCACAGGTATGTAGGTACTTCTGGAAGACCAGCTCTTTTGTGGTGGTATTAGTGTATGTAGCTCTGTGGACCAGGGTCAGCTCTGGGTATGGAATTAAAGATTCCTGGACTAGATTGCTCCTAGACTTTTATGTCCTCAGGGTTTCGGGCTATTTCCTCTGAGCAACAGGGATGGTTCTATCTGTGCTGTCAGGTCTCTCAGCACTCATGGGTGATCATCTACCACCTTGTGCCACCTGAATATGACTTTCTGTAGCCAAGACATCATTTCTTATATGAAGATATTCAAAGAGCACTGTGGAATAAAAATTCCATAAATGTTACTGTGTATAAAATTCTAACTATTTAAATAGGTGTACTATAAAAGATTGAATGTGTATCGATATCTTTTTAAAACTGTTAGAAGTTCTCCTTTGGTTGCAAGTACTGGGTTTTGTTTGTTTCCCTTTAGTTCTTTAAAATTTCTTACAAAGGGACATGATTTAGTGGGTAAGAACATTTGATATGTAAGCAGGAGGACCTGAGTTCAAATATAGACCAGTGGGGAAAGTTCAGCATGTTGATAGTAGGTCCATATCTCAAGATCTGTGAGATGGAAAAGTCAGGAGGATCTATGCAGCTTGCTGGATTACCAACCCAAGTCCAGGTTCAGTAAGAGATGGTCCAGAGAAAATAAGGGAGAAACTGATAGAGAATGCCATAAAATATAACACACACACACACACACACACACACACACACACACACTCACACACCACAAATAAATATGAACAATTATTTGTTTCCACCATAGTCATCTGTAACTTTCTAAGCAAGAAGTGAAGACACAATATGGCATAGTTTGAGCTAAAAATCAACATTTCATTTTTTCCTTTAATGCTTTAACAATGATAAACTTTGCCAATACCATTTCTGTCTTCAAAACCTTTCCTTGTTATTTTCTGTTCTTATTCGATTGAAGAATAAGAGAAAATAAATGAACAGTGGTTCCTTTGAAGCATTCTTCAAGGGTCGGAGGTTATTCTGACACCTGCTGTCACCACCTTCCAAGATCTCAGAGTTGTATTTTGTTACTTGATTTCCTCTGGACCTGCTGAACTCTTCTCTTTTTTTTTTTTTTAATTTAATTTAATTTTATTTTTTTAATTTACATTCCAAATCACTTCCCCTTTCCCGTTTCCTCCCTCCCCGAAAGTCCCATAAGCCCCCTTCCCTCCCTCTTTTCTCCGTTCAACCCCCTCTCATTACTCTGTCCTGGCGTTCCCCTACATCCAGTCTTTCCAGGACCAGGGGTCTCTCCTTCCATCTTTTTAGAAATCTATTGATATGCTGATTGTGTCTAGGGTATTCTGAGATTCTGGGTCAATATCCCCTTATCAGTGACTTCATACCATGTGTGATCTTTTGTGATTGGGTTACCTCACTAAGGATGATATTTTCAAGTTCTGACCATTTGCCTAGGAATTTCGTGAATTCATTGTTTTTAATTGCAGAGTAGTATTCCATTGTGTAAATATACCACATCTTCTGAATCCATTCCTCCGTTGAGGGACATCTGGGTTCTTTCCAGCTTCTGGCTATTATAAATAAGGCTGCTATGAATATAGTGGAGCATGTGTCCTTATTGCATGCAGGTAAAGTCTCTGGGTATATGCCCAGGAGTGGTATAGCCGGATCCTCCGGAAGTGTCATGCCCAGTTTTCTGAGGAGCCGCCAGACTGCTTTCCAGAGTGGTTGTACCAGCCTGCAATTCCACCAGCAGTGGAGGAGTGTTCCTCTTTCTCCACATCCTCGCCAACAACTGCTGTCTCCTGTGTTTTTGATCTTAGCCATCCTGACTGGTGTGAGATGGAATCTCAGGGTTGTTTTGATTTGCATTTCCCTAATGACTAAGGATGATGAACATCTCTTTAGGTGCTTCTCAGCCATTAGATATTCTTCAGGTGAGAACTCTTTGTGTAGCTCTGTACCCCATTTTTTAATAGGGTTACTTGCCTCTCTGGAGTTTAACTTCTTGAGTTCTTTGTATATCTTGGATATTAGCCCTCTGTCGGATGTAAGGTTGGTAAAGATCATTTCCCAGTTAGTTGGTTGCCGCTTTGTCTTTTTGACGGTGTCTTTTGCCTTGCAAAAACTTTGTAATTTAATGAGGTCCCATTTGTCTATTCTTGATCTTAGAGTATAAGCTATTGGAGTTCTGTTCAGGAAATTCTCCCCTGTGCCCATATGTTCAAGGTTCTTCCCTAGTTTCCTACCTATCTTGTATGGGCTTATATTTTTGAACACTGAATTGCTAGCTGGTAGTGCTGTGACCTTGGTTGGTTTCCTTTCAGTTTGATTCATGACCTTTTGCCTTTTTACTTTAAAATACTTCATTACTTCTCTTCAGTACATAAAAATTGCTTGCATGACTATTCTTGAACTCTAGGACTATTATTAAGTACAGAGACATAGCACTCTGACACACTGATAGTTGATCCTGTAACCAAGAAAGTTATTGAGAAAGTTTTCTATGCTTAATGCATGGAAAGCACTGAAAGTGTGGGTTACTTCTGAGAAGGACAGTGCTGGTCAGCATGAGATTTCACCATGCTTCTCAGTGCAATTGCACAATTTGAAACTGTGTTGTGTTTCTTTCTAGACGTTTGCATTTAGTATTTTCAGGCCACAGTTGACTACAGGTTACTGAAGCTGAGAAAGTGAAGCTTAATGAAGGCTGAATAATAGAAGGGAGAGTACTGTGCACATATCTACGACAATCTTTCCTCACAGTATACCAGAAATCTGAAGATATGATCCTGGTAAACTTAAGAAGCACCAAGGTTAGCACAATACAGTCCGCCATCTTGGATCTGGCAACAGAGCAGTTGGGACCTCCAGGTGCAGGGATAACCGAGCATAAAATCACTTGGGATACAGCCAGCTGGTGTGCTTTGCGCACCCAAGAGCTGGGCAGTTCTGTGGTCATCTACGAGCCAGTTCTGCTATGGGACATCTGTCCCGCAGAGGGACCCTCACCTGAGAGAGCGCACCAGCCTCCCCTTAGAGACCTCTGCTAAGGGGATTGACTACACTGAGTCTTCAGGTAATCAGGGATTCCCCAAATATAACATCGCTTGGGACACAGCCGGCTAGGCTTCCATCTGTGACCAAGAGCAGGGCAGTTCTGTGGTCATCTACCCCAGCTCTGTTGTGGGACATATGCCCTGCAGAGGGACACGCACCAGGAGAGGGCACACCAGCCTCCCTTTAGCCACCTCTGCTCCAGGGATTGACTACACTGAGTCTCCAGGTACACAGGGATTCCCCAAGTATAACGTCACTTGGGGCAAGGCACATCAGGGCTCCAAAGTGACTCAGGAGCAGGACAGCCCCTCAGCAATCGGTGCCAGGGGAAACCCGGTAATCCAGCGGGGCAGAAATAGCCTTGAAGGCTCATAGGAGCTCCAAGCAACAGCCAGTGACAGCAGGACCAAGGAATACCAGAGATAACCAGATGGCAAAAGGCAAACAAAGGAACATTACTAACAGAAATCAAGGAAATATGGCGCCATCCGAATCAACTCTCTGACAACAGCAAGTCCTGGATACCCCCATCACACCCGAAAGGCAAGATCTGGATTTAAAACCCTTCTCATGATGCTATTAGAGGATTTCAAGAAGGACGTAAAAAGATCTCATAAAGAAATACAGGAGAACATGAGTCAACGGGTAGAAGCCCTTACAAAGGAAACACAAAAATCGCTTAAAGAAATGCAGGAGAATATGGGTCAACAGATGGAAACCCATAAGGAGGAAACACAAAAATCGCATAAAGAAATACAGGAGAACTTGGGTCAACAGGCAGAAATGCTGAAAGAGGAAACACAAAAATATCTTAAAGAAATACAGGAAAACAGAAACAAACTAGTGAAGGAACTGAGAAAATCCATCAAGGATCTAAAAAAGGAACTAGAAATAACTAAGAAATCACAAGGGGAGACAACTTTGGAGATAGAAAACCTTGGGAAGAAATCAGGGGTCAAAGATGCAAACATCAACAATAGAATACAAGAGATGGAAGAAAGAATATCAGATGCTGAAGATAACATAGAAAGTGTCAACTCAGCAGTCAAAGAATGCAAAATGCAAAAAACGTGTAACCCAAAACATCCAGGAAATCCAGGACACAATGAGAAGACCAAACCTAAGGATTATAGGTATAGATGAGAGTGAAGACTTGCAACTTAAAGAGCCAGTAAATATCTTCAACAAAATTATGGAGAAAAACTTCCCTAACATAAAGAGAGAGATGCCGATGAATGTACAAGAAGCCGACAGAACTCCAAACAGACTGGACCAGAACAGAAATGCCTCCCGTCACATAATAATCAAAACACCAAATGTACTAAACAAAGAAAGAATAATAAAGTAGTAAGAGAAAAAGGCCAAATGACATATAAAGGAAGACCTATCCGAATCACATCAGATTTCTCACCAGAGACTATGAGCTAGAAGATCCTGGGCAGATCTCATTCAGACTCTAAGAGAACACAAATGCCAGCCTAGACTACTATACCCAGCAAAACGCTCAATCACCATAGATGGAGAGAACAAAATATTCCATGATAAAACCAAATTTACACAATATCTCTCCACAAACCCAGCCCTGAAAAGGATAATAGGTGGAAATCGCCAATACAAGGAGAGAAACTACACCCTGGAAAAAAACGAGATAGTAACCTTCCTTCATCAAACCCAAAAGTAGACAACCACTCAAACATAAAGATAGCATCAAATATAGCAATAGTGGCAATAATCACTATTCCTTAATCTCTCTTAATATCAATGGTCTCAATTCCCCAATAAAAAGATAGACTTACAGACTGGATATATAAACAGGACCCAGCATTTTGCTGAGTGCAGGAAAAGCACCTCAGTGTCAAAGACAAACACTACCTCAGAGTAAAAGGCTGGAAAACAATTTTACAAGCAAATGGTCCCAGGAAACGAGCCAGAGTAGCCATGCTTATATCAGATAAAATTGACTTAAAACCAAAAGTCATCAGAAAAGACATGGAAGGACCCTACATACTGGTCAAAGGAAAAATCCACCAAGAAGAACTCTCAATTCTGAACATCTATGCTCCAAATGCAAGGGCACCCTCATTCGTAAAGGAAACCTTACTAAAGCTCAAAGCACATATCGCACCTCACACAATAATAGTGGGTGACTTCAACACCCCACTCTCTGAAATGGATCATTCAGAAAAGCAGAAACTAAACAGGGAATCAGGGAAACTAATTGAAGCCTTGGACCAAATGGAACTAACAGATATATACAGAACATTTCACCCTAAAGCAAAAGAATATAACTTCTTCTCAGCACCTCATGGTTCCTTCTCAAAAATTGACCATATAATTGGTCACAGAACAGACCTCAACAGAAATAAGAAGATTGAAATAATCCCATGCCTCCTATCAGATCACTATGGAATAAGGGTAGTCTTCAATATCAACAAAAACAACAGAAAGCCCACATACACCTGGAAGCTAAACGATGCTCTACTCAATGATACCTTGGTCAAGGAAGAAATAAAGAAATCAAAGATTTTTTTAAAATTTAATGAAAATGAAGACACAACATACCCTAATTTATTGGATACAATGAAAGCGGTGCTAAGAGGAAAATTCATAGCCCTGAGTGCCTCCAAAAAGAAATGGGAGAAAGCATACACTAGCAGCTTAATGGAACACCTGAAAGCCCTGGAACAAAAAAGAAGCAAAAACACCCAAGAGGAGTAGAAGGCAGGAAATCATCAAACACAAGGTTGAAATCAATCAAGTAGAAACAAATAAAACCATACAAAGAATCAACAAAACTAGGAGTTTGTTCTTTGAGAAAATCAACAAGAATCCAAGAACATATTAAAACAATGATTCACCACAATCAAGTAGGCTTCATCCCAGGGTTGAAGGAATGGTTCAAAATAAGGAAGTTCATCAATGTAATCCACTACATAAACAATCTCAAAGAAAAAAACCCATGGTCATTTCATTAGATGCTGAAAAATCATCTGACAAAATTCAACATCCTTTCCTGTTAAAGGTCTTGGAAAGATCAGGAATTCGAGGCCCATATCTAAACATAGTAAAAACAGTTTAGAGCAACCTGGTAGCCAACATCAATCTAAATGGAGAGAAACTTGAAGCAATCCCACTAAAATCAGGGACTAGACAAGGCTGCCCTCTCTCTCCATATCATTTCAATATAGTACTTGAAGTTCTAGCTAGAGCAGTTAGACAACAAAAGGAGGTCAAGGGGATAGAAATTGGAAAGGAAGAAGTCAAACTATCACTATTTGCAGACAATATGATAGTATATTTAAGTGACCCAAAGAACTCCATCAGAGAACTCTACAGCTGATAAACAACTTTAGGAAAGTGGCTGGATATAAAATCAACTCAAGTAAATCTGGAGCCTTCCTATACTCAAAGGATAAGCAGGCTGGGAAAGAAATAAGAGAAATGATACCCTTCATGATAGCCACAAACAATATAAAGTACCTTGGTGTGACTCTAACCAAACAAGTGAAAGATCTGTATGACAAGAACTTCAAATCTTTGAAGAAAGAAATTGAAGAAGACCTCAGAAGATGGAAAAATCTGCCATGCTCATGGATTGGCAGGATTAATATAGTAAAAATGACCATCTTGCCAAAAGCAATATACAGATTCAATGAAATCCCCATCAAAATCCCAACTCAATTCTTCATAGAGTTAGAAAGAGCAATTCAAAAATTCATCTGGAATAACAGAGAACCCAGGATAGCTAAAACTATTCTCAACTGTAAAAGAACTTCTGGGGGAACCAGTATCCCAGACCTCAAGCTGTACTACAGAGCAACTGTGTTAAAAACAGCATGGTATTGGTACAGTGACAGGCATGTAGATGAATGGAACAGAATTGAAGACCCAGAAATGAATCTACACTCCTATGGTCACTTGATCTTTGACAAGGGAGCTAAAACCATCCACTGGAAAAAGGATAGCCTTTTCAAAAAATGGTGTTGTTTCAACTGGAGGTCAGCATGCAGAAGAATGCAAATCGATCCATTCTTATCTCCTTGTACTAAGCTCAATTCCAAGTGGATCAAGGACCTCAAATAAAACCAGATACACTGAAGCTTATAGAGTAGAAAGTGGGGAAGAACTTTGAACATATGGGCACAGGGGAAATTATCCTGAGCAGAACACCAATAGCTTATGCCCTAAGATCAAGAATTGACAAATGAAACCTCATAAAACTGCAAAGTTTGTGTAAAGCAAAGGACATTGTCAAAAGGACAAAGTGGCAGCCAACATTCTTGGAAAAGATCTTTACCAACTCTACATCTGACAGAGGGCTAATATCCAATATATACAAAGAACTCAAGAAGTTACACTCCATAGAGCTAAATAACCCTATTAAAATGGGGTACAGAGCTAAACAAAGAGTTCTCACCTGAAGAATATCTAATGGCTGAGAAGCACCTAAAGAAATATTCAACATCCTTAGTCATTAGGGAAATGCAAATCAAAACAACCCTGAGATTCTACCTCACATCAGTCAGAATGGCTAAGATCAAAAACACAGGAGAGAGCAGTTGTTGGCGAGGATGGGGAGAAAGAGGAACACCCCTCCACTGCTGGTGGGATTGCAAGCTGGTACAACCACTCTGGATAGCAGTCTGGCAGTTCCTCAGAAAACTGGGCATGACACTTCCAGAGGATCCTGTTATACCACTCCTGGGCATATACCCAGAGGCTTTACCTGCATGCAATTAGGACACATGCTCCACTATGTTCATAGCAGCCTTATTTATAATAGCCAGAAGCTGGAAAGAACCCAGATGTCCCTCAACAGATGAATGGATACAGAAGATGTGGTATATTTACACAATGGAATCCTACTCTGCAATTAAAACAATGAATTCACTAAATTGTTAGGCAGATTGTCAGAACTGGAAAATATCATCCTTAGCCAGGTAACCCCAATCACAAAAGAACACACATGGTATGCGGTTACTGATAAGGGATTATTAACCCAGAAACCCAGAATACCCAAGACACAATTCACATATTAATAGATTTCTAAGGAGATGGAAGGAGAGACCCCTGGTCCTGGAAAGAATGGATGTAGGGGAATACCAGGACAGAGAAGCAGAGGGGTTGAATGGGGAAAAGAGGGAGGGAAGGGGGCTTATGGGACTTTCGGGGAGAGAGGAACCAGGAAAGGGGAAATCATTGAGAATGTAAATAAAAACATATAGAAAATATAAAAAAAGAAGCACCAAGTTTGGGGACCCCATGATAAATCCAATGGTTGGATTCAACCATTTGCCTCTGTATTTGTCAGGCTCTGGCAGAGTCTCACAGAAGATAGCTATAACAGGCTCCTGTCAGCAAGCACTTCTTGGCATCCACATTAGTGTTTGTGTTTGGTATCTGTATATGGGACTGATCCCCAGGTGGTTCACTCTCTGGATGGCCTTTCCTTCAGTCCCTGCTCCAAACTTTGTCTTCATATTTCCTCCAGTGAGTATTTTGTCTCTACCTGTTCTCCCTCCCTTTTGTTGTGCATGTCAGCTAATCTCATCCCTGTTGGGTCCTGGGAGCCTCTTGCTTTCCTGGCATAGAGAATAGAATATTGAGCTGAAGGGGTTTGCAATCCCATAGGAAGCACAACAATATCAGTCAACCAGAACCCCCAAAGATCCTGGGGACTAAACCACCAACAAAAGAGTACACATGGAGGGATCCATGGCTCCAGTCACATTTATATCAGAGGATGGCATTGTCTGGTATCAATAGGAGGAGAAGCCCTTGGTGCTGTGAAGGCTCAATTCCCTAGAGTAGGGGAATGCCAGAGCAGTGAGGTGTGAGTAGGAGGGGAACCATTCTCATAGAAGCAGGGGTAGGGTAGACAGGAGAGGAGGTTTCTGGAGGGAAATCCTGGAAAGAGGATAACATTTGAAGTGTAAATACATAAAATATCACAAAAAGAAAAGAAACACTAGGGTTATACTCATCAACTACAACTACTATATGGTGTTGTAAATAAAATGTTTTAAAACTGCACAGCATCCCAATGACCACATTAAGCGTTTCCAAGGTGAAACTAGCTTCACCAGTTCACTTGTATCCAAGTGACTGTATAAAAATTTTTCTCTACATCCCCATATTGAGCCAGAGCTTAGAACCAAGGATATATTCTTCCACCATTGAGCTTATGACTACATGTATTTGTAGTGTTCTTAGCTTTTATGTTTCTCCTAAATGGTGAAAATAGGTAACTCTGAGGCCATCAATCATCATGGAACTCTAGCTCCTAAACAGCTCCTTGAAAAAAAATTTTTTTTGTGTTTATGAACAGATATTCCAAAGCAAATAAACAAATAATGAATTGAGGGGTAAGGATACCAAGCTCACTTGAAAAATGGTTGCTTTCTACGATTACACCCAGAAATATGTTAAGTGATTTCTTCTGTGTCCTCCCAACACCACCTTCAAGATAAAATCAGTATTTCTATGGTCAAATCCCAAAGAGAAACAGCTAGCCTGCACAATAAACAGAAAAATAAAGACAGACAGGTAACTGTCAGTCATACCAGAGAATCAAACATCCTGGTGATTTACTTTTACCTGAAGGAACTTGGGCACTAAGCAAATTGATATTTGTATATATAAATATAAAATAATGTATATGTGTTATACATTATTAAATATACGGTATAAAATTAAAATGAAAAAATGCATTTTTCTATTATCTTTTGCAGTACAATTGATCTATTGCAATATTTACACTATTATAAAAACTGCTATTATGAACATTGTTGTCAATATTAAGAATTTATCTTAGACTCTAAATAAAACTAGCAAAATTGAGAGTCTTTATTCATTAAATAACTAAATTATTTAAAATAGTGAGGATTGATCATGATAACAGGTATATTACATTTTCGTTAAGAAAATTATAACATATAATTTGAATAAATAGAATTTATATGATAAGTCATGTTCTTGAGTACTTCAGTTAAGTGTTATAAAAATATTCACTATTTCTGGTATATTGCATGAAACTATCACATTTGCAACTAAACTCCAAAAATAGCATTGTTTAATAATTTTAAAATTCATTTAGAGAAAAAAAATTAATGAGAAACAGAGAAAGGTTTTAATCAGTGACAGTACATTCATGGGAGAGGACTGGCATTGCAGGGTTCGAGATTGATATAGCAATAGGAGTAGAATGGGAGATGGAAAAGGAAAAGTGAAAAAAATTTCATATGTAATTAAGTAAGTCTGCTGAGTCCTTCATAGCTTGGTCCAGGAAGCTTGACTGCAGTAAGAAAGGGATGAAGAATGAACAAACACAGACTCACAAACAAGAAAGCAGGCACTGGATGGACTGTATTGTTTTTGGTAGAAGGAATCTACAAAACAACCAAGGAACTCAATGAATTTATTTTACATCTGGATAGAGGACGTATGTTTGCTGTATAGATGAAAAGAAGGCAAGTTTAGCTAATCTCAATAGAAGGCCTTTGTAGGGGAGCTGCCTCAGATTGCAGTCATCAGGCTGAAGATGTTGGGATTGACAGTTTTTGCATACATTGTCAACATTTGTAGTCAGATCAGAGGAAGGCTTTGGCATCTTTCTGAGCCACACATGTGTTTTCCCATTCCTAAGGTCTTCAATATGGAGGGGCCTTGACATAGCTTTGGTCTTGACAACAAAACATATTCTATGGTCATGTCAATAATACATAATCATACATATTCATACAGGATTTCACACAACTATACACATTCACTTGAGGCTTCCCCCACCCCCGACATGATTCTTTCTAAAATTAGTCAATTAAGGAAATATTGAACAAAACCCCCAAAAAGATTTGTTCTCAGTTTTAGCCAATAAATGGAAGAGACAGTGAGGCTTCAGTGTGACATGATGTGTTTTTACTTCTCTATTCTAAAGCACTAACAGATCTATTGGGTAAGTTCATTAAGAATCAGCAGAATCTTTATAGATGGAGCACCTTGGAGTTGCTGGGTATATTAATCAAGATAGATTAAGTTATTCTGCAGAAACAAGACATCAATATCTGAGGAGCTGGATTCAATAATGGTTTATATCTCATTCACTCTAACCTTTGCTGCAGCCATGGGAGGCATTCCAGAGTTTTAGCCTTCCTGTGTTACTTCTTCCAGAATGCATTGTGTAGTGTTGTGCATTATCAGCACATACTTCTGAAAAGCACTGCAGCAGGGCAAACAAAATGGATTGCTGTGTACATACAGCTTAGAATATATTTCACTGACTGGGAATAGTCATGTGGCAATTCTTAACTCTGAGAATTGCTGGGCAGATGAAGGAAATTGAATATTAATTGGAAATGCCATCATTTTGACTAATCTATGTAAAGGAACAATGGATTAACAATGTGCCTATTGGCATAGTTCCTTAAATTCTATGGTTTTCTCTTGTAGTGCCTGGGCTACAGTGGAGGTCTACAGCACATAAGGCAACAAATTTCAACCTGTGCTGGGGATCCAGAGTCTCTTCAAGACATTGTATGTCATCGGTCTTCTGCTGATGTACATAGCCATACATTCTTTGCTGACTTCTGTTTTTTATTTATTTATTTATTTATTTATTTATTGTATTTGCTATGTTTTTTTATTTACTTTCCAAATCATTTCCCCTTTCCCGTTTCCTGCCTCCCCGAAAGTCCCATAAGCCCCCTTCCCTCCCTCCTTTCCCCATTCAACCCCCTCTCACTTCTCTGTCTTGGCATTCCCCTACATCCAGTCTTTCAAGAACCAGGGGTCTCTCTTTCCATCTTCTTGGAAATCTATTGATATGCAAATTGTGTCTAGGGTATTCCGAGATTCTGGGTTAATATCCCCTTATCAGTGACTGCATACCATGTGTGTTCTTTTGTGATTGGGTTACCTCACTAAGGATGATATTTTCAAGTTCTGACCATTTGCCTAGGAATTTTGTGAGTTCATTGTTTTTAATTGCAGAGTAGTATTCCATTGTGTAAATATACCACATCTGCTGAATCCATTCCTCCGTTGAGGGACATCTGGGTTCTTTCCAGCTTCTGGCTATTATAAATAAGGCTGCTATGAACATAGTGGAGCATGTGTCCTTATTGTATGCAGGTAAAGCCTCTGGGTATAAGCCCAGGAGTGGTATAGCTGGATCCTCTGGGAGTGTCATGCCCAGTTTTCTGAGGAACCGCCAGACTGCTTTCCAGAGTGGTTGTACCAGCTTGTAATCCCACCAGCAGTGGAGGAGTGTTCCTCTTTCTCCACATCCTCGCCAACAACTGCTGTCTCCTGTGTTTTTGATCTTAGCTATTCTGACTGGTGTGAGATGGACTCTCAGGGTTGTTTTGATTTGCATTTCCCTAATGACTAAGGATGATGAACATCTCTTTAGGTGCTTCTCAGCCATTAGATATTCTTCAGGTGAGAACTCTTTGTTTAGCTCTGCACCCTGTTTTTTAATAGGGTTACTTGGTTCCCTGGAGTTTAACTTCTTGAGTTCTTTGTATATATTGGATATTAACCCTCTGTTGGATGTAGGGTTGGTAAAGATCATTTCCCAGTTAGTCGGTTGCCACTTTGTCTTTTTGACAGTGTCTTTTGCCTTACAGAAACTTTGTAATTTTATGAGTTCCATTTGTCAGTTCTTGATCTTAGAGCATATGCTATTGGAGTTCTGTTCAGGAAATTCTCCCCTGTGCCCATATGTTCAAGGTTCTTCCCTAGTTTCCTTTCTATTAGTTTCAGTGTGTCTGGTTTTATGTGGAGGTCCTTGATCCACTTGGAATTGAGCTTAATGCAAGGAGACAAGAATGGGTCAATTTGCACTCTTCTGCATATTGACCTCCAGTTGAGCCAGCACCATTTGTTGAAAAGGCTATCTTTTTTCCACTGGATGGTTTTAGCTCCTTTGTCAAAGATCAAGTGACCATAGGAGTGTGGATTCATTTCTGGGTCTTCAATTCTGTTCCATTGATCTACATGCCTGTCACTGTACCAATACCATGCAGTTTTTAACACTATTGCTCTGTAGTACAGCTTGAGGTCTGGGTTATTGATTTCCCCCAGAAGTTCTTTTACTTTTGAGAATAGTTTTAGCTATCCTGGGTTTTCTGTTACTTCAGATGAATTTTTGAATTGCTCTTTCTAACTCTGTGAAGAATTGAGTTGAGATTTTAATGGGGATTGCATTGATTCTGTATATTGCTTTTGGCAAGATGGTCATTTTTACTATATTAATCCTGCCAATCCATGAGCATGGCAGATTTTTCCATCTTCTGAGGTCTTCTTCAATTTCTTTCTTCAGAGACTTGAAGTTCTTGTCATACAGATCTATCACTTGTTTGGTTAGTCACATCAAGGTACTTTATATGGTTTGTGGCTATCGTGAAGGGTATCATTTCTCTTACTTCTTTCTCAGCCTGCTTATCCTTTGAGTATGGGAAGGCTACTGACTTGCTTGAGTTGATTTTATATCCGGCCACTTTGCTGAAGTTGTTTATCAGTTGTAGGAGTTCTCTGGTGGAGTTCTTTGGGTCGCATAAGTATACTATCATATCGTCTGCAAATAGTGATAGTTTGACTTCCTCCTTTCCAATTTGTATCCCTTTGACCTCCTTTTGTTGTCTAATTGCTCTAGCTAGAACTTCAAGTACTATATTGAAAAGATATGGAGAGAGAGGGCAGCCTTGTCTAGTCCCTAATTTTAGTGGGATTGCTTCAAGTTTCTCTCCATTTAGATTGATGTTGGCTACCGGTTTTTTATTATACAAACCTTCACAGTGATTAACATGAATTAACAAACATCACAAGATCATAGTACTAAAGAAGAACTGCTTATCATGACTCTTATCAACTCAAAGATAGTATACTGTCTAGGGCATCTTCTAGACCTCCAAAGTTTTTGTATGAAAACAATTAAAATTCAGTGGGGGATATGATGAGGACAAGAGAGGGTTATTAGAGTAAATATTATTCAAGTAATTTATATTCTTTTATGAAAGTAATATATGCTAAAAAATATGTAAAATGAAAAAAATTTTTTCAGTTTCCCCTGGAGTATTTGTTTATCTATGTATTAATTAGCTGAAAATTTTAGAATTTTTCACATAGTCTGAAGAAAATTGGTTTATAAATAAAAATCTAAAGGTAATTTCTCCACTTTTAAAGCTGAAATTACACAAAACAATCTGTCAATATTTTTATATATTAAGTTTATTGCTTCTAAAATATAGCCTACAATAAAGACAAAAGTTAAGTATGGAAAGGAGAATTAGCTTTACTGCCTGCTCCCTAGTACAATGTTTCCAGTGAAGTCTCAACCATTCAGCTTCTTCCTCTGCAAAAGTGGCATGTGAAGTGAGAACAGACTTGAGGTAAAGTTATTGTATTTGAGGAGCAGGTTTGTCTAGGAAACAGTCATGGGGGAGTGAATATGATTAAAATACCTTTAAAGTGTCTATGTAAATGTCGTAATGAAACCTTTGTTTTATAGAGTAGATCACACTGGGCTGGAGAAATGGTTCAGTTTAGTGGGTCAAGCAGAAATCCACATAAAAAGAACCAAATTCCCTGGGTTTTAATTTGACTTGTATAGCTAACACACATTTGGTATGCATGTGCACACACACAAATACACACACACACACACACACACACACACTAAATATACACACAGCATATACACAAAAATATGTGTTCATGCACAATAAATAAATAAATAAATGTAATATAAACTAATGTAGTCTATTACAAAGGAAAAAAATATACACTGTGGCTAATTTCCATAAACATAGGCTCTCAAGTGTATGAGTTTGATTGGATTTAAAGTCAAACTTTTCTTGTCACTAAAAATGGGATGTTGAGAAAACTGACTTCTCTAAACAGAGTTTCATTAATAGTAAAAGAATTATAATAATACCTCCTTCGTAAGATTATTATGAAGACAAATATAATAATGTATACCATAGTACCACAAAGACCTTAGACTATAGCAGATTTTGAAAGATTTATCTGTCCTTTCTGTCAAGATAGATCATTTATTTTAGAGGTTTTGTATGACATTTTTCTGATTACACTTGCTGTTTGATCCCTAATTCACAGTCTATAAAGATAACATTAGCATCTTAATGATGCCTGTTCCGTGTCTCAATATATGTTATATTTGTACAATACATATATTAAAATAAGTGTTAGTAAGCAGGTGATTCTTTGTCTCTTCTTTCATTATCCTTTTGCAAATTCAGCTTTGTATAGTTTATTCTACTAGTTGTTTTGATACTTTATTGATATTCAGTAAATACTCACAAAACTTAATGACCTAACATCATAATAAATGTTTCTCTGCAAGAAAATTCTATCCTGGAGCCTATTTTACATGGATAATTAACTAGAGAATTTTTGATATTATAACTTTTTAAAGCCCTCTTTAAGAGTAAAGCATATACAACAAAAACTCCATGTGAACATCACTCTTTGGCTCAACGAGGAAAAAAAGCTAGATGATCCTTTGCTTAAAGACACAATGCATGCTTTGTTCAGGAACCTGGAATTTTGGGCAGTGCTACGTGGCTTGTTTTACCACTTCTCCACTTTTTTCTGTTGGACCAGCTTTACTACACTGGAGGACCTGTGTCCAAAATGGTCTTCATGCATGATGGGCAAAGTAGTGTTGGGTTTTGCCTGGGCCCTCAGGTGAGCCAGAGGTTCCGGGATTTCAGCTTTTCATTCGATGTGAACCATGTTGTGTGGTGATTCCTGAGTTTGGAGAGCAAGAGGACAAGGACAGCTGGATGGGGCTGTGCTGCATTTATAACGCGCCTTCCCTGGTAGCAGAGCTTCAGCCTCATCCATCCTCTTGGCCAAGCAGTCACAAAGGACTTCTCACATGCGGTCCTGACCTACCTGACACTTAGGTGCAGGTGCAGAGAGTGTCAGAGCTTCTTTCAGAACTCTGGACATCACATTCTTCTTGATTTCATGCTGTCAAGGTAGACATGCTTGGCTTCTTTGGTTCTTCCAAGCTTGGACGAACAGCATCAGTCCTTCAGATAACTGATTTATGACTTATTTTTCTGATCTCCTAACTCTTTTTTCTAAACTCTGCTTTTTCTACTTTCTCTACAAATCATATGAGATCTGCTTTGACAATTTCCTTAACTCTTACTCTAACTGATTTCTGGTAGGTTCTGGTTAGAAGGAGTTTGTCAGCAATGATAGGGATAGGAATCTGGAATTGGTTCTTTCACCTTACTTCATGTGGAAGAATTTGTGGTGCTGATACTAGTGGTAAAGTGAGATGTTAGCCAATGCATCATTATAGCAAGCAAACAGATACCCTGGCCCCTAGTAGTCACCGGATATCAAGTGTCCATAAAGTCTAAGGAAGTAAATACCAGGTGGGGTAGGTCTGTTTTGCCACATGTACTCTACGGAAAACCAAGTAGTCAGAAAAAATTGAGTTCAAGACACAAATGCTTGCCTTGAAATCTGGTAGATTAATTAGGACAAAAACAAAACAACAAGCAAATGAACTATCAAACAAAAAGAACTATGTTAGCCAATAAAAGACCTTCCAAAAGATCAAGACCAAGTCCAAGATCAAGTCTTTGGAGAATGGATTATAAATTAAGTAATTCATAGCCTTGGAAGTTGTTTATTTTTATTTTTATTTATTTTTGTTAAGGTCAGGACACTAATTATGAATTAATGTGACACTGGAAACTACATAAGTGGCAACTGTGATTCTCATTAGGCTAATCAATTTAATTTTTTTAAAAGTTTGCTGTATCCCTTGGTCAAGAAAAGCATACTTCTCTTGCCTATACCAAAATAAATGAAATAGCCACTTCCAAGGGAAGCTACAAAGACAGGTTATAATCTTCATATCTGTCCAACAGTTTACTAGAGGTGTATCCAAGTTGTATAACCAGATTTAATTGCTAACTGTCCCCTAAGTAAAATTATAAGTGTTCTTCCTAAATATAAACTATAATTCTATGACTGTTTTGCCAAACTTTTAACAGTTTGCATTGATAGTAATACCATGTTTAGAATGATTTGAAGCATGCAGAATGGAAGTGGAAGAAATGTAGCTCTCTTCAGTTGGATTAATTGATATGAGTAGCTCATATACAGAGTCTTGACCAATTATGTCTGCTGAGAAATGTTGTTTATTGATTGAAGCATAAATATAAGTATGGCCTAAAATTATTTATGATGGGTACCTAAATTTACTTGGCACTGAATAGACATTGATTGAAGAGCTTAGGCAAACTGAAAAGTCATGAGAAACACTGCAGAATCTGTTGTTTCCTCATTGCTTCAGGATGATGTTGAGGATATTCCTATAATCAAGCCTTTGGAAATAGTATGATGAGCTAAGTAATCATCTTTGAAGTGAACTATATGGTCATTGCTTACAAAGAATGTTGATAGTAGGAAATACTGTGTTGAACTTAGTTCACTGAATTCAGCAGAATGATAACAATTCAAAATATCCGAAGCCAAAGGGCTTCAGCTAAGCACCAGAGGCATAATTCAAAAAGCCAAACAAATAAATAGCAAATGGTATTCCTAGAGTAATAACCTACAAAATTACATATTAGTCATCTAAAACTGAAACTAGGAAAAGAATGTTTTCTAAGTGAAAGTAATCTTACTGACAAAGTCAGAAGTTGAAAGCAAATGAAAAAAAATATACCATAAAAGAACAGTCAAAATAAAATCAGAGTAGCTAAAATAAGCCCCAAGAGCAAGGAAATTTACAGAATGTACAAAGTTATGCAATGGATGATGACACAAATTTCAAATAATGGGAAGAAAAGAACTAAAAGAGAAAAGTAGATAAATCAATAATTGTTCTTATAGGTGGAACTTTCCTATTTCAGTAATGGATACAAATATTAATTAAAAATCCTTAGTAATATATGATGTGTGAAAAACTATAGGCACAGATAAACTAATTATTATTTATAGGGTCCTTGACCAAACAATGTCAAATAATTTCTTTTAAATGGACATAGAACATTCACAAAGAAAAATGTATGATGGTCTCTGGGGAGCAAAATATTACATTTTTTATTATTATAATCTGATGGAATTGTAACTATTAAAAGGAAATACAAAAACAATAAATATAGATACAGATAGAGAGATAGTATTAGATAAATATATACAGAGATATACACACATTGGTATTATAAATAAACACTCCTCTAGAAACCCTGTGTCAAAGGGAAATAACTAGAAAATTTTAAATATCTGAATTGCCTAAATATGTAAATATATAGAAATGTTAGGAAGATACAGCCAAAACAAATTGGCGGGAAAAATGTATGCATTGGTTTATTATATGAGAGAAAGGCAAAAAATAACTAATAAATATTTCAACTTGAAACATGACCAAATTACTTACGGTACATAAAATGTACTAAAGCGAAAGAAGAGGCTATAACTAGAATAGCAGAAAACACAATAGAGAAGATTAAGACAACTGGTAAATAAAAGCTAGTCAGAGAAGATTTATTTGCATATTGA
Organism: Tokudaia tokunoshimensis; assembly: GCA_036184795.1. Classification (NCBI taxonomy): domain Eukaryota; kingdom Metazoa; phylum Chordata; class Mammalia; order Rodentia; family Muridae; genus Tokudaia; species Tokudaia tokunoshimensis. The sequence continues at coordinate 97,994,779 of BTHU01000011.1, read as the reverse complement.
GAGAATCAATATGATTCTCTTTTGAGAGATGTACAGAGAATGATCAATATCAAATCAACTGTATGTGTAGCTCAGTGGCAGAGTATAAACTTCCTCTAAGGCCCTATGATTAACATTCTGAAAATTATTTCCCTCTCTAAAGAAATAGAAAATTAGCTGTCATTACAGTTCTTACAGATCACAAGAGTCTACTAAACGAGTATTTTAGACAACTCTGGTCTATGATCAACAATTTAGATGGAAAAGAAAAATTAATCTAAAAGAGAAAACAACTTATTTACTAGGTTTAATTCTAGAACACTCAGTTTTCCAGGTTCACCAGCCAGTCCAATTTCCCAGTGTACAGACTACAAGAACAGTAGATGATAGAATCAATCACGGAAATAAAACATCTGCCTGTACTTTTTACATAAAGCAAAAATGGGACAGCAGGAATGGAAAAAACACATGCAGACAAGAATGGATTTCAAGGCCCAGCTTCATTGTGCCTTTCTCATTTACTCATGAGGTTATTGCCACATCTACACTAAACCACTAAGTCTGCACAGTGAAATGTGGGTTCAAGAGAGATTCTTAAAATTTCCAGAGGTTTTTCATGCCTCTAAGATGGTTATTTATGCTACGTGCACATCATTAATAAACAATTAATTTTCATTCACATACTGTCTATGTTGGTCAGCAATTCATTTAAAGCTTACAGGTATTCATGTAGATACAATCATAATATTCAAATCTGGGTTAAAAAAGAAAAGTTGTTTTTCATTCCTGTACAAATGTGATAATGCTTCTGTTAGAGGACTTCAAGAAGGACATAAATAACTCCCTTAAAGAAATACAGCAGAACATGGGTCAACAGGTAGAAGCCCGTAAAGAGGAATCACAAAAAATCCCTTAAAGAAATAGAGGACAACATGGGTCAGCAAGTAGAAGCTCTTAAAGAGGAAACACAAAAATCCCTTAGGGAATTACAGGAGAGCATGGGTCAACAGGTAGAAGCCCTTGAAGAGGAAACACAAGAATACCTTAAAGAAACACAGAAGAACATGGGTCAACATGTAGAAACCCTTAAAGAGGAAACACAAAAATCACTTAAAGAAACACAGGAGAACATAGGTCAACAAGTAGAAGCCCTTAAAGAGGAAACACAAAAATCCCTTAAAGAATTTCAGGAAAACACAAACAAACAAGTGAAAGATCTGAACAAAACTATGAGGATCTACAAATGGAAGTAGAAACAATAAAGAAAATGCAAAGTAAGGCATCTCTGGAGATAGAAAACCTTAGAAAGAATTGAGGAGTCATAGATGCAAACATCAACAACAGAATACAAGAGGTAGAAGAAGCTTCAGGAGCTGAAGATACCATAAAAAACATTGACTCAACAGTCAAAGAAAATGTAAAATGCAAAAAACTTGTAACCCAAAATATCCAGGAAATCCAGGACACAATGAGAAGACCAAACCTAAGTATCATAGGTATAGAATAAAGCAAGGATTTATAACTTAAAGGGCCAGTAAATATCTTCAACAAAATTATAGAAGAAAACTTCCCTAACCTAAAGAAAGAGATGCCCATGAACATACAAGAAGCCTACAGAACTCCAAATAGCCTGGACCAGAACAGAAATTCCTCCCGACACATAATAATCAAAATACCAAATGCACTAAACAAAGAAAGAATATTAAAAGCAGTAAGGGAAAAATGTCAAGTAACATATAATGGCAGACCTATCAGAATTACACTGAACTTCTCACCAGAAACTATGAAGGCTAGAAGATCCTGAGCAGATGTCATACAGACCCTAAGAGAACACAAATGTCAGCCCAAGCTACTATAAAAAGCAAAACTCTCAATTACCATAGATGGAGAAAAAAAGATATTCCATGACAGAACCAAATTTACACAATATCTTTCTACAAACCCAGTGCTTCAAAGGATAGTGGGTGGAAAATACCAACACAAGTTGGGAAGCTACACCCTAGAAAAAGCAATAAAATAATCTTCTTTCAACAAACCCAAAAGCAGATAGCCACACAAACATAATTCCACTTTTAACAATAAAAATAACAGGAAGCAACCATCACTATTCCTTAATATCTCTTAACATCAATGGACTCAATTCCCTAATAAAACAACATAAACTAACAGACTGGATACATAAACAGGACTCAACATTTTGCTGCATACACGAAACCCACCTCAGTGACAAAGACACTCATGACCTCAGAGTCAAAGGTTGGAAAACAATTTTCCAAGCAAATAGTCCCAAGAAACAAGCTGGAGTGTCTATACTTATATCAGATAACATCAACTTTCAGTCAAAAGTCAAAAAAGATAACATGGGACAAAGGAAAAATCTAGCAAGATGAACTCACAATTCTGAACATCTATGCTCCAAATGCAAGGGCACCTACATTAATAAAGAAAACCTTACTAAAACTCAAAGCACACATTGTACCCCACACAATTATAGTGGGAGACTTTTCAACACCCCACCCTCAACAATGGGCAAATCAAGGAAACAGAAATTAACAGAGACACAAAGAAACTAACTAAAGTTATGGACCAAATGGACCTAACAGATATTGATAGAACATTCCATCCTCAAGCAAAAGAATACACTTTCTTCTCAGCACCTTATGGTACCTTCTCCAAATTTGACCATATAATTGGTCACAAAACAGGCCCCAACAGATACAGGAATATTGAAATTATTCCATGTTCCCTATCAGATCACCATGGCCTAAGGCTGGTCTTGAGTTCAAACCAAAACAATGGAAGACACAAATGCACGTGGACTTTGAACAATGCTCTTCTCAATGACAGCTTGGTCAAGGAAGAAATAAAGAAAGAAATTAAAGACTTTGTAGAATTTAATGAAGATGAGGACACATCATACCAAAACTTATGGGACACATTGAAATCAGTGCTAAGAAGAAAACTCATAGCACTAGGTGCCTCCAAAACGAAATTGGAGAGAGCTTACACTAGCAGTTTGACAACACACCTGAAAGCTCTAGAACAAAAAGAAGCGAATGCACCCAAGAGGAGTAGACAGCAAGAAATAATTAAACTCAGGGCTGAAATCAACCAAATGGAAACAAAATGAACCATACAAAGAATCAACAAAACCAGGAGCTGGTTCTTTGAGAAAATCAACAAGATAGATAAACCCTTAGCCAGACTAACCAGAGGGCACAGAGGCACTACCCAGATTAATAAAATAAGAAATGAAAAGGGAGACATAACAACAGAAACTGGAAATTCAAAAAAAATAATTAGATCATACTACAAGAGCTTATACTCAACAAAATTGGAAAATGTGGATGAAATGGACAATTTTCTAGATACATACCAGGTGCCAATGTTAAAACAGGACCAGATAAACCATCTAAATAGTCCCATAAGTCCTGAGGAAATAGATGCAGTTGTTAATAGTCTTTCAACAAAAAACAGTCCAGGACCAGATGGGTTTAGTGGGGAATTCTAACAGATCTTCAAAGAAGAGCTAATACCAATACTCTTCAAACTCTTCCACAAAATAGAAACTCAAGGAACACTACCCAGTTCTTTCTATGAAACCACAGTAACGCTTATACCTAAACCAAACAAAAACCAAACAAGGAAAGAGAATTTCAGACCAATTTCCCTCATGAACATTGATGCAAAAATTCTCAACAAAATTCGGTCCAACCGAATCCAAGAATGCATCAAAACAATAATTCACTGAGATCAAACAGGCTTCAACCCAGGGATGCAGGGATGGTTCAATATACAGAAATTGATCAATGTAATCTACTACATTAACATACTCAAAGAAAAAAAACCACATGGTCATTTCATTAGATGCTGAAAAAGCTTTTGACAAAATTCAGCATCCCTTCGTGATAAAGGTCTTGGAGAAATCAGGAATTCATGGCCCATACCTAAACATAGTGAAAACAATATACAGTAGCTAACATCAAACTAAATGGAGAGAAACTTGAAGCAATCCCACTAAAATCGGGGACCAGACAAGGATGCCCACTCTCTCTTTATCTATTCAACATAGTACTTGAAGTCCTAGCCAGAGTATTTAGACAACAAAAGGAGGTCAAATATATACAAATTGGAAGGGGAAAAGTCAAAATATCACTATTTGCAGATGATATGATCGTATACTTAAGCAACTCCAAAAATTCCACCAGAGAACTCCTAAAGCTGATAAACAACTTCAGCAAAGTGGCTAGATATAAAATTAACTCAAACAAATCAGTAGCATTCCTCTACTCAAAGTATAAACAAACTGAGAAAGAAATTAAGGAAATGACACCCTTTACAATAGTCACAAATATATTACATACCGTGGTGTGACTCTAACCAAGCAAGTGAAAGATCTGTATAACAAGAACTTCAAGCCTCTGAAGAAAGAAATCATAGAAGATCTCAGAAGAGGGAAGGATCTCTCATGCTCATGGATTTGAAGGATTAATATAGTAAAAATGGCCATTTTGCCAAAAGGAATCTACAGATTCAATACAGTCCACATCAGTATTCCAAATCACTTCTTCATAGAGCTAGAAAGAGCAATCTGCAAATTCATCTGGAATAACAAAAAACCCAGGATAGTGAAAACTATTCTCCAAAACAAAAGATCTACTGGGGGAATCACCATCCCTGCCCTCAAGCTCTACTACAGAGCAGTAGTGATAATAATAACTATATGATATTGGTACAGAGACAGGCAGGAAGATCAATGGAATAGAATTGAAGACCCAGATATGAACCCACATAGCTACGGTCACTTGATATTTGACAAAGGAGCTAAAATCATCCAGTGGAAACAAGACAACATTTTTAACAAATGGTGCTGGATAAACTGGAGGTCAGCCTACAGAAAAATGCAAATTGATCCATTCTTATCCCTCCCCGAAAGTCCCATAAGCCCCCTTCCCTCCCTCTTTTCTCCATTCAACCCCCTCTCGTTTCTCTGTCCTGGCATTCCCCTACATCCAGTCTTTCCAGGACCAGGGGTCTCTCCTTCCATCTTCTTAGAAATCTATTGATATGCGAATTGTGTCTAGGGTATTCCGAGATTCTGGGTTAATATCCCCTTATCAGTGACTGCATACCATGTGTGTTCTTTTGTGATTGGGTTACCTCACTAAAGATGATATTTTCAAGTTCTGATCATTTGCCTAGGAATTTCGTGAATTCATTGTTTTTAATTGCAGAGTAGTATTCCATTGTGTAGATATACCACATCTTCTGAATCCATTCCTCCGTTGAGGGACATCTGGGTTCTTTCTACCTTCTGGCTATTATAAATAAGGCTGCTATGAACATAGTGGAGCATGTGTCCTTATTGCATGCAGGTAAAGCCTCTGGGTATATGCCCAGGAGTGGTATAGCCGGATCCTCCGCGAGTGTCACGCCCAGTTTTCTGAGGAACCGCCAGACTGCTTTCCAGAGTGGTTGTACCAGCTTGCAATTCCACCAGTAGTGGAGGAGTGTTCCTCTTTCTCCACATCCTCGCCAACAACTGCTGTCTCCTGTGTTTTTGATCTTAGCCACCCTGACTGGTGTGAGATGGACTCTCAGGGTTGTTTTGATTTGCATTTCCCTAATGACTAAGGATGATGAACATCTCTTTAGGTGCTTCTCAGCCATTAGATATTCTTCAGGTGAGAACTCTTTGTTTAGCTCTGTACCCCAGTTTTTAATAGGGTTACTTGCCTCTCTGGAGTTTAACTTCTTGAGTTCTTTGTATATCTTGGATATTAGCCCTCTGTCGGATGTAAGGTTGGTAAAGATCATTTCCCAGTTAGTTGGTTGCCGCTTTGTCTTTTTGACAGTGTCTTTTGCCTTGCAAAAACTTTGTAATTTAGTGAGGTCCCATTTGTCTATTCTTGATCTTAGAGCATAAGCTATTGGAGTTCTGTTCAGGAAATTCTCCCCTGTGCCCATATGTTCAAGGTTCTTCCCTAGTTTCCCTTCTATTAGTTTCAGTGTGTCTGATTTTATGTGGAGATCCTTGATCCAGTTGGAATTGAGCTTAGTGCAAGGAGATAAGAATGGGTCAATTTGCATTCTTCTGCATGTTGACCTCCAGTTGAGCCAGCACCATTTGTTGAAAAGGCTTTCTTTTTTCCACTGGATGGTTTTAGCTCCTTTGTCAAAGATCAAGTGACCATAGGAGTGTGGATTCATTTCTGGGTCTTCAATTCTGTTCCATTGATCTACATGCCTGGCACTGTACCAATACCATGCGGTTTTTAACACTATTGCTCTCTAGTACAGCTTGAGGTCCGGGATACTGATTCCTCCAGAGGTTCTTTTACTCTTGAGAATAGTTTTAGCTTTAAGAGAGGAATGGATACAGAAAATCTGGTAATTTATACAATGGAGTACTACTCAACTCTTAAAAACAATGAATTCATGAAATTCTTAGGCAAATGGATGGAACTAGAAAGTATCATCCTGAGTGAAGTAACCCAATCACAAAAGATCACACATGGTATGCACTCACTGATAAGTGGATATTAACCCAAAAGCTCAAAATAAACATGTTACAATTCACAGAACACAGGAAGCTCTAGAAGAAGGTAGACCAAAGTGGGGGTGATTTCGTTCCTCTGAGAAAGGGAACAAAATAATTTCAGGAACAACTATGAAGACAAAGTGTGGAGCAGAGACTGAAGGAAACGCCACTCAGAGACTGTCCTACCTGGGGATTCATCCTATAAACAGTCACCAACCCCCGAAAATACTATGGATGACAAGAAGTGTGTACTGAAAGGAGCCATTTATGGTTTTGTTTTGGAGGGGCCCTACCAGAGCCTTACAAATACAGAGGTGAATACTAGCAGCCAACCATTGGTCTGAGCGTGGTGTTCACTATAGAGGAGTTGGAGGGCAAGCTGGAGGAGCTGGAGGTGGGAGGTTTGAGCCCCCCGGGAAGAAAGACAATGTAGGCCAACCAGAAGACCCAGGGCTCCCAGGGACTAAGCCATCAACCAAGGGGTACATGTGGTTCCAGCCAAAAGATTGAAAGAGAAATGCCTTGTCGGGCATCAGTGGGAGGGGTCTTTGGTCCTATGAAGGCTCAAAAGAGGTTCCAGTGTGGGGAAATCGAGTGGGGGTCATGGAAGTGGGTTGGGTGGAGGAGCATATTATTGGAGGCAGGAGGTGGGAAGATGGGTTGGGGGTTTTCGGGGAGGGGGAAAACCAGGAAGGAGTATAACATTTGAAATGTAAATGAAGAATATGTTCAGTAAAAAGAAAAAAGAACAAGGTTCCCTAAATAAACTGAGCAATGCTCAGATGAACTCACAGGAACTGAAGCAGCAAGCACAGGGCCTAGATAGGTTTTCCCAGGTCCCCAGCACATGTGTGTGTGTGTGTGTGTGTGTGTGTGTGTGTGTGTGTGTGTGTGTGTTTGTTTGTGTATATATATATATATATATATATATATATATATATATATATATGTATATATAGTCTCTCTATATAATATATACGAACAGTGTATATAATACACACACATATATGTGTGTGTATACAAACATACAAAATAGCTCTTAGTTTAGTACCTTGATGAGAATCTTGAATATGTATATGAGTGGTTCTCTGACTCTTGTCCTTTTTCTTGGAACTATTTTATTTTTCTGTTGTGTTGTTTCATCCGACTTTGGTTAATTTTATTTTGTTATGTATTGTTGTTATCTCTTAGAACCCTGTTATTTTCGAATGAGAGACAGAAAGGGAATGGATCCAGATGAGGGAATAGGTGGAGAAGAACTGTGAGGAGCAGAGGAAGGAGAAACTATATTCAGATTACATATTAGGAGAAAAGAATCTACATTTTTTTAAAGAGAGAAAAAAGAAAGTACTCAGTATAAGTGTAGGTTGGTGAAACAATAAATTTATTGCATGAATGACTCAAAATTAGCCTATAACTTTATATTATTATTTAAAATGTATTTTAAAATGCAACATGTTGAAAGAAAGAAGTCAGCCATCAGTATCACATCTTACATTCATCTATTTGCTTAAAGGGTGGTAAGAAATATTTATTGGCTAGAAGCCAAAGTGGTAGTGGTTATTAGAGGTTAAAGCAATAACGAAAAGACCATGAAGAAATTTCATGTGCTGTAAAAATATATGGTCTGTGTAGATTGTGATAAGGGCTATATGGGAAAGCATTTTTCAGTCCATCAAATTACATGCTAAGAATGTGTGGCATTTACTTATACCAAATTTTACTACAATAAAAAGAAGAAAACTTTAAACTTAAACATGAAGACTTAAAGACCTTGCTTTATGTATTGATCTCTAGACATAAAAAACAACATACTAAATTCAAGTAATATAAAAAGGAGAAAAGAAAATAGATAAGAGCAAAAATTAATGATGTAGAAAACAACCTACAGTAAAGAGAATGAACAAAATCAATAGGTTTTGTGCTGAATGAAAAGTACACTGAAATACAAACCTTTGCTAAAATTGATCAAGAAATAACAAGGAAAGAGAAAGAAGCAGTGTCAGGCATGAAGTGATATGTCAGTGTGAATATTCCAGAAACTGAAAAAGTTGATAACAGATTTATTATAATATGATTTAGATACAAATGTTAAGCAAACATTTCAGAAATGCAATGCACGAACAGTGATACAAGGAGGTAAAAATAATGTAATAGTGTAATATACATAGATACTCTTATATGTACGCGCATACATGTGTGTGTGTGTATGTGTGTGTGTGTCCGTAGGACATAATGGAATCTGAGAAACTTTAATTTGTAAACTTTCCCACACTTACAGACAGCATCATGGTGAAATCTTTTACACATATAACTCAAAATATAATATAAACACATGTACAAGCTCTACCAGTTAAATCAAATGAATTCATTTATTATTTGACTTAATCTGAATAAGTATGGTGTGCAAACATGACAGGAATAAGAAAGGAAACTTACACTTAGGGTCTTACATGTATTAACGTCCATAGTTAGTTGCTTCTTCTTCTTCCTTTTAATGGATGAAAGTATTTCTTATAAAAGAAAACATCTGTACACTGCAAGTGGGTAAATGGTCAGGCTATATCCATATGTGATTCATCATGTGTGATGCTACTGTGAACATGAAATAACAATTGTCTCTGTGGGATCCTTATCTCAATATCTTTGTATATATAGTCAGTCCTCCATAATTTCAAGTTCTGTGTTTGGGGAATTCTACCAAATGCAAATGGAAATGTCTTTCAAAGTGGCAGAAAATCCCAGACATGAAATTTGAGTTTGCTGTGTTGTAAGAGAACAACACACTGAGGCAAGAGAATGAAATCTGAGTGTAGCACCCTGCTTCAGCTTCCTGCCATCTCACACATTCCATGTGTCTCCAGCATATGCTCACTTTGCATCATTTCTGGGCTATGTGGTGAGGCCTATGACAGTTATATATGTGCTGAACATGCATTGACACCTTTCCTTTTCCCATTAAACAATTTAGTATAACAACAATTTGCATTGTATTTGTATTATAAATAATATAGACCTCTTTTGAAGCATCTAGGAGGTGTCTGAATATCCATCGGTCCTTCAGGGATACTGAAGGATAACTTCAAACAGATGAATCATTGAATCACATGCTATTTTTATTTTTTTTAAACATCTGAATTCTATTATTCATGGTAATTGCTCCTACATTCCTTCCAGCAGTGAACAGAGGTTTCCTTCTCTATTATCAAAAAAATATATACTGTTGTTTCTTTAACAGCTTTCCTAACAGGTATGAGATAATGTCTCATTTTATTTTTATCTGCATTGGCCTCATATTTGCTGATGTTGAACATCTATTTTTATTCCTGTTAGCTGTTTGTATGTCTTCTTCAAAATAAAAAAGTCAAATCAAAACAACACAAAGCATATTCCATTTATCTACAATCTTTCTTGAATGACACAGATTTCTAAGCTTAAGAAATAAAATTCAATTTTCTTCTTCAAACAGTTTTCTCCTGTACAGTTCAATAGAAAATACTTTCTACATGATGGATTTCCAAAATGATAATAATAAGTGTAATTATAGGGGCTTTATGTTAGATGCTGGAAAAATGGTGAAAGATCTGTTGTTGGAGGGAAGAATACCAAAGAAACATTTAATTGCAAGAATCCCTTCCTGGACACCAGGGCATCAGTATAAGACAAAACATTCCAGAACTAGTCAGTTGAAAACTTAGCTTTTAGGGTGAACTAAAATCTGTTTAGGTATTATTAATTATTAGTCCTTTCAGGGAGAGGACAGACAGAGAGAGGCCAGGCCTGCTGCCTTATAAAGGATAGAAATAAATGGCAGTTTCACTACCCATAGGAATTGGTCTCCAACTGAGAAAGAGAGAGGATTCCCAGGAAGTGGAAGTGTGATATGACAAAAGAGACTGCATGGCTTTGAGGGGAACATAACACCTTGTTATAATTATTTAGGCTTCACTGTTAACATTTTGAAATTAGAGAGGAGGACTGCTCAGAGAATATATTTGATGATCAAGAATACATAAGAAAATATTTTGGATAATGGATTTTATGGCTTTATAAAATGTACCTACTTATTTTTGCCTTTGGAAAATTCTCAAAATTATATGAGAGGTTCCTCTTTTTTTTTCATGGATAAGATATAGAATTTATTAGTAGACATCACTGCATGATTAAGTAGGAAACCTTCAAGTCCAGGGACTATGACTTTTATGGGGGGAGGGGCAAGAACTGAGGCTATATCCAAACCCACTGCTACTGTAATAAACTACTTTTATCTGTATTAACATAGATAAATCCATATTCTTGAAAATAAGTATCTAAAAGCCAGGAACCTGGAATTTGTTCTTACCTGGGGCCTCTGCCCCATGCTACTTGATCTGCAGTGTGGTGCAATGAACATGAACACCTGATCAATGAGAAGTCTAACTGAAATGAACACAGCTAACAACTGAACAGAACATGGAATTCTTCAGGATTACACTTAGGCTCTCATTAGTCACTTGCCATGAGTTCCTGGGGATTCAGTACACGTGTACAGAGTACTGGCAGATGGCAATGAAGTTACAGATATTCCTTAGCAAAGGAGTACTTCCACTAAAAGACATGCATGTGGGATTTGATCCCAAACATAATAAAGCTTTCCATTCAAGAACTGTTTCTCCCCAGTCACTGTACACTACAGACTTTACTGAAAGGTCAGACACATTTTGACAACATGGTACCCACTCAGCACCTACCACAGCGTTAGTAAAAGGTCTTGACTGGGAAGATGAACATGCCTTCTTCATCGGAAGGAACCTGATGTTCTCCACTTATATTACTTTGTGATCATCTGGGAATAAAGAGAAGTTAGAATCAATGTTTAAACACTGCTCAGCTGAAATAACTATTTGAGTATCATCAGCAGTGTTGTTGAACAGTATAAATTAGGAGGTTGTAAATCAGCTCAGAATCATTTACAGGGTCTACTGGTAACAGGTTTTCAGCTAAATTATCATGCCACCCTCCTTAGTAAACTCAATCCAAGGCAGAAGAAGTCATAAACACAGAGGATGAGGACAAATGTTAAGTTAGAACATTTTAATTTAGGAGAAGTACACATATCATCTAATAGGGGCCATTATTGGCTGGTAACTTCTTTGATCATCCCTTGTCATACTTCTGGCAGCTGGTGGAGGTGTAGTGTGTGGAGTCAGAGCACGTAGATTGTAAAGAACCACAGCACCAAGACGACTCAACAATTTCAGATTTGTAAAATTATGGATAGAACCATTCCAATATCAACTTGGTTAGTGCCAGAGTTCCTTCAGTTAAAAGTAAATCACCAGGATATTTGATTCTCTGGCATGACTGACAGTTACCTGCCTGTCTTTGTTTTCCTGTTTATTGTACAGGATAGCTGTTTCTCTCTGGAATTTGGTCATAGAATTGCTGATTTTATTTTGAAGGTGGTATTGGGAGGACACAGAAGAAGTCACTTAACATATTTCTGGTAGAAAGCTACCATTTTCAAGGGAGCTTGGTGTTCTTCTCAATTCATTAGTTATTCATTTGCCGTGGAAAATCTATTCATACCCACAAATATTTAAGTCTTCTTTTGCCCAGTTCAAGATGTAGAGTTCCATGATGCTCAATAGTCTCAGACTTACCTGTTGTCACCATGTAGGAGAAACATAAAAGCTAACAACACTACAAATGCAACATGAAAGTCATAAGCTCAATGGTGGGAGAATATATCCTTGGGCACTAAGCCATGGGTTAGTATAGTGATGTGGAAATAAAACTTTGTTGAGTCACTTGGGTGATCAATTTAATGGATGAATGAAAAATTAAGGCAACATATATGTAAATTTAGTATCATGAGATTATATAGAAATTAAAACCAATTTGGATTCCACAAATTAATAAGCAATGACTTAAATATGTAAATTATAATCTAGAGAAAATAACCAATTAAATTTGAACAGTTTATTCATATACTTTTATCAATATTCAAAGAAGCAAATTATTTTATTATGCTGTTACAGATAAATAGCAAATAGTTCAAGGTCTGATATTATATTCATGGCTTCTTACATATGTTATGAAAGGTTCATATATATATATATGTACATATCTATATACATATATATATATATATAGTGAAAACAATGCTGGTGACATAACATTATGTAACATTCATTAATACACCTAATGTATTTACAAACTTCTACTGCTTATAATCAGTGCTCCGCTAAATGTCAACTCTTGTCATACAGTTCTTTTCTGGCAAAAATGTAAAAATGTATAACCCCTGAGATGATAATATAGATCAACATTGATACTGAATGTGTAAAATTATTACATTCTTTTCTGAAGTCTCAGTGTGTGAAGACTTAACAGAGGTTCCCATGTACACAATTTGATACACAAGAATTTCACTTTTGTTGATTTGTAATTTCACACAACATATACTTACATAGAACCTACAACTTTGTTTTTTCAAACATGTATAGAATTTTCTCATTTCAGTATTTAAAAAAAAAATTTAAGGCCTTTACAACCTCTCCATTCCTGCCACATTTGATTCTCAATTTTTTAATATACCAACTATATTTTCTATTAACTCTTTTAGAATATCATACCAGTATGCTGTATTTAGATCATACTCACTTCCCACTTATTCCTTCTAACTCATTTCAGAGTTCCCATTTCACTTTCTAAACTTTATGCCCTTTTATTTATAGCAACAACATTTAAATGGAAAATTGAAGGACTAAAATCTGTCTACTTAATATTGAAGAAAAAGTTATGGATCTGAAGTACCTCATTTCAATACTACCATAATGATGATAGCAAGTTATTATTTGTTATCATTCAAACAATAGACAAATAACATAAGTGAACAAAATAGAGAATCCAGAAATGACCCATATGAGTGCAGTCAAGTGATCATTGAAAATTAAGCAAAGATAATTTTTTCAACAAATATTGCAAGAATATCTGGACATCCCTCACAAAAAGGAAGAGACACCAACATATACTTTGAATAAAATTTAACTCACAATAAATAAAAGAAGTTAAATTAAAATATAAAAATAAAATAAAAATTTAGTATATATTTTGTAGTGCAGAGTGGTGGATTTTATGACAGTTTAAAATAATATTTATTTACATATGAGGTTTCATAAGGACATTTTCATACACATATGACCCCATTCACATCCCCAACTCTTCTCCTTCTCACCCACTCAAACATATCATGGACTTTCACCATATTTACTTTCTAGTTGTCTCTTATCACTCTTTCTTCATGAGTCCTACCCTTCCTCTTCCTAAATATGCCACTGTCTAGTTTTATGTCAGATAGAGATATATACACTAATAGACATATAAATGACAAGCATACAGGTGTGCATACATCTAAATCTAAATACCATATATCATGCATTTAATATTTGCCTTTCTTATATAAGCTTAATATTTTATCTTTAAGCCACGTTAATCTTCCCAGTCTGTAATTCCTTTTTAACATATTCTTCTAATTTAAGTTATAGAGCAATGCCAATTTCAAGGGTAATCATGGGTGAGAGCTAATCTGATGTTGGAGAGGGTCTGACATATGAATTCGGGATTACTTTTTCATATTCTGGGTTCACAAGAATTAGCTTTGTATTAGAACTATCCTAAAGCATGACTTTACAGTAAGAACAGATTGTGGTCCACAGTTGCTGACTGGTCTTCCTCCTTTTCTCTTTATACTGCACTGCTCAGAGTTAAAGAGGTATGGCAAAGTCATCCATTTTGTTTAGATTTTCCAATTTTGTGGAATGCAGACTTTTAAAGTAAGACTAATGATTTTTTAGATTTCCTCAGTGTTTAGTTTTATGTCTCCCTTTTCACTTCTGGTTTTGTTAAAGTGGATAGTGTCTTTCTACCTTTTAGTTTGGCTAAGGGTGTGTCTATTTTATTGATTTTCTCAAAGAACCAGCTCTTGGCTGATTTGATTCCTTGTATTTTTCTCTTTTTTGATTGACATTGATCCCAGTCCAGAGTTTGATTACTTCCTGCCATATACTCCTCTTGGGTATGTTTGTTTCTTTTATTTCTAGAGCTTTCAGGGGAAGTTTTAAATTGCTAATATGAGAACTTTCTTCCTGAAGGCACTAGTACTATGAACTTTCTGCTTGGTACTGCTTTCATTGTGTCCTTATAGTCTGGGTATGTTGTGCCTTCATTTACATTAAATTCTATAAAGTCTTTGATTTATTTCTTGATTTCTTCCCTGACTCAGTGATCATTGAGTAGACAGTTGTTTAGTTTCCATGAGTTTGTAGGCTTTTTGTTGTTTCTGTTTTTGAAGAACAGCTTTATTCTATGGTGGTCTGATAAGATCCATGAATTGAAATAACAAAGAGTTATTTCAATTTTTATGAGTCTTGCTTTGTGAAGGATTATATGTTTAACTTTTGGAAAAGGTTACATTAGGTGCTGAAAAGAAGGTATATTCTTTTGTATTTGGGTGAAATGCTTATTAGGTACACTAGCTTCATAAGGTCATTTACTTTCATTATTTCTGTTTAATTTCTGTCTTAATGACCTGTCCATTGGTAAGAGTGAGGTGTTGAAGTCTCCAAATATTAACATGTGGATCTTGGTGTGTGATTTAAGCTTTAGTAATGTTTACTGTACAAATGTGACTGCTCTTGAATTTATGGTATAATGTTCAGAATTAAGATATTTCCCTTTAAATATGAAGTTCCCTTCCCATGTCTTTCGATTAATTTTAGTAGACAGTCTATTTTATTAGATATTAGAATGACTAATTCAGGTTGCTTTTTGGGTCCATTTGCTTTGAAAACTTCTTTTCTAAACCTTTACTCTGGGGTAATGTCTGTCTTTGTTGCTAAGGTGTGTTTTTTATGTGCTGGAGAATGGTGGATCCTATTTTCACATCTATTCTGTTACCCTGTGTCTTTTATTGTGAAACTGAGTCCATTGATGTTGAGAGATATTAATGACCAATGGTTGTCAATTACTGTCATTTTGATATTGATGTTGATCTTACATATGTGTGTTTGTGGGTGTGTGTGTGCTTGCCTTTGTTTGATTTTGCTGTTTTAAGATTATTTATTTCCTATGTTGGGTAAAGTTTGCTTCCTGAAGTTGAAGTTTTCTTTCTAATGTTTTCTTTAGGGCTAGATTTGTTGATAGATGGTGTTTAAATTTGGTTTTGCCTTGGAATATCTTGTTTCCTCTATCTATGGTGATTGAGAATTTTGCTGGGTATAGAAGTCTAGTTTGGTGTCTGTGGTTTTTTAAAGGCTGTAAGACATCTGTTCATGACCTTCTATATTGTAGAGTCTCTGCTGAGAAGTTGCATGTAATTCTGATAGGTTTGCCTTTGTATATTACTAGGCTTTTTTCACTTGCAACTTTTAATATTCTTTCTTTGTTCTGTAGATTTTGTATTTTGATTATGATGTCACAGGAAGGTTTTATTTTTTGGTCAAATCAAATTGGTGTTCTGTAAGCTTCTTGTATATTTATAAGGACCTCTTTCTTTCAATGGGAAAATTTTCTTTGGATTTTATTTAAAAATAACTTCTGTCCTTGGAACTGAGACTCTTCATCTTCTTTTCTCCTATTATTCTCATGTTAGGTCTTTTCATAGTATTGTAGAATTCTTGGATATTTTCTGTCAGGAATTTTTTATATTTAACACTTTCTTTGATGTATCAATTTCTCCTATCTTATCTTTTACTCCTGAGATTCTCTCTTCCATTTTGTATATTCTGTTTTGGATACTTGTGTCTATTATTCCTGTCCTCTTCTCTAGGTTTTCCCACTCTAAGATTTCCCTAGTTTGTGTTTTCTTTATTGCTTCTATTTCTGTTTTCATGTCTTAAACTGTTTTCTCATCATTCTCTTCACCTGCTTAATTTTTTTTCCTGTATTTCTTTAAGTGATTTATTAATTTGATCTTTAAAGACCTTTACCTTCTTTATAAGTTTGAACTCGTCATTTTCTTGTAATTAAGTTGTGTGGGGATATCCAGGACTTGTTGTAACAGGTTATTGTGCTGTAAAGATGCCATATTGCCTTCGCTTTTGTTGATTGTGTTCTTACTCTTGCCGTAGCCATCTGGTAGTCTCTGGATGTTCTTTTCATTACAGGTCTTAGAAATTTGAACCTAACATGTATTTTCCTGGTTCTGCAGGCTTCCTTAAGTCAGACAGAATGGTGACCAGACATTGGATGTCCTAGGGGACAGCATGAAATTCAGGGCATCTGGCTGTGCCCTGGGGGACTCAGCAGGTGGGGGAATAGTGGAGAAGGTGTCTACTAACCTGGATATACCTGTGCTCTGGTACTGATGAAGTTGAACAGAGAGAAGTCCAGAAACCCAGCCATTTTTTAAAATAACTTGTCCTAATCCCTGGCCTAAGCAATTTAGAAGAAACATTACTTTTTGATTATGGTTTCAGAAATTAGACCATGAGTCAATTGGCCCCATTTTTCCCCCAAGTCTGTTGCAAAGCAGAACATTACAGTGAGGTAAAGCTGTTTGATTCATGAAACCAGGAAGTAGAAGGGGAATTGATAAGAAGCTACCAAACTGTCTACATAATGACCCACTTTCTCCCACATGTCCTCACTTTCCATAATCCTAACCCTTCTCCATAGTCCAATCAAGTTTTAATCCATCAGTGGATTAAGGTACTGATGAAGGCAGAATATTAATGATCCAATCACTTTCCCAAATTCTAGAATTTGCCTAACAATTCTTGCATTGAGGACAAAACCTACAACACATGAATTTTGTTGAAAAATTTCTTTTCCTTTTTTATTTAATATATTTTTACATAGATCGTTGCTTTACCTACATATATGCTTGTACTCTACATGAGGCCCGATGCCTTCAGAGGCCAGATGAACATATTGGATGGCAAAACTGGAATTACTGACAACTGTGAGTTGTCTTGCAGGTGCTGGGATTAAACATTATTAGTCCCTCTGGAAGAACAGCCAGTGTTCTTAACTACTGAACTACCTCCCTATCCTCACAGTACATGAAGCTTTGGAGTGTTAGTTAATTTAAGTAAAATTAAGCACCTTCCATATCCTCTTCAAGGAATCTTTATTTCTCAGCTACATTTGGCTTCTGTAATTTTACACCTGGGCCCTTACAGTGTGCAAGTTACTTTGAGTAGATGTTTGCTCACATTGATATTTCTGAGAAAAAAATGCAATGGAAGCTCCTACTGCATGATAACTTGTCAAAGAACTCACTGAAAAGTTCATTATGTACTTCTTGTCTTCCCAGTTATCAGTCTGGAAATATTTTTTTTTAACTTTGAAATAATTTTTGTCCTATTGATTTGTGTTCTGATTATTTCTGTTGCTTAGTGAATGATCATATTAGAAAATCATTTATTTGTACTTGAAGACAAGGTGTACTTGATGACTTTATTTTATTTTTTAAATGTACGGTTTTCAGAAATGACATTAAGATTTCACATAGCTTCTGCTGGGATTGGTGCCTGGTAAGGTTGGCAGGTACAGAGGTTATTTCCATGCCAACATTTCCAACTATAAGCATGTAATTTTCACAATCACTCTATATGAAGGTACACTGCTTATGCTCTAACATTTATAAATGAACTTTCCTAACCTGTTAGTTCATGTGCTGAGTTCCAAACTGTGGGCATATTTTTCCAACCCCCATTAATTTGCAATCATATGCAGGTTCTTTTCTCTAAGAGGATGGTTTGTTCCTTATTGTGCGTGGGTGGTCTTCATGAGACTTTAAAACTATTTCTAGAAAACACTCATTCTTTTACTTCTGTTCCCAATCAGACTTCACCTTCTGATCATTTTTCTGAATCTGAATTTCCTTTTCAACTATCTTTTAACAGCTCTTTCTTCTTCATTTTTCCTCTTTACATTTTTAAACATTCAAGTTATGTTGTTGTTAAAATAATTAACTTCCAGTGATTTATGCTTCTATGTTTAGGGTAAAGTCATTATTTTCTGCTAAGTTTCACAATTCAGAAAAATATTCTGGCATTGAATTCTGGAGTGGTATATTAGAAATGACAATCAAGCCTGCGCTGTGTAGTACAGGAGCAAGACATAATAACAAGAAATACAGTCATCATTCATTATTGCACTATTGTTGAGACTCTATGCTGTGGCACAGCTGGTAGCATTAGAGTTAAGAGTGCCATACTGTCATATTTTATACATATCATTGAATATTTTTTGAGAAAGGTTGTTGTATACATCACATTTGCATGGCTTACTATGTATCTAAGAATGACTTTGAATTTCTGAGGTTCCTGCTTCTACCTTGAAGTGATTACAGGCAAGCATCAAGTACCACCGCACCTGGTTCAGACTGTATCAGTTCAAACTCTAGTTCTGGCAACAACTGTATTGCCTTAGAAAAGTTACTCTATACTTTTCTATTTTTTTTCATATAGGATCAATTTTCCAACATTTCATGTACTTTAATGAAACATTAACTTTATATATGCAAAGCAATTATAAAATTCTAGGCCTATAATAATTCCTGATGATTTATATTTATGATTCTGTTCAAATATACAGTTTTCTCTGTCTTCTTATTTTTGATACTGCTGCAGACCATTTACTATTATGGTTATTTATTATATTTTCTTGAACAATATAGGAACGTAGTGTTGCATGTTTGAATGTGTGTGTGTGTGTGTGTTATATTATAGAATGTTGAACACTTTGATGAGAAAATAAAATTTACATAGGCAGATACTATGTCTCTATCACATGAGTAGTTAATAGTGAAACAGACTTTTGATTGACAAATTTTATTGATCAAAATGTTTTCTCTTGCCTTTGGAAACCTCTATAGCCAGATTCACCTCCAGTGATAGGGAGTATGCTGATGTAAGTGTTCTAAATATTCACATTTTCCTTCTGCACTTATAACCATAATTTTTCATTCCTTGTCCTCATTAATCAAAACATTAGCCAGTCACTATCTTCTTCTTCCTCTGATTGTTTAACATCATCTTCCCTCTAGTTTCACACCAACACTTTTGCTATTATGATTTCACAGGATGATTCTTTCCTTCTCTTTTTTTTGATCACTATTCTCCTCTCTCTCTCTCTCTCTCTCTCTCTCTCTCTCTCTCTCTCTCTCTCTCTCTCTCTCTCTCTGGACATTTTAGGATTTTTCATTTTCAAGTCTCTTAAAGCTATTAGGGAAGATGAATTTTGAACCTCTTCCCTTAATGTTGTGTCTCCCTTCATAGTGAGAAGTTTCTTTTGTGGGGGGTAGCAATTTCAACATTCCTCTATGTCCTATCTTTCAAAGTTTTACCATCTACAGAACTTATTCTATCTGTTGATCTGGTTTAAATCCACATTTAATGGAAATTTTAATATGGGCTAGAAATACAGTTCCCTTGGTAGAATATTTGTTTAGCTTTTAGGGAATGCTGAAGTCCATCCTTATCACTGAATAAATTCAGCACACTGGTACACATTTCTAATCCAGATACTCAAATGTTTTAGTTAGGGAAATGAAGAATTCAAGATCATTCTCAGTCACATAGAAAGTTCAAGTTAAACCTGTATTATATGAGATCCCAGCTTTAAAAACCTTAGAATGTGTTAGACTGTGAGTCAGATGCTTTAGTCTAATGTGAGTAGCTCCAGGACTCTGAGGATATCATAGACACTTTATTGCCAGAGTAGACTATATTTTTCTCTGGGAGAGTATGCCAACTCCAAAGCTCCCAGGTGGCAGGAATGTGAAAGAATCCCATGGTGAGAGAATCACTACAGACACAGTGTCATTCAAGACACAATCTAGAAAAACAGTCACCACTCTTGGAAGTCTGTAGGTGGGAAGAATGTAACTACAGCATTGTTTTTATCTCCATCAAGGATTTGTAGCATCAGACTATACACTCATGTGCTGTTCTTCTCTAAGTTATGAAAAATTCCTATCATCAGAAGGAAACCCAAATGGCCACCTACTATGTGCCCAGTGTTAGGGAGCATACTATATTCACCATAATTCCTATATTGAAGCCCTAACCCACAAGTAGAAATGAAACTGCACAAGACCATAAGGATAAAGCAGAGTCTGATGGATGCCTTTATCAAAGGAAATCTAGTTACAGAGGAAAAGCGAAGGTTGCACACAAAAAGAAGACCTCATGTGCCTCATTGACTTATAACCTCTAGAAAACAAGTAAATAAATTTCTGTTGTTGAGACCACCCATCTGTAGAATTTTGTTATAGCAATTTCATGTAACTGTAAGCTTTACCTCCTGCACCACAGTTCTCAAAATAGTGACTCTGAGGCTCAAGTAATTATAAATAAAAGTTTAGGTCATAAAATTTTCCCAACCAGCTTATAATTTATATTATCCATTTATTCTCTTCTACATATGCCACATGGTTTGCTATCTCTCCTCAGTGCCACTACAGCTCTGGGATGAAATCTCCCACCCCTGACTCAAATCTAGAATACTGTCTCCCTGCTCTAAGTCCCATCTCCTATTTCCTGTCTAACAATCTTTTGTCTAAGCTAATAAGCCAACAGCCTTTTTATTGACAGGTGATGCTGTCATATAATACACAAGAGATTCTCTATGGTTCTGTCAATCTGGTACAAACACAAGCATTACTGTTGACCCTAGTTGTCAAAACAATTGTGTAGAATCAGGTATAAGGATCCTGTTCTAAGTGTCTTAAGTAATCTGAAATGTTAAACAACTTGCTCTAATACCAGGGCAGAAATTCAAACAAAGAAATAGTTTCCACTGTATTTATAGCATACTTCCTATCACCTTTACTCTGCTTCCTCTAACACTTACAAATAGGTAGAACTCTCTTTATTTTTGTCTTCAAAAGAAAGTTTACAAATCTCCTTTGTTGTGGACCCTGTGAGGCAGACAGACAAAAATAATAGCTTAGCATCTAGGACACCACTTGTTTTGGACTATATACACTCACCCATTCCAATAATACAGTCCAAGATTTTTACCTACATGTTTTATGCATGCACGCGTGCACACACACACACACACACACACACACACACACACACACACTCACACACACATACACGCACACACGCACATGCACACCTGCACACACACACACACACACACACACACACACACACACACACACACACAGATCACAACACACCAAACAATAAAGCTAACAATCTTTTAGCCACTTAGGTCTTCCAGTTGCACTGAGCTGAATGCATAGATTCGGTAAATAGCAAATAGCTTCTGAGTTAATAGATCTAGAACAATAAAATAAATATTTTTTCACCTCAACAGCTTTAAAAGTTAGATAGATTTTAATCAAGTACTATGTAATTGTGTCTGTGTATAAATGTAAGCTTGTCAATCAAGCTTGAACAAATTATAGGTGCTTGAACACTAAAGCAAGCTATGTCACTTCTAAAAGAAACTCCTATTTATCATCTTATGACTATGCATAATTGGGCATACATATGATTAAAATCAACTTAAGTTAAGGCAACTGCAGTGACCTCAGTGACCTGTTCTTGTCAAATAGAGAACGACCCAAATTACAAACCAGGTAAGCAATTTCCTTCTTCTATAACCCCAACTCTGAAGATAATACCAAACATCAACTGGATCCCTAACAGTACCTTCACTAGCATAGTCTAAAATCAATCTTGGTGATGCATTTTTTCTGGCTTGTTCTATCACTTACTTTTAAATATTTTGTATGTCTTTGCAATTTGTGGGATTTAATTTTATTCTTGAACAAGCTCAAGAAACTACACCTTTCACCTGGTTTTTAAGTTCCTCCAAATAAGTATACTTCAGGTTAATTCGGAAACTATGGCTTTCCCAAAGGTTGAGAAACTTGTGCTCTTTATGATGTGATCAGTTTTTGCTAAATCCACACACAATCTTGGTTGTGTTTAAGAATAGTTAATGGCTCTTTTTTTTATTTTCTATATATATTATTTACATTCCCAATGATTTCCCCTTTCCCGGTTCCTCCCTTCCCAAAAGTCCCATAAGTCCTCTTCCCTCCCCCTATTCCCTAATCAACCCCCTCCCACTTCTCTGTCCTGGTATTCCCCTATACTGCTACATCCAGTCTTTCCAGGACCAGGGTTCTCTCCTTCCTTCTTCTTGGAAATCAATAGATACGTGAATTGTGTCTTGGGTATTCTGAGCTTCTGGGTTAATATCCCCTTATCAGTGACTGCATACCATGTGTGTTCTTTTGTGATTGGGTTACCTCACTAAGGATGATATTTTCCAGTTCTGACCATTTGCCTAAGAATTTCATGAATTCATTGTTTTTAATTGGAGAGTAGTATTCCATGTGTAAACATACCACATCTTCTATATCCATTCCTCCATTGAGGGACATCTGGGTTTTTCCAGCCTCTGGCTATTATAAATCAGGCTGCTATGAACATAGTGGAGCATGTAGCCTTATTGCATGGCGGGGAGACCTCTGGGTATATGCCCAGGAGTGGTATAAGAGGGTCCTCTGGGAGTGACATGCCCAGTTTTCTGAGGAACCACCAGACTGATTTCCAGAGTGGTTGTACCAGCTTGCAATCCCACTAGCAGTGGAGGAGCATTCCTCTTTCTCCACATCCTCAACAACACCTGCTGTTTCCTGAGTTTATCTTAGCCATTCTGACTGGTGTGAGGTAGAATCTCAGGGTTGTTTTGATTTGCATTTCCCTAATGACTAACTATGTTGAACATTTCTTTAGGTGCTTCACAGTCATTCAATATTCTTCAGGTGAAAATTCTTTGTTTAGCTCTGTACCTCAACTGTTAATCAGGTTATTTGGCTCTCTGGAGTCTGACTTCTAGAGTTCTTTGTATATATTGGATATTAGTCCTCTGTCAGATGTAGGGTTGGTAAAGATCTTTTCCCAATTTGTTGGCTGCCACTTTGCCCTTTTGAGAATGTCCTTTGCCTTACACAAACTTTGTAATTTTTATGAGGTCCCATTTGTCAACTCTTGAACTTAGAGCATAAGAGATAAGTTCAGGAAATTTTCTCCTGTGCCCATGTGTTCAAGACTCTTCCCTGGTTTCTTTTCAATTAATTTCAGTGTGTCTGGTTTTATGTGGAAGTCCTTGATCCACTTGGAATTGAGCTTAGTACAAGGAGATAAGAAGGAATCGATTTTCATTCTTCTGCATGCTGACCTCCAGTTGAACCAGCACCATTTGTTGAAAAGGTTATCTTTTTTCCACAGGATGGTTTTAACTCCCATGTCAAAGATCAAGTGACCAATAATCTGTGGATTCATTTCTGGGTCTTCAGTTCTGTTCAACTAATCTACATGCTTGTCACTGTACCAATACCAGGTAGTTATTAACACTATTGCTCTGTAGTACAGCTTGAGGTCTGGGATACTGATTCCCCCAGAAGTTCTTTTACTCTTGAGAATAGATTTAGCTATCCTCGGTTTTCTGTTATTCCAGATGAATTTGAAAATTTGTCTTTCTAACTCTAGGAAGAATTGAGTTGGGATTTTGATGGGGATTGCATTGAATCTGTATATTGCTTTTGGCAAGATGGTCATTTTTACTATATTAATCCTACCAATCCTTGAGCATGGAAGATTTTTCCATCATATGAGGTCTTCTTCAATTTCTTTCTTCGGAGACTTGAAATTCTTGTCATACAGATCTTTCACTTGATTCGTTAGAGTCACACCAAGATACTTTATATTGTTTGTGGCTATCGTGAAGGGTATCATTTCTCTTATTTCTTTCTCAGCCTGCTAATCCTTTGAATATAGGAAGGCTACTGACTTGCTTGAGTTGATTGTACATCCGACCACTTTGCTGAAGTTGTTTATCTGCTGTAGGAGTTTTCTGGTACAGTTCTTGGGGTCACTCAAGTATACTATCATATCGTCTGCAAATAGTGATATTTTGACTTCTTCCTTTCCAATTTGTATCCCTTTAACCTCCTTTTGTTGTCTAATTGCTCTAGCTGGAAATTCAAGTACTATATTAGAAAGATACGGAGAGAGAGGGCAGCCTGTATAGTCCCTGATTTTAGTGGGATTGCTTCATGTTTCTCTCCATTTAGTTTGATGTTGGCTACCGGTTTGCTGTAAATTGCTTTTACTATGTTTAGATATGGGCGTTGAATTCCTGATCTTTCCAGACTTTTGGCATAAAAGGATGCTGAATTTTGTCAAATGTTTTTTCATCATGTAATGAAATTACCTTGTGGTTTTTTTCTTTGAGATTGCTTATGTAGTGGATTACATTGATGGACTTCCTTATATTGAACCATCCCTGCATCCCTAGGATGAAGTTTACTTGATCGTGGTGAATGATCGTTTTGATATGTTCTTGGATTCGGTTGGCAAGAATGTAATTGAGTATCTTGGTATCGATGTTCATAAGAGAGATTAGTCGGAAATTTTCTTTCTTTGTCAGATCTTTGTGTGATTTTGGTATCAGCATAAATGTGGCTTCATAGAACGAGCTGGGTAGTGTTCCTTCTGTTATTATTTTGTGGAATAGTTTGAAGAGTATTGGTCTTAGGTCTTCTTTGAAAGTCTGATAGAATTCTGCACTAAAACCATCTGGTCCTGTGCTTTTTTTGGTTGGAAGACTTCCAATGACCACTTCTATTTCTTCAGGGGTTATGGGATTGTTTAGATGGTCTATTTGATCCTGATTTAATTTTGGTATTTGGTATCTGTCTAGGAAGTTGTCCATTTCCTCTAGATTTTCCAGTCCTGTTGAATACAGGCTTTTGTAGTAGGATCTAATGATTTTTTGAATTTCTTCAGTTTCTGTTGTTATCTCTCCCTTTTCGTTTCTGATTTTGTTAATTTGGATATGTCTCTGTGCCCTCTGGCTAGTCTGGCTAAGGGCTTATCTATCTTGCTGATTTTCTCAAAGAACAAATTCCTAGTTTTGTTGATTCTTTGTATGGTTCTATTTGTTTCTACTTGTTTGATTTCAGCCCTGAGTTTAATGATTTCCTGCTTTCTACTCCTCTTGGGTGTGTTTGCTTCTTTTTGTTCCAGGACTTTCCAGTGTGCCATTAAGCTGCTAGTGTATGTTCTCTCCTGTTTCTTTTTGGAGGCACTCAGGGCTATGAAGTTTCCTCTTAGCACCACTTTCATTGTGTCCCATAAATTAAGTATGTTGCACCTTCATTTTCATTGAATTTTAAAAAGTCTTTGATTTCTTTATTTCTTCCTTGACCAAGGTATCATTGAGTAGGCCATTGTTCAGCCTCCACGTGTATGTGGGCTTTCTGTTGTTTTTGTTGCTATTGAAGAGCACCCTTATTCCATAGTGATCTGATAGGAGGCATGGGATTAGTTCGATCTTCTTATATCTATTGAGGTTTGTATTGTGACCTATTATATGGCCAATTTTTGAGAAGGTACCATGAGGTGCTGAGAAGAATGTATATTCTTTTGCTTTAGGATGAAATGTTTTATATATATAAAATAACACACACACACACACACACACACACACACACACACACACACACACACACATATATATATATATATATGTTAGATCAATTTGGTCCAAAGCTTCAATGCTATGTGTGCTTTGAACTTTAGTAAAGTCTCTTTTACGAATGAGGGTGCCCTTGCATTTGGAGCACAGATGTTCAGAATTGAGAATTCTCCTTGGTGAGTTTTTCCTTTAACCAGTATGCAGTGTCCTTCCATTTCTTTTTTGATGACTTCAGGTTGAAAGTCAATTTTATTTGATATTAAGATGACTATTCCAGCTTGTTTCCTGGGACCATTTGCTTGTTAGATTGTTTTCCAGCCTTTTACTCTGAGGTAGTGTTTGTCTTTGACACTGAGGTGCATTTCCTGCATGCAGCAAAATGCTGGGTCCTGTTTACAAATCCAGTCTGTTAGTCTATGTCTTTTTATTGGGAAATTGAGACCTTTGATATTAAGAGATATTAAGGAAGAGTGATTATTGCTTCCTGCTATTTTTCACGCTATCTTTATGTTTGAGTGGTTGTCTACTTTTGGGTTTGATGAAAGAAGGTTACTATCTTGTTTTTTCCAGGGTGTAGTTTCCCTCCTTGTATTGGCGATTTCCACCTAGTATCCTTTGCAAGGCTGGGTTTGTGGAAGGATTTTGTGTAAATTTGTTTTTTATCATGGAATATCTTGGTCTCTCCATCTATGCTGATTCAGAGTTTTGCTGGATATAGTAGTCTAGGCTGGCATTTGTGTTCTCTTAGAGTCTGTACGAGATCTGGCCAGGATCTTCTAGCTTTCATAGTCTCTGGTGAGATATGTGATGTAATTCGGATAGGTCTTCCTTTATATGTTACTTGGCCTTTTTCTCTTACTGCTTTTAATATTCTTTCTTTGTTTAGTACATTTGGTGTTTTGATTATTATGTGACGGGAGGTATTTCTGTTCTGGTCCAGTCTGTTTGGAGTTCTGTAGGCTTCTTGTATATTCATCTGTATCTTCCATAATTTTGTTGAAGATATTTACTGGCCCTTTAAGTTGCAAATCTTCACTCTCATCTATACCTATAATCCTTGGGTTTGGTCTTCTCATTGTGTCCTGGATTTCCTGGATGTTTTGGGTTACATGTTTTTTGCATTTTGTGTTTTCTTTGACTGTTGAGTTGATGCTTTCTATGGTATCTTCAGCATCTGAGATTTTTAATTCCATGTCTTGTATTCTATTGTTGAAGTTTGCATCTATGACCCCTGATTTCTTCCCAAGGTTTTCTATCTCCAAATTTGTCTCCCTTTGTGATTTCTTAGCTGTTTCTACTTCCTTTTTTAGATCCTGAATGGATTTGTTCAGCTCCTTCACTTGCTTGTTTGTGTCCTGTAATTCTTTAAGATATTTTTGTGTTTCCCCTTTCAGGACTTCTGTCTGTTGACCCCAGTTCTCCTGTATTTCTTTAAGCGATTTTTGTGTTTCCTTTGTAATGGCTTCTACCTGTTGATTCATGTTCTCCTGCATTTCTTTAAGAGATTTTTGTGTTGTCTCCTTATGGGTCTCTATCTGTTGACCCATATTCTCCTGCATTTCTTTAAGTGATTTTTGTGTTTCCTTTTTAAGGGCTTCTACCCGTTGATTCATGTTCTCCTGCATTTCTTTAAGAGATTTATTTATGTCCTTCTTGAAATCCTCTAATAGCATCATGAGAAGTGATTTTAAATCCAGATCTTGCCTTTAGGGTGTGATGGGGTATCCAGGACTTGCTGTTGTCAGAAAGTTGGCTTGATTTCTGTTAGTAACGTTCCTACCTTTGCCTTTTGCCATCTGGTTATCACTAGTTTTATTGGTCCTGCTGTCACTGGCTGGTGCTTGAACCTCCTGTGAGCCTGCAAGGCTATTTCCATACCCCTGGATGACTGCGTTTCCCCTGGCACCGATTGCTGAGGGGCTGCCCTGCTCCTGAGTGTCTTTGGGGCCATGGTGTGACTTGCCTCAAGTGATGTTATACTTGGGGTATCTCTGTGTATCTGGAGTCTCTGTCTGGTCTATCACTTGAGCAAAGGTGGTGAAGGCTGCTGTGCTCCCTCCAGGCACGGGATGATCATAGCAGAGCGGGCTCACAGATGATCCCAGAGCAGCCCAGCTCTTGGGCACAGGCGGCACCCTAGCTGGCTGTGTCCCAAGTAATGTTATGCTTCGTTATCTCTGCACCTGGAGGCCCTGTCTGCTCTGTTGCCAGAGCAAAGATGGCAGAGGGTACTATGCTCCCTCCAGGCGTGGGTCACTCTGCAGGGCAGACGTCCCACAGCAGAGCTGGTACCCAGAAGACTACAGAGCTTCCTGGCTCTTGGGCCCAGATGGAACCCTAGCAGGCTCTGTCTCAAGCGATATTATACTTGGGAAATCCCTGCATACCTGGAGTCTCAGTGTAGCCTATCACCAGAGCAAAGGTGGCTGAGGGGAGGCTACTGCGCTTCCTCCAGGCGTGGGTCACTCTGCAGGGCAGATGTCCCACAGCAGAGCTGATGCGCAGATGACCACAGAGCTGCCCATCTCTTGGGCACAGGCAGCACCCTAGCTGGCTGTGTCCCAAGTGATGTTATGCTCAGTTATCTCTGCACCTGGAGGCCCTGTCTCAGCTCTTGTTTTTTTTTTTTTTTTTTTTCTTCTTTCTGCAACAGGGTTTCTCTGTGTAGCCCTGGCTATGTGGGAACTCATCTGGAGACCAGGCTGGGCTCAAACTCAGAGATAAACCTGCCTCTGCCTCTAGAGTACAGGGATTAAAGGCATGAATCAGCACCACCTGGCTAGATACCTGGCTTGATCCTCTCCTCTGCCTGGGTCCCCATGAGAATACAAACATTCAAGACTAAATCACCACTATACTTGTAAACAAGACTTTCTTGTACCATGTGAAGTGGCCAGATGTTACACCATGTTGTATCAGAGATTTTGAGATATCTTACATTCCTCCAATGCTTATTCTATTTCTTCTCTGACTAGTGTGGTACTCAAATTAGGGCAACTATTTGAGTCTAAAGGTAGCACTCAGTTCACATGACTTTTAGAGTTACTGACACTGGAGTTATTTAAATCATTGTATAAGCCAAAGTATAAGCTACCTTGGTCATGTTAATTTTCCCACTGTCCTAAGTAGCCAGTGATTTAGTTAGCATAAATTCCACCTGAAAAACTGGGTACTATAAACTATTTATGTGTTTTCCTTCTCATTATTCAAAATTTGGGACAAAAATTCTACCCTTACAGATTTTCCATTTACATTGTTTTCTCATAAAATTTAATGTTCTCTGAAAGAGCCTTAAGATGCTTCATTGCCAGTATATTTTCTGTCTTCTTCAACATATTGTAACATTTTGAGAACAAATAGCAGGTTATGAACATATACTCTCTAGCACAGTATCTTGATTATATGCCTGACACCAAAGAATCAACTGTACCACACTAGGTATGTTTGTAATTGTTTTCTTATTTTAAAATTTGGCATAAAGATATAATTTATGTCAGTCAATGCTTGGATGAAGATAAAATGTGTAAGGATCTGAGCATTGTGCCAAGCACACAGCAAACACACAGTTAAGTTTATATGAATGTTTTATGCCATCACACATATCTTAGAACATCAAATGTAGAGGCTTGCTGGTTATTTTTTAAGTGGGTGGATGGATAGATGGATAGATAGATAGATAGATAGATAGATAGATAGATAGATAGATAGATAGATAGATAGATAGATAGAAATTATGTATGGGTGCATGGTGAAATGCTTACATAAAGAATGAGAAAATGCTTTTGAAAGAAACTTACTTATTTCATCATTGGAAGCTGTGAACTACCAATGAAAGTCTAATAGAAATGAAAACTCAGTTTAATTCCAATATTTAATAATGGTGATAATAATAACAATATTTGCAATAAAATATATTTTTCAATTACCTATTATTAGCTTCCAGGCATTTCATTTGTTACCTACATTATATAACTTATTGTTAAATTCAATTCAAGTGTTTCTTTCTTCCCTTTGGGCCTTGGAGATTAAACTCAGGTCCTTGCAAGTACTACGCAAGTCCTTCAATGAGATTCAATCCCAGTCTCATTTTAAAATTTACTTTGAGATAGTGTCTTTTCACAGCAACATCAATTTATTTACTCTGCCACAGGTTCACATGCATATGCACACACACACACACACACACACACACACACACACACACATTGACTGAAGTCTTCTGCAGGGGCCCACCACCTGGTCATGACCATATGGGATGTCTGTTCTGTGTGGGTCACTCTGCTTGGCTGAGACTTCCACAGATGTAAGAGAGAAATATGCTGTCTTCGAGGCTCCTGATGAAGGAAGCAATAGACTTGGCAAGCATTCAAGGTAGGACTTGCAAAGTGTTCGTTTCTTTACTTTCTCTTGACTCATCATAATAGTCTTTGATGTACAGAGAAGTGGAGACTCCAAGATTTAAGGAATTCGGCCAAAGTTACAAATCTTAAGACCACGTTTGTCTTGAAGTCAACCTCTGTATCCCATTTGTTTTCACTGCTTCAATTTTTCCCTCTCTGTTGTGGGAATTAAATCTGAGAGCAACGCTGGTCAGGGATCCAAAACATGACAAATGCACCAACGGCATCACCATTCCCCAAAAGTGTGGATTACTGAACTGAATGCATCTGTTGTGATTTTAAAATCAGCTGTCATCCTTGTCCTTTCTAATCTCGTGGTTCTTTGTTGCCTTCAATTTGTGGTATTCTTGCTGGACACTGCCTTTGAGCAGACAGATGTGGCCTGGAGCTTTCCCCAGTGGCTGTGTTCCAAGTGGTTTAAGTGTGCAGAGCAGCATTCTGAGTGTAATGATGGCAATACTTCCTCTCTGAACAGGCTCATCTTCAGCAGGCCCCCTCTTGCTGTTTCTGATCTGTAGTTTGTAAGGGAAGACAGCACAGACCTGGGATCATAAATCATGGATGGCTTTCTGGATTAGCTCCTCACTAAGGTGAACACAAGGCTTGCTGCCCTCTGCTTCACAGAGAGGCAGCCTGAGAGTCCTGCTGCTTCAGCATTATAATTCAGTACCAGGCATGTGACAGTATTCTGACAGCAGGACAATTGTTGTCTTGGAAATAAGCAATGCAAATTTCTCTCATTGCAAAGGCTACTGGTGGGCTTATTCGATGATGTTGATCAATGACTTTAATCTCTACCACCCACAGTTTGCAAAAACATGTAATACCTGTCAGCCTGTTTCCTCTCAGCTCAAGACTAAAGCAGTTTTTGATTTCCCTGGATGGCATGTAAGTTATTTGGGCTATCTTGAAAGTCTGGGGATTAAAATGGTAAGTTTTGGAAGGCAATTTTAATTGTACCTAGTCTTATAAAGTGAATCCTGGAGGCTTCAACATCTGGAAGTTGAGTAGTTTTGACAAGTTACTTGAGCTTTCTGAGCCAATAAATATCTCACAAAGCAAAGGTAGACAAAGATACCTAAAACAGACCATAACTTCACTCCTACAAACTGTATTTGTCACAGTATTATCTTATTCCTTTTTGCTCTTTGCAGTATGCTGTTTATTGGGAACTCTGCAAAGATGTGGGAAGTTAGATCTTCCCACATCATGTCTGAAAAAGCTAATCCATACTAATGTATCAAATGAAGATAAATAGAAGTAGATGTCTTATGGAGAGACTGCATATATTTCTGCATGCCGGTTAGCAAGCATGTCATGATGAAAACAGGTAAAGAAAGAGGGTTGATAACTGTACCTCACCAAGTTATTACCCAAAATCCTGTTGTCCATTGTCTCAATCCAGAAAAGGTGTCTGAAATGCTTTAGTAACAGCATTGGTAAACAAATCATATGAGCATATATTCTATCTATAATTTACATGAGATTTATATATGATTCCAAGTTTAATGCAGAAGTTTTCTGATGCTGGAAGAAGATTAAAGAAATCAGTTTGTTACCCTACCTCCCATATGAAGCATCATATAACCAACACTTAAGACTAACTCAAGAGCTAGAGATCACAAAATGTTTCAAGTTGACAGGAAGGAGGGAATGAGCCAGACCAATTTTTCTGAGCAAAGCTATGAAGCATGACATGCTGCTGCTTCATGCCCAATAATATCACAGTTGTTAATAAGGCAATGTGATTATTGCAAAAATAGAAGGTTGGGGAGCTATGCCCCCTTGGTAATATCCTATTCTCTATCCTGAATATCATAAAGTTAATATAATATGTGAGAAACAGAATAGTTCATCTTTCTGACATTAGTTCAGAAAAGAGTATAGGCGCTGCAGGAAGCAAGAACCTTGCATTTCCAGAGCATTAGTGGTATCTGTTATTAGAACATGTATCACACAGGAATCAAGATTAAAAATATATAGTTCTTTTGGGTGACCAATCAGTTAGAAGACAGGCTATCTAGGAAGCCTGATTGAAACTTTAACCTCTCTATGAAAGATATTAAAAGTAGATAAAATCAACTATAAATATTTTTCACCACCCACTGGTCAGTCATATATAAAAAATATTTCTCTGCTCACATATTTAAGTATATAAACATACACTTGTGGATGGATAGATAGATAGATAGATAGATAGATAGATAGATAGATAGATAGATAGATAGATAGATAGACAGACAGATAGATAAGATTAGATTAGATTAGATAGAAATATTGCGAGTGAATGTAGATAAATAAGGACTTCTTTGAAACTTTGAAATCATTGGAAAATTTTGTGAATGGAATGGGTTGACTCTATTCCTCACAAAATTCACCTGTGAATATTTCCAATATGATGGCATTTGGTAATGTGTTCATTAAATTATCACTGGTGTTAGATGAGGTATGAGATTAGGGCCTAATGATGGGACTGATTTTCTATGAGGAAAAACATTAATCCTATTTTCCTCTTCTCAATCTATACATAAAAATCATGCAAGTACATACCAAACTGACAGCTATCCAAAAACTAAGACCCTAAGCCTCAGAAAGCAACTTCATCCTTTGCAGCTCTACCTTGACCTAGCATCATCCAGAACTATGAGTAGTAAGTATGTTGCTTGGAATACTCATTCTTGTCATATTTTCTTAATTCTGCCAGATATGCTAATATATAATAGCCATTTTATCTCTAAAACCTAGGTTTTTGCCTAGATTTTATCCTAGTTCTTATCCTAGGATAAAAAGTTTATTGAAAGTAAGAAGTTGTTTTGTACTTGACTGGTACAGATCAGCTAAATGGAGAATTCACTGGGCATTAGTAAAGTATTCTGCTATATTAAAAGACAAATACATAATTCCAAAGTTTGAACTCATGAAATAAGAAGTCATATATTTCTGGCAAGAGGTTTAGGAGATGTGACTTGGGAGTTGAGAAGAGATCTGATTGATACTGTTGTCAGCTAGGCTGCTTCACCTGATAAGCCAGAGCTTTCTAGTGCCCCAGAGCTTGCAGCAGTAATTTTGTCTGGAAATCTTAGTAATGGTGCTTGGTAGCTAGTTGGTTCTATGATCAAAGATAGAGGCTGAACTGGCAAGACTGGGAAGAATTTTATCAGGAGAAACCAGGTGCCCAAGCTAGAAACTGCATTCCCTCCTGGAGGAATGCTCTTCCACCAGCTTTCCAGTCATACAGCAGTTTAACTCATAACTTAGCATCTGAAAGTAATTAGTAAACAGCTGAAAAACAACTATCCCCAAAGATGTTCTAATTACTGGGACCTTAAATCTGTTTTTGCATAATAAGGAAGTGAATATACTAATGGGCTACCCTTAGAATGATTCTGAATTACCAGCCAGATTTAAATAACCATAGAAACCTTTTTAGTGCAGAAGAAGACAGGGTGAGTCTATACATGTACCACACATTATCACTTCAAAGTATGTAGAGAGCCTTATTGGGATGCCTTGCTGCCTGGCATGAACTTGACATTGACAGAGGACAAGGACAAGGGCTTCAGGCAGGAATCTGACATTAGGACATAATAGGGAAGTAGGTTAAGGCAAGAATTTTAATCTTAAGGTAGAACAAAAGCAGCAGGCCTCAGGCAAGATTTTGGGCTTGGACAAGGAAGTAGGCCCAGGTATTTTGGTCATTCTGACAAGCCCTTGGAAAGAACTGTCACAGGACTTTGTTTATCGCCTTGACAATTTTGTGTTTACTGTCTTGCTTGTTCCTCATTGTACTACTATCAATTTTAATACCTGCATGTAATTAAATTGGTATAAAAGTGGATTGGAAATTATTTATTTATTTATTTATTTATTTATTTATTTATTGGTTTTTCAAGACAAGGTTTCTCTGTATAGCCCTGGCTGTCCTGGAACTCACTTTGTAGACCAGACTGGCCTCGACCTCAGAAATCTGCCTGCCTCTGCCTCCCAAGTGCTGGGATTAAAGGTATGTGCCACCACTGCCTGGCAGATTGGAAAATATTAATCCCACCTTCAGTCTCAGAATTGACTGGGGTCATGCTGCAGTTTTGTCTAATTGTCACTTTCTTTTTAATCCTCCTCCTGCGCTGGAGACCTAGTTGACTGACTGAGTGGGTTTGGTCAAAAGTAGAAGGCCAGGAGCTAAGTATAGGAGGCAACTCTAGAAGAACAAAAGAAAATAAAAACTAGATTATGTCCTAGGGTGTTTAGAAGGAGCTCAATTGTATGGACACCTTGATTTTTTTTTATTAAATTATTTTATTTATTTACTTTCCAAATATTCCCCCACTTTCTGGTCCCCCTTCCTGAATTGGTGTTCTCATCAGGAAATTTTC
The DNA here is from genome assembly GCA_036184795.1 of Tokudaia tokunoshimensis. Lineage (NCBI taxonomy): Eukaryota > Metazoa > Chordata > Mammalia > Rodentia > Muridae > Tokudaia > Tokudaia tokunoshimensis. The sequence continues at coordinate 97,959,986 of BTHU01000011.1, read as the reverse complement.
CCCTGTGCCCATGTGTTCCAGGCCCTTCCCCACTTTGTCCTCTATATAAGTTTTGGTGCATCAGGTGTGTTAGACTATCCAGGACTTGCTGTAGTGGGAGAACTGTATTTTGATGTTATCAAATTACATTGGCTTCTGTTGCTTATGTTCTTGTGCTTGCCTTTCACCATCTGTTTATCTCTGGTGTTTAATGGCCCAGGTGTTCCCGACTGGAGCCTGCCTCCTTGTAAGCATGTAAAGTTGTGCTCTGGATTATAGTAGGCCTCCTAGGAGGCAGGCAGTGCTGTCTACAATTAGGGGAACCTCTTGTGTACCTGATTAGGGCAGACATTTTATTTTTCTGGTTGGGGTGAACCTTCTAGGAGACATGTAAGATTTGGGGTCCAAGGACAGGATCTGCCCCAGTTGCAAATAGAGGTCAGATCAGAAGGACTATGTGGCTCAGGCAGAGTAGGATAGATTCCACATCTGCTGGGCTCTGTGGGGATCTCAACTGGTATGTGAATTGGGGTAGGGTTCTCAACCTATGTCCTTGGTTATAGTTGACTTTCTAGGAGACAGACAAGCTATAGGGTGTGGAAGAGGGTCAGGCATGTTTATCTGCCCACCTTGATTTTTTTAAAATCTTCTCGTTCAATTTGGATTTTTGATGTCCACAATAATATGAAAAAAAATGTGTTGTATTGAGTCATTAATAAGATAGTATCAAGAAACTGATATGTTCATTCATTATTTTACTCATTTTGAGAATGATTAAGGTTCACTATTGTGCTAAGTGCTATAGTACTTGATAAAATAGAAGGCGCTACTCTAGTTCCCATCCATTCACCATCTATTTGAACAGAAAACAAGTAGCATTTATTGAACATTTACTTGGACACACATACTTGAACAAATGGTTGTATTCTTCTCTTTTTTCAATGTTTAAGCCTTAACTTCCAGTATGATATTGTTAGGAGGTGGGGCCATTCCTCATATAAAAGTCCCCCTAAAACTTTTCATCCTTTCAGCCAGGTAAATTTATGCCAACAAGATGGCCACCTGCAGTCTCACAATACACCCTCACCAAACACTAAATCTGCCAGCACCTTGATCCTGATCTTGACATTCCCAGATTCTAAACACCAATGAATTCCATTGCTCACAAGTTCCCAGTTTATGGCTAAGGAACAATACCTCTAACATTGTGCATGTATTTTTTAGAGTTCACTCCCTATTAGCACTGTAAGTTAAGTTCAATGAAATGAACCCACTGAGTACAGTAACATGAAGAAGGATTTGGCATGTAAACTTGCATCTAAGTGATTTCATGTAAATTCATTTAGCTGTTCCTCCCTTCTTTAAACTAAAAGAGTAGAACATTGTCTTTGCAGAGGGAGGAGATACAATTTAAATTGAAAGGATCTTTATTGGCCTTTGAAAGTAAGAAGATTTTAAACTAGAGCCAGACTTAAAAGAGACATGACATAATGACATGATGATATGAACAATACAGTGACTATTAAATATTATTATAACAATGCCAGAATTTAAGATTTTATGGTTGTGTGGTTCTACTTCTCTTGTTGGCTGACTTTCTGGAACTGTTCTCAGTTTCTAGAAAGTGCTATTAGACTCCCATCACGTGACCACCTCTTCATAGAACAAACTATTTGCTTCTTGCTGGAGGAAAGTAGATGATCTTGGAATTTTTACTTTCTTTTTTGTGAGGTTAATATGATTAGGTTTGTATTCACCCAAGAAGTTTCTTGAAGTTCAGCTGGAAAATCACAGAAGTGATAATCCATCCTATTCACTAGCTAAAGCCATACACAAGAGAAGAACTTGCCATGTTTTTTTCATACTTCAAGGGGTAAGAATATTAGAATCTGTCTTGGAACTCTTCCTACTGCATGTTCATTTGGAACTAACAGGAAGCATCAAGAAAGTTGAAATGAAAATCTCCTCAATCTCACTTGGGAGGGAGGAGAAAGCAATCACAGAGGGAAAGAGGGAGGGAGATACCTGGGTGGGAGAGGGGATAGGGAGGGGAAAGGGGGAACATGATCAGGTACAGGGAGGAACAGGACTAAAGTCCTGAGGGCCATCAAAAAGAAAGGAAACAGGAAATTTTGGGAGGTAGGAGGTAGGGGAACCTTCTAGAATGTACTGGAAACCTGGTGAGAGACTCTCAGGACTCAAAAGGAGGAACCTGGATGAAGTTCTCTATAGTGGGGATGTGGAACTTATTGATTCTACCTCCAGTGGAGGGACAGAGCATCAAGTGGAGGGGTGGTGTTGCCATCTCACAGTCAAGAGCTCTTACCCAGAATTGTTCTTGTCTAAAGGAAATGCAGGGACAAAAATGGAGAAGAACTTGAGAGAAAACTGGTCCAGTGACAGGGCAAAATTTGGGTCCATCTCAAGGGGAGGCCCTGGGGACTGAAACTGTTACTGATGCTGTGGTGTGTTTAAGACAGGAGTCTCACATGGCTTCTCTCCAAGAGGCCCAACAAGCAGCTGAAAGAGTCAGATACATATACTAGCACCTATCCAATGGACAGAACCCAGGGACCCCTGTGGTTGGATTGGGGAAAAGCTGGAAGAAGCTGAGGAGGAGAGAAGACCAGCAGTCTTAACTGACTTGGACCCCTAAGATTTCTCAGACACTGAGCCATCAAACAGGTAGCACAGACCCACTGATATGAGACCTCTGACACATATAGAGCAAGGGACTGCATGGTCTGGCCTCAATGAGAGAAGATGCACCTAACCTTCAAGACACTTGTGGCCCCAGGGAATGGAGAGATCTAGTGGTGTGGGGGTGGGGTGGATGGGGACATCCTCTTGGAAAATGGGGTAGGAGGTATAGGATGGGGAGTGGTTAGAGGGGTGGACCAGGAGGGGGATAAAGACTGGACTGTGAAAAAGGATTAAAGAATAAGAAAAATAGGAGGGAAAATTATCATTTTTATGTGTCAAATTCACTTCTGATATTTTTATCTATCCTCATTTGTATAATATATCAGTATCTTAGAAAAAATCTCCAATAACATCAATATTTAATATGAAACTTTGGCTGCTACTTTGAGACTTGTTCATTTAATTGTGTTTTTTTTTTTTTAACTGCATAGCTCCACTAAGAAAGGAGGAAAAAATATAAAGACAGCAGAGTTTGATCCACTGAATGTCAGGTAGAACAATCCAAGGCCACTTCAGAATGCTTTGGCATCTACTGTGAGAATATTCTATTTCACATCATTCCTATAACTACCATCATTATGGATATGAGCACATTTAACTATATGCTACCTCCCACTGTACTCAACAAAATATTTTTGAAATTATATCATAATGTGAAAACACTCTATTTCAAAGCTAAATTATTAAATGGTTCTCATAATAGAGATTTTTTAAAAATAAGTTTTAAAGGTATCTCTTTGTAATTGGTTATTTCTTCTACTAGAAAATGAAAACATGGAATTTTATTTGGAAAATTTGATTTTATTAACATTTCAATTAGTACATTACAGTACATTTGGAATTTCCTAGAGAATGTACTTTGAAGTCTATACCATTAGAGAATTTTACAGAATATTTTATTGTCTTAATAAATTCCAGGTTTCATCTTTTCAACTTCTTTTTCCTTCTTCTATGTTCTATTTTCATATCTACAGATGAACCTTTTGGAGAATATTCTAGTTATCAAATTACACAGTCATAACATTCACTTATGAGCTTACTTTATTTTAGAATATGCATTTGAAATTCACTTATGCCTCTCTATATGTCTCGGAAGCCTATTCCTTCCTATCTCTGAATATTGTATATTCATTTATTCATGTATTAATTTTCACATTTGCCTAGTAAAGGATAATGGTTTTTTTCTACTTTTTAGATATATGAAAAACTGCTATATATATTTCCATGAAGATACCTTTCTGAGTATAAATACTCATATCAGATGGAAGCATGCCTGGAAACATGGAGCTGGATCATATGACAAGACCATGTTTATTTCTGTAAACGATTGGCAACATTCTTTCAAAGAGAAATAGCACTTCCACATTCCCATAGTAATAGGTGAAAAATCTTTGTTGCTCCACATGATCACCTCAAACTGGTTTTGTTACTTTAGGGCATTAGCTATGTTAATAGGCATTTATAAAATATATCTTCAGTAGGTATAGAGTTCTAGAATCTCTTTTTCCTATAAAACTTAAAGATACATTTACATTGTTGCTGCTCTTTTTGTTTGTTTGTTTGTTTGTTTGCTTTGCTTAAATTCTTTTTCTAGTAAAAAATGTAGAAATCATGTCATTTCTGTTGAAAATCATTTGTCTTTCATATTCTGGTTTATTTAAAAAATTTTCAAGAGCATCATTACAAAACAATTTACTATAAGATTCCTGAGTATATATGTTTGTATTTTTAGTATACTATTTTTATTCATTCTACACGTATTTTGTAAATTTTTTTGTTCTCTTATATTAGATATATTCTTTATTTACTTTTCAAATATTGTCCCCTTCCCTGGTCCTCCCCCCCAAAAAAAAATTCACTAACCCATCCCCCCTCCCTCTGCTCAATGATCCACCTACTCCCACTTCCCTGTCCTGGCATTCCCCTATACTGGAGCATCTATGCTTCTCATGACCAAGGGCTTCTCCTCCCTTTGATGTCCAACAAGGTCATCCTCTGCTGCATATGCATCTGGAGTCATGGGTCCCTCCATGTGTACTCTTTGGTTGGTGGTTTAGTCCCTGGGAGCTCTAGAGGTACACAACCCTCAATTCTCCCTAAATCTTTCCAAATATACCTCTACCTCACATTCTTTTATGTCTGCTTTTTTTTCTAATAACCTACTGAGTCCAACTTACACTGCCTCTATGCATATATGAATATGGAGCCATACACTGGAACATAGCCACTCTATCTGAGGCCACCCTAACAACATAAAGTGACTCTTCTTCTTCCATCAATCATAAGCTGTCAATAGGCCCCTCATGGTGCTCATGAGCTACCCCCGACTTTGTGCAAGAATGTTGACTGGCTTGATCTTCCATAAGTCTTGTGCAGGCAACCAAACCTGCTGTGAGTCCATGTGTATAGTAGTCCTGTTATCACCGGAAGGCTCTTTCACTCCAATATCCCCAAGTCACTGACTCTGATGCCCCTTCTACTCTCAGGTAGTCCCTGGGCCTTGGTAGAGCTTTGTGCTTTGACAAACTGTGGGTTTCTACACTAACAATCATCAGTTGCACAAAGATTCATCTCAGATAAGGTCTGAGAGCTTCACAAATCTCCAAGTAGAGATGAATTTAGAAGGTACCGTGATACTCCATCTATTTATAAAATAGTAGAGGCAGGTTCACTCCTGGAAACTCTGAGCTCCCCAAACTTGGATTCTTTGGCCATATGTACAGTTCTAGGTGTGGGTTTTCTTCTATGGAACAAGCCTTCAATCCAATCAGAAAGCAATTGTTTGCCCTCAGAATATTCATACCACTATTTACTCCATGAAAATATCTTACCACACCAGAAGTTATTTGTAGTTTATGGTGTTCTCATCTGGATGAGACTATAAACTTTCTTTTTCATACAGCAGACTATATAAGAAATTCCACTAATGTGAACTCTAGCCAGCATGGAGGACATTTCCTGGATAGTATCAATTTGGTTTTTCCATGTCCTATTTCAAAAGAAGTGTATGGTATCCTCAGAGGCTGGGTGTTCATACATGCTCTGGTGAGCAACCAAGAGGACAGGCAATAAACTATTTTTTTCCTTTAGTGTCTTGTATTACTAATGACCAGTAACTCAAGAAAGGGAGGTATTGGCATTTTTATTTGGAAATCTATAGCTTTTTGGAAGAGCATTATGTTCTGTGTAGGAAAATATCAACTAAACTTTGATTACAATTAAAAACTTATATGTATATGTATACACACACATACATATAATATTGTCACCCTACCTCCATCTCTGCCTTACACTCTCACTCTTCTTCTGACATAAACCTCCTTCCCCATGATTCTCCTTTCCCCTTTCATTCCTCTTCTATTTTACCATCCTCTTTCTCTTTTGAGATCCATCTTACTCTTCCCACTAATGTTCTCTTTCCTTAATTTTGCAGGTAGTCTGAATTACACACACATATCTAAAGATTTGTCACTCAGAGCCCTGTATGAATAATGACATGGCATTTGTCCTTTTGGATCTAGATTACTTCTTACTTTATTTTCCAGCTCAATACATTTAGCTGCCTATTTAAAAATTTATAATTCATACTTTTGTACTTGGGGTTCCTTGATCTTCTTAAACTTTGGTTGTGATGTTATAAAAATTTCAATACTCAAAGTTCAAATATTTTTAAAATGCAGACTTTGACCTTACTAATATTTTAATACAGAATCTATTTGATTTGTCATCAACTTAAAAGGCTTTTAAGATGTTAATTATACCATTATTTGGTGTATCAACATAAAGATTATTGGTAGTTATAACCAATATTAGAGGATTATTAGATAGTATTGGAAAATTAATATGTCTTCAGCAAGTCATTTCCTTAAGGAAATGTGGCTGTCTAACATTGAGACACATTCTAATAAAGAATTTCCTCTATGTATCTTTTAACTGCCACTTATAAAATGCTGTATTATACATGTTGCTTCAGATTTGCTTCTTGTATTCTGGCAGTGCTCACATGACATGACCTATGTTATAGACTACTAAGACATTATTTTTTAATTTGTTTTTATTTGCTTTTTAAGCTGATATTTTCAAGATTTAAATGGTCATGAATGAGGACATTGGAATAAATGTTTTAAGTGAAAAGAACGCAAACTAGCAAATCTGACACACTCAGTAGATGGTTTAAAATCTGTAGGAAAACAGAATAAGCATGATTGACATTCGGTAGAGGATACAGGTAGAACTGGGTGTCATGAGTAACTTCATTGTAATCCTTTCACTGAATGTATCAGTTAAGAAAGTTTACTTAAGAACTAGGATATTGCTAATGGAGTTAGCAGAGTCTAATTGCAATTATAATAGCTAAATGAAATGATGCATGTTCAAGTGTTCTTAACAAATTTCATGATATATAGCAAGGCCTGCAAAAATGATAGACATTATTGATTAAACACTGAGAGCAAAGTTATAATTTCAGTGGTGTAAGGCCAAACTTTGTCAGTAGATTCTATCAATGTAATATAAATTCCTCTTAGACTCTATGGGATATCAAAACCAGAGAGAATAGAATCAAGTCATGAGCAGAAAGTAAATAGCCAAGAATCCCCATGACTTCTGGGCATATTATGCAACCCAAAGAAATGAAAGTATAATACAGAAAATGTAACGAGTCCAGGAACTATGGAGTGAATACTTATATTGGTTCCATGAAGAGAAGTCTAGAGAAATTGAATGGTACCTGTGATTGTGGATAAGTTGTCATATCTATAAATCTACTTAACGCTTCATTACTTATGGAAGTGATAATAAAATTACATAAGACAGTAACGTACTTGAATACTCACTTCAATGAGTGATAGAGAGTAGATATAAGTCACAGTTAGTCTTGTTGTGATAATGATGTAGGAGATAATGAGTTTTCTCTGTATAGTTAACATCCAGTCACACTGTTATGGGTCTTAGAATAGTAGACACTCCAACTGAATTAATGTGGTGTTTAAAACACACAAAGAAATACTGTAATTAAAAAATGAAATGTTAGCAAAAGAAAAAATAATGTATAAATACTATGTTAGTATACATAGCCTCCACATGTTCCAAATATCTGATAAATTGTTTTTGTGTAATTTTCTAGAAACATAAATCTGTTTGGGGTCTGTTTTCTTTGCTGCTTAAAGTTTGTAATGGTTGGTTTGTTGGTTGGTTGGTGGTTGGTTGGTTGGTTGGTTGGTTTGGCATCAGAAGAGAAATTGGTGGTTATTGATTTTCTAGCAAGGAAACTGAGTATGTTTAAGCATCAATCCACTTTACAGGTGAAGAGAAAATCAGTGATCTCTAGGAAGTGGTTCATAAACACTCAGATCATAAAGGATAGTCTGAAATTAGAACACAGACGCTTGTTCAAATGGGACTTCCCTTTCCATCTAACCAGATTGCTGTGTAAGAAGCTTGATGCATAGTCAAACAACATGCCCTCATGAAAATGATAACCTTCATGAAACTGAACAACAGGGCAGATGTTGTTTGTTAAAATCTGAGCCAGATCTGTTTTCAATTGCCAAATTGCTGCCTTAAGGCTGATGCTGACCTGTAGTCCACTCACCTGTCTGAGCCATGAGGAGCATAGCAAAAAACCTTCCATATGGCATAAGAGTCCTCAAAGCCCTGGGAGGCAGAACCATTGTTAAACTCAACTAAGTTTGCTTTGATGCCCAAGCTAATTGTGGCTGGAAAGGAATGGTGCTATTTTTTCTCAGGATGAACTTGGTGATTGTCCACCAAATCTACCTGCTTTCTTGGCAAATGTTTTTTCCATTAAGCAAGTAGTGATTACAGAAATATGGCTGTGGTATTTTTCTAATTAATGAGGCTGCCAAAGATATTGGAAAATATCCATCGGCATGTGAATATTTATTTATACCATGAAAGCGTTTTGGGTTTGTTCTGAAGCAGAGCTGGTGCCCAGAAGATCAAAAAAAAAAAAAGAAGAAGAAGTCCAGTATTATTGTGGCAATTTTATAAGGCTGAGTCATGAATCAGGAATGGATCTTGTAAATCACTCCATTTTCTGGCTATTACAAATTGGAAGGCTATTAAATCAGGGACATTGCTGTGATTTATGTGTTACAGAAAGGCAGATGAATCTTCATCCAGCTTCCTGCACCTTGCCTTCCCCACTTGGGCTGAAGAAAATTCTCATGCACATAAATTTTGAGTTCCTTCTTTCCTCTTTTTCCTCCTTTCTTTTGGCTTTTCCTTCATTATTATCTTACTTACCACTTACTGGGTTTTTTTTTTCATTCTTTATGTATTTGTGTGCTTTTTACTTTTCTTTCTTGTGAGAAACAAAAGTCTTCAAACTGTGAGTTGACTGTGAAAGAAGCCTATATATATTATTGTATTATTTGCTCTCTATGCTTATAATATGGAACGTTAAAAGTTAATCTAATGATACAGGAAAGGTAAATATAATTCAGTCCAGCTGTGTGAATTTAAGACAGACTCTCTGACTTTGTGTCTTTTATTACTCTCTTTGGAAATTTGGTATAATTTGGGAAGTTACAGGATAGATTAATAAATAATAGACATTGTCTCTTTACTACAGATGTAATAAATCTCATAAAGACCAGAAAGAAGGTGTTACACCAAATAATAATTACTAAGACCATGAATTTATATGACTTGCCCTTCATACTTCTCTTACAGGAACCTGCCTCTCGTTCAGCAATTGGTTGACTTATCTATACTTTAAGTACCTTATGTTCTCTATTCTTATCTGAATGAAGAATGAAAATTTCTTACAAACATCAGTAAAATAAAAATGGACAGTGACCTATGATTTAACATGAGGAAATGAATGTGCCCAATCGTATTTCATCAAATTTTGCAGAAATTCTGAATTGCTTCACAAAGGACTGAAGGAGGTGTAGGAGATTGCAACTTCATAGGAAGAACAATAATATCAACCAAGCAGAGCCCCCAGAGCTCCCAGGGACTAAATCATCAACCAGGAATTATACATGGAGGGAACCATGGCTCCAGCTGCATATGTAGCAGAGAATGGCCTTGTTGGGCATCAATTGGAGGAGAAGCCATTGGTCCTGGGAAGGCTAGATGCCTAGTGTAGAGGAATGCGAGGGCAGGGAGGTGAGAGTGGGTGGGAGGGTGGGGGAATATCCTCATAGAAGCAGGGGGATAGAGAATAGGATAAGGGAGTTCCAGAGTGGGGGGATTGGAAAAGGCGATAACAATTGAAATGTAAATAAAGAAAATATCCAGTAAAAAAGGAAAGGGAAAAAATCTGAAACATAAAAGTGAAAATGTGAAACAGATCTTTGCCTCACTTGCATATGTGTAGAATAAAACTTGGTAATCTGAGATGAACCTTATAATAAAAATGATCCTCCCAATTATTATTATCCCCAAGTACTGTCATGAGTTCTTCTTTTCTTTTATTTCTCTCTTTCTCTTTTGCTCTATGAAATAAATCCCAGGTCTCTCAAGATGTACTCAAATGCATTTTGTAGCTGAGCCTGACCTTGAACTTGGGTTACTTTTGCCTCTACCTCCTGAATGCCACTGCTCTTGTTCTATTTAAAGATGGGAATCAAAGCCAAGACTTTGATATGTGTAAGAAAAGTCATATACCCACTGAAATTCATCTCCATCTCCTTCTTTTAGAGAGATTTTTTCTAGGTAATTCAGGCTGCACGTGAACATTGGGTCTTATGTCAACATCTTTTGAGTGATGGGACAACATGGTGTTCAACTGCCCCTTCTGAACTATTTCTGGTTTCCTTTCACTGTTATTTTAAGATAATTAACAAACAAGCAACAAATACTAACAGCAAATAGCAAAAAAAATAAAAAATAAAAACCTACAACTTTCCTTCTGAGATTTACAATATAGATAGCTCAAGACCAGTACCAATGTTTGTAGACATATTAACTGTATAAGGCAAATTCTGATGTATTACAAACATAATTTCATTTTCTTTTAGAATTCTGAACTTTAAATTCAGAAATTCCGTTTCTTTCACAGAGTAGGTTTACTCTATAGCAATCGTTTCTAGTAAGCATACTCGTGTGTGTGTATGTGTGTGTGTATTTAGAATTGTCTTTGAGTTCATAGTTTTCCCAGGAAATTAACGTTATAATTTCTGGGTGAACTATCATTTAAGGCCTCTTTTGGGAAACTGAAGCCAAAAAATGTTCAAGTGACTTGGTCTTAGCAACAAAAGGAGGAAACTTAAAGAGAAATCCTGATCATCCATGCTGTCCAGTGTATTAAATTATTTTGATCATGCAAACACCTAGTTAAGCTGGGGTCAGAACAGCAAAGTTAGAATGCATTGATATTGTTGAATTTGGGTTAGAAGCCAGGCAAACTCACTTGATCTGGAAGCTTAAAATGAAATATTTATTTTCTGAACCCTCTGGTGGCTGGGCCTTTTCTGGGGTCACCTGGTTTCAGGTTCCTTGAGTCAGCTTTTGTACTCAGGTCCCCTCCTGGACTCTGGCCCATAACTTTAAAATGAGCAGGAAACAAAGGCAGCACATTTATGACTTGTGTGCCTTAGTTTAGATAATGGGATAGCAGCATCTTCCCTCTTTACATTCTTCACTGGTTCGAAGACAAACATGAAATATCTGAAGAAGCAGGACAGGAGTTAGGGACCAAGGCCTAGGAACATGAACTCAGTTTTGATCCTCCCAGTGAGCTGGAACTCATTCTTGAGATAGCTAAACTCAGGAAACTACCTCCTAACAATAGTAACTTCCATCCACCTGTCCTTGAATGAATATGGGGTAGTGTCTCCCAAACACCATTTATGAACAAAACTCTATTTCTAAGAATTTTCTTGGAAAAATTAAAAAAGGGAAAACATATTTAAAACACATAGAATTAACTTTAACAACTTTTTTTTCATTTTAAATATATCATCCTTTCTATATTCTAGAATTAATTACAATTTATAAATGAAAAGACAGTGACACTAACTAATATTTCTTTCTCAATATCTTGATATGGCTTAGTACAATGTCTTGGGTATAATCATAAAGTACATTTTAAATTTTATTAAAATTTAAAGTTTAAAAATCTGGGCTGTATTTTCTCTCAGGTGACTGTCCAAGGAAAGTCCAGCAAGGAGCACAGGGAGAACAGGAGTGCCAGAGAGGCAGGGACAGGGTCCTTCCAGGCTCCATCTGCACCCAGGAGCTGGGCTGCTCCACAGCCACCTGTGTACAAGTCCTGCCAGGGGAGATCTGGTCTCCAGTGAGTGCTTTGACTCCCAGGTTTGAAGGTGAGCTCTCCATTTTCTCTCCGGTGAATGATCAAGGCAGATACAGACAGGAACACAGGGAGCACAGGAGTGGCAGAGCAGCTGAAAGAGGGTCCTTCTGGGATCCATCTGCATCCAGGAGGCCCACAGGAATGACAAGTTCCAGCCAGAGACAGCAGGGCCTACCAACACCAGAGAAAACTAGATGGAGAAAGGCAAACACAATAACATTACTAATAGAAACCAAGGTGACATGGCATAATCCAAACCCAGTTCTCCAACCACAGCAAGTCCTGGATACCCCATCACATGAGAAAAGCAAGATTTGGATTTAAAAACACAACTCCTGATGCTGATAGAGGACTTTAAGAAGGACGTAAATAATGCCCTTAAAGAAATACAGGAGAACACAGGTAAAAAGGTAGAAGCCCTAGAAGGTGAAACACAAAAGTCCCTTAAAGAATTACAAAAATCCACAACCAAACATGAGGAGGAATTGAACAAAACCATGCAGGATCTAAAAATGGAAGTAGAAACAAAAAAAAAATCACAAAGGGAAACAACTCTGAAGAAAGAAAATGTAGGAAAGAAATCAGGAGTCATAGATGCAAGCATCAACAACAGAATACAAGAGATAGAAGAGAGAATCTCAGGTGCAGAAGATATCATAGAAAACATTCATAAAACAGTCAAAGAAAATGCGAAATGCAAAAAGCTCCTAACCAAAAACATCCAGGAAATCCAGGACACAATGAGAAGATCAAACCTAAGGATTATAGACATAGAAGAGAGCAAAGATTTCCAGCTTAAAGGGCCAGTAAATGTCTTCAACAAAATTATAGAAGAAAACTTCCCTAACTTAAAGTAAAAGATGCACATGATCATACAAGATGTCTACAGAACTCCAAATAGATTAGACCAGAAGAGAAATTTCTCCTGTTGCGTAATAATCAAAACACCAAATGCACTAAGCAAAGAAAGAATATTAAAAGCAGTAAAGGGAAAAGGTCAAGTAACATAAAGGAAGACCTATCAGAATGACTTCAGACTTCCCACCAGAGACTAAAAGAGTGAGAAGATCCTGGGCAAATGTAATACAGACACTAAGAGAACACAAATGCCAATCCAAGCTAGTATAGCCAACAAAACTCTCAATTCCCATAGATGGAGAAACCAAGGTATTCCATGACAAAAACAAATTTACACAATATCTATCCACAAATCCAGCGCCTCAAAAGACAATAAATGGAAAACACCAACAAAAAGGAGAGAAACTGCACCCAAGAAAAAGGAAGAAAATAATCTTCTTTTAACAAACCAAAAAGAAGAGAGGTCCAAAACTGACCATATACTCAGTCACAAAACAGACCTCAACAGATTTAAGCAGATGGAAATAATCCCATATACCCTATCAGATCACCACAGACTACAGCTGGCCTTCAATAACAGTAAAAAACAAACAGAAAGCTCACATACACATGGAAACTGAACAACATTCTACTCAACAATAACTTGGTCAAGGAAGAAATAAAGAAAGAAATTAAAGAGTAGATGACAGGAAATAATAATTCTACTTAGGACTGAAATCAACCAAGTAGAAACAGAAAGAACTATACAAAGAATCAACCAAACCAGGAGCTGGTTCTTTGAGAAGTTCAGCAACATAGATAAACCCTTAGGCAAACTAACCAGAGGACACAGAGACAGTATCCAAATTAACAAAATCAGAAATGCAAAAGGAGACATAACAATAGACACTGAGGAAATCCAAAAAATCATCAGATCCTGCATCAAAAGCCTATACTCAATAAAAATAGGAAATCTAGATAAAATGGACAATTTTCTGGAAAGATACCAGGTACCAAAGATAAATAAGGATCAGATAAATGATCTAAACAGTCCCACAACCCATGAAGAAAAACAAGCAGTCATTAATAGTCTTACAACTGAAAAAAATCCCAGGACCAGATGGGTTTGATGCAGTTCTAATAGACCTTCAATGAAGACCTAATATCAATACTCTTTAAATTATTCCACAAAATAGAAATAAAAGGAACACTACGCAATTCATTCTATGAAGCCACAATTGCTCTGATACCTAAACCATACAAACACCCTACAAGGAAGAACTTCAGACCAATTTTCCTTTTGAACATAGATGCAAAAATAATCAATAAAATTCTTGCCAACTGAATCCAAGAACACATCAAAATGATCATCTGCCACCATCATGTAGGCTTTATCCCAGGGATGCAGGGATGTTTCAATGTATGGAAATATATCAATGTAATCCACTACATAAACAAACTCAAAGGAAATAAGCACATGATCCTTTCATTAGATGCTGAGAAAGCATTTGATGAACTCCAACACCCCTTCATGATAAAAGTCTTGGAAAGATCAGGAATTCAAGGTCCATCCCTAAACATGATAAAAACAAAATACAGCAAACCAGTAGCAAACATTGAACTAAATGTAGAGAAACTAGAAGCAATCGCACTGAAATCATGGATTAGACAAGGCTGTCTACTCTCTCTCTCTACCTGTTCAATATAGTACTCAAAGGCCTAGCCTAATGAGACAACAAAAGGAAGTCAAAGGGATATAAATTGGAAAGGAAGAAGTCAAACTATCACTATTTGCAGATGGCATAATATTATATTTAAATGACCCCAAAAACTCTACCAGAGAACTCCTAATCCTGATAAAAACTTCAGCAAAGTGGCTGTATATAAAATTAACTCAAACAAATCAGTAGCCTTCCTATATTCAAAGGATGAAGAGGCTAAGAAAGAAATTAGGGAAATGACACTTCACAATAATCATAAATAATATGAAATACCTTTTTGTAACTCTAACCAAGCAAATGAAAGATCTGTATGATAAGAACTTCAAGTCTCTGAAGAAAGAATTGAAGAAGATCTCAGAAGATGGAAAGATCTCCCATGCTCATGGATTGGCAGGGAAAATATAGTAAAAATGGCCACCTTACCTAAAGCAATCTACAGATTCAATGCAATCCCTAGCCAAACTCCAACTCAATTCTTCACAGAGTTACAAAGAGCAATTTCCAAAATTATCTGGAATAACAAAAAAACCTGGGATAGCGAAAACTATTCTCTCTTTTTTTTTGTTTTTGTTTTTGTTTTTTTTTGGTTTTTTGGTTTTTTGGTTTTTCGAGATAGGGTTTCTCTGTGTAGCCCTGGCTGTCCTGGAACTCACTTTGTAGACCAGGCTGGCCTCGAACTCAGAACTCTTCCTGCCTCTGCCTCCCAAGTGCTGGGATTAAATATGTGAAAACTATTCTCAACAATGAAAGGACCTCTTGAAGAAGCACCATCCCTGACCTCAAGCTATACTACAGAGCAATTGTGATAAAAACTGCATGGTATTTGTACAATGAGGCAGATAGATCAATGGCATAGATTTGAAAACCCAGAAATGAACCCTCACACTTATGATCACTTGATCTTTGACAAAGGAGCTAAAACCATCCAGTGGAAAAGAGACAGCATTTTCAACAAATGGTGATGGTTCAACTGGCAGTCAACATGTAGAATGCAAATTGTTCCATTCTTTTTTTTTTTTTAATTTACATTCCAAATCACTTCCCCTTTCCCGTTTCCTCCCTCCCCGAAAGTCCCATAAGCCCCCTTCCCTCTCTCTTTTCTCCATTCAACCCCCTCTCGTTACTCTGTCCTTGTGTTCCCCTACATCCAGTCTTTCCAGGACCAGGGGTCTCTCCTACCATCTTTTTAGAAATCTATTGATATGCGGATTGTGTCTAGGGTATTCCGAGATTCTGGGTCAATAGCCCCTTATCAGTGACTGAATACCATGTGTGTTCTTTTGTGATTGGGTTACCTCACTAAGGATGATATTTTCAAGATCTGACCATTTGCCTAGGAATTTCGTGAACTCATTGTTTTGTACCACTCTTGGGCATATACCCAGAGACTTTACCTGCATGCAATAAGGACACATGCTCCACTATGTTCATAGCAGCCTTATTTATAATAGCCAGAAGCTAGAAAGAACCCAGATGTCCCTCAACGGAGGAATGGATTCAGAAGATGTGGTATATCTACACAATCGAATACTACTCTGCAATTAAATTGTTCCATTCTTATCTCCCTATACAAAGCTCAAGTCCAAATGAATCAAGAACCTCCACATAAAACCAGATACACTGAATCTATTAGAAGAGAAAATGGGGAAGATTCTGGAGCATATTGGCAATAGGGGAAAGTTTTCTGAAGAGAACACCAATAGCTTATGCTCTAAGAACAAGAATTGACAAATGGGATCTCATAAAATTGCAAAGTTTCTGTAAGCCAAAGGACACTGTCAACAGCACATAGTGGCAACCAGCAGCTTGGGAAAATATCTTTATCAATCCTAAATCCAATAGAGGGTAAATATTCAATATATACAATGAACTCAAGAAGTCAGACTCCAGAGAAACAATAACCCTATTAAAATTGGAGTACAGAGCTAAACAAAGAGTTCTCATCTGAGGAACACTGGATGGCTGAAAAACACCTAAAGAAATGTTCAACATACCGCCCGAGACCCAAGCGATATTATGCCTGTCTGTCTCAGAACCTGGCTGTCCCAACTTCCCAGTCACTGGAGCAAAGATGGCGGAGCTCAACATCCTTAATCATCAGGGAAATGCAAATCAAAACAACCCTGAGATTTCCCCTCACACCAGTCAGAATGGCTAAAAGCAAAAACTCAGGGGACAGCAGATGCTGGAGAGGATGTGGAGAAAGAGAAACACTCCTTCATTGCTGGTAAAACCACTCTGGAAATCAGTTTGACATTTCCTCAGAAAACTGAATATTACTACCTGAGAACCCAGCTATATGACTCCTGGGCATATTCCCAGAAGAAGCTTCAACATGTAATAAGGACACATGTTCCACTATGTTCATAGCAGCCATATTTATAATAGCCAGAAGCTGGAAAAAAAAATCCAGATTTCCCTCAATAGAGGAATGGATATAGAAAATGTGGTACATTTACACAATGGAGTACTACTCAGCTATTAAAAACAATGAATTCATGAATTTCTGAAGCAAATGGATGGAACTAGAAAATAATCTTCCTGAGTGAAGTAACCCAATCACAAAAGAACACACATGGTATGCATTCACTGATAAGTGGATATTAGCCCAAAAGCTAAGAATATGCAAGATTCAATTCACAGACCACATGAAGCTCAGAAAGTAAGAACCAATTGTGAATACTTTGGTCCTTCTTAGAAGGGGGATCAAAATAACCATGGCTCACAGCCAACCAAAGGACTGAGCATAAGGTCCCCAATGGAGGAGCGAGGGAAAGGACCCAAGGAGCTGAAGAGGATTGCAGCCCCACAGGAGGAACAATCATATGTACCCCCAGATCTTCCAGGGACTAAACCATCAACCAAAGGTTACACATTGAGGAACCCATGGCTCCAGCAACATATGTAGCAGAGGATGGACTTTTCAGACATCAATGAGAGGAGAGGCCATTGGTCCTGTGAAGGCTTGATGCCCCAGTGTAGGGGAATTCCATGTCAGGAATGCGGGATGGGATTTGGTCAGCAGGGGGCGGAGGGATGGGACAGGAGGTTTTCAGAGAGGAAAGGAGGAAAGGGGATAACATTTGAAATGTAAATAATGCAAATATCTAATAAAATTTTTAAAATATCTAGGCTAGTATAGAAGGGGCATGAAGTCAAATAATTACTTCTGTCTTGGAAGTTCACAAATGAATATTCAAATGACTTAAAACTTAACCATCAGCCAGAAAAGTACATATGCCCCAATTTTCTGTAAAGATTAACAAAGTGTAGAACCAAGACTTGCTAGGAAAACACCAACATGCTCTATCCATGAGGACACAGATTCATAGTGGTGGTCAATAAAGTGATTCTACAGTCATAAACTCTATGAGCCAAAATTCATCCTTTGTTCAGTATTTAATACTTAATCAAGCTTGTTTTAAATTTGACCCAAAATGGTGTTGTTGGCTGTTCCAAATGAGCTGAAGACTAACAGTTACTCTTCTATGAAGGACTGGGTAGGGTAGATTATATTTCAACCAGTTGGAAATATTTAGATAAATAAAGTGAATGAAAAATTATGAAAATACATTGAACATTCCCATCTTTTATATTTGGGTATCTTTGGACTTTTCAACTGGACTTAGTGGATAGATCACTCTGTTCTAACTTATCATCTCAAAATGAACCCCTGTAATAAATAACTTCAGAGTTTCATTCCTGGCTTAGATGGTCTGTGATCCTACATATTCTTTCTACCCCCAAAAGAAATACTATTCTATATCTTGATTTCAAGGCAGAAAAAAATGAATTAATTTTTAATATATTCCTTTTAAATTAAATACTAAATCTGAACTCAAGTACCTGACTTTTATCTTAAAATGAGAATTATCAAAGAACAAACCTATCTTGTTTCTTCCTTTGTTTGGGGAGATGCAGCTTAGCACACTGCAGGACATAGAAAAAAAATCTCTGTAGAGACATAACAAAGGACTTGCTGGATTGTCAGATTTCACCAGAAAACTGTTCCCAGGGTGGTGTCTCATCAGATGCATTCTGATGTAGGCCTGCTGAAGGAAGTCTTGAAGGAGGAGGATGTCCACTAGATGCTAGGAGCTGCTGTGCACATCAGGACCCAGATGCTTGAAATAGGCAGAGTCTGAGGAAGTCCTATGCAAGGTTTGAGCCAACATAGAGAGAAGCCACATGCAGTGCAGTACCCTCCCTCCTGGGATTACACTAGAACTAGGAGGCAATAATCTTTCCTTTTCCTTCAAAATTCAACCACCACCAACACCAACACCACCCCAAGCTTTGTTCCCTGTAACCTCTGCTTCTGAAATTTAACACTGTGCTTTCTAACAGAGAAAAAACTGTCTCAGGTCCATTTTCACAGAGCAAACTACCAGGACCCATTAGAAATTGAGACAAAATAAACTGACAAAAGACACAAGCTCATTAAAGAAGCCTCTGACTGTGTGTACCACTCAGCCCAGGCACAGAAAGGATGGAAGCATACTTCTGAAACCTGTCATTGTATGCACCAATATGTTTTTCCCTGTGCTGTGTCCCCAGAGCCTCACTGTGTGAGACTAATCTAAGAAGCCTGATCAAAACTCTTTCCCTGGTGTTCCTGACTTGCCCCCAGAACTTGACCCTAGCTGTTCAACTCTGACCACTGAAATTTCATTCAAAATTCGTCCTTAATGTTCATTCATCTTGCAGACACTTGGGTCAAAGAGATTAACTGAAGAGTGTTTTGCTTTGGATCCAAACTGGTATTCATGTTCTTGACCATCTTGGAAAGGCATAAGGAGACCCAGCCGCACACAAAGAAGACAGAATAATTGGAGAAGGATAGAAATGGCAGGGCAGGTACTGGGGTACACTTCAAAGGGTCTAGTGCCACTTTTCAATACTGTGGGACACTGCTAAAGGAGTGGGTTTGAGAAACCAGAGAAAAATCTGAATGTACATGGCTGACACAGTGACAGAAAATGTACAATGAGATTGGATACAGTTTAAAATTAAATCAATGCTTAAACCTTTAAAAACTCATTCTTAATAAAAGCGACATGATATAATCCCACATAGATATTTGACTTTTAAAGCATAGTCTAACAGCCATGGAAAAGTGTTCATAGAGCATACTTTTTTACTTCTACAAGAGCTTGAGTATGTTGCCAACATACTGCACATGATGTTCTGAATGGAGTTCCCAATGGTCAGAGAAGTAGCATTAGCAACAGCCTGAGTTTTGTTCTAAACAGAAACAGGTGTTTTAAATTGAAGAGCACAGAAATCTCAGCTATCCACATGGCATCCCTTGAGAGAAAACACTGAATGTTCCAAGTTCTAGCCTTCATCTCTACATGCTAAATCAACTGAAATCACATCAGTTCTCAATGCTGATACCCTTTAAGAGGGACTAATAAAGATACTAGTTAAGATCTCCCAGATACTTAGTTTTGAATGAAGCATATCATGAAATGATTTATAATTCTCTCTCTGTCTCTCTCTCTTTGCATCTCATTTTAATAATTCAATTTGAAGATACATATTTTCTATATAATATTAAATAATGATTATAAATATTAAGAAAACATATGATGACACAAAGGAAGACACAAAATGTTCTATAGTTTATTCTTTCAAAACAGCTTTATCCTAGATGTCTGCAGAGACTGAAATTTGCTATTTTGGTATTGGTAATATGTGTGGAAGGAATCTCTATGTAAGCCCATCTCTTTTGTTTCCTTTGGTCTTTGTCTCTTTGTAATAGAATCTGTTATCAACAACAATTAGCCAGAATCTGATATGCAATCTTTTTAACTTTAACTTGTGCATTAACCTTGGAGTCATCTCTTTACCTTATAGCCAAGGTACAATTGGAAAAAAGTTTTGGGAGACGGCAAGATTTTATTGTGTATTTTCTTTATTTACATTTCAAATGTTATCCTCTATCCCTGTCCCCTGGGAAACCCCGTGTCCTATTCTCCCTCACCATGCTTCTATGATGGTGTTCTCCCACCCACCCACTCCAGTCTCCCTGGCCAGCCTCCCATTCCCCTATACCGGGACATCGAACCTTCACAGATCAAGGGCCTCTTCTCCCATAGATGCCCAACAAGGTCATCCTCTGCTACATATGCTGCTGAAGCCATGGGTCCTTCCATGTGTATTCCTTGGTTGGCAGTTTCATCCCTGGGAGCTCTGGGGTGTCTGGGTGGTTGATGTTGTTATTCTTCCTATGGGGTTGCAATCCCCTTCAGCTTTTTCAGTCCTTTCTCTAACGCCTCCATTTGGGATCCTGTGCTCAGTCCAATGGTTGCAAAAATGTTTAAGTGTGCTGACTGGGTAATGATCCCCTTGCAGACCTACTGAAGGGCACAATAAGGCACTTAGACTCCCTCTAGGGCAATGGTTCTCAATGCACCCCTTTAATACAGTTCCTTATTTTTATGACAAAATTATTTTTGTGGCTAATTAATAACTATAATTTTGCTATTATAATCACAATGTAAATATTTTTGGAAATAAAGCTTTGTCAAAGGGGTCACGAACCACAGGTGGAGAAACTGCTCTAGGGCATTTGGTTCACACAGCCTTGAAACTTATTTTTCAGCTTAAGCTCCTAAGAGCAGTCAAAAGTGGGCAGAAGGAAATTTCCCTTGCATACCATCAATAAATTGTCCTAGGGACATGCTTAGTATCTGGAGACCAGCTGTCAGTGGTATGGACAGAACCTGAAGTGGCTGATATAAATTCCACTTTTACAACTTATCACACTTGTACACTTGGGCAAGTCTCATAACAACTTACAGCTGTCACCTCTGCTCGCACATAATTGATAAATGACTAGTTACTAGTCATACTTTCTTCTGTGGATTGTTTGTATACTACAGGGTAACTGCAGAGTAGTGGCTACCACAACACCCAGTTCAGAAAGAAAATGGGCAAACCATAATGACCATGATCCCCTCCTTTCTTCTCCCTGGTTATTGATTCATAATCTTTTAGGGACTGGAGTTGAAATGGAGGTACTTTTGAAGTCTATTTTCCTTGCATTTCTTTTGGCTCAGTATGTGTCTGTCTCCTATTTCCTACCCAGAATTTACAACCCTGAGTTTGCAATGCTGAAGGTGTTGCTATGGCTACAGCTATCCTGTGACTTCAGGAATTGAAAGATCAGCAGGATTCACAGTCTGTACTTTCATGAACATGTCCTCAAAATGGCAAAGAAGGAGGAGAGAACCTCCAGAGCATCCTGAATGTCTTCACCAGGACAAGATACAAGTTACAATGTGATGTGAGGTCCATGCATGACACAGGCATCTCAATGCTTCCTCAGCCACATCAGTCCTTCTTCTTCTTTTTTGTTTATGTTTCTTTTTTATTGAATATTTTCTTTCTTTACATTTCAAATGTTATCCCCTTTCTTGGTCCCCTCCCCCCTCCCTTTCTTCTATGAGGGTGTTCTGCACCTACCAAACCACTCCTGCCTCCCTGCCCTCAAATTCCACTACACTGAGTCATTGAACCTTCACAGGACCAAGGGCCTCTCCTCCCATTGATGCAAAGCAAAGCCATACTCTGCTAAATATGGAGCTGGACCATGGGTTCCTCCATGTGTATTCCTTTGTTGGTGTTTTAATCCCTGGGAGCTCTTAGGGGTCTAGCTGGTTGACATTATTGTTCTACCTATGGAGTTGCAAACTCCTTCAGCTCCTTGGGTCCTTCCTCTAACTCCTCCATTGGGAAACTGGTGCTCAGTTTAATGGTTGACTGAGAGCATCTACTTCTGTATTCATCACTGGCAGACCCTTTCAGGAGACAGCTATATAATGCTCTGGTCAGCAAGTACTTCTTGACATCAAAAATAGTGTCTGGGTTTGGTAACTGTATATGGGATGGATTCCCAGGTGAGGCAGTCTCTGGATGACCTTTCCTTCAGTCTCTGCTCTATACTTTGTCTCCATATTTGCTCCCATGAGTAATTTGTTCTTCTTTCTAAGAAGGATCAAAGCACCCACACCTTGGTCTTCCTTCTTCTTGAGCTTCATGTGGTCTATGGATTGTAACTTGGGTATTCCAAGCTTTTGGGCTAATATCCACTTATCAGTGAGTGCATACCATGCGTGTTCTTTTGTGATTGTGTTACCTCACTCAGGATGATATTTTTTCTAGTTCCATCCATTTGCCTAAGAATTTCATGAATTCATTGTTTTTAATAGTTGAGTAGTACTCCATTGTATAAATTACCACATTTTCTGTATCCATTCCTCTCTTAAAGGACATTCCTGGGCATATACCCAAAAGATTCTCCAATATATAACAAGAACTCACACTCCACTACCTTCATAAGAGCCTCATATATAATAGCCAGAAGCTGGAAAGAACATCAGACCTTCTTGAAGGAGAGTGTGTGGTGAAATTTGCCAGACTCAAATACAAGTTTAATTTTTGATGGTTTTATGTCTCAATTTTTATCTCTTCTTCATTTTCAGTTAGATTTCTTGTCTTTACAGGTTAGGAACTAAGTCACCGCGATTTTTACTCTTGAGAAAAAAATTATGAAAGGAAATTTCTTTTTCCCCCTTAATAATTGTCTACTGAATCGATTTAGTTGATAGAAGACAGTGACACCCAGGCACATTGGTCTCTTTATCATTGCTAACATGGGCACTCCACTTCGCAAGTATTTGTGTCATTCTTGTTTTTTAGCATTTCAGATGTATAAATTAACAGAACACTGAAGACCTTCAGAACAAATATGATGCTTCAGTGTTGCTTAAAGGGTGCCACCATTTCCACAATCAAAATAATGAGCTTATCACCTTATGGATTTTTTTAAACATATGTGAAAGACTTCTTTAAAGAAATTTATTTATTATATGTGAGTACACTGTAGCTGTCTTCAGACACTCCAGAAGAGGGAGTCAGATCTTATCATGGATGGTTGTGAGCCACCATGTGGTTGCTGGGACCTGAACTCAGGACCTTTGGAAGAGCAGTCAGTGCTCTTAACCACTGAGCCATCTCTCCAGCCCATGTTTTTTTGTTTTTTTTTTTTTTTTTGTTTTCTTGTTTTTTTGTTTTTTTGTTTTTCGAGACAGGGTTTCTCTGTGTAGCCCTGGCTGTCCTGGAACTCACTTTGTAGACCAGGCTGGCCTCGAACTCAGAAATCCTCCTGCCTCTGCCTCCCAAGTGCTGGGATTAAAGGCGTGCGCCACCACCGCCCGGCTGTGAAAGACTTCTTATGATCTCTTTGATCTGGTAAGATTTCAAAACCATCACACTGTATTATTAGCAATGCACATTAGGTCTCTAGAACATATTTCCTGTAACTGCAAGTAGTTTTCAGACCAACATCCCCCTCTGACCTCTGATACCCACCTTCTACAATCTTTGTTTATTAATTCAACATTTTTACATTCCATTAAATGACATTGTGTAGTATATGCCTTTCAGAATTTAATTATTTCATGTACTATAGTGTTCACTAGAGCATGAAGGACGTGTTATCAAATGACAGGTTTATTATGTTTTGCAGATAAGATAGTATTCTGCATCTGCATATACAAACTACACACACACGCGCACACAACTACACACATGCATACACACCTTTCTTTGTTTTTCATCTGTTGTTGATGGACACCTCAGCTGAAATAATTGTTGCTATGCCTTTTGCTGCAGTGAGCATAGCTATTTAGACTTCTCTTCTAAAAAGTAATTTAATTTTCTATGCATATTTATCCAAAGGCAGAATTTCTATCTATATGAAATTCTGTTTTTAAATTTGTGAGTAACCTCCATACTGTTTTCCATAATGGTTGACCCCATTTACATTCCCAGCAATGATGTATAAAGACCTCTTTTCTCTACATTGCCAATGAAATTCAAGTCAGAGCCACAAGGAAATATCATTTCACATCTGTTAGGATGTCAATTATCTTTGTCATTCTAGCTAGGGATCATATCATCCCCAGTTTGAATAAAATGTATTTATCAATCCAGTCAAAATCCTCAACCTGCAAGGCAACACAAGACCGCATAAATGACTTCCTCACACCCTGTGCCAGCCACTTAACATATGCTTTCTCATCTTATCTTTCCAGCTACACTACAGAGCAGCTGATATTTTCTTTATTCACAGAGGTAAGTACTTTGCCTAAAGTCACAAGTTTATAAGTATCCCAAGCATTGTGTGAGAATGGTACTATCTAATTGCAGAGCCAGCCTTGGGTGAGTGTGTGTGTGTGTGTGTGTGTGTGTGTGTGTGTGTGTGAGAGAGAGAGAGAGAGAGAGAGAGAGAGAGAGAGAGAGAGAGAGAGAGAGAGAGAGAGAGTTCCATTGTTTTGGAATCAGGCAGGCATTTTATGTTCAAATTAAAGAATGATATCTATATAAAATGTATACACAGCTTTACAAACTGCTTCTTAGACTTGGCCAATATTGTGTCTTAGTTTCTCCCTAATCATTTTTCAGCACAATCTATTTCCAGGTTTGGTTTTCTTTGAAAAAATACATATGTATGCATGGATACATACATACACACACACAAATTTTATGTACATATCCCAGGAAGCAGATCAGTGCAAAAATGTTCTCTGTTTCATGTCTAATGAATGGTTCTTAGCTTCTGAAAAACAAACTTCTTTCTGCTATCTACTCTTTAAAAGCCTGTGTCACTGTTCATACAACAGAGGTAAGCTAACTTTTCCCAAACATGGCTTCCTCCATTACTGTAAGGAGGTAGACACATGGTGAACAAAATACATTCTCTGAATACCTTCTGTGAGCGTACTCAATTATATGTGTCTCAAAGAACTAGCCAAGGATCATTCTGATGGCAAGGGCTGAAGCCTTGGAGATGTTCTAAGATCAGCTAAGCATGGGCTCATTCTTGGAAGTAGGCCCTTTCAAATGGACAGCCAACAGAGACTGTATCTGTCTCTGTTTTCCATTCAATTGTCATTTCCAGCTGTATATTCCCAGTGGCAGTGTGACAATGTATTGAAATATTGATGTGAAGTTCCAAATTTAATCTGCTTCCTTTTTCCATAGATTCTGCAATTGTATAGTCAAACAATATGAACAAAAATATTCACAAAAAAAATGTTCCAGAAAGTTGTAAATGTAAGAAAAAGAATTAATTTTCTCTCTTTTTTTTTTGCGTTTTTAGAGACAGGGTTTCTCTGTGTAGCCCTGGATGGCCTGGAACTCACTCTGTAGACCAGGTTGACCTCGAACTCAGAAATCCTCCTGCCTCTGCCTCCCAAGTGCTGAGATTAAAGGCGTGCGCCACCATCGCCCAGCTTAAGAATTAATTTTCTATGTGTCCATTGCTAAATCTAAGTTAGGTTTGAGTCCATGCACTCTGCTGTATGGCCTTCTGCTATTTTGAAAACCTACCGTGTCTTCTTAAAGGGGTAGCTTTTGATATGAAAGATTATATAGGACTAAAGATATCTCCTGTGATAATTACTGCTTGAGAGGCTAAACTTAGTTGTCAATTTGACAAACCTGGGAAGAGGTATTATCTACTCAGGAATTGTCTTCATCAGCATGGTCTATGGGCATGTTGGTGGGGCATTTTCTTGGTTAGTGTGGGAGAATCCAGCCCATGGTAGGTGGTGTCATTACTGGGTTTGTGAGCCTGAGTTGTGTGGGAAAGCTTGCTGAATGGAAGAACAATCCAGAACAACATACCTCCATGGTCTCTATTTCAGTTCCTGCTTCCAGGATTCTACCTTTGAGTTCTGCCATGCCCACCCCGATCCCCTATAGGATAAAAACCTATACGTCAAATAAACTTTTTCCTTGACAAGTTATTTTTGGTCAGTGTTTTATCACAGCAACCTAGAAAATAACTATATGATTGCATAAACATTATCTATCTTGTTTAGTTCTTTCCCATCTATTATTAGAAGTTTAAAGAAAGAAATACTGGGAAACAACAAGATAGAGTCAACGGTTACTGAGCCCATATCTAGAAACAGGCACCACTACATACACTTGTCTTATCCATCCTGTAAGACTTCACCAACTCTATTTAATGGGTTAAGTGATTGGAATGCTGAAGTTAAAGTGACTGGAAAAGGACATTAGGTGGTAAAGTGTACAGTCAAATTCAAGTGTCAGTCTCTGAAACACAAGAACAACAACAACAACAAAAATATCAGTAGTATCACTCAAAAACTTAGGATGCCAAATTCTGGTCTTTCCTATCTTGCTATTTCTTTTCATCTCTTTTGGTGTCTTTCTTAATGTATTCTCCATCCACCATGCCTGATTATGCATAGAGGCATAGAGGTTGTGCTTGTTGACTCTGCATGTTAGATTCTAAAACAGCCAAATCCTGGAGACCCAACCTCCTTTTGATGCATAGTTAGAAGTCAACATTGTGGGTACCTGATCGTTAAATGACAAGGATCTTAACTTTCTTCTAATTTCTGTCTTTTTTTATGTGAATTTGGAGCTATTTATTTCATAAAACATTGGTTTGTTAAATTGTACTTCCAGTCATTGCTCCTAAAATATATTGGACAGTTAAAGGACCATATGCTTCTAAGCAGTAAAAAATTGTCAAAGCAAGATTAGCTCATTTCCTTTAATTTGCTCCTATAGAAAAATTTACATTTTCTTTGTACTTGTTGTTTTTATTTATGACAAGTGCTATGACAACCTTTCATTTCTAAGAGTGTTCTGGGAGTACTTCACTGTGAAGTCATGAGAAGCAAGGTCAATAGTAGTCAGTAGGTCACATGTGTCATTGACTGTTCAGTGAAATGAAATATGATTAAGATTTTAAGCAAATAGACTGTCAGAAAAGAATGTAAATTGCTTTTAATATCATAACTTCAGTTCCATTGAGGAGTCTGAATGACTGCCAGGCATGTTAACAATGCTGTTAATTTCAGAGATTGGCTGTTTCTTAAACAGCTGTTGGAGCTAAAATGTAGGTCAATGTTCGCAAATGTTGTTGAGGAATATGTCCAAACTTTGCCATGGCCTGAGGTCAGCACAAACAGAATAATGCCACAGATTTTACATCTCTTTGCATCCAGATCTAGGTCAGAAGCCACACTGAACATCATACATGTACTAAATACCTACAAGAGGAAATTCATATATGAAAAACAAGCCAGAACAACATGCCTCTATGGTCTCTGTTTCAGTTCCTGCTTCCAGGTTTCTACCTGAAATGCATAGTTACTATTCCTCAAATCTGAATCTACTCAATCCTGTTTCTACTGAATTAAATCAACCCTTTGTCTTGTCTTGTCCTCATGTCTGGCTTCCTTGGGATTACTTTGGTTGGAGTTTGGCAAGCAATAATAATTTAACATGTGCACTGGCATGTATTCTTGCCCTATTTCAGAACACAGGCTACATTTGAGGCAAAAGAATAGTAATCCAGTTATTTCACTGGGTAAAAAAAACCATCAAAATTTAGTAACTTGAAATATCTACATTGATTTTGTACACTCTAATTTCAAAGGTTGAAAATTGAAATGCAGCCTACTTCCCATTACTTACTATTGTCTGAACCACTCCATCTCATTGACAGAATCTATATACATCAGCATCTGTGTCTCTCAGTAAGGTAGAGATGGGTGGATGACACTGGAGGGACTATTGCACAATATTTCTTAAAGTCATTGATTTTATAGAGTACATAAGTACAAATGCTCACTTAATGAACAAGTGACTGTTTAAGGGACATCTTGCTTATGAGTAGTCCCTAACAGTGGGTGTGATAGGGAATGATGGTAAGAGGGCTGTGTAGACAACCAGCAAAGGAATACCTCTGGGGGCAGCCAATGATGGAATGTTTCTATAACCTGAATTAAAGCTGGTCTGAACTCAGTTCGGGGGAAATAATGGTTCCTTTGATAATTTATTGTATTCTTACTCTCAAGAGAATAAATAAATAAAATAACAATTGTGGAGGACCAAATAATTAAAGATCTGTCTGAATAAAACACACAGATTGGAAATAATTTAGCAGTTTCATTAACATGCTTCCCAAGAATATGGAACATAATTCATATGAATAATATAACACAAATACAGATAAGTACACACATGTATATACATCTGAACATTCGTACATTTCCAATCCTATGTATGTATTTATATGTATGTTTACATGGAACAATTATTTTGCCCAAATAATTTTGTGCAACAAATAGTGTATGTGAAACTGCTTACCCAAAACTCCTTCCTTTACTGTGTGTGTATCAATGGAAGATATGCATACATATATGCACCATTTTCTTGAGTGACAAAAGTCTTTCTTATTTCTAATTTGTTTACCTTGCATATTATTGTCTCGTCCACTGGGAGGTAATGGAAAAATCATTTGTTCCACATGTGAGCTAAGACATGTCTTACTGATACACACTTCTTTTGAACTTGATGCACTTTTAGCTTTAATGAAGCCCTGTGATATTTTTATAGACTTTCAAAACTTCCAAAGCTACCTGTTGAAAGCAGAAATCTCACTGAGGCCTTCTAATTCCCCACATGCAATAATGACACAGCCACTCCACCTTGCCCTCTGAGTCCCCACATGCAGTAATGGCACAGCCACTGTACCTTGTTTCCTAAGTCCCCATATGCAGTAACAGCATACTCTCCATACCTTGCTTTCTATGTTCCCACATGTAGTAAGGGCAGACACCACACCTCACAAAAACTATTTATTTCTCATTCTTGTTTAGCTTCATCTCTGGACTCCATGGTCTTACCAGCTGTTTAAAGGTTTTGTTACATTTCTGGCCTGATAGGTTGTAAAGGTATGCGGAAACCTTTGAGCATTGATAATTTCCTAGTATTGAAATACAATTAGGTTCCTTCCTTCTCCACTTCTACAGTACAAATACTTTCTAACATACAATCACCTAATGCCTTTTACTAAGAGATAAATATCTTCATTTTCCAAAGGACCTAGGCATTTATATTTTAAGTATGTGAAATAAAATCTTGTGTTTATTTTATGCCTTTAAAAATCCCATCTCTCAGTGCAAAGAGTAGACAGTTTAAGACAATACAAGATATTAGAAAGAAGATCACAAAGTAGAGATGGAAGTTTCTAGAAACTAATGTAGAAAAACCTATTGCTTATTATTAATAACATTACTTTCAAACAACACCAAGTCATTGACAGTTTATAAATAATATATATTTCTGCTTCATTTCAGGAGAGGCATGTTGAAGTCAATTTGACATCCAGATCATGTTCATTTAACAGAACCACACCAGTCTCCCCGCTATTGCAACTGGTGACCTCTCAGCCACAGAATTATGTCCTAGGTTACAGCAAGATTTGAGTTCCCTCATACGTAGTGAACCTTAAAATTAGAAAGCAATTGGTTTAACCTCTAATAGCCAAGCCACTAATAAATCAATTTGTCTGTCGTATAGGTACTATCAGATAAATGATTCACTTCTAAGCAAGGATATTGGTAACAATTCTCCTCCAGGAAGCTTCATAGTGCATTCTAGAACTTTGAAATCTAGCCAGTGAGGATGGAATGTCCCATTTGATTCTAGTCTGATTTCCCTGTGTCCCAAAGCCAAGTTTGAGGATTTGAGGGTCATCTTAAATGTACCCTTCTGCCTACTTGATACTGGTTTATGTCCTGTTTTAGTGTCACGTTTCACATAGAAAATCTTGTCTACATTTGGGGAAATCTGTTCAGCATTAGTTATCTCCCTTTGGTCTCAGAAACAGTTTCTACAAATGCAGATTCAGACTAGTAGGTGAATGGTTGAAAGGGCTCTAGACATCCTCGTTTGCCTTCTGCAAGGACTGCTGAGGTAGGCAGCTAAGGGCTTCACTGGCCAGGGGTACCTTTGACTTTGAGGTATCTCTTTGCTGTTTAATAATTCAGGAGAACCTAACATAAGTCCTTGATTAAAGAGGCAAGCCTAATTCCTAGAAGAAACTCTATAGTATGTGTTAGAAGGCACCTGTGTCATTAGTTCATTTGTTCTCTTCTTCATGTCAGCTTCTATAGCAGGAATGCAGGAGGTCAGTCATGACATTTTCATAACTGAAATAGCCAGAGGGTAAAGAGTGAGCACTGAAAAGCTAAGGAAGAAGCAGTGTTCCTCTTTCTCCACATCCTCACCAGCATCTGCTGTCACCTGAGTTTTTGAACTTAGACATTCTGACTGGTGTTAGGTAGAATCTCAGGGTTGTTTTTATTTGCATTTCCCTGATGACTAAGGATGTTGAACATGTCTTAAGGTGCTTCTTGACCACTCAAGTTTCCTCAGTTGAGAATTCTCTGTTTAGCTCTGTTCCCCATTGCTGGTAGGATTGCAAGATGGTACAACCACTCTGGAAATCAGTCTGGTGGTTTCTCAGAAAATTTGATATAGTACACCTAAAGACCCAGCTATACCACTCCTGGGGATATACCCAGAAGATGCTCCAACATGTAATAAGGATGCATGCTCCTCTATGTTCATAGCAGCCATATTTATAATAGCCAGAAGCTAGAAATAACCCAGATGTCCTTCAACAGAGGAATGGATACAGAAAATGTGGCACATTTACACAATGGAATACTACTCAGCTACTAAAAACAATGACTTCATGTGACTTCAAAAAATTCTTAGGCAAATGGATGGAACTTGAAAATATTATCCTGAGTGAGATAACCTAGTCACAAAACAATGTATATGGTATACACTCACTGATAAATGGATATTAGCCTAAAAGCTTGGAATACCCATGATATAAATCACAGACCAAATGAAGCCCAAGAAGAAGGAAGACCAAAGTGTGGAAGAACAAAATACTCACAGGAGGAAATATGGAGACAAAATGTGGAGCAGAGACTGAAGGAAAGGTCATCCAGAACTGTCCCATATATATATATATATATATATATATATATATATATATATACACATATAGTAGCCAAACCCAGATGCTATTGCAGATGCCTAGAAGGGCATGCTAACTGGAGCCTAATATGGCTGTCTCCTGAGAGGCTCTCGGGGGTCCCCAGTGTAGGAGTTGGAGAAGGGACTGAAGGAGCTGAGAGGGTTAGCAGCCCCATGAGGGGAACAACAGTGTCAGTTGGCCAGAGCCCTCGAGCTCTCAAAGACTGGACCACCAACAAGAGCACACATGGAGGAACCCATGGCTCCAGCTGCTTTTGTGGCAGAGAATGGTCTTGTCGGATATCAGTGGGAGGAATGGTCCTTGGGCCTGAGAGGGTTTGCCAGGGCCAGAAGGCAGGAGTGGGTGGGTAGGTGGGGGAACACCCTCATAGAGGCCAGGAGAAGGGGAATTGAATAGGGAGTGTCCAGAGAGGAAAGGGAATAACATTTGAAATGTAAATAAAGAAAATATCAAAAAAAAAAAATAACAAACCCTGAAAAAAAAAACAAAGAAAAGCTAGGTAAGAAAGACTCAGAAGCCTTCAATACTGGAGGAAGAGTTTCAATAGGGATTCTCCTGGTCACTAAGCTGAACCAGATACCTGATGAAACCAAGTCTCATCTCTAGATGCCTTAGAGATCTATGTTCAACACTGGAATTTGTTTGTAAGGTTCAAGCTACTTGTGAGTAGATTAAAATGAGCCAACAATCAATCTACATGTTCTTCTTGATCATGTTAATTTTTAGTTCATTGTTTACTAAAACAAAAGATGTATGTTAACAATAACCCTATTTGACTCCTTTATTTCTTTACTGGCTTTGTGATTTTTAGCTCTTGAAACATATACTAAGTTCAGAATATTGTCTGTTTCTCCCTAGTTGTCAATACTGAACTCTTGGTAGACAGGTAAACTGGTTCTTGGTGGAACCCAGTCTTGTTCTTCTCTGATGTTGATGGAGCCCCTGGATTCAGCTGAACCAATTCATAGTATCTCTAAGCCTTGAAAGTTAATGCTGAGTGACATGTCCTGTCTCAATGTTTGGTTAATACCTATATTCCAATTCCCAAAATGTGACTGAGGGAATTTCATATGACTGCTGTGCTTCCCTGTACAGATGTGTCCTGTACCTGAGTCACTTATCCACACAACTTGGAGATATGAATGTCAAACAGTGAAGTTTGCACCAGTCTCTGTTTAATTATATAAACTTGGAACTCAATAACTAAGTTGGTAGAGAAGAAAAGAGAAACCTGCATTCAGAGAAAACAGGAAAGTCTCACTTTCACTATTGCATTCTTACTTTGGCCTTCAAGAGATACCAATCTCTTTTGATATTTAATGTTACTAGTGGTGCTTATTAAAGTAGTATGATATTTATTCACCTATAAGACTCCTGGAAAATAGGTGATTTAATAAATAAATCATCATACTTTAGAAAATGGTTATATTCTTTATAACTGTGAATATCACTTATGTATAAATATTTCATATACTTGTGTTCTCTCTTCTCTTAGAGATCTCTTAGCCTCCAAGTAGAATATCAAGTCTGGTTTGCTCTCTCTGCTATACAGTTCCTCTAGGAACCCATGGAGACAAACACACTTATTTCATTTTGTTTCATAATTACCCTCTAACATGTGCAAAATTTTTAATTTTTATTTATCTTATTGTAATTTGTAAATATTTTCATGTCAGTATATGTCTTTCTCTGAAAATAGCAAGAAGAGACTGTATAAAGGTCTTCCAGCATGCCTCACCTCTGAAAAGAAAGATTTCTAGGTCCTCTTTGCTCTGAAGAAAGAGAATACTTTGTGGTCACATCAGACAGCAGCAGAGGAAAGGACACATTTTGTTGCAGCCTTGCCATCCGAGTTCAAAATCAGGTTTCTGTGATGAAAATCAATCTAGTCAGGCCATTGCAGATTTGCCAGAGAATCAATGCAGTTAAATTTACATTGACCTCAGCAGAATGATTTTTTTAGTGGCGTAAATACCTTCAGGCTCTTGTCTGGGTTAATTCAAACAGATTGAGACAAGATACTCAGATATGTTTTTCCTAAGAACACATGGTTAGTCAGAAGAATATAGCTGTACCCTGGGCCACGTGGCATGTATAAGTGGTTTAAGACTTGAAATTTTGTAGCATAATTTCAGCAGGATGACTAGAAATTGTCATGAATAATGTCTTTAATAAGAGATAACATTGATTGGCTGCTTAAAATGTGTCAAACCACATATATCACATATGACCAAAGGGATTGTTACCATCATCATGTTATTGTCAGGCAACTTGCAGCTCAGTGAAGTTACTCCTGTGAATCAAATATGGCTGGGGCTTGACACAGGCAGTGTGATTCTGATGTTCAGATTTGAGAACTCACCATGAACCATTCAGATTTAAGAACTCACCATGAACCATTCCCTTATTTCTTTAAGGCAAATTCCCATTTCAAAGACTGAAGAGTGACACAGGCTGTCAGAGAATCCTACAATGGAATGTAATATGAAAAACAGTGAGGGAGCCCAGCATAAAGAAAGGACATGAACAAATATGGCTGCCAGGCAGGAAGAAGCATGAGAGAAGTTTGTTGTGTATAGAAAACAAAGAAACATGAAATACTTTGACACTCCTGAGAAACAGTGAGACAGTATCTTTCATTTGGAGGCAGAAATGTAGGCTTTAGCCAGCAAACAGAATTCTAGAAAGTCCGTGGGTTGAAAGCCAGATGAAGTAAGGTTTTGCTTGACATAGTCAATTGTTGGGAATGCTAGCTATTTACTACAACTATTGAATGAAATGCTTACAGTTCTTCTATCAAAACATTCAACTGAGAATTGCCTTAGCAATTTCTCAGGGGAAGCATTTTCAGAATTCTAGTAGAACAGAAAACAGACCAGCCCAACTCCTACTACATAATGAAGGTTTTGTTGTGGGTGGACTGTTTTTATTTTAATCTTGCTTTGTTTATCCAAACCGCATCTTCTTGGAGGCTAATAACAGGCTGCTTCAAAAGGATGCCTGAAGTTTGGATTTCAAATAACTCCCTCATTGGAAATTCCCTGCTTTTCTGCTCTATTTAAGAGGCAATCAATTAAAAACAAAATCTAAAACCTTCATGTTTGAGACCTAAAGTGAAAATATCTAGAGAAGAAAGAATAAGGCACAATATCTGTCTGTCCTAGGGATCCCTGCCTTCCTCTTAGAAGACACTGTCTCTGGTTAGTGGCTGTCTTCTCTGTCTCTGTCCTGCATGTACTGATTTTCCTCTACAGTAGGGAGTGCAGGAAATGTGCCACAGATAAGATGGTCTGAAGTTTTCACAAGATTCCATAAGACCTAAAGTAGTAAATGGGGAGTGGGCACAGTGCCCAATTTTATGGTTCGTGTGATACTTTTTTGAGCCTCTCTCAGCTCTCTATCACCCCAGGCTCATGGTCTTGAATACTCTCATTCTGTCTCCTGAGAGAAAACAGCCAAACTCAAATCATATATACTTCCTGAGTTTGTTCCTTCCAGATTCTGGCCATCTTTCATACTTGATACTCCTGAGAACACAAATTTTAAAATTAAAAGCATTTTCAGGTGCTGGTGAGATGGCTCAGGAGTTAAGAATACTGACTGCTCTTCCAAAGGTCCTGAGTTCAAATCCCAGAAACCACATGGTGACTCACAATCATCCATAATGAGATTGGACACCCTCTTCTGGTGCCAAAAGGCAGCTACAGTGTACTTACATATAATAAGAAATAAATCTTTAAAAAAAGGAAAGAAACTGATGGCCGTTATTCGAAAAAAAAAAGCATTTTCATTTTTAAAAAATGACACATAATGTTTGCACTGATTTGTGTGTATTCTGTAACACTTCCTCATGTTCACACTACTTATCTGATCAAAGTACATGGCATAGTGATCTTAGTCATTTATCTTTTATTTTACTAAGAATGTTCAAATCCCTCACTATAGATTATTATGTGCAATTTGTTGACTTGGACTATAAAGCACCTACTGTTTTGTGCAACAACATTCCTGTATTCATCAAACATTTCTCTATCCAACTCTTCCCAGTCTTATAACCAGGAGACCATTTTTTGCCTTTAATGCCTGTACAAGCCCTGATGCCTACCTGAGTCACAGATTCTCTGAACAGACTATCCAAGAATGATTTGTCTCCTACTTGGGACTATAGACTTTCTCATGCAGAACCACTTTAAAATTGGTGATCACTATTGTGCCCATTTTGCAAATCAATATGCCAAGGAATCAATAGAAGAAAATATTCCCCTCAAACCACAGGGCTCACAAATGATAAAGTTGGCATCCAAGTCCAAATGAATTTGAGTGCTAAGCCACAGTGGAAGTTGGCTAACTCCGCTGTTTCAAGTTTCCAGTTCTCATCTCATATTTCACGGAAACAATCTGTCACAACCAACTCCAGACCTGCTCTTGTATGTCTTGAACCAGACAACCTTTATTTATGAAGATCTCCAGGCATACCAACTTAGGATCACTATTTATTACTGTTTCTACTCTGAAATAAGACAGCCAGGTAACTTGAAAAATGAGTAAAGGTGCTTATCACTATGTCCTGCCTTGCTGGCCCAAAGACTGCTGCACTCCATTCTTAATTCTTCTAGGCATTCAACCTAGGACTGTGGATCAAACCATGAAGTTTGGATGTTTTTAATTCTCTATAATTTCAAAAGCTGCAAAAGCTCTGTTGAACAGAAGACTGAACAGTATAGATGTGCTCCATGAGTGGAATGCTTGTGCTTAGAGAATTCCAACAGAGAAAAGAAGGAGGAGAATGCAAAACTTGATTCCCAACAACTTCAGTCTTGTGACACTCTCCTGTCTGACTTTAAAGTGTCTGGCAACACCCATTATTTCCTAGAATACCTGTCAGCTGTGTAATAAAGCATCTTGGAGGAATGTCCATTTCTCCAAAGACCAGTTCAATTATTGCCTAGGTTCTTTACACAAATCCAAGTCTTTCAAAAAAATTTAGTCTACCTGCTTTCTCAGGTGTACATGGCTATTTTCATGTTTCTGCTCAGCCTTCAATCCATATTTTTCTCTGTAGTATTTTCAGACTGGCTCTTTAATTAACATGCTTCTTTGTGGCTCAAAATTTTCTCATCAACTGATGATCAACTCACTGTGAGCAGCAATGTAACCTGTGTTTTCCATCCCTCAACTCCCTGCTACGTGTGCTGGCCTCTGTTTCCCACCCCCCCCTTTGATATTGAGGATTTCTACACATCTTAAGAATAAACAGAATGACCTGAAGCAGCATAGGAAAGACCCACTACATTTTTTCTCAGCACTGAAAAGAAGAGATCTTGGCCGTTCCAGTATTCAATAAGTTATTCCTTCTACAAGTGTGGTCATGTATGTTTGTGCCCACGTGTGCATTTGTATTCATATCTGTGTGCATGCAATAAGAAAGGCAGACAAGGTAGATCTTTAATCAAACTTTAAATCATTCTACTTGAACCAAAGGTAATTACAAACGAGGATTCAAAAGCCCTAGTCAGAATATGGATCAACCACCTGCAGGCAGATGCAGATTTGATTTTATTATATGATTACTATTGGAGATGCTCATTGGGTGGCTTTACAGAATCAAAATCTTGAAGTGTGTATGAATCAAATGAATGCCTCAGGGAGTAGGGTCTAGCCAAGAGGTTGACCAAGGACTCTGAGGGTTCTGACCAACACACACACCAAAAAGAAACACAATGAAGCCACCACTGGCAACAGGAACTGTGAGGACAGATTAGAAACCACACATGTCCTAGTATTTGCAAGGACCCCCCACCCTGGGCTGTGAATGAAGAGGAGAAGTTTCTCTCTAGTTTTAACAGTACTTTATCCCACTCCCAAATCAGGTTTGGGGAAAAGGAAAAGCAGCCTCCAGAACATACTTCTGTCCACTCTGTCTCAGCTCATTTGTACTCTCTCTAAACAAGTGATCTTGACAGTAAGTGTGGCAACCACAGCCCACATCCTGATACCCCAACTGTAGACTGGCCCTCAGGAATGATCCTAATTTTCTTCAGATCAGAATGAATGAGAAATTAGAAAGCTGAGGATGTCTCTAGGAAGTCACTTAAATATAAAACCAGCTGCACGTTTTCAAATCCAAGCTACTAAAATCTATTCTTTTGTACACGCACAAATACATTTTTTATTCTTTTAATAAGGGTCACTCTGATGCCTCTGACAATGTGCTGCACACCTCAGCCCAGGAGTTTCTCCTCTTTATACCTCCCTCTCTTCCTGTAGGACTGCTGTGGAAATGGATGCAGGTAACAACACTTGGATTTTGTGTGGGTTCCAGAAATCAAACTCCAGTAACCAGTTTTAACTTTAGCCACTGAGTCAGTTCCTAAAAGTGGCATGGTCCATCTCTTGTTACTGTAACATACACCTCAGATACATTTTCTTTGATGTAAGGTAAATTCAGGCAATTTATTTAGTTCATATTTCCAGAGAATGGAGTTCAGTGTGCTTTCAATGGCTTGGTTCTGACAAGGCCTTCCTGGCAGATAGCATTATTACAGGAACCTATATGAGAGAGAGAGAGAGAGCCCTCATCTCAAAACAGGAAGCTTAGGGTTTCATAATCTCTTCTGAGAGCACACCCTCAATTGGCCTGAGGTCCTTCTTTTTACAGGCTTTATTTCCTAAAACTGACACACTGAAGAGCAAGCACATGGATTTGGGGCCACCTAATGATACCAAATCAAACCGTAGTCATGATTTTGCCCTTGTTCTTCCTTCTCCTTACAATTATCCTTCCTCACTCCTGTGCCTAACTGACTCTGATCTCTGTTCATTTCCTCACTATATACACTTCTACTGAGTGCTTTCTCATTTGTGATCAATAATTAGGGCCATGCTTAGTTATCTCAGCGTATCTAACTTGCACACTGTGAGCATCATTATTTTCCTCTGCTGAAATTCTCACTCCAGATGTGTGAAGGTTATGTTTAAAGTAAAACAGAAGATGTTTTGAGCCCCAAGTGCTGAGTACTCATTTTTTTTGTTTTGATTTTTATAAACTAGGAAGAATAAAATTCATTAATTTACTATTGGTTCTTTTTCTTCTCCCTCACATAAATCTTCATTCATAACTTTTTTCAGGAAATTGTTTCATGTAGGTTTCTTCTATACTGAAACAATTTTGCAGACATAAACCACCAAGATGACTTGTCTGTAGGGGATGTCATTTACCTGTCCTTTGATAAGGCATTCTGTGCCAGTTGAACCTGGGCCTTTAAAATTTTTAAATAATATTCTACAAATATCGGAAATGGTCCCAAGATTTGCTATTGCCTTACATAAAGGAGAACCATGACTTGTGCCTTTGACCATCCCTGGGCTTCTCCTGGTCTTATACTTCTATAAGATGTGGCACTAGAGTCAGTGGAGAATAAAGCATTCTAGTTTTGAATTTCAGCGTGAGTTGGAGGTTGGAGGTGTCCACTGTCTAACTTTAAGAAAAAGAAACACCAAACAAGATTCTTTAGATATGACTGTGGTAAGAGTTTCTTCATCTCCAACGGTGGGTGCAAATTTTGCAAGAATCTGTTTAGAATGTACTGACTCCTAGGGCAGGAATGACATTTCCCAGACTCAGTGGCAACAATAGCATGTTGATTCACTGGTATAACCTGCTTTGTGTAGTGCCTGTGCTCAAAAACATTTGTACCCAGAGACCATTTATTTTTTTCTAAGTTTTTTTATTTACATTCCAAATCATTTCCCCTTTCCCATTTCCTCCCTCCCTAAAAGTCCCATAAGCCCCCTTCCCTCCCTCCTTTCCCCATTCAACCCCCTCTCACTTCTCTGTCTCAGCATTCCCCTACATCCAGTCTTTCCAGGACCAGGGGTCCATCTTCTTGGAAATCTATTGATATGCGAATTGTGTCTAGGGTATTCCGAGATTCTGGGTTAATATCCCCTTATCAGTGACTGCATACCATGGGTGTTCTTTTGTGACTAGGTTACCTCACTAAGGATGATATTTTCAAGTTCTGACCATTTGCCTAAGAATTTCATGAATTCATTGTTTTTAATTGCAGAGTAGTATTCCATTGTGTAAACATACCACATCTTCTGAATCCATTCCTCCGTTGAGGGACATCTGGGTTCTTTCCAGCTTCTGGCTATTATAAATAAGGCTGCTATGAACATAGTGGAGCATGTGTCCTTATTGCATGCAGGTAAAGCTTCTGGGTATATGCCCAGCAGTGGTATAGCAGGATCCTCCGGGAGTGTCATGCCCAGTTTTCTGAGGAACCACCAGACTGCTTTCCAGAGTGGTTGTACCAGCTTGCAATCCCACCAGCAGTGGAGGAGTGTTCCTCTTTCTCCACATCCTCGCCAACAACTGCTGTCTCCTGTGTTTTTGATCTTAGCCATTCTGACTGGTGTGAGATGGAATCTCAGGGTTGTTTGGATTTGCATTTCCCTAGTGACTAGGATGATGAACATCTCTTTAGGTGCTTCTCAGCCATTAGATATTCTTCAGGTGAGAACTCTTTGTTAAGCTCTGTACCCCATTTTTAATAGGGTTACTTGGTTCTCTGGAGTTTAACTTCTTGAGTTCTTTGTATATATTGGATATTAGCCCTCTGTTGGATGCAGGGTTGGTAAAGATCATTTCCCAGTTAGTTGGTTGCCTCTTTGTCTTTTTGACAGTGTCTTTTGCCTTGCAAAAACTTTGTAATTTAATGAGGTCCCATTTGTCAATTCTTGGTCTTAGAGCATAAGCTATTGGAGTTCTGTTCAGGAAATTCTCCCCTGTGTCCATATGTTCAAGGTTCTTCCCTAGTTTCCTTTCTATTAGTTTCAGTGTGTCTGGTTTTATGTGGAGGTCCTTGATCCACTTGGAATTGAGCTTAGTGCAAGGTATAAGAATGAGACCATTTATAAATGCTATCTTTACACAAGCTCTTCTAGAGCAATGGGGACTGATTATTTGGGGCCTGGCTTTTATTGTGGGAATAAAAATACAAGAATCAAAGCAAACCACTCTCATTCTCATTTAGAGATTAAAGTAAATTTGTCACTTTAGCACAAGGATTGTTTTGAGCAAAGGGCACTTCAGATTTATCAGATATGGGAAGAAGTCTCCTGAAGCTTTCCTTATCTGACTCAAAGCAGAAACTTCTGAGGAATGAGAATAGTCATAAATCCTCTCTGCCAGGGGAGTTTTATGGCCATGAAGAAAATAGGAAGTCTTTTGAAAGATGAATCTGTGCGAACAACTCTTTCTTTGCTGGTTCCCTATATATTTACCATCCTAGGGTTTCCTGCTGTGAGACCCCACAATCTTTCCTTTGACTTATCATTTCTCCCAGGTTTTCTGTTCTCTGTTAACATGTTTCTTAACTCCATATCCTAGAACTCCCTTATTGTCCTTTGCTGAGCTTCTATTCTGTTTGCTGTGCAAGACATTTGTTTAATTGTTAATCTATCTGTTGTTGGTATAATTTTCATGTTCCTATCTAGGGAACCAAAGAAATTAGAAAGGGTTTATTTTTTTAATTCCTTTCCCTGAAATGTAATCACTTGAATCTAACTACAACACATTCCTTCTTTAAATACTTATTGCACAAAATTCTCTTCTTTTGTTGAAGATTAAAAGTCAAGGTCCTAATGACTGAGTAGTTCATGGTTTAACAGTTAGGAGTTACTAAGATATGTACACACAGAGACTTTTGGAAAGACTGGGTTTGGCAGGCAAAACAACTATGGTAGATTTGCTAGGTTTTAAATGACATTCATTGTTGTATGTGATATTGTAATGAAGACACACTTGTAGCATGATTATAACTACATTATTTATGTAAAATAAACTATATTTGAACTTTGTTGCAATAAGGAGAAAAAGGACTACTGTAATACAGAGATAACTCCTACCAGGATATCTGGAAGCATCTTGAAGTTTAGGCATCAAGGTTCTTTGGTTTCTTAGGGAGAAGCGAACAAGACAGCAAGAAATGGGATAAATGGGTGGAGTTGGCAGATGGCACCAGAAAGTTTGGTTCTGAAATCACCTGGTCTCAAGAGAGTACAAAAGAAAAGGCTCTGTGCATGCTCAGGTTGATAGTTAAATCAGTTTCCTGAAGGGTAAAATGTGACTGAAGTTCATAATTTAAATCATCATATAACATGGCTTATACCTGTCAGTGAATACAAACAATTCAGCTAGTCACTGATGAAATGCACAGATTCTCAATGTTGTCCACAGCATTGCCTCTGGATGTGGCACTATTAGAAGGTGGTGGACTATTTGACAGATGGGGTCTAGTGAAAGGAAGTTAGGTGAATGAAAGCGTAGGGCTGAAATAAATCATAGACCCCAGATCCTTTTCTTTCTTTCTCTTTTGCATCCTTGTCACCAGAAAGGAAATGTTCCCTCTATCATGTGCTCTGAGCCATGGCATTCTGCCTTGCTCAAGTACAAAGTGGTGCAGCCTTGTAACCAAGGACTGATCCCTCTTCTAAGCTGATTATCTCATGAGGACCTGGAGTCTTTTCATTCTTTGTCATTAATAAGAAAAGCAGTGTATCTGATATCCACATAAGACACATGAGAGAGAAGAGTCTTTCCCAGTAGCCACAAATCACAAATTCTGGGAAAAAAAAAGAAATTTTTGTATTTTTAAAGAGTACTTTCTTGATAAGATGCAACATTACCATTTACTTTCTGTGTAAGGTTAGCAATCATTTACTTCATAAGAAAATTGGGGTAATAGCAATTGGTCCAGGAGGCTGATAAGCAGAATAAGTGTAGAGAAAATAATATGGTATAGGGCACACTGTAAGACTCTACTAATAGTAGCCATTGTTGTTGTTCTGATTAATTTTGTTATTGTTATTGCATTGTACTTGCATAAGTAAAAACCGAAGGGTTTTACTTTTATTAAAGCTATTTTATTATCTATTTTTAAAATTAAATGCAAATAACCATGCCTACAGCAGAACATTTAGCTAAAAAAAATGATTATGTGATTAATATTAAAGTGACCTCATTAACTATGAAACATTTAGCCAAACAAAGAACCAATCAGATCTTGTCACAGTGACTTTCTAACACGATTTCCTTTCCTGCATTACCTGGCCTCATGCAAGGTGTGACTCACAATGTAAAAAGAAGAGGCTTCTGTGGTACAGAAGTACGAGCTCTTTTGTGAGTCTATGCATAGACCCTCTAATCTGGGATGATGCCAGTGCTTCTCCATGTGTGCTCAGCCTCCTGCTGTTGTACCCACCATGGCTATTGCTATGATCACTTACGTTATCCACATGTGCTAACCTACACACTGGGGCAGCTTCTCCCAGCAAAGTGTTGGTCTAGGAAGAATTTCTTTTATTGTTTTTAAGAGAGTCTTAAACATTTCATAGACTCACCTGCCTGTGTAATTATATCTGCATGCAAAAAAGTTTTCCCATCTAGGCATACCTTCCATGCTGTTCTTACATAAGTGTTTAAACATCTAGGCTCCTCTGTTTGCTCAAGAAACAGACTTTGCTTGTGAAGATAGACTCACTCAAAATGGAGAATCTACAGAAATTCTGCATCTTACAAGTGTATCTATGCATATAAGTGTGTGAATAGTTATTATTTATGAAGCAAGCTTAACAAAAAAGATGGTTCTTTCCTTTTGCCTAGACTGC
Source organism: Tokudaia tokunoshimensis (assembly GCA_036184795.1). NCBI lineage: Eukaryota > Metazoa > Chordata > Mammalia > Rodentia > Muridae > Tokudaia > Tokudaia tokunoshimensis. Next base: position 97,916,875 of record BTHU01000011.1, on the reverse strand, counting down.
TTGCCAAAGATGCAAATAAAAATATTTTATGGCATTTTAAAGTGAAAGAGGCATAAAGGAGACTATTGATTTTTACCATTTTCCAAGTGGAGTAAGAGCCCACTCAGTTTAACAACACAGAGCATTTATCTTCTTTAAAAATTGGGAGTAATAGCCAGGTGTAGTACCACAACTTACCAGGCATACTGCCTAAAGTTGAAGACCGGTATATTCTAGAAAATGGAGTCCAGTCTAGCCTTAGCTACAAAACTAGATCCTGTCTTAAAATGAAGTAGAGTAATGAAGTCATTTTCAGTAACTTTCAGCAACCACTACTGAGTTCCCAATTTCTATAATATTGTCATGTGAAGAGTATAACATAAATGGAATCATACAGAAAACAGAATAAAATGTTTTAAGTAAATCAGTTACAATTGACTTACAAGATGATTTCCCCATTCTGTATAGTTCTATAGTGAGTATAAAAATGCAAACATTACCAAATATATGAACATGCCATTAAAAACTACATTCCTTATCTCTAATAATTTTCTTGCTCTCTTTATTATTAGTTATTATTATTTGTATATTATATGATTTATCCTCTAAGTAAAATCTGTAATGTAATATAGGATTTCAATTATAAGCAGCATCGACACAAGTCTCTAAAGCACACTCCTATTAGTAACTGTTTTCACAGATACTTCCCCATTTATCTCCCCTTGACTTCCGGCAAGCGGCATCCTTCATTGTATTTATATAGGTTCCACTGTTTTATATGCCCTAAATGGGATCCTGTTGTATTTGTCTTCTCTGTCTTATTTCACTTAGTAAAATGCCTTTCAGGTTTTCTGAATATGATTCATGTCCTAAATAGAAATACTTCTCCTTGCAATGTCATACAGGGCTCCAGGATATGTTTGTACCAAATATGTTTTGTCCACTTATCTACCAGTTCGTGATTAGGTTGGTTTTATGTCTTGGGTATTACATATAGAACTGCACTGATCAAAGAAGTACAGATACCTAGTTAGATCCTAATTTCAGTGCTTTTGGAAAAGTGATAATAACTGAGTATATATTAAATATTGATTGGTAGACAGCAAGGACATAGGCATTCCTTGTATTAGCTTCTATTTTCTTAATGAAAACTGAGCAAAATGAAAGATAAATGATTAAGTAGGAGTCGGAAGTTGAAAGAAATGGATTGACATATAAGTGGACTGCATCATGGGCATTTAAAAATATTATCTTGTCAGGATCACATCTTAGATCAACTAAATCACAGTCATCAGGCTTTGCACATAGGTATGGCAATTGTTGTAGCCATGTAGCTATATTAATGTGATGCTCCAACATGCACTAAGGACACATGCTCCACTATGTTCATAGCAGCCTTATTTATAATAGCCAGAAGCTGGAAAGAACCCAGATGTCCCTCAACATAGGAATGTATACAGAAACGGTGGTACATTTACACAATGGAGTACTACTCAGCTATTAAAAACAATGAATTCATGAAATTCTTAGGCAAATGAATGGAACTAGAAAATATCATTCTGTGTGAGGTAACTCAATCACAAAAGAACACACACCATATGCACTTGCTGATAAGTTGATATTACTCCCAAAGCTCAGAATACCTAAGATACAGCTCACAGACCACATGAAGCTCAAGAAGAAGGAAGACCAAAGTGTGGATACTTTGATCCTTATTGGAAGGCGGATCAAAATACCCATGGCTCACAAAGAACCAATAGAGTGAGCATAGGGTCCCCAATGGAGCAGCTAAAGAAAAGATCCAAGGAGCAGGAGAGGTTTGTAGCCCCACAATAATATGCACCAACCAGTTCCCCTAGAGCTCCCAGGACTAAACCACCAACCAAAGGGTACTTATGGAGGAACCCATGGCTCCAGCTACATATGTAGCAGAGGATGGCCATTTCAAACATGAATGAAAGGATAGACCATTGGTCCTATGAAGGCTCAATGCCCCAATGTAGGGGAATGCCAGGTTTGGAAAGTGGGGGCTGGGTTGGTAAGCAGGGGGGATAGGTGATGGGATAGGGGTTTTTCAGAGGGGTTATGAAGAAAGGGAATACCATTTGAAATGTAAATAAAGCAATTATCTAATAAAAGAAAAAAGAAAAATTGTGAAGGAACCACCCATGATGGCATATCTCTAATAGTTTTGTTATAAGGCACCAGCTGCTCTGGTACCCATAGTATTCAATACATCACCAGGTATTAGTAAACATAAATAGTAGTTCACATTTCTCATTTACCGCACTCTTTCTGGTGTGAGTCCTAGCTTACTCAGAGATGAATGTCTTACAATCACTGAAGTCATTGTGGGAGTCCGTAAAATGGTTTGGCAGCCTCTGCCCTACAGTTTATAATGGAAGACAGTGCTCAAAATGTGCATTTTTAAAATGTTCCCATACGAGGCTGATTCTGGCCAGACCAAAACTGAGAATGACAATTATGGTTGAGGGGAAACTGTGCTTTAATAAGATTTCTCTCTCACGTGATTCATATCACAAGGTAATATTTGAAAACAGCTCTAAGTTTTAATAAAAGTGGCGGCTTAATCTTTCTCCTGGATGGCTCTGAGTACCTTTAACTACTCAAACCATAGTGACATCAAACTCTCATTTTTATTTTTCTTCATAAAAATTGATTTCTATATTTTTTGCTCAGACCCCTTCTAGTTCAGTGAACTATATTATTTTCCACACAGCTTAGTAGAAAATGGAAATGAATGTTTCCCACTAAATGAGTTGAAGCAAATTTTCAAACTTTGAAGGAAAACATGCTGTTACCTCCTATAGGTTTTGTAGTGCGAGAACTGACAAGATTTCATCTTCAAGACTTTAACATATGCACTCTCAGACACTGGTTAGAAGCATACCTAGTATCTCTGCCAAAACTATATGAAATTTAGAAATAAAAATGTACAAGTCTCTTCCTTTCAATAACAGAGTCTATGAGTACTCAAGAATGAAGATCCTTAGTTCATTCTAGTGTTTAAAAGTAATTATAAGTCATATTCTTATTGACTATCAAAGATCATTAAAATTGTTGTATAATGCAGTAAGTGTGGAAAAAGTATATTGTACTCTTGAAAACTAATGAGAGGATATACTGAGTTCTCAAAAAAAGAAATATGTGATACTACATATACTAATTACCTCAAGTCAGTCATTCTATAATGTATGTATATTTCAAAGCATCAAGTTATACATCACAAATATGTATTGTTTTATTTGAGTATTTCAAACTGTTAAAAAATAATTTAAAACTCACATAATGGCCAAAAAGTGACACAAATAATTTATGTTCAAGGGAAAAGACCAGTTCAAAGCTTTGTGGTGTAAGAGTCTTTACCATTTAAAAGTCTTTAATAAAGTCAGAAAGAATATCATAATAATTTTATTTTTTATATTTTATTTGTCTTACATTCATTATTTTCATATTTATTATTTATGTGTGCAGAATAGTGTGCATATTAACTAAAATTAAGGATGTATAAAGAAGTCAAATGAAAATCCACAAGTTTGTTATCTAATTTCAAAAAGAAATAGAGAAAGTAATTGTATTCTAAAATTCATGGAAATCACAAGGAACCTAGATAGACAATAATACTAACAAAGACTAAGCTGAAGAGTTAGCAATCCCTGGCTTTAAAACTACCAATAAAGCTACAGCAATTAAAACAATGTGGCAATAGCATAAAGACAGACATTTAGATCAAAGGAAATAGAGAACTCAGAAATAACTCTATATATGTATATGAGCTTCAAAACTGGTTATCCAAAACAAAAGAATCAGCTTGGAAGATTGCATTACACAATAAAGGACCAATTTACAATAGCTTATAAACGTAGGTAGAGAAGGTTGGAAAGATGGCTCAGTGGTTAAGAGCAATTGCTCTTCTTTAAGAGGACCAGAATTCAATTTCCAGTACCCACATGACAGCTCACAACTGTCTATAATCTCAGTTACAGAGAGTCCAACACTTTCCCAAAAGCAAATGTATGGACAAAACACCAATGTATATAAAATAAAACTAATAAATTAAAAAAAAACATTAGGTAGAAATACTAGGAAAACCCTTAAGCAGTAAAATCCTTAAATAGAATGATAAATACTATCATAACATCAAACTTGACAGTGCTTTGAAAGATGCAAAAAAGCATGGGCCATGAAAGAAAAAATGTAAACTGGACTGAAACAAAATAAAGCCTTCTGTGCATCAAAGGATCCTAACAACCAGTAAACAGAAAACTCATAGGATAAGAAACAAACACATTTGAGTCATGTATGTGGTAAAGAATTAATATTCAGTATATATAAAGTGTTCTTTAAATTCAACACGCACAAACACACACACACACACACACACACACGATAACAACAACCCAATAATGAATGAAAAACTTGAGCACACATTCTTTTAATGATGCTATGGCATACAAATGGCCATGAACACATGAAAAGATATTCAATAGCAATAGTCATTAGAGAAATATAAATCAAAAGTACTATTAGGCAAGCTAATGTAAAGCAAATGTTGATGTGACTACAAAAAAAAATGTAATTTGCATTATTGTTGAGGATGTACAATTATCAATCTGCTATAAAAATACTATGAAAATACTTGATGAAATTATCATATGAGTTGAAAATTCTACTTATAAGTCCATGATTGTGAGCATAGTTCGGAGAAGGTATTTGTGAAATCTAACCCATAGCCTCATTGTGTACAGTAGCTTTGAGGTAGAATAAATCTGTCCTTATCAAGAGATGAACTGGTGAACAAATTGTGATGGAAATTTACAAAAAATTCGGTCTGCTACATGTTATGACTTGGATGGATCTTAAAGACACTGTGCTAAAGGAAAGACATTCACTGTATAGCACCAGTCCTAAGACTGGTAAATTTGGAGAGACAGCAATAGAACAGTTGTTGTCAGGATTTAAGGTGAAAGCAAATGGAGTACTAGTACTTGATATGTGCACTGACTTTTGTTGAGGAAGAAAGATTTGTTCTAGGGACAGATAGTGGTAATTATTGTGCAGACAATGGCAATTATTATTCAAGCTGTCCTTGCTTAATGTTACAAATTGTGCACTGAAAATGATTGAGCATCATGTAATTAATACAGATACATATATAGGAAAATACATATAATGTATATATTCAAATGTGTTCCTTATTTATATATTAGTATATGTATATGTATATGACCATATATGCATATATACCCTTTCTTTTTCAAAAAGAAAGAGCAATTGAGAAAAGTGGCTTCTTTCTGGTTTTCCTACTCATTTCGAGCTTTTTACATTTTAAGAATTTGAACTTAGCACTAAGTAGTAAAAATTTCTCAACAAAGACAGATTGTGGCCACACACTGGCTTTCTGGTTAGCAAAACCTTGTATTCTCTCTGGGCATTTCTTAAGCTTGTACCTGCAAGAACCATTTCTAGCTCTCAAATATCAAAATATTTTGGCTTTTATAATTTTTCAGCCTTTATTAACTTCTACTAACTAAAGGAGAGGTCAAGTTACTCCTTCTAAAATATGTTTTCATTCTAGTCAAGTAGATGCAGGAGGCATGTCAAACAAGTACTCTCTTTAATTTACAATCACACTGCCCCAGTCATTAACTTCTTTACTATTCCCGATAGTTGAAGCATTTAAAACATAATCAGAAAAAACTTACACATTCCAAATACCTTGTGTTTAATGGACAGCCAAGAAATATAAACAGTAAATTACCTTGAAATGACTACACAATCTAAGGATCGGAGCTGATTTAAAATGCAAAAGCCTGTCCAGTGTATAAGGGCTTCAAGTTAGAAATTTCAGAGCTTAGATAACTGCGGGGTTGTGACAAAGGGTGTGAATTCACAGGTAGTGAATATCAGAGTACACAGAGCAAGTGCAGAATCACAAAAGACAAAGCATAGAGGGGTGATAAGGTAAGAAGGGTACAATGTTCAGAGAGTCATTCAATGTAGTCTCTGTGTGGGGAAAGTTTTCTTTTATCTTTTAGAAAAATAACAAGAGAGGGGACATGTGGATGATAACATTTTTGGCAGAAAATGTGGAAGCCCCAGTAAAAACTGTCTTTATGTCCAGCCTACTGAAAAAAATGATAGCAGGTACACAGACAGGAAAGAAAACAGAACAAAAACCCAGGGAGCAGATGATGTACGGGGGAAGGAGGGGAAGGCGTAAGATGTCTTAGGTTGTCATTAAGGACTTTGGCTTTTACTGTGGATGAGTTTTCACAGAATCCTACAAATCCAAAGGAAGTTTACAACTTTGTTTATCACAATAAATGCTAAAAGCCTTTTCATCAAGACCTACTAATTTATCTTCTGTCTTGACCTTGAAAGAAAATGAAGAAAAATATTGATTGAGCTCCCCTTGAAAAACTGACAATCAAACAACGTAATGGATTTCTCAGGGTTTGTTGGGTGTTACTATATGTGCTTCGTGGCTTCTATCATCTGGACTTCCCTGCACTTGGGTAAATATCTTTGCCCAACTCAGTCCTCTCTCATCCAACTCAGGGTACTTTCCTAGACTGTAATGTGCTAAAAGGATTCTCTGGCTCTATGTTTCATATAGACAAGAAATAGGTTCTGAAATCACCTCCTCTGGAGAATGCAAGCATAATGCAAATCTCCAGAGACTATAGATAGCCATTTGTATTTTCACAGGGGACAAAAGTATATAACCTCTAATAGCATGTTCAGTTGTCACAGGGTCCATTTTACATATATTCAGAATATTTATCAAGTAAATGTTTTTAACATCTTCAAACAGATATGCCATTTCTTACAGGAAGCTATGATGAGGTACACACACTGTACTTATGTGGGAGGAGTATCCACTGTAACAGAGGACAGCTTTCAGGTTGCTAAGATTTCTAAGAGGGAGGTGAAGTCAAATCAGAGATAAATAGAATTCCAGGTTATCAGCTAGTCACCAGCATCCACAGTCTCAGGGAAAAGTCATAAAGTATCTGGACAGTTCCAGTCAGGAATCATTTCTAACCTTCATTTGTTTGGTGACAAGAAGAATTCAATGGGAAATGTTTTAAAGTAGCTATAGGAAAGGCAGCTGAAAAATGGGAAACTATAATTAGGTGGAGGGGCTTTCAGAAAACATGGGAATAAATCCTAGAAGCTAGGATATGTAGAATAAACAGGAATAGGTAAAATGGGAAGATGGGCAAAAGAAAGAATGGGTGTAAAAATGATGAATGAGCAGGATTGCAGGAGAAAAAATGAGATAGAGGGAAAGACCTGAACATCAAAATATACCTAATAAGATGGTCCCTGCCCTGGGCCATGACCCTGAGTAAAGACTCTTAGTCCTGATATCTTAATCTTGGCAGGTTTAAAATCCATTTAGATAAGCATTTATTTTGGATTATCATGTCTAATATAGAAGCAGCAACCACAATTTGCTTGGAAGTCTTCCATAGCCAAATGTCAAAATCCCAAGCCAGGAAGCACCACGGGTTTTCATGTCTTGGTGGTTGCTTATCTGTTAGAAAGCCACAAAGCTTCCAATCTCATGTGCTGAGGAGTGTTAGGGGCAGGAGAAATAATTTCACATGCCCTGTGGCTGCCCATCAGTCCAGAAGTAAAAGAAAACTTTTCCAACTGCTTTTTCATACTCAAATCATGTTAAATTTGAAATCGACAGCTGTGCACTTTAACCACATTCTCTTGCGTGATTTATGCCAATTGCACTCCTTAAATAAAGCTTCCACTTGAGCTGTGGAAATAGATTTCCTGCCTGAACAACTAGTTCTGCTAGAAATAAGTGTTGAGTCAGATCTGTGACAAAGAGGCTTCCAAAAGGAATACGCACCAACAACAACCTCTTCCTATCTGAGATGGATTTGTGTTTGGTAGCAGGGAAGCTTTCTGCAATCCTTTGGGGATAAGTACCCCATAGAAACAGATTCAAGTAGACTTTTGGGGAATGGGAATTACTTGGAGGGCAATTTAAAGTACCTTTCCAATACAGAAAATGCAATATAAAATATATATGCACTCTAACAGGTACTTCTTTCCTCTACTTTGAGGGTCACAGAAGTGAAAGCATATTTAAAAGACATATCTGAAAAAAGGATTTAACTCTAGATTTTGTTCCACTTTCAATTTTCTAAGAAAAAAGTTGCTTTTGCAACTTCATAACAAATAAAAGTCATCTAATGAACGTTTTTCCCATAGCTTACTTACATTATGACAAGCACTTTATGTATTAGCTCATTTTATCCTTAAAACATCCTTAAGTTGAAAGCATGATGATTTCCTGGAAACTGCAAACTAACGACTTTAGATATAGCTTCTAGACCATGGGCGACTAAAAGTCGGAACCAAGATAAGCCTATTCCAAACTGTTTAACCCGGACTGTATGTGGCTTCAAGTTGGAGCATCTTTATTAGAAGGTATGTGCCATGGGCTACTAAGGAAAATACCTGGACAAAGGTTATGCAAAATATAAAGAATATTAAGAATAAAATTTGAAACAAAAGCCTATAAAAAAGTTAGAGACAGCAGTTAAGTAGACTATATGAGATGTAAATATACTGTGATTTCTACCATGTATGAAAACTTGATACAAATGAGAACTAGTCAGAAATAAACAGGGACATTCTCAGAGAAACTGCTTACAGTATCAAGAGTCCAGGCCAACATAAACAATATTTCACATTATTATGTAGAAATAGAATTTAATAGCAGTGTATCAAGCTGTATTTTCAACATGATGTTTCTGTGCAAGTATTAAATTTCTCTTCTATGTATTTGTGCTTCTCCTTTACTCTTGTGTGCACATACATGTGTGTGTGTGTATGCATGTGGAGGTCGGGATTGAGATCATGTGTCCTCTTCAATCACTTTCACCATGTGTTTTGAGATCCTGTCTCTCATTGGACCTGAATGTTACCTTTCAGCTATACTGATTGGCCACTAATGGGTCCTTCTGTTTGTTCAAGCCCAAGGATTGTAGGGACATACTGCTGCTGCCCCAGCTTTTTATGTGCCTGCTAGGGATCTGCAATGGGATTGTTTTCAGATAATCAGAAAGCAGAATTCACATCCCTTCATCTCTTACTTGTGGCCAATCTTAATGCTGAAAACATTCATTTACAACCTTTGTATTCCTCACATAGACTCTATAGAATTGTCCTCATTTACATGCATTTTATTTACAACGAAATTGAATTTCACAAAGATTAAATTTCTTAAAGGTTAAAATCTCTAGAAATGGCTGCTTCCAACAACTGCACAGGCACTTGGATATGCTACAAGTTTTTATGCTGTGTCTGTGAAGGAATGCCTGCAAAATCCAATGCTCTTACGGGCATTTAGTTTGTTTTCATAAGGCCTCTGAACATTAATGTAGCATGAAAATATCCTGTGTTTCCAATTTTATGTGGTGCCTCAGGACAAAATTTTAATGCAGGCAAAGAGTAATTACTAATGTGACAAAGACATTATAGATTTTTCACAAGTGACATGGATGGCATGCCTTCAGAGCAGCAGGAAGGTTCTGAAGTTGTGTGTCATCCCCAACACCTGTCTAATTAGACTTCAGTCCCATCCAAGAAGCAGGAACCCATGCCTGAAACTGTATCCTAGGATGGTGTGGTCATGGATTGTTGAAGAGAATCTAGGACTGCAATTTCCATAAGCCAATACATTCCTGCATACTCATCCATTCACCCACCAAAATAATTCTTCTTGCAGCAGACAAGAGACCATTACATAAAGCCACATCTGGTCAAAAACAAGATCAAGTGATTATGGCTGTAGATTGCTCAGTAGCAGATAGTACATTTATAACATAAGCTCTACACCTAACTCTCAGGGAACATAACAGTGGGTGGAAAAGTATGAGGAGAGAGGAATAAGAAGTTGGTTTCAAGATTGCCTTCTAGATATAACAGAGAAGCTATCCGCATGAAAACTCGACAATATGATTGCCTAAACAATACCTGAACAGAAAACAACATTTGAAATGCCATATGGATGGAAGAAATTGCACAAGGCTTCCCCCCCCAGATGAAGAACTACAGGCAATTAATAACTGCTGAGAGAGAGAGAAAAAAAATCTTATTCAGGCATGAGTGTCCTAAGTGGTTATCTAATACCACGTGGTCGTCATTAAAAGCATACATGCATGCAACACAACCAGACTCCTCAAGTTTTATATATATATGTATATATATATATATATATATACATATATATATACGTGTGTGTGTGTGTGTCATCAGGGAGTGGCAATGAGAAGGATTAAAAGGATCAGAAAGATTAGAAGGTATGATCTTGTTGAAGTTATATTGCTTTTCTGGGGAAAGTTTCACTGGTGGTGATCTTTGAGGTTTAAACAATCCCCCACAGGCCCCTTCAGTCTCCTCTACCCCTCCCTCCTCTACTGTCTGTCACATTCATTCTGACGTGGTAGACCTGTGCTAGGTCTGCCACGGAGGAATGCCCCATTTCCTGGTAATTTCTGGAGATCCCACATCAGCCGGCATTCAAAATCCAGCAGCAGCAGGGCATTCAAGAACCAACAGTTTGAAGGACATTCAACCCTTGCCAAGTCTGCCACAGGGAAAACCCCATTTCCTGTTACTTCCTGGAAAACCAGTTGTATGCAGGGCATTTGAGAGAAAGGGAATCCCAGGAGTACAGATACACAGGTCCGCAGGACAGAGAAGTCACAGTCAGAGATAGCAAGACCAGCTAAGACTGGAGATAACTAGATGGCCAAAGGCAAATGCAAGATCATTACCAACAGAAACCAAGGCAACATGGCAATATCAGAACCTAGTTCTCTCAAAACAGCAAATCCAAGATACTCCATCACATCGGAAAAGCAAGAGCTGGATTTAAAATCACATCTCATGATACTGTTAGAGGACATCAAGAAGGACATAAATAACTCCCTTAAAGAAATACAGGAGAACATGGGTCAACATGCAGAAGCCCTTAAAGAGGAATCATAAAAATCTCTAAAAGAAACACAGGAAAACATGGATCAACAAGTAGAAGCCCATAGAGAGGAAACACAAAAATCCCTTAAAGAATTTCAGGAAAACACAAACAAACAACTGAAGGAACTGAACAAAACTATCCAAGATCTAAAAGTGGAAGGAGAAACTATAAAGAAATCGCAAAGTGAGATGTCTCTGGAGATAAAAAACCTTGGAAAGAATTCAGGAGTCATAGATGCAAGCATCAACAATAGAATACAAGAGATAGAAGAAAGAATCTCAGATGCTGAAGATTCCATAGAAAACAGTGTCTCAACAGTCAAAGAAAATACAAAATGCAAAAAGCGAGTAGCCCAAAGTATCCAGAAAATCCAGGTCACAATGAGACGACCCAACCTTAGGATTATAGGTATAAAAAAGAGTGAGGATTTACATCTTAAAGGGCCAGTAAACATCTTCAACAACATTATGGAAGAAAACTTCCCTAACCTAAAGAAAGAGATGCCCATGAACATACTAGAAGCCTATAGAACTCCGAACAGACTGGACCAGAGCAGAAATTCCTCCCATCACATAATAATTAAAACACCAAATGCACTAAACAAAGAAAGAATATTAAAAGCAGTAAGGGGAAAAGGTCAAGTAACATATAAAGGCAAACATATCAGAATTACACCAGACTTCTCACCAGAAACTATGAAAGCTAGAAGATCCTATGCAGATGTAATACAGACTCTAAAAGAACATAAATGTCAGCACAGACTGCTATACTCAGCAAAACTTTCAATTACCATAGATGGAGAAAACAAGACATTCCATGACAAAAGCAAATTTACACAGTATCTTTCCTCAAATCCAGCTCTACAAAGGATAATGGGTATAAAATACCAACACAAGGCAGGAAAACACACCGTAGAAAAAGCAATAAAGTAATCTTTCAACAAACCCAATAGAAGATAGCTACACAAACAGAATTTCACCTTTAACAAAGGAGATAACAGCAAGCAACTATCACTTTTCCTTAATATCTCTTAACATCAATGGTCTCAATTCCCCCATAAAAAGACGTAGACTAACAGACTGGATACATAAGCAAGACCCAACATTTTGTTGCATAAAGGAAACCCACCTAAGTAGCAAAGGCAGTCACTACTTCAGAGTCAAAGGTTGGAAAACAATTTTCCAAGCAAATGGTCCCAAGAAACAAGCTGGAGTAGCCATTCTTATATCAGATAAAATTGACTTAAAACCAAAATTTGTCAAAAAGATAAGGAGAGTCACTTCATTCTGGTCAAAGGGAGTCTACAAAGATGAGCTCTCAATTCTGAACATCTATGCTCCCAACACAAGGACACCTACATTCATAAAGAAACTTTACTAAAACTCAAAGCAAACATTGCACCCCACACAATAATAGTGGGAGACTTCAACACCCCACTATTAACAATGGGTAAATCATGGAAACAGAAACTAGACAGAGTCACAGTGAAACTAACTGAAGTTATGGACCAAATGGATCTAACAGATATTTATAGAATATTCCACCCTAAAGCAAAAGAATATACCTCCTTCTCAGCACCTCATGGCACCTTCTCCAAAATTGACCATATAATTGGTCACAAAACAGGCCTCAACAGATACAGAAATATTGAAATTATTCCATGCACCTTATCAGATCACCATAGCCTAAGGCTAGTCTTAAGCACAAGCAAAAACAATGGAAAACACACATACACGTGGACTTTGAACAATGCTCTTCTCAACGATAGCTTTGTCAAAGAAGAAATAAAGAAAGAAATTAAAGAATTTATAGAATTCAATGAAAATGAAGACACATCATACCAAAACTTATGGGACACAATGAAAGCAGTGCTACGAGGAAAACTCATTGCTCTGAGGGCCTCCAAAAACAAAATGGAGAAAGCCTACACTAACAGCTTGACAGAGCACTTGAAAGCTCCAGAACAAAAAGAAGCAAATACATCCAAGAGGAGTAGGCGGCAGGAAATAATCAAACTCAGGGCTGAAATCAACCAAATAGAAACAAAATGAACTATTCAAAGAATCAATAAAACCAGTAGCTGGCTCTTCGAGAAAATCAACAATATAGACTAAACCATTAGCCAGACTAACCAGAGGGCAAAAAAGCACCACCCAAATTAATAAAATCATTAATGAAAAAGGAGACATAACAACAGAAACTGTGGAAATTCAAAAAATCATCAGATCCTAATACAAGAACTTATACTCAACAAAGTTTGAAAATCAGGACAAAATGGACAACTTTCTTTATACATATCAGGTGCCAATATTAAAATAGGATCAGATAAACGATCTAAATAGTCCCATAAGTCCTGAGGAAGTAGAAGGAGTCCTTAATAGTTTCCCATCAAAAAAGAGCCCAGGATCAGATGGGTTTATTGGGGAATTCTATCAGATCTTCAAAGAAGAGCTAATACCGATTCTTTTCAAACTATTCCATGAAATAGAAACTCAAGGAACACTACCAAACTCATTCTATGAAGCCACAATAATGCTTATACCTAAACCAAACAAAGACCAAACAAGGAAGGAGAACTTCAGGCCAATCTCCCTCATGAATATCGATGCAAAAATACTCAACAAAATTCTGGCCAACCGAATTCAAGAATCATCAAAACTATAATCACCACGATCAGGTAAGCTTCATCCCAAGGATGCAGGGATGGTTCAATATATGGAAATCCATTCCACTATATAAAAAAACTCAAGGAAAAAAAACATGGTCAATTCATTAGATGCTGAAAAAGCTTTTGACAAAATCCAGCATCCGTTTATGATAAAAGCCTTGGAGAGAGTGGGAATCCAAGACCCATACCTAAACATAGTAAAAGCAATATACTGCAAACCAGTAGCCGACATCAAATTAAACTGTGAGAAAATCGAAGCAATCCTGCTAAAATCAGGGACCAGAAAAGGCTGCCCACTTTCTCCCAATCTATTCAATATAGTACTTGAAGTTCTAGCCAGAGCAATCAGACAACAAAAAGAGGTCAAAGGTATACAAATTGGAAAATAAGAAGTCAAAATATCACTATTTGCAGATGATATGATCGTGTACTTAAGCGGCCCAAAAACTTCCACCAGAGAACACCTAAAGCTGATAAACAACTTCAGCAATGTGGCTGGATATAAAATTAACTAAAGCAAATCAGTAGCCTTCATCTACTCAAAGGATAAACAAGCTGAGAAAGAAATTAGGGAAATGATACCCTTAACAATAGTCCTAAATAATATTTCATACCTTGGTATGACCCTGATGAAGCAAGTAAAAGATCTGTATGACAAAAACTTCAAGCCTCTGAAGATAGAAATCAAAGAAGATCTCAGAAGATGGAAAGATCTCCCATGTTCATGGATTGGCAGGATCAATATAGTAAAATGGCCATCTTGCCAAAAGCAATCTACAGATTCAATGCAATTCCCATGAAAATCCCAAGTCAATTCTTCATAGATCTAGAAAGAGCAATTCTCAAATTCATCGGGAATAACAACAAACCTAGGATAGCAAAAACTATTCTCCAGAACATAAGATCTCCTGGGGGAATCACCATCCCTGACCTCAAGCTCTACTACAGAGCAATAGTGATAAAAACTGTTTGGTATTGGTATGGTGACAGGCAGGAAGATCAATGGAATAGAATTGAAGACCCAGATATGAACCCACTCATGTATGGTCACCTGATATTTGACAAAGGAACTAAAAGTATCCAGTGGAAAAAAGACAGCATTTTTAACAAATGGTGCTGGAACAACTGGAGGTCAGCATGCAGAAAAATGCAATCGACCCATTCTTATCTCCTTGTACAAAGCTCAAGTCCAAGTGGTTCAAGGACCTACACATAAAACCAGACACACTGAAGCTTATAGAGGAGAAAGTGGGGAAGAATCTTGAACACATGGGCACAGGAGAAAAGTTCCTGAACAGAACACCAATGGCTTATGCCCTACAAACAAGAATCGACAAATGGGACCTCATGAAGCTGCAAAGCTTCTGTAAGGCAAAGGACATGGTCAGTAGGACAGAACGGCAACCAACAAATTGGAAAAAGATCTTTACCAATCCTACATCTGATAGAGGGTTAATATCCAAGGTATACAGAGAACTCAAGAAGTTAGGCTCAAAAGAGTCAAATAACCCTATTAAAAAATGGGGTACACAGCTAAACAGGGAATTCTCAAGTGAGGAAACTCAAATGACTCTAAAGCACCTAAAGAAATGTTCAGCATCCTTAGTTATCAGGGAAATGCAAATCAAAACAACACCGAGATTCCACCTCACACTGGTCAGAATGGCTAAGATGAAAGCCTCAGGGGATAGCAGATGCTGGAGAGGATGTGGGGAAAGAGGAACACTTCCCCATTGTTGGTGGGATTGCAAGCTGGTAAAACACCTCTGGAAATCAGTTTGGCGATTCCTCAGAAAATTAGACATCATACTACCTGAGGACCCAGCTATACCACTCCTGGGTATATACCCAGAAGATGCTCCTACATGTAATAAGGGCACATGCTCCACTATGTTCACAGTTGCCTTATTCACAATAGCCAGTGGCTGGAAAGAACCCAGATGATCTTCAACTGAGGAATGGATACAGAAACTGTGGTATATATACACAATGGAGTACTATTCAGCTATTAAAAACAATGAATTCATGAAATTTTTAGGCAAATGGATGGAACTGGAAAGTGTCATCCTGAGCAAGATAACCCAATCACAAAAGAACGCACATTTTTTGCACTCACTGATAAGTGGAAGTTAGCCCAAAAGCTCAAAATAAACAAGTTACAATTCACAGACCACTGGAAGCTCAAGAAGAAAGAGGACTGAAGTGGGGATGCTTGGGTTCCTCTGAGAAAGGGAGCAATATACTTACAGGAGCAATAATGGATGCAAAGTGTGGAGCAAGGACTGAAGTAAAGGCCACCCAGAGACTGCCCTATCTGGGGATTCATCCTATAAACAGTCACCAAACCCCAACACTACTGTGGACGACAAGAAGAGCATATCAAAAGGAGCATGCCATGGTTGTCTTCGGAGGGGCCCTGCCAGAGCCTTACACATGCAGAGGCAGATGCTAACAGCCAACCATAGGTCTGGGAGAGGGGTTCCCAATGGAGGAGTTGGAGGGTGGTCAGGAGGAGCTGAAGGAGTTTACAGCCCCACCGGAAGAACCCAGATGCCCCAGGACTCCCAGGGACTAAACCATCAACCAAGGGGTACACATGGTTACAGCCAAAAATGTGGCAGAGGAATGCCTTGTCAGGGATCAGTAGGAGGAGTGGTCCTTGGTGAGGTGAAGGCTAAATAGATGCCCCAACAAGGGGAAATTGAGGGGGGGGAGGTGGGAGTGGATCGGGTGGAGGGGCATATACTTGGAGGCAGGGAGTGGGAAGAGGGGTAGGGGGGAAACCCGGAAAGACTGTACCACTTGAATTGCAAATGAAGATTATATTTAATTAAAAAAATTCAATATTTATAAAACATCCCCCACAAGGCCCATCCCATCCTTGCCTCTCCCTCCCTCTCTCCCCTCCCCTCCCTCTCTCTCCCTCTCCTTCCCTCCCCCTGTCTCTCTCTGCTATGCTCCCCCTCTGAAACTATAAGCAAGTACCCAGTTAAATACTTTCTTTTGTAAGAGTTGCCTTGGTCATGGTGTTTCTTCACAGCGATAGAACTGTGACTAAAACAACATATACATTGTATTTATATACATGTAACAATAATAATTATGTGCATGTAATAATAATTTTTTAAAGGTTAGGAATTTGAGATGAAACTGGGGAGAACATATCTTGTATTGGAGGGACAGGATGAGGAAATAATGCTATTATATGTAAATTAAGAATAAAATAACATTTAAATGATTAGCGCGAAAATGTTATCATACTAAATAATAGTTCTTTATTCTAGGAGTGATAAGAATCATTTCTGTATTTTTCTATCCTCTCCCTTAACTATCTACAATATATAAATTTTTCTCATTGATTTATAATGGAATTTTCATATCCTCTGGTTTCTGGTTCCTTTCATTGGCTATATGTTAGAACTACTTCCTCTAAGCTAACAAAATGTTTGGCATTCTATGCAGCTAGAAATTCTGCCACAGCTTTGTTAAAATAAGCTGAGAAATATAAACATGGGATAGATGATTGATGGGCACATTCATTCCAGGTGCACAAGCTTAATTGGAAACTAAAAATCTCAGTCCCCTAGCCCTCATTCTGACAAGTTTAAATGACCAGTGCCAGGGCCCTCTGAAATATCTATTTTTTCTGGTTTTCAACCTTCTGAATACTTACTGCCTTCTTCTTGACAGACTCTATGTTATCAAATGCCTTTGAATCCTCGGGATGCACTTTGCTACAGGAGCCAAATCTGTTTTCTCTTCTGTTAGGAACAGTTATTGATATCTACCTCACATAATTGTTTCAAAAGGCAGTATGATTCATGCAATACATTTTGGAGTCTCAAGGTAGATGCCGAAATTTCTTAAATTGTATATATTTAATAATGTTGACTCCCCCTAATAGAGAGTTAAAATGAGGAATAACATTAAGGTTTTATGGAAGTAAGCAAGCTAGCTGAGTTACTGACTAAACCAGCTGAGATCTGGTTTATTCAGATTCTGATGTCCTATGGCATCGGTGAACAAGCCACAGAGGAACAAAGCTCAAGAATGAAGCTTGGTCAGACATAAACCTAAGACCAAAGATGCCCTTCACCTTTAAGAAAGGGAGAACATGAACAAAATTTCTCCACACAGGTGTTACTGAATTTGACTAAAGGAGCATAAGAAAAAAAATAGTGTGGCAGATGGAAATTGGAACATAAAAAGAGGTATGTGAGTTTCAGTGTACAGATACCATTAATAGAGATTTGCATAATTGATGAGTTTTAAATGGCCTCGCCAACATTTGCTGAAGATAATTCAATTTCAATATAAATAATACAGGCAAGTCAGACACAAAATAATGGAAAATGAAAAATGTATCATAAAATACTAATCAAAAGACAGATGATGCTTTATAGTAATATCAGAGATTTTTTTTTTTTAATTCTCAAGAAGGAACAAGCATATTGACAAAAGAACCTAGCTGTAAATTCATCAAGACATGATAACGGTAAGTGTGTTATCACTGTATCAGTGGGCGTGTCTTGCTAGGCAGAGGTTATTGTAGCTTATGAGGTTCATGGAAAGATGAGATGAGCAACCATCCTTCTCCCCCAATAACTCTCAGCACCATGAAAGATAGCCAGTGGAAATGAAGCTTCTAGATCAGTACTTGATTTCTCTGTGTTTATGATTTGACCATGTGTATCTTCTACAATAGTGTCTTACTATGAAGTTCCAGAGGGCAACTGAGAACACTGTAGCAGCTTACAATGTTTGTGAGCCATAGAGACCCAAGCGACCAACAACTTAAAAAGAAGCAAACCATTCCAACTACTGAGGTTTTTATTTTATAATTTTTGGTATTCAGTTGGAATGTTGTCACCTATTGAACATAACTCTATTAAAACACTTTTTGTATATATGTATCTGTATATGAATGTTTATATTATGTCTAACTTTTAAGAACCTTCTATAGTAGGTTACCATATAACTTTTAAAAGGGCGTTTCCTGTTAGGTATCCCTACCCACTTCATTCCTTTACCCTTCACAGCATGGGGGATGGGAAGTAGACACATAATCCCACACTTAAATGAGGAGCTATTTGTATTTGATAATTGTTGGTAAAGGTAGTGTCAATTTTCTTTAGTGGTATGACCTCTGGTGTACTGATCACAGTTTATGGCAGTCCCATACCCAATATTAGTGGGCCAGAAGCAGCTAGACACTAGACGTAATGCATATCAGAGAGAGAAGTGGGGAGAGAGAGGGGAGATTAAGTTGAGAAGAGAACTGAGTTGGTAAGATTTGAGGGTGTATCTGACAGGAATTATGGGAAAGTTGAACTTGATAAAAATATTCTAAAAATGAAAAATTCTCAAATATTTAAAAAACATTATATTTAGGAAATTAAAATAGTCATCTAAGATCATTTTTATCCTTTGCCTTCTGCATTTCTATTTTCGTTTCAGTTGTCTCTAGGTCTCTGCCTTAAGCTCCTGACTTGACTTCCCTTGATGATGAACTGGATAGATAGATAGATAGATAGATAGATGATAGATAGATAGATAGATAGATAGATAGATAGATAGATAGATAGATAGATGATAGATAGATAGATAGATAGATAGATAGATAGATAGATAGATAGAAGATAGATAGATAGATAGATAGATAGATAGATAGATAGATAGATAGATAGATAGATAGATAGATAGACGTATACACACAGACACATGCCTTTCTTCTTTAGGTTGCTGCTGTCTCAGGGTTTCATTGCCCTGAAGAGACACCATGATGATGGCAACTCTTTAAAAGAAAACATTTAATTGGAGCTAGCTTGCAGTTTCAAAAATTCATTCCATTATCATTACAACAAGAAGTATGGCAGCATTGAGGAAAATATGGTGCTACAGAAAATGCAGTGCTAGTCATACCACTAAAGAAAATTGACACTACCTTTACCAACAATTATCAAATACAAATAGCTCCTCATTTAAGTGTGGGATTATGTGTCTACTTCCCATCCCCCATGCTGTGAAGGGCAAAACATATAGAGCTGAAACTTCTATATGTTGATCTGAAAGAAGTCTTAAGGAGACTATATTCCATAGGCAGCCAGGAAGAGGGTCTGGATCACACTGGCCAGACTTGAGCACGCACGCACACACAGACACAGACACACACACACACACACACACACATATATATATGAATGAGACCTCAAAGATCTCCCTCACAGTGACACACTTCCTCTAACAAGACTACATCTTCTCCAATAAGGCCAGACCACCTAATAGTGCCATTTCACATGGCCCAAGCACTTTCAAACCTTCCCAGTTGCTTTTGTTCATAATGTTTATCACGGCAGAAGTAAGATAACTAACATATCAGGTATTATTCTCAGTTAAATATTAATTCTACCAAACCTTGTCTTTTTATTTTGTTTTGTTTTTAATTTGAATATTCTTTTTATCTAATTTAGGTCCTTTAGTTTTATATGTTAATTTCAGATATGTTTTGTCTATATTAAAATAGTATTTTATATTTTGTTAAGAATTACAGTGAATTTCTAATTATGCTCAAGAGAAGTAGCATCTTTACTATAATAAATGGTTCTAATGTGAACCTCTTAGGTTTCTTTATATATAAACCTGGAAGCAGAAAGTGAGGCAGAAACTACAGAGCAATGTTCTTGAGCTTTCTCAGCAGGTTTTTTTATATAGAGCAGGCCTAGCTGTCTAGAGATGGAACACTCACAGTGGGTAGTTCCACATTTATCATCAATCAAGACCATGCCCCACAGACATTCCCACAGGTCAGTGTGTTAAAGACAACTCTTTAACTGAAGTTCCCTTTTCCTGGGAGTTTCTAGCTAACAACCATGATTAGCAATCACACATGATAATATAGTAAGGAAATAAAAATCTGTAGTGGAAGTTAATTGATCACTAAATCTAAAACACTTTACATTTACTGAAGTAATAAGATGATGGTGGTGATGATGATGAAGACTAAGATTGTGATCACTGAAAACAATAATGCAAAAGCTAAGTGATTTAAATGTTTGTAACGTTTTTTTCAGAGAGTAAGTACTTGAATTATGTACCAGAAATTAATAAGACAAGTGTATTTAACTGCTGATAAAACTACTGATCAACAAGTGAATTTTGGTGAGCATACTTACAGAGAGAAAATAGGAAAAATAACTGAAAACCTTAAAATAACAGAAAACTAAATTAAAAGAAATATCAGGAGAGAAAGAAATAAAGCAAATTAAAAGAAAAACGCAAGTATACCTAAGTCAGCTACACAAGCCATATATAATACAAATTTTAGCCTCCTTAATATAGAAAAATGAAGATTCTGAAGAGATGGTTCAGGGATCAACAACACTTCAGCTATTTATTTATTTATTTATTTATTTATTTATTTATTTATTTATTTATTTTCTATATTTTTTATTTACATTCCCAATGATTTCCCCTTTCCCGGTTCCCCCCTCCCTGAAAATCCCATAAGCCCTCTTCCCTCCACCTGTTCCCGAGTCAACCCCCTCCCACTTCTCTGCCCTGATATTCCCCTACACTGCTATTTCCAGTCTTTCCAGAACCAGGGGTCTCTCCTTCCTTCTTCTTGGAAATCAATTGATATGTGAATTGTTTCTTGGGTATTCTGAGCTTCTGGGTTAATATCCACTTATCAGTGACTGCATACCATGTGTGTTCTTTTGTGATTGGGTTACCTCACTAAAGATGATATTTTCCAGTTCTGGATATTTGCCTAAGAATTTCATGAATTCATTGTTTTTAATTGCAAAGTAGTATTCCATTGTGTATAAGTACCACATCTTCTGTACCCATTCTTCCGTTGAGGGACATCTGGGTTCTTTCCAGCTTCTAGCTATTATAAATAAGGCTGCTATGAACATAGTGGAGCATGTGTCCTTATTGCATGCAGGGAAAGCCTCTGGGTATATGCCCAGGAGTAGTATAACAGGGTCCTCTCTCTCCATATCTTTTCAATATAGTACTTGAAGTTCTAGCTGAGCAATTAGACAACAAAAGAAGGTCAAAGGGATACAAATTGGAAAGGAAGAAGTCAAACTATCACTATTTGCAGATGATACGATAGTATACTTAAGTGACCCAAAGAACTCCACCAGAGAACTCCTACAGCTGATAACTTTAGCAAAGTGGCTGGATATAAAATCAACTCAAGCAAATCAGTAACCTTCCTATACTCAAAGGATAAGCAGGCTGAGAAAGAAGTAAGAGAAATGATACCCTTCACGATAGCCACAAACCATATAAAGTATCTTGGTGTGACTCTAACCAAACAAGTGAAAGTTCTGTATGACAAGAACTTCAAGTCTCTGAAGAAAAAAATTGAAGAAGACCTCAGAAGATGGAAAAATCTTCCATGATCATGGATTGGCAGGATTAATATAGTAAAAATGACCATCTTGCCAAAAGCAATATACAGATTCAATGCAATCCCCATCAAAATCTCAACTCAATTCTTCATAGAGTTAGAAAGAACACTTCAGCTCTTATAGAGGAAATACCTTTGATTCCCAACACACATATAGCTGCTTGCAAACATCCAGGAACTTCAGTTCCAAGGATGTGTTAGAGATACTACATGCACATGATGTATATATGTGGGAATACAGGCAAAAAACTAACATATAAAAGCAAAGCAGACATTTCAAAATCAACAATAAGTTTATTACATGTTACAGAGATATGTTAAATACAATAAAATGGTTAACAGGTTACTATGACATTTTCAAGAATTTGAAAAGGATTTAATAATATATAAGTGTCTAAGGAATTATATATATAACTTGATATTTTCTTTACATTTCAAATGTTATTCCCTTTTTAGGTCTTCCCACCCCCGAAAACTCCCTATCTCCTCCCTCCTCCCTCTGCCCACTCCTACCTTCTCATGATGGAATTCCCCTACACTGGGGTATCAAACCCCCTCAGGCCCAAGGGCCGCTCTTCCCACTGATGTACAAAATGGCCATCCTCCGCTACAAATGCAGCCAGAGAAATGGGTCCCTCCATGTGTACTTTTTGGTTGGTGGTTCAGTCCCAGGGAGCTCTGGGGCATCTGACCAATTGACACTGTTGCTCCACTCACTGGGTGGCAAACCCCCTCAGCTCCTTCAGTCCCTTCTCCAAGTCGTCCATCTAGGATCCCGTGCTCAGTCCAACAGTTAGTTGCAAGCATCTGCCTCTGTATTTTCCAGGCTCTGGTAGAGCCTCTCAGGAGACAAGCACATCAGGTTCACTTCAGCAAGCACTTCCAGGAACCCTCAATAGTGTCCAGGTTTGGCAACTGCATACAGGATGGATCCCCTAGGTGGATCAAGTCTCTGGAAGGTCTTTCCTTCAGACTCTGCTCCACATTTTGTCTCCAAATTTCCTCCTGTGAGTATTTTGTTCCCTCTTCTAAGAAGTACTGAAGCATCCACACTTTGATCTTCCTTCTTCTTGAGGGTCATATGGTATGGAAATTACATGCTGGGTATTCTGAACTTTTGGGCTAATATCCACTTATCAGTGAGTGCATACCATGCCTCTTCTTTTGTGGCTGAGATATCTCACTCAGGATGATATTTTCAAGTTCCATCCATTAGCCTGCAAATTCCGTGAAGTTATTGTTTTTTATAGCTGAGTAGTATTCCATTTTGTAAATGTACATTTTTCTGTATCCATTCTTCTGTTGAGGGACATCTGGGTTGTATCCAGCTTCTGGTTCTTGTAAATATGTCTGCTATGAAGATAGTGGAGCATGTGTCCTTATTACATGTTGGAGCATTTTCTGAGTATATGCCCAGGAGTGGTATAGCTGGTCCTTAGGTAGTACTATGTCCAATTTTCTGAGAAACTGCCAGATTGTTTTCCAGAGTGGTTGTACCAGCTTACATTCCTACTAGCAATGATTCCTCTTTCTCCACATCCTCTCTAGCATCTGCTGTCACCTGAGTTTTTCATCTTAGCCATTCTCACTGGTGTGAAGTGGAATCAAAACAATCATTCACCATGATCAAGTAGGGTTCATCCCAGGAATGTAGGGATGGTTCAATATACAGAAATCCATCAATGTAATCCACTATAAACAAACTTAAAGAAAAAAAACACATGATCATTTCATTAGATGCTGAAAAAGCATTTGACAAAATTCAACACCCTTTCATGATAAAAGTCTTGGAAAGATCAGGAATTCAAGGCCAATCTTTAAACATGGTGAAAGCAATACACAGAAAACAAGTAGCCAACATCAAACTAAATTGAGAGAAACTTGAATCAATCCCACTAAAATCAGTGACTAGACAAGGCTGCCTACTCTATCCCTAACTATTCAATATAGTACTTGAAGTTCTAGTTAGAGAAATTAAACAACAAAAGGAGTTCTAAGGAATTTTTAGCT
Organism: Tokudaia tokunoshimensis; assembly: GCA_036184795.1. Taxonomy (NCBI): domain Eukaryota; kingdom Metazoa; phylum Chordata; class Mammalia; order Rodentia; family Muridae; genus Tokudaia; species Tokudaia tokunoshimensis. The sequence goes on along the minus strand of BTHU01000011.1, from coordinate 97,892,764 downwards.
GCTATGTATACCCTGACAGCAAAGGAACTGAGTTTAAGGCACAAAACATTCTTATAGGAAAGGTAAATATTTCATGATGGTCAATTACACCAGGATGACAAAAAGCATATCTTGCTTTGGCTAGAAAATGTATCTATCTATGCATTCCAAAAATTACTAAGGACAAAGTAAAAAGCCAGGCAAGTCTAAAAAAAGAAAAGTTGATGTTTCTCTCAGCAATTTATGTATAAACTAAGGTATGGTAGGAAAATGGTGAGGCTGAGATTCTGAAAGTCCCCTTCCTTTCATACCAAGAAAATGAAGTCACACAAAAAAGTCAAAGTTACAACTTTCTCAAAACAACAAAATTTAGAGTTACCTAAAGCTTACCAGGGAATGCTTAACAAAGAAACAATGATTATATCTCAGACTGGCTGTAGCTTTAACCTCACTCACTTCACATGGAGCTTTTCACAATCTATCCCATCTCTAATACAGGGAGCTGTTCTATCAAAGGGAACAGAAATGATTCTGCATGCAATGGACTAGGTTGGAATTTGTTCTAATGTTGTGAATTAATCTGGCCTCCAAAATCGGGAATCTGTGTATCCAAAAGCTGAAGGGCCTTGTCTCCAAATGGTTTTTGATCAATCAATGAAGAGCCAATGGCCAGTGCCTGGGCAGATAGATTAAGGTGGGACGTTGATATTTGTGTGGGTTAGGAGAGAGAATGGAGAGAGGAATAGCCTTGATTCAGGGGGAGACAGATCAGATTTAGAGCTACAGAAATAAAAATCATCCAAAATGTAAACGAGAAGGAATGTACCTCCCCCCAAAAAAGGCAGCTCAGAAGGTTTTTAGGCATTAAAGGCTAGGGAATCACTAAGAAGGAGCCAAGGCAACAAAGATGAAATATAGAATTAGAAGGTTAGACGGTGTTAAGCCAGGATTACAGAAGGGAAATATGTGCTAGCCGCAAGGAGGATTAAAACTGCCCAGTCTTTAAACTAACCAGTTACGCATGTCAAAAATTAACTGGTGTGTGTGTGTGTGTGTGTGTGTGTGTGTGTGTGTGTGTGTGTGTTTCATTTGCAAATGCAGATAGCTACTGGGCAGATGTGCACCTGTGACTCGTTGAGAGCACAGAGTGGTATAGCAAAACTCTGCTACTGGGCTTTTGTGTGTTTTCTGTAACCTTGAAAAATCATTAGAAAGAATCTCTCTCTCTCTCTCTCTCTCTCTCACACACACACACACACACACACACACACACACACACACACACACATGCACTGTGTGTGTAACTTATATTCTCAAGACTAAGATACCAACCTACAGATCATTCATCAAAATGTGTGTGTATGTGTGTGTGTGTGTGTGTGTGTGTGTGTGTGTGTGTACACACATACACATACACATATACTCTTGTATAAAGAGAGAAATGTATTTTTGTGACTACTTGACTACCTGGAGCAAGAAATAACAGCTAGGGGAAATAAAGTAAACAAAATGCTTAGAATGCACCCTATCTTGTCCAGTCTTAAAAGAAGAAAAGGTACCAACTCTTACTGAAACTTGATATACCATGACAGTTTGCTACCCACTTTTCAGAAGATGAAATAGGGAGGATTAAATGCAAGGTTGGGATGACTGGGGGAACAGGAAGGAAAGGAAGCTATGGTCACCATGTAATTAACTAAATTAAAAAGAGAAGAAAAAATAATCTAGGAACTGGTGTGCACTGAATTTTATGCAGTCCCAGGATCTGAATCACTTGCATGCTTGCAGTTGTGCACATGCTCAGAAGAGACCTAAGGAAACACTAGGCTTCATCTCTGAATCACCTTCAGTTTCTGCCTGCCCAGAATCATGAGGTACTTGACAATGAGCTGAAGCTTTCCCCAGCATGTTTCTAAAGAATGTTCATCTTCAAAATGGTTAAATATTTTTTATCTTGTTCCAGTTGTTTAAAAATTCTCTGTTGCATAACTAAATGGTCACTAGATGACAAGACACAAATTTCTATAAAAACCTACTCACTGATGAACACAGATTTAACATAATTTGTTCAGTGACATCAATAAGTCATTCACTAACATAGGAACTGTAAATGTCACTTTTATTTCATCAGATGAAGGGATGAAATGAGAGCTGTACTCAAGCTGTGCAAATATATGGCTTGATCTAAGTCCAGACCAGTTTTTATCTATTCTAACTATCCCTAGCCCTAGTCCTGGAAGCTTCTAGCCTCCATATGATGTAATCTTACAAGCTGACTGATTCAATCATGTCTCTCTCAGCTTCTGACTGAATTGCTCTCCTTGGCCTCATACTAACTTTGGTAATTTGTTCTAATCTTCTGCATCTTTCTCATTTTCTGACTCATTCTGTCTTCACGTGTGTCTAGCTTATTCTTTCTGCAACTTGTTTTTGTAAAACTGTTACAGAAAACTGTCCCAGTAAAACTATCTCTCTCTCTCTCTCTCTCTCTCTCTCTCTCTCTCTCTCTCTCTCTCTCTCTCTCACACACACACACACACACACACACACACACCATTTCTCTAACTGCCTTTAAATAGTCTCACTTTCCTGTGTTGTTATTGGAGAAAATTTGGCATATTTGATTCATTCTGTCAATTTTTTTTCTGATTCATTACTTTGTCTGCCTTTGAATTAGACATCACTTTCAAACATGGCTGTTTCCTTCGACAAACTAACCTTATCTTCATTGTTACAAGTTGTATACTAAGGGCATTTCTGTATTCCAGCCAGATCATATAGATTTAAAAGGTTTGTGGATTTAATCCCTTGCTTGAGCAACCATGTTGTTGAATTAAAATTCCTCTACAAGGAATAGTTTGCCATAAATAGAAAAGGGCAACTTGGTAAAAATCTGTCCTGTCTAAAAAACAGGAAGTTCTGACATGAACAAACAAAAACTATAACTCTGTCACTTTAAATACACACCGAGAGATAAAGAAAATTACATGGAAAGATGGGACTACATTTTCACAGGGTAGAAATTCCTAACAGTTAGATTGAAATTGTTAAAAAATATATATATATACAAATAGGAGTCCTGGAGTTTAAAAATAGAGTAAACAAAGTGAAAAAAATCACTAGAGAGGCATAATGGAGCTCAACAGCCACAGAAATCAGCATATACTGAAAGAGATCAACTGAAGCCTCCAAATCTGAAAAGTGGGGTGTGGGGGCGGGTAATGAAAGAATGATGATGATAAATGGATTGATTTCTGCACTGGTGAAGAGTTTCATTATCTTAGCAAGCACTTCCTATAAACTATAGGAACTATAAACTATAAACTATAACCCAGGAAGATCTACAGTAAAAGTCGTGGAAGCATGTGCATACCATGTGTGTTCTTTTGTGATTGGGTTACCTCACTCAGGATGATATTTTCTAGTTCTATCCAGTTGCCTAAGAATTTCAGGAATTCATTGTTTTTAATAGCTGATATTAGAAGCTTGGAATACCCAAGATACAATTCACAGAACAAATGGAGCTCAAGCAGAGGATGACTTTATTGGTCATCAAAGGGAGGAGAGGCCCTTGGTCCTGAGAAGACTGAATGCACTAGTATAGGGGAATACCAGGACAGGGTAGAGGGAGTATGTGGATTGGAGAGTAGGGGGAGCAGGATGGGATAGGGTGTTTTTTGACAGGACACCAGGAAAAGGGATAACATTTGAAATGTAAATAAAGAAAGTATCTAATTAAAAAAACTCATGGTAACCCAATCACAAAAGAACACACATGGTATGCAGTCACTGATAAGGGGATATTAACCCAGAATCTCGGAATACCCTAGACACAATTCGCATATCAATAGATTTCCAAGAAGATGGAAGGAGAGACCCCTGGTCCTGGAAAGACTGGATGTAGGGGAATGCCAGAACAGAGAAGCAAGAGGGGGTTGAATGGGGAAAAGAGGGAGGGAAGGGGGCGTATGGGACTTTTGGGGAGGGAGGAAATGGGAAAGGGGAAATGATTTTGAATGTAAATAAAAAAAACTTAGAAAATAAAATAAAATAAAAAAGAAATAATGCTACTGTATTATATATGGAGATGTTCTGACGCACCCAAAAGTCCTGCAAAAATGAATAAACTACAACCCTTTACATACAAAGGAATAACTCTTAAATATATAATATCTCAGTAATATTTTGAAACAAGTTTGCACACCTGGATACAATATTTACGAAGTTCAAATGTTCAGGATATCACTTTTCCTAGGCCAAGCATAAATATAAATTATATTAAATAAATGATTTTATTATGCTTGCATGTGTTTTATATACATATTCAGATATATGCATATTATATACATATTCTGATAGTTGCACTATATATATAGAATAAAAGTAAAATGTTCACTTTTCAACAAACAAATGTTATGAAAAGACAAGGAAGGTTTAGATATATTAGAAATTTTGTTTTTATCAGGTAAACAATTTAAAATACCTGTGATTAGTAAGTTAAGATAGTATCATGCATATAAAATAAATAGCAAATGTAAACAGTGAGATGGAAATTCAAAAGAAAATTTCATAAAAGAACAAAATGTTGAGTTTAATTTTATTTTAAAAAAATTTGGCACTATTAAAAAAATTTGGCCCCTCTCCATCTAGAGGTCACATTGGCTCACATATCTTCCGCTAAGATCCTACTCATGGACTGCGGACAACACTCCCCCATGCTCATACAATCTATCCTATCAGGCCTTCCTCTCCTCATCACCCTATGTGGTCCACACCTCAGGGAGACCCCCACATATACACCACCATAGGCCACAGGAGGACCCAGAATACCAAGATCCCTGACTAAAACAAAGGTCATGCCTGCTGTCAGAACTCTAACTCCCAACTCAGATGGAATCTCCATGATTGACCAGAAGGTGTCCAGAAATCAGAAGTCCAGCCCCAAACATGGTGAGAGACCTTCTACTCAACAAAGGCCAACCACCTTGAAGACTAGAGAGGAAACAGAAACCAAAGAAACAAAAATGTTCTCAGCCAACCATTGTACTGAGCACAGGGTCCCAAATGAAGGAGCTAGAGAAAGGACTGAAGGAGCTGAAGGGTCTTACAGTCCCATAGGAGGAACAACAATATGAACCAATCAGTACCCCCGGAGCTCCCAGGGGAGTACACATGGAGGGACCCATGTCTCCAGCCACATATGTATCAGAGGATGACCTTGTTGGACATCAATGAGAGGAGAACCCCTTGATCCTGTGAAGGCTCGATGCCCCAGTGTAGGGGAATGCCAGGACAGGGACGCTGGAGTGGGTGGATTAGTGAGCAGGGGGAAGGAGGGATGGGACAGGGAGCTTTTGGAGAGGAAACAAGGAAAGAGGATAACCTTTGAAATGTAAATAAGGAAAATATCTAATAAAAATATGTTCAACAAAGACAAACTCAGAAATCAACAAGTAGACCTATAATCACCCCAACCCCAGATGCTTAGAAGCACAATCAACAACAGTAAGAGCAATATAGTGCCACCAGAGCTCAAATGCCCTGCTACAGCAAACCCTGAATATTCCAACACAGATGAAGCACAAGAAAATAACCTTACAACCAAATTTATAAAGACGATAAAGGTCCTTAGAAAGGAAATTAATAAATTGTTTGAAAAACTTAAAGACAAACAAAAAATTGGAGGAAAATAATAAATCTCTTAAAGAAAACCAAGTAAAAGCAAACAACTGAAGGAAAAATATAAGACTTGTTCAAAACCAGAAAAGGAAATAAAAGCAATAAAGAAAAACACAAACTGAGAGAATCCCAGAAACAATCTATGTAAGCATCACCAACAGTATAGAAGAGACTCTTGGCCATTCACAATGTGGTGGGAGAAATATGTACATCAGTCAAAGAAAACATTAAATCTCAAAAATACCTGATACAAAATATTCAGTAAATCTGGGACATTTTGAAAGACCAAATTTAAGAATAATAGGAATAGAAGAAAGAGAAGAATCACAGTTCAAAGGTACAGAAGATATTTTTAGCACAGTCATAGAAGAAAGATTTCCTAACCACAGAGGAAGATATCTATAAAGGTACAAGAAGCTTATAGAACACTGAATAAATTGGATGAGGAAAAACAACCCTCTTGCCACATAATACTAAAGACACTAAACATACAGAACAAAGGAATAATCTTAAAATCTGCAATGGAAAAATGCCAAGTAACATGTAAAGGCAAACTTATTAGAATTACACCCAACTTCTCAATCAGAGACTCTAAAAGCCAGAAAGATTGGGACAGATGTCTTTCAGATTCCAAGAGACCACAGATGTCAACCCAACTACTATACTCAGCAAAACTTTCAATCACCATAAATGGAGAAAGCAAGATATTTTGTGAAAGGTAAACATTAAACAATATCTATCCACAAATCCTGCCCTACAAATGGTACTTGATAGAAAACTTCAAGCCAAGGAGGTTAACAGTACCCATGAAAACATAGACAATAAATAATCTCACAACAGCAAAATCCAAAGAAAGGAATCACACACACTGTCACCCCCACCAACAACAAAATAACAGGAATTAACAATCATTGTTCACTGATATCTTTCAATATTAATGACTCAATTCCTCAATAAAAAGACACAAACTAACATGACTATAAAAACAGAATCCATCCTTCTGCTACATACAAGAAACGCATCTCAACACCAAGGCAAGCCATTACCTCAGATTAAAAGATTGGGAAAAGATTTTTCAAGCAAAAGGACCTGAAAAACAAGTGGGTGTAGCAATTCTAATAGGTAACAAAATAGACTTCAACCAAAAGTTAATGAAAAGAGACGAACAACAGCACTTCAAGATCATCAAAGGAAATATAAACCAAGATGATTTGTCTATTGTTATCATATATTCCAAACACAAGGACACCCACATTTGTAAAGGAAATATTATGAAGCTTAAATCACACATCCATCCTCATACAATGATAATGGGAGACTTCAATACCTGACTCTTACCAATGGACAGATCATCAAAACAAAAACTAAACAGAGAAACACTGGAGTGAACATTAGTTATAAACCAAGGGATTTAACAGATATCTACAGAACATTTCACCCAAACACAAAAGAACATGCATTCTTCTGAATACCTCATGGCACTTTCTCCAAAATATACCACATATTCAGTCAAAAAGCAGACCTTAACAAATAGAAGAAAATTGAAATAACCCCCTACATTCTATGATACAACTGGATTAAAGTTAGACTTCAACAACAACAGAAACAACAGAAAGCCTACAAACTCATGGAAACTAAGCAACTCCTTGCTGAATGTCTTCTGGGTCTAAGTAGAAATTAAAAATTAAAGACTTCCTAGAATTCAATAAAAATGAATAAAAAAATACCCAAATTTATGGCAAACAATGAAAGTGGTGCTAAAAGAAATTCATAGCACTAAGTGACTATATAAAAAAAGTTGAGAGATCTCATACTAGCCACTAAACAGTATGCCTGATACTCTAGAACAAAAAGAAGAAACATCACCGAAGAGCAGTAAGATAGCAGGAAATAATCAAACTCAGGGCAGAAAACAGTAAAATACAAACAAAGACAATAGTACAAAGAATTAATGAAACAAAGAGTTGGTTCTCTGAGAAGGTCAAGAAGATAGGTAAACCCTTATTCAGAGGGTAAAAGAGTGAGACAAAATATCCAAATTGACAAAATCAGAAACGAAAAGGGAGAAGCATGCAAAGAAGTTCTTCCTGGCTCAGAAGATGATGATCAGATTATGTAACTGAGATGGGAAGCCTGTCATCTATGTAACACAAATGCTGGAGACCATGATCAAGAAGCCACGCCTTGTGCTGAAGGCAGTGATGTGGCCAATGCAGTCCTAGATGGAGCAAACTGCACCATGCTGTCTGGAGAAACAGCCAAATGGGACTACCCTCTAGAGGCTGTTCGCATGCAGCACCTGATAGCTCGGGAAGCCAAGGCAGCCATGTTCCACCTTCTGCTAATTGAAGAGTTTTTGCGAGCCTCCAGTCAACCCACAGACCTCATGGAGGTCATGACCATGGGCAGTGTGGAGGCGTCTTATAAATGTTTAGTGGCAGCCTTGATAGTTCTGATGGAGTCTGGCAGGAGGGCTCACCAAGTGGCCAGGTACCACCCTCGGGCTCCTATCATTGCTGTGAAGCACAATCCCCAGACTGCACAGCAGAAGTAAGGATGCCATACAGGATGCCTGAACTGAGGATGTTGACCTTCATGTAAACTTGGCCATGAATGTAGGCAATGCTCGAGGCTTCTTCAAGAAGGGATATGTGGTCATTGTGCTGACCGGGTGGTGCCCTGGCTCTGGCTTCACCAACACCATGTGTGTAGTGCCTGTACCTTGATGGCCCTCTGGAACCGCTCTTCAAGCCACTGTCCCTTCACCTCCCCTATTCTATCTATTAGGCCAGCAGCACTTGTAGTGCTCACTCTGGGCCATAGTATGGCACTAGTGGGCTGGGACAGCAGGGAAAATTAATGCCCCTGAAATAAGGCTATTTTTCATGGACCTACGTGAGCCAGAGATGAGGAGAAATGCAACACTGGAAACTCTTTGACTTTATTACAAAAAGGGGCAGCAGCATCTCTGTGTACTTTGCTCCTGTAGAAAGTTGTCCAGAGAATTCCCAGCCTTATCTAGCTTGGAGTCAGAAGACAGCAAGAGTAGGGGCTGAGGGCGTGTGGCCCAGTGTTCCAGTGTAATAACTTTTGGCCCTGACCATGACTTACTCCTCCAACAGCTTTGGGCTCCCCACTCCTTGTGCATCCACTGCTGTCACTGCAGACACTCCACTCTGCACCTTGTGTTCTGCAGTCTCAAGGCCTATTGCTATAGTGTCCACCTGAATGTCAATAAACAGCAGCATAACAACAGACATCAAGGAAAGCCAAAGAATCATTAGGTCATACTTTAAAAACCTGCAATCCATAATATAAAACAAATGAATAATTTTCTTTGTAGATACAATTTACCAACATTAAATCAAGATCAGATAATCATTAACTAGATATTTAACCCCCAAGGAAACAGAAGCAGTCATTAAAAGTTTCCCAACCAATCAAAGACTAGGCCCAGATAGTTTTAGCACAGAATTCCACCAGACTTTCAAAGAAGAGCTAATACTAATACTCCTCAAATTATTCAACAAAATAGAAACAGAATGAATACTGCCAAGTTCATTTTACAAGGCTACAACAGACACAAAGAATTATCAAAGAACGATAATTACAGATAAATTTCCCTCATGAGAATATATGCAAAAATACTCAATAAAATTCTCACAAACTTTTACTGTTGTGAATAGTTTTAGCTATCCTGGGTTTTTGGTTATTCCAGATGAATTTAAAAATTGCTCTTTCTAACTCTATGAATAATTGAGTTGAGATTTTGATGGGGATTATATTGAATCTATATATTGCTTTTGGCAAGATGGCAATTTTTACTATATTAATCCTGCCAATCCATGAGCATGGAAAATTTTTCCATCTTCTGAGGTCTTCTTCAATCTTCTTCTTCACAGACTTGAAGTTCTTGTCATACAGATCTTTCACTTATTTGGTTAGAGTCACACCAAGATACTTTATATTGTTTGTGGCTATCATGAAGGTTGTATTTCCCTAATTTCTTTCTCAGCCTGCTTATCCTTTGAGTATAGGAAGGCTACTGACTTGCTTGAGTAGATTCTATATCCGGCCACTTTGCTGAAGTTGTTTATCAGCTGTAGGAGTTCTCTGGCGGAGTTCTTTGGTTCATTTAAGTATTCTATCATCAATAGTGATAGTTTGACTTCTTCCTTTCCAATTTGTATCCCTTTGACCTCCTTATGTTGTCTAATTGCTCTAGTTAGAACTTCAAGACTTTTAGCATTTGGGAAATGCAAATCAAAACAACCCTGAGATTCCATCTCACACCAGTCAGGATGGCTAAGATCAAAAACTCAGGAGACAGCAGGTGTTGGCGAGAATGTGGAGAAAGAGGAGCACTCCTTCACTGCTGGTGGGATTGCAAGCTGGTACAACCACTCTGGAAAGCAGTCTGGTGGTTCCTCAGAAAACTGGGCATGACACTTCCGGAGAACCCTGTTATACCACTCCTGGGCATATACCCAGAGGCCTCCCTGGCATGCAATAAGGACACATGCTCCACTATGTTCATAGCAGTCTTACTTATAATAGCCAGAAGCTGGAAAGAACCCAGATGTCCCTCAACGGAGGAATGGATCCAGAAAATGTGGTATATACACACAATGGAATACTACTCAGCAATTAAAAACAATGAATTCATGAAATTCTTAGACCAATGGTCGGAACTGGAAAATATCATCCTAAGTGAAGTGACCCAATCACAAAAGAACACACATGGTATGCAGTTACTGATGAGTGGATATTAGCCCAGAAGCTTGGAATACCCAAGACACAATTCACATATCAATTGATTCCCAAGAGGAAGGAGAGGCCCCTGGTCCTGGAAAGACTGGATATAGCAGTGTAGGGGAATTCTCACAAACTGAATCAAAAAGTTCATACACCATGATGAAATAGGCTTCATCATCCTTAGAGATATTTTAAGGTATGAAAAATCTGTCAGTGTAATCTTCTGACCAAACCAGCTCAGTCAGTCAACAGACTCTCAAGGGATGGAGCAAGCATTGAAAAGAAAAAGACAACTAAACAACATTATAACATGACTCCAGCCAGTGCTGAGGCTAAAGTGGGTTTATTTTTTTTCCCAGTCAGCTTTTATACCATTCAAAGTACTTGTAGAGAACAGATTCAGTTCTCAAATCAAAGACAAAGTAATCAAACAAGGTAATAAACAAAGCCCCCTGTCACTGTTTCTAGGATCTTATCAGGATGACCAAGATAAAAGGAAAGTCACACATCCCTAGACTGAGTTTCCCTTGAGCTTTGCATTAGCCCAAATGTGAATATTCTTATCTGAGCCTACTTCCTTAAACCTACTGACAACCACTTGCCAAATTTCTATAAGGGGCACCAAGAGCTCTCCACAATCTACCATGTAAACAAACTGAAAGAAAAAAAATCACATGATCATCTCATTAGATGCTATAAAGAGCCTTTCACAAAGTTCAATATCCCTTCATGATAAAAGTTTTTAATAGATTAGGGATAAAAGGAACATACTTAAACATAATGAAGATAATTTACACCAAGCTAATGCCAACATCAAATTAAATGGAGAGAAACTCAATGTATTTCCACATAAGTCAAAAACAAGACACAGCTTTCCACTGTCTCCATATCTATTTAATATAGTAATTGAAGTTGCAGCTGGAGCAATATGACAACTGAGGGACATCAAGGGAATAAAATTTGAAAAGGAAGAATTCTAGCTACTGTTATTTACAGATGATAGGATATTATATATAATTATCCCAAAAGTTTTACCATGGAAATCCTATAGCTGACCTTTAACACCTTTAGTGAAGTGGCTGGATACAAGATTAGAAAAAATATCAGTAGCCCTTCTATACACAGATGACAAATGGGCTGAGAAAGAATTCGGGGAAACAACACCCTTTGTAATCGCCACAAATAATATAAAACATTTTGAAGTAACTCTAACCAAGCAAGTGAAAGACTAATTTGACAAAAACTTAAACTCTTTAAATAAAGTAATTGAAGAACATAACCAAATACAGAAACATCTTCTATGCTCAGAGATAGGTAGGATTAATATTATAAAATTGATCATCATACCAAAAGCAATCTGCAGATTCAGTCAATCCCCATCAAAATTCTAACACAATTCTTTACAAACCTTGAAAGGACAATACTCAACTTCATATAGAAAATTCAGGATAGCTAAAACAATACTATACAATTAAAGAACCTCTGGAGGTGTCAATATCCTCAATTTCAAGCTGTACTAGACACTTGACTTTTTTATATATTAGTCAGAAATACACAATGGAAAAAAGAATCATCTTCAACTAATGGTTCTAGTCTAACTGGGTGTCTTCATGTAGAAAAATGAAAATAGATTTGTATCTATCAGCCTGCACAATATGAAAGTCAAAGTGGATCAAAGACCTCAACATAAAACCAGATATATTGAACCTAATGAAAGAGAAAGCGGGGAATAGCTTTGAACATATTGGCAGAGGAGACAACTCCTAAACAGAACACCAAACACACAGGCACTAAGATCAGCAGTTAATAAATGGGACCTCATGAAACTGAAAAGTTTCGGGAAAACAAAGTACATCATTAATAGGACAAAATGGCAGCCTGAAGATTGGGAAAAGATCTTTAACAACCCTACATCTGACAGAGGGTTAATATCAAAAATATATAAAGACCATAAGAAATTAGAGATCGAAAAAAAAAACAAATAGTACAATTTAAAAATAGGGCACAGATCTAAACAGAGAATTCTTAACAGAGAAATCTCACATGGCTGAGAAACAACTAAAGAAATGTTGAACATCCTTAGCCATCAGGAAAACGCAAATCAGAATGACTTTGAGATGCTGTCATATACCTGTCAGAATGGCTAAGATCAAAAACACAAGTGACAGCTCATGTTAGCAAGAATGTGGAGCTAGAGGAGTACTCTTCCATTGCTTGTAGGAGTGCAAACTTGTACAGCCACTATGTTAACCAATATGGCAATTTTTCAAAAAAACTGGGAGTTGAACTACCTTAATACATAGATAGAGCACACTTGGGCATATACCCAAAGGACTCTCCATCCTGCCACAAGGACAATTGCTCAACTATATCTAGCAGCTTCATTCTTCATAGACAGAAACTGTAAGCAGTCTTGACGTCTCTCAACTGATTACTGGATATAAAAAACTGTGGTATAGTCACAAAATTTGAGTATTGCTCAATAATTAAAAACAATGCCATCATCAAATTTTAAGGCAAAAGGAAGAAATTAGAAAAAATTCATCCCGAGTGAGGTAACCTAGACCCAGAAAGACAAACATATGTACTTGTAAGATTCTGGGGAGCCTTAGCTCACTGGGGACCTCCTAAGTGAACAATGTGAAGTTGAGAATCTATGCAAAAAGCAGGAAGAATTTATTGCTCCAATATGTTGGGGTCACCTGTACATGGAGAAAGAACAACCATGTGCAGTCTGTCCAGCCAGCGGGCCTTTATACAGTTCTCAGGGCAGCTACCATTAGGCACAATGTGATTGCAGAACAGTGTAAATTTTAAACTGATTGGTCATTAGGGAATGAGGTAAGTGGCCAATGGTCTCGGAATAACTCCAGCCTCCCCTACCCAAAGGGACCTCCCTGTGGTCTGAGGAATATAATTAGCCCTTCCTATCTGGAGGTAGGGATGCCTATGTTATTTATGACCTTTCTCTTCCAGGACATGAGGGATCTGGTGGAATTTTCTAAAGTTTCTGAGTTGACCTCTTCATACTCACTTATAAGTAGACATTAGCTTTAAGGTATCAGGCAATCATGCTACAATCCATATACCCACAGAGGCTATGTAACAAGGAGGGCTCAAGGGGGAATGCTTGAATCTTCCTAGAAAAAGAAATAGAATAGAATTTTTAGGTGGATGGGGACAGGTATGATGGATACAGGAGGGTAAAGAATCGGTATGGGGAAACAGTATGTGGTGAATAGATGGGGAGAGAGCAAGAGTACTGGGAGAAACCATTGGAATTAGGGGACATCTGAAAGGCAATGTACCAATGTATTGCAGTGGAAATTCCTAGAGTCTATGAGAGTAACCCTAAAGTCTCCTAGTAATGGAGGATACAAAACTGGAATGGGCCATCTTCTATAACCAGGCAAGGCTCCCAGAAATGTGGCTCACCATGAACCCAGCCAGAAAACCTTAGATCTACAATTTGACCTGCCTGCAAAATGTGCTGGGGTAATGGTTGTATAGAGCTTGTGGGAGGGGCCAAAAAAAGATTGTTCCAACTTGAAGACCACATCATGAGAAGACCCCATGCCTGACATTGAGTGAATGCCAGAATCCAGAGGCTGGGCAGCACAGAGACTCAGGATAGAACCAAAAATATCTGTGGAAAAAGAGCCAATAAAATGATTTCTAATGACACTCTGCTATAATCATAGATTTATGCCTAACCCAATTGTCATCAGAAGGGCATTTTCCAGAAACTGGTGGGAGCAGAAATAAAGAAGCACAAGCCAAACATTGTGGCAAAGCTAGGGGACCTGCACAGAAGAGGGCAAGAAAGAATTTTTGGAACCAGACTGGTCAAGTACACCATGAAAACATGACCCACAGAATCAACTAAGCAGGATTCAGAGTGTCTCAGAGACTCTGAAATGGCAAATCATAGACCCTGTCTGGCTCTGAACTCATGATATGGTTGTATGAATTAGTATTCTTGTGGAATTTCTAACAATGGGAGTGAGGTGCCTCTGATGCCCCCCCACACACACACCAACCAAGAGCTCCCAGAGACTAAACCATCAACCAAAGAGTACACAAGGAGGAACCAATGGCTCCAGCTGCATATGTTGCAGAGAATGGCCTTGTTGGCCATCAATAGGAGGAGTGGCCTTTGAGCCTACAGAGGTTTGATGCCCCAGTGTAGGGGAATGCCAGGTCAGGGAAGTGGGAATGGGTCAGTGGGTAGGTGAACACCTTCATAGAAGCAGTGGGAGGGGTATGGGATAGAGGAGTTCGGGGGTGGGGGTGGGAACAGGGAAAGGGGATAACATTTGAAATGTAAATAAAGAAAATATTCAATAAAAAAAGAAAAGAAAACAATCATTGAACTACAGATGATATGGAAAAAAAACAAAAAACAAAAAGTAAGAGGCGAGAAGCATTGCTTGTGTTCTGGAGCTAGAACACAATTATAGTCACCAAGACCCTGGAATATAAAATATCATCGAATTTAGATTAACCTATGCCACCAACTTTCCTGTTTCCCTAGTTTTCAAGCAGTCATCCTGGGTCTTGTCAAACCTTCTTAAGCATTTAACCTAACCACAGTTTGATCCCCAGGATTCACATGGTGAGAAAAGAGAACTGATTCTTACAAGCTGTCCCAGGAACACTACACATGAGTTATGGGAGGCATGCATGCCACTGTAATAAAAATAATGTGGTACTCAGAAGACAGACAGACAGACAGACACCCACATACACATCACATGCACACACAATAAATTAAAAATGTACTTGTAAGTGGTCATGATAAAAGCATATCACATGAAGTCTAATAGTGAATAGTCCCACAATGCAGTGAGCCAAAACCCTCAATATTTCAAGATCATGAAGAACAGGGAACATTTGACAAAATTCACAGCCAAGAAGAGACAAGGGGAACATAAAACGAAAATGTAATGTGGTACCCTGGACCAAATCCTAGAAGAAAAACTCTAAGAAAATTTGAATAAATTATGAATTTGCTATGAATAATTTACAGATATTTGTCTCTTTGCTATTCTGGCTTTGGACGATGGTCATAGTGGTGCCTGTGTGCAAGGTGCATCAGAATTCCCAGTGCTATTTCCTGCATTTTTCTGTAAATCTCAAATTCATCTTAAAAATATAGCCTACAGTAAAAGTGATATGTAACCAGATTCTACAGGATGGTAAAATATTAAGCACCTAAAACATTCTAATTTAGAAAAGGTTTATTGTAATTTCTAGTGTTGGTTTCAAGATACCTTTCATCAACAAAATTGTAAAAATTAAGTAGAACGTATTCTACTAATATTCTCACAACTTGGGGTGTTCTGGCAAAGAATACAGGAACACTTTTAGGACAAATGTAGACTCCAGCACATTAAAAAAGAGAGAAGCAATGGTTACCAAGAATGACAGACAAACTGACTTCTTGCATTATTAACTAACAACCCTACCTTAAGAACTCCTCTATGCTAATGCAGTCCATAAGCACACAAGATTTAGATGTAAATTATATGAATCTTGGGGTTTGAGAGATGACCCAGCTGTTAAGAGTACCTCTTCCAGATTATCCTGGTTCAATATTCAGAACCCACGGAGCAGCTCATAGCTTTTTATAACTCTAATACTGGGAAATATGATATCCTCCTCTGGCCTCTGTGGGCACCAGGTATACACACAAAAGACTCAGACATAAACATACAGTGTTTTGTATACAGAAAAAGTACTTAGACATAAAAATAAACAATAAAATAAGATATTTTAAATGAACAGCCTCAGTGTCATGATCTTATCTCAGAGAAGAGTACAATAACTACTAATTGAAATGGAGAATATTCCCAAATCGAATCGACCTCCAAATGTAATCTTCAAAACATTTGTCATACTGTCTCAAAGTAAAATAATCAGGTCAGACAGTTGCCTCACTTAACCACATTATGTTAAGTGAATCATAGAGTGACCAGAAACTACATTTTCTGTTTCTATTGTGATAAGGTCACATGTAAATGACAGCAATCAGCAACTAAAAACAAAGATTTTCTGAGTATTTCTATTACCAACATGAGAAGTTAAATGATACGGCTCTCAGCATGCTCAAGGATAGCATGTCAAGTGAGGAAACATTCCATGAGTAGGCAAATTGGGACTTACTGGTTAATAGACAGGGAGTTTCAGTGGGAGAAAAATGAAACTGTTCTGGAGGTGGATATTCAATGGCAAAATGATGAGTGTCCTTAACATCATAAGCTGATATGATTAAATTATATTTCATTAGAAGTGTGACATATGCACGTATACATTCATGGAGAGGTATCCACAACACACACACACACACACACACACACACACACATTTTCCTACTCATAATGCACATACACACAGATGATGATGGTGGTGATGATGATGATGATGATGATGATGATGATGAAGATAGACAGACAGACAGGAAGAGAGAGAGAGAGAAAGAGAGAGAGAAATTGTGACACAATATATAAATGATTTGGTAAGTACCAAGCAGACCCAATTTTAATGTATCTCCTAACATCTCTAGAATTTGTAATTTTTATATTGTATATTTTATATTTAACTTTTTGTAATATATTTAGACAGTTTTGTTTTAACATTAAATAAACCAGTTTAAAGATAGCTGAAAACATAAAGGTAGATAAAATCAATAATATGGAAGATCTCACATGTTCATTATCTGGCGCTTAAAAAGAAAGAAATCAATTACTCCTGTCTGCAAATGACCTGATTCAATACTTTAAAGAAATTAAAAATTCTACCCAAAAATTTAGATCTAATAATCAGTTTCAACAAGATGCAAGATCAACAATGAAGAATGAACATTCAAAAATTCAGTTCTTTAAAGCAATGATAATGAGCTTTCTGAGAAGTCAAGAAAAAAGTTCTTATTTTCAGGATCTTCAAAAAACTAAATTAAACAACTCAGGAAAAAATCCCAAGGAAGTGAAGAGCCTCTATAATATAAAATACTAACATTAAAAGGCCTCTCCTGATCATGAATTAGCAGAATTGCCATCATGATAATGACTATATCGACAAAAACAATATAAAGCCTAAAGTTAATCTCTATCAAAATCCCAATATAGCCCTTCACAGAACTAAAAGAAAAAATTTAAAAATCTATATGGAAATACAAAGTGCTTTGAGTGAGCAAATCAATGCTCAGCAAAATAAACTGAAGGAACCACTAGACCTGATTTCACATTGTATTACAGAGCTATTGTAAAAAAAAAAGGGGGGGGCATAGTACTGGCACACATGCAAACACACACAGAGAGAGAGAGAGAGAGAGAGAGAGAGAGAGAGAGAAAGGAGAGGAGAGACAGAGACAGAGACAGACAGACAGACAGACAGACAGACAGAGAGAAAGGTAGGAACAAGGAATAGAAAAGAGAAACAAACACACACAGCAGTAACCATCTTACAATTTACAAAATAAACTGGAGAAAAGGTTTGTAACCAATGGTGCTGGGAAAACTGGATGTCCTGTTCGCATGAGAAGCATGAAAAACGAGTTTATATCCCTTCAATTAAAATGGAGCAAAGAACTTCACGTAAGACCATGAAGCTCTTAGAGTAAAATCTAGATGAAACAATCAGGATATAGGCATAAGCAAGGGTTTTTCTGGAAGTGATTCCAATACCTCAGAAAACAAAAAGAATTAAAAATTAGGCTGCATGGGATTTAAAAGGCAAAAGATACAATCAATAGAGTAAAGAGACAACCTACAGAAAGTCTTCCCAAATATACATCTGAAAGGGAATTAATATTTAGAATATATATAAAAAACTCCTAAGACGTAAACACCAAAATAGTATCCAATTGATAAATGGTGTGGTCTGGGTGGAACAAGATTCATTGTCTAGTTCTTTAGTCATCAAGGAAATGCAAATCAAAGCTTCACTGAGATTCCATATAATCACAAACAATAAAGTAGTAACTAAGTAAACAACAAAAACTGGCAAAGATGTAGAGTAAAATGGTAGCCCTGATACACCATGAGTGGTATTATAAAGTAGATCAGTGTTATAGATACCTATAGGGTGGTTACTCAGAGAGTTAAAATAGATAAATATATGGACAGACAGACAGACAGACAGATAGACAATGATAGATAGATAGATAGATAGATAGATAGATAGATAGATAGATAGATAGATAGATAGATGATAGATAGATAGATAGATGATAGATAGATAGATGATAGATAGATAGATGATAGATAGATAGATGATAGATAGATGATAGATAGATAGATAGATAGATAGATAGATAGATAGATAGATAGATAGATAGATAGATAGATAGATAGAGCTACCATCCAATTGAGTAATGCTACTACTGAGAATATCCCCCAAAGAAATTTAAATCAACATAGCATAGAGATACCTGTACATTTTGTTTACTACAGCACCTTTCATGATGCTGAAACCCAGCATAGATGTCTCTCTTTAGAAGAAAGGATAATGATTATATTCACAATAAGTTTTTATTCATCAGTAGAGAATTAAATTCTGTCTTCTGCTGAAAAACAGATGAAACTGGAGATCATAATATTGTGAAAATTAAGCCAAAATTAGATACTATGTTTTCTCTTGTCAGTTTAATGGAGTTTATAGAATATGTGTACATATAGAATGTGAAGGACCAGCCTCGGATAGGTATAACCCCCTGAGGAAGAGGAATCTGATAGTAGTAGAAGATATAATTCAAAGTCAGTGATAGGGTACCAGCTGACAGCTCTGTAGTCTGCTTGAGATAGTTCTCTAGACAGCTCTCTGCTCCAGACAGTTCTCTGTTTGAAACAACTCTTTGCTCAAGATAGCTCTCAGTTTGAGATAGATCTCTGCTCAAAATAGATCTCTAGATAGCTCTTGAGTTTTCCAACTAAAATCAGAAAACTTGCTAGAAAAAATACTAAGAGATATGCAATAACTCTTTAGGTAATTCTTGGATTTTCCAACCAAAGTCAGAAAAATTGGTAGAAAAATTCGAAGAGAGCTATCTTAGCTCTCCAAGTAGCTCTCTCTTGCAGACCAAAGCCCACTCTTTAATTATAATACATGGGATATGGGTAGTCAAGTGGGGCGGGGGGGAGAGAGAGAGAGAGATGTGGGATGGAATGTGTCCAGCAATGAAGAGGAAGAGGGACAAGGGAACATGATGAAGAAGAAAATATGAGCAAACTACAATGCCATATGCATACAAAAAATGTCATGGGAAAAACACTATTATTATGTGATTAAAAAATCAATAAAACAAAGAGGGAGAGGGGAAAGGGGGCAGGATCGGGTGTGGGAGGAGACGGGGAGAAGCATGACAGGTCAGGAAATTAAAGTATGTGTATAACAGTGGGAGGGGGATGAGGAACTCGGGGTAGCCACTGGAAAGTCCCAGATACCAGGAACCTAAGAGGTTCCCAGGACATAACATGGGTGACATTAGTCGAAATAAAGAGCGAAAGGGAGAGAGAATCTACTATCTAGACCATATCCAGTGGATAGGCACAGCCTCAGGTTGAGGGATGGGACCACCCACCCATCTCAAAAATATTAATCCAGAATTGCTGCTGTCAAAAGAAAATCCAGGGACAAAGAATGGAGCAAGGACTGAAGGAAAGGCCATCCAGAGACTACCCCACCTAGGGATCCAACACATCTGGAGACACCAAACCCAAACGCTGTTGCTATTGCCAACCACCACACTAAGTGTTGGGACCACAATGGAGGAGTTAGGGGAAGGACTGAAGGAGCTGAAGGGGCTACCAGTCCTACAGGAAGAACAACAATATCAACCAACCAGACCGCCCAAAGCTCCTAGGAACTAAACCACCAACCAAAGAGTCCACATGGAGAGACCCATGGCTCCAGCTGCTTATGTAGCAGAGGATGGCCTTATCTGCCATCAATGGAAGGGGAGCACCTTGGTCCTGTGGAGGCAGTGAAGGGGAATATTAAGGCACTAAGGCAGGAGGGAGTGGGTGGGTGGGAGAGTACCCTCATAGAAGCAGGGTGGATGAGAGAAGGGAAAGGGAATAACATTTGAAATGTAAATAAATAAAATAACCAACAAATAAAAAAATTGAAAGAAAAAAAACAAGAACAAAACAAAAAATAAAACATATATATAAATAAAATATATATATAACATATATATATACATATATATATATATTCTCCAATTTCTCCCATCAGTTTTCTGTAATTTCAGCAGGTAAGTCCTAACTGTCCTAGTCTTGCCATACTCTTTGTAATTATGCTGTAGAATACTGCTTAGTTTCAAATTCTTCCACTTCCTTTAGCCCTGGAATACTTATAACACTAAACACTCTTGAATATAATTCGGGAAAGATGCATCACTAGGGTGAAAGGCATTCTGTTATATTTAAATTGACTGTTCCTAAATCCTGAGCATTCCAGAGTAATAATGGAAAAGAAAATAAGTCCTGATTCAGGAGTCTTGGAAACAACTCAAGCCTGGGATGAGCTCCTCCCTTGTTCATGACTCTTGGAATTTGAAAGAACTTGTTAGTGAAAACAACTATATTGCTGTCCTAGGACAAATGGGAAACATTGCCCCCAGAACAATGGTTAAGTCTGAAGTGAGGCAAGGGATGAAATGGTCTCAGCTGCAGTGAGCTGATGGGAATGGTTCTTCCTTAATACAATCACGCGACTCAGGAGAAGACTATGTTCAAGTATCAAGCATCATGGCCTCTCTTAGATTTTACCTAAGAACTCTAGGAGCAGAAAAATGCTGGAAGGGGCCCTCACATCCCAAGGAAAGCCAGTCTAGTGGCTCCCAAGTTCTTGTGGCCTTGCTGCTCTCTACCATGTTCTGTGAATATGAGCGCCAACAAGGTTCTGGCTAACTTTGTATTTTCATTGTGCTTCAGAACTTATCATTTCAAATGTGAAGGTACTTTAAGAAATGACAAAGCACCTTCCAAATATAACCTGTGACCAGAAATAGTTACTCTCACTGCTCCCGCTTCTGCCACGGAAAAGATAATCTTGAAGTGCCTGCCGACTCATTCCCTATGAAAAGGGCACTCATTGCAAGCGAGGCCCCAGGTGACTGTGTCCCGCCTGAACAAGTCTGCTGGCTTTACAAACTCTTTCAGAAGGCTGAGACTTGACACCAACAAATGTGGGTCACATTTGTGCCAATACCGGATGAGAAGATTGGTCCTCAAGATTCTGTTCCTGCCACTTCTGGCACCCGGCGCTTCTCTGTATTCCTCTCTGCTCTAATTAGTATCACACCATAGCTTCTTGTATTTTCCTTCATCCAAACACTGCTGATTTTTGTTGGCCGCAACTAACAAATAAGAAAACAAAACAAGTCTAATCTTTCTGTTTGGAGGACAAGAAACTCCACAGATGTGAGTTTACTGGGGTCTTAGATCAAAGAAAGTCTCTTGAAGACAAATTTTACCCACTTCCTAGGTTTGATAAGGTCTGACAGTACTTAGCCTCTGGTATAATGGCTGAGATTTATAACAGAAAAAAAAAAATGAAAATGTTTCCAACCCTGTAGCTCTGCAGTTGCCCAAGAAACTCAAGCCTTTTGTTTTACCTCCTTCATGGTTTGCTATTAGTCTTGTTGTTTTCTCAATAAAGAAAATGCATAATGAGTAATATTTTCAGTGGAATGAGCACATCCATTTGCACATTCATAAGCAATTGT
The DNA here is from genome assembly GCA_036184795.1 of Tokudaia tokunoshimensis. Lineage (NCBI taxonomy): Eukaryota > Metazoa > Chordata > Mammalia > Rodentia > Muridae > Tokudaia > Tokudaia tokunoshimensis. The sequence goes on along the minus strand of BTHU01000011.1, from coordinate 97,870,620 downwards.
TGAAAACACTTATTAACAAGCACTTTAAGTTTACACAGTGGTTTAGGATGTATTATATTCAATCCCAATATATTACATAAGAGATTTATTATTGTTGTTGTTGTTGTGGTGGTGGTGGTTGTGGTTGCTGTGTTGTTGTGTGGTTGCCGTTGGGGAAAGGTAGCATGTGCACGCACATGCAGGTGGTGGTCAGGAGGAAATTTAAATGAAGTCAGTTCTCTCTTTCTACCACATGAACTCCAAGGATAGAACTCAGGTCATCAGACTTGATGGCAGTCATCTCTACACACTGGGCCATCACACTTGAAGCAAATAGTTTGGGCAGAAAAGAGATAGGAATGAATATTTGCTCATTAAACTGATCAGTTCATAAATAGTTTACATAGATGAATTTTTATATTTTTTTTTTCTCAAACCATAGGCTTCTAGAAAAAAAAGGTATTTTGGTTTTTTTTCAGACCTGGTCTCTCTTTGTAGTCCTGACTATCTTGTAACTCATAATGAATGGCCTCGAACTCACAGATGCTGAGTTCTGCCTATCTCTGTCTCCTGAGTTCTGGGGTAGATTAAAGGCATGTGCTACTATGCCCAGCTTAAAAAAAAAACAAAAACAAATAAAAACAAAAATAAAACTTTAAAGATATGAATAGCAAAGGATAGAATACTATTTGTACAATTCATCTCAAAACATACAAAAAATCCAATTATGTTACAGCCAAAGGAAAAAGAATATATAATTTTAAAAATAAAGTAGTAAAATTGACCCTAGATATCTTTTTCTTTGCTTCCAAGTCTATTCCCTCTGAAATTATAAATATACAAATGAGAACTAGTGAAGGTAAATATGAAAGCCACCAATTACTTCAACAGTTAGTTTGCCAAAACATAAAAGATACCAAATTTAGAAATAGTATGTTAAGCTAGAAATGTATTAAGGGAAATGATAAATTGATGATTGATTATCTAATAATTCCTCTTAATATACCCCTGTTTCCAAACAGTCCCAATAAGAAAACTCATGAGTCCAGAACAGAAAGAACTATGAGCATCCTCTCTGAATCCCTCCCAGCCTCCATGGTTATTCCAGGGTCCATAGATTCAACAACTTAACAGAAAACTCTTGGTTTTGTTGCGAGCATTGTTTTTACTAAATCAAGGACACTAAATTTTATTTGAAGAAACAAAACCATCATGATTTAGGAAACAGAAGCCACAAACCTTGGTAATACATAGGTGTTTGTAGATTTCATTATGAAATGATAAGTAGACTTTGTTGTTATTTGGAACACAAAAGCAGTGTGTGTTTCTCCTTTTTATCTTTGTGTGTATGCACAGTGTATGTGTATGTATGCATATAAGTATGTGCTCATTCTTGTGTGTGATAGCAAGTGTGGACATGTCATACTGCATATATGGAAGTCAGAGGACATCCTTGTGTGTATGTCCTTGTTTTCTACTGTAATTTAAGGGGAGGGAGAACATGTAGAGACCATATGGAGAGGTTAGGCATGACTCCCAGTTGAGGGAATGGGGCCACCCACCCTTCTTAAAATTTTAACCCAGAATTGCTCCTGTCTAAAGGAAGTACAGATACAAAGACAAAGAGTAGAGCAGACTCAAGGAAAGGCCATCCAGAGACTGCCCCACCTGGGAATCCATCCCATATGCAGCCACCAAACCCAGACTCTACTGCTGATGCCAGCAAGTGCTTGCTGACAGGCGCCTGATAGTGATGTCTTCTGAGAGGCTCTGCTCTGTTAGAACCTTACTTATATAGATGCAGTTGCTTGCAGTCAACCATCAGACTGAGCAGGGGTCCTCAATAGAGGAGTTAGGGAAAGAACTGAAAGAGCTTAAGGGGCTTGGAACCCCATAGGAAGAACAACAATATCAACCAACCAGACCCCACAGAGCTCCCAGGGACTAAACCACCAACCAAGAATACACATGGAAGGACCCATGGCTCCATCTGCACATGTAGCAGAGGATGGCCTTGTCTGGCATCAAAGGGAGGGGAGGCCCTTGGTCCTGTGAAGACTTGATACCCCAGTGTAGGAGAATGCTAGGGCAGTGGGGTAGGAGTGCGCATGTGGGTGGGGGTGCTCCCTCGTGGAGACAGGAGGAGGGGACATGGGATGGGGAGTCCTTGAAGAGGAAACCAGGAAGAGGGAAGACATTTGAAATGTAAATAAACAAAATAACCAATTAAAAAAATGACAAAGTCTCCTGTTGTTTTTGTTTGCCAGTTCGTTGTCTGATTTACAGGTGTCTTGCTTGGCTGGCTGATTTTTGCTGAGTATTTCAGGCCCACAAGTTTCCTGGAATTCTCTTGTCCTATTCCTTATAGGGGTGCTAGGGTTATAGAAGGGATACCACTATGTGATCTGAGAATTAAACCTGAAGTCCTCACTCTCGTGCAGCATGTTTTTTACTCGCTGATCCATCTCTGTACGATAGCTCTCCTTTTACATGTTTTGAACGTTCATGTTGTTTATAGTTATGATTTTGTTTTCTCCAGAATCTTAGGTCCAAATAAATTATATCTGACAATGACAGCTGCAGTACTATAAATGCTTTGGTTCACATGAGTTCTTATTAGTATTCCCTGGCCACTTGTTCAATTATATCTACAATGTAGTTGGCAGAAAAAAAGAACCGTTGCTGAAGATCTACTAGTTAAGTCAGTTTAACTCAAAAACACACTGATGGGATATTCAACAAATGTTTGTTTGCGTGTTTTGTCTGTAAAAGATTTTCCAGGCAATATGCTTCATTCTGAAAATATAATAGATGAACTTTAGAACTTATTATGTGAGAGAGAACAAAATGACGCAGCCATGAAAGCCTATCCTTAGAGAACACAGCACTGCCGGGCGGTGGTGGCGCACGCCTTTAATCCCAGCACTTGGGAGGCAGAGGCAGGAGGATTTCTGAGTTCGAGGCCAGCCTGGTCTACAAAGTGAGTTCCAGGACAGCCAGGGCTACACAGAGAAACCCTGTCTCAAAAAAAAAAAAAAAAAAACCAAAAAAAAAAAAAAAAAAAAAAAAGAGAACACAGCACTGCCTACAGTGGAAAAAGAGTGCCTGCTTAGGAGAGTCAGGCATGACCGCCCAGATGAATAGTGCTCACATCACAAGGTTCCCTGTAGACAACTGGTCAGACTCCTGACTGTTTGCCAAGAGGACAAGGCATTGCTATGTGACTGGAGTGCTAGGTTCTAGAACTCATAGTCACACATGGCGCTAAGAAAGGGCTATGTAATGTTAGAAAGTAATGTAAGATGCAGAGGTATGGGTTTTTTTTTTTTCTGATTACAACATGGTATTTTGTAGATACAAAGAAAAGAATCACACACAGGCAAAGAGACATCTGGCTCCTATCACAGAAAACTATCACTACAATACTTATAAACTGAATCCAAGAGTCCTCTCTGAACTAGGCAAACTGTGCACTTAAACTGCCTGCTTGGGATACAGCCAAGGTCAAGACTCACTCAGCTGTGTGCTTTGTGCTAAAACTATGATGCGTTTAGTCTGTCTTTCATGGAAACAAGCACAAAAGACACCCCAGAGTGGCCTGTTCTCTTGGCCAGGTGGGGGACTCAGAATACCATATCAGGATCTATCATTGCCCACCCCCACCAAAGATTAGAGTTGTCACAGGAATAGGATTATCACAGACCTGCTTTTATCTGCAGAGCCCCTCATTGTTCAGAGGCTTTAGTTTTAACTTCCATTTCTTTTCAGTTATTAGCGAGGGAGCCAGATGTGTATCCCATGGTGTTATATAAAGGATTTTAACTCCAGGATGAACTGAGTCCTAACAAAGGACTGTGTTTGAAGGCTATCTTAATCCTAATCCATTTTCCTGCTGATTTTCATAGTCTGATGCTGGAAGCTATGAATGAACTAAGAATAACTCTTGGTAAAGAAAGCCATCTTTCTGTACTAAATACAATACATCATTCATATGCAAATGCATTACAAGAATATTTTTATAAATTCAATATTCATAGAGGCAGTTCTGTGTAAGGTTCTGTATGAATAGCCAAGTGGGGACTTTAAATACCTAGATGACTCTCAGGCTTCTTTCATCTAAGGTTACATGCGGAACATCTATGTTTCTGCCTCTGTATTAGACTGAGAAGTTAGACTTACTTGCACCTATTTGGCTTAAAAGATGTTAGCTGAACAGAACAAATATGACTTCATGAAGTACAGATCCAGAAAGAAAGAAAGAAAGAAAGAAAGAAAGAAAGAAAGAAAGAAAGAAAGAAAGAAAGAAAGAAAGAAAGAAAGAAAGAAAGAAAGAAGGAAAGAAAGAAAGAAGTCCTTGGAAAACCAGAGAGCATTTGTATCTACAAATGGTGTCCAAGTCAACAACAGTTCTCTTTCCTCTGTGCATGGCTGTGTCTATCCCTCTGTTTCTTTTCCTGCTCAGGGTAGGGACAGTTGGCATAGCAGCCATTTAAATAAAATTAGTGCTATGAAACCTGAATGGTTAGTATAAGTTTTCCTTTAATATCTCTATAAATTTTAAGGTTTAAAAAAGCAGACAGGGCATATGATTTGAGCTTGGAACCTCACTCTCTGTCAATTCTTAGTCTGTCAATATCTGAGTAGCCTTGGGCAATTACATAGGTTTTAACTCTGGTTTAATAAATTGACTCCCAGGAGTCTAGATATAGGTTGTATGGTGTGAATCCATCAGTCTTCCCTGCTATGTGCAATTATAAGAATTGGATCAACTAAATAGAAAATAAAGCAGAGTTTTGACTGCTACTTAAGAAGAAAATGAGCTTCGGGGGATCTTAACATTCTAGGAGCACACAAAGGCACAGCTTTGGGCATCCTACACAGAACAAAAGAAGGTGAATGAACACACCTTGCTTTCTGAACTACAACTTCATTCTAGGAGGTCTTTTAAGTTATTCATCCCTTTTGTAAATTGACAGGAGTCTACTGGGAAGGAATGTTAGAGTTGTCAAAAATCAAAAGTGTTTATGTCAGTTTAAGTGAAAATTAACAAACTCTGGAAGATAAGAAGAAAGAATTGTTAGCCATAATAACTTGATAATAATATTTGCAAAACTTACTATCATACCACAAGCTACACAGAGGTCATTGAACACTCATACAAGAATTTCTACAGTGGCTCTCGTCCAAGCCAAACTGCTTTGAGTCATTTGCTATCCAAGAGGGACCTCCATTCTTCTGCCAACTCCTCTCCTGCCTTCATCAGACCTGAGATTCCTGAACCATACAGACTTGCATGTCTAAAACCATACAGCCCAAGGATACCTATCAGAGGTTTGCAATTCCAGGACCATCAAAGTTTACCCTACTCCCAATACCTACTACAACAAGAACATCCAGGGACCAAAACTGTCCACATGGCTACAAGCCCCCCAAAAAACAAAATCAACAAAAGCCAGTGAAATATAGCTCCAAAACACAGCAACCCCACTACAACAAGCCCTGGATAGCTTAATATAACAAAAACACAAGAAAATTACCTTAAATTCAATCTTATGAAGATGATAGAGGCCTTTAAAGAGGAAATGAATAAATTACTTTTTAAAATACAGTAAAAATACAATCAAACAGGTGAAGGAAATAAGTAAAACTGTGCAAGACCTGAAAGTGTAAATATGCTGCTGGAGATGGTCCTCTGCCACAGAGCTCCATACCCATGTGGCACAGGGAGACAGCTAGCCTCCAAGGAGTGCAGACAGGCCTGTGAGTGCAGGCCAGATATCCCTGCTGCTCAGAGGAATATGCCTAGAACCCTCAGGACACAGAAACCCATGACAGGCCTGAGACTGGAGGCTTCTGATTTCTGTCTGTGCAGAGAGCTGATCCTGGGCCACAGAGCTACATATACAAATACCACTAAGAGAGAGCTGGTCTCTCAGGAGTGCCTACATACCTGCAAACACACAGATGACCCAGTACCACAGCTCACAATACCTAAATTCCTCACGAAGAGAACTGGTCTCCCAGGAGTATTGGCACACAGACTTGCAGGACAGACAAGCCACAGTCAAAGACAGCAAGAACAGCTAACATCAGACATAACCATATTGCGAAAGACAAGCACAAGAACACAAGCAACAGGCTTGTGGCATCATCAGAACCCAGCTCTCCCAACACAGTGAGCCCTTACTGGAAAACATAAGCAAATGGGTGAAGGAACTGAACAAAACCATCCAGGATCTAAAAATGTAAATAGAAACAATAAAGAAATCACAAAGGGAGACGACACTGGAGATAGAAAACCTAGTCAGATGACAACATTCAAGGGGCAATTTGACAAAGCTCAATGCTTTACACAACTAATGTAAAATAAAGTTTAAAGTTCAAAAAAGCAACATCCTTTAATGTTATCTGAAACACTACTCACTGAATCCCCTCATAGTGATACTTAGTTGGGCATTTGTTCACCTTGTATCTAATTTTCTCTGTGTTCATGTCATTCATACCTGATTTGACAGAGTGAATAAAATCTTAAATCAGACCATGGGTCTAGAAGTATTGGGTGAAAGAGGAAAAAAAAGTCTACCTTAATCAGACTACACAATAGCTCCCTATTTAAAATGTGTATTATTATAAAATTTATATTTACTCTGAAACAAATGTAAATCGTTAACATATAGTATGGATTTAGCCATCCTTACAACTGTTAGCAGTAAAAACAAGAGGAGAAGCTACAGCTTTCATAATGAGCATCAAAGATATTGACTTAGTAGCAATTCTTTTTTACCTTTCTTTTCTTTATTAATCATTCCATTTGTTTACATATCAAATGATATCCTACTTCCCAGTTACCACCTCCACCAACCTCCCATCCCATGGTATTCCACTTCCTGGTTACCACCCTACCAAATCCCCATCCCTCATTTACCCTCCCCTCTCCCCTTTGCCTGTATGAGAGTGCTCACCCACCCACCCTCAATCTCCTGCCTCACTGCTGTGGCATCACGCCCTACACTGGGGCATCAAATATTCCTGGTACCAAGGACCTCCCCTCCCACTGCTGTCAGGCAAGGCCATCCTCTGCTACATAAGTATCTGGAGCCATAGATCCCTCCACATACAGCCCTTGATTAGTGATCTAGACACTTGGAGAACTGGATGGTCAAGTCAGCCTATGTTGTTCTTCCAGTGGGGTTGCAATCCCCCTCAGCTTCTCCAGTCCTTCAGACAGCTCTCCCACCAGGTTCCCTGAGCTCAGTTTGATGGTTGGCTCCAAGCATTCACACCTACACTGGTTGGTTGCTGGCCAGATCTCCCAAGGAGACACCACACTAGGTTCCTGTCAGCACCTCTTGACCACAGCAGCAGTGATGGGTTTGGTGTCTGCAGACATGATGGATTCCCCAGGTGGGGCAGTCTCCAGGTGACCCTTCCTTCAGTCTTCATTCCATTTTTTGTCCCTGTTCTTCCTTTGGAGAGGAACATTTCTGGGATAAAAACTTTGAGATGGGTGGGTAGCCCTATATCTTGACCAAGGGCTGTGCCTATCTACTGGTGGTGGTCTCAACAGGGTCTGTCTCCCCATTCTCTGTGCATTTCTGCTAAAGCCATCCCCGTTGGGTCCTGGGAGCCTCACATTTCCCTGGTATCTGGGACTCTCCAGTTACTATCCCCAGTTCTTCATGTCCCCTGATACATATTTTTGCTTGATTTCCTGACCATCTGTACCTCTCTGACATCTCTTCCAGTTCCTGATACTTCCCTCCTTATTTCACCCCCCTCCTGTCTCCCTGCCAGGTTCCCCTCTCTTTCCACTTCCCAAAATCATCCTGTTCCCCCATCAATGCAGAACTGAAGCATCCACACCCTGGTCTTTCTTCCTTCTACACTCCATGTGGTCTGTGGGTTGTATGATGGGTATTGTGAGCTTCTGGGCTAATAATATTCTCTTATTAGTGAGTACATACCATGTGTGTTCTTTTGTGTCTGGGTTACATCACTCAGGATGATATTTTCTAGCTCCATCCATTTGCCTTCAAATTTCATGAGCTCATTATTTTTAATCATTGCGTATTACTCCATTATGTATATATACCACATTTTCTGTATCCATTCCTCTCTTGAGGAACATCTGGGTTCTTTCCAGCTTCTGGCTATTATAAATAAGACTGTTATGAACATTGTAGAGCATCTGTCCTTGTTATATGTTGGAAAATATTTTGGGTATATGTTCAGGAGCTATAGAGCTGGGTTCTCAGGTAAAACTATTTCCAATATTCTCAGAAAACACCAGACTGATTTCCAAATTGGTTTTACCAGCTTACAGTACAACGCGCAATGGAGGAGTGTTCCTCTTTCTGCACATCCTCACCAACATCTGTTGTGACCTGTGCTTTTGATCTTAGCCATTCTGATTGGTGGGAAGTGGTATCTCAGGGTCCTTTTGATTTGCATCTCCCTGATGACTAAGAATGCTGAACATTTCTTTAATTTCTTCTCAGCCATTCGAGATTCCTCAGATGAGAATTCTCTTTAGTTTTGTACTTTACTTTTTAATAGGGTTATTTGGTTCTATGGAGTCTACTTTCTTGACTGTATTTTGGATATTAGTCCTTTTGGATATAGGGTAGGTAAGCATCTTTTCCCATTCTATGGGATGTCTTTTTGTCCTATTGACAGTGTTCTTTGCCTTACAGAAGCTTTTCAAGGTCAAACTTGTTGATCGTTAAGCATAAGTCATTGTTGTTCTGTTCAGGAAATTTTCCCTTGAGCCCAAGTATTCGAGGCTCTTCTCCACTTTCTTTTCTATTATGTTCAGTTTTATGTGGATGTCCTTGATCCACTTGGACTTGAGGTTTGTACAAGGAGATAGGTATAGAATAATTTGTATTCTTTTACATGCAGACCAGCAGTTGAACCAGCACTATTTGTTGAAAATGCTATCTTTACCATTGTATGGTTTTAGCACCTTAGTCAAAGATCAAGTGACCATAGGTGTGTGAGTTTATTTCTGGGTCTTCAGTTCTATTTCATTGATTTACTTGTCTTTCTCTGCAACAACAGCACGCAAGTTTTATCACTATTGTTTATAGTATAGTTTAAGGTCAGGGATGGAAATTCCCCCAGAAATTCTTTCACTGTTGAGGACATTGTTGCTATACTAGGTTTTTTGTCATTTCAAATGAATTTTAGAATGGCTCTTTCCAACTCTATGAAAAATTGAGTTGGAATTTTGATGGGGATTGATTGATTCTTTAGACTGCTTTTGATAAGGTAGCCATTTTTACTATATTACTCATGTCAATCCATGAGCATGGGAGATCTTTCCATCTTCTGAGATCTTCTCTGATTTCTTTTTTCAGGGATTTGAAGTTCTTGTCATAGAGAGCTTTCACTTGCTTGCTTAGAGCCACACCAAGATATTTTATATTATTTGTAACTATTGTGAAGGGTGTTGTTTCCCTAGTTTCTTTCTCAGCCTTTTTATCCTTTGAGTAGAGGAAGGCTACTGATTTGTTTGAGTTAATTTCGTACCCAGCCACTTTTCTGAAGTTGTTTATCAGCTGTAGGAGCTCTCTGGTAGAATTTTTTGTGGTCACACATGTATACTATCATGCCAACGGCAAATAGTGACACCTTGACTTCCTCCATCCCAATTTGTATCTTTTCATTTTCTTTTTGTTGTCTACTTGCTCTAGCTGTATTGAATAGGTTAGGAGGAGAGTGGGCAACCTTGTCTTGTCCCTGATTTTAATGGGATTTCTTAGAGTTTCTCTCCATTAATTTGATGTTGGCTATTAGTTTGCTGTATATTGCTTTTATTACATATAGGTATGTACCTTAAATTCCTTATCTCTCCAATACTTTTAACAAGAATGAGTGTTGCATTTTGTCAAAGGCTTTTTCAGCTTCTAATGAGATGATCTTGTGCATTTTTTCCTTTGAGTTTGTTTATATGGTGGATTACATTGATAGATTTCAACATATTGAACTACCCCTGCATTTTTGGGAAAAGTCTACTAGTTCATGATAGACAATCATTTTGATGTGTTCTTGGATTTGGTTTTCAAGAATTTTATCAGCTTCTGCCATCTTTGCTCCGGTGACAGACCAGAGAGAGATTCCAGGTTCACAGTCATATCCCGAGTATAACATCGCTTGCGACACAGCCAGCTAGGATTCTACCTGTGCCCAAGAGCTGGGCAGCTCTGTGATCGTCTGTGCACAAGCCCTGCAGTGGGACATTTGCCCTGAAGGGTGACCTGTGCCTAGAGGGAGGACAGCAGCCTCTGCCATCTTTGATCTGGTGGCAGACCAGTCAGTGACTCCAGGTACACAGAGATATCCCAAGTAAATTATCACTTGGGACTCAGTCTGCTATGGTTCCACCTGCACCCAAGAGCAGGGCAGCCCCTCAGCAATCTGTGCCAGTGGAAACCTGGTCATCCAGGGGTGCAGAAATAGCCTTGCAGGCTCACATGAGGTTCAAGCAACAGCCAGTGACAGCAGGACCAATAATGCCAGTGATAACCAGATGGCAACAGGCAAACATAGGAATGTTACTAACAGAAACAAAGGCAATATGGCACCATCCGAACGCAAATTTCTGACAGTAGCAAGTCCTGGATACCCCAACACAGCAGAAAGGCAAGCTTTGGATTTAAAAATCACATCTCATGATGGTATTAGAGGATTTCAAGAAGGATATAAATAAATCTCTTAAAGAAGTACAGGAGAACATGAATCAACAGGTAGAAGCCCTTACAAAAGAAACAAAAAATAGTTTAAAGAAATTCAGGAGAATATGGGTCAAGAGATAGAAACCCATAAAGAGGACACACAAAAATCACTTAAAGAGATACAGGAGAACTTGGGTCAACAGGCAGAAGTCCTGAAAGAGGAAACACAAAAATATCTTAAAGAATTACAGGAAAACACAAACAAACAAATGAAGGAGCTGAGCAAATCCATCTAGGATCTAAAAAATGACGTAGAAACAACTAAGAAATCACAAAGGGAGACAAATTTGGATATAGAAAATCTTGGGAAGAAATCATGGGTCATAGATGCAAACATCAACAATAGAATACAAGAGATAGAAGAATCTCAGATGCTGAAAATACCAAAGAAAGCATTGACTCAACAGTCAAAGGAAACGCAAAATGCAAAAAATTTGTAAACAAAAACATTGAGGAAATCCAGGACACAATGAGAAGACCAAACCTAAGGGTTATAGGTAAAATGAGAGTGAAGACTTACAGCTTAAATGGCCAGTAAATATCTTCAACAAAATTATGGAAGAAAACTTCTCTAACCTAAAGAGAGAGATGCCCATGAACATAAAAGAAGCCTACAGAACACCAAACAGACTGGACCAGAGCAGAAATTCCTCCTGTCACAAAATAATAAAAACAGTAAATATACTAAACAAAGAAAGAATATTAAAAGCAGTAAGAGAAAACGGCCAAGTAACATATAAAGGAAGACCTATCAGAATTACACCAGACTTCTCACCAGAGACTATGAAAGCTAGAAGATCTTGGGCAGATCTCATACAGACTCTAAGAGAATACAAATGCCAGTCCAGATTACTATAACCAGCTAAACTCTCAATCACCATATATGGAGAAACCAAGGTCTTCCATGATAAAACCAAATTTACACAATATCTTTCCACAAACCCAGCCCTGCAAAGGATACTAGGTGGAAATCACCAAAACAAGGAGGGAAACTAAATCCTGGAAAAAGCAAGATAGTAACCTTCTTTTATCAAACCCAAATGAAGAGAACCACTCAAACATCAAAAATAAAAGGAAGCAGTAATCACTATTCCTTAATATCACTTAACATCAATGTACTCAATTCCCCCAATAAAAAGTCATAGACTAACAGACTGGATACATAAAGAGAACCCAGCATTTTGCTGCATACAGGAAACGCACCTTAGTGTCAAAGACAAATACTACCTCAGAATAAAAGGCTGGAAAACAATTTTACAAGCACATGGTACCAGGAAACAAGCTGGAGTAGCCATCCTAATATGGGATAAAATTGACTTTCAACCTAAAGTCATCAGAAAAGACACAGAAGGACACTCCATACTGGTCAAAGGAAAAATCCACCAAGAAGAACTCTATATTCTCAACATCTATGCTCCAAACGAAAGGGTACCCTCATTCGTAAAAGAAACTTTACTAAAGCTCAAAGTACACATTGCACTTCACACAATAATTCTGGGTGATTTCAATACTCCCTCAATGGACCAATCAGGAAAACAGAAACTAAACAGGGACAAAATGAAACTAATTGAAGCTTTGAACCAAATGGATCTAACAGATATATAGAACACTTCATCCTAAAGCAAAAGAATATACCTTCTTCTCAGCACCTCATGGTACCTTCTCCAAAATCGATGATATAATTGGTCACAAAACAGACCTCAACAGACATAAGAAGATAGAACCAATCCTATGTCTCCTATTAGAACACTAAGGAGTAAGGGTGATCTTCAATAGCAACAAAAACAACAGAAAGCCCACATACACATGGAAGCTGAACAATGCTTTACTCAGTGATAATTTGGTCAAGGAAAAACTAAAGAAAGAAATCAGATCTTTGCTCCAGTGACTGGGAAGTTGGGACAGCCAGGTTCTGAGACAGACAGGTATAATATCGCTTGGGTCTCGGGCGGCTTGTGTGTATGCGGCTCCCAAGTGCTGGGCTGATCTGCAGTAACCAGCACGCCAGCTCTGCTGTGGGACTTCTGCCTGGCAGAGGGACCCTGCACTGGGCGGGAGCCTACCAGCTTTCCTTCCGCGACCTCTGTGCCCGCAGACTGCACTGAAGCAACAGGTACCAGGCTCTATCCTCAATATAACATCACTTGGGACACGGCCTGTTGGGGCTTCCGTCTGCGCCCGAGAACGGGTCAGCGCTGTGGTCATCTGGGTGCCAGATCAGCAGGCCATCGCGTCTGCAGGGTGAGCGGCGCCACGGAGAGTGCCCTCTGCCATCTTTGCTCCAGTGACTGGGAAGTTGGGACAGCCAGGTTCTGAGACAGACAGGCTTAATATCGATTGGGTCTCAGGTGACTTGTGTGTGTGCAGCTCCAAAGTGCGGGGCTGATCTGCAGTAACCAGCGCGCCAGCTCTGCTGTGGGACTTCTGCCTGGCAGAGGGACGCCCCCTCCCCCCGTTGGAGAGATCACTCACCCCAGCACAGGGCTGGAGCCTACCAGCCTCCCTTTGGTGACCTCTGCTCCAGGAATTAACTAGGCTGAGCCTTTGGATGTGCAAGGCCTCCCCAATATAAGATCACTTGGGGCAAGGCACATTAGGGCTCCAAAGTCACTCAGGAGCAGGCAGGCCCCAGAAATCAGTGCCAGGGGAATCCTGGTAATCCGGGGGGGGGGAGGGCAGAAATAGCTTTGCAGGCTCACAGGAGGTCGAACGAACAGCCAGTGGCAACAGGACCAACTAACACCAGAGGTATCCAGATGGCAAAAGGCAAACGTAGGAATGTTACTAACAGAAATCAAAGTAATGTGGGACCATCCGAACCCAACTCTCCAACAGCAGCAAGTCCTGGATACCCCACCACACCCGAAAGACAAGATCTGGATTTAAAATCACTTCTCATGATCCTATTAGAGGATCACAAGAAGGACACAAATAAATCTCGTAAAGAGTTACAGGAGACCATGAATCAACGGTTAGGAGCCCTTACAAAGGAAACAAAAAAATCGCTTAGAGCAATACGGGAGAACATGGATCAAAAGATGGAGGCGCACAAGGAGACAACACAAAAATCACTTAACGAGATGAATCAACGGGTAGATGCACTCACAAAGGAATCACAAAATTTGCATAAAGAAATGCAGAAGAATATGGGTCAACAGACGGATGCCCATAAGGAGGCAACACAAAAATTGCTTAAAGAAATGAATCAACGGTTAGATGCCCTTACAAAGAAAACACGAGAACTGCTTAAAGAAATGCAGGAGACAATGGATCAACAGATGGAATCCCATGAGGAGGAAACACAAAAATCGCTCAGAGAAATGCAGGAGAACGTGGGTCATCAGGAAGAAATCCTGAAAGAGGTAATGCAAAAATACCTTAAAGAAATACAGGAAAATACAAACAAACAAGTGAAGGATCTCAGCAAATCCATCCAGGAACTAAAAATGGAAGTAGAAACAACTAAGAAATCACAAAGGGAGACAACTTTGGAGATAGAAAACCTTGGGAAGAAATCAGGAGTCATAGATGCAAACATAAACAATAGAATACAAGAGATGGAAGAAAGAATCTCAGGTGCTGAAGATTCCATAGAAAGCATCGACTCAACAGTCAAAGAAAATGCAAAATGCAAAAAACGTGTAACCCAAAACATCCAGGAAATCCAGGACACAATGAGAAGACCAAACCTAAGGATTATAGGTATAGATGAGAGTGAAGATTTGCAACTTAAAGGGCCAGTAAACATCTTCAACAAAATTATGGAGGAAAACTTCCCTAACCTAAAGAGAGAGATGCTGATGAACGTACAAGAAGCCTACAGAACTCCAAACAGACTGGACCAGAACAGAAATACCTCCCGTCACATAATAATCAAAACACCGAATGTTCTAAACAAAGAAAGAATACTAAAAGCAGTAAGAGAAAAGGGCCAAGTAACATACAAAGGAAGACCTATCCGAATCACATCAGACTTCTCACCAGAGACTATGAAAGCCAGAAGATCCTGGGCAGATCTCATGCAGACACTAAGACAGCACAAATGCCAGCCTAGACTACTATACCCAGCAAAACTCTCAATCACCATAGATGGAGAGACCAAGATATTCCATGATAAAACCAAATTTTCACAATATCTTTCCACAAACCCAGCCCTGCCACGGATAATAGGTGGAAACCTCCAATACAGGGAGAGAAACAACACCCAGGAAAAAATGAGATAATAACCTTCTTGAATCAAACCCAAAAGTAGATAACCACTCAAACACAAAGATAGCATCAAGAATGGCAGATGGCAATAATCACTATGCCTTAATCTTTCTTAATATCAATGGTCTCAGTTCCCCAATTAAAAGACATAGACTAGCAGACTGGATACGTAAACAGGACCCAGCATTTTGCTGCATGCAGGAAACGCACCTCAGTGTCAAAGACAAACACTGCCTCAGAGTAAAAGGCTGGAAAACAATTTTACAAGCAAATGGCCCCAAGAAACGAGGTGGAGTAGCCATCCTAATATCAGATAAAATTGATTTTCAACCTAAAGTCATCAAAAAAGACACAGAAGGACACTACATACTGATCAAGGGAAAAATCCACCATCAAGAACTCTCAATTCTGAATATCTATGCTCCAAATGCAAGGGCATCCTCATTCGTAAAAGAAACTTTACTAAAACTCAAAGCACACATCGCACCGCACACAATAATAGTGGGTGACTTCAACACCCCACTCTCTGAAATGGATCGTTCAGGAAAGCAGAAACTAAACAGGGACACAGTGAATCTAATTGAAGTCTTGGACCAAATGGAACTAGCAGATATATATAGAACATTTCATCCTAGAGCTAAAGAATACACCTTCTTCTCAGCTCCTCATAGTACCTTCTCCAAAATTGACCATATAATTGGTCACAAATCAGACCTCAAAAGATACAAGAAGATAGAAATAATCCCATGCCTCCTATCAGATCACTATGGAATAAGGGTGGTCTTCAATGGCAACAAAAACAAAAGAAAACCCACGTACACATGGAGGCTGAACAATGCTCTACTCAATGATAACTTGGTCAAGGTGGAAATAAAGAAAGAAATCAATGACTTTTTGAAAGTTAATGAAAATGAAGGCACAACATACCCTAATTTATGGGACACAATGAAAGCAGTGCTAAGAGGAAAATTCATAGCCCTGAGTGCCGCCAAAAAGAAACGGGAGACAGCATACACTAACAGTTTAATGGCACACCTAAAAGCCCTGGAACAAAAAGAAGCAAATACACCAAAGAGGAGTAGAAGGCAGGAAATCATCAAACTCAGGGCTGAAATCAATCAAGTAGAAACAAATAAAACCATACAAAGAATCAACAAAACGAGGAGTTGGTTCTTTGAGAAAATCAACAAGATAGATAAGCCCTTAGCCAGACTAACAGAGGGCACAGAGATAGTATCCAAATTAATAAAATCAGAAACGAAAAGGGAGAGATAACAACAGAAACTGAGGAAATTCAAAAAATCATCAGATCCTACTACAAAAACCTGTATTCAACACAACTAGAAAATCTTGAGGAAATGGACAATTTCCTTGACAGATACCAAGTACCAAAATTAAATCAGGATCAAATAGACCATCTAAACCGTCCTATAAGCCCTGAAGAAATAGAAGTTGTCATTGGAAGTCTTCCAACCAAAAAAAAGCACAGGTCCAGATGGTTTTAGTGCAGAATTCTATCAGACCTTCAAAGAAGACCTAAGACCAATACTCTTCAAACTGTTCCACAAAATAGAAACAGAAGGAACACTACCCAACTCGTTCTATGAAGCCACAATTACACTAATACCAAAAGCACACAAAGATCCGACAAAGAAAGAGAATCTCAGGCCAATCTCTCTTATGAATATCGATGCAAAAATACTCAATAAAATTCTTGCCAACCGAATCCAAGAACACATCAAAACGATCATTCACCACGACCAAGTAGGCTTCATCCCAGGGATGCAGGGATGGTTCAATATAAGGAAATCCATCAATGTAATCCACTACATAAACAATCTCAAAGAAAAAAACCACATGGTCATCTCATTAGATGCTGAGAAAGCATTTGACAAAATTCAGCATCCTTTCATGCTAAAGGTCTTGGAAAGATCAGGAATTCAAGGCCCATATCTAAACATAGTAAAAGCAATTTACAGCAAACCGGTAGCCAGCATAAATCTAAATGGAGAGAAACTTGAAGCAATCCCACTAAAATCAGGGACTAGACAAGGCTGCCCTCTCTCTCCATATCTTTTCAAAATAGTACTTGAAGTTCTAGCTAGAGCAATTAGACAACAAAAAGAGATCAAAGGGATACAAATTGGAAAGGAAAAAGTCAAACTATCACTATTTGCAGACGATATGATAGTATACTTAAGCGACCCAAAGAACTCCACCAGAGAACTCCTACAGCTGATAAACGACTTCAGCAAAGTGGCCGGATATAAAATCAACTCAAGCAAGTCAGAAGCCTTCCTATACTCAAAGGATAAGCAGGCTGAGGAAGAAGTAAGAGAAATAATACCCTTCACAATAGCCACAAACCATATTAAGTATCTTGGCGTGACTCTAACCAGACAAGTGAAAGATCTGTATGACAAGAACTTCAAGTCTCTGAAGAGAGAAATTGAAGAAGACCTCAGAAGATGGAAAAATCTGCCATGCTCATGGATTGGCAGGATTAATATAGTAAAAATGAGCATCTTACCAAAAGTAATACACAGATTCAATGCAATCCCCATCAAAATCCCAACTCAATTCTTCATAGAGTTTGAAAGAGCAATTCAAAAATTCATCTGGAATAACAGAAAACCCAAAATAGCTAAAACTATTCTCAAGAGTAAAAGAACCTCTGGGGGAATCAGTATCCCGGACCTCAAGCTGTACTACAGAGCAATAGTGTTAAAAACCGCATGGTATTGGTACAGTGACAGACATGTAGATCAATGGAACAGAATTGAAGACCCAGAAATGAATCCACACTCCTATGGTCATTTGATCTTTGACAAAGGAGCTAAAACCATCCAGTGGAAAAAAGATAGCCTTTTCAACAAATGGTGCTGGTTCAGCTGGAGGTCAACATGCAGAAGAATGCAAATTGACCCATCTTTATCTCCTTGCACTAAGCTCAATTCTAAGTGGATCAAAGATCTCCACATAAAACCAGACACACTGAAACTAATAGAAGGGAAACTAGGGAAGAACCTTGAACATATGGGCACAGGGGAGAATTTCCTGAACAGAACTCCAATAGCTTATACTCTAAGATCAAGAATAGACAAATGGGACCTCATTAAATTACAAAGTTTTTGCAAGGCAAAAGACACCATCAAAAAGACAAAGCGGCAACCAACTAACTGGGAAATGATCTTTACCAACCTTACATCCGACAGAGGGCTAATATCCAATATATACAAAGAACTCAAGAAGTTAAACTCCAGAGAGGCAAGTAACCCTATTAAAAAATGGGGTACAGAGCTACACAAAGAGTTCTCACCTGAAGAATATCTAATGGCTGAGAAGCACCTAAAGAGATGTTCATCATCCTTAGTCATTAGGGAAATGCAAATCAAAACAACCCTGAGATTCCATCTCACACCAGTCAGGATGGCTAAGATCAAAAACACAGGAGACAGCAGTTGTTGGTGAGGATGTGGAGAAAGAGGAACACTCCTCCACTGCTGGTGGAATTGCAGGCTGGTACAACCACTCTGGAAAGCAGTCTGGCGGTTCCTCAGAAAACTGGGCATGACACTTCCGGAGGATCCGGCTATACCACTCCTGGGCATATACCCAGAGACTTTACCCGCATGCAATAAGGACACATGCTCCACTATATTCATAGCAGCTTTATTTATAATAACCAGAAGCTGGAAAGAACCCAGATGTCCCTCAACGGAGGAATGGATTCAGAAGATGTGGTATATCTACACAATGGAATACTACTCTGCAATTAAAAACAATGAATTCACGAAATTCCTAGGCAAATGGTCAGAACTTGAAAATATCATCCTTAGTGAGGTAACCCAATCACAAAAGAACACACATGGTATGCAGTCACTGATAAGGGGATATTGACCCAGAATCTTGGAATACCCTAGACACAATCCGCATATCAATAGATTTCTAAAAAGATGGAAGGAGAGACCCCTGGTCCTGGAAAGACTGGATGTAGGGGAACGCCAGGACAGAGTAACGAGAGGGGGTTGAATGGAGAAAAGAGGGAGGGAATGGGGCTTATGGGACTTTCGGGGAGGGAGGAAACGTGAAAGGGGAAGTGATTTGGAATGTAAATTAAAAAAATAAAATAAAATAATAAAAAAAAAAACACAGGAGACAGCAGTTGTTGGTGAGGATGTGGAGAAAGAGGAACACTCCTCCACTGCTGGTGGAATTGCAAGCTGGTACAACCACTCTGGAAAGCAGTCTGGCGGTTCCTCAGAAAACTGGGCATGACACTCCCGGAGGATCCAGCTATAATACTCCTGGGCATATACCCAGAGGCTTTACCTGAATGCAATAAGGACACATGCTCCACTATGTTCATAGCAGCCTTATTTATAATAGCCAGAAGCTGGAAAGAACCCAGATGTCCCTCAACGGAGGAATGGATTCAGAAGATGTGGTATATCTACACAATGGAATACTACTCTGCAATTAAAAACAATGAATTCACGAAATTCCTGGGCAAATGGTCAGATCTTGAAAATATCATCCTTAGTGAGGTAACCCAATCACAAAAGAACACACATGGTATGCAGTCACTGATAAGGGGATATTGACCTAGAATATCGGAATACCCTAGACACAATCCGCATATCAATAGATTTCTAAGAAGATGGAAGGAGAGACCACTGGTCCTGGAAAGACTGGATGTAGGGGTACACCAGGACAGACTAACGAAAGGGGGTTGAATGGAGAAAAGGGGGAGGGAAGGGGGCTTATGGGACTTTCGGGAAGGGAGGAAACAGGAAAGGGGAAATGATTTGGAATGTAAATTAAAAAATAAAATAAAATAAAATAAAATAAAAAGAAATCAAAGATTTGTAGAATTTAATGAAAATGAAGGCGCAACATACCCTAATTTATGGGACACAATGAAAGAGGTGCTAAGAAGAAAACTCAAAACTCTGGGTGCCTGCAAAAAGAACCTGGCGAAAACATACACTAGAAGCTTAATGGCACACCTGAAAGTCTTGGAACAAAAAGAAGCAAATACACCCACGAGGAGTAGAAGGCAGGAAATCATCAAACTCAGGGCTGAAATCAATGAAGTAGAAACAAATAGAACCACACAAAGAATCAACAAAACTAGGAGTTGGTTCTTTGAGAAAATCAACAAGATAGATAATCCCTTAGGCAGACTAACCAGAGGGCACAGAGATAGTATCCAAATTAACAAAATCAGAAATGAAAGGGGAGATATAACAACAGAAACTGAGGAAATTCAAAAAATCATAAGATCCTACTACAAAAACCTAAATTCAGCACAACTGAAAAATCTAGAGGAAATGGACAATTTCCTAGACAGATACAAAATATCAAAATTAAATCAGGATCAAATAGACCATCTAAAAAGGCCAACAAACCCTAAAGAAATAGAAGTGATCATTGAAAGTCTCCCAGTCAAAAAAACAAACAAACAAACAAACAAACAAACAAAACCCCAGGACCAGATGGTTTTAGTGCAGAATTCTATCAGACCTTCAAAGAAGACCTAACACCAATACTCTTCAAACTATTCCACAAAATAGAAACAGAAGGAACACTACCCAGTTCAATCTATGAAGCCACAATTACGCTGATACCAAAATCACACAAAGATCCAACAAAAAAAGAGAATTTCACACCAATATCTCTTATGAATAGTAATGCAAAAATACTCAATATAATTCTTGCCAACCAAATCCAAGAATACATCAAAACAATCATTCACCCTGATCAAGTAGGCTTCATCCCAGGGATGCAGGGATGGTTCAATATAAGGAATTCCATCAATGTAATCCACTACATAAACAATCTCAAAGAAAAATATCACATGGTCATTTCATTAGATGCTGAAAAATCATTTGACAAAATTCAGCATCCTTTCATGCTAAAAGTCTTGGAAAGAACAGGAATTCAAGGCCCGTACCAAAACATAGTAAAAGCAATTTACATCAAATCCGTAGCCAGCATCAAACTAAATGGAGAGAAAAATGAAGCAATCCCACTAAAATCAGGGACTAGACAAGGCTGCCCTCTCTCTCCACATCTTTTCAATACAGTACTTGAAGTTCTAGCTAGAGCAATTAGACAACAAAAGAAGGTCAAAATGATACAAATTGGAAAGGAAAAAGTCAAACTCTCACTATTTGCAGATGATATGATAGTATACTTAAGTGACCCAAAGAACTCCACCAGAGAACTCCTACAGCTGGTAAACAACTTCAGCAAAGTGGCCGGATATAAAGTCAACTCAAGCAAATCAGTAGTCTTCCTATGCTCAAAGGATTAGCAGGCTGAGAAAGAAATTAGGGAAATGACACCCTTCACAATAGCCGCAAACAATATAAAGTATCTTGGTATAACTCTAACCAAACAAGTGAAAGATCTGTATGACAAGAACTTCAAGCCTCTGAAGAAGTAAATTGAAGAAGACCTCAGAAGATGGAAAAATCTGCCATGCTCACGGATTGGCATGATTAATATAGTAAAAATGACTATCTTGCCAAAAGCAGTATAGAGATTCAATGCAATCCCCAACAAAATCCCAACTCAATTCTTCATAGAGTTAGAACAACCAATTCTCAAATTCATCTGGAATAACAGAAACCCCAGGATAGCTAAAACGATTCTCAACAGTAAAAAAACTTCTGGGGGAAACAGTATCTTGGTACTCAAGCAGTACTACAGAACAATAGTGTTAAAAACTGCAGGTATCTGTACAGTGACAGGCATGTAGATCAATGGAATACAACTGAAGACCCAGAAATGAACACACACTCCTATGGTCACTTGATCTTTGACAACGGAGCTAAACCCATCCAGTGGAAAAAAGATAGCCTTTTCAACAAATGGTGCTGGTTCAACTGGAGGTCAGCATGTAGAAGAATGCAAATTGATCCATTCTTATCTCCTTGTACTAAGCTCAAGTTGAAGTGGATCAAGAGCTTCCACATAAAACCAGACACACTGAAACTAATAGAAAAGAAACTGGGGAAGAGCATTGAGCACATGGGCACAGGGGAAAATTTCCTGAACAGATTACCAATAGCTTATGCTCTAAGATCAAGAATTGACAAATGGGACCTCATAAAATTACAAAGTTTCTGTAAGGCAAAGGACATTGTCAATCAGACAAAACGGCAGTCAACAAATTGGGAAAACATCTTTACGAACCCTACATCCGACAGCGGGCTAATATCCAATATATACAAAGAACTCAAGAAGTTAGACTCCAGAGAGCCAAATAAGCTGATTAAAAATTGAGGTACAGAGCTAAACAAAGAATTTTCACCTGAAGAATATCGAATGGCTGAGAAGCACCTAAAGAAATGTTCGACATACTTAATCATTAGGGAAATGCAAATCAAAACAACCCTGAGATTTCACCTCACACCAGTCAGAATAGCTAAGATCAAAAACTCAGGAGACAGCAGTTGTTGGCAAGGATGTGCCAACATCAACAACAAAGAGGAATGCTCCTCCACTGTTGGTGGGATTGCAAGCTGGTACAACCACTCTGGAAAGCAGTCTGGTGATTCCTCAGAAAACTGTGCATGACACTCGTGGAGGACCCTGTTATACCACTCCTGGGCATATACCCAGAGGCCTCCCTGGCATGCAATAAGGACACATGCTCCACTATGTTCATTGCAGCCTTATTTATAATAGCTAGAAGCTGGAAAAACCCAGATGTCCCTAAACGGAGGAATGGATACAGAAAATATAGTGTATTTACACAATGGAATACTACTCAGCAATTAAAAAAATCAATTCATGAAATTCATAGGCAAATGGTCAGAACTGGAAAATATCATCCTAAGTGAGGTAACCCAATCACAAAAAAACACACATGGCATGCAGGTACTGATAAGTGGATAATAGCCCAGAAGCTCAGAATACCCAAGACACATGGCAGGCAGGTACTGATAAGTGGATAATAGCCCAGAAGCTCAGAATACCCAAGACACAATTCACATACCAATTGATTCCCAAGAAGAAGAAAGGAGAGACCCCTGGTACTGGAAAGACTGGATGCAGCAGTGTAGGGGAATATCAGGACAGAGAAGCAGGAGGTGGATGACTGGGGATCAGGGAGAGGGAAGAAGGCTTATGGGACTTTTGGGGAGGGAGGAACCAGAGAAATCATTTGTAATATAAATAAAGAATATAGAAAATTAAAATAGAATTTTATTGACTATTTTTGCATCAATATACATAAGGGAAATTGGTCTGTACTTCTCTTTCTTTGTTGGGTCTTTTTGTGGTTTAGGTATCAATGTAAGTCTAGCTTCATAGAAAGAATTGGGTGGTGTTCCTTCTGTTTCTATTTTATGGAATAGTTTGAGGAGTATTGATATTAGATGTTCTTAGAAGTTCTGATAGAATTCTACACTAAAACCATCTGGCCCTGGGTTATTTTGGGTTGGGAGACTTCTAATGACTGCTTCTATTTCCATGGGGATTATAAGGCTGCTTAGATGTTGTATCTGATCCTGATTTAACTTCGGTACCTGGCATCTGTCTAGAAAATTCTCCATTTAATCCAGGTTTTCTAGTTTTGTTTAGTATAGACTTTTGTGGTAGGATCAAATTATTTTTTAAATTTCCTCAGTTTCTGTTGTTATGTCTCCCTTTTCATTCCTGATTTTGTTAATTTTGATACTGTCTCTGTGCTCTCTGGTTAATCTGGCTAAGGGTTTATCTATCTATCTTGTTGATTTTCTCAAAGAATCAGCCCCCAGTTATGTTGATTCTTTGTATAGTAATTTTTGTGTCTGCTTGTTAATTTCCTGCAGTCTACTCCTCTTGGGTGTATTTGCTTCTTTTTCTTCTAGAGCTTTCAGAGGAGCTGTTAAGCTGCTAGTGTATTATCTCTCCAACTTTTTTATGGAGGCACTCAGAGCTATGAGTTTTCCTCTTAGCACTCTTTTCATTATGTCCCATAAGTTTGCATAAGTTGTGCTTCATTTTCATTGAATTATAAAATGTCTTATATTTCTTTCTTTATTTCTTCCATGACCAAGTTATTATTGAGCAGATAGTTATTCAGCTTCCAGATATATGTGGGCTTTCTCTTGTTTTTTTGCTATTGAAGACCACCCTTAGTCCGTGGTAGTCTGATATAATACATGTAATTAATTCAATGTTCTTGTATCTGTTGAGGTTTGTTTTATGTCCGAGTATATGATCAATTTTTGAGAAGATAACATAAGGTGCTGAGAAGAAAGTATATTTTTTTTGTTTTAGGGTGAAAAGTTTTGTAGATACCTGCTAAATCCATTTGGTTCAAAACTTCTTTTAGTTTCACCATGTCTCTATTTAGTTTCAGTTTCTACATTCTGTTCATTGGTGAGTTGGAGATTTTAACAACCCACTCGGTGGATTTTTCCTTTCATGAGTATGCAGTGTCCTTCCCCATCTTTTTTTATAACTTTTGATTGAAAGTTTATTTTGTTGGATATTAGAATGGCTACTCTAGCTTGTTTCTTGAAACCATTTACTTGGAAAAAACTTTTCCCATCCTTTGATTTTGAGTTAATATCTGTCTTTGTCTCTCAGATGTGTTTTCTGTATACAGAAAAATGCTAGATCCTGTTTATGTATCTACTCTGTTAGCCTATGTCTTTTTGGTGGGTATTGAGTCCACTGATGTTGAGAGATATTAAGGACCAATGATTGTTGCTTCCTGATATTTTTGTTGTTAGAGGTGGAATTATGCTTGTGTCTTTCTCTTCTTTTGTGTTTGTTGTAAAAAGATTAATTTCTTGCTTTTTCTTGGGTGTAGTTTCCCTCCTTGTGTTGGACTTTTCCTTCTATTATTCTCTGTATGGCTAGATTAGTGGAAAGATATTGTTTAAATTTAGTTTTGTCTTGGGATACCTTGGTTTCTCCATCTATGGTAATTGAGAGTTTTTCTGGGTATAGTAGCCTGGGCTGGCACTTTTGTTCTCTTAGGGTCTATATAATGTCTGACCAGGATTGTCGGCTTTTAGATTCTCTGGTGAGAAGTCTGGTGTAATTGTGCTAGGTCTCCCTTTATGTGTTATTTGGCATTTTTTCCTTACTGCTTTCAATATTCTTTCTTTGTTCTGTGCATTTTCTGTTTTAATTATTATGTGACAAGAGGAATTTTGTTTCTGTAGCATTCTTTTTTTTTTGAAACGCATGTTCTTTTATTGAAAAAGAAAGTAAAAACATTTTATGATAAAATTGAAGATTTATGTTGAAAATATTTCTGATAAAATAGAAGAGATATATAGAAAAATACATTAAAATTAACAATTTTCATGGAAAATTAAAGAGTAAAGTGGTAGACATAAAAAACATTGCTAAATTAATTGAAAATGAAATAGAAACATTGTATGACAGAATTGAAGATTTATGTGGAAAATATTTCTGATAAAATTGTAGAAAAATGTAGAAAAACATGTTAAAAATTGAAGATTATCTTGAAAAATTTTACATAGATATAATAATGGTAGGTATAAAAGTATTCCTAAGTTGATTGAAAGTGGAATTATCAACATTTTCTGATAAAGTTGAAGATTTACATGGAAAATATTTCTGATAAAATTGAAGAAATATATACAAAAACATGTTAAAATTGAAGATTATCATGGAAATTATACAGATAAAATGGTAGGAATAAAAATAATTCTAAGTTGATTGAAAGTGGAATTATAAACATATTCAGTAAAATTGAAGATTTACATGGAATATTCTAATAAAATTCAAGAAATATATAAACAAACATGTTAAAATTGACTATTTCATGGAAAACTATACAGATAAAATGGTAGATATTAAAAACCTTTCTAAATTAATTGAAGATAAAATTAAAAACATTTTGTGATAAAATCAGAGATTTACATGGAAAGCATTTCTGATAAAATAGAAGAAATATATAGAAAAACATGTTAAAATTAAAGATTATCATGAAAAATAATGCAGATAAAATGGTAGACATGCAAAACATTACTAAATTAATTGAAAGGAATTACAAACATTTTCTGATAAAATTGAAGATTTACATGAAAAATGTTTCTGTTAGTATATGTCTTTTTATTGGAGAATTGAGACCATTGAGGTTAAGAGATATTAAGGAATAGTGATTGTTGCTTCCTGTTATTTTTGATGTTATTTTTATGTTTGTGTGGGTATCTTCTTTTGGGTTTGTTGGAAGAAGATTACTTTCTTGCTTTTTCTAGGGTGTAGTTTCCCTCCTTATGTTGGCCTTTTCCATCTATTATCATTTGTAGGGCTGTATTTGTGGACAGATATTGTGTAAATTTGGATTTATCATGAAATATCTTGGTTTCTCCAGTTGGATTTAAAATTGTATTTCATGATGCTAACAGGGGGCTTCAAGAAGGACTTAAATAGCTCCCTTAAATAAATACAGGAGAACATCAGTCAACAGGTAAAAGCCCTTAAAGAGGAAACACAAAA
Organism: Tokudaia tokunoshimensis; assembly: GCA_036184795.1. Lineage (NCBI taxonomy): Eukaryota > Metazoa > Chordata > Mammalia > Rodentia > Muridae > Tokudaia > Tokudaia tokunoshimensis. The sequence continues at coordinate 97,844,218 of BTHU01000011.1, read as the reverse complement.
ATCCCTTAAAGAAATACAGGAGATCATGGGTCAACAGGCAGAAACCCTTAAAGAGGAAACACAAAAATCCCTTAAAGAATTAGAGCTAAACACAATCAAGTAAAGGAACTGAACAAAACCATCCAGGATCTAAAAGTGGAAGTAGAAACAATAAAGAAATCACTAAGTGAGATATCTCTGGAGATAGAAAGCCTTGGAAAGAATTCAGGAGTCATAGATGCAAGCATTAGCAACAGAATACAAGAGATAGAAGAAAGAATCTCAGGTGCTGAAGATATCATAAAAAAACATTGACTCAACACTCAAAGAAAATGCAAAATGCATAAAGCTTGTGATCCACCAGGAAATCCAGGACACAATGAGAAGACCAAACCTAAGGATTATAGGTATAGAAGAGACTGAAGATTTCCAAATTAAGGGGCCAGTAAATATCTTCAACAAAATTATAGAAGAAAACGTCCCTAACCTAAAGAAAGAGATGCCCATGAACATACAAGAAGCCTACAAAACTCCAAATAGATTTGATAAGAAAAGAAATTCCTACTGTCGCATAATAATTAAAACACTAAATGTACTAAACAAAGAAAGAATATTAAAAACAGTAAGGGAAAAAGGTCAAGTAACATATAAAGGTAGACCTATCAGCATTACACCAGATTTCTCACCGGAAACTATGAAAGTCAGAAGAGCCTGGGCAGATGTCAAACAGACCCTAAGGAAACACAAATGCCAACCCAGACAGCTATATCCAGCAAATCTCTCAATTACCATAGATGGAGAAACCAAGGTATTTCATGACAAAAACAAATTTACCAGTATCTTTCCACAAATCCAGCCCTTCAAAGGATAATGAATGGAAAACACCAACAAAGGGAGAGAAACTATACAATAAAAAAAGTAAGAAATTAATCTTCTTCCAACAAACCCAGAAAAAGATAACCACACAACATAAAAATTACATCAAAAATAGCAGAGAAGAAGGGGATGGGGGAAATAGGAGGATTATTATTTCAAAATATCTCAAAAACATCTGCCTCATTTTGTCTTGTAAAAGTTTACCATGTTCCTATATCTTTGAACACAACCACACTTTAGTAGCATCCTCTACAGTATATTCAGAAGCCTCCTTCCTTCAGCCAAAATGATAATAACACTGTCATGTGACTGGAAGCATAGTCTCAAAGAAAGAAATTACAAAAATCTCTGTTAGTTGTCCTATTATTAGGAAAATTAGCTCTCTCTTAGTAAAGCCACCCAAATTCTTTGTTAATTATTCTTCTGGTAAGTTCAGATTGTAGATCCAAAACTTAGCTAAGTTATATGACCTCATTTTCACATAATACTATGAAAATATAGATATGAATGAAGATAATTCCTTCTCTAATCTGACAGCAAATATGTGAAACAGTTGCTTGACATACAGTCTCTGACCACTTGACTTAGTTTGAAAAGTGATTGACAAGCAAAAAACTACAACAACAAAAGAAAACAGAGTGAATAGCCAATGCCCATGAAACAGTAGGAGAGATATAGAAAAATGACAATTTTTAAGTAAAGTAATTCTTATTATTTCTTTAAATATTTCTTTATTATTATTTTGTGAGTATGGATGAGTGATCTCATGTATGATTATGTACCATGTATATGCATAGTACCAAAAGAGACTAGAAGGGAATGTTAGGTCTTCTGGTACTGAAGTTAGTGGTGGTTGTTAGCCACAGTGTGGGGGTCTGAGAATCAAACCCAGATCCTCTGTAAGAACAGTTAGTACTCCTAACTGCTGAGTCATTGCCCTAGCCAAAAGAAAAACAATTCTTTCCCTCTCTCTCCCCCTCCCTTCTCTTTCTCCTCTCTCTCTCTCTCTCTCTCTCTCTCTCTCTCTCTCTCTCTCTCTCTCTCTCTCTCTCTCTCTCTCTCTCCCCTCCCCATCTTTGTCTCTCTCTCTCCTCTCTATTTCTCTCTATCTCTCTCTGTCTCTCCCTTTCTCTTTGTTCTGTTTGTGGTTTTTGTGTGTTTTTGTGTGGTGTGTTTCTGTGTGTGTCTTGTATCTGTGTAAATACACATGCATGTACATACCTGGAGCGAACAAATGAGGATTTCAGATCCATGGTAGCTGAAATTACAAGTGGTTGTAAGCCATCTTGAGTGTGTGCTTGAAATTGAGCACAGTTGTCTGAATGAACAGTAAGCACTCTTAACCAGTGGTCCATCTCTCCAGCCCCTTTAAAGAAATTCTTAACCTGAGGGACTGGAGAGATGAATCAGTAGTTAACAGCACTGGTTTCTCTTCCAGAGAACCTGGGTTTGATTCCCAACAGGTTGTGAGTTGGCCCACAACTATCTGTAATTCCAGTCTCAGAGAATTGACTACCTCTTTGGACCTCCACAGGCACCTGACACAAGTACAATGAAAAGATGTACTTGCAGATAAAACACCCATACACACAAAATAAATAATTTTTAAGAATTCTCAACTTAAGGTATGTACTATAAATTTAGAATTTAAATGTGTACATCTAATGTGATACTTACACCCTGGGCTAAATTTGACTTCGGTTTGAAAAATAGACTATAGATTTTAATTTCACTTAGGCATACAGTCTTATCAGGGCTAGCCTGATATTTAGTTGTTTTGACTGGGAAAGCATGATGTTCTGAGAGTCAGAATGAGGAAGTGGAGTAGCATGAGATGATCCAGAATGTCCTAACATTTAACATGGATATAACTCCCTATAATATTTTTATTCATAATATTTTTGAAAAGCTTGTGAACATTTTCATTTAGACTAATATCATTGTTTTTCCTTGTATGGTCTTATCTTCTTGTTACAAATGCTCTAGGATCCCTTACCTTATACAAACTAAGACACTTTAAGAATCCAGAGACTTTATTTATCTCTGCCTGAAGTGTTTGGAAAATATATGTGGGAGTAGATTCTGAACATGCCAGCCCAAAAACCAGAAAACATAACTTTAGATTCTAGTTAATGTTAATAACATACTTTGGAGATTTTCCCAGATTTGCTGTCTTAGCATAGACTATTGTGAGTGGATCTTCAGTTGATTAGTTATCTAACTGAAACATAAGTTCAGCAAAGGCCCACAATAAATCAACTTGACATTTCAAGATTTTTAATTAATTATTTTTATTTAAAAAATTCATATACTATATTTTATCATATTCTTTGCCCTACCCCAACTCCTCCAGGATAATCCCACTCCCTACTCACACAACTTTGTGCCCTCTTTAAAAAAAACTATAAATCAAAAACCAAGACAAACAAAAAACAATTTAAAAAAGAAAATATAAAAACAGCAAAAGCATAACAAATATATATGGAGTCCATTTTCTGTTGTTCAACACTACTCCTGGACATGGGACCTGTGGTTCTTATACCAGTGACACTACATTAAAAAAAAAAATCTGGTTTTTCTTTTTGCTTTCCCGAAAGTTATTAATTGCAAATAGTTCTTGGTTAGGGGTAGGATTCATGTCAGCTTCTTCTGATCTTTGAGATTTTTGTCTGATCTGAACTTGCAAGTCTTGTGCATGTTGTCACAGTATCTGTGACCTCATAGTTGCATCTGTCCTGTTGTGTCTGGGCAGTATAGCTTCCTTGACTATATCTACCACCTCTGGCTCTTGCAATCTTTCAACTCCCTATTCTCCATACAACCCTGAACCCTAGAGGGGAGGAGTTTGAGAAAGACATACCTTTTATGAATGAAAGCTCCAAAGTCTCCCACTCTCTGTATATTGTCCAGTGTGGGTCTCTGTGTTAATTACCATCTACTACAACAAGGAGATATTTTGATGAGAGTTGAGCAATGCACTGATTTGTGGAAATAACAATAGGTCATTAAGAGTCATTTAATATCTATGTTCTTTTTGCTAATAATGGTAGGTTTTCACTGGGGCCAATGACCTGCCTTGTCTTGGGATTTTGAACACTGTAGCAGTAAAATGCCAGAACCTCCTTAATGTGCAAGTGAAGAGCTCCAGACATCTGAAGCTGTTATTATTGGAGTAGATTTAAAGGGTGCAGTCCTCTAACCAAACTGAACTCTTTTCTGAAGGTCACAGATGCCAGTTGGTACTACTGTGGCTCAAATAGTTTCTTTAATTACAGTGGGAATAGTAAAATCACAAGGAGTTGAGGTCAGTGCCTACGAGAAACAGGGAAGAATCAGAAATGCACTACTATGAAGAAATCACTGTGAATGGTAATTAAGAAAAACTGGGCATCCCTGCTAATTCCCTCTTATCAGTAGGACAAGAAAAAGGCAAGCAAAGAGTATTACGACCAGAGGGCTACCAAAAATGTCATAATCTCTCTGTCTCTCCTTAATACCCTAATCTGAGCTGGTTCAAAGATGCCAGCATTTAGTGAATGAAATGGAGACTGGATTACCTTTCCAAAGGATTGTTAACAGCAGCAACTGCAAGAGCCCTGAGCTTACTACAAAGCTCTCATGAAAGAGCCTGTGGCCATTTTCCAGAATAGTGGGGCAGAGGGAAAAGAGAACTGAGATCTCTGCTTCTAGGCTAACACTTGTTCATTGAACCCCTTAATTCCATTCTATCCTACCATTGAAAGTAAGAACCTATTTTTATTTTTGTCTATCATTCTATATATTTACTGTATCAGAGAGCCAGTAAGAACCTGTATATGTTTCAAGTCCAGAGCACATACTAAAAGTGGTGATCTTCAATGAAAAGTAAAAATCTCATAATGTCTTTTTTCTATTAATTTGCTTATCTGTTCACTTTACATCCTGATAACTGTCTCCCTTCCTACCAGTCCCCTCTTCATACAGTCCCTCCCACCATACACCTTTCCCTCTCTCCTCTGATCTGAGAGGGTGGCCACCCCTGGATATTCCCCCAACCAGGCACACCAAGTTTCTGCAGGGGTAGGCACAGCATCTCCCACTGAGGCCAGAAAAGGTAGCCCAATTAGGGGAATGGGATCCACACACAGGCAGCAGAGTTAGGGTAAGCCCCGACTCCAGTTGTTGGTAGACCTACATGAAGAGCAAGCTGCACATCTGGTAAATAAGTGTGAGAGGCCCAAGTCCAGCCCATGTATGAATTCTCTTTGATGGGTGGTTCAATCTCCAAGAATCATCAAGGCTCCAGGTAAGTTGACTCTGTTGGTCTTCCTGTGGAATTCCTATCCACTCCAGGGCTATCAATCTTTCTGTAACTCTTCCATAAGCTCTGTCCAGTGTTTGGATTTGGGTCTCTGCATTTGTTTCTCTCAGCTGCTGGGTGGATCATCTCAGAAGACAGGTATTCTGGGCTCCTGTCTGCAAGTATAAAAAAATACTATTAGTTGTGTCAGGGACTGGTGTTTGTCCACGGGATGTGTCTCAATTTGGGCCAGTTATTGATTGGCTATTCCCTCAGTCTGTGTTCCATCTTTGTCCCTGCATTTACTGTAGACAGGAAAATTAGGGGGTTGAAAATTTTGTGAATGGGTTGGTGTTCTTATCCCTCCCCTGGGATTCCTACCTGGATCCAGGAGTTGGCAACATCACATTCCATATTTTCACTGTGAGTAGTCTCACCTGAAGTCACCCCCACAGACACCCAAGAGTCATTCCTATCCTAAGTCTCTGGCACATTCTAGAGATGCTCCTACTTGCCCACTCCTGTGGGACCTTAATGAGACTTGTGGCCATGCCCCAGGTTCTAGCCTGACTCCACCTAAGCAGTCACCTGCCTGCAGCCACACTCCCTGCCTCGTGGTTACCTGACCACCCAACTCTATAAATAGCACCCCTCAGCACGTGCTTTTCTCTCTCTCTCTCTCTCTCTCTCTCTCTCTCTCTCTCTCTCTCTCTCTCTCTCTCTCCCCCCCCCCCCCGCTTGCTCTCCCCCTGCCCTCTTCCTTGTCTATCTCTCTGTCTCTCCATTTTCTCCCCTTTCCACATGGTTATGGCTTTTCTTATCTATTTCCTCGTCTTTGTCTTTCTCTTTTCTCTTTCTATTTTCTTAATAATAAAACATCAAAGCTATGGGCCGCCTCTTATTAAATTCGCCACACGGAGCTAGCTGGTACGTGCTGTCTGACACTCTGGGATTCAGCCACGTGGACAGTCTGAGTACAGGTAACCAGCAGAGAGATCCACACCAGAACACCTTCTGTGTGGCATTTCTCTGCACTTCCGCGTGCCATGTGCAGGACCGGCGCCCGCTCCCCTTTAGGCTGAGGCACGTGTGCATCTTGCCTGCGTCCTCTGCATATGCTCGCTACCTTGGCCGGAGAGTGAGGCCTGTGCGCCGCTGGCCCGGCCTGGCGTGCTGCTTTTCCCCATGTCCTCGCGCGCCATGCCCCGCGCTTTTCTTTTTTTCCCACACATTCCCCCTAGCTACCAATGTCCATTCATTCTTCCATTTGAAGTTGAGACTTGTTCTCTCAAGGTCTATAAAAATTGTATTGGAATTTTTATGGGAATTGCATTGAATCTGTAGATTGCTTTCAGTAAGATGGTGATTTTTACCATGTTAATCTACCAATACATGACCCTGGAAGATTGTTCCATCTTCTGATATCTTCTTCAATTTATTTCTTCAGAGACTTAAAGTTCTTGTCATACAGGTCTTTCACTTGTTTGTTAGAGATGCACCAAGATATTTTATATTATTTGTTGCAATTGTGAAGAGTGTTACATCTTCCTTCTAAAGCCTGTATGCTACAAAATTGGAAAATCTAAATGCAATGGGTGATTTTCTAAATAGATAACATTTAACAACTTTAAATCAAGATCAGGTAAACTATTAAAATAGTCCTGTAACCCCTTAGGAAATATAACCAGCCGTTAAAAATCTCCCAACCAAAACCAAAAACAAAACAAACAAAAACAAAACAAAACAACAACCAAAACAGGGCCAAATGGTTTTAGCACAGACTTTTACCAGTCTTTTAAAGAAAAACTAAAAGCAATATTCCTCAAACTATTCCAGAAAATATAAACAGAGAGAAATTGCCAAACTTATTCTATGAGCCCACAGTCACCCTGATACCTAAACTACAGACTCAAAAGAAAAAGAAATTCAGGCCAATCTTCCTTATCAACATTACTGATATAATACAAACCAAATCCAAGATATATCAAAAATATCATCCATCATGACCAAATAGTTTTCATCCCAGGGATGCAGGGGTGATTCAATTTACGAAAATCCATCAATGCAATCTACCATATAAATAAATTGAAAGTAAAAAATACATGATCTTCTTATTAGACACTGAAAAGCCTTTGACAAAATCTGACATCCCTTCCTGTTAAAGGTCTTGGAGAGATCAGGAATTCCAGGCACAAATCTAAATATGATAAGGCAATATACAGCAACCCAATAGCTAACATCAAATTAAGTGGAGAGAAACTTAAGTAATTCCACTAAAATCGGTGAGAAGAAAGGCAAGGTTCTTTCACTATCTATTCAATATAATACTTAAACTTCTACCTAGAGCCATTAGACAACTAAAGGAGATCAAGGGAATACAAACTGGAAAGGAAGACCTCAAAGTATTGCTATCTGCAGACAGGAAAACTACGAAAGAACTACAGCTGATAAACACTTCCAGCAAAGTAGCTGGATACAAAATTAAGTCAAGGGAAGGAAAAAACACAGTAGCCTTCCTTTATATAAACACTAACCAAGCTAAAAAGAAAGTCATATGGGTCTCTTTACACAAAGATTAAGGACCTAGTATCTTACTATAATATACAAATCCAAAGTCATATGCTCAGGGAACACCAGAACTTTGTATCTCCATCTAAAATTTGAGAGATACAGGGTACATATGATATGGTAATATTTATACATGCTAGCTAGCTAAAACAGAACTACACAATTTAGCACAAGTGCAGCTACCTTACCATAGTCTGCCTTGAATGGAGACCTATCAGAATAGCGTTTCCAGAGCAAGCAACAAGGTACCACACACACACACACACACACACACACACACACACACACACACACACGTACACATACTGCATTTTCTGTCACAAGAAAATAGTGATCCATTTTTATTTCTGAGAAAACATACACACATTTGAGTAAGCCATATTTACGAAATTACTAGACAAAAGAGAATCTTGCCTTACAGCAGAATTTAGAGTTTCACACAAGCCAATAACTTAGTGTTATGGTTCTACATACTAAGTGATATTTCAATGTACTGATTTGGGGGATAAAGAAGTATTTTTTGAAAATTCATCTTGTCTATTGATGCTAGTGTATGCCTCTTGATCCTGTGATATGTCTTTACACAAGACTCGTGTAGGACATAATTCAAGACAGAGTAACTTGAATTGTTTATCTCTCTCACAGTAACTTGAATTGTATTCTTTAGTACAACTGAAGAGTGCATACTCTCCTAATTGATAAAAATGATTTTTTTTCACCAGGAGCCTAAAATAGCAAATGCAGAAACAAGGCAAGGCATATGAAATAGACTGCCTTACTCATAACTAATTCCCCACTCCTATTATTTTCTGTGTAAGTATTATGCTCTTCTTTGAAGTTTGATGTTCCAGAGAAGTCAGGTTTCTCTAGAGAACATGAAGTTATTTTCATTAAATCAGAATCTGAAAATGATAAGTAACTAACTTCTAACTGTTCAGGCCACTGATAACATTGAAAAATAAATGTTTACACCTTCAGTAAGGATAATCAATGATAGGCATTTGTGAAGTGATAGGAGATAGATGTATAAGCATGTATGAAGTCTATTGGAGCATCTTTACTTCTGTCTCATCTGAAGGAAAATTTCATATCATTCATGGTTTGAGGATACAGTCCATCCTGACAAGGGTAGCATGGCAACAGAAGAGTTTCCACTTTTCTGAAAACAGGATTATGAATGCTGGTACTCATCTAGTATTTCCCCCTTCAATCTTGTGGGATCCCAGCCCATTGGATGCTGCTGCTTGCATACCAGGTGATGCTTGCCTATAAGATAAAACATTATGGAAATGATTTCATGGATATACCCAGACATATGTTTACAAGGTGATTCTGACACCTGTCAAATTGCCAAGATTGAACTTTATAAATTTTAAATATCTCTTGGTGAGGATGAAGGAAAGGATGCTACCATGTTCTTAGCAAAACTTCATATAAAATTGCTGTGGCTAAATATACTAAGGATGCTAAGGACCAGAAAACTCAGGAATGAACATTTTAGGCGTATTTTTCAGTTTGACCAACTGAAAACCTGAATTAAAAAATAATGAGGAACAATTAAAAGGACTCATGAGCAAACCTGGTATCCTATCACCACAAAAGAAATATTCTAATCTCTTTTACCCCTATGTAATTTACTATGGTTTAAAGAATTCCCCCCCCCATTTGTATTAACACATCTGCAATTGCAGTGAAGACAGGAGAATCATAAGATCAAGGCCAACCTAGGATACATACTGAAACTCTGTCTCAAAAAAACAAAAATAATCCTCTCTACTTCACTTCTAACAACCATTCTTTATACATCAAGTAAGTAGCTGGTAGATGTTAACTTCCAGGTTGTCTCACATCTACATTGGAATGCACAGAAGTGGAGGAGTATAGGGTAACATATCTTGATGCCAACAGTAATAACTGGAGAGTATGTGGCATTGCCTGTTCTAGAGGATGAGGTAAATATCAATGCCACTAAGTAACTTTAATCAGAAAATATATATGTGGACATTGTATAAAAGTGGGAATAAACTAAAGATTATTTGGATGAATAACTATGATTTCCTATAAACACCAGACAGAGATTGACCAGAGATAGAGTCCTCTTCAAAAAAAATAGAACTGGAAGAAAATATTCCTATTAAGTTTGCTTTCATTTAGAACATGAACATATCCTCTACACAGACAACTGTACCTTGGACTTGAAATAAAATACTAGTTATATGAAGAAGTAGAAGTCTATATCTTTCTGGAGCCATTAGTGATTCTAAGTTGAGTAAAACCTAGTCTTTCTCTTATGACGTATCTTCTTCATTTTGCTACAACTACCTTGCATTTGCAGCCTTTCATACAAATGTTTCTGTCCTCCAAGGTCACACTACATACAACTTTGTTTCCATCTAAGGATGTCACACACCCTGGTAACTCAGCCTAGTACACTTCAAAGATATTTCTGTACATCTCTTTGACGTTCTTTTGACTGACTAGCAAAAGTTCTTTCTTCTTTGTAGGCCTCTACTAAACCAGCTAAGGAACAGTCTCCCAGAATGCCTTGCCTCAAAAGGTGGTCCTATGACACCTCAGATGGAAACACATTAGGTACACATAGTGACGTGAAAACATGTTTATCCTCCTGATTAAAAAAAAATGACAATATTTCAGACACTTGGTATGCTTTACAATGTACTAAATGTGCAGTCACATAGCTCTATGAACATAGGGTCTTATCTCACCCTGCACCCTCTGTTTAAGGCTTTGCCTTTTTCAGTTTCAAAACATCTATTACCTCTATTCCACATGTGTTTTGTAAGCAAAGTCTAAGGGTACAGTGGAGCTTGGTGATGCGCAGGCTCTTCTCCCACTGACATTCAGCAAATGAAGCAGACAGCACAGATATCTACCACCTGTTCTAGTGGCCTGGTACATGTGCTTTCAGCTGTCCGGGCCACCAGAGGGCACTCAGACAGGAGCCAAGTCCTGGGCTACAGCAGCAACAACAAAAGAGAGGAGGCTTGGCTAAAGGGTAGTGCCTGGGGCATGATAGACTGCCAGCTTGCCATTCTGTCCCTGACTCCCCTTCTATGCTTCCTCTGCAGAAGTATTAATTCACTCTCTTCAACAGGACAGAAGCACCAGTGTTCAGACAGTGAACTTTTTTTTTTTAAATCAGGAAATCATTACAAAATACAAGCATATTCTTTGATATTGTAAAGTAATACAGAGTCACATGATTTCTTCAAAGACTTTATATTTTCCCGTCTTGAGAAAAGCTATGACATTTCAAAGCAAATACAAATTAAATTAAAGATTGTACAACTCCACAGAAAAATATATTCTCCAATGTCTTAAGATGAACTATTATTAGTGAAAAAGAAAAATTCTAAGTTATTTCCCTTTTAATTGAGGATACCACAAAAGACTAAATAGGCAGTCATCTTTAATTATATACAGAGAATCAACTCACTTTCATCTTCTTGTTAAACCTCAATACAATACAGAAAATGTCAGAGGAGACATGAAAATGCCATCATACAAATTTAGATTTAAAATGAAATTCTGACGTTTACAAAATCAACTTTTTACAAAAACTGCTCCATGAGAAGTGACTCTGGTTATGTTAAACTTAATATTCTGATTGGTCAGAAATAGTCCTGGTGTAGCCACAATCTATAAAATACCCCCTTTTCTCATCCCCAGTAATGATTGCACCATTAAAACCTAGCTGCAATCTTATATTTGCCAAGAATGGATGGTTCTGCTTTCAGTTCTATTGACTGAACTAGTATAAATGTTGATGAACTAATAATTGAAATAGCTGAAAAGAAGGCAAAAAGTATGATTGAATAAGATAGCATTTGAATTGTTTTTTATTACCGTACATTAATTCATGAAGCTAAATATCTGTTTTATTTTTTACAAATTCTAACTTTATAATGCTACCAAGTACCACTGCTACTTTTAGCATAACAAAATCTGTTTTTAAAGGTTTTGTGTTTCTAATATCTTAATGTCTTATATTTTATATCTAATGTCTAATATCTTAATGTGAGTTTACTGAGGTCTTTTACCAGAGTACACTTAAGGGGTTGCACAGCAGTGGCTCTCAATCTGTGAGTAGCAATCCCTTTGGAGGTTGAAGAACCCTTTCACAAGGATCTCCTAACATGATCAGAAAACACAGATATTTACATTATGATTCATAGCAGTAGCAAAATTACAGCTATGAAGTAGCAACTAAAATAATTTTATGGTTGGGGTCACCACAATATGAACAACTGTATTAAAGGGCTGCAGCACTATGAAGACTGAGAACCACCAGCAAACAGAAACATGCCTTACTCAAAAGCAGCTGTATCAATGAAAAGCTCTCCCAAACCTGAGTGATAATTCATGAACATTTCATCTCTGGAACTTTCATGAAGATGGGAAAACAGGTCCATGGGTCAGATAGTCTCTCTTCTCCAGCAGCTGTTTACTGCTTGTAGAATTTTGGGGAAAGGGTCTTGTGAAATGCAAGCTTCAGAGATTTCCTGAGACTTGTAAGTTCTTTTTTCTTCCTGAGTCTCAACAAGCTTCCTTTCATGTAGTGGTCTAAATAAGAACGCCCCCATGGCTCATATTATCTGAATGTTCAGTCACCGTAGAAAATGATTTGGAGGTGTGTGGCTTTGTTAGTGTAGGTATGGTCTTCTTAGAGGAAGTACATCATGGAAGTGGGCTTTGAGATTTCAAAAGGTCAAACAAGGCTCAGGAGTGGTCTTAGTTAGAGTTTCTATTACCGTGATGAAATACCAGGACCAAAAATCAAGTTGGAAAGAAAGGGACTTATTTGGCTTATACTTCCCCAGCACTGTTCATCATGGAAGGAAGTCAGGACAGGAATTCAAACAGGGCAGGAACCTGGAGGTAGGAGCTGGTGCAGAAGCCATGATGGGATGCTGCTTAGTGCCTTGATCCCCATGGCTTGCTTGCTTAGGCTGCTTTCATATAGAGCCCAGGATCACCAATCCAGAGATGGCACCACCCAGAATGAGCTGGGACCCCCCCCCATCAACTAATTGAGAAATGCCCTAAAATCTTATGAAGTCAATTTCTTAATTGAGGGTCCTACCTCTCAGATGACTTTAGTCTGTGTCAAGCTGATGAAACAACTATCCAACACAGTGGCTTTCTTCCTTCTTTCTGTGTATTTAAATGGGCAACTCAGCTACTTCTCCAGCACCATGTCTACTAGCATGTTACCATGTTCCCTACTATTATGATTAAAGACTAAACTTCTGAACCTACAAGCAAGCACCAATTAAATACTTTCTTTTATAAGAGTTGCAACAGTCCTAGCATCTCTTCACAACAACAGAACAGTGACCAATTCAGAAGCTGGTATCAGGAGTGGGGATTTGTTGTGACAGGCTTGAACATGCTGCTTGTTGGCAGAATGTGGCCTTTGGAACTTTGGAATATAAAAGTGCTTCATTACTTTAAAAGAAGACTTAAAGGACCATCCAAGTAGGAACAGTGTTTGGGGCTATTTAAAGTTTGGAGACCCAACTCAAGATGTTTCATAGGGGAAGAATATTAGTAAGTAGCTTAGAGACTTTTCTTGCGGTATTTTAGCAAATAATGTAACTGCTTTTGGCCCTTGTCCTAAAAATTTTGCCAGGGCCTAAATTAGTTTAAGTTAATGACATTGACAGTGGAGATTTCAAGACAATGTACTATTGACTGCAACATGTAGTTGTGAGTGCTCATTCTTATGCACACTTACAGTGAAAAGAAACAAGTAAGGCAAGAAGAAACACTAAATCAACAGTCTGAAAAGAAAAAAATCTTCAGCAGGTAAGATAGAGCCAAATGCAGTACTCAAGGTTATTAAAGGATTTTTAAAAAAGAAAATGTCTGATGCTAAATGGAATAAAGGTAGTAGTGATTTCAGGGCAAAACACTACCCAGCTACACAGTAGTTAAGAAAAGCTTAACCAGCGAAGAGAACCCTGTACAACAAAAAGCTGATGCAAGGGGATCAAGTTCTATCCCCAGCAAACAGGAGAAATTAGCAGCTTTGTCCAGGTGATTATGATTTTGAAATCAAGGAAACAATAAAAGAGTTGTATAATCTCCCTCTGTAGATAAGAAAAGCCACTGAGGCCAAGTGTGTGTCAGGCATGTCCGGGCATGGAGGCTCAGAGAGGGCATCACATGAAGCTGTGAAGGTGAAGTCTGTATTGTGGTGGAATCTACAAGATGTTGGGGATACCAGAGCCCTGGGATACTTGCCTCAAAGAGTTGCTAACAGGATGTGAAAACAGTAAAAGAAAGAAAAATTTGTTGCAGTCAATAAATCTTACAGGAGTTGGAGATATGATGACTGCTTTGACATATGAAATGGAGCTACAGAGATTGGGATTTCCCTTCTGGTTTTAGGTCTTGTTTATGGTCCAGTATTTTCTCCATTTCCTCCTTCTCAGAATGTTGATGTATATTCTAAGCCATTGCATTTTGAAATAATGTGGTCTAATTTTTATTTTGATTTTACAGGGGGTTACAGTTAAGAGATTGCCTTGAGTCTCAGAACGTGAACTATTAAACAGTGTTGAGACTGTGGTTGACTATGGGACTTTTGAAATTGGACTGGATGCATTTTTTGGTTGTGATGTGCCTATAAGTCTATGGGGGGAGGCAATGAGTAGAATGTGGTGGTTTGAATAAGAATGTCCCTTATAGGCTCATATATGTGAATGCTTAGTCATCAGCAAGTGGCACTACTTGAGCTAGATTAGGAGATGTGGCCTTGTTGAAGAAGGTGTGGCCTTTTTGGAAGAATCGGTTACTATGGATGAGCTTTGAGATCTCAAAAACCCAAGCCAGGTTGAGTGGCTATCTCTTTCTGCTGTCTACAAATTCAGATATAGAACTCTTAGATACTTCATCAGCACCATGTTTGTGTTCATGTCACTATGATGGGAATATACTGAAATTCTAAAACTGCAAGCAAGTCCTAACAAAATACTTTCTTTTATTAAAGTTGCCATGGTCATGTTTCCTTTACACAGGATTTAACACTGACCAAGACTCTCCAGAAGAGTGTTTCAGTTTGATGGAAGTTATTACATATTACCACTCAAAAAAATATTTGGCAAATACAAGTATGAACTAGTATTTCCCCAAGAGATTGTGGGGGGAACCAACACTCAGATCTTCATAGAATAAGAAAAAATATTTCTTCATTATTTCTTAAGTAACAATAACTTTTAAAAAGCATTATTCTTGGGACTGGAGAAATTGCTCAGCAGTTAAGAGCACTGACTGCTCTACTAGAGGTCCTGAGTTTGAGTCCCAACAACCACTCACAAACATCTGTAATAGGATCTGATGCCCTCTTCTGGTATGTCTGAAGACAGCTATAGTGTACTCATATAATTAAAACAAATATATTTTTTTGAATGCCTTATTCTTTAAATACTTTCACTGGCAAATCATATGTTGTGAATTGCCTTATGAAACCAACAAGGATATTTTTTATATAAATCCAGAATTTGTAAAACTGAATTTTTATGGAGGTAGAGAGTATCTTTTCTCTAAGAACAATGCTGTTACCATCTGATAGGACCCCAACTGCCACCTCATCACAGCTTCTCTCATGATCCAAATGCTTAGATACTCAATGGCATCAATTTGTTATGACTGTTCAACTGATATAGGTAAGCTCACAAACCAGAAAGTACATGAAGAGCTGAAACCCAAAGGGGACCGGGAGCTTTACTCCTTCCTCCCTGGTTCACAGGCTGCTCCTTGGCACAGCTCATCTCCTCTGGATGCACACATCATCTCTTCTTCCTTCATCTCAGCTAGACTGGCAGACACATTTTGTTCAGTATCTTATTCTCAGCCTCTGCATTTGACTCCTTTCAAAAACCACAGGGCTCATTTAATTTCTACATTTTGCCAATGGAAGCCATCCTAGATCTCACCATTCCACCACGAGGAGGTTCCATTCCTTTTCTTAGCACTTCCATTTTCCTGATCCACATTATATGGCAGCTTCAGATAACAAGGATTCCTTTCCAACCAAAGTCCATATCTCCCTGCCAAATGACTAGAAGTCAAATTAAGTTCAAAAACAATAAAATAGCCAATGACTTTCCATCACTGTGCTACTTTGCTCCTCTAAAGACTTGATTATGCACAAGCCAGGTAATTAAGAAAGACCTTTGGCCACCTAAGAGCCCTACGTAACCCGTAAAACCATACCAAGGCCCTTCAGAATCCCAAATCAACAGTCAGAAAATATAGCATGCAGGAAAAATCACAAGTCATGGAAATATATTCCTTGAAGAAAGTTATACTTTCCAAACACAAAAAATAATAAACACTAAAAAATATTGGCAAGCCAGGTATTATATCATGTTGGCAAATACCCATAATCCCACTTGAAGAAAAAGAAAAATTACCAATGAGGACTACGATAATCAAAATATATGCAAATATTCTATATCTCACACATTTGATATTTACAGTAAAACATTATTTTTAGGAACAAAATGTCTCTTTTCATTAACTGTGGACATTTATTAAGCACAGACATGTACACATAAAGTGGCATATGGCAGGGCAGGTAAATTTTGTGGGGTGATACACACATAAATAATTTCTACTTTATCTACTTTAGTAACTCCCAAGCCTCTTTCTTGTTCATTTCATTCTCAAAAATTCCCTGCAAAGGAAGTCAATTATTACCAACCCAACTGTACAAGTGACAAAATCAAAGTGGTCTTGAGTTTAAGTGAATTTATGTCACTGTTACAAGGAGTAGTCTTTCTCAATGTCTTATTCTTCTAGGATATGAGAAACTTGAAATTGCATTACTACAAACTTCCATTGATATATAAAGTATTTTTAATATATAATAAAGCATTCTTCCATCCTGGTATGGGTAACAGGGACAGAAGTCAGAGACTAACAATAAGAACATGCATTTTCTGGCTTTCATTTCTCAGGCATTACAAATGCAGATGGAAGTCTCTGCTGACCCCATACATTGACAAACAGTACTCCTGTTCAGTAGATTTGGTCTAGAAAAATTTGTGAGTCTAAAGAACTAAAACAGGAACTCTGTGAGAAAAACTAGTTTAGAAATCTAATCACATAATTCATCCACTCCCAAAGCAGATGTTAGAAGCTGGGGTAAAGTTGGTTGTAGTCCTATTCAGGGAAGCAATGTCTGACCTCTATGTAAATGTCCTAAGGTGTCATTACCTATGTTTGAAGAAGATTGGTTGAGAGAAGACATTGTTAAGCTTTTTTTTTTTAACTCCAATAAAGTTGGAAATATTAACATGAATTAAGATCAAGGTGCAAATATCACCAAGTTTAGGTAGCTAAAAATCTCACTCTTCATCTAAGTGGTGCTTTCTGACAGTTGACTCTGTTCTGACTCAGAAAGACATTAAATAAATCTAGGTGAATATGTTTCATAAACAAGTATGTTAGACTCAAGACAAATCAGTGGTCCATATACAAGTGTCACTGGCATTTCTCAGCCCATGAATGTCTGTTTAGCTGTGTGAAGGTTAACTCACATCTCTGTATCTGTGGAGGATCTCTGGTCCATTCTCTTCTAAACTCCCTCAGCAGAGCTTCCATAATGTCTTGAACATAGTTCTGCCAAATCACATCACATAATGGTGTCTATATGCATTTATCATCCTCAAACTTAGGGCATCTTAATAAGAAGAATTTTACCCATATATGTTTCTAACATGGATGATCACAGGGCCCCCACACATGATACAGGTTTACCCCATATAAGCTGAATGCATGACTAAAGGACTGAATGTGTTCATCTTGATGGGTAAAAAATAGCCGGGCGGTGGTGGCGCACGCCTTTAAACCTAGCACTTGGGAGGCAGAGGCAGGCGGATTTCTGAGTTCGAGGCCAGCCTGGTCTACAGAGCGAGTTCCAGGACAGCCAGGGCTATACAGAGAAACCCTGTCTCAAAAAACAAACAAAAAAAAAGGAAAGAGGATGGGTAAAAAATATGTATACTCAAAATCTGTTTTATTCATTAACTAATGAACATGTATATTGGATTAATGTAGATTAAATCATCAAACCTAATTGAGTGATTTACTTTGCAAAAATTATAAACATTTTTAGATTTATTAATATTTTCTAGAAATGAAAATACTAATTATTTTTAGAGTAAGTCACCAAATCTTGCCTTCTAATTTTCCTACTGTCATCTTTCTTAATGATGTTAATGAAGACAGTCCCCAAAGATACAAGGTACTCATCCAGACTTCATCAATCCAAAATCCATGTAACAAAGATTAATTAGATCCAACACTGCTTCTACTTAGAATCCTTTCAGACTGAGACAGTATTCATTCCATGAAAGGTGTCTCCTCAATTCAGTTTCATCCAGAGATGGACAGATGTTGTGTGGATGGAAAACAGAAGTCAGTCAATAGCCCAACATGGTGATACATGCCTTTAATTCCAGCACTCAGGAGGCTGAGACAGGTAGATCTCTGAGTTGGAGGTCATCCTGAGATATAGAAAGAGTTCCAAGACAATTATGGCTACAAAGAAAACCCTGTGTCAAAAAAAGTCACCATCATCATCATAACAATAATTTACAAAATACAGTATATCCAGTAAATGGCATTAGTCTTGGCAGGAAATCATGTTTTTCTCTACTAATTTAATGGCATTTATTAGATGTACAATACAAAGAAGTGAGTTTCCTAATAGCATTTTCATACATGACTCATTTTCTGTTCCTCTGAGAAAATGTTGTGATTTCATCATTCTTACTTTTAAAGACTTTTTTATTTTCATTTTATGTATGAGCAGTCACCTGCATATATGTATGTGAACCCGGTATGTGCAGTGACCAGAGTTAAAATGGTTGAGAGCCTCCAAGTGTGTGCTAAGAACTAACCTAGGTACCCTGCAGGAACAGCAAATGTTCTGCATCCCTGAGTCTCCTTTTCAGTCCTATGCATCATTTTCCATTACGGTTGAATAAAATTCTACTTTCTTTATACATCTATTGACCAATGCATGCATGTCTAGGCTGATTCCATTTCTTAGCTACTGTGACTAGTGCAGCAATAAGCAGGATATGTAATCATCTCTGTGGCACAGTCCTTTGAGTATATTCCTTAGAATCATACAGCTGGATGATATTGTATTTCTACTGTTTTAGGTTGATTTTGTTTTGGAGAAATCTCTTTTCATTTCCATATTTATTATAGAAATGACCAATTTACACTCCCACCAACAGCGAATAAGATTCCTCTTTCCCCACACCCTTGCTTATGTTTGTTGGTGAATATTTTCCTGGTAATATTCACTGGGATTGCTGTGACATGGAATGTCAAAGTACTCTTAATTTGAGGTTTTCTGAGAGCTAAAGATATTGAGCAGTTTTTAAATTGTTTATGAGCTACTCATATTTCTTCTTCTGAGAATTCTGTCTAGTTCATCATTAACTTCTTTGTTTGCTAAAATGTTTATGGGGGTTTTAGTGGTTAATTTTATAGTTCTTTATAATTTTTAGATATTAATTACTTGTGTAAAGTATAACTGGCAAAGATTTTCTCCCAGTGTGTAGGCCATTTCTACACTCTGCTGATAGCTTCCTTAGCCTGAGCTAAGAATAATGTGTAATTATAAAATAATATGTAAAAAGTATAATATGTAATTATACTTACATATAATTACACTTACCATCTTTGGATTATTTCCTTTATATTAGAGTTCTTTTTAGAAAGTTTGTGCCCATGCCAATATCTTGAAGCAGTTTCCCTGTTTCCTCCAGCTATTTCATCATTTCAAGTTCTCTATTCAGATCCTTGATCCACTATGAATTGATTTTGGTGTAAGATGAGAGTTAACTATCTAATTCCAATATTCAGAATTTGGACACCTAATTTTCCCAGCACCATTTATTAAAAAAAATCAAGTTTTTTTTTTCCAATGTAGAGTTTTAACACCTTTGGCAAATATTAAGAGGCTATCGCTGTGTAGATTTATTTCTGAGTTCCCTGTTTTATTCCTTTGATCTACATGTCTACTTTTATGCTAGCACCAAGTTGCCCTTATTATTATAGCACTGTAGTATAAATTGAAGGCAGGTACTAAAAGAACTCAAGCATAGTTCTTATTGTTTTTTACTTAGGATTGCTTTAGACATTCAAGGTCTTTTGCACTTATATCTCTGGTCCTGTGGAAAATGTTGTTGGAATTTTGTTGGGAGATTGTGATAAATCTATAGATCATTCTCAATAACACAGCAATCCTTACATTATTAATCCAAGCAACCTATTGGCATGCCTTCAACTTCTTTCATTAGTATCTGATAGTTCTGTTTGTAGATGTATTTTACCTCCTCAGGTATAATCTTTGGAATTTTTATGACTATTGTGAATAAAATACTTCCTCTAATCACTTTCTAAGCATATACATTATTGATATATAGAAAACTTATGCATTTTACATCAAATATTTATTTATGTTGAAAACAGCACAGTACACCTCAGCATATGTGTGGGGGTCAAAGGACAACATGTGGAAGTCAGTTCTCTTTTCATGACATAGGTTCAGAGTATTCAACTAGGTCATTGATGTTGGGGGCAGGCAACAATGAATACTGAACCATCTCATCAGCCCATACTACTAACGTTTGTACATTGATACTGGTTTTGCTTCTTTCTTTCTTCCTTTTTTCTTCCTTCCTTTCTTTCTTTCTTTCTTTCTTTCTTTTTTCTTTCTTTCTTTCTTTCTTTCTTTCTTTTTTCTTTCTTTCTTTCGTATTTTTTATTAGATATATTCTTTCTTTACATTTCAAATGTTGTTCCCTTTCCTGCCCCCCCGAAAATTCCATAACACATCCCACCTCCCCCTGTTCACCAATCAACCCACTTCCACTTTCCAGTCCTGGTATTCCCCTACATATAGCCTTCTCAGAACCAAAGGCCTCTCCTCCATTTGATGTCCAACAAGGCCATCCTCTGCTGCCTATGCATTTGGAGCCTTGGGTCTCTCTATATGTACTCTTTGGTTGATGGTTTAGTCACTGGGAGCTCTGGGGGTAATGTGTGGCTCATATTATTGTTCCTCCTAATGTGCCCCTTCAGCTCCGTGGGTCCTTTCTCTAGCTTCTCCATTGGGGATTCTGTGCTCAGTTCTATGACTTGCTGAGAGTGTCCCCCTCTGCATTTGTCCTGCACTGGCAGAGCCTCCCAGATGACAAATATACCAGGCTCCTGTCAGCAAGCACTTGTGGGAATCCACAGTTTTGTAACTGTATATGGGATGGATCCCTAGGTGGGGCAGACTCTGGATTGTCTTTCCTTCAAACTCTGTTCAACACTTTGTCTCTGTATGTCCTCCTGTGGGTATTATTTTTACCCCTTCTAAGAAGGACCAGAGTATCAATACTTTGTTCTTCCTTGTTCTTGAGTTTCATTTGATTTGTGAATTGTGTCTTGGGTATGCCAAGCTACTCGGCTAATATCCACTTATCAGTGAGTATATACCATGTATGTACTTTTGTGATTGGGTTACCTCACTCAGGATGATATTTTCCAGTTCCACACATTTACCTAAGAATTTCATGAATTCATTGTTTTTAATAGCTGAGTAAATATACCACACTTTCTGTATCCATTCCTCTGTTGAGGGACATCTGGGTTCTTTCCAGTTTCTGGCTATTACAAATAAGGCTACTATGAGTATAGTGGAACATGTGGACTTATTACATGCTGGAGAATCTTCTGGGTATATGCACAGGAGTAATTGAGTAGGGTCCTCGAGTAGGATTATGCCCAATTTTCTGAGGAACCAGCCAACTGATATCCAGAGTGCTTTTACCAGCTTGCAATCTTACCAGCAGTGGAGGAGTGTTCCTCTTTCTCCACATCCTTGCCAGAACCTGTAGTCTCCTGAGTTTTTGATCTTGGCAATTCTGACTGGTGTGAGGTGAAATCTCAGGGTTGTTTTGATTTGCATTTCCCTGATTACTAAAGTTGCTGAACATTTCTTTAGGTGCTTCTCAGCCATTCGATATTCCTCAGGTGAAAATTCTTTGTTTAGCTCTGTACCCCATTTTTAATAGGGTTATTTGGATCTCTGGAGTCTAACTTCTTGAGTTCTTTGTATGTATTGGATATTAGCCCTCTTTCAGATGTAGGGTTGGTAAGGATCTTTTCCCAATTTGTTGGTTGCCTTTTTGTCTTACAGACAGTGTCCTTTGCCTTACAGAAACTTTGTAATTTTATGAGATCCCATTTGTCTATTCTTGATCTTAGAGCATAAACTATTGGTGTTCTGTTCAGGAAATTTTCCCCTGTGCCCCTGAGCTCAAGGATCATACTTCCTTTCTTTTCTATTAGTTTCAGTGTGTCTTGTTTTATGTGGAGGTCCTTGATCCACTTGCACTTGAGCTTTGTACAAGGAGATAAAAATGGATCGATTTGCATTCTTCTGCATGCTCACTATCAGTTGAACCAGCAACATTTGTTGAAAAGATTATCTTTTCCCACTGGATGGTTTTAGCTCCTTGTCAAAGATCAAGTGACCATAGGCGTGTGGGTTCATTTCTTCAATTCTCTTCCATTGATCTACATGCCTGTCACTGTACCAGTACCGTGCAATTTTTAACACTAGTTTTGTTGATTCTTTGTATAGTTCTTTTTTTCTACTTGTTTGATTTCAGCCCTGAGTTTGGTGATTTCCTGAAGTTTACTACTCTTGGGTGTATTAGCTTCTTTCTGTTCTAGAGCTTTCAGATGTGCTGTAAAGCTCCTAGTTTTTGCTCTCTCCAGTTTATTTGGGGAGGCACTCAGAGCTATGAGTTTTCTTAGTAGTGCTTTCATTGTGCCCCATAAATTTGGGTATGTTGTGCCTTCATTTTCATTAAATTCTAAAAAGTCTTAAGTTTCTTTCCTTATTTCCTCCTTGACCATTGAGTAGAGCATTGTTCAGTTTCCATGTGTATGTGAGCTTTCTGTTGTTTTGGTTGCTATTGAAGACCACCCTTAATCTGCAGTGATCTGATAGGAGGTATGGGATTATTTCAATCTTCTTATATCTGTTGAGGTCTGTTTTGTGACCAATTATATGGTCAGTTTTGGAGAAGGTACCATGAGGTGCTGAGAAGAAGGTATATTCTTTTGATTTAGGATGAAATGTTCTATACATATCTGCTAAATCCATTTGATCCATGGTTTCTATTAGTTTCACTGTGTCTCTGTTTAGTTTGTGATTCCCTAATCTGTCGATTGACTAGAGTGGAACATTGAAGTCACCCACAATTATTGTTAAATTATTAGTAAATTTTAAATTTAATTATTAAATTATTAAAGTTTCTTTTATGAAAGTGAGTGCCCTTGCATTTGGAGTATAGATATTAAAAATTGACAGTTCTTCTTGGTAGATTTTTTTTCTTTGATGAGCATGAAGTGAGTTTCAGTGTCTTTTTTGATGACTTTTTGTTGAAAGTCAATTTGGCTACTCCAGCTTGATTCTTGTGACCACTTGCTTGGAAAATTGTTTTCCAGTCTTTTGCACTGAAGTGGTGTTTGTCTTTGATACTGAGGTGCATTTCCTGTGTGCAGCAAAATACTGGGTCTGTTTATGTATTCAGTCTGTTAGTCCATGTCTTTTTATTGGGGAATGGAGTCCATTGATTTAAGAGATATTAAGGAATAGTGATTGTTATTTCCTGTTATTTTTGATGTTATTTTTATATTTGTGTGGTTATCTTCTTTTGGGTTTGTTGAAAGATTACTTTCTTGCTCTTGCTAGGGTATAGTTTCCTTCCTTGTATTGGCCTTTTCCATCTATTATCCTTTGTAGGACTGGATTTGTGGAAAGATAATGTGTAAATTTGGATTTATATTGGAAGATCTTGGTTTCTCCATCTATGGTGATTGAGAGTTTTGCTGGGTATAGTAATCTGGGCTGGCATTTGTGTTCTTTTAGAATCTGTATGAGATCTGCTCAGGATCTTCTAGCTTTAATGTTCTCTGGTGAGATGTCTGGTGTAATTCTGATAGGTCTGCCTTTATACATTACTTGACTATTTTCCCTTAATATTCTTTCTTTGTTTATTTCATTAAGTGTTTTGATTATTATGTGACAGGAGGAATTTCTGTTCTGGTCCAGTTTGTTTGGAGTTCTGTAGGCTTCTTGTGTGTTCATGGGCCTCTCTTTGTTTAGGTTAGAGAAGTTTTCTTCTATAATTTTGTTGAAGATATTTACTGGCCCTTTAAGTTGTAAATCTTTACTCTCTTCTATACCTATAATCCTTAGGTTTGGTCTTCTCATTGTGTCTGGGATTTCCTGGAAGTTTTAAGTTGCAAGCTTTTTGCATTTTGCATTTTCTTTGACTGTTGAGTCAGTGCTTTCTGTGTTATCTTCAGCCCCTGAGATTCTTTCTTCTATTTCTTCTATTCTGTTGTTGATGCTCTCATCTATGACTCTTGATTTCTTTACAAGGTTTTCTGTCTACAGAATTGCCTCACTTTGTGATTTCTTTGTTGTCTGTCTTTCCATTTTTAGATCCTGAATGGTTTTGTTCAGTTCCTTCACTTGTTTGTTTGTGTTTTCCTATAATTCTTTAAGGGATTTTTGTGTTTTTTCTTTAAGGGTTTCTACATGTTGACCCATGTTCTCCTGTGTTTCTTTAAGACAGTTATTTATATCCTTCTTGAAGTCCCCTATCAGCATCATGAGATGCGATTTTAAATCCAGATCTTGCTTTTTCCAGTGTGTTGGGGTATCTAGGACTTGCTGTTGTGTGAAAACTTTGTTCAGATGGTGCCACATTGCCTTGTTTTCTGTTGGTAATGTTCTTGTGTTTGCCTTTTGCCATCTGGCTATCTCTGGTGTTAGCTGGTGTTGATTGTGGCTTATCTGACCTGCAAACCTCTGTATATGTACTCCTGGGAGACCTGTTCTCTCTGTGTACACAGTATGTCAGTACTCCTGGGAGACTAGCTCTTTTGTGGTGTTACTTTTGTGTGTAGCTTGTGGTCCAGGATCATCTCTGGGTGGGGACAGAAATCAGAAGACTTCTATCCCAGGCTGCTCCTAGGCTCTTTTGTCCTCAGAGTTTCGGGCTGTTTCGGGATGATCCTACCTGTGCTGTCTGGCCTCTCTCTCTCCACTTCTGGTTGATCAGTACCTCCTTGAGCCACCTGGATATAGCACACCATGGCAGAGGATGTTCCCTAGCTAGAGACCAAAACCGGAAGCCTCCTGCCTGATGGTTCCAGATGTGATCCTCTCGTACATTGATTTTGTATCTGGAAAGTTTAGGTAGAAATGTATCCTGTCTAGAAGTTTTCTTATAAATTATGTAGGGATTTTACATATTGAACCACATGATCTGCAAATAAGAATAACTTTATTTATTCTTTTCTTATTTTTTATAATTTATGTCTTCCTCTTTTCTTATTTCTCTAGTTAAGACTTTGAGCTCTACATTGAATAAAACTGGGAAGGGCTGGGCACTCTTGTCTCATTCTAGAGTCTAGAAAAAATTATCCCATAATTTTCCTTTTCAGTACAGTGATAACTATAAATCTTTTTCTATAGGGTATTTGTTACATTTAGCTGCTATAATCCTTCTTGTATTAGTTCCTTCAAACTTTTGCAGTGAAGGCATGTTGAACTATTTCCAATGCTTTTTCCATTTACTGAGATAATAGTGTAATTTTTGTTTTTAAGCCTATCTTTATTTAATTGCGTGTGTATGTTCATCCTAGAGTGCAACCAGCTTGGTCATGAAGTATAAAATTTCTCTATCATCTATCTATCTATCTATCTATCTATCTATCTATCTATCTATCTATCTATCTATCTATCTACCTGTCTGTCTTTTTCTCTCTGACTGAGATTTTGTCAGTCTTTTTTTCTCTTTTGAAAGAACCAATGTTTTGCTCCCTTGAGGCTATATGTTGATTTTTCAGTCTCTATTTTATTAATTCCTGCCCTAATCTTTATTATTTCTTTTTATGTATTGCATTTGGGTTTTGGGTTGTATTCTTGGTTATGTGTCTGTTTGTTTGATTGTTTGGTGTGTGTGTGTGTGTGTGTGTGTGTGCCATTACTTATTTAAGACCTCTGTCTTTTTAATATAAGAACCAATGAACTGCCTTAGATATACTGGAGAGGTTCTAGTAAACTGTGCTATCATTTTCCTTTTATACTAGGAATGTTATGATTTCTCTTTGATTTCATTAATGCCCAAATGGTCATTCAAAATTACATTATTTAGTCTCACAGTATTTGTGTGATTTTATGTGGTTTGTCTTGCTATTCATTTCTAGCTTTACTCCACTACAGGAGAATAAGATAGAAGGAACTGTTTCCCTTATTGGTATTAGTTAAGATTTGTTTTGTGGCCTATAATGGGATCAGTTTTACAAAAGTATCCTTGGACCCCTGACAGGATAATGTATCTTCTGTCAGTTGTATGGGATATTCTGTAGGTGTCTTTTAAATATAACTGTTCTATAGGTAGCTCTAATATTTATTTGTTGATTTCTAGTATGGAAGAGTAACCTAAAGAGGAGAATGGGATACTGAAATTTACCATGCATCACAACCTATCTGATATTTCACTATCTTTAGTGTTTATTACATACAACTGGGAGCCTTAACCTTCGGTAATAAAGATTTACATTGTTATGTCTTTCCTCATGAATTGTTACCTTTATTAATATGTAGTGGGCTTCCTTGTTTCTATGAGTAGTTTTGGTGGATGTCTAATTTATCAGATATCAGAATAATTCTGCCTCCCTGATTATGTTCCTTTTTTAGCAAATTTGGGAATATTTTTTGACACACTAGGACTAGGTGTTATTGCAAATGAAGTATATTTCTAGGAGACAACAGAGAGTTAAGTTGGTTTCCATCAGTCTAAACCTTTTAATTGGTGAATTCAGTTGGAGTTGTTTTTGTAAGGGATTTTCTCTTTTGAGGGGACATTTATTTGTTTTCTGTTGGTTAGATTATTTGTAGTTCTTTGTTTATTCCCATTAACTTTGGTGGTTTATTATGTTGGATGTCTTCTTAGTTATCTTTCATTTACCTATTCCTTTCATGATTTGTATTTTTACTGGTATTCTTGATGAGACTATTTCATTTTCCTGTGTGTATCGTAAAAGTGTTTTCTATGATGTCACCTTGAATGGCATGGGTATCTTTAATTTGTGCTTATTTGATATCTTCTTGTTTCTTCATTACTTTTAGGAGATAACTTTGGCAACGATAGTTATCTTTTTTGACAGTTATTACTCTCAAGTATTTAAATAAATCATTCCTTATTTTCCTGGTGTTTAAGTTTGCTGACAAAAGATCTGATTCTACATTTATATTTTTTTCTTTGCATGTGACTTGTTTTTTATTACAGCTTTAAGACCGTTTCGTTGCTATATACTTTCAATATCTCAATTACAATAGATTATGGAGAAATTTTTCTCTGTTAACATTAATTTGGGATTTTAAATGCATCATGTATTTAAATGTTCATTTCTTTTTCTAGGCTTAGAAAATTTCCTAGTATGGTTTATTAAGTCTGAGCTTAAGCTTTATCTCAACTCTATCCTCAATCCCCCAGTTAGTTTGGAGTTTGGTCTTTTGAACATATCTCTGAGTTCCTGAGCATTGTGCTTATGCTGATTGTTTTTATTTACATTTGCCTGTATGCTTCCCTGCATTTATTTTGTCCTCTATTCCTAAAATTCATCCTTCTGCTTGACCCTGCTCATTTATACCAGTTTCAGCTGTCTTATAAAAGTTGCCTTATTGCTTCTTTCATTTCCAGAATTTCTGCTTTTTCAGAGCCTCAATTTCCTTGCTAAAATTCCTTTCATGTCTTTTTAATTTTCACTCCAACTTACTGACATTTATGTCCATATGGGTGACTCTTCTGCCTATGTACTTAATTTATTCCTTTCCCTCATTCAACTATCCATTTTAGGGCTCTAAATGGTTATTGATACTTTAAAAAAAAGACTGAAATCTTCAACAACCATCTCAGTTAACTCATGGTCTTTGACCTCTAGTATTTAGGAGTTATGGTTATGCAGCTGTTCTAGGAGTATGCTTGTTGACTTTTGTTTATATTCTGTGCCTCTGTTGGAATAATTACTCTTGCACAGACATGTCCAATAAGTCATTTTCAAGTAGAATAAGCCAATGAATATCTTAAATGAGCAAAACGTAAAGCTTAATTCAGAAGAGCATAGTACATGCAGAATATTTTTCCATCTCTGAGTTCCCTTTTCTTTCCTTCTCAACTACCTTCTTACTAAGTAAAATTTTTATAATCCTCCATAAATAAAAATGTAAATCATCAAAACAAATATCCCTACCTTCTCATCAAACTAAATGTTTGGTATATTCATAGTCTGTCTTACCTTTCATTCCATTTGAAAGTAAGAAATATCTAAAGCCAAAATGCTCCATTCTACTCTAAGAATTTTTCCTTTTCCCCCACAGGACATTCTATAACAAACTTCTAGATTATTAAGTTCATTCTAGTTTCTGTGAAGGACAAGCCAAGAAATTTTACCCCATCCAAAACCACATCTATCAATGCCGCAATTATTTTCTCTTCACAGTTAAGCTTTCAACACATACATGAGAGCTTCTGTATCTACCAGTGATTGAAAATAATCTTAGTAATGATAGCAATGATTTTGTTGTGGCTATATCAAATGAATAGCTTTCATTTCTCACTGCCTTGGATTTCCAATCATTCTATAGTTGAGGGAATTACAGCTATCTGTGTCTAACGTTCTGACTCTATAACAAATATCTATACCCTCAGAATGAGCCATACTCTCATATTAATATATGCTAAGATGTATATACCACATACAGAGAGGGATGAAGAGAGTGCAGCGAGAGAGAGAGAGGGAGGAAGAGTCAGAGACTGAGATGGTGAGACACAGAGAATAGAAAGAGATAAGAAAAAGTCAGAGAGACAGAGACAGAATTAGTAAAGAGGAAGGACCAAGAGTAAGGAGAGGTCCCAGCATCTGGAAGCATCTTCCAACAACATGAACACATTCTTGGACCCTGAGATGAACGAGTTTTGACATTTGTTAAAAAGCAAGGGAAATACTGCCTTCTAGAAAAAAACTCAATATTTCTCTCTACTGCTCTTAGTTCTGAGGAATATTATGGGCAGACAGATTTTAAGCACATTATTGTCTAATTTCAAAGTGAGAGCAAAATTATCTAAGTCTCACGTCACCATACAGAAGAGGTAAAATGCAATCCCCCCCTTCATCTCTTGTGACATGGCCAGATTTACATGTGACGGGCATAGCACAAGCCACAGTAGGAAATAAAAGTTGAACAAGAAGAAATATTTCAGAGTGAGTAATTAATGGACAAAGAGAGCTTGAGGTCATGGACCAGAAGTTCTACTATTATGTGTACACACATTTTAAGGATGGGTTCTAAACTTTTCTCATGTGCTAAAACAACTTCTGGGTTCACTTCCCAAATAAATCGAGCTATACAAAGCTGGATAGCCAATCCACATTCACACTCCTCATGTTCCTGTGGAAATTAACAACATACAACAACTGCCCACTTCAGACAGAAGTTCCTCCCTCATTGGTGGATGTTCACACAAATCAGATGTCTTCATTTCTCTAGCTCTCTGTTGCTCTCCTGTTCTCAGTATCTGCATCCCCTGTACTAGCTTTCTCCAGTCTACAAGTTCTTATGGAAACACATTAAAAACTCACAGATTAGGGAAAGAGCTTGTACTGAGTTTCTGATACAGGTTGTAATAATGTCTGCAGAGTATTTGATCATTAAGGCTAGAGAACCATATTCTTCCCTGTTTCTTTGACACCTATAACATGCAGAATTAGTTCAGTTATCTAATCTGTGTAAAATGGTCACACATGTACTATTTGGAGGAAGATTCACCTTAGACTGGTTCCATTAAGGTACATATTAGATGCCCATTAGAACATTAGAGGAAAAGGGCAAGAACTGTTGTGTCAACTGTAGTAATATATCATATCTATAATATCCTTTATAAACCACACAGCATTTTCAAATCAATTATATAATTTTTTTTCCAAAACTCCATTCTGTTCATTGACTTGCCTCGTGTGTACCAGGTGAAGGTGACAAACTGGGATTCAGCCCAATGCTTCCTGGTTACAGTCCTTACTATTCCCCCTTCTACCCTGTCTACATATGCAAATGTGAATTCAACCAAGTCTGCTTCATCATTTTGAAAAATAGAAAATCATTCCCTTTGTCTCACCTCTTCAGTTTTTCCTAATAGTTTCATTAGCAAGCAATCTACTCAGAAGACTTTTCCAGCCTGCCAAAGCTTGTTACACTCCTTAGTATTCACGTAACACTAGGATTTGCCTGTAAAA
Source organism: Tokudaia tokunoshimensis (assembly GCA_036184795.1). Taxonomy (NCBI): domain Eukaryota; kingdom Metazoa; phylum Chordata; class Mammalia; order Rodentia; family Muridae; genus Tokudaia; species Tokudaia tokunoshimensis. The sequence goes on along the minus strand of BTHU01000011.1, from coordinate 97,814,094 downwards.
CTGAGCAATCTCTATTTAATGTACTCATTCATGTTGAATTGGAGAAGAAAAGGGTATGTGTCAATGTGTCAACAGCTCTGTATGTCACTTAGGTCATAGCTACTTAAACCCTTACATCTATTAATTAACCATTCTCTATTAGTGTGTCCAGGGACTCTTTAGTAAATATTTATGTAAGATGTTATATACACATACACACACACACACACACACACACATCATCATCATCATCATCATCATCATCATCATCATCATCATCATCTAGAAACATCCTGCAGACTAGATTGTCAATTTTTGAAATTCTAGGGCTGGAAGTTACTTTGGTTTTTACATCCACCCAGCCTCTCCCTTCATCTACATCCAAGAAAAGCAATGGGGAACATTTGCATTTCTTTTCTCTTCCCCGACCTCTTCATTAGCTTTTAACCAAACTATGAGTCCTGTCTTGAGATGTGAAATTCATAGTCATTCTTCATTTGAGTGCCTCTGAGATTCTTCACATACTATGAAAACAAGTATTCCTGTTTCCCCAGCCTATTGTTAGCTAACAAACTGGCATTAGCATGTCTGTTGATTAAAGAAAATCTCAGGCTAACCAAGACTTAAAAACTAAATTACAGAGCCATTTTCTCCACTTAAATTCACAGCCATTTCCTCCCTTCCTCTTCTTCTTCTTCTTGGAATGTTGCCTAGAGATCCTTCCTACAGACACTCCTGAGTAATTACTAAGGGGCTAAGAGGATAAAGATCCGAGGAATGTGAGCTAAGTTCATGAAAGTATGTTGTCATCTATGGATCTTTCAGTTTTCTATTTCTGGGCCCATAAATGTGTTTATTCTCATTTCTTAAACATGAGACACAAACGAGCTCTGTCTGCTCTGATTCAGAAAAGATTTGTCTTGCTATAACCTGAGTTGATAAGGACTATTAGAAGTTATCAAACAGGAAAAATTAGAGAAGTGACATTTTGAAAACAATTATCAAGACACTGTTTTTCAATGTCCTACTGTGCTACTCTCTCCATGTCAGCACAGCAGGCCTGGGGGATCAGAGAGTAGGGATAACTGGTAAATTCTTTCTACAGAAGGCAGGACCTACTGTCACACTTTAGGGAGCTGTATAGGCTAAGGAAGAATAGAGCAGATGACCTTAAGAACTAGCAGAAATGAGCTAGGGAGAAATGACTTAAGTTCTGACCCCCGACACCCACATAAATGCTGAGTATTGAGGTGCATCCATAACCCTAGTGTTAGGGAGCAAAGACAGGAGTATCACTGGAGCTTACAGGCCATGAAATCTAGTCAAAACAATAAGATCCTGGTTAAGTGACAAACATTGTCTCAGAAATTAAGGTGGAGGTAAAATTCAGGAAAACATCCCCTTGTCAGTCATTGGCTTCCACCTATGGGCACGCACATAATTATACCACATGGACAAAATAGTAGAGATGAAAAACCTGTAGCAGAAAAAGAGAGGATTGACAAAAGGGAAGGAGAGAGTCCAGCACATGGAAGAACTTCTGTGTAACATGGGTATATCATGCCAGGCCATGTGCTAGATTAGTGATGGATGTGCATCCCTAAGGGGAAGCCAGGATTTGTAAGGAAGGAGACAAGATGCCATGAGGGTTGCTGGGAACAGGTACCAACTGATGTGGCTGGAACCTGAAAAGGTTGCCTGACAGCAAGATGGCCCACATGGAGGAAGGGAGAACTCAAGCAAACACCTGCTCTACCGGGATAGCCTAGCAGGGATGCTATTGGGTAGAATCAGAGTTGGTTGTTCAAATGACAAAGCAGGTCACAGTGCTGGCTTTAAATTATTGATACAATGTAAGTGCTTGTTCTTAGAATACTGTTCCTTGTCTATAATCTGCAAATAGAACCCTTCCCAGGACTTTTGGGTGAGGAACTAGCAAATGAATACCACCGTTTGTCAGAACCTTGAGGGGGCTATACCAATAAAGCCTATGCCTCAGAGAAATGGAGAAACAGTGTTCGTTAGAATGTTGAATTTACTATCCAGCATGTCTGTAGATGGCCCCTCTAAGAAGATAAAATTGGACAATATTGGGCCTGTCATTATCTATTTGAACCAGAAAATGAGCTTTGACCCACACTCAAAGCACCATCTTCCTGCCATAAACCCCAACAGCCACCACAGCTCGGAAAAAGCCAAGAAATCTCACATCCAGCCTTAGGAAAACTTAATTGCCTGCTTATTGCTATTACTGTGATTAATGAGGGTGAACCTGCTCTCAGCAATGCCTCATAAAAAGAAAAGAGTAGGCAGCCACTTTCTAGAACATAGGAGCCAAGAGCTCTAACTCCCTTCTGGCTAAAATCAGCACATTGCCCACTACCACAAACACAGACAGACTCTCTCTCTCTCACTCTCTCAGTCTCTCTCTCTCTCTCTCTCTCTCTCTCTCTCTCTCTCTCTCTCACACACACACACACACACACACACTTTCTCATTTTTTCTCAGGGCCAATGCATCAATACCACCACTTGGACAGGGTCTATCCCTCCTTTCCTGCAATCCCCATGTCCAACACAGCCCAGCTGACTTCACTAACATCAAGTTCTTGGAGGTCTATCTACCCAAGCAGCTGCAGGTGACAGACGAGTCAGCCCATTTCGGCAAAGGTGCATTGTAGAAGCTGAGCTTGGATCCATTCCGATTCAATTTATCCTCTGCTTCCATCAGATTTTATAGTGCTTTTACTTTCCTGGCCCTGGAAAAGCATCATTGTGAAAATATACATCACGGTATTAGGCCCAAGCAGAGGCACTCTCCAATGCCATCCCCTGCAAAGGCATAAATTGTAAGGACATGGCATAAGCCCTATTTATCTGTTGGTGGTTTGTTCCCACTGAAAGGCAGAGAAAAACTTGCTGCTTCCATTTGCACCCCTTCTCTTTCTAAGGATAGTAATTAGTTTAATGCTCTGAAACTCCACCACAAAAATGCTGGGGATACTTCCAGGCAATGGCTTGAAGTTTTAGTCATAGGGATCATTACTTGTCTACTTGTTAAGGGCAGACTGGGAAAAGTGGGAAAAACATCAAGTACATTATAAAGATGGAGACTCAAGCAGAAGAAATTCTTTATCAGGAACACAAGCAGGGGAGCACAAAAAAGACAGCATGTGTGAGAGCCAGTTTCTGTCATGCAGCTAGCCTTGCCCCAGCAGGATAGACAAGGTTAGCTCTAATTTGAGCCCAGATGGTCAAGCCCAAGGATGCCTTAAAAATGTGAGTGAATAAAATGTTAAAGTCTATACTTTTCTGTAAAAAAGTCAAAGAGGATTTGATTTTCAAAATTACACTGAAACCATATACTAGGCAAACTAAAATAGTTTTAAGGCAATTTAATTGCAAAATTATGGGCAAAATAATTAAAAAATGAGTTGGATCTCCTTTTGAGATATAATTGGAGTGTCTTTTATCTTGAATACACCTGTAATAAGTGTCTGGACATTAAGGTTAAGCATTTACACAGCACTGGTTCCATGGAAAAGATTGATGAGAGCCACGAAGGCCAGTATGAGCATGGAACCCTGGAGAGCGGACTCTTAAAGATGGATGGCCTTAGCTCCAGGTGGGCAACTGCTGTTCTGAGATGAGACAGAGTGGTGTTAAGGAACCCCTGTTGCTCCAGTGTATAGGTTATGTTAACAGTCAGATGTGAGCAGTTGGCATCCTCTGAGAGAGAAGATGGAGTTAAGGACCTCAAGAAAAGAAGGTCCCAGGATGAGTGAATGCAAAATGCCCAGTGTTTCCAAAAAAAAAAATGAACAGAAAATGAATGAAAGGAAAGAAAATGTGGGATGTTCACCCATTGGGCTAGTAACTAGCAAGCACTAACACAGATGGGGCTGACATTATGCTGAATGAAATAAATGCCAACCAAAGAAAGACTGGTACTGCATGTGATTGTGAAAAAGGGAAATTAAGAATGTGAGCACACTGTGGTGGGAATGGAGGCTCTAAGAGTCTAGGTAAGATGAGAGCTTAGCTGATCACAGGACAAACATTTGAAAGACAGAAAACCTAGGTTCTATAGCTCATTGAACAGAAAGGTGACTATGGCCATTAATAAAGTATTTCAAAATAACTGACCAAATTTCAAGGATCTTGCCATAAAAAGATGGGTATGTGAGGTAATGTGTATGCTGACTGCCTAAACTTAATTGCATCACACTGAAGACATCTCAAACATTTCATCTCACCCATGTATACGAAAGTGATCTTTCAATCAAAAGGAATATTAATTATCCTCAAATAATTAATAGTTATATAATACTAAACATTTACTGTAATAAATAATAGCAAATAGCATAGAGGGTGGACATTTTCACGAAGGCCCCGGAACTTGTACTTGAAAGGCTTTGTCTAATCATCTCAGTGATGGAATCTGAAGCAGAGCCAGGACTGGGTGAGTCACTAGGGAACTAACAAGGTGCTGAACAGTTGTTACCTGAATACAGTGGGGAAAGTTATTGTGAGAAAGGTTTGTCTATTCAGTGGTGATGTTTCTGGCAAGCAAAGTGGCTGGCACAGAGAGAGCAGTGAGATAATACTTATCTGGATTTCCCATCTTTCCTCTACCTCTTGCCACAGTAAATAATCACTAGTGCCAAAATCACAATAAAGCTTCCTCTATGTTCAGCCTGTACTGAATTGACTGCATCTTTGAGATAATGTCTACTTCCTTCCTGAAAATGATGCTCCAACTTTCCCCCATTTTTAAACATAGGACATTGAGACAGACATTAAAAAATTTAACCTCCCTTACATATCACTAGAAAGCAACAGAGCTGAGGTGTAAAGCCAGAAATTCTGATCTCAGAGCCCAACTCACATGCTGTGCCATGTCTCAAAAATTGTCCTAAGAATAAAGAAAAGGGTAAGAGGGTTTGGTGAGTAGCACAGACATAGGTTGAAAAGTATTCTAAGACTTTGCCTATATTAAGTTCACTGATGGTGCTTGCCCTGAGATGTGCATCCTTGTTTTGATGAGTTGGAAGTAAACTCACTAATATGAAGTACACTGTAAAACACCAGAGGAAATATGTTTTATTGAATTCTGAGTTTCATCACATTCTTTGTGTTAGTTTAAAGACATATTTATTCTAGGCCAAAGGCCACAACTCATGGTGGGAATATCAAGTTTGAGCTGTTTGACAGATGCTATCATTAAGGTTCATGTTCAGTCTGCAAACAGAAACTTGGGTAGAAGATCCAAAGGCAGGCATGTAAGCTGTAGAGAGACTCCTCAGTATTGAAAGGATAACCTAAAACCCAACAAACTTAAGATATCTCCTGCAGAAATTGAGGGAAGGAAAATCCTGTTTCTCAGTGGGAGAACTACTTGCTATTCATGAGGTCTCCCCATCTCCTCACATAAAAGTAACCATAGAAACCTGGCAGACTATTTCTGTGAAGTGAAAAAGATACATACCTCAGGGCCCTGGCCAATACCATATTCCCTCTGTTCTAGTTTGTTTCTCTGTTACCAAAACGAACTTTGAGAGGCACGAGTTTATTTCATATTACAGATTACTGCCTCTTATTGAAAGGAGTCATAATCAGAATTAAAGCAGGAAGGAACCTGGAGACAGTAAGTGAAGCAGAAGCCAGGGAAGAATGTGGCTTACTAATATGATCCAAGATCATCATCAGCTACCCGTCTTTTGTAGCTCAGGCAATCCTACTCAGAGATGGATTTTGCTACAGCTGCCTATGTCTTCCTACAAGAATTACTGATCAAAAAAAAATGTCCCACAGACCAATATGATAAAATTTCTCAATTGAAGATATATTTTCCAGGTGTGCCAACTTGAAAACCATTTTAGTCATCACTATGGCTTCTATAGGTATTTTAACTTAAACATACACATCCACAGATTTGAAGCTAAGGCCAGCTTATCAAAGAGAACATGTGATGTTTATCTTTCTGGGTCTGAGTTACCCCTCTCAGTAAAAGATTTTTCAGTTCTATCCATCTACCTACAAAATTCGTTTTCCTTTTTAACTGAATGAAATTCTTTTGTGTATTGTTACCAAATTTTCATTATTCATTCACCAGCTGATAGACAATATGAAGGTTTACATTAACTTGTAGCTATTGTGCATAGAGCAGCAATGAACACAATTAAGCTACCACTTCTGTAGTAGTATATAGAATCCTTTAGACATAAGCACAGAAGTTGAAAACAAACTTTTGATGGCTGAATCCTTAACATATCTGTCTTTGTTTCCTTTTAAAATCCTGATATTTATACAAAATCATCATAAAGAATACCAACATTTAATGCAATGATTAAGAGGTTCAAAATAGTATCTCCAACTGCACTCTGGCATCAATTTATTGAGGGATGGCTGTGTACCATTCACTTATGCAAACATCAACAAAAAAAGACTGAAAAGACCTGGACCTAACCATTTAGGCATTCCTGGATGAGTGAAGAAGAGAGGGATTGAAACCTTATTCACCTTAAGGTCTGAGCATCTGCTGTGTATAAACCACTGTGGTGAAATACATTGTAATCACAAAGGCGTTGTCTACCTCTTCAGATAAATGTGAGTTCAAATTAAAGTTCTACACAAGTTTCTTCATCTTTCTAAGAATCAGTTTCTTTGCTATAAATCTGGGAAAATGACACCTACTATAAAAGCTGATGAGTTGAATGAACATGCATAGACACTATGATGGGTAAGCTCTTTATAGACTTGCTGATACTGTGGTGTCTAGATAAGCCTTATTCTAGATGCTCCTGTGAGGATTTTTTTTTGATGAATCAGCATTTAATTAGGAAGAATTTGAGTAAAAACTGATTTCCCTCCACAGTGGCTGTGGATTTTGCACAATTAGTTAGGACCCAGAACAGAACAAAAAGATATCTCCCTAAACAAGGAGTCCTCCAGCCTTTCAGCTTCAATGAAACATCAGCTCTTTCTGGGTCTCTAGCTTGTCAGACCATATGCAGATTTTGGACTGTCCAGACTCCATAATCCTGTGGGCCAATTGTATTCATATCTTATTGGTTTCCATTCCATGGAGAATAGTGATTAATGCAAACACATCGTACAATGCCTGGCTACACATTAGGAACTCTATGCACTACATCTCCTTTAATGACCTACCCCAACAATTTAGGTATGATGACCTTTATTATGCAGGATAGGATATCAAAGATTGGGGAGATAAAACATCTTGCCTTGATTAAGTAGATAATAAATGCCAGAGGCATGATTCACCCTCAACAGTACCTGCCTCCACTCCTATTGAAAGGTTGGCTATGTAGAAAGTTGAAAGAAGCACATTTTTTAAATAATATACACAAAATGTTAAAACATATTTAAGTTCCAGAGTTTTTTGTTTTTTCTTGGACACATACAGATACTCACTCAATGTATAAATACTCTAATTCGCAGAATTGCATTAGACCCCCAGGTTCTGCAGGGTTGTTAAAATAAACTCCACAAAGATTATATACCAAGCAGAGGATGTTCTCAGCAACACTCTCCATTTTGCCCTTGTGTGTTGATTCATTATGTGACCTATTTGCATCCAACTTCCATTGCACAGCTACTAACTCTCTTTGCTAAGTTCCCTACCATCAGATCATCTCTTAAGTACATAGAATAGAATCATTGTGTGCTCGTCAAACATCTACCTCTACCCTTAGTGAGTCTACACAAGTAAACATACATTTTTTTTGTTTTCAAAGAGGAACTGGTGATAAATGATTTAGGAATACAATGTTTAGAATATGTTGTTAACTTTGCTTTAGGACAAACCTGAGCTTAAATGGATACAAACATTTTTGAGTCTACTTCCACCTTCCCAGGGAAGATAGAATAACCAATAAATTTTTCTCTCTTATATGAAGCACCTGAGGTACAGAAACATTACTTAAGACAACGAAGAAGACACTGGCCATTAAGAAAAGTGGAAGATAACTCATGAATGGAGGAGACACCTAGAATTGACACATCATATATCATATATCTTCACCTGTCTCTAAGTCAAAATCCAGGATAGAGGAAATCCATATCCTCTCAGTGTCAAGGGTACTAAGTTGAGTCTAGGGATTTCCAAACAACTAGACTTTGAAGACTAAAATGTTGAAGAGAACACGGCTGTGCAAAGATGGTACCCTAGAGGACATCCAAGAATAGTTACAGAGCTTCTGTCTCAGAACTGATGAGAATATGCTTGTGAGAAAAACATTTTAGGGTGGGAAAAATTACTCTGAATGAATGGAACTACTCAGCTTCATGCAGAGTTGGGGAAAGTTCCTGCTCCTGTCTGCCACCTTAGAAAATCTAAAGACCCTGACACAGAAAAAACTTTGTAACAGCAATGGGAAATATTTAAACATATATAAAGCATTGCTGTGATCTGACCTGAGATCCATGCAAGCAAGACCTCAATACAGTGAAATAGAAGAAATAAGTTGTGGTATTGTACTGCACAGTAAAGTAATTCTAATTAATAACAATATAATTTATATTTGAAAATGGTTGAGGGACTATTTTGAGTTGTCCACCAGAGACAAAAAATACATGTTTGAAATAATGGATATTCAAATTGCCCTAATTTTATTTTTGCCCAATAATTATACATCAAAATATCACATTGCATTTCCCAAAATAAACTTGTATAACAGATGTCACTCAAGGTTTTTAAAAGACCAAATATGATCAAATCAAATGTATTTTTGAAAAATTTTACTAATGTCTATAGTATTAAAATAAAATATATAACAACCAACTGATGAAATTCATAATGAGCAGAATCATGACCTTGAAAGCAAGCACCAAAGCAAGAAACCATATCTAGGAGGCCAATAATAAAAAACAAAATGGAATTACAAAGAAATACAATCCAAATGAAGGCAAAGAGACAAGTGAAAAGGAAAACATCTAAAGTTGAAAGAAATCTCCACTACTGCATAAATAGTCCTTAACTGAACTGTTTTAGCTTTGTATCATTAGCTTTGATTTTAAGGTTATTCTATTTTCTTTTTTTTTTAGTGTCTCATGGATATACATCTATTTCTTTTTTATTTTTTATTAGATACTTGCTTTATTTACATTTCAAATGGTATCCCCTATCCACATTACCCCTGCAAAAACCCCCAATCCCATCCCCCCTCCCCATGCTCACCCCCACCCAATTTCCTGGCTTACATTCCCCTATTCTGGGGAATTGAGCCTTCACAGGACCAATGGCCTCTCCTCACATTGATGTCTGCAATGGTCATATTCTGCTACATAGGTAGCTGGAGCCATGGGTTCCTCCATGTGTACTCTTTGGTTGATGGTTTAGCCCCTGGGAGCTCTGGGGTTACTGATTGGTACATATTATTGTTCCTTCTGCAGGACTGCAAACCTCCTCAGCTCCTTGGGTTCTTACTCTAGTTGTTCCATTGGGAACCCTATGCCCAGTCTATTGGCTGGCTGTGAGCAATGGGTATTTTGATCCACATTCCAATAAGGTCTCTTTATCTCCTCCCATGGGAATTTTGTTCACACTTCTAAGAAGGACCAAAGTATCCATACTTTGGTCTTCCTTCTTCTTGAGCCTCATTTCGTCTGTGAATTGTAGCTTGGGTATTCTGAGCTTTTGGGCTAATATCCACTTATCAGCGAGTGCATATAGTGTGTGTTCTTTTGTGACTGGGTTACCTCATTCAGGATGATATTTTCTAGCTCCATCCATTTGCTTAAGAATTTCATGAATTCCTTGTTTTTAATAGCTGAGTAGTATTCCATTGTGTAAATGTATCACATTTTCTCTATCTATTCCTCTGTTGAGGGACATCTGTGTTCTTTCCACCTTCTGGCTATTATAAATAAGGCTCCTATGAACATAGTGGAGCACATGTCCTTATTGAATTTTGGAGCATCTTCCAATTATATTTATGCCCAGGAGTGGTATAGCTGGGTCCTCAGTTAGTGCTATGTCCAATATTCTGAGGAACTGGCAAACTGAGTTCCAGAGTGGTTTTACCAGCTTGCAATCCCACCAGCAATGGAGGAGTGTTCCAATTTCTCCACATCCTCTCCAGCATTTGCTGTCCCCTGAGCTTTTGATCTTGGCTATTCTGACTGGTGTGAGGTGGAATCTCAGGGTAGTTTTGATTGGCATTTCACTGATGATTAAGGATGTTGAACATTTCTTTAGGTGTTTCTCAGCCATCCAGTATTCCTCAGTTGAGAATTCTTTGTTTAGCTCTGTACCCCATTTTTAACAGAATTGTTTGGTTCTCTGGAGTCTAACTTAATTGAGTTCATTGTATATATAGGATATTAGCCCTCTATCAGATTTGGATTGGTAAAGATCTTTTTGCAATATGTTGGTTGCTGTTTTGTCCTATTGACAGTATGCTTTGCCTTACAGAAGCTTTGCAATTTTATGAGGACTCATTTGTCAATTCTTGATCTTAGAGCACAAGCTATTGGTGTTCTATTGAGGAAACTTTTCCTTGTGCCCATGTGCTCCAGGTTCTTCCCCACTTTCTCTTCTATTAAATTCAGTGTATCTGGTTTTATGTGGAGGTCCTTGATCCACTTGGACTTGAGCTTTGAACAGGGAGATAAGAATGAATCAATCTGCATCCTTCTACATGTTGACTGCCAGTTGACCCAGCACCATTTGTTGAAAATGCTGTCTTCTTTCCACTGAATGGTTTTAGCTCATTTGTCAAAAAATGTGGGGAGCCAAACAAGGTCATTCAGCCATGGCTGTCTTATGACCATGAGATTGTTGAACAAAGACCTGCCCAGGAACTGCCGGTACAAAAGGATTCCTCCACCCTTAACCGCGGAATGTCCCTACGTGTGCAGATACCAGATGTCTTCACCAAATGCCCTTTGTGCTTCCTGCTGCCAAAAACACCTTAACCCCTCCCTCCTTTGCATTTTGCAAAGGTCACTTTCCCCTAGATCCCCCTCCCAACTTCCTCATCCCCACTGCTTAAAACGTGCTGCCTGTGTGACAATAAATGAGGCCTTGACAATAGAATCTTGCTTGGTCTCCTTTCTTTCTCCCCCACCATGACCCTCAGGTAGCGCCTCTTCAGGACCCTGAATAACTAGACCTGCTGGAAAAAAGCGACCAAAGGTGTGAGGGTTCATTTCTAGCTCTTCAATTCCATTTCAGTGATCTAGCTGCCTGTCACAGTGTCAATACCATGCAGTTTTTATCACTATTGCTCTAGAGTATAGCTTGAAGTCAGCAATGGTGATTCCGCCAGAAGTTCTTTTATTGTTGAGAATAGTTTTCACTATCCTGGATTTTTGGTTATTTCAGACAAATTCGGAAATTGCTCTTTCTAACTCTATGAAGAATTGAGTTGGAATTTGGATGGGGATTGCATTGAATCTGTAGATTGTTTTAGTCAAGATGGCCATTTTTATTGCATTAACCCTGACAGTCCATGAGCATGGAAGATCTTTCTACCTTCTGAGATCTTCAATTTCTTTCTTCAGAGGCTTGAAGTTTTTGCCATACAAATCTTTCACATATTTGGTTAGAGTCACAGCAAGGTATGTTATATTATTTGTGACTATTGTGAAGGGTGTCATTTTCCTAATTTATTTCTTAGCCTCTTTATCCTTTGAGTATAGGAAGGCTACTGATTTGTTTGAGTTAATTTTATATTCAACAACATTGCTGAAGTTGTTTATCAGGATAGGGAGTTCTCTGGTGGAATTTTTGATGTTACATAAGTATACTATAATATTGTCTGCAAACAGTGATACTTTGACTTCTTCCTTTCCAATTTAAATCCCTTTGATCTCCTTTTGTTGTCTAATTGCTATGGCTAGGACTTCAAGTAATATATTGAATAGGTATCAAGAGAGTGGACAGCCTTGTCTAGTACCCGATTTCAGAGGAATTGCTTCAATTTTCTCTCGATTTAATTTGATGTTGGCTACTGTTTTGTGGTATATTGCTTTTACTATGTTTAGGTATGTGCCTTGAATTCCTGATCTTTCCAAGACTTTTATCATGAAGAGGTGTTGGATTTTGACAAAGGCCTTAGTTGACATTTGTGTTCCCTTAGGGTCTGTATGACATCTGCCCAGGATCTTCTGGCTTTCATAGTCTCTGGTGAGAAGTCTGGTGTAATTCTGATAGGTATGCCTTTATATGTTCCATTTTTCCCTTACTGTTTTTAATATTCTTTCTTTGTTTAGTTCATTTGGTATTTAATTATTATGTGACAGGAGGAATTTCTATTCTGGTCCAATCTATTTGGAGTTCTGTGGCCTCCTTGTGTGTTCATGGGGATCACTTTCTTTACATTAGGGAAGTTTTCTTCTATAGTTTTGTTGAAGACATTTACCGGCCTTTTAAGTTGGAAATCTTGACACTCTTCTAAACCTATAATCCTTATGTTTGGTCTTCTCATTTTGTCGTGAATTTCCTGGATGTTTTGGATCAGGAGCTTTTTGCATTTTACATTTTCTTTGACTGTTGTGTCAATGCTTTCTATGGTATCTTCTGCATCTGAGATTCTCTCTTCTATCTCTTCTATTCTGTTGGTGATGCTTGCATCCATGACTCCTGACTTCTTTCCTAGGCTTTCCATGTCCAGAGTTGTTTCCCTTTGTGAGTTCTTTATTGTTTCTATGTCCATTTTTAGATCCTAGATGGTTTTGTTCAATTCCTTCACTTGTTTGGTTATGTTTTCCAGTAATTCTTTAAGGGCTTCTACCTGTTTATCTGTGTTCTCCTGTATTTCTTTAAGAGAGTTATTTATGTTCTTCTTGAAGCCCTCTATCAGAATCATGAGCTGTGATATTAAATCCAAATCTTGCTTGTCTGGTGTGCTGAGGCATCCAGGACTTGCTGTTGTGGGAGAATTTGATTCAAATGGTGCCATGTTGCCTTGATTTCTGTTGGTAATGTTCCTACGTTTGCCTTTCGCCATGTGGTTATCTCTGATGTTAGTTTGTCCTGCTGTCTCTGACTGGTGCTTGTCCCTCCTGTGGGACTGCAAGCCTGTCTCAGCACCCCTGGGTGACCGGCTCTCCCCTGGCACAGATGGCTGTGGCTCTTCCCACCTTCTGGGTGCAGGTGGAGCCTGGATGGGCCCTGTCCCAGCTGTTCTGCCACTCCTGTGTTCCCTATGTTCTGGCTGTACACACCTGTTCAGTCGCAGGAGAGAAGATGGTGGCCTCACTTCCAAACCCAGGAGTCAAATCACTTCCTGCAAAGCAGTTCTCCCCTGGCAACATTCTTCTCTTTCTATTTTCAGTGTCACTTCTATTGTCTTCTCTCTTTCTCTTACCTATCATCCATAAACTCCCTCCACCCCATAATTTCTATCTTATTTTTGCTTTCTTTCATCCCCTCACTTTTTTTACTTCATAACTGTAAGTCTGTATATCAAAAATAATCCTTAAATTCCATTTATTCGATGAATATCCTAATACTCCTTCTATTTACTTGTCATTCTTTACTTTACCCTGTTGCTCTAATATCCATCCCATGTTGGCTAATCTTTTTTGTGACCTTAACACTCTTGGGAAACCTTAAATGAAAATTTATCTTGATCAGAAAGGCTCATGAACAGGTCTGTAGGCATTTTTTTTAAATTGCTAAATGATTTAAAAGAACCCACACCACTGTGAACAGTACCATTTCTTGGCAACTTGGCCTGGGCTAAATAAGAAAGGTAGCTGAGCAAGCTAGGCGAAGCATGCCAGTCAACTACTTTCTTCTGTGGTTTCTGCTTCACCCTTCTGCAGTGAATTCCTTCTTTGGCTTCTCTTGGTGATGGGCTAACCCTGTAAGCCAAAATAAGCTCTTTATTTCCCAACTTTTTTTTCCAGCATTTTATCACAGCTAAAATAAAACCATATCTATATTCTTACAAAATACTCTCTTTCCATTTTTCCCATTAGTAACTAATTGCTTAGATTACAATGTACTACCCTTGTTCTTTGTCTCCCATAATTTATTGTAGTTCTGGATTTATTTTTAATTGGTTATTACTCTATTTGTATAGCAGGCATTAAATCAGTAGTGGTTGTTTCTGCAGTTAATATTCTACTTCAAAATTTTTAAAAAGACTATGCCTGCTGCTCTGAGTCTGTGCATCAACGCTGTATCTACTGAGCTATACCTACATCTACTGTTGATGAACAACCTCTCAACCATAGTGTAATGCAACTATCTCAACTGAAAGAACATAATGATAAAAATTTCAAACTAACAATATAATCCCCAATTTTCAACTCTCAGTGCAGAAACAAAATAAACACAGAAACTAAGGTGGTGGGAGTATTCCAGAAATTACAAAGTATGAATTCTGGTCAAAATGGACTTATTGAAATCCTACACAGCATTTCAAAAATAATTGTGAACATGCTTAATGAAAAAAAACAGGACACAAACTCCTGAATTAATTGAAAGGGAGCACAAATAAATAGCTAGATGAAATGAAGGAGTCAACATATTATTTAAAGGAGCAATCTAAGAAGCATGTAGAATACTTAAAATAATCAAACTGAAACTTTGCAAAAATAAGCCCAATGAGTCAAATAAAAAAACCTCAGAGGAAAACATCACCAATAACATAGATATGTGGAAAACTAACACTGTGATTTAAAGATAACTTATGTGACTTAAAACATCCAGACAATAAGAATGATAAAGGAAGAACAAAGTACAAAGAGAGCATATGAGACCTATGTGGTGACACTAAAACATAATGAAAGACACTGTATGTATATTAGACTGACAAGGAAAACTAATTATACTGAGTGCTGTGTGATAAATAGAATTCTCATACACAGTCATTGGGAGTATAAGATAAAAAGTTCACTTTGGAGAAAGAAACCATGCCTACCATATGAGTCACCCATTTTAACCCTATAGATTTACCACAAAAATAGGTGACAAGCACAAGTAATTATAAATACTGTACCTAAAATCCATTACAGATAGTTTTCCAATCTTGTAGGAACTCATATGATCATACTAGATGGAAAACTTCTCAGCAATTAAGTGGAAAATGCTAACGATACAAACCATGCTGTGGATTATTTCAGTAATTACCCTGAATTAAAGAACATGGGCAAAAGCAAGGGTGGAGAATGTCCAGATCCACTGGTAAATGTGCGAGGAAGTGCAAACTGATGTGTGCTGGCAGAAAGCACACCCACAACAAGTATCATAAGCAAAGGCAGGAAGTATAGAGGGAAGACATTACAAAAGGAAAATAAAAATTTATAGAGTGGTTGTTTTCATTGTGATTTTCGGATGATTTTCTTGATTGGGATTACTTCATAAGTGTAGATAAATGTCAAACTTACAAACCTTTGTGCTTTAAATACATGCAATGCACTGTTCAGTGACACTTCCTTGAAACTGCTGTTAGAAGCACAGACACATACAGTTAATTATACTGGCCATAAGATAACTACAGTTTTATTACAAAGTGGATCCAGTGCTCTCTAGAGTCTCATAATAAGACAAATCTCGTAAGGTATATTTTCTTTAACCTACATCGTGTTTTTTTGTGACATTAGGGGTATACACATTGGAGATATCAAAGTCTAAATTGGAGTTCTTTCAGGAACATAAGGCTCCTCTCCAAATGGATTTGCCAGCCCTCCTTAGCACCCCTCCCACACATGAAGTTTGTGGTAGACTCTCTCGGTGTGTTTTCTAGAACCCATCTGTTTTCTTTGCCTTGAATTTCTTTTAAGAATAAGACCTCAAAAAATGAACATTTACTAAATATATTCTCCATCACAGATCTGTGAAAAATCTTAAGAGATTCTGAACTGATTTACAAGGAAAAATCAAAACAAGAAAAGTAATAAATTGAGTAAAAACAACTAGATACAAATAAAGCCAGTGTATAAAGTACTCAGCTTCAGTCAAAGGTGTCTGACATACTTATAGACACCTTTGATGACTCATTGAAAGAATAGATATTCTTTTGGCTGGTGAATGTTAAAAGTCACAGGAAAAGATACCTTGCAGGAGGGATGGGTACGACAATAATAGCACCAGGCACAATAGGCATAAAGAAAAACCCAAACTGATGTATATTAGTGATAATTAGTGATACCATATTAGGTTTTCTTTTCAAAGAGTACTACTCCATATTTTTTCAGCAATAAAATTGTACCTTTTTCCTTCAGAAAATGTTTTCAAAGTCTAAAATGAAAAATCTGTCAAGCATGTCTGTACTATGGCGAATGAACACCTAGGGACTGGATAGGCTGCCATATTGAATAGGACAAGCAATTTCTGGAGTCCTGAAGCTTAATTTTTGCTACAGGCTACCCTCTTGGAAAGAAGAAAATTCATAAGCATTGGCAAAATTGAGTCAGAAAAAGACATTTTTCATAATCTTCCAGCTTAAAGAAAAGCTATCGTTTGTAGTTACTGCAATGTTATTTTTCCAAGTTTTTTTAACACTTAAAATATTTCTTTGTTCTGTACCCTTCTGTTTGTTTGTTTTTGGTTTGGTTTAGTTTGGTTTGGTTTGTTTCTTTGTTTATGGGGTTTAGGGGGTTTGGGGCGGGGGAGAAAGGGCTTCTTTATATAGCCCTGGTTGTCCTGGAACTCACTCTGTAGACCAGGCTGACCTCGAACTCGGAAATCCACCTGCCTCTGCCTCTCAAGTGCTAGGATTACCACTCCTGGGCATATACCCAGAGGCTTCCCCTGCATGCAATAAGGACACATGCTCCACTATGTTCATAGCAGCCTTATTTATAATAGCCAGAAGCTGGAAAGAACCCAGATGTCCCTCAATGGAGGAATGGATTCAGAAGATGTGGTATATTTACACAATGGAATACTACTCTGCAATTAAAAGCAATGAATTCACGAAATTCCTAGGCAAATGGTCAGAACTGGAAAAGATCATCCTTAGTGAGGTAACCCAATCACAAAAGAACACACATGGTATGCAGTCACTGATAAGGGGATATTAACCCAGAATCTCGGAATACCCAAGACACAATTCACGTATAAATAAATCTCCAAGAAGATGGAAGGAGAGACCCCTGGTCCTGGAAAGACTGGATGTAGGAGAATACCAGGACAGAGAAGCGAGAGGGGGTTGAATGGGGAACAGAGGGAGAGAAGGGGACTTATGCGACTTTCGGGGAGGGAGGAAGTGGGAAAGGGGAAATCATTTGGAATGTAAATAAAAAAACTTAGAAAATAAAAAAAATAAAGGCACACACCATCACTGCCCAGCTTACTTTAGTTTATATCTTTACTGGATAACAAAGCTAGCCCTTTGTTTAAACTAAGCAAGACATATAGTTGGTGGGTGTTTTACTCTGTTTTATACATGGATGTGGCAGGAGGATAGTGTGTGTGTGTGTGTGTGTGTGTGTGTGTGTGTGTGTGTGTGTATGCCTATGTGTGAGTGTGTGTGTGTGTGCATTTTCTCTCTTTCTCTAAACACAGACACACACACACACACACACATCAGGTTTTCACTGTGTACCGTAGGCTGATCTTCAATTTGATATTTAGCCCAGGCTGGCCTTAAACTCTTTACAATTCCTGATTATGCTTCCCAAATGCTGGGATCCTGGGCATGCTTTACCCAGTGCTCGTCTTTAAACTAAACCACATGTTTCTTCAACTAAAAAATTGCACTTAGAGAGGAAGCTCCTTCTATTGCCAACAAGATTTTTTTTGTTCCCTGGTATTAAGACAAAGATAATCATAACCTGCATGAGGCTTTCTCATATTATTATTATTATTATTATTATTATTATTATTACTTTTCTCTTTTACAGTCCAGTCATTATCCCCCCTCATGGTCTGCCCTTCAACAGTTCCTCATCCCATTTCTCCTCCCCACCCTGTTTCCAAGAGAATGTCCCCACCATTCCACCCCAGTCAGGCCTCCCTATTCCCTGGGGCCTTAGGCACATCTCCCACTGAGGTCAGAGTAGGCAATCCTCTGATGTATATGTGTCAGAGGCCTTGGATCAGCTAGTGCACGCTGCCTGGTTGGTGGCTCAGTGTGAGTGATCCCAGAGGTTCAGGTTAGTTGAGACTGCTGGCCATCCTCCTCCTCAGCTTCTTCCCTAATTCAACCACAGGGTTTCCAGACTTCTGTCCATTGGTTGAGTGTAAGTATCTTTGTTTGCCTCACTTAGCTCCTGGTAGGGCCTCTCAGAAGACAGCCATGCTAGGCTCCTGTCTGTAAGCACTATCAGTAATAGTATCTAGCCTTGGAACCTCTCCTTGAAATGGCTCCAAAGTTGGGACAGTCACTGGACCTCCTTTCCCTCATTCTTTTCTCCAGTTTTGTTCCTGTAGTTCTTTTAGACAGGAACAATTCTGGGTCAGAGTTTTTGACTGTGGGATGGCAACCCCATCCCTCCACAAGGGCAGAGGGAAGGAAGAACTTGCATGGGAGAGGGGGGAAGGAGGGGAATAGGGGAATGTGATCAGGTATTGGGGGGCAGGACAGAAGCCCTGAGTGCCAGTAAAATGAATGGAAATATGTAACCTCAGGAGTGGGAGATTGGAGGACCCTCCAGAATGTACCAAAGACCTGAAAGGTGAGAGATTCTCAGGACTCAAAAGGGAGGGACCTTAGATGAAATACCCAACAGTGGGAGAGGGAACTTGTAGTGTCTACCTCCAGTAGAAATATGGCATCACCATGAGGCTCCCTTATACCAAAAACAACAGGCTGTTAGCAGAGAAGGGGCCTAGTCAATAACTCTGAGCTAATTGACTGAAAGCTTGTGTGAGATGGTGGGAGGAAACCTCCCTTGTCCCTCAGACGTCTATGATGCATCCTCCTCCTCAACTTAGTTCCTTCATTGATTCCAATCTTCAAACCCAACCTCTAGGTTCAGTCCTATGTTCTGAATACTTTAGGATCTTCTGCCATATAAGCTAAAGATGCTGATAACTACCTATAACAAAAATCATGAACAATCTAAGTACTCACAACGAAGGAAATAAACTTATGTGTCATGGTAAAATTTATACTATTGACTATATGACTATTAAACAGACATTTATATGTAGTGACTTTATACATCTGTCTGAAACATATTATTTAGTAATAAGCAAAACATAACTCACAAAAATATATAAGTATATTGAAGTATCTTCATAAATTTATTTTAAAATTACTGGAAAGGAATACACAGTTTAGGGAAAATAAGATAAAATGGGTGCAGGAATGTGTTTCTTTACTTGGTACAATTGGGGTTGAATTTGGGATTATGGATGTTCTTATCTTTGGCTTTCTTTGTGTTTTTTTTAATAATACATCTTACTTAAAAATAGCTAAAGGAGAAAATTTTAATGTTCTTTCCACAAAGAAATGGTAACTGATGAGATGAGGAATACGTTAAATATCATGATTTTATTATAACATCTGCATGTATCAAATTGTCACAAAGTCCCCATAAACATGAACAGTTATTACCTGTTAATTAAAATTAACTTTAAAGAAATAGAGTATGAGTAAAAAGCAAAATAGTGACAAAATAATAATATGTATTTCTGTCTTTTTAATTTTTATCTTTGAACCAATTAAGCAAGAACATCAAGTAGGTGAAAATTATGTTTTATGTTATGAAATTATTTCCAGACTTAATCATTATTGAGTCCCTTTTACCTAGGATTATTAATCAGGAATATTAAAAGTATTTAGCATATTTCTCTCTTTTTTTCCTTTTTCTCAGCACTAGTAACTGAACTCGGGAACTCAATAGATGTTAATCAAGTATTCTACTGCAGGGCAATACCCATAATTTCCATACATTTCTAAAACACACAAAATGACTCAGCATGTTCCATCTGTCACAATGAAGGAAATAAACTTATGTGTCATGGTAAAATTTATACTATTGACTATATGACTATTAAACAGACATTTATATGTAGGAACTTTATGCATCTGTCTGAAACATATTTTTTAGTAATAAGCAAACATAACTCACCAAAATACATAGGTATATTGAAGTATCTTCATAAATTTATTTTAAAATTACTGGAAAGGAATACACAGTTTAGGGAAAATAAGATAAAATGGGTGCCTGGTACAACTTGCTTTTGCCTTGTTTCTTAGACCCCATCATTGTAACTGTGCACCCACCACCTCTACCCCTTTAACATAATTGTGTATTTATCAACTTCTATTTCATCATCATAGCTATGTAACCATCACTCTTGATCCCATCACCATCACCCTGAACTCACATTACACTTGACCCTGCATTTTAATCTTCCTTTTATGGTGGCCAGTCCACTAAGTAAGAGCCTAGCCTAGCTCGCATGGTCCTCTACAAGAGAGGCATAATCCCTTTGATACTCACTAGTCAGCAGAATCGCTGGAGCCTGATGCAGAAACAATTGTACTTGCAGCAGAGCCAGCTCCAAGGTCACTCATCGAGTGGTTGTCGTTGTCTGTAACTCAGGCAGTTCCCAGACCACTGTCATGGCTACTGTTTGACTTCTTCCTCCCCTGTGGGCATCTCATCTGTTTGTTACAGTTTTCATTTCCCCTCATTATGCAGCTGGGTTAAGTGTTCAGATGTTCTCCACCACAGGTCGGCTCCATGTCCCTCCCAGGCTTACCTGCTATACTGTAGTAGCTGGGATGAAAGGAGATATTCCTAAGATGCATTGATAACACACAGTGATATCCACCTCATCAATTTGCTCTACCATTGTGCAAATATTCTCAGGGTACAACATTTCTTCTAAAGTATTTTATTATTATTGTTGTTGTTGTTGTTGTTAGCTTGTTTACCTGAAATTAAAGTACATATCTAAGACTCTTCCTTCTGAAAGTCACTTTGGGGGCTGGGAAGATAGATGCCTTCGTCAACAAAGTGCTTGCCAATGGAAATCTAAGTTCACACCCTCAACAAAAAGGTGACCACTGGGGTCCATGTATGTAGTTCTAGCACAGTAGAAGCAGAGACAGAAAGATGTCTAAGGCTCATTGGACAGCCAGTCTACATTAATGGGTTAGCTCTAGGATAAGGGAGAGATATTGACTCAAAAATTAAGGTAGATACTAAGCAAGAAAGACAGAGTTTGACAATTGGTCTCCCTGTGCACATGAATGCACAGAGAGACACAAACATAAACAAACATACACACACACAAATACATACACATGTACACATATATACATACATGCATTCTCACATATCTACACATACATACATACTCTTACATATATTATACTCATGCACATACAAAATCACTTTGACTTTAGTTTTTTATGTATAAACAGAAATCTGTGAGATTGTGAACTTGGCTGTGGCAACTGAAGAATCAACAAGGTAACCCCACTCCATTGCAAACTGAATCAACCACCACAGAGAAGGCACATCACTGGAACGTGCTAGTAAAGATTTCAAACATGTCACCTGAGATTAAAGCTCCTGTTATTGAGTCAATAGAAATCACTTAAGTGTGTCCAGTACTAATAGCTCTTAAAATGCTGCCATATATTATTTTGTCTAATAAATTTTATATTTAGCAGGACGCAGCCACCTTTTCATGGAGAAAAATAAAGCCTGAGCCTGACAAATACAGAGTTGGATTCTTATAACCAAACACTGAACTAAGCATGATTTCTCCAATGGAGGATTTAGAGAAAGGACTGAAGGATCTGAAGGGATTTGCAATCTCATAGGAGGAACAACATCAACCAACCAGGCCCACCAGAGCTCCCAGGGACTAAACAATCAACCAAAGAGTACACGTGGAGGGACCCAAGGCTCCAGCTGCATATGTAGCAGAGAATGGCCTTGTTGAACATCAATGGAAGAAGAGGCCCTTGGTCCTGTGAAGGCTCCATATTCCAGTGTAAGTGAATGCCAGGACAGGGAAGTGGGAGTGCATGGGTGGTTGTGGGAATACCCTCATAGAAGCAGGGGTATGGGAAATGGGATAGGGTACTTTTGGAGGGAAAACCAGGAAATGGGATAACATTTGCAATGTAAATAAAGAAAATATCTAACATAAAATCCAAAAAAAATAAAACATTAACAGGGAGGACTTCCTCAGAGTAGGAACATAAAAATATTTACATCATTATACAAACAAATCTTATGCCCACAGCAGCCATTGACACTAAAGGAGGCCCATGACTTGATGGTTCTGTTCCATCCATTCCTTCCACATGGCTAAGCAAGATTATATTCCTATAATCAAAGCAAAAATGTAACTTATTAATGGTCACTCAAAATGAAATCATAATTTGAACAATGGTAGTACACACCATTAATCCTAGCACTTCGGAGGCAGGGACAGGCAGATCTCTGAGTTTGAGGACAGCCTGGTCTAAAGAGGGAGTTCCTAGACAATCAAGGTTTGCAGAGAAACTCAAAACAAACAAACAATCAAAATAAAATAACAATCCAGTTATCTAGGAGGGTCCGTGTCTTGCCTGCCAATAAGGCCAATAATTAGCTGAGGAAATCAATCTTATCAGGGCTCAAGCCAATCCTTCAAGTTGTATCCATGAGGATAATCCTCAACACAGGAAAATTCTGGTAATGAATGTTTTCCTGAGTCAGGCAATTCATAGGTTTCTGAATAACAGTCACTCCATGCAAACCAAACTATGGCTTCCACACATTTTTCCTGGGCAACCTCACCCTCTGGGAGGGTAAGATTTTCCCTATACTGTGAATAATTCCTTTCAAGCTTCTCTTTCTAGCTCTTTTGTCTTCAATCTCCTTGGACTTCCAGTCCCTCTCAGAACATTCAGGGTCTTCTTTTGCACACATTCTCACCTGTCTTTGTTTTCCATAGAGAAAATACATGATGTCTTGTAGACGTTTATGACACCTTAGCTCCCACTGACATATGTCCCCCAAACGTACCTCTACTTCACAGTCATGAACTTGAATTTCATGTTTGAATTCCTAAGCAAATGGCAGGTTTGCAATCCAACATGCTTGCTACCACTTTATCCCAGGTTCTTGGGAGAGGGTCAATCACATACTAATTACTAAAAGTCTTTTCAATGAATAAAGGAATGGATCCATAATTATCCAGAAGAATCTAACTGTATGATGTGTACATTAAATAGAGGAACAAATGAATGTGTTTTTGATTTCTGAAGGCCCGTACCACAGCTAGACAAAAATTCACCCATCTTAAAGTCAGAATTTTTTAAATGTGTCAGTGGGTAGCAACTCTCCAATCTGAACATTTCTGTGAAATTTCTATCTTAATATCCAATTAGGTTCTATTTCGTAGATTCAAATCTATAAACATGCCTGATGATAGTAAGAGCAGTAAAGGTAATTTTTTTATCATAATGGTCAGTTTTAATGGTGGAGAAAATTACAGTTCAGACCTCTGAATCCATATACTATAATAATAATCCAAATTATTTTCAATTATACTCCCAAGCATAGATGGTAAAGTGGCAGGTATGGTTCTGAAGCAGAAGGCCTGAGATATTTGTAACCCACCATCAGTATAGTCTTAGCAACCCATGCCCAAAACCCTAGACTTATCTGGCCGTCTACAGAAATGGCAGTAGTATTGATCTATTTGTAACTCACAGGATGTATGTGAAGTTTATAATGAAACTCATATGTAAACCCAGAGCTCAACTGACATGAACAGTTAAAAATTATTTTAACAAAATCCCAAATATAGTTGTTTATCCTACATATTCATTTCCAATCTCCCTTAAATACTGAAAGGGTAGGTTTACAGTTTTTCTTTGCTATATTGTAACTTATTTTTTTATTTTATTATTTTTATTAATTAATTAATTTATTTTATACATAGATTTTAACTTGCTCTACCTCTTCTCCTCCCAATCCCTCCCTCTCACTTATCCTCACCATGATGAGTCTTTTGTGAGGAGAAAAGTAATTTTTTTTCTTTTTTTTTAATTTTATTTTATTTTCTAAGTTTTTTTTATTCACATTCAAAATCATTTCCCCTTTCCCGTTTCCTCCCTCCCTGAAAGTCCCATAAGCCCCCTTCCCTCCCTCTTTTCCCCCATTCAACCCCCTCTCGCTTCTCTGTCCTGGCATTCCCCTACATCCAGTCTTTCCAGATTCATCTCTCTGAAATGTGATCTTGAAAAATCCATTTGACCTGTCTGAATTCAAATACTTAGCTATTAAAAAAAAAATCTTAAGTCGAGAGATGTAAAAGAAATTTCCACATTATAAAAGATTGGGCGCCCATTAGAAATTGTTCTCAGGTTGAAAACATACCAGAATTTAAAATAGAGAGTCATGCAGCTTCAAAATCCTGGAACTGAAGAAAGTTCTTACAGTATCCACATTGACAAGCAACAAGGCCAACGATGGAAAGTGCTGCCTGGAACTTCCCAGCAGCTCTCCCCTCCAGATAGATGGCGCTATCTCTCCTGCCTAGGAAGGCTTAATGCTGGTTTTATTTAAGCAGATTCCATTCCATCAAACTGCATCATAATAAAAAAAATTTTTACATAATTTCCCTGAATTTGCTGCGAAAGTTCAACAATGTCTAGAAGCCACTGAAGCGCAAACACAAGCTAAGTGAGTCTGGGCTTATGATTGGGAATGGCACCCACTTGTAATTCAACCAGTGCCCTCTAAGACACTCAGCTGACACATTTTAATATTAAAGAAAAATTACTCTCTGTGAAACTTCAGAGGACAGTGTATTCTTGCACAGAAAAGCCCAGACACGCATCCTAGAATTAGGGACATGCTAAGAGACAGTCAGAACAGAACCTTAGCCCAGACCAGAACATTCAGGCAGTACAGTGAGGAACACTCAATTCAACACCTTGTCAACTTGGTTATTCCGACATTCTCACTCACTACCCTCTAGGAAATTTGTGGCTCCTACAACGTTTAAGAAGAGCCACATGTAGGCATAACCTGAAGGAGCTTCAACCTAGAGGAGGCCTTATGATGAATCCAGGTGTCAATCACAGAGATGATGGCCATTGTCTAAAGGGCATCAGAAAGAAACTGCTTGCTGACTTGATACTGTGAGGACCCAGGACATTTACTTCATGGGAACAGTATTATGATGCTGAGCCTGCTGCCACCACCAGTAACTGAAAGTCTAAAGCTACCCCACAGGTTTGATCTTTCATGCTGACTTCTGGAACTTTAAATACAAATTAAGTTTCCATAGTCATACCCAGACCACCTATATGAGTTGTTTTTCCCCAGAACTTAGTGGATCTAAGCAGGAAACCTACGGACGGATCCCCTTCTATGAAGTGCCCTGTAACTAGGTACCCAGGATCATAGTGCCTGCTAATTGCTTCCTGTATTCCCTGCCTCCCTAATGAAATCAGTCATCAAAGAAATCTGAAGCCCACTCAAATCTGTTATGTCTCTGCCTTTGAAGAGATTAGAGCTCAAGTCAGACACTAATGATGTAGCTATTATCGAACACACAAGCAGAATGCAAATGATTTGTGTTCATATATAGATGAGCCACCCCACAGACCTCTGAAAAATTCAGTCTCCTGTTTGTGCATTTGATGAGAAAAGAAACATCAGGGGAAGTGTCTATTTAGTTTTCAGAAACAAATCCTCTCATGAGCATAAGAACTAAAATGTCAGTTTTGAAAAATGGAAATATGTGAAGAACAGCTATGGTTCTTCCTTGGTATTTTGCATATGACTTTAGAAGAAAGTGGTCTTTACTGACATTCCAGTAAAGCCCAGACACAACCCCCAGCTTCCTTAAAATCCTCCTAATGAATCCCTAGGCAAAAGAGAGCATAGTAATATGATATTCCAAAAGCAGGCTCCTGCCGCAAACATTGCCTATCTCTTTGGATATAGAAGTAAATTAAAATATCCCCAAGTGCTATACACATTTGTTATTTTTCTGGCTGACCTGAGAGGATTAATTCTCCTGAATCAGAGCACTGGAGAAGAACTGGGATTCTTCCAAGAAGCTACTTTTGTCTGTCTGGTGCTTTAAGATTCAATGAGACAAACTGAAAGGGAGTGAGAATTTCCCTGAACTAGTTTTGCTAGGAAGACCCTGAGCCACTAATGCTAGCAGGCCGTAGTTAGAAAAGTATAGCATTCCTGGACACTCTGAACACCCTCCTAGGTGTCTGACATACCTTTGCCAAAAGAACTTGGGTTTCCCCACAACTTCTTTCCAGATTATTTTCCATATGGTTTATTTTGTGCTTTAAAAAAATATTTAAGGAACCAAATGTTATTCTACAATAAATGCAGAACACTAGCACAAATTTTAAATATTTAAATATTTAAATATTGAAAGCATGTTTTAAAGTTATTGTTTTATAAAAAAGGAATGGAAGCCAATGACATGTTCGCTAGAGTGAAGTGTGATGAGGGGCAATGAGGTGCCTCTGCACGCCATGCTTTGGCATCCCTTCTCCCTGAGATATCAACCACAAGATGGACCTAGTATGGAATTGAATTTATTCGGGGCATGTGGAGGGGGGATGAGGGTGTAGCAGAGACAGAGACAGGGGTTGGGAGAAGAAGAGTAGAGGCTTCCCTGGTTGTGAACACATGGAGGAGGAAGGGAATGGGAAGAGAAGGTACAGAGGGGGAAGAGGGGAAGAGGGCAAGAGAGCAAGAGAGAGGAGGGGGCAAGCAGTCCCTTTTATATTGAGTCATGCATACCTGGTTGCTGCCAGGTAACTGGGGCAAAGCCTAGAAGGAATGCTGACATTATATAAACTAGATTGGTGAGATGTACCAGGGCACTGAGGTACTTGCAACCAAAACTGATAATCTGAGTTCTATCCCCAGAACACACATCATCGGAGAGATCTGACTCCCCAAGGTTGTCTCCCAATCCCTACATGCATATGATTGGTAGAATTATTAAATAATCATTACTTGATATGACTATTTGATAGGAATGGCCCATCCCCATGGACTCAAATATTTGAATGCTTGGCCATAGGGAGTAGCACTACAAGGTGGGATGGCCCTAGTTGGTGTAAGTGTGGCCTAGGTGTGGCCTTGTTGGAGGAAGTGCAACCCTATGAACATGGGTTTTAAGGCCACATATGCTTAAGCTATGCCCATTGTGACACACAGTCATTTCTAAGGCCTATAGAATGCTCAGCTACTTCACCACCATCCCTTCCTGAACACTGCCAAGTTTTTCACCATGACAATAATGAACTAAACTTCTGAAACTATAAGCCAGACTCTGTTAAAGTTTTCCATTTGTTAGAGTTACCATATTCACAGTACCTCTGCACAGTAATGGAAACCCTAACTGAGACATTGAGGAAGCATCAGGAAATTATCTCAAAAAGTTAAAAGTAGAGTAACTTACCATGGGCTAAAGGAGCCCTACCCACCTCTGAGTATTTATCCAGAACTGAAATCAAGAGTTGCAGGAGATATTCCAGTCCCTATGATTTTTCCCATTTGACTCATGATGGTTATCTAAGTGTCCACTAATGGATAAATGGATAAGAAGAATATGGCATGACATGATTCTATATAGCCTTAAGAAGGAAGCAAAGCCTTCATGTAAGAATCTCAAGGGTACTGTGCTTAGTTTTCATTCAAGAAAAGTGCTGTGAACTTTCTGAGTGAGAGACTCAGGAAATAGCCAAGCTCATAGAAGCACAACAATGGAATGAATGGCAGAAGTCAGGGGCTGGAGTGGGGAACTGGAAGCAGGTACTCTGGTGTATCACACTTTTCTCATACAGGATCAAAAGAGATCTGCAGGTCTCCTGCACACTGCAAGCTTAAAGCCAGTCTTTTCTTTATCATAGTTCCCCCTAATAGTCTCTTCTTTGGTTCTAGTTTTATTCTTTTGTCTCAACTGAAGTTTGCTTTCTTTGTCTGCTTTCTGCCCATGAGCTACATTATAAGAGAATTTTCTGCTGGGTTTAGCTCATTCCTTTCTTGTCAGTTACACCCAATCTGCTATGTATGTAGCAAATAAGAGTGGTGAACCTCTACTTTCACCTAGACCTTTTACCCCATCCATAAACATTATTTACAATTCCTATTCAGTGTTTACAACATCCATTTGAGAGATTACACAGCAGATAGCTAACAATTCTTTCAATGCTGAACCTTCTTTTCTTACTGGTTCATTGTTATACCTAGGAAAGTAATGAGCTAGCATGAAATTATTAATATAAATCTCTGGTAAGTTTTCTTTGAACCATTCTTCAGAGGGAAATTGCTGGGTTGAAACATATACTAACAAATTTGTTTCCAGAGAAGTTAGCAATTTGCAGGAGTGTCAGGTCCTTAGGAGAATATGAAATTCATCCCACTCTTGTCAATATTCAGTACTGTATTTTAATATTTTGAAACCTGACAGATGAAAATAGTTTGTGACTTTATTGTGTATTAATGTTATTAGAAATTCAGCCGTATATTTCTTACATGGATTATCTTGTATTTCTGGTGGGTAGTTCTTTATGTAATGGAATTCTTATATGTAGAGTATATATCAAACCTCTGTCACAGTTTCAATAACAAAAAAGTAAAGCATCAGTTTTTAATTGGCAATTCTTTTCTAAGTAATATGGAATGCATAGAAAGTACTTAGTTTTATGTTATTACTTTCTTATTCAATTGGTTGTTTTTGCCAAAGTTTGATCTTTTATTTTTTTCTTTTGTAAGTTTGTAAATGGCAAAGTATATAGTCAACTGTTTACAACTAATCAATGTATGTTTGAAATATATACATACATATATGTAAATATAAGTGTACATATAAAATGTATGTAGTATATATAACATGAAACATATATAGCAGGAAAAAGGCAATCGGTTAATCACTTTATTCTTTTTGTATGTGTGTGTATATATGTGTGGTATATATGTGTCTGTCATGTGTGCTTGTTTCTGTGTTGTATATGTATATGTGTGGTGTATGTGTATACTGTATATATTGTGCATCTGGAACTTCTACCCCACCTTTGATCATTCAGTTCCCAGATAAAAGATACACATGACATTTATATGTATAATACACCTATATTACCATGCTGGAAAGATATCTACCCACTATGGTATTAAAAATCTATTTACTATCGGTAACCCCATGTTATTCCTTATTATGTTTCATCTGGACTGCTCTTAATTCTAATTGGTCAGCTCTCATGGCCATGCTTTCTTGACTTCTAACTTATCGCATTTTTCTTCTCTCCCACCTTCTTCCCCTCCTCCTGGTCCCTTCAACCCAAAAGCCTAGGAAACCAAGACCCCACATATCTCTCTTGTGCCTAGCTATTGGCTGTAGACATCATTACTCACCAATGAGGGATGCACAGTGTCACTAAGTGTAGACTCTCTCATCCCTGGGAGTTGCCAGGCCTTGGAGACCAGTACTTATCATTACAATACATATCAAAAGATCAAACCTCAATACTATTTTTTCTCATCCCACTCTGCCTCATTCCCTTAAGGCATGTTTTCTCATTAAAAGTGGAGCTCAGCTAATGAACAGCATGCCTCAGCAATCCTTTTGTCTCTGCCCCCAACAGTGCTGCATTTTTAGGCCATGTAACCATAGCAGGCATTTTATGTGTGTACTTAGATTTGAACTCAGATCTCATACATGTACAGCACTTTTATCAATTGAGCCATTGTCGCAGATATTATGTTACTCTTTATGTCCCTTTATATTATATAATCTAACAGATCATATACAGCAAACTACTCATGTGTATAAATAAGCTAATATGTACATCTTTATATTATAATGTAATGTTTGATACACATACATTAAATTTGTTTTTACCTATTCTAAATTCTGACTGTAATCATGATAAAAGGCCTGGCAATTTCTCCATGTGAGAACCCCTTCAGGTTCTTTTATACTTTTGTTATTTTATATTATATTCAAGAAGTTAGGTTATGAACTTACCTAAATCACAGAATTTGGGTTTTTATCTGGGGAGTGGATTAATATTTTTATATTTGTTATAGAATCTAAGTACATTCCAATTTTGCTATTTTATTTTGCACTATATGCTTTCTAAGTTTTCTGTCATTTCTATTATTCTTTATGTTTTATTTAAAGATTATGGCACTTGTATAGTATAGTGTTTAAAAGGTAGAATTTCTGATATTAATACACTAGCAATCAGGATCTCATAAATGTATAAATGAACTTGAATTTAATAGCAAAAAACAAATAACTTTCAAGTTGTTAATGATATAACAGGAACTTCATTGCAAACATTTTTATTCATCCCATTCTCCCATTTTCAGAAATTCCTAATTTTTTCCTGGCCAATGTGACATCCTGATGAGCAGCCAATAGGCTCCAATGCAGGATAGCAGGCACCCATTGTGTATATTTATTTCTCACATTTTCCTGGCTATATCTATTACAGAATGTGGACCTATATGATTAGTGTATAATGTATTTAAAATTAAACTAAGTTCTTAAAGATATTGCTTGAGCTTTTATAAAGCATATTTGTAACCATACTATATAAAGAAATTTTCACTATATGTAGATCATATTCCTTATATTGCTATCCCTTGATAATTTCTTTAAGACCCTTTATGCAAAAATAAAAGGCTGGAAAAGTTGGACTACATCTTCAAGTCACTTGTAAATATGGAATAATAGTAGATGACTGTGTTTTAAATAAAGTAGAACACTTTATTGTTGTCTTATGACATGATGAACACCGTGGCAAGGAATTCTTTTCCTTTTGTTTTAAAATCAAAAATGTCTAAAAAAGGCAAGTATTTCAGGACAAAATAAGACTAGTTATACTTCATTTTTATCAAATTGATTTGTTTTGTCACTACATGGGTTTTCTTCTTGTTTCTTGCACTACCTTCACAAAATCTAACTAGCACTTGCTCTCTTTTATTAGGTGTCATCCTGTACTCTATCAAGATAAAGATGAAGATTAAGAAGACCTTTGAGAAGATAGTAAAGTAGACATAGTAATACAATCCATACAAGAGGATGTATGGCTAAAATGTTTGGGAAATCACAGATTCTGTGTCTATGGAATGGTGTAGGGACTAGAAGTAGAGAAGAGGTAACATAAGTAAACAGAAAAGAATGATGGAGGATTGGGGCTTTTATTCTTGAAAATACTTGCAGTTTTGTAAGGGTTTGAAAAAAGGGCTTAGGTGATAGAATATGTTTTTAAGATAATTTTTTAAATAACTCAGGTTTATAAGTTAAGAAGTAGGTCAGAGGTGGACAAGAATAAGTGAGGATTTTTGGTAATCCAGGAAAGCAAAGATGATAAACTTAGAATTTCAAACACAGAAACAGTTGCTAGATGGATCAGAAATGTTCTTTGAAGGTTGAATCAGTGACAATTACCTGATGCTTTGATGTAGATGCAAATTAAAAATGAAAGTTAGTATAATCTCAATGAATATAATGGAAGAGATAAGATGGATAGGGAAAATGGTAAAGAGGAAATTGTAAGGGAGATGACAAAGATCAGAAAATCTGTTTCTGAACATTTATAAGGAATCATCAGGTCATAAAGTAATAAATTGAATGTACTGGTCTGGATTTTAAAATAGCTCTGAATTGTGAGTCGAAATTTGAAACTGTCAGTACACAAAAGACATTTAATATCCTAGAAATAAATTATCACTTTGTGAAACACCCCAGAAAACTTTTTAAAGGAGAATTTACAATGCTCTATCCATAGCCCCTTCACACACATTCCACCTGGATGTTCTGCTGGTTACATGCTCTCCAGGTCTTGGCACCAGGGGCCAGATCAGGTGTGCCTGTTGGCACTGACTATTTGGCAGGTGCATATCACCAGCCATCAGGAAGTCATGGAGATGGCAGATTTGGCTCTGAGCACTTGAACCAATTATATACTCCCCAGCCTTGGCAGGTTCTCCAGAACAAAGGCAGGGGGCTGCCAAGCTCCCACCTTGATAGTGAGAAAATACATCGTGACTTGCCTAATGAGGATACTGAATCCAAAAACAGTCTGTCTTATCAGTTTATGGTCAAAAGGGAAAATAATACTGAAAACCTATAGAGCACTTTCAAATATGTTCATTATAAAAAGTCAAATGTCCCGACAATAATTAAATACTGATTGCTAAAGATTAAGTATTTTCAAAAAAAAAACCCATAATAAACATGGTCTGGGTATCAAGGGAAATAGAAGAGGGAAACTGAAATAATTCAAGAATAGAAAAGATTGGAGAGGCTCCATGTTCTGAAAAACATGATAGTAATGTTGGCTTTACATACACAGATTTGTGGGATTTGGGAAATTCAAGTTCATGATGGGAAAGGGAAAGAATCCAAAAGCAAGCACTACTGAGGTTCAAAGTCCCCCCAAAATGGCTGTCCCTAAGTTCAGAAGCCAGCACTGAAAGTACAGCATAGACATGGATTTGCAGTAGCCTAATGCATATTGGCTCTGGCTTAAGGTGGCATCTGGCAAGGAGCTCCTGATTCATCTTTTCCCAACTGTCCCTAAAAGTGCCTACGAACAGCCTCAGAAAAACATGAAAATGTGAATCTAAGCCACAGAGAATAAATTTTAAAGCTACTCAAGAAGTTATGCTAGGAGAAGAGAGTAGCAAATATAGATATAAAAGGCTGGATTCAAAAGTTTACCTGCTCTGTTGGGTGACAAGCACAATGGCATCTCTCACACACCACAGGCTTCCCAGACTTTGGAAGCCACGGCTGCTATAACTAAAAAATTGAAAAGTTTTCTGACTGTGAGATATCTACCTTTTGAAGCAGCCCAAACAATGTTTTGTCTCTTCATATCCACCATCCATCAAGATTAAAAGAAACAAACTTGTAAGCATTCAGTTCACCTTTCCAGAGATACCACTGGTAGGGGCGGGGGGCAGGGAGGCGCACACACACACACAAACTCTAGTACTCCAATTCTGCTCACATTTCCTTCCCTCTGTTTTATTTTGCCTTTAGTCTGGCTCCTACCACACTCTACTATATTAGTTGCTTGGTTTTCATCCTTTCTTCCTTTTTTATTTTCAGTTAATACATAATTATACCTATTCATAAGGAAGTTTGATATTTTAATACATGCTTACCATGTGGAATGATCCAATCAGTGCGATTAGCACATCCATCACCTCATATACTCATCTTTGTGGTAAAAACATTCAAAATTCTCTTTCCTAGTTATTTTGACATATATAGTAAATTATAGTCAACTACAGTCACTATCCTGTACTACAAAACACTAGAACTTAATACTCCTGTCTAATTGTAATTTTGTATCACCTCCTTCTACCCTCCCTAATGAGACAGTCACCAAGAATCAAGGCCACATGATACCGAGCTTGAAAAGGCATCACTAACAAGATTAGGCACTGAGTTGATTGTTTAGGGACCAGCCTCTAGGTCCTAGGAATCAAGAGTTCTTCCTAGACTAAGGCATATTCCAGCAGGAGATACACAGCTAGGAATCACCCTGATTGCAGCCATGAGACACCTGGTCAAATATAACTAGTTGCAAGTCTGGACTCAGCATCTCCTGATTTGATTAGTGATAATCCACTCCATGTCAGAGCCTATGAGTAAGGATAGGTGTAAGACTATAGGAGGACATGGAGGTTGAGCCATGCCAGATCTTCAGTGGTTCTCTACTGCTAAATGATAAATTACACACTCCCTAATCTGCCTCAGGGAGCCCTGGAAGATCTGGTTCTGCCTGTCATTCCTAAGGACTCCTGTGGACACATGATTCATTACATTGAACCAGATACATCCCCAACTTACTTCTGCCCAAAGCACTCAAGGACTCTTTCTCCTCACTAAGAGTGAAAATGAAATGCATATAGCCTGCTCCATTTCATTATTGCTACTTGGCACCTACCATCTTCTGCAAAATTGGTACCTTTCACCGAGCCAGCTCACAGAAAACAGAAATGTGGACTGATTGCTACAGGGAACTGTATGTGAACTCTTCTAAGCTGTTGAAAATCATCAGCATGACTAGTAAGTAGGGCTAGAGAATTTATTGATACAAAGAATTAAAGGGGCCTTGAAGAATGGGACTTGAACTTTGATTGTTTCTTTCATTTCAGCCTATAAATCTATACACCTTTCCTAGAAATTTCCATCTTCTCTATCTTCAAGGTAGGAGGACGACAGGTGCCACAGGCTGTCACTTAGAAATGTTTATGAAAAGAACACAGGGCTTGAAGTGTGTGACACTTGGGTGTCATTTTTTAAGTCCAAGAGACAGCACCTATGAAAAATATTTTCTGATTTTATTGCCTCTGTGTATAAATAAATAGATATGAGGCAATTTGATTTATTGGAAGAACCATAAGCTTGGATTAACTGATTTGGTTTCAAATTATAGCTCTACTATTTAGTGAGGAAGTAGGGTAAAAGGCTATAAAATTGAGATCTTGTACTATATGCCTCAGAGTTATAAAAATTATTGACAAATCAACGGACCGTACCTCATTCTCACCTGAGCTGATACCATGTATT
Organism: Tokudaia tokunoshimensis; assembly: GCA_036184795.1. Lineage (NCBI taxonomy): Eukaryota > Metazoa > Chordata > Mammalia > Rodentia > Muridae > Tokudaia > Tokudaia tokunoshimensis. The sequence goes on along the minus strand of BTHU01000011.1, from coordinate 97,779,648 downwards.
AAATTAATATATATTCCTTCTTCCTGCATCAGGAATTATCCCTTACCTTCCTATGGCATGTTTTACTCTAAAGTCTCAAGATAATTTTTTAATTGTTTTCAAAATTTATTGTTTTATTTTGTGTGTATGGGTCTTTTGCTTATATGGATATTTGGGTACCATGCATATGTCTGGTACCCAGGAGGCCAGAGTTTATTGGATCCCTAGAACTGGAGCTACAGATGGCTGGGAGCTACCTTGTTGGTTGGGAATTGAACTCTGCCCTCTAGAAAACCAGTGCTTTTCACCAGTGAACCATCTTTCCAGTCCCAAATCATTGTTTAACATGAAAATAAATTCATAGGATGCTACAAACTTCCATAAGAAGTTTGTTTACTTACTGTTTTTACTTTTGTTTACTTACTGTTGAATCAAGAAGGTGACTGCTAACATCCCTCCATTGGCTACAGCCAAGGATGTTGATTTTCATTCCAGATCCAAAGATGATGTGAAATGCTTTGGAGATCATGGGTGCTTTTAGACTTTGCATCTTTTGTAGGTTGTATGCGACTTTTAAAATTAATGTGTTAGTGAAAGGTGGGGTCTATAGGAGCTGATAATGTCACAGAGGCTCTTCCTCATGAATGATCAGGAGGCTGGGTTGGTTGCTCAGTGTAACTTTGTAATGCAAAGAAATGTTATCTCTTTAAGCTCTCTTGATAGTTTTCTGTGTTAAAATGCATAAAACCTCTATCCCTAGAAGCATTGCAGATGTGGCTGCTGTGTCACATGTACATCAGTAGGTGGTAGGGAGAACATAAGCTATGTCTATGCTCGGTGTTCTGACTATGAAGATCTGAGTAATTAGTAGCCTAGCATTCCCTGGAAAAAAAATGATCCTGAGATGACCACCACTCAGGCACCACACAGGCCCAAGGGGGGGCGGGGAGGGACCATGCTAGAGATGGCCGGTGCCCTGTGCCATAATGCATGATTGGGCATAGCACTCCTGAGGTCGTGTCTAAGACAACCCCAAACTCTCAGAGACCCTGAGCACCACTGAGAGGAGCAGTTAAGTGGTGGAGAAATAGAAGAGAAAAAGAAACAAAAGAACTGTGGGCACAATGAAAAGAGGTAGAAATGGAGACTGGATGATAGTGAGGAACAGCCCCATATGAGCAGCAGGTAATGCCACCTGGGACCATGGTAGGGTCCAGGCCTGTGCTACCCCCGGGGGTCACATCTTTGTCTGTGGACCTGCAGCAGCAGAGGTCCGTTGGCACAAAAGCCCAGGAGTATGTCCCTGGTCTGGACTGCTGCCCAAAAACATGTTGGTGTCTATGGGCTGTGCAGAACTGGCCCCACCCTTCAACTGGGCATTGTTGGAGAATTGGCCTTGGCGGCATGACAGTAGGGAAACTGACCCTACTCCTAGTCAGCTACAGTACTGCAGATAGTGGCACAAAATATTTCAGGAGTTGTGAGTGAACCAGCACCCTAGCATATGAGTGTGGGCGACCTGGACCTGCCATTCATTTCCTGTGCAATGGCATGGACAAGGGAGAGATACCCTCCTACGCTTCTCTCCCCTTTGACCCTCACCACCTGCAGTAATCTGGAGACCTGGCTCTGGGTTCATGAGAGAAGGAGACCTGTCACTGCCCCTCATCAACTGTAGCACTTGAGAAAACAGGCTCTGCACATCCCATGGTCAGCACAGTAGAGCTAACCCTGGATGTGAGGTTTATAGATGAGCCGGTCCCAAAGGTGTAAGTGTGGGAGAGAGTTGGCTCTGCCTCTTATCTGCTGTGTAGTGGCATAAGCGAGGAAGAAATCCCAAATCCTCCCTTTTGCACTCACTATTTGTGACAGGCAGAAGAGCTGACTCCAGAGTCATGAGTATGAAATAACTGGCCATGTCCCTCCTCACCGTTTCAACACTTCAGAGAGTGGACCCTGACTCTCACCTGGGCATCACAGTAGAGCTGGCTATGGTGGTAGGAGTCTCTCATATGCCTTCTTACAGCACATGAGAACAGGAGAACAGGTGGGAGGGCTTTGAATTAACCCACCCTAACACCTATTCCATCAATGAACTGCTGGAGTGTATGAATAGGATACTTCTATAAAACCAAACTTATATATCCTCTTGACACAGGACAACAGCAGGATACCTGAGAGGAGTCCCAGTGGTTCCAATATCGAAAGAGTAACAGAAGTCAGAGGCCTTGTACCAGACCAATGAATATTTGCAAGCAAACACGTGTGGACAAAAGGGAACACTTTGGGACACACTATGACACAGTGCAGTTTTCACAATGTGATTTTTTTCTCTCTGTTGGTGTGGGAGGTTTGCAAAGATGCAGGGCAGGGATGGGGAAATGAGTGGGATTGGCATGTGTGATGTGGAATTCACGAGACCCAACAAAAAGGTTTTGTTGAACGCCATAAGACTCCTCAGATATTTCTGTTCCTCTTTTTTCATTCTGTATGCTCATTATAAGTTCAATTACAAGCAACAGTTTCACATGGCCTCACTTTATCATAGTGCACATCTGTGACTTCGTCCTTGGACTTGACCCAGACTGAAGGATTTTTTTTTCTTGACCACAAATTTGTCACAAGCCTATTTCTCTTTTGAAGTTAATTGTGAAAGCACATTTTATTTATTTATTTATTATTTTTATATTTTTGCAGGCTAGTGATTACCCCCTTCCGAGTCTGCCCATCCCTAGTTCTTCATCTCATTCCTCCTCTCTTCGGTCTCCAAGAGGATATCCCCCACACCCCAACCCCACCTCCCCACCTAACCTCCCCACTCCCTGGAGCCACAAGTCTCCTGAGAGTTAGGCACATCTTCTCTCACTGAGGCCAGACCAGACAGTCCTCTGCTGTGTATGTGTTGAAGGCCTCATACCAGCCAGTGTATGCTGTCTGTTTGGTGGTTCAGTGTCTGAGAGATCTCAGGGGTCCCAGTTTGTTGAAACTGCTGGTCTTCCTATGGGGTCACCCTCCTCCTCAGCTTCTTCCAGCCTGTCCCTAATTCAACCACAGAGGTCCCCGACTTCAGTCCATTGGTTGAATGTAAGTATCTGACTGCATCTGTCTCAGTCAGGTGCTGACGTCAAAGCTAGAAACATTGGCTAGGAGATATCACTGATCCTTCTCTCTTCATTTTCTGTACAGAAATGGTCTTATGTATCCCATTTTCCTTTAACAGTTTTCCCTGAAGAGATTAATCTTCTTTACAATCAATCTCAATCCCCTAATGCATGTCTAAGTCACAGTATACCTAATCTGCTGCCAGCATCCTTGATTCCACTTCAATCCATATTATCTGCCCTTTGCCCTGCCCACACTGCCTGGTGTCATTTGGAGTCAAGAGCTGGTCAGTGGTACAAATTAAAGACAGTGAGAGGAGAATGACTCAGGAAACTATGTTCCTCCTGTGTTGGACAGAATTTTCTTGGGTGTGCTGGGAACACAACAGAGCAATTTTAGAGAACAGTGATGTCATGCTTCCTGAAAACATGATTGTTGGCCTTAATCTGCCACTCAGAGCTTTGTTTCACTCATGACTGATGAAAACTACATTCTCTAGGCCACCCAGTGGCTCTGGCTGAGTTGCTTTAGGGCCTCTTCATCACACCTAGCTGCTTCCTACCTATTTCATATAGTCTGCCACCACCTGTGAAAACTTTCATCCTTGTTTTCCACCTACAAACCCAAATAGTTTTCAAAACCTAACCCTTGCTTGGGTTTTCTTTCAGGCATTTAGAACTTTTCCAGGTCATCCCCAGCTCCCCAGGGCATGGATGATTCTCACAGCTAATTTAACTTAAGCTTAGTTCTCCTCAGTGGGCTTTTAACCACATGCCAATCCATTTACTAATTACTTCAAGAAGCTAATAAAATGGCAGCACATTAAGTATAGGAAGTCTGCCTCATTCTCCTTTATACCTCCCAGCCTTGCACATCTCTGAGCCTCTGGCATAGATTCACCAAGATTCAGTGATTTGTTGGTGGTGACAAAGGACCAGGCAAGACGCTTTGTTGGAAGCAAAGTGCGCAAACCTACATTTATTACATCCCTGGAAAAATAGAAACAAAATCCTATTGGCTCTGAAGCAAAATCTCTGTGTTTCTCTTCATAGTTTCAGTCTTTGCCCAGTGACATCCCACAGTGGCCTTGACCAGTGAATGCCCTAATTGTAACATGTACAATGTCCAATCGTCTGTCTATGTACCAGGAGCTACTTAAGATTCAAGTGGATGTTGGAATTCTAACACATATTCCCTCCTTTTAAAAATGAAGAATTCCCTCTTTTAAAGGGAGCACTTGAGCCCAGCTGTACTTAATCCTCTTTAAAGAGCCAAGACAAAGCACCAAAACATGCAGTATCATTTTTCCAGGGGAATAAAAAGACTATTACCATAGGTGAAAGGAAGTGAAGTTTATTGTCAATAACTCTGTCCATTTGAATGTTTCCCTCATTCATGGACTCTGAGCCAGATTCTGTATGGCCTCTTCTTCTATCTAAAAGTGTTCTATTACAGTTACCAACTCTGCTCTTGAGATACAAATTTTCTCTATTTCCTAGAGAAAAAGAGACAGTCTTTTCCTTTCTTTATTCATTGTCCTTTAATATAACTGAAACTCCAGAACTCATTGTACTAAAGCCTATCACAGTCTCTGTAAACATACCCTAGGCAGACAATGTGCCCAAATGTCACAGCCGACCTTGGTGCTCCCTGAATGCACGGGGCAGTCTGAATGCCTGTGTGTGGTAGAGGATGGCTGTGTCAGAGAGACATCTACTGGAACTAGCTTCCCACCACAACTGCATATCACAGCCATCCTCTCATCCTCTGCCCAGGGATCCACAAGACCAGTACACAGAGGCATAATATGGCCTGGTGGCTTCCATGTTAGTTATGCCTATAGATCCAGATGGCACCATGTCCTACCAGCTCTAAATAAAAACAAAAAGAGTGATAACTCATCCAGCATCTCCTGTATCCCCTATCTCTGCTTGCTGCTTTCCATATACCATTGTAAGACCCTGTTATCACGTCAAAACAGATGGCAGGGATCTTGTCCAAACAGAGATGGACATAGAAACTTGAATACTACTGACATTCTGTGTCAGTAGAAGGGAATGCTCTGGGTATAAGCAGAGTCTCTGTCATTTCTCTGCCAGAGTTTATAACAGAGGCCATTAATCTATGACATTCTCCATTATTTGATGCTTCTGTCCAAACACACAAAAGCACTATTGTAAGGTTAGGAAGGAAGATGATGTGGTTTTTTTGTGCAGCATTTGCCATGATCCAGGCATATTTCATCTACCACCCCATCACCACATTCCATAGGATCCTTTATCAAATAAATGCAGATCAGTGCACTTGCTCAAGTAGTTGATATTCTTATTTAGTAAGTAAATGTTAAAGGATGCAAATTATTTTGACCAAGCTAGTTAGGAATTAACCTGAAATCCAAATTAAGTGTTCCCTCTTTGTCCAGTCCTCCTGAGACTTGCCCTTTATACCTCCCAATGCTCATATCTCTGTGAAGCTGCTACTCAATCTATATAAAGGTAATTTTCATAAGCCTTTGCAAGTTAATAGCAGGGTCTCAAAGTTACCAAGAGTCAAAAAGAGAAATGAGCCTGGAATTCTATCTAGTGTAAAACTCTAGATCATCTGAGCACATGTCTTTAAACTGAACTGCACTCCTGGAATCTGTACCTTGTGAATCATCTTAATAATCAGGAGGTGGAGAATTGAGTTGAGACCATGCTGTGACCATCTAATTTACAAGAAATAACAAATGAGCTAAAATCGCCATGAGATGGATTGGTGCAGTCCCTGTCTCCAAAATCAGGACTTAAGTAGCTTCAGCACCTGAAGTGGGTAGACTCCCCATAGGGCTCTTTGATGATAAAGGGGGTGGGGGAAGAGCCGCTTAGGGTAGAAAGAGCAATCACAATAAACCTGCAGCAAGGATAACAATGAAATCCAAGGTCACAAACACAACTGTGTAGAAGAGATATACAAGGAAATGGGAGGCCAGAAGAAGCACATGTATGCATGATAAGAAAAGTCAGACAATATGTGCTTTCAGAACAGGTATGTTGGCTATAATTTCCTAAGTCTACTAAACTAACTCACAATGTACTATGTTCTCCCTGACTCATGCTGTTCATATTTCTAGAACATGAAAGGGCCCCCCTAGAGTCTCAGAGAATAGCAGTAGTATCACAGTCCCTGTATTAGTCAGAGTGCTCCAGTGGAACAGAACTGGATATATATATATATATATTCAATCTAGACCTGTGGGTTGCAACTCCTTTGGGGATTGAACAACCCTTTCACAGGGGTTACCTAAGGACATTGGAAAATGCAGTTATTTATACCAGAATTCATAACACTAGCAAAATTACACTTAAGAAGTAACAATGAAAATAATTTTATGGTTGGAAGTCACGACAAAATTAAAAACTATATTAAAGGGTCACAGCATTAGGAAGGTTGAAAGCCATCTAGAGTCATCCTAAAGGAAAGAACTGAACTTATGAAAATACCTCTATAAGATCTAGGTGTAAGGCACTTTTTAAAATTAGTGATTGATGTAGGCCATTATAGGTGGTGCCATCCCTGGGCTGGTAACCCTGGATTCTATAAGAAATTAGTCTGAGCAAGCTATGTGAGGAAGCCAGCAGGCAACACCTCTGCATGGCCTCTTCATCAGTTCCTAGCTCCAGGTTCCTGCCTTGCTTGAGTGCTTATAGAGATGTCTACATGTAAGACAATGAGGGACCCTGCTCCTAATTGATTCTGATTGGTAAATAAACATGCCAAGAGCCAATGGCTGGGCAGGACAGACAGAGGTTGGACTTGAGAATTTCCTGGCCTTAGGATGGAGTGTGTGAAGGAGAGGAATGCCATGCCTAATAAAAGTGAATAAAAATGAGGCATAGCTGCCATGTAGAAGCCAGGAGAGTATGGCCCAGAGGGCTACCCAACTGGGTCCAGGACACTCAAGATAGAATATAGAATTTAGCAAGTGATAACTCGGGATAATTGGTGAGAAGTGGATTAACATCATGGAGGTCAGGAAGTGGCCCAGCTATAGCACTCTTTAAGGCATATCAAAATATAAAGGCTGTGTGTGTGTGTGTGTGTGTGTGTGTGTGTGTGTGTGTGTGTGTGCGCGTGTGCGTGTGTTTCATTAGAGAATGTAAACCATTGGTAGCAGGAACCAGTAGCACTGGGATTTTTATTAATTATTAATTCAGCAATTCTTCCCTCTTGAAGTAAAAATGTTTTTAATTCATTTTTGATTTTATAGAAGCCCATGGTTGAGAGACTAAATTATTAGAGCAAGTTCAGGTTTTAAAAGAGACTTTGGATTTTTAAATAGAGTGAATTTTTACATATTTAAATTTGTAAAGATTGTAGGACTTTTAAAGGTAGTTATGAAATCTGACCAGGGAAACAGACTAACTCCAGATCTTCTTCACCTTCTCACCTTCTGCAAGCCCAGTCCTCCAGTGTCATTCTTATGCATCAGACCACCTCCTGAGGTGCCCCTCCATGCTCTGCCCTCATCTCCAGTGGATCATACAAATCTTCTCTTCTAAATGACTCACCCCCATCCATGACACCATTGCTTTGTCCCAGCCTTCAACCACAGCAAGCATTCCCTATGAACTAACAGGATATACTGAACAGAGAAACAATTAAGACAACTGCAAATCTTCACCTCTCCCTCCCTTTCTCCATGTCCAATCCCCTAGTCTCATTGCCAAGTCTACAATAGACCAGACTTTCTTCTGTGGCCTGTCCACACTCTTCCCCTATTCTTCCTCCATTCCAAGATCTAACAAGCAGATCCTGGTAGAACACCTAAAGCAGCTAACTAAATTCAAGAAAACACAGGGAATAAATAAGACCAGCAAAATCAGAATGGGTGAAGCACATGCAGGCCCATGAATGCGTAAACACACACACACACACACACACATACACTCTCTCTCTCTCTCTCTCTCTCTCTCTCTCTTTCTCTCTCTCTCTCTCTCACACACACACACACACACACACAACAACAACAATAACAATAGTAGTATAAAAAGAACTGACAGTCACTGGTGGTGTTTGAATAAGAATGGTCCCCCTAGGCTCATAGATTTGAACAGCTGATCAACAGGGAGTGGCACTATTTGGAAGGATTAGGAGGTATGGCCTTGTTGGAGAAAGTATTTCACTAGGGGTGGCATGTGAAGTTTCAAAACTCCCATTCCAAGCCCAAGTTTCTCTCTTCCTGCTGCCTACAGATCTACATGTAGAACTCTCAGCTATCTCTCTAACACCATGTCTGTCTGCCTACTGCTATGCTCCCCACATGATGATATTGTGCTAAAACTGTGAAGTTATAAGCAAGCTCCAATTAAGTGTTCTCTTTTATAAGAGTTACTATGTTCATGGTGTCTCTTTACAGCGATAGAATACTGACTACGACACATCTTCAAAATCTCTCAACATCAATGGTCTCAATTCTTCAATAAAAAGACACAGACCAACAGAAGATGTAGTGAAATCAATAAAGTTAATAGTGATGGTAGTGATGACTATAGTGATGACTATAGTGATAATAGTTAATAATAGTGGTGAGAAGGTGGGGAGGAAGAAGAGGAGGAGGAAAAAGAAGAAGAAATAATAAGCTGATATCCATTTGTTCATAACTAGGCAATATCTATAACAACTTCATTCCTAATATTAAAATATTAGACTCCAGGGGGAAATGAACAAAGTATCTCTTGTTTTATGGAAACAATTAAACACTTCCTATCATGGTAAGGCTTATTTTTGCTGAGTTAAAACACCATAAACAAAAGCAAATTGAGAGTACAATGGTTGATTTGGTTTACACTTCCACATCACCAGTAAAAGAAGTCAGAACAAGAAGTCAAGCAGAGCAGGAACCTGAAGGCAGATGATGGAGAAACCATTAGGGATTATTGCCCTACAGGCTTGCCTACAGCCCTATCTTATGTAGACATTTTCACTTGAGTCTTCTTCCTCTCTGATGCCTCTAACTTGTGTCAAGTTGACATAAAATTAGTCAGCACAATTGATCCTTTCTCTCCTTAACAAACAAACACATCACTTTTCAATTAGAACTGTTTCTTTCTCACTTATCCTCAAGATAGCACATTCAGATTTATATCACAATATGAAACAAATAACTTTAATTTTTAGTATTTTGTAGTTTTTCCTTTATTGAAAATAGAACCACTACTTATTTGAACTATCACACAGGGCATCAGAACCCCAGTGACAGGAGAGAAAGTACATGTTCCAAGATTCTGCTCTTGAGAAAGGTAAGAGTCAAATCAAGACCAACAAAAGGACATACTTTCAAAGTTTTCAGAGCTCATAGACATATTAAAAATTACTTGATGAACACAAACTGTTTTTTTATTTTCTAAGTTTTTTTATTTACATTCCAAATTATTTCCCCTTTCCCGTTTCCTCCCTCCCCAAAAGTCCTATAAGTCCCCTTCCCTCCCTCTTTTCCCCATTCAACCCCCTCTCACTTCTCTGTCCTGGCATGCTCCTACATCCAGTCTTTCCAAGACCAGGGGTCTCTCCTTCCATCTTCTTGGAAATCTTTTTGGAAATCTATTGATATGTGAATTGTGTCTAGGGTATTCCGAGATTCTGGGTTAATATCCCCTTATCAGTGATTGCATACCATGTGTGTTCTTTTGTGATTGGGTTACCTCACTAAGGATGATATTTTCAAGTTCTGACCATTTGCCTAGGAATTTCGTGAATTCATTGTTTTTAATTGCAGAGTAGTATTCCATTGTGTAAATATACCACATCTTCTGAATCCATTCCTCCATTGAGAGACATCTGGGTTCTTTCTAGCTTCTGGCTATTATAAATAAGGCTGCTATGAACATAGTGGAGCATGTGTCCTTATTGCATGCAGGGAAAGCCTCTGGGTATATGCCCAGGAGTGGTATAGCCGGATCCTCTGGGAGTGTCATGCCCAGTTTTCTGAGGAACCACCAGACTGCTTTCCAGAGTGGTTGTATCAGCTTGCAATCACACCAGCAGTGGAGGAGTGTTCCTCTTTCTCCACATCCTCGCCAACAACTGCTGTCTCCTGTGTTTTTGATCTTAGCCATTTTGACTGGTGTGAGATGAAATCTCAGAGTTATTTTGATTTGCCTTTCCCTAATGACTAAGGATGATGAACATCTCTTTAGATTCTTCTCAGGCATTAGATATTCTTCAGGTGAGAACTCTTTGTTTAACTCTGTACCCCGTTTTTTAATAGGGTTACTTGACTCTCTGGAATCTAACTTCTTCAGTTCTTTGTATATATTGGATATTAGCCCTCTGTCGGATGTAGGGTTGGTAAAGATCTTTTTCCAGTTTGTTGGTTGCCGTTTTGTCCTTTTGACAGTGTCTTTTGCCTTACAGAAACTTTGTAATTTTATGAGGTCCCATTTGTCAATTCTTGATCTTAGAGCATAAGCTATTGGAGTTCTAGTCAGGAAATTCTCCCTTGTGCCCATATGTTCAAGGTTCTTCCCTAGTTTCCTTTCTATTAGTTTTAGTGAACACAAACTCTTGCAAGACACCTTGCTCAAAATGAGAAATTAGATCTCTCAAAGATATGTTAAGTCTGTAGGTCCTGTTTATTTGAGTCAACGGAGAATCAAAACACAATATGTGTTCATCTACACGTACCAAAAGCATACTGTGGAATTAATTTCAGTGCTGGTAGCAAGTGAATATCATAGTTGAAATACCTAATGGATCCCAGGAACATTTTTTAATATAAAATTTCCACTAGAGATCACTAGGAAATGTTACTTGACGCTGTCATTCTCTCCTTCTAGAAAAATTTGTCACAGGCAGAGAAAACTTGGTTCTAATTTTACATGCCTGTTTATGGCTACTAAAAAAGGAAAGAGCCACACATGAAAACCTAGAGTAGCAACTCAAGACAGAAAAAAAATGATACTAGGATCTGAACGGCCAAAGAATCCTCAAAGATCAGATTGGAACTCTGACTTCATCTTCTGATATCTTGAGAGTGATTCTTCACTACATTAGCTGGGTGGGGTGTTACATGACATTTTTAAAGTCGGCTTCAACAGTTATAAATCATAGCAGTCTCATGGAAGGCTGCTCAAAGGGCACAGAGAGAAAACCAGAGTGAGAGGAAGAGATGTTTCTGCTGCTACTGCTGTCATTTGAACAGCACCAGCAGCTGGGCTAATTACTTCTTGCAGTGAGGCACCAGCACAAAATAAGACTTTTTTTCAACAAGAGTCTTGCTGATGTTTTTTTCTCTGTTCAAGCCCGGACAAGATAAACAATCATCTGTTAAAACAAAACAGAGAAAGTAAAACGATCTTCAATTATAGAAGTTTTGTTCATTAACATACAAATGCCTTCAAGAGATGGGGGGTGAGGTATTGACAGGATTAGAAAAGGTAACTCAGAAGGGGGCTTATGGGACTTTCGGGGAGGGAGGAAACGGGAAAGGGGAAGTGATTTGGAATGTAAATTAAAAAAATAAAATTAAATTAAATTAAAAAAAAAAAAGAATGGAAGCAGTCAAGAGAAGAATGGAAGGAGGGAGGAGCTTCTCATCCAGCAGAAGCCAGAGCTGGTGGAACTGATCCATATTCAGTCAGAAAGGCCGAAGCTGCCAGTCTGAGCCACTAGACTATGGAGTGCTCTATGGGACTTGGACCTGTAGTTTCCACCTCTTGTGCAGTGCTAAAACAAATGGGAAGCAATTGATTTTACCTCCATTGCAGTGACCACTGATGCCTGCACAAGCTGATGAGCCCAGGAACAACAATGGAACAGAAATGAAGAAGGAGAAAGGGAAGAGAGAGGAGGAGGGATAGAGTCTGTTCTTTTAGAACTTAATCTCTGAGATGTGAGATGTTGTGTCTAACATAGTCCAGTCCTAGTACAGTGTATCTTTGTGGGGGTCTATAAGGATATAATTATCAGGCAACAGGGGTTGAATGGGCCTGTGCTCTATTGTAGTGAAGTCAGCCGGTGAGTAGATGAACACTGACTGTTGAAATGAAGTCCACTCAGCTAAAGAATATTTGGGTATAGTTGACACAAGTCCCAAAGCTCTTTAAAATCTATACACTGTCTTCAACCATCCCTCCTCCCAGTGGCTACTTTCCTAGTCTAAAGAAACTGATATGCTCCTGGAAGCACTCCAAACACAGAAACTACCTTCGTACAGTCTTCCAGTAAACACTCATACTTTTACAGAGTGATCTTAAATTACAAGTAGGACTCTACACTCCTCTTTCCCTCAGAGTACCCTGTATTAGACCCTTCTAGCCTTCCCACAGAGCTAACAGAAGATGGCTTGAATCAATAGGATTTTTACATATTGGTTTGGCATTTTCATTCAGAGGTAAAGCTGCACTAAAGAGATGGGTGGCTTCTACATCCCAATGTTCGCCCACAGGGAAGAGACTAGCTCAACAAGTATATCTCGATGGACATTGGCTTTGGGTGAAAGAAAGCATTAGTGGGTAAAAAGTAGACAAACAGTTGTTTCCTAGCAGGAGGATTCTGGACCAAGGAACATAGAAACTTATATGATAATCTCAGCCAGGAATAAGAGAAAGGGAACATCAAACAGCAGAGAAATTGCCTAACAAATGTAACAGTACTCAGGCCAGACATCTAGAAAGCTCAGCAAGTTCCAAGTATAATAGCTCACAGGAACTAAGATGTAGACAAATGCATGCACTGTCACGCTCTAGTCAGCCAAGTCAGTATGGAACCCCCCTACTTTGCACATGGCTGGGTGAGCACTAGTCTCAGGTTGGAAAGGATGGGCCTTCCAGAGAGGCTACCTGAGATCTCTTTCTTCCTGAGACAGAACATGGACTCCATTTGGCATTAGTATCTGCTGGAATTTACATTCACTCTTTCAACCCTGAGTTTCTGCTATTGGAGATTTATAAACACCAGCTGAAGTGATGCCTTCACATTTATCAGGAAAGAGAAATGCCACTGCAAATGGGGAGGGTGTATCCTGTCACTACAAAGCATGAGTTCTGAGGACTGTAGACTCTGCTTCCCTTTTGTTCCTCTTTGAATTCTTTCCTCCTGCTTTTTTCAGTTTTGGTCATGGTGGTTGTTATTTCCTTCCCCCCTTTGCTTATCTCTCTCAGTCTCTACATCCCCAGTTCCCTCTTTTAGGAACCTCTTCCACCTTCTCCCTCAGTTCTACACAATCCTGTTGCACCTCACTAAGGTTGCAGTCTATGTCCAGATAGCTCCTCTGAGCTCAGTGCAAAATGGAAGACTCACTTATCCCATCGAGGCTCCCTATTTTCTGCCTGATCTGGGGAGACTGACCCTAATCTTCTACCTGAGGAAAGTGACATAGTCCTTGGCAAACATCTGAATTCAACCTCTTCTTTCCCAATAAAAATCTGCCCAGCAATTAGATTCCTGAAATATCTCTCCAAATATAAATGAGGTATTCATAGTTCTTTAAGCTCTAGGTAATTATTTTACTTTCACCCTGAAAACTCCTTCCTACTTTCCAAGGTTCATATATAGCCTTTGGTTTGAGAAAACTGCAACATTAAAATGCTCAGAGGAGACTCCTCTCACAGATCTCCCCTCTACTTCCAGCCTTATATGCAGAGGTGCCCGGATACCCTGAAGGAGGAAGTGGAGGATATAGAACCACAACTGGTCCCCAACAGGTATGCCACATCATCTTTTCAACTCTGCATTTCTATGGCCTCCTAACCTCTCAAATCCTCATGCCGTTCCACATGACTCTGTCCTCCAGGTTTTTACCCTAGCAAAAAAACTAGAGAGAAAATCTATAGTTAGCCAGTAGTATTAATTTACCTTGTCAGGCTCCTCAAACTTATACCTAATGTCTACCTTTCCTTCTTCTGGATGATCACTTCTCATGAGCTACAACTGTTGATACTCTGTTTGGAATCAATTCAGGATGTTGTTTGATGGACCACTGATGAAAAATGTAAGGATACTAGCATGTGTCTTGTTGTGCCCAGATATGGGAGTACAAAGAAATCAATACAGCAATCTGTCTCCCAATGCTGCCTTCACTATACTCTCACACTGGAAACTTTTTGGAACATCACTTTTCTTCAGTTCTATATATATATAAAACACGTATTTTAAAATATGTAGGTTCATTAGAGGGTCAAGAGAGATGATGTAGAAGTGTACGCATCAAGGGATTCAAAATGTTTTAGATCCTCTCAAAGGACCAATCTCTTCACAGTGTACTATCTCCCATTACTTTCTTAACAACAGAAAAAAGGAAGATCAATGAAGGAGTCCAGCCATGATCACCTGTGACATCATTGTCATCATCTTTTCTCATATTAAAAATTTCAGAAACCTTACACTTACAACTATGAAGATATCAACATATGTACTTTTCCCTTACAACAGGTATCTACAGCTTACCACAACAAGGCTCCAAGATGACCTCTGAAGCTTCGTGATTTCATCCAGAGCCATCTAGACTTCATATATCTTTGCCTGAAGATGCCTTCATTTAGGTCCCAAAGACAATACCTATTACCCTTTCTGGGAAAAGATAGATAAAAAATGTATTATTACTGTAGAGCTCAATCTTGGTTCTCTACAAAATAGCTGTCAGTGGCAAAGAATGACAGTCAGGGCTCTATAAGAGAGGGCAAATTTAAACAAACAAACAAACAGTTGGGTTACTTAATTCTGTGCAGAGACCAGCACTAGAAGCAATAACATCAACATTTACATTTCTACTAGGATCCACCAGATGGTACCAGCCATATTGATTTTTCAGCAGAGCACCTATGAGGCTCATACCCTGCCTTGTTTCTCTAGAAAACACAAGCAGAACCCTGTAATGCCAAGGACCACTTGAAAGATAATTGTTCTATTTTAAGCCATATAATTCCCACTGTTCTCTGGGACTACTAGCCAGGACTAAGACTTTTTAAGCTACTTTTTGGGGTGGGGGAGTAGTCAATCAAAACGAAAATGTCATATTTCTTCCTACAAATTTACAAAATGCAGGTGAGTTGGAAGCTGGCCTTTTGAATATCTTCCAGAATATATCTGCATCCACAGCACAAGAAAGAAAAATGAAGCCAGATTCTTCTCTTGCTCTTTCACTGCAGAAACTGCTTTGTTCTTTAGATTATTTTTTTCTTTTTCATGTAAGAAATAAAATCATTAACTACCCTGGAGCTCTCCCAGGACCACGTTAATTAATCTGATTTGGGACACTTGCCTTCCATTAGCAGTGGTAAGCTGGGAGCCAGCTTCAGACTCCTGAAATTGAAACTTATGCCATTTGCCTCTCATGCAAAGCCTCAAGGTTCACTGGTGAAATTGGGGACCTAGATTGGTCTTGTTCTTTCAATCAGGCAATTAATAATGTAGTGGGAAAAGCAATACTTGTTTTCTAAAATTCTGACAGAGCCACCAGCATTGTTAATCTTCTCCAACCTGCTGGGTTAGGGTACTTTTCCACAGGCTCTGTGGGGCAAGAGCTGAGGGGAAGTTTACAAACATCCTATTCATTCTGAGTAGAAAATTCTGGCTGGTTATTTGCATTAATAGACCAAATTCTCCTGGTATGCATGAAGAACTTAATTTGCAAAATGGTTCTCTCATGTTAGCTCAGTTAACAGACATAACTCAATATTTCTCATTGTCTTCTTCCTTCCAAAAGATAGGCAATAGATATGACAAGCCAATATAAAATATTCTGACTTTATATAGGATTGATCAAGTCAATTGTTAAATTCCAAGCTTCTCTTAGTTAGAGTTCTTTCTTGTTAGGGTGTCTATCGTCTTTGAAATCCCTAAAACAGAGGTACTGCTTGCCACATAAACATGTGTGTGTGCTTGGACATGTGCACACACACACACACACACACTCACACACACACACACACACACATACACATGCAAGCACACACGCATGCATGCATATACCACTAGTCTTTTAGGGATGCCATGATTCCCACCTTAGGTGCCTTGACTTCCCTGTTGTTCAAACACTGTACTTTAAAACCTATGACCAGGTCTCCTGCATTATTGCATATAAACACAGATGCCTTGTGGTTATAGAATATCATGTGGTGGATAATTCATCATTTAGTTATCTATCCATTTTCTTCCTTTGGTATTTACAGCACTAAAATGAACATGCATGTTTGTGTCATTTGTTTATTCCCTCCAGAGATTCCTAAGAAAGAAGTAAGATGGTTGGCTCCTAGATACAAGTATTTTCAACTTCCTTCAGAATTAGAAATGTGTTTTCTAAATTGCTTCTATTAATCTGTATTTCCACTAGCAGTGCAGAATTCCTCTACTATAAGTGTTAATCAAACATGTTACCAGTCAATTTTTAGGAAATAACATTTCATTTTTATGTATTAATATGTATTTTCTTGATTTTCTCTGAAGTTAAGCATTTGCTATTGGAGGGTTTTATTTATTTATTTATTTATTTATTTGTTTATTTATTTATTCCTCTAGTTATTTTGATTTTTCTCCTCTTTAAAGTGTTAGTTCACATATTTTGCCCTGATTTTAATTCTGCACATTTATCATTTCCTCGGTTTATAAACATAATTTGTATAAAAATCCCTATATGATTTCTCTTTCTATTTAACAAAAGTATATGTATTTTAAATTTTAGAAGAAGGTATATTCCACATTGCAAAATTATAGCAGTGCTCAAGGTTTAGAGTTTCTGGCTATCCTGAAACTCACTGTGTAGACAAAGCTGGCCTCAAACTCAGAGAGATCCTACTGCGTCTGACTCCCATGTGCTGGAATTAAAGGCATTTCCCACCATATTTGGCCCCAGATAATATTCTTATACATTGTGTTCTAAAATCTTGGTTTTTTCCCATACTTCAGTTGTATTCCCTGACTTTATTTTTAAACTATTGGGAAAACAGCAAACAGTTTATTGCCTCCTTTCTCCACAGATCAGACATGATTAACCTGTTGTTCTAAAAAGATTAATTGCTGCATCAACTGCTTCCTGTCTAGTGCCTTTCATTTATTATGTCTCATGTGTCATGCTGAGATTAATGTAAAGACATGCACCTATATTTTCTATGTGCTATTCTATTCAAATAATTCCTGTCAAGTATCACTCTTAAATGCAATGATTTCTTTTGTTTTGTTTGTTTGGTTGGTTGGTTGGTTGGTTGGTTTAGGTTTATTTTTTATTTTCTATATTCTTTATTTACATTCCAAATGGTTTCTCCTTTCCCAGTTCCCCCTCCCCAAAAGTCCCATAACCCCTCTTCCCTCCCCCTATTCCCCATTTGCCTAAGAATTTCATGAATTCATTGTTTTTAATTGCTGAGTAGTATTCCATTGTGTAAATATACATGGAAAATATCTCTGATGATAAAATTGAAGAAATATATTAAAAAATAATGTTAAGATTGAGTATTTCATGGAAAAATTAATTATACAGATAAAATGGTAGACATAAAAATATTCCTAAGTTTTGTGAAAGTGGAATTATAAACATTTTCTGATAAAATTGAAGATCTACAAGGAAAATATTTCTGATAAAATTCAAGAAATATATAGAGAAGCATGTTAAAACTGATTATTTCATGGAAAATTATAGAGAGAAAATGGAAGGTATAAAAATGTTCCTAAGTTCATTGAAAGTAAAATTATAAACATTTTCTGATAAAATTGATGATTTATATGGAAATATTTCTGATAAAATTGAAGAAAAATATAGAAAAAATGTTAAAATTAAAGATTATCATGGAAAATACTACAGTTAAAATGGTAGACATAAAAACATTACTAAATTGAAAGAGGAATCCCAAACATTTTCTGATAAAATTGAAGATTTACATGAAAAATATTTCTGTTAGACTATGTTTTTTGTTGGGGAATTGAGTCAATTGATGTTATAAGATATTAAGGAATAGTGATTGCTGCTTCCTGTTATTTTTATGTTTGTGTGGTTACTTTCTTTTGGGTTTGTTGGAAAAAGATTACTTCCTTGCTTTTTTTAGGGTGTAGTTTCCCTCCTCGTGTTGGCGTTTCCCATTTATTATCCTTTGTAGGGCTGGATTTGTGGAAAGATAATGTGTAAATTTGGATTTATCATGGAAGATCTTGGTTTCTCCATCTATGGTAATTGAGAGTTTTGCTGGGTATAGTAATCTGGGCTGGCATTTGTGTTCTCTTAGGATCTGTATGAGATCTTCCCAGGATCTTCTAGCTTTAATATTCTCTGGTGAGACATTTGGTGTAATTCTGATAGGTCTGCTTTTATATGTTACTTGACCTTTTTCCCTTACTGCTTTTAATATTCTTTCTTTGTTTAGTACGTTTGGTGTTTTGATTATTATGTGCCGGGAGGACGTTCTGGTCTGGTCCAGTCTGTTTAGAATTCTGTAGGCTTCTTGTATGTTCATGGACATCTCTTTCTTTAGGTTAGGGAAGTTTTCTTCTATAATTTTGTTGAAAATATTTACTGGCCCCTTAAGTTGCAAATCTTTGCTCTCTTCTATACCTATAATCCTTAGGTTTGGTCTTCTCATTGTGTCCTGGATTTCCTGGATGTTTTGGCTCAGGAGCTTTTTGCATTTTGCATTTTCTTTAACTGTTGAGTCAATGTTTTCTATGGTATCTTCAGCCCCTGAGATTCTTTCTTCTATCTCTTGTATTCTCTTGTTGATGCTTGCACCTATGACTCCTGAACTCTTTCCAAGATTTTCTATCTCCAGAGATGTCTCACTTTGTGATTTCTTTATTGTTTCTACTTCCATTTTTAGATCCTGGATGGTTTTGTTCAGTTCCTTCACTTGTTTGTGTTCTCCTGTAATTCTTTAAGGGATTTTTGTGTTCCGTCTTTAAGGGCCTCTACCTGTTCACCCATGCTCTCCTATATTTCTTTCAGGGATTTTTGTGTTTCCTCTTTAAGGCTTTTACCTTTTGACCCATGTTCTCCTTATTTCTTTAAGGGAGTTATTTATGTCCTTCTTGATGTCCTCTAACAGCATCGTGAGATGAGACTTTAAATCCAACTCTTGCTTTTCCGGTGTGTTGGGGTAACCGGGACTTACTGTGGTGGGAGAACTGGGCTCTGATATTGCCAAGTAGCCTTGGTTTCTGTTGGTAGGGTTCTTGTGCTTGCCTTTCGCCATCTTGTTATCTCTGGTGTTAGTTGGTCTTGTTGCTCTGGCTGGAGCTTGCCCCTCCTGTGGGCCTGTAAGCCTGTGTCTGTACTCCTGGGAGACCAACTCTCTTCTGGAAGGTTCTGTGCACAGAAGACTGTAGAGCTGTCTTGTTCCCTGAAGCAAATGGTGTCCAGAAGGGAAGACTCCTGTCCCAGCAGCTCCACTGATCATATGCCCTGTGCCCTCCTAGCTGTACCCCTCCAGAGACAAGGTGGAGATCTCACCTAAGCACTCAGAAGTGAAATTGCTACTGGGAGATCACTCTCTCCTGGTGGGCTAAGCACAAAAGACTATGGAGCTGTCTAGTTCCCTGCTGCATGTGGCAGCTGGAAGGGAAGACTCCCATCCCAGCTGCTCCACTGATCGTATGCCCAGTGTGCTCCCAGCTGTACCCCTCCAGAGAGAAGGTGGAGATCTCACCTCTGCAATCAGAAGTGAAATCGCTGCTGGTAGATCACTCTCTCCTGGCGGGTTAAGCCCAGAAGGCTTTAGAGCTGCCTGGTTCCCTGCTGTAGATGGCAGCCAAGAAGGGAAGACCAATACTGTGATTTCTTAAAAAGTAGTTGTAGGACACAGTCCAAAAAACAACGAGAAAAGCTCAACTTCCAGTTGCTCTAAAATGTCAAGGATTATAGTATCCCAAGAGCTTTGTTACACCAGAATTTCAGGATCCCAGAGGCAGCTTGACCTCTGACACACCCAGGATCTCAGGATCCCAGAATCACAGAATCAAAGAGGCAGATAGACTCTAAGGAGCTCTGACACAACCAGGATCCTGGGAAGGATGGTCTCTAGTCAGAGACAGCAAGGGCAGGTAGCACCAGAGATAACTAGATGGTGAGAGGCAAGCACAAGAACATAAGCAACAGAAACCAAGTTTAGGTGGCATCATCAGAACCCAAATCTCTCACCAAAGCAAGTCCTGGATATACCATCACACCAGGAAAGCAAAATTCAGGTTGAAAATCACAACTCATGATGATGATAGAGGATTTTAAGAAGGACATAAATAACTGCCTTTAAAAATTTCAGGAGAACACAGGCAAACAGGTAGAAGCCATTAAAGAGGAAACACAAAATTCCTTTAAAGAATTATAGGAAAACAAAACCAAACAGGAGAAGGAATTGAACAGTCCCATCAAGGATCTAAAATTGAAAATAGAAACAATAAAGAAAACACAAAGGGTTAAAACCCTGGAGATAGAAAACCTTGGAAAGAGACCAGGAGTCATAGATTCAGGCAAAAGAATACAAAAGATAAAAGACAGAATCTCAAGTGTACAAGATACCATAGAAAACATTAACACAACAGTCAGAGAAAACGCAAAAAGCACAAAGCTTCCAATACAAAGCATCCAGGAAATCAAGGACAAAATGAGAAGACTGAACTTAAAGATGATAAGTAGAGAAGAGATGGAAGATTCTCAAATTAAAGAGCCAGTAAATATCTTCAACAAAGTTATACCAGAAAACTTCCCTAACCTAAACAAAGAGATGTGCATGAACATACAAGAAGCCTACAGAACTCCAAATAGACTGGATCAGATAAGAAATTCCTCCTGTCATGTAATAATCAAAACACCAAATACACCAAAAAATGAAAGAATATTAAAAGCAGTAAGGGAAAAAGTCAAGTAACCACAAAGGCAGACCTATAAGAATTATACCAGACTTCTCACCAAAGATTCTAAAAGCCAGAAGATCCTGGGCAAACATCATACAGATCCTCACACAACATAAATGCCAGCCCAGGATACTATACCCAGCAATACTCTCAATTAATATAGAGGGAGAAACCAAGATATTTCATGACTAGATGAAATTTGCACAATATTGTTCCACAAACCCAGCTCTACAAAGGATAACAGATGGAAAACTCCAAAACAAGGGGAAAAACTACCGCCTAGAAAAAGCAAGAAAGAACTCTTTCAACAAACTCAAAAGAAGATACGAAAACATAATTGCACCTGTAACAACAAAAATAATGGGAAGCAACAATCACTTTTTCTTAATATCTCTAGGCATCAATGGACTCAATTCCCCAATAAAAAGAAATAGACTAACAGACTGGATACAAAAACAGGACCCAGTCTTTTGCTGCATACAGGAAATGTACCTCAGTGACTAAACAGATACTACCTCAAGAAAAAGGTTGCAAAACAATTTTCCAAGCAAATAATCACAAGAAACAAGCTGGAGTAGGCATTCTAATATCGAATAAAATCAACTTTCATCCAAAAGTTATCAAAAAAAAAGAAAAGGAAAAATATTTCATATTGGTCAAAAGAAAAATCTAAAAATCTAAAAAATCTAAAAATCTAAAAATCTAAAAAATCTAAAAATCTAAATTTTTCTAAACTCTCAATTCTGAACACATACATGCTCCAAATGCAAGGGCACACACATTCATAAAAGAAACTATACTAAAGCTCAAAGCACATATTGCACCTCACACAATAACAATGGGAAACTTCAACACCCTACTCTCATCAATGGACAGAACTTGGAAACAGAAACTAAACAGAGACACAGTGAAACTAACAGGAGTTATGAACCAAATGGACTTAACAGATATCTATAGAACATATCATCCTAAATCAAAAGAATATACCTTCTTCTCAGCACAGTAAGGTACCCTCTCCAAAACTGACCATATAATCCATCACAAAACAGGCCTCAACAGACAGAAGAAGATTGAAATAATCCCATACATCCTATCAACAAGGACTAAGCCTGGTCTCTTCAATAACAACAAAATCAACAGAAAGCTCACATACATATGGAAGCTGAACAACACTCTACTCAATGATAATTTGGTCAAGGAAGATATAAAAAAAAGAAATTAAAGACTTTTTAAGAATTCAATGAAAATAAAGGAACACCACACCCAAACTTATGAGACACAATGAAAGCACTGTCAAGACAAAGACTCATAGTTCTGATTGTCTCCAAAATGAAACTGGAGAGAGCATACACTAGCAGCTTGAAAGCACATCTGAAAGTTCTAGAATAAAAAGAAACAAATACACCCAAGAATAGTGGACAGAAAGAAATAATCAAACTCAGAGCTGAAGTCAACCAAGTAGAAAAAAAAGAACTATACAAAGAATCAACAAAACCAGGGGCTGGTTCTTTGAGAAAATCAACAAGATATATAAACCCTTAGCCAGACTAACCAGAGGGAACAGAGACAGTATACAAATTAATAAAATCAGAAAGGAAAAGAGGGACAAAACAATGGAAACTGAAGAATTAAAAAATCGTCAGATCTTACTACAAAAGCCTATACTCAACCAAAATGGAAAATCTGGATGAAATGGACAATTATCTAGACAGATACCAGGTGCCAAAGTTATATGAGAATGAGATAAACCATCGAAATAGTCAAATAACCTATAAAGAAGCAGTCATTAAGTCTCCCACCATTCCCCCCCCCAAAAAAAAGCCTAGGATCAGATGGTTTTAGTGTAGAATTCTATAAGTCCTTCAAAGAAGACCTAAAACCAGTATTCTTCAAACTGTTCTACAAAATAGAAACAGAAGGGTCACTACCCAATTCGTTCTATGAAACCACAATGACACTTACACCTAAACCACACAATGACCCAACAAAGAAAGAGAACTTTAGACCAATTTCCCTTATGAAAATTGAGGCAAAGTACTCAATAATATTCTTGCCAACCAAATCCAAGAACACATTAAAACACCATCCATCATGATCAAGTAGGCTTCATCCCAGGAATGCAGGGATGGTTCAGTATAATGAAATCCATCAACATAAACCACTATATAAAAAATCTCAAAGAAAAAAGCCACATGATGAGTTCATTAGATGCTGAAAAAGCATTTGGCAAAATTCAAGAGCCCTTCATGAGTCTTGGAGAGATCAGAAATTCAAGGTGCATAACTAAACAAAGTAAAATCAATATACAGCAAACCAGTACCCAATATCAAACTAAATGGAGAGAAACTTGAAGCAATCCCACTAAAATCAGGGACTAGACAAGGCTGCCCACTCTCTTCTTATCTATTCAATATAGTACTTGAAGTTTTAGCTAAAGCAATTAGACAAAAAAGGGGATCAAGGGATAAAAATTGGAAAAAAAAAGAAGTCAAAATATCACTATTGGCAGATGATATGATAGTATAATTAAGTGACCCAAAAAATTCCATCAGAGAACTCCTAAACCTGAAAAACAATCACAGCAAAGTGGCTATTTATAAAATTAACTCAAACAAATAAGTAGCCTTTCTCAGCTCAAGGGATAAACAGGCTAAGAAAGAAATTAGGGAAATGACATCCTTCAAATAGTCACAAATAATAAAAAAAAAAACCTTAGTGTGACTCTAACCAAGAAACTGAAAGATCTGTGTGAAAAGAATTTCAAGTCTCTGAAGAAAGAAATTGAAGAAAACCTCAGAAGATGGAAAGATCCTCAATGCTCATGGATTGACAGCATTAATATAGTAAAAATGGCTATCTTACCAAAAGCAATCTACAATTTTAATGCAATCTCCATCAAAATTCCATCTCAATTCTTCATAGAGTTGGAAAGAGCAATTCCCAAATTCACTTGGAATGAAAAAAAAAAAAACCCAGGATAGCAAAAAACTTTTCTCATCAATAGAAGAACTTTTGGAGGAATCACCATCCCTGACCTCAATCTGTTTTACATAGCAATAGTGATAAAAACTGCATGGTACTGGTACAGAGACAGGCAGGTAGATCAATGGAATAGAATTGAAGACCCAGAAATAAACTCACATACCTATGTTCACTTGATTTTTGCCAAAACTCAAACCATCCAGTGGATAAAAGATAGCATTTTCAAAAATTGTGCTAGTTCAACTGTAGGTCAGCATGTAGAAGAATGCAAATCAATCCATTCTTATGTACTTGTACAAAGTTCAAGTCAAAGTGGATCAAGGACCTGAACAGAATATCAATGGCTTATGCTCTAAGGTCAAGAATTGACAAATGGGACCTCAAAAAATTGCAAAGCTTCTGTAAGACAAAAGACATTGTCAATAGGACAAAATGGCAGCCACCAGACTGGAAAACACTCTTTCCCAATCCTTCATCCGAAAGAGAGGGCTAATATCCACTATATACAGAGAACTCAAGAAGTTATACTCCAGAGAATCAAATAACCCTACTAAAAATGGGGTGCAGAGCTAAACAAAGAATTCTCAATGGAAGAATACTGAATGGCTGAGAACCACCTAAAGAAATGATCAACATCTTTACTCATTATGGTAATACAAATCAAAACAACCCTGAGATTCCACCAGTCAGAATAAATAAGATCAAACACTCAGGTGACAGCAGGTGCTAGTAAGGATGTAGAGAAAGCGGAACACTTCTCCATTGTTTGTGGGATTGCAAACTGGTGCAACCATTCTGCAAATCAGTCTAGCAGTTCCTCAGAAAACTGGACATAGTATTACCTGAGGATCCAGCTATACCACTCCTGGGCATATACCCAAATGATTCTCCAACATATAACAAAGGCACATGCTCCACTAATGTTCACAGCAACCTAATTTATAATAGCCAGAATCTGGAAAGAACCCAGATGTCCCTCAACAGAGGAATGGATACAGAATATGTGGTACATTTACACAATGGAATACTACTCAGCTATTAAAAACAATGAGCCCAGGATATTCTTAGGCAAATGGGATGGAACTAGAAAATATCATCCTGAATGAAGTAACCCAATCACAAAAGAACACTCATGGTATGCCCTCACTGATAAGTGGACATTAGCCCAAATGCTTGTAATATGCAAGATACAATTCACAGACCACAAGAAACTCAAGAAGGAAGACCAAAGTGTGGATGCTTCGGTCCTTCTTAAAAGGGGGAACAAAATACTCACAGGGGCAAATAAGGAGACCAAGTTATAGCAAAGACTGAAGGAAAGGCTATCCAAAGACTGCCCCACCTGTGGATCCATCCCATATACAGTCACCAAACCCAGACACTATTGTGAATGCCAAGAAGTACATGCTGACAGGAGCCTGATACAGCTGTCTCCTGAGAGGCTCTGCCAGAGCCTGACAAATACAGAGTTGGATGCTCACAGTCAACCATTGGACAGAGCATGGGGCCCCCCAATGGGGTCCCCAATGGAGGAGTTAGTGAAAGAACTGAAGGAGCTAAAGGGGTTTGCAACTCCATAGGAAGAACAATTATATCAACCAACCTGATTCCCAAAGCACCCAGGGACTAAACCACTAGCCAAGGAGCACACATGGAGGGGCCCATGGCTCTAGCTGCATATGTAGCAGAGGATGATCTTGTTGCACATGATTGGGAGGAGAAGACCTTGATCATGTGAAGGCTTGACACCGCAGTGTAGGGGACTTGGAGGGCAGGGAGGTGGGAGTGGGTTGGTGGGTGGGGCAACACCCTCATTGAAGCAGGTGAGGAGGGGAGTGATAGGGATTTTAGGGGGTGGTGGGACCTGGAAAAATGATAACATTTGAAATGTTAATTAAGAAAATATCCAATAAAAATGTTAAACAAAAATTAGTTACACAAATTTCAATTACTCTTCCCCTTCAACATTATCTTAGGTGCCTACATTTCTCTTAAAATTTTATTTTTTAAAAGATTTACTTTTAAGTTTTTAACTATATATATGGTGAGGATATATTTCTATGTGCATACCAATGACCGAAGTTGCCAGAAGAGGACAGCAGATCCCCTGAAGCTGGAGTTAAAGATGTTTGTAAACTGCCAGATATGAGTTCTGGAAATCAAACTTAGATCCTCTTAAAAAAAAAAACAGCAGATGTTCTTGACTGCTGAGCCAACTCTTCAGTCCTAACTCAAGCAACTTCTCCATAGAGGTCGCTATAGAGATGTACTACTATAGAAGCTTCCTAAGATAGATGATAGATAGATGATGATAGATAGATAGATAGATAGATAGATAGATAGATAGATAGATAGATAGATAGATAGATAGATAGATAGATAGATAGAGATAGATTAGAGATAGCTATATGTGTATATATCAAAAAATTCCTAAATGCAGTTATCTATAACAGAAGTACAATGCCTACCCCAGACACATAGGCTATTAAATGAAAAGTCTAGTGCTAGGTATGGGTTACCTCTTTATAATTAATCGTCAATGAAATCTGCCTTTAAAACATTATAAGATATTGCCATTGCTTTTAGTTATACCCCAGAGCCACCTGGTGAAATCCTATTTCTTAAGGCTGGAGAGATGATTCAATGGTTAAGTGCCTTTGTTCTTTCAGGAGACCCATATTTAATTTCAAACAACCATATAGTGCCTCACAAATGCCTATAACTCTAAGTCCAGGAAATGCAACATCCTCTTCTGACTTTCACAGGTACCAGGCATGCATATGGTACACATAGATGCATACAGGCAAAATATTCACACATAAAATGAATCTAAAAAAATAAAATAAAATACAAGAACCTATTATTGAACAGACCTGACCCCATAGTCACAGGACATAGAGAAATCATGCTGATACCAACTTAGAAGCTTCATTGCTACTGGCTAGCTTTCATGGTGCTAGGAGATTCTATGTATACTGATAGTAATCAACAGTCTTACCCAACTATGAACCCTACAAGATTCAATAACAACTGTGCTGGCAAGATATTCCCACTAATGCAATAGTGGCTAGAACGTTATGGGGAAGCCCATCTACTTTATTTAAATAATATTAATGCCAGGCAGTGGTGGCACCTGCCTTTAATCCCAGCACTTGGGAAGCAGAGGCAGGCGGATTTCTGAGTTCGAAGTCAGCCTGGTCTACAGACTGATTTCCAGGACAACCAGGACTATACAGAGAAACCCTGTCTCAAAAAAAAAAAAAAGGAAAAAAAAGAATAATATTAATGCTCACTCCACAACATGGAACTCATTTCTGGTATTGCTAATTAGGACAAGCACTTATGGATGGCTGAACAAACAATACTATTTATTCTGATAAGTGCACATAGTAATAAACTGACAGGCAGGCATGGTGTACATAGCTTTAATCTCAACACTTAGAAGGCAGAAACTAGTAGATCTCTTTGAACTCAGGGCCAGCCTGGTCTACATAGTGAGTTCTATGACAGCCAAGCTATGGAAAGAGAACTATTTTTAAAAAAGTAAATAAACCACTCTAAGTTCTTATCTTTATATTCATACATTGGTGTATCTCTCAAACTTTAGCAATGGAGCTTCTTTTTTATGGTAGAGGGCAATTAAAAACAGGGACCCACAACCAATGTGCAGGGAATCAGACTCCGCCCGCAGAGTGCTCAACTTGCAATAGAACAGTTTTTCACACTCCTGTCATCAATGCTTAAGGATCATCACTGACAAGGAGAGAGGAAAGATTGTTAGAGCCAGAAATGCAGTGTTGTCTGCAGTAGGAAACTTTGTCTTACAGGACAGTGCCTTGGTCATATAAACTCTGAGCAGCTACAATAGCATACATCAAACCGACATAAGATCACGCCAGCCAAAACCCCAGCATTAATGAGATAGTGACCTACAAAGTTCTATCCCTGTCTGAGGAACTGTCTGCAATTGATGGCCTCTGGAGGAGTGAAGGTCAGAGAGGCTACTTAAGTTGCAGGAGATTGCTCTATACCCATCACACTAAATGGAGTTAGTGAATTTTGAAAAGAATCCATGAAGTTGGAAAGGAACAGCCTATGGTAGAGGAGGGGAAGGAAGAAATTGGAGAGAAGAGAAAGAAGATGATTTTGATCAAAATTCATTATATGTATTATGAAAGTCCCAAGCAATAAAGAAATGAATTTTAAGATCAACACACTTATTTATATAATATTTTATTGGAATTTTGAATTGAATATCACTGTTTATAATTTTAGAATAATAAGTATCTTCACTGAATTGACTTTTTCTATCATTGAAACTTTTTATTAAATCTTTTGGATCTTTTGTATTATTTTAACTCTAACCACAGAGTTTTGTCTCCATACTTGTGTTTGATTTTTCTAAATATTCTAATGTCCTCTGCTTATTTTGTACCATATAGGCATGCAATTAATTTGGAATCCAGGTGTTGTAAATCATGTTAAAATAGTTTATCTGTGATGCCTTTTAATTACTCTAAACAAACAAGAATACTTTAAAAGAAATATTAGTTTAAGTTTTTTTATTTTAAATTTTTTGTATCATTTTTTGGGATGCTATTGGTCAAAAATGACTGATTGGTATGAACTTCATGTGATTCAAATGGTTATTAGAATAGTTTCTCAAATCTCCAGTACAGTGCCAAATAGGAACCCTAACGGAAGTTATTCTTGATTGACTGCTGATGTCTAACATCATCCTGCTGTTTCACCACCAAGCATAACGAAAACTCCAGGCATTTAGTAAATGACATTTTCAGTTAGGAGACACTTGCTTACATTTCTATTTTAAAATATTTTCAGGAGATGGAAAGATGGTCCAGCAGATAAAGACACTTATCACCAAGTTTGCAAACCTGAGTTTGATTTCTGACACCCAGAAGAAGGAAGGAGAAAAATGGCCAAATGCATAAGTTGTCCTCTGACACCCCCTCTCTCTTTCTCTCCATCTATGTACCTATCTCTCAAGAATTTATGTTTTTATGTTGATAACACATTATTAAAAACATTTTTAATAATAGTTTTTCAATTAAAATAACCTCCATATTCTTGTGAGAAACCCACACAGCATGAGCATGCTTGTGTCTGTATACCTCAGTATTCTTTCTCTCTCCCTTCCCTCTTTTCCTTCTCTCCTAATATATTCACACATTTCTAGGTTCAGATTGTGTTCATTTGGTACGTTACCCCTTCTAATCACAATTAGCATCCATTTTTTTATTTTTTATGCTGCTTTTGTCTGACTTTAAATTAAGATTATAATAGCCAGACAAAGCTAAGGGAGTTGACTATCTTCTCTTCTGATTTTCTGAAAATCTTTGCATAAACATTATCAATTCTTCAGTGATGTAGAAGGTTTCTATAGACAATATGACTCTATTCTTCATCATCATTTAAGGAAAGTAATTTTTATTAACAGATTTTGTCTTATTAACAAATTCATTTTCAGACAAATTATTTCTGTGTGAATCAATTTGTCAGATAAAATTTTCTAAAACTCTGGGTTTTTTTAAACCTATCCTTTCAAATAAACCAGTGGGTAGCTACTCATAATTACCTTCACAACCTGTCATCTTAGGATCCCTGAATATAGTAGTAAAATAAACCCTAAAGTATGGGCAGAATCACAGAGTACAGAATATAAGGCGCTCTCCCTGCTGCCTGCCTGTTGCTGTATCCCTCACTTCATTTCTTATTTTACTGTTCTATGCAAGGGTCTCATTTCCAACCCTGACCTTATACAGCAGCTTGCCTCAATTTCTTCTGTGTATTAAAGAATCACACCCTACCTGCTGAGATCTGCCATCTCCCTCCCACCTCTACAGCCAGGGATGAATGAGCCCCCTTCTTACTAGTTTGTTTTCTAGCATGTGCCAATTTTCTTTTCTTTCCTGTAACTACAATGTTGAATTTTAAAGAATGCTTAGCAATTTCATAAAGCAATTTTCTCCTGAAACAACAGGAGAAGATGAGGCACATCTTCAACACATGTGCCTCAGATATTACAGAACAGTGAGGACTACACTGGCTTCCACCAAAGCATCAGTGTCCTGGGATATGAGGAAGCAAACACCAAGTGGCTTCAAGCCCAGGAATATGCACAAAGTGTCACCAAGCAAGGCACAGACTTGATGTACATGTAGAGTTATTTATGAAGAACCAGAGAGGGGAAAGAATGCAGGCTTTGATGCAAATAGATTTTCACAATAAGAATTTAGACCAATTACAAATGACAGCAATCTGGAAAAAAACAATAAAGGAAATGGTGTTAAAGCAAACAGTATAGAAGGAAAGTAGACAAAAAATGACCACTGGAGAAATGAACAGACTCAGTGGTTAAGGTCTTCTAAAAGAGAGGCATTTCCTCGGCTTTGTGAAAACACTAGGCTTATCACAAAATAGTCATCCCCACAGAAAATGACTCCGAACAGGCTCTACTTGTGTCCCTGTAATTGGTACTGTGAAAAGAGGCTGTTGGTGAAGTGGCTGAATGTTATCCAGAAACTGTCCACTCCAGCACAACTGAGGGACAAGATGTCCTCAAACAGAAGCCCAATATCTGAGCAGTAATGCAATTGTAGAGAGTGTCAAGTCCAAGGTTAAAAAACGTGCTCCTTGGCAGCATCAATATTGGCTAAACTCCATCCCACTCTATACACAAGCCAAACCTGCTTTCCACCTTGCAAAGCAGATAGGGAGTATTTTTATTCAAGAAGTGTATAAAAACTGAGAAGGAAAACCTTAGTGCTCAAGTTATAAATGTAGCTTTTGTAGATGGCATAAGAGTAGAGAACACAAAGGTAAAAGGGTTGGCAGGGCGAGATCCTGGTTTTTTTTTTGTTGTTGTTGTTGTTGCTCGTTAATTAGAAAGAGGACAAAATCAAACGCATACTGAAGTGATCCCTTTTTTCTTCTCACTTTAGTCCAAAACTGAAGAGGGTGATATAATAGTTGAGAGCTAAATCCTTCTTGAAAGAAGGGCATTATTGGGTGATCCTAGACAGATGGAAGAATCAGAGCCTATTCTTAAGGAATAAACATGACTTAACACCAAGCCCTTTGAACATTTGCATCCAGGAGGGAACATCTCAATTATCTAAGCAAAGGCATTTTAATTGCTAAGATCTAAGCAAGTAAAGCAAGTACTGAAAATCACTCATCTTCCACCAGCTCAGCAGAGAAGGGACCATGAAGGTTACCAAAGAAGCAGAGATTGTTCCTGTAGGACTCAAAACCATCCAGTTGCCTGTCAAGAGATTCCTCTGGAAAAATAAGAGGGTCTAGTGAAATTAAACATGTCTAAACCAATGCAAATAAAATTTCTAGATCCAAATGTAGAGCTTTCTTTTCCATCTCCTCCTTTTTTCCTGTCAAATCATACAAGGACCCAGATTTCATTCAAGCTCTGTTTCAGCAAATGAAAGAAGTGAATGTCTCATGATAGGAAAGCAATGTTTGCTTTTCACATTCTTCTGCAGGCAAAGGAAAATTAGGCACCAGCAAGAAAACTTACGAAGTGCAGAAGTACAGTTTACATAGAGTAAAGAGAAGCAGTAGAACAGTATTGGTTCCTGCCACCTGCCAATTACTTACTTACAGTAATGGACAGTAACAGCAGGTAGATAACCTTCTATGTACTTTACAATAAAATAAGGATAATAGTGGTGTGTTGTTTAAAGTCAAAAAGCAGAATAGAGCCAAGCAAAGTAACACAAGTGAAGCTAAGTAGTGTGACTTATCAATCCCATTCCCACTGATGTTTTAATACTGTAACATTCAGAGAAACTTGTCCTAGGAGTTATTTGGTTAGGCTATTGCTCTTAATAAGACATTAAGGAGAGTTGTCTCTTTGCTCCCCTCATAGTTATTAAGTGGCAATCCATGGATTTGTGTAAGAGAAGATAATTCCCAGAGTAGGCATCATATAATTTTCTATTTCTGGGTCTGTTTCATGAGATGTTCAGAGGAAATGGAAGAAAGCAAATGAGGGTGGAGGATGAAGATGGCTGGAGTGTAGATAAGGATCAGGAAGGGTGTCCTGAGATGGTAACCTGAGCCTAAAAGAAGGGAAGGCTTTGCTCAGAATGTGAGCCCAAGGAAGACAACAGAGTCACTGATCAAGGATATATCAAGCATAAAGACTCAATTTAACTGACATTAAAAGAAAAAATGAAAGCTAAAGAATAGTGTGTAACTACAAGTTCATGACAGTATGAGTCTCAACCACTAAAAAACCGTAAGAGTAAAAAAATATTTTAAGTTACTATGTTCTTAATTTATTTTATCTGTGGGGGTGGGCATTGATTTGATTCTGTTTGTTTGATTGCTTGCTTTGTTTGATTTTGAAGTGAGAACTCATGTAACCCAGACTGACTTCTAACTCACAAACAACCAAGATGGTCTTTATTCTGATGTCCCTTCCTCCACCTTCTGAGTGCTGTGGTTACAAGTGTATATCACCACACACAATTTATTCAATGCTGAGAATTGAAATCATTGCTTCACACGTGCTAGGCAAGCATTCTACCAACTTAGCTATATCCTTACCCTTGCAACTCAGGTGAAATTGTCAGTTCCTTCAGTCTTCTTTAAAAAAGTCTAAAGAAAGAATAAAAGTTTTAGGTTTTAGTCTTTTCATTGTGTCCCAAATTTCTTGAATGTTTGAGGTTAGAAATGTTTACACTTGGTGTTTTCTTTGACTGATGTATCAATTTTTTTTGATATCTTCTACTCCTGATATTCTCTTCTGTCTCTTGTATTCTGTGGGTGATGTTTGTGTCTGTAGTTCCTGTTCTCTCCTAGGTTTTCCATCTCCAGTGTCGCCTCCATTTGTGTTTTCTTTATTGCTTCTACTTTCATTTTTAGATCTTGGATCATTTTTTTTTCATTTTCTTCACCTATTTGACTGTATTTTTCTGCACTGCTTTAGGAGATTTGTTTCTTCTTTAAGAACTTCTACCTATTTCTCTCTGTTTTCATGTATTTCTTTAAAGGAATTATTTGTATCCTCTTTAAAGACCTTCATGAGGTGAGATAAGGTCAGAATCTTGCTCTTTAGGAGTGTTAGGATGTCCAGGGCTATGTCCAGGGCTTTTTGTAGTAGGAGAGTTGGGTTCTGATGGTGCCCTATTGCATTGGCTTTTGATGATTATGTTCTTGAGCTTGCCTTTCACCATTTGGTTGTCTCTGGAGAGAGCTGGGCTAGATGTCCCAGATTGGAGCAGGCCTCCAAGCAGGCAGGCGAAACTGTGTGTCACGAGTTAGAGCAGGCCTCCTGGGAGACAGGTAGAACTGTGCCCCTGGTTAGAGCAGGCCTCCTGGGAGATAGGCAGGGCTGGGGGTGGGCAGATGAGTTGATCTGCCATGAGTGCAGGTGGAGGTGTGGACTGGAAGAGACATGAGGGTCTGACAGGGAAGGACAGAGCCTATGTCTGCTGAGATCTGTGGGGTCCCAGCTGAGGTGGTAGTTGGGGCAGAGATCTCAGCTGTGTCCCTGCTTAATGCAGGCCTCCTGGGAGACAGATGAGGCTGTGGGGTGATCCAATGTAAGTACAGATAGAGATGATGACCAGAAGGAAGATGACAAATGCATGGTATCTTATATAACCTGTGATAGAACTAACCTTCAATCAAACCTGGACTAAAGTTTCTCTATTGTAGTCACAGTAAATTTATGAAAACTAGTTATCAATTTAAAAAGAAAGAGAAAGAAATTTTCATCTTTTCAAATCCCATTAAAACCCACATATCTTTTGTCTTCTCTCCTCAGCTGATGGCTTTAGTCCTCACTTCATAATGAAAACAAAAGCCAACAAAAGGAACTCTTTACACACTCCCAAATCTATGAGATTCTTCTTTGTTAGGGGGAAAAATCCTCAAAACTTGTATTCTTGCAAACATACCTCTCACAAATCCCGTTCCTCCCCAGACAACAGCCCTACTGCTCTGCTTCCCTTTCAGTGCCTTATGAAGAGTAACCTATACTCACTGCTTTACAGAATTAGCCTCCACTTTTCCCTAATTTACATGAATCAGTTCTTTCTCCCATAATCTTAATGCAGCATCTCTCTCATTGTCATTCTAAGTGAATCGTATTGCTGGCTAATTACACTTTTAGCAACTTCTGAGATTGCCAACTTCAGGACCTCGTTCTCTGTTTTCCTAAACAGACCGTCTGAGTTCTGGACTGTCCTCACCTTCCTGACCTATATTCCCTATAACCTTGTGATTTTTTTCTCTACTTGGTCTATCAATTCTTGATAAAGGAGATTCAATTTTCTATCCATGACTATTGATTTCTCTCTCCCTATCAGAATTTCCTTGAGTTCCTAGAGGCTCTGTTATTGTTCATGTGCACATTTATCATTTCTGAATCTTCCTCACTGATAGTCATGATATAGCTCTGATAATAGTCCTTGTCTTTTGTCTGTTTAGAATAAAGTTATAGTTGCTTCAGCTTTTGTGCATTTACCCCTTACCTAATGTATTTTATTCCATTATTTTACTACCCATTTATCTGTGAACTTCTATTTATGTTTCCTATAAATAATCTAATCAAAGAAAATTTTTCAATGGCGTCTGACAGTCTCTGAAGTTTTATTGAAATATTCATCCCATTAATGTCTATTATACTGTGATTTTATTCAATTTTTTTAATTATTTATATTTCTGTTTGATACTGTACAATATCTTTTGGCCTGTTTAAAGTAATTTTAAATCAAATTTCTTATAATTTTGTCACAATTTTCATTAATCAATGATTATCTTTAGAACAGAAGAGATTAGAATACCTTATAACATCAGTTAATGTTATGCCAGTGTATTTAAGGAAAAGAACAAATTTTCCACATAGTTGCACATACTTACACTTTTTAACATTTAACATTTATTATATTATTATATGATCTACATATATTACATAATATATATGTTTTGTAAATGATACAAAACATATGGATTTTTATTTTAAAGATTCATATGGCCTTAAAAGAAATTGCAATAAAGTGACATATTTTTCCACTCATTATTTTATTTCCTTCTGTATAACTTCTTAAAGATCAAATGAATTTTGATAATATTATAATATGACTCTACTAGTAATGAAATCTCTATACTCTTATCTGAAAACATCAATTATCCTTTCAAATTTTAAATGAAGAAAAATTCTGTATTGAATTTTAACTGATCAGTAAGCATATGTTTTGTGGTTTTATGACTCCACTGTCGCTGGTGAAAAATGATCTACATATGTGGTGTTGGTCTCTAATAAAGAATACATATTTTTCATATCATTTTCAGAATTTCAGATATATTTTATATATATGAGTACACAGTTGCTGTTTCCAGATACATAAGAAAAGGGCATCAGATCACTTTACAGATAGTTGTGAGCCACCATGTGGTTGCTGGGAATTGAACTCAGGACTTTTGAAAGACCATTCAGTGTTCTTAACCATTGAACCATTTATATTAGACTTTAACCAGATTTTATCTTTTATGTAGTTTGATGAACCCTGTATTTTTCATGAAACTTAATGACGTCCTGGAATCTGTCAGGTTATATATAAAACAAAATGTGGAGATTTTTCTATCCTAATTTCCTCAAGTCAGTTTTGTCCCAGTCCTCTGATTCTTGAAGAAACTTTTATAAGTCTTGATGCCCTATATTTTCCTGGGGTTCTCTTCATTTATCAAATTTGTTAATCTATCTTGAAATTAGTCATGATCTTATGTTTTGGTAATAGGGAAGATTTTATTCTTAATCCTGAAGTGCATTGTCCTGTCTCCTGATATACAATATTTCTGATTCTTTTTTTTTTTTTTTTTTTTTTTTTTGGTTTTTCGAGACAGCGTTTCTCTGTGTGGCCCTGGCTGTCCTGCCAGCCTGGTTTACAGAGTGAGTTGCAGGACAGCCAGGGCCACACAGAGAAACCCTGTCTCGAAAAACAATATATATATATACATATATATTTCTGATTTTTAACTGAAAAGCTGAGGAACTTAAGGGACTCTCTGTACTCAGAGTACAGAAGTACATCTCATCCTGTTCTTTCATGTCACAACTTGGCTTGTGACTCACAGTGTGTACTGAGGTCTTCACGCCTTCCACTGTAGTTGAACAGCTCATCTCACTCCCAAGGATCTATGCTGCCCTAGTCCTCATGCATGTAACTACACTGCAAAACATGCATCTCAGTTTATAGCTCTCTCAGTATATGGCAACTATCGCAACTACCTGAAACTCTAGTCAGAATTCTTGCTCAGGGACAATAGTGATCCACAGGGTCCCATTTTGACTGCCTGCTTGCTTCCTCTCTCCAAAGAATTATCATCCTATATGGTTCTTTGCCCAATGCCAAGATATGCATACAAAATCTTTCCTAAAAGAAAGTATACAAAACTTTTCAACCACTAAAAATATATAAAACTATTGTAGTTATAACAAACTTTTCTTGTGTTTTTGTCACATATGTCATGTCCCAACATCAAAGAATGAAACCGGTTGAACTGTATTTTTTAACTATTGGTGTAATTATGAAATATAATACAAATAAAACATCAGAGCTTTAAAAAATACGAGTTATGAAGTAATGATTTTGAATTCTTTTTCTATGCATCTAAAATATCACTAGATTAAGTCTGTAATATCTTTGCCCGGCTCTCCAGCCATCACAGTTGCAGAAAATGTTTGTGCTTTCCCGATGACCATGGACCTGGAATATTGATTCAGTCAATATTGTTGCTTCCAGTGGGTCCAATGGCATGGTAGCTATTCCTTTAGTCATGCTGCTAACATTACAAGGAATCTATGTATCTCTGCCCCACATAACTTGCCTTCCATTTCAACACTTCCTTATTACCACTGGCATTCAAGAATCAACAGGACCTGACTAGCAGCTAGCTTGAGCAAATACTCTGGGCCTTGGGGAAGGTGGAGCACCCCAACTAAGGAAAATGAAGGAAGACTATGCTACACAGGGACTAGGGCTGGTAACTGTGTAGTAGGATTCTTGTAGAGCTTTGTCAATGAGAGATCATAAACTCACTGGAGAATTTATGGCATGAAACCAGTTTAAGTATCATACAACAAAACTGCTTAGAACAAAAATCTTTATTCAAATGTTCAGGGAATACAAATGGGCAAAAGTAAGAAGGAGAAATGAAACACAGTATAAAATGTGAATATTATATATAAATATAACAATTAAAATATCATTGTATAAATGTGAAGTATGGTATAAGAAGTTTTAGCAAATATGAATTACTATCACTAATGTTTTAAATGAAGAAGTTGGTAAAACATAAGATGAAGGAATTATCTACAAAATATGTTATGGGCATACCCTAGATGATCTGATTGGAGGAAAACTATATTCAATAACTTAATGTTTAGATCATTCCTAGTCTGTTGATCCTATCCAAGAGTGAAAATGACTTGAACTCTTTCCATAAGGCAAAATGCTGCAATAAAAGCCTGAAAGAAGCAGGACAGAACAGTTTCCCCATCACAAGGAACATAGAATATCTACACCAAGTCGATAAAAAAAAAATCATTGAAAGAAGTTGTTTCCAAGTAACATATGAAGCAGTAAAAACAATAACTGGAAAATGGGAACTGTTTATTATAAAACTTGACTTATTACAGAGCAACATGAATATATTCAATACCACAGAACTGGATACTGAAAGTTGTTAAAGACATAAATTTTATGTTTTGCATATTTATCAATAGGATTTGCAAAAATGCAAAACACACTCCCTACTTACTAATTAATATTTTTGTTTGATGAAAACACTTCATAAAAACTCCAATATGGTACTATTTTTTAAAAATTAATTATTATATTTTATATATTTTAACAAGATTGTAATCAAAATTTGAAGTTTTTTTATCCTGATAAATACAGTATGTCTTTCAAAACAAAAGCCAGAGCTGTGTTCTATGGTAAAACTAGAAAAGAATTTTTATTATGATTAATGAGAAAAGAACAGCTATGTTAATATAGATAGTCACATTTAGAGATAGTTTGTAAATGTAATAGACTGAATAAAAACGCAAACACAATGTGCTTATATACATTGAAAGAGAAATAGTAGGTGCTTACAGAAACTGTAAAGGTACACTGAAAACCTAGGAATTAATGAAAAAACTGGTATAGGAAAAGTTCTTAGTAGACTAGTTTACTTTAAGTACACACACACACACACACACACACACACACACACACAAGATTCTGTATACCAACTGTTACTTGGTGACATCATCAAAACTTAGAGATCTCATGAACTACTTCATGATGTCATAGACAACAAACACCATTCAAAACTAAAACCAAGCTATATGGCATATAAAAATGAGCACTTCATATTAAAATAGACTCTTATGAGAACTGAAAAAAATGTAAGATTTTATTGTGTGAATGTTTTATAAGCCTGGCTGTCTGTGTACCAAATATGTGCCTGGTTCTGGAGGTGATCAAAAGAGGGTATTGGGTCACCTGGACCTAGAGTCATGAACAGTTGTGAGTTGCCATGTGAGTCTGGGAGTCAAACTTGTGTCCCCTACAAAAACAATGAGGGCTCTTAACCACTGTGTCATCTCTCCAGCCCCCTAAACTATAAATTTTAAGAAAAGGATTTATAAGCAGGAAAAATACAGAAGACAACTGAACATTTAAACTAAATTTCAAAATATAAAACATAATATTTACAAAGTAAATCACACATAGAATACACATATTCTTTTCTGAGAAATCTAATTCTTTTTTATTCTCTTTTTATTTTTATTTGTCTTCTTTTACTGGATATTTTCTTTATTTACATTTCATATGTTATCTCCTTTCCCAGTCCCCCCTCAAGAAAGCCCCTATCCCATCACCATCCCCCTGCTTCTATGAGGGTTTTCACCCACACTCTCCCTCCTCCCTACCCTGGCATTCCCCTACAGTGGGGCATCGAGCCATCATAGGACCAAGGGCCTCTTCTCCCATTGACGCACAACAAGGCGATCCTCTGCTATATATGCAGCTGAAGCCATGGGTCTCTCCATGTGTACTCTTTGACTGGTGGTTTAGTCCCTGGGAGCTCTGGGGGTCTGGTTAGTTGATAATATTGCTCTTCCTATGGGTTGCAAACCCCTTCAGCTCCTTCAGTCCTTTCTCTAGCTCCTGTATTAGGGACCCCATTGGGAACCCCATGCTCAGTCCAATGGTTGGCTGTGAGCATCCAACTCTGTATTTGTCAGACTCTGGTAGAGCCTCTCAGGAGACAGCTATATCAGGCAAGAACTTATTGGCATCTGCAATAGTGTCTGTTTTTGGTAACTTTATATGGGATGGATCCACAGGTGGGGCAGCCTTTGGATGGCCTTTCCTTCAGTCTCTGCTCCACACTTTGTCTCTGTATTTGCTTCCATGAATATTTTGTTCATCTTTCTAAGAAGGACCTAAGCACCAACAGTTAGGTCTTCCTTCTTTTGAGCTTCATGTGGACTGTGAATTGTATCTTGGCTATTCCAAACTTTTGGCCTAATAACCACTTATCAATGAGTGCATACCATGTATGTTCTTTTTGAATGGGTTACCTCACTTAGGATGATAATTTTTAGTTCCATCCATTTGCCTAAGAATTTCAGGAAGTCGTTGCTTTTAATAGCTGAGTAGCAATCCATTGTGTAAATATACCACATTTTATGTATCCATTTCTCTGTTTAAGGACATCTGTGTTCTTTCCAGTTTCTGGCTATTTTAAATAAGGGTGTTAAGAACATAGTGGAGCATGTGTACTTATATGTTCAAGCATCTTCTGGGTATATGCCCAGGAGTGGTATATCAGGGTCCTCAGGTAATAGTATGTCCAATTTTCTGAGGAACCATAAGACTGATTTATAAAGTGGTTGAAGCCACTTGTACTCCCACCAACAATGGAGGAACATTCATCTTTTACCACATCCTCACCAGCATCTGCTGTAACCTGAGTTTCTGATCTTAGCCATTATGACTGGTGTAAGATGAAATCTCACTGTTGTTTCAATTTGCATTTCCCTGATGAAGAAGGATGTTGAACATTTCTTTATATGCTTCTCAGCCATTGAAGAGCATTCTTTGTTTAGCTCTGTACCCCATTTTTAATAGGATTATTTAGTTCTCTAGATTCTAACTTCATGAGTTCTTTGTATATGTTGGATATCAGATCTTTCTCAATCTATTGGTTGCTATTCTGTCCTATTGACAGTGTCCTTTGCCTTACATAAGCTTTGCAATTTTATGAGGTACCAATTGTCTATTGTTAATCTTAGAGCATAAGCCATTGGTGTTCTGTTTAGGAAACTTTCCCCTATGCCCATGTGTACATAGCTCTTCCTCACTTTCTCTTTTATTAGTTTCAGTGTATCTGGTTTTATGTGGAGTACTTGATCCATTTGGACTTTAGCTTTATACAAAAAGATAAGAAAGGACAGATTTGCATTCTAGTAGGACCAGCACCATTCATTGAAAATGCTCTTTTTCCAACTGGAAGGTGTTAGATCCTTTGTCAAAGATCAAATGACCATGTGTGGGTTCATTTCTGGGTCTTCAATTCTATCCCATTGATCCCTACTTGTCTATCTCTGTAGGAACACCATAACGTTTTTATCACTATTGCTCTGTAATATAGCTTGAGGTCAGGGATGACGATTCCCTCAAAAGTTCTTTTATTGTTGAGAATAGGTTTCACTATCCTGGGTATTTTCTTATTCCAAATGAATTTTCAAATTGCTCTTTCTAATTCTATGAAGAATTGATATGGAACTTTGATGGGGATTACACTGAATCTGTAGATTGCTTTTGGTTAGATGGCCGTGAGATCTTTCCTTCTTCTGAGGTCTTCTCCAATTTCTTTCATCAGAGACTTCAAGTTCCTGTCATACAGAGTTTTCACTTGCTTGATTAGAGTCACACCAAGGTATTCTATATTATCTGTGACTATTATGAAAGATGTCGTTTCCCTAATTTCTTTCACAACCAGTTTATCTTTTGAGTAAAGGAAGGCTACTTATTTGCTTGAGTTAATTTTATATCCAGCCACTCTGCTAAAGTTGTTTATCAGTTTAAAGAGTTCTCTGGTGGAATTTTTGGGGTCACTTAAGTATACTGTCATATCATCTGCAAATAATTACATTGACTTCTTCCTTTCCAATTTGTATCCCTTTCACTGCCTATTGTCTAATTGCTCTGGCAAGGATTTCGAGTGCTATATTGATTAGGTAGAGAGAGAGAGTAAGCTGCTTTGTCTAGTCCCTGATTTTCATAGGATTGCTTCAATTTTTTCTCCATTTAGTTTGATGTTGGCTACTTATTTGTTGTATATTGCTTTTACTGTGTTTAGGTATGGACCTTGAATTCCTGATCTTTACAAGACTTTTATCATGAAAGGGTGTTGAATTTTGTCAAATGCTTCTTCAGCATCTACTGAAATGATCATGTTTTTTTTTCTTTGACTTGGTTTATATAGTGGATTGCATTGATGGATTTCCATATATTGGACTATCCCTGCATTCCTGGGATGAAGCCTACTTGACATTGATGGATGATTGCTTTGATGTGTTCTTGGATTCAGATTGCAAGAATTTTTTTTTTTTTAGATTGCAAGAATTTTAATGAGTATTTTTGCATCCATGTTCATAAGGGAAATTGGTCTAAAATTCTCTTTCTTTATTGGTTCTTTGTGTGGTTTAGGTATAAGCATAATTGCAGCTTCATAAATGAAGTGTTCCTTCTGTTTCTATTTTGCGGAATAGTTTGAAGAGTATTGGTATTAGTTCTTCTTTGAATGTCTGATAGAATTCTACACTAAACCCATCTGGTCCTGGGCTTTTTTTGGTCGGGAGATTTTTAATGACTGCTTCTATTTCTTTAGGGGTTCTAGGACTCTTAAGATGGTGCGTCTCATTCTCATATAACTTTGGTACATGATATCTATCTAGAAAATTGTTGATTTCATCCAGATTTTCCAATTTGGTTCAGTATAGGCTTTTGTAGTAAGATCTTGTGATCTTTTAATTTCTTCAGTTTCTGTTGTTATGTCTCCCTTTTCATTTCTGATTTTGTTAATTTAGATACTATCTCTGTGGCCTTTGGTTAGGATGGCTAAGGATTTAATCTATCTTGTTGATTTTCTCAAAGAACCAAATCCTCATTTGGTTGATTCCTTGTATAGTTCTTTTTGTTTCTACGTGGTTGATTTTAGTGCTGTGTTTGATTATTTCCTTACATCTCTTCCTCTTGGGTATATTTGTTTCCTTTTATTCTAGAGCTTCCAGGTGTACTGTCAAGCTGCAAGTGTATGCTATCTCTAGTTTCTTGTTGGAGGCACTCAGAGTTATGAGTTTTCCTCTTAGGACTACTTTCATTTTGTCCCAAAAGTTTGGATACATTGTGCCTTCATTTTCATTAAATTCCAAAAAGTCTTCAATTTCTTTATTTCTTCATTGACCAAGTTATCATCAAGTAGGGTGTTGTTCAGCTCCTATGTGTATGTGGGCTTTCTGTTGTTTTTGTTGTTATTGAAGACCAGACTTAGTCCATGATGATCTGATAGGATACATAGAATTATTTCAATCTTCCTCTATCTGTTGAGGCCTGTTTTCTGTCCAATTATATGGTCAATTTTAGAGAAGGCACTATGAGGTGCTGAGAAGAAGATACATTCTTTTGTTGTAAGATGAAATGTTCTATCGATATCTGTTAAATCCATTTGGTTCATAACTTCTATTAGTTTTACTGTGTCTCTGTTTAGTTTCTGTTTCCATGATTGGCCCATTGATGAGAGTGGGGTGTTTGTCTCCCTCTATTATTGTGTGAGGTACAATGTGTGCTTTAAGCTTTAGTAAAGTTTCTTTTATGAATGTGGTTGCCCTTGCAATTGGAGCATAATTGTTCAGAATTGAGAGTTCATCTTGGTAGATTTTTTTTCCTTTGACAAGTATGAAGTATCCTTTCTTATCTTTTCTGATAACTTTTGGTTGAATGTCAATTTTATCTGATATTAGAATGGATACTCCAGTTTGTTTCTTGGGACTATTTTCTTGGAATTTTTTTCTCAGCCTTTTACTCTGAGGTAGTGTCTGTCTTTGTCACTGAGGTGGGTTTTCTGTGTGTAGCAAAATGCTCACTCCAGTTTACATATCCAGTCTGTTAGTCTATGTCTTTTTATTGGAGAATTGAATCCAATAACATTAAGAGATGTTAAGGAAAAGTGATTGTTACTTCCTGTTATTTTTGTTGTTAGAGATGGAATTATGTTTGTGTGGTTATCTTCTTTTTGGTTTGTTGAAATACGATTACTTTCCTGCTTTTTCTAGGGTGTAGTTTCCCTTCTTGTGCTGAAGATTTCTGTCTATTATCCTTTGTAGGGCTGGATTTATGGAAAGATATTGTGTAAATTTGTTTTTGTCATGGATTATCTTTGTTTCTTCATCCATGTTAATTGAGAGTTTTTCTGGGTATAGTAGCCTGGGCTGGCATTTGTGTTCTTTTAGGGTCTGTATGACCTCTGCCCAGGATCTTTTGGCTTTTAGAGTCTCTGGTGAGAAGTCTGGTGTAATTCTGATAGATCTACCTTTATAAGTTACTTGACCTTTTTCCCTTCCTGCTTTTAATTTTTTTTCCTTATTTTGTGCATTTGGTGTTTTGACTATTATGTGACGGGAGGAATTTCTTTTCAGGTCCAGTTTATTTGGAGTTTGTATGTTCATGGGCATCTCTTTCTTTAGGTTAGGAAAGTTTTCTTCTATAATTTTGTTGAAGATATTTACTGGCCTTTTAAGCAGGGAATCTTCCATCTCTTCTCTACCTATTATCCTTAGGTTAAGTCTTCTCATTGAGCACTATATGTTTTGGATTAGGAGTTTATTGTATTTTGCATTTTCTTTAACTATTGTGTCAATGTTTTCCATGGCATCTTCTGCACCTGAGATTCTCTCTTCTATCTCCTGTATTCTGTTGGTGATACTGGCATCTATGACTCCTGATCTCTTTTCTAGATTTTCTATCTCCAGGGTTGTCTCCCTTTGTGGTTTCTTTATTGTTTCTATTTCCATTTTTAGATTCTGGATGGTTTTGTTCAATTCCTTCACCTGTTTGGTTGTGTTTTCCTGCAATTCTTTAAGGAATTTTTGTGTTTGCTCTTTAAGGGCTTCTAACTGTTTACCTGTGTTCTCCTGTATTTTTTTAAGGGAGTTATTTATGTCCTTCTTAAAGTCCTCTATCATCATCATGAGTTGTGATTTTAAATACAAATCTTGCTTTTCTGCTGTGATGGGGTATCCAGGAATTGCTATAGTGGGAGAACTAGGCTCTGATGATGTCAAGTAGCCTTGGTTTCTGTTGCTTATGTTCTTGTGCTTGCCTCTTGCCATCTGTTTACCTGTAGTGATACCTGCTCTTGCTGTCTCTGACTGGGAGTCTGCCCCTCCTGTGATCCTGGTTGTGTCTGAACTCCTCAGAGTTCAGCTGTCTCTGTGATTCTGTGATTCTGAGATCCTGTGATCCTGAGATCCTGGGTGTGTCAGACTTCCTGAGAATCAAGCTACTTCTGGAATCCTGAAATCCTGGTGTGACCAAGCTCTGGAGATCCTGTTGTGTCAGAGCTCCTAGAAGTCAGTTTCTCTGGCTTGCAGGTGTGGGTGGGAAGCCAGCGTCCTGGATTTGCTCTGGACA
Organism: Tokudaia tokunoshimensis; assembly: GCA_036184795.1. NCBI lineage: Eukaryota > Metazoa > Chordata > Mammalia > Rodentia > Muridae > Tokudaia > Tokudaia tokunoshimensis. Next base: position 97,735,036 of record BTHU01000011.1, on the reverse strand, counting down.
CAGGTGCAAGCTGGAAGGAACTCGTGCCTCTGGCTGGGCAGCGGTTTGTGTTTCCCTGGTTCCTGTGGGGGTTCCAGTTTTGCTGGGTGTTGGCAAATAGGTTGTGGCCTCAGCTGTGATCTTGAGTGTGTTCATGCTCCAGTGCACCTAGTTGTGTCCGATCTCCTGGGATTTGACCTTCCTCTGGGTTTTGTGGGACTGTGAGCAGAGTCAGAGTCCATGGTCTTCTCAGGGCACTGGCTCAGACTGGAAGGAACCCATGCCACTGGCAGGGTGGGGGTTCCTGTGTCCCTGAATCTCAGGGGCTCCCAGTTACTCCCAGTGTTGAGGCAGATGTTGTGGTCTCTTCACCTGTAGTCCTGGGTATGTTAGAGCACCTGGGAGTAGAGTTTCCTCTGGGTGTTGTGGGGCTGGGTGCGGAGCCAGTGCCCAAGGTCTGATCAGGGCACAGACCAGAGGAACCCAAATATATCTTAATATAATTTAATGTGTAAACTGAAGAATAATATGCATTCTTTATTTCAATACTAAAATAACTTTTCATGAAAATAATTCTAATTTGTGTAGATGTTTCCAAATAGAAATGGTTTGGAAAACCTAAAAACCAAAGTTTAAAAATTGCAGAAGTATCTATTCTTAACATTCAAAGATCTCTTCAGACATTTTCCTGAAATAACCTACCTCTATGAGCCTGGTAGATCATCTGATACTTGCTACTTTGAAGACATCTTTCTTACCATCTACCTAGAACTTGTCCCCATAAAAATAAACATGAAGATGTTGGTATGGTCATAATGGAAGCACATTATTTTGGCTATGTAATAACATTCCATTACCTCAATCCAATCCTGGTAGATACTCAAACTGATGGAACTTTTTGGTGTTATACAGAACATTGAAATCAATCACATATGACATTGCTAGCTTTGCACAGGTCAGATACTACAATGCCAATCAAATTCCAGAATCCAAATTGTACTGACTATGTTACTTGTTTGTTTTTTGTTTATTGGGTTTTTTTTCTTTTGGTTTGGCTTTTGTCAACTTGAAGAAAGCTAGAGTCATTTAAGATGCATTAAACATAATTGAGAAAAGCAATATCTCCTTAAGATTGGCTTGAGGGCAAGACTGTGAGACATTTTCTTCATTGGTGATTGATGTTAGAGGACCCAGCCCATTGTTGTTGAGGCCTAGGCAGGTGGTCATAGCTTGTATAAGAGAGCACACTGAACAAACCATAAGAAACAAGCCAATAAGCATAGAGGAATCTCCTACCTTCAGGTTTCTGCCCTGACGTCCTTCAATAACAAAAAGTGAAACCAAATAAACCCTTTCTTCCCCAAGCTGATTATGGTCATGATGTTTATTACAACCTCAAACTAGGAATATAATGGGAACCAATTTTAATAACTTGAAATAATAAAAGATTTTCAATATTATATCCACAAATTGGTACATAAATGAAGAATTTATGATCAGGGATAACTTCAATCAGGGAAAAATGTTGCTCCCCAAAGTTACTTATGGACTAGGTAGACAGAAATTCTGCTGTCATTTGATGCCATTCCAAGAAATCAATACATCTCTTCTGGGACTACCGCAGTAGAATTTCTCTTCCTAAGTTCCTAGGCCAGAAATGATACTTCACTTCATCGTATGGTGCTTCAAAAGAACTAGTTGTGTGGTTCTAACTATAAGAGGCTAGGAATGCATGGTCTCCCAAAGTGTTTAGGAAGAAGAGAGAAGCAAGTATTTGTGGTTATTGGAAATATATGACACAATAAACTTTTCATGTCTTCCAATATTCATCTAACTGAAGCCTGAAGTAACATCCCAAGTTATGGTTAACACTGAGTCTCTAGTCTTGACATGTGCTTCCTCTGGTTTATGTCCATTTTGTTCAGTAATATCTTTTCAGCCTTCCATCATCATTACAGCCTCATGGACTCCATTCAGAGTAGGAGGGACACAATAAATTACTTGCAGTAAGACAACTAAAGGGGATCAATGATAGTATACATAAGTGACCCCAGAAATTCTACCAAAGAATGAGTACAATTTCACTAAACCACCTTTAGGAAAATGACTGAATACAAGATTAATTAAAAAGAAGAAAAAAAGAAAAAAATCAGTAGCCCTCCTATATACAAATGACAAAGGGGCTGAGAATAAAATCATGGAAACAATACTTTGAAACAGCCACAAAGAATATAAAATATCTTGAAGTAACTCTAACCAAGCAACTGAAGGATTTGTATGATAAATCCTTCAAGTCTTTGAAGAAGGAAATTAAAAATATCAGAAAATGGAAAGATCTCCCATGCTCATGGATAGATAGGATTACCATAGTAAAATGGCCATCCTACCAAAAGAAATATACAGATTCAATGTAATCCCCATCAAAATTCCAATACAATTCTTTATAGACCTTGAAAGAAAAATGCTCAGTTTCATGTAGATAAACCAAAAACCTAGGATAGTTTTAAAAATATCCTATACAATAAAAGAACTTTCAAAAGTATCATCATTCATAATTTCAAACTGTACTACAGTCCTGTAGTAGAGAAAACTGCATGGTATTGGCATAAAAACAGACAGGTTTATCAATGGGATCAAATTAAAGACCCAGAAGTAAATTCACACACCTATGGACACCTAATTTTTGATGAAGAAGCCAGAAATATACAACAGGAAAAAAGAAAACATCTTCAATAAATGGTTCTGGGCAAACTAGATGTTAGTATGTGGAAGAATGCAAGTAAATCCATATCTATCACCAAGCACAAAACTCAAATCCAAATGGATCAAAGATCTCAACATAAAACCAGATACACTAAAAATGATAGAAAAGAAAGTAGGAGTAGCCTTGAACACATTGGCACAGGAGACAACTACCTGAACAGAACACCAGTAGTGCAGGAACTAAGATCAATAATTAATTAATGAGACCTCATGAGACTGAAAAGTTTCTGGAAGGCAAAGGACATTATTGACCGGACAAAAAAGCAACTCTCAGAATGGGAAAAGATTTTCACCAACTCCAAAGCTGATAGAGGGCTAATATCCAAAACATACAAAGAACTCAAGAAATAAAAATCAACAAACCAAATAATTCAATTTTTAAAAGTATGGTACATATATAAACAGAATTCTCAACAGAAGAATCCCAAAATGGCTGAGAAACACTTAAAGAAATGTCAAACATCCTTAGCCATCAGGAGAATACAAATCAAAATGACTCTGAGATTCCATCTTACATCTGTCAGAATGGCTAAGATCAAATATACAAGTGACAGTTCATGTTGGTGAGTATGTGGAGCAAGAACACTCCTCCATTGCTAAGGAGTGCAAGCTTATGGAAATAAACGTGGTGGTTTCTCAGAAAATTTGGAATTGATCTACCTCAAGACCCAGCTATACTACTCTTGGGCATATACCCAAAGGACATTCCATCCTACCACAAAGACACATGTTCAGCTATGTTCATAACAGCTTTACTCATAATAGACAGAAACTGAAAACAACCTATATGTCAACCAAAAAAATGGATAAAGAAAATGTGGTACATTCACACAATGTAGTAGTGTTCAGCTGTTAGAAGCAATGTGATCATGAAATTTTCAGACAAACAGATGGAACTAAACCCAACCCAGCCATAAAACCTTCACGCTATTCTTTGTCCTGCCTGCAGAGTGTTCAGGGAGTGAAACGCAGCAACAGCAGCAGCAGAGAGACTTCATCTGGTAACTGATGGGAGCAGGTGCAGAGTCCCACAGGCAAACATTAGGTTGAGCTTAAGGAATCCTTCAGAGGACACAGAGGAAGGATCAACAGAACAAGAGGTGTCAGGAAAACCACAAGAACAGCCCACAGAATCAACTGACTTGGGCTCATAGGGCTTCACAGAGGTAAGGGAGCCTTTGGAGGTCTGACCTAGATATTCTGCATATATGCTATGGCTGAGTAGTTTGGTGTTCTTATGGAATTCCTAAAAGTGGGGGCTGGGGCTGTCTTTGACTCTTTCGCCTGTTTGTGAGACCCTTATCCTCTTACTAGATTGCTTTTTAAAGCTTTGATGTGATAGTATATGCCTGGTCTTACTGTAGCTTATTATGCTGTGTTTGGTTGGTAACCCTGGGAGGCCTGCTGTTTTCTGAGAGAAGTAGGAGGGTGTAGATCTGGGGGAGGAGGAAAGTTTCAGGAAGAGACTTGGTGGAGGTGGGGTAGGGCAAGGAAACTGTAGACAAAATGTAATATATGAGAGAAGAATAAAAATGTCTTTCATTGCTAGTTCATAGGTAGATAGATAGATAGATAGATAGATAGATAGATAGATAGATAGATAGATAGATAGATAGATAGATAGGAGAAAGAAAGAAAGGGAAAGAGGAGATGAGAGAGACAGAGACAGAGAGACAGAGAGACAGAGAGAGAGAATAAAGAAAATAGAAAAAATCCTTCCAGGCAATAATTTCATTCCTCAGGACTATTTTGATTTTAGCTACTAATAAATTGCTATCCTTTTAACCCATACTATTTATAATAACAAATTGATAAAGATGTGCTGCAAACAATTTGGGTATTTAAAAAAATAATGAATGTGTGTCTATGACATATTTGTAAACATTATTAAATAACAGGAACTTTGAGAACATATCACACCATTTGTATTAGATAAGAAATAACAAGTGAAGGGAGGGTAAAGAACAATGAAGTCTGCAAATCTCTCTGACATTGAGCTTTTTAATTCTGAGAGGAGGATTTAAGTTTTTATTGTTGCCTGGGGTATGTTGGGAAGAGCTTTGCAACCCTCTGTGGTGTCTCTATGTCTTAACATTTCTCTCATAAATTTGACTTTATTGTATAAAATAAAAATATTTGAATATAATTATTTTTAAGTTCCTTCTTTTGAGTATTGATGTTGTACCTCTCTTGGTCAGATGCTTGTGCAGGGCTAGCATGCACAGAGCCCTGAATTGAATCCCCAGCACCTCACAATCCAGAAGTGGTAGCACATGTAAATACATCTCTCTAGATGTGGATGTGGAGGATCAAAGGTTCAACATCCTCTTCAGCTGCACAGCAAAGTATACCAGACAGAGATATATGAGACCCATCTTTTAAAGAGAATTCTTCTCCCCGGAATATACTCACAAAGCCTATTCAACTATGCATGGATACCTGGGTAAATCACATGTTGTTAGTTAATAAAAACAACTTCCATGGAAACAGGAGTTTCTGGGCCCGAAAGTGACTATCTGAAACTCATGAGCATTATTATATTACTGTATAAGCCCCTGCTGTCTAAATATATGCCATGTGCCTGTAAGAGACAGAAAAAGATGGGGGGGTGCACAGTAAAAGAATAAATGCATGTTTTCATATGTGCTCGTTCTTTGGGAGATAATATTCTTGGGCATGTTACATTCTAAAGACAATAGGGTGAGACTCAAAAGTCCCTTCTAATCCTCAGAATCATTATTTCAGATTTCAGTGACCTACTAACAATCATGATTCAAAATTTATAAGCAGAATGCTTGAAAATTAAACAATTTCTGAATTTTAAATTGTGCATCATTGAGAGCAGCATGATAAAGTCTCACTGCCCCACTTTGCCCCTCCTATCATGTAAATCCTCTTTTCATCCAAGGCATCCACACTGTATATACTATCAACTCATTGGTCACCTAATAGCTTCTCCATTACAATATGTTCTATGGAGTCCTAAGGCTTGTGTTCAAGAAACATTCATTTTAATCAGTAATGGTCCCGAAATTCAGGAGTAGTGGTGCTGGCAACTTACATATGACAAAGAGTAACCATAAAGTGCTTGCTACCAATTAGGAGGTTAATTTTCTCAACTTAATATGGAGAGAAAATAATTATAATAGGAGGTTATTAAGATCTGAAATACAATAAGATATTTTGAAAGAAACCACATTCATAAAGTTCTATCACAATTCATTATTGTAATCAATTAAATGTATTATTTAGCCTTTGTTAATCTCCTTATACTTATGCATATAAGTATATACATAACCAGGAGAAAGCATTGAATGTACAAGGCATGATACTATCAGAAGTTGCAGTCATCCAGTAAAGAGATTAGAACAAATCCCTGAAGATTGAGAGAGATGACTATAAATTACAGAGTTCAAGCCCTATGCTGACAATGGTTTTAATGTCAAATATTTTTATATTCTTTCACATAAAATGAGGACAAGTAAAAATTCCTACCTGGTGGGTTATTGTAAGAACCAGATGGGGGAGTTGAGTTCAATACATTGTTCAATCAATAAATTACATCACCAGAGGACTTGCTTCTAATCCTTCTTATCTCCTTAACAAATCACCCAGAGTTCAGCACATAGTAAGTACTCAATAAATACCTAAAAGACTTTCCTTTTAGCTCTTAGAGGCTTTGCGTAATGCCCAAACTTACCAAATAAAATCACATTAAATCCAACTTTTGGATTTTTTTGTTATTGATTTATGCTCATTTCTCTCCCATCACCAACTCAAATTCTCCATCAATATTTTTCTGATCAGAAAGTCTTACGACAAGCAAAAAAACAAAACAAAAAAACAGAGAAATATGTACAAATTTTTAAGTATCTGCTGTGATACAGTAACATTTTCTATAAAATGTAGCTGAACTGCAGCATCTAAGGACTCCAGATGATCCAGTCTACCTCAGTTCAGTCCATCATAAGAATCCACGAATTGCTTTCACTTTGTCATGTCAAACTGAAATCTTGCTGCTGCTTTCTACATGGAAAGAAGAGAGAAAAACCATTTCTTTAATAAGCATTTGGTAGGAAGAGTTTCACCCTCTACCTCATCGAATGGTTTCTAACATTCAAACAGAGGATGCACGCCCATAATTTGTCTGAATCAAGATATCTTGAGATGATAGGTAACCACAACGTATAATTTGCTTTTCAGAAATAGAGAAACCTATCTCACAGGTTCTAAAGAAGAAGCTGCTGAATTGGCTTCTGAGAAATGAAAAGGGGAGGAAAATTATTTGGTCTCCCAGTAGCACAGGAAAAGTAGCTGCAAAACTTGAATAAGGACAAAGGTCACAGTTAAGTCTTCTTTCAAAGTCATTTTTTTTAATTATATTTTATTTTATTTATTTATTTATTTTTTATTTTCTAAGTTTTTTTAATTTACATTCCAAATCATTTCTCCTTTCCCATTTCCTCCATCCCCGAAAGTCCCATAAGCCCCCTTCCCTCCCTCTTTTCTCCATTCAACCCCCTCTCGTTTCTCTGTCCTGGCGTTCCCCTACATCCAATCTTTCCAGGACCAGGGGTCTCTCCTTCCATCTTCTTAGAAATCTATTGATATGCGGATTGTGTCTAGGGTATTCCGAGATTCTGGGTTAATATCCCCTTATCAGTGACTGCATACCATGTGTGTTCTTTTGTGATTGGGTTACCTCACTAAGGATGATATTTTCAAGTTCTGACCATTTGCCTAGGAATTTCGTGAGTTCATTGTTTTTAATTGCAGAGTAGTATTCCATTGTGTAAATATACCACATCTTCTGAATCCATTCCTCCGTTGAGGGACATCTGGGTTCTTTCCAGCTTCTGCCTATTATAAATAAGGCTGCTATGAACATAGTGGAGCATGTGTCCTTATTGCATGAAGGTAAAGCCTCTGGGTATATGTCCAGGAGTGGTATAGCCGGATCCTCTGGGAGTGTCATGCCCAGTTTTCTGAGGAATCGCCAGACTGCTTTCCAGAGTGGTTGTACCAGCTTGCAATTCCACCAGCAGTGGAGGAGTGTTCCTCTTTCTCTACATCCTCGCCAACAACTGCTGTCTCCTGTGTTTTTGATCTTAGCCATTCTGACTGGTGTGAGATGGAATCTCAGGGTTGTTTTGGTTTGCATTTCCCTAATGACTAAGGATGATGAACATCTCTTTAGGTGCTTCTCAGCCATTAGATATTCTTCAGGTGAGAACTCTTTGTTTAGCTCTGTACCCCATTTTTTAATAGGCTTGCTTGCCTCTCTGGAGTTTAACTTCTTAAGTTCTTTGTATATATTGGATATTAGCCCTCTGTCGGATGTAGGGTTGGTAAAGATCATTTCCCAGTTAGTTGGTTGCCGCTTTGTCTTTTTGACAGTGTTTTTTGCCTTGCAAAAACTTTGTAATTTAATGAGGTCCCATTTGTCTATTCTTGATCTTAGAGCATAAGCTATGGATTGGCAGGATTAATATAGTAAAAATAACCATCTTACCAAAAGTAATATACAGATTCAATGCAATCCCCATCAAAATCCCAACTCAATTCTTCATAGAGTTAGAAAGAGCAATTCAAAAATTCATCTGGAATAACAGAAAACCCAGAATAGCTAAAACTATTCTCAAGAGGGGAATCAGTATCCCGGACCTCAAGCTGTACTACAGAGCAATAGTGTTAAAAACTGCATGGTATTGGTACAGTGACAGACATGTAGATCAATGGAACAGAATTGAAGACCCAGAAATGAATCCACACTCCTACGGTCACTTGATCTTTGACAAAGGAGCTAAAACCATCCAGTGGAAAAAAGATAGCCTTTTCAACAAATGGTGCTGGCTCAGCTGGAGGTCAACATGCAGAAGAATGCAAATTGACCCATCCTTATCTCCTTGCTCTAAGCTCAATTCTAAGTGGATCAAGGATCTCCACATAAAACCAGACACACTGAAACTAATAGAAGGGAAACTAGGGAAGAACCTTGAACATATGGGCACAGGGGAGAATTTCCTGAACAGAACTCCAATAGCTTATGCTCTAAGATCAAGAATAGACAAATGGGACCTCATTAAATTACAAAGTTTTTGCAAGGCAAAAGACACAGTCAAAAAGACAAAGCGGCAACCAACTAACTGGGAAATGATCTTTACCAACCTTACATCCGACAGAGGGCTAATATCCAAGATATACAAAGAACTCAAGAAGTTAAACTCCAGAGAGGCAAGTAACCCTATTAAAAAATGGGGTACAGAGCTACACAAAGAGTTCTCACCTGAAGAATATCTAATGGCTGAGAAGCACCTAAAGAGATGTTCATCATCCTTAGTCATTAGGGAAATGCAAATCAAAACAACCCTGAGATTCCATCTCACACCAGTCAGGATGGCTAAGATCCAAAACACAGGAGACAGCAGTTGTTGGCGAGGATGTGGAGAAAGAGGAACACTCCTCCACTGCTGGTGGAATTGCAGGCTTGTACAACCACTCTGGAAAGCAGTTTGGCCGTTCCTCAGAAAACTGGGCATGACACTCCCGGAGGATCTGGCTATACCACTCCTGGGCATATACCCAGAGGCTTTACCTGCATGCAATAAGGACACATGCTCCACTATGTTCATAGCAGCCTTATTTATAATAGCCAGAAGCTGGAAAGAACCCAGATGTCCCTCAACGGAGGAATGGATTCAGAAGATGTGGTATATCTACACAATGGAATACTACTCTGCAATTAAAAACAATGAATTCACGAAATTCCTAGGCAAATGGTCAGAACTTGAAAATATCATCCTTAGTGAGGTAACCCAATCACAAAAGAACACACATGGTATGCAGTCACTGATAAGGGGATATTGACCCAGAATCTCGGAATACCCTAGACACAATCCGCATATCAATAGATTTCTAAAAAGATGGAAGGAGAGACCCCTGGTCCTGGAAAGACTGGATGTAGGGGAACGCCAGGACAGAGTAACGAGAGGGGGTTGAATGGAGAAAAGAGGGAGGGAAGGGGGCTTATGGGACTTTCGGGGAGGGAGGAAACGGGAAAGGGGAAGTGATTTGGAATGTAAATTAAAAAAATAAAATAAAAAAAAAAGAAAAGTTGCACCTTGAATGATCACAAATAAAAAAAAAAAAAACAGTAAAAGTGGCCATTAAGGGAGCCGGAGAGATGGCTCAGCAGTTAAGAGCACTGACTGCTCTTCCAGAGGTCCTGAGTTCAATTCCCAGCAACCACATGGTGACTCACAACCATATGTAATGGAATCCAATGCTCTCTTCTGATGTGTCTGAAGATAGCTACAGTGTAGTCATCTACATTAAATAATTATATCTAAAAAAAAAGTGGCCATTAAAGTTATATGGATGTATTTGCCTGCTAACTTACTTTCCTGTTTCATAAATGGTGGATAAACATTCAAATCTATGAGTTTATTGGAGACATTCTTATTCATACCACTATAAAATACACTTCATCTGTTAAGAATGAGATGTGTGCACAATGAAACAAAAATAACTAGAATTCAGTAATAAAGGCAAAGGTTCTTATGGTTTGAAAAAAAAATATTACTAAGTTGATTGAAAGTTGAATTATAAACATTTTCTGATATGTAATCAGCATGAATAAAAGCAATATGACCCTTTTACTCTTTTTTGAAAAAAAAATCAATAAATAAAATAAAATAAATAATTAAAAAAAAAGAAAAGAGGCAATTGTCAGAGTGGAGAGACAGCTACAGAACTGGAGAACTATTCTTGTCAAATGAATATCAGACAGGAGATTAATATTTGGGAAATATAAAATACTGCACAAATTAACCACCAAAAAGAAACCCAAATCTTCTAATCATTGAATAGGTAGATAGTCAAAATGAGAAACAAAGGGTCAACAAATGCTTGTGAAAGAATTGCTCAGCACCAGTGAACACCAAATTAATGCTGCTTTTAGACTTTGTCTCACCGCTGTCAGAATTGTCGTTATGCAACAAATGCTGGCAAGTAAGTGAAGAAAGAGAAACTCTTCTTCGTTGCCACTCTGTATCTAGACTTTTACAGGCACTATGGAAATCAGTACGGAGATTTTACAAAGAGCTAAAATAGGACCACTATATGACCCAGCTGTGCTTTTCCTCGGTAGATACTAGAAAGAATCTAGGTCAACATACCAAAGAGATATGTATACATCTGTATTTATTTCTGTACTGTTCAAATAAAAAGGAAATTTAACCACACTCAATTTCTATAAACAGATAAGGAGGTTTTCTAATGTTACGTGTACACGATGAAATTTTATGCAGCCAAGCAGGAAAAAAATAGAGATTTGCAGGGTGTGGTTGGAAATGGAAATCATTATGTCAATCAAAATAAGCCCAACATAAAAAGAAAAATACTGAATGTCTGCTATATGCAAATTCTTGATTTAAATTTGCATGTACAGATACATATTTGTATGTGTATGCAGGCCATGAAACTGCAATGGGAATCATGAGAAGAAAAATAAAAATCGTAATGATGGAGGAAATAGAGGCTGTAATAGAGTAACAATAAGGGAAACAGGGGTTGGCAGAACAAAGGTAGCAACTAGAATGGGAATGGGGAGGCTGGGGAAGAGCATGGGGTAAACAATGGATGAGAAAAAAGTCGTGACATATGTGACTGAAGATGCAACACATTACTTTGCATACAAATACAGAAAACAACTTTAGAATGAAGATGAAAAAAACAAGCAAAATGAACTGCATTTCTAAGAGTTCACCTTAGCTCCTTTGTCATAGTTTTGCATATGATCTTAGCTATAGCTTTGCACAATGCTCTGTGCTACAGCATGCATATATGCCTCATCAAGGTGCATGAACACCACTGTTTTGGAATTTGGAATAAAGTGGGAAACCGTACTTTCTGTCTTAGTTAGGTGAAAAGAAACCATGACAAAGGCAACTCTAATAAAAGAAAACATTTAATTGGGGATTACAGTTTCAGAGGTTCAGTCCATTATCATCATGACTAGAATGGCAGAGTGCAGATGGACTTGGTGCTGGAGGAGCCTAGAGTTCTACATCTTGATCTGAAGACAGCCAAGAGAGAATGTCTTCTTCTATGCTGGGTGGAGCTTGAGCATAGGACCTCAAAGTCCACCCCCATAGTGACTCACTTCCTCCAGTAGGGCCACACTTACTAATAATAGTGTCACTTCCCATGAGCCAAGCATATTCAAACTACCACATTTTCCTTTAGGTCATTTTAGTTACCCCTACTTTTTTATTTTTCAGTCCTTGGTGTTCAAGCACTGGACCTCACACATTCTAAGCAAGTGATCTAATATTGAGTTACACCCATAACTCAGGCCAATATTCAGTATCATTATTGTAAGCATTATTGCTATAATACTAGTATGGATCATTATAAGTGATTTGTCAACAACACAAATGTTTTGTTTTGTTTTGTTTTGTTTTCTCTGCACACACATCTTTCCATTCTTCTAGCTTTCATCTGGATACTCTGGTTGCCCTATTCAGGGAGTTTTGCAAATGATTCTAACTGGCTCACCTCCTGGTATTGGGTTAGGGCTGGACCTGCCAGCCTACCTTTTTATAGTCAAAGTTATCTGATCATCACTCCCCATCTCCAGGGCCTGTAGCTGTACCTATCAGAGACAAATTGGAAAAATATAATATCTGCCATCTCTTGGTCCTTGGTGCCATGTTGAAGCCAAAACTTATGTCAGTGCCACACAGCAAAGAGAAGAGAAGCTTGCTCTTATTTTCCCTACATGAAATTTTATGTAACTGATGATGTATTTGTTTTTTTTAATTGAATATATTCTTTATGATGGTGTATTTGTTTAAGGACAAAAAAATTAAAAATTTGAAAGATGGTCATAAAATGTTACATTTCTGGATCACCTAAGATAATCAGATCTGCTTCTGGTTTCCATTTGTGCCCAGAGCTGACTTTATGTCACAGCAATCCATATCCAAATCCCACCACTGGAGAGCTAGTCTCCCAGGAGTGATGACAGAGCTGAGAGCACAGGTAAGATCACCACTTCTGCTCAAATTCCTGGACCAAGAGGGTCCTGCCCAGAGCCATCAGGACATAAGCACCAAAGAATAATCAGGGACAGGATCCTTCTGATTTCTGTTTGTTTCCCAGAGCTGACCCTGTACCATAGCTCTCGGTACCCAAACATCACAGGGAAAGAGCTGGTCTCCTAGGAGTGCTGACACAACTGAGAGCACATGTAAGACCAAACTTCTGCTCCAAGGGATGCACCCAGAGCCCTCAGGACACAGGAACCGAGGAGCAGCCTGGGACAGATTGCTAATTTCCATCTATGCCCAGAGGTAGAAGCCCTTAAAAAGGAAACACAAAAATCCTTTCAAGGATTACAGGAAAACACAATCAAACAGCTGAAGGAAATGAACAAAATCATCCAAGACCTAAAAATGGAAATAGAAACAATAAAGAAATCACAAAGGGAGATAACCCTGGAGACAGAAAACCTAGGAAAGAGATCAGGAGTCATAGATGCAAGCATCACCAACAGAATACAAGAGATAGAAGAGAGAATCTCAGTGCAGAAGATACCATAGAAAACATTGATACAACAGTCAAAGAAAATGCAAAGTACAAAAGCTTCTAACCCAAAACATTCAGGAAATCCAGGACACAATGAGAAGACAAAACCTAAGGATGATAGGTATAGAAGACAGTGAAGATTCTCAACTTAAAAGGCCAGTAAATATCTTCAACAAAATTATAGAAGAAAACTTCCCTAACCTAAAGAAATAGATGCCCATGAACATACAAGAAGCCTACAGAACTCCAAAAAGATTGGATAAGAAAAGAAATTCCTCCCATCACATAATAGCCAAAACACCAAATGCACAAAACAATAAAAAAAATAATATTAAAAGCAATAAGAGGAAAAGGTCAAGTAATATATAAAGACAGACCTATCAGAACTACACCAGACTTCTTAACAGAGACTGTGAAAGTTAGCAGATCCTGGGCAGATGTCATACAGACCCTAAGAGAACACAAATGCCAGCCCAGGCAACTATACCTAGCAAAACTCTCAATTAACATGGATGAAGTAACAAAAATATTCCACGACAAAAACAAATTTACACAATATCTTTCTATAAATTCAGTCCTACAAAGGATAATAGATGGAAATCTCCAACACAAGGAGGGAAACTACACCCTAGAAAAAGCAAGAAAGTAATCTTATTTCAACAAACCAAAAAGAATATAGCCACACAAACATAATTCCACCTCTAACAACAAAAATAACAGGAAGCAACGATCACCATTCCTAATATCTCTTAACATCAATGGACTGAATTCCCCAATAAAAAGACATAGACTAACAGATTGGATACCAAATAACCCTATTAAATAGTGGGGAACAGAACTAAACAAAGAATCTCAACTGAGTTTTCTCAACTGAGGAAACTTAAATGGCCAAGAATCACCTAAAGAAATGTTCAATATCCTTAGTCTAGTCATCAGGGAAATGCAAATCAAAATGACCCTGAGATTCAATCTCACTTCAGTCAGAATGGCTAAGATCAAAAACTTAGGTGACAGCAGATGCTGGTGAGGATATGGAGAAAGAGGAACACTCCTCCATTGCTGGGGGTGGGGATTGTAAACTAGTACAACCCCTCTTGAAATCAGTCTGATGGTTCCTTAGAAAACTGGACATAGTACTACCTGAAGACCCAACTATACCTCTAATGGGCATATACCCAGAACATGCTCCAACATGTAATAAGTACACATGTCCCACTATGTTCATAGCAGCCTTATTTATAATAGTCAGAAGCTGGAAACAACCCAGATGTCCCTCGACAGAAGAATGAATACAGAAAATATGGTATATTTACATGCTAGAATACTACTCAACTATTAAAAACAATGACTTCATGAAATTCACAGGCAAATGGATGGATCTAGAAAATATTATCCTGAGTGAGGTAACTCAGTCACAAAAGAGCACACATGGTATGTATTCACTGATAAGTGGATATTAGGAAAAGAGCATGGAATATCCATGATACAACTCATGAATGACATAAAGCTCAAGAGGAAGGAAGACCAAAGATTAGATTCTTGAGTCCTCCTTAGAAGAGGGAACAAAATAACCAAGGGAAGTAGAGGGTGGGGGGGGGGGACTTGGGAAGAAGAGAAGAGGGGGAGGGGAAAAAGAGGCAGAATCGGGTACGGGAGGAGATGGAGGAGATGTACAGAGGGTCAAGAAATTGAACAGATGATGGGGAACTGGTGGTAACAACCAGAAATTCCCAGATGCCAGGAAAGCTGGAGCCTCCCAGGATCCCCTGGGGATGACATTAGCAGAAATATCCAACAAAGGGGAGAGAGAACCATAGACTATGGCCAGAGGTTGCCACCCACCTATCTCAAAACTTTTAAGCCAAAATTGCTCCTGTCTAAAGGCAATATATTGACAAAGAGTGGAGCAGAAACTGAAGAAAAGGCCATCCAGAGATTGCCCCACAGGCAGACAACAAACTCAGACAGACGATATTGCTGATGCCATGAAGTGCTTGCTGACAAGAGTCTGATACAGCTGTCTCCTGAGAGATTCTGCCAAATCCAGACCAATACAGGTGGATGCTCGCAACCAACCTTTGGACTGAGCACAGGACCCCAATGGACAAGTTAGGGGAAGGACTAAAGGAACTGAAAGAACCTTATCTGGCATTAATGGAAAGGGAGGTCCTTGGTCCTGTGAAGGCTTGATGCCCCAATGTAAAGGAATGCTAGGGTGGTGAGGCAGAAGTGGGGGGTGGGTGGGTGGGTGGAAGGGGTGCACTCTCATAGAAGTAGGGTAAGGGGGGATGGGATAGGGGGTTGCAGGGGGGAAAACAGGATATGTAAATGTAAATAAATAAAATATCTTATGAAAAAAATATAATATAGATTATATTCCTGCCAAAAAAAAAGAAAGAAAAGAAGAAAAAGAAAATCATGTTCTAGAAAACATGGTGCTGGGTAGAACTTTTCTTCCAAGAGGAAATGTACTATCCCTGGGATATCCAAGTGTGGGTCATACTCACAGCTACCATGTGGCTAATGGGACCAAGGAAAATTGTTTTAAATTGAAATTTAAGTTTATTTAAATTTAAACTACCATTTGTGATTGAAACGGTTGAACTGGTGAGTATGTCTTGGAATCTAGCTACTCAGCTGCAAACCAAACATGCAGCAGCATTTGGGATCTTGTGCAAAATGCAGACTATCAGGTCAAACCTGGAGACAACTAGACCAGCATTCACATTTTGGCCTGATTCCTGTATGAACCTCATGCCAATAAAGTCACTATCCACTTTCTGGAATAAAAAGAAAAAAAAAGAAAAAGAAAATCAAATCTGTCAACCAGGGCCTGACCTTAACTTGACTTTGACTCCGGTCATCTTAACAGATCAGGAGAAACAACTCCAATGTAAAAATGAACATGCAACTCTCTACTTTTCTTCAGGGTCAGCTTCTCCAGCCATAGAGATCATCACTCTGTCACTCTGTCACCCTGTCTCCTTGAGTTAACAATTTTTGAGTTAGCTCAAAAATGAGCAACCACCAAACTTATCATTGCACTGTACAAACACTTTAACAAGAATTCACTTATTACATCTTCACCATTAAAAGCTGGCACCGTTTAACCCTAATTCTACAGAATAGTTGTTCTTCTCCCTGTTTGAAAGCACAGGAGACTAACTTTCAGAGAGGGAAGTTTTGGGATGAAACCTGGCATTTTGTTGCTGAGTCCAGCCTAGAGTATTTTACTCTCTATTCCAACATATGTGGCCAGAGAAAATCCACAGCAAAGAGACAACCTAGAATGCCTTGCTTTAGCATGTGAACATCCTCTTATCAAAAGAACACCCTGGATTCCCCCAGATGTCATTCATCGCCACCCACATGGAGTACTTACTTTGTCAACCTAATCAAAAACAAAATCCAAATGAAGATATAAATCATACTGAGAAAAACCTGGCTATGACCTTTACAATTACTTACCAATTAAGCTTGAAGCAAATGGCTTTCTTGTCACTGAGGTGGCTTCATGCTGACCCACCCCTAAAAACTCTAAACATGGACTAAAAGAAGTCACTATCACACTTTCAAACAACCAAGAATAAAAAATAAAACAAACAAAAAAAATGTGTCATCATACGTGGTAAACACCTTAATGTGGGTATGTATGGAGAAGAGCACTAAAGTATAATAAAAATTGAGCTTAAGTCTACACAATCCATTCTGTAGTCACTATTGCCTCTAACAGTGTGACTCTGACAACACTGCTGAGTCAAAGGACAGAACCAGCGCACCTCAGAAGTGCCACAAATAAGCTTCCTTAGGCATGGTCTTTCAAATGCTGCTACTACAAACCCAGCCAAATGACAGGTTTTCCCAAGGGATAGATAAGAAGTACTCAATCCCAGCGAACATACAGCAAGAACAGAGAGAGAGGGAGATAGAGGGCGAGAGAGAGAGAGAGAGAGAGAGAGAGAGAGAGAGAGAGAGAGAGAGAGAGAGAGAGAGAGAAACAGACAGAGTCAGAGACAGAGATTCAGACCAACAAGAGAATGGACTGCTCATGGGGGAGGCAGCTTCCTTGCACTGAATGAGGAGAGAGACAGCATAGGAAGGCAGAAGCAACAGCATGAGCCAACCAGGACAGACAGTACTGCAGTAGCAAACCACAGTCACAGATTCTGGAATACTGAGCTCACTCTTGTTTCCCTTTAAGATAGCAGGCCAGGGACACTTCATCGCGAACATGGTGGCAGTAGCGTCTTCCAGAGCCAGGCTCCAGCTCTTGTTCTTACAGTCTTCAGTTGCTGTGTTGGACGGACCTCAGGGGAAAATTCCAGATGAGAAATCAAGATATGGAAGTGAAGGAGTTTGCAGGTTTATCCAGATACAAGACAGTGACTATTCTAACCACCCTCAGCTCCTAAATTTCCCACTGAGAACTCAGACATCAGGGAATGAAAAGACCCCATTCAAGTTCCAGTCTTCTGAACTTTCTAAAGGATGGTGTCTGTATTAGTTTCTTTTCTTGTGGCTGAGACAAAATATCTGAGAAGGCACATTTGAGAAAGGAGGGGTACAAGCCAATGTGCTTGACTCCAATCCATAACTGATCATAAGCTAGGAACTGAAATTAACCCTTTCTTCATCATGGTTTCATCACAGCAATAGAAAGCATATTGTAACACACTTGGAGACATCTCACATTTGTCATTTTTTTTGCATCCCTAAGGTTGGGGTAGTTTACTATACATCAGTCATCAGAGGATAAAAAATGAGACACATTCATCACAGAACCTGGACAGGAAGGAGAGTCAAGCATGACCCAAGAATGAAGCCAAAATATAAAAAATAAAATCAATGAAAAGCAACATTAGCTTTAAGAGCTATTAGTCTATGCTCCAAAACCGATTCTCAGTGCCAGCCACACACACAAATGACTAGAATCACATTAATCATTATAATCACATTAATCAGCATGAGATTATTCTCCAGAGAAATGCCAAATGGCCTTTTTATATTTTTTTTCTTCTATACAAGAGAAATAGTTTAATATTTTGCCAGACATACTCTACCCAGCCCCCTGGTGAGTACTCTACAAGACACTACTTATCTGGAAGCTGGTATTCACTAGTCCTAGGGATATAAGGAACTGGTTTCTGATGAACACCTATGGACCAGAACTGTTTCATCCCTTGAGGATTCAATCTATCTGATGCCTTGTCTAGTACTGCTGCTTGGGATAAGAGCTGTTAGTCATTGTACCTCAGCACTGTGCTGTGGCCTTTTACCTGCCTGATCAGAACTGTCCTACTGGGGTTCCTAACTGCTGTCCTCCATGAAGAAGACATACCTCCTGGATTAGATATCCACATGGGATCAAAGTGTAGAGCTGCTACACTTTGGTCTCTCTGTAAAGACTACTAGCTCTCCTGCACTGCAGAATTTTCCTGAGCCCTATTTGGCCTATAGGCCCAAGTACCAGACTCTTCTGTACCACAGCGGTCCCACTCACCTAGCAGTAAAGCCTCCCATGTTGTGACAACTTTTGCAGAAAGTTCAGCATTCCCACAACAGCCTGAGCAGCCCCCACCTGGATCCATTGTGAAGTCTCTTTTTTTTTCCTAAGTACTTCCTCCCATGATTCCCCAAACATCACTAAGGAAGGGCAAAGACCATGCCAGCTCATTCTTCCTAGATTTACTCAGGCAAAAGTAAGCCTTGCTCTACGGAGCTGTTTGTCTAAGTGGGACATTTACTTTCAGCTTGCTAGTTAATACCTGTGGAGCAGAGTCCCAGCTTACTCAGCTCTGCGACTACAAGAAAGACTTAATGGGCCTCAAGGTCTCACAGGTTGGCAATTTAAGCACAAATTTCCAAATTTGCCCAGGAACTGTGTTATTGTTTCAGTTGCTAGAGAGGACAAAACAGGAGAGTGGCAGTCTATTGACTCCTCCAAACACAAAAACAAAACAAAACAAAACAAAACAAAAAAGAAGAAGCCTGGGCTGCAAGGAATAAGAATAGAACTGACAAGAGGCACAGGTGGCAGAAGGTACTATCTACCAGCCAAAGCTGAGCATCAGAGAAGCATCCAACAATAGACACCCTTCTTCTCCCAGGAAGAAGAAAGCAGCAGGTCTGAACAATGGGAGGAGAGCCTTGGATCCTTGATTGAGCCCCATTGTGGAGCTGACTGGGAAGATTGCACAGCTGGGCTAAGTGTTGTATTCAGCAAACTACATGATGGGCAGGGCTTTTGTGCCAGGGACACCCCAGTCAGCATGGAGCCTTAGACACTTGAGAAAATTAAAACCTCTCCAAACCCTTTCACAACACACCTGATTTCTGTATTAAATTTTGAGGGTGGATAGGCATTGTGTTGGGTAATTGCCAGCCCTGAATGTCACTACAGGCAACGGGCTAGCTCTGATCTCCTCAGACAATGGGCAGAGGCCAGTTCTCCATACACGTACAGACCAGCCCCAGGAACTGCTGATAGCAGCTGGACGGTGGATTCTGGCCCCATTAATTTCCAGCCCCAGTCTCACCTTGTATTGGATAATAGAATTTATAGTTCCCGACCTTAAGTCAATGGACTGAACTGGCAGATAATCCAACAGGTTTGACAACAGACCTGTCTCCAGCAGCAAGCATACATCTGCAGAGTGAGGAGGAGGGAGGGGATGAAACTGATCATATATGAAGGAAACATCCATCTGACCTGAAGCCCAGATTCTCAAACCACAGGGTGTACATGGTGCGGTTTCTCATCAGGACTGTGGCTCTTTTTAACAAGAAACTGGAGATAGTCTTGGGGGTCTGCAGGGTGGGTCGGTTGTATGGCACTCATCTACCCCTAGCAGGGCTAATATGCAAGAAAGTCTTCTGCTCTGTGCTAGGCATGGTACCAAGTGCTTTACACACAAAAGACAGAAACGAGGGAGATAAACAGGAGGAAAGTCTGACTGCTGGAGATTAGATAAAGAGTCAGCCTGAGCCTGCAGGTCCCTGTCATTTCTTTTCATTCAGAAACAATATACACCAAAGTGAGGTAAGCACACATTGACAGCCGTTCCCTCCCATCTGTAACAACATCTGCAATATAAGTTGCTTCAAGATGGGAGGTCCTCTGATGAGAGAAGACTCTCCTCACACTAAGCCTTCTGAACACAGCCAAATTCTGAACTGAATGAACCTACTCACTCCTGCTTAAATGTTTTCTCAAGGGTGTGTTCTGCCCTCTCACCTTTGTCCCTTAGTGCTATGGGCTAATAGTAATGGACAGCAATGAAAACTGATGGCCCCATTCATTAATAGCCTCCTCTGAAATGAGACTGATTGGATTCTTAATATTCTTCCTTCCTTCTTTTCTTCTCTTTTTCCCTTTCCTCTGTTTTAATTATCTTATCTAGTCCTCTCTTTTGACCAGTTATCTGTTATGCTGTCCTATACAGAAAGAATGCTCTATCTTCCTGTAACCATACATTCAGTCCCAAGCCTATGACCAGCTTGAGGCTCTGTTATTGCACTTGGATTCATAGTCCCTCAGATTCTGCTCAGTTGCCAGGTTTTGACTAGGCTGCCATTCCTCAGCATCCCAGATGGAATTTCTGGCAACAGCAGGGGTTTAGCAGTAAAGTCCTTAGCCCCAAGTCATGTGCCAACAAGGAGTTCTCTGTATGTGTTGGACTGTTAGCCTTGTAAATGATCAGATTATACTCTTCCATGTCTTTTTTGTCTAGACCCTGGGTCACCTAGCTACCTCATTTTTTTGCTCAGACCATAACTTAAATGTCACTTTTTCAGAGAAAGCCTTTCCAAACTACCTGAAACACAACACCATCAGCCGCTCTATGAAATCATGTTTTGGTTTTCCTCTTATCTTTATCTAAATGTTGCTCAGTTTATTTGCATACATCTAATTTATCTCTTTTGCTGGGACATCAGTTCTATGAAAGCAAAGGTTTTATCTCTCTTGTTCATGGCTACCGTGTGAAGACCAACAACACTATGCACAGATAGCTAATCTTCACTCAGTGTCTGGAGAATGGACTCAGAATAGGCAGAAGTGTCATTGGCACTGTGGGACACTCTGTCAGATTCTGTCTTTGGTCATAGATGTGGAAATGGGGCTACCTCAGAAGGTGCAGGGACTGGTCATCAGTGAATGAGCAGCAGAGCAGATGGTCCACGCTCATGCACATTGCTAGGTTCAGTTTAGAGGCTCTGAGCTGTGGTGGGTAACCCTGAAGTCAAAATACTGGGCATAGAAAAGGTCGGAGTTGGTGGATCTTTGACCACAAAGACCATACATGGAAAACATTAAATTCTTGCTGTAGGTAAAAAACAAAAATCTTGTGCAAGCCCTCTTCTTGGTATGTAAATAGCCATATTTTCTCTATGGCCTTTCTTCACATTGCATATTGTGGAGAGAGAGAGCCCAGTCTCTCTTCCTATAGCAATACTGATCCTATTGGGTCAAGCCTCATATTATAGCATCACTGAAACTTTAAACTATCCAAAAAGCACTGCTTCCAAATATGAACACAATATGAATATTAAGGGGATGAAGTTTCTGCTACAAATGTAGCTATAATAACTAGGTGCTCCTGTCATACATTGTACAACCAACAGTCTCTGAATGGACTGGCCAGTACAGAAGATGAAGCCTGACCATGAAGAGATGACATAGACACAAAATGTTAGCATGTATTGACATCTAAAACAAATTTTATATTAATGAGATGATGCAATTTCTATTTTGGCATAAAGAATTATATCCTGGCTGAGGATTTGATGCTATAGGTTGCAGAACTCCTTCAAGGATATTTTAGGGTTGATCAATACTTTGATTTTGTAATCATCGATGCTAAGAATGCCACTTGGCATAATTATACAGGACAAAATGACAAAATTGAGCTTAGGGGCATTTTAGAAATTGTTGAAGAATTTGTACTAATACCAGGCCAAAATTCATCTAATGATATTTTTTTAATGAAGCTCAAGTCAGTAATTTAAGCAAATTTTAAAAACCAAATATTCACACACAATACAACCCCAAGACACTCACATGCTGAAAAAGAGTGAGGAACTAAGTAAGGGTCCCATATTACTTAATTAAGCCATTATGTTTTATGACAACAGAGATGTTGGTGTACACAGTACAAACCATCCAGCTCCTGACATTACGACAGCCTCAAATCTGAGCTTGTGAGCTGCTGTTCAGAGCTCCTTAATGCAATCATGAGGACCATAACTAGAATTCTAGAATTTATGTAACAAGGTAAGCACTCTACCTGTAACTCAAGCTCCTAGGGATCTGACACCCTCTTCTGACCCCAAATGCACAGGTGAGCAAACACCCATATGCACCAAGGTGCACGAATGGAGCTCAGAAGACAATGTTCAAGGGGTCAGTTTTATTCTGACATTTTATAGGAGACATTGATTGAACTCAGATAAGTAAGCCTGTGTCTAATAACCTCTACCCAATCTCACCAAAAAACAGTCCAATGCTTAATAAGATGATACCTAAACAAATAAAACCAATGAGAAATGAGCTTCTGATTGCTGAGAATGTTTGGTCTTTTCTGCTGTACCAAAACAATAAGCAATTACAACTTAATGTGGCACTTGCTACAAGGGGAGGCAGGATACACACTCTGAGCTCAGAAGGAATGCCTGAGCCAGGCTCTAGGTACCAAGGAAGGCTTTTTGGAAAGTAGTGTCTGAGCAGAGACCCATAGCATAAAAAGCAGTTCTCAGGTAAAAAGAGATAGAGGTGTCTGATCAGACAGACATTAGAAACATAAGGGCAATAAGTCAAAGTGAGAACAGTCTGCAGTTATTTGCTGCTGCAGATGGAGTCAGAGATGGACAGGGAGTAAAATCCATCTGGCAAAGACCCAGAATCCTATAGTTTCCTGAAGATGCTTGTGTATTATCCAGAGGGAAACAAACATCTCTGCAGAATTTCAAGAATGAAGGCATGGGTCAGGCTGGTGCTATAGAAAGATCATTCTGGTGGACATTTGGAAGTTCAAGGAGAGACTGTGAGGCTAAAGGCAATAGGAGGAGGTAAAAAGAAGTGTCCTTCCAGTCTGACCCTATGCCCTGAGCAGACCTTGGGTGCTGGCTCCTCACCCAGTCCCAGGACACACAGAAGAAGCTTGACTCCCAGGTGCTCTAGCATGTCCTGTACCACAGGTGAGCTGGTAACAACATCTGCCCCAACACCTGGAGTAACTTGGAACCCCAGGGATCCAGAGACACAGGAACCGTCACCAGGCACCCAGAGCAGACTTGGGGTCCTGGCTTTATAAACACTCCTACAACACCCAGAGGACGCCCTACTCCCAGGTGCTCTGAAATCCCTGGATCACAGGATCACAAAGGGAACTCAATTCCAGGAGATCAGACACACCCAGGAGCCCTGGAGCTCTGACACATTCAAGATCACAGCTGAGGCCTAAATATCTTTGCCAACACCCAGCGTAACTGGGACCCTCACAGGAACCAGAGAAACAAAAAACAACACCCAGTCAGAGTCATGGGTTCCTTCCATTTTGCACCTGTGCCTGGAACAGACACAGGGCTCTGGCTACCCACCAACCCCTGCAATACCCAGAGAAAGCTTGAATCCCAGGAGCTCTAACACAACAGGATCTCAGGAGATAGGTCAAACAGGATTTCAGAATCTCAGAGGCAGCATGACTCCCAGGAGCTCGGACACATCAAGGATCTCAGGATCACAGAATGCCAGAATCACAGGATCACAGAGACAACTGGACTCTGAGGAGTTCTGACACAACCAGGATCGCAGGAGGGACATGCTTCATTCAGAGACAACCAGGGCAGGTAGCACTAGAGATAACCAGATGGCAAGAGGCAAGCATAGGAATACAAGCAACAGAAACCAAGGTTACTTGACATGATCAGAACCCAGTTCTCCCACTACAGCAAGTCCTAAACACACCGTCACAACAGAAAAGTAAAATTCGGATTTAAAATCACAACTCATGATGATGATAGAGAACTTTAAGAAGGACATAGATAACTCCCTATTTAAAAAAAAAAGACAGTCCTCAGGTGAAAATTATTTGTTTAGCTCTGTACCCCATTTTTTAATAGGGTTATTTGGTTCTCCGGAGTCTAACTTCTTGAGTTCTTTGTATATCTTGGATATTAGCCCTCTGTCGGATGTAGGGTTGGTAAAGATCTTTTCCCAATCTGTTGGTTGCCGCTTTGTCCTATTGAGAGTATCCTTTGCCTTTCAGAAACTTTGTGTCAATTCTTGATCTTAGGGCATAGGCGATTGGTGTTCTGTTCAGGAAAATTTCCCCTGTACCCATGTGTTCAAGGCTCTCCTTCAGTTTCTTTTCCATTAGTTTCAGTGTGTCTAGTTTTATGTGTAGGTCCTTGATCCACTTGGACTTGATCTTAGTACAAAGAGATAAGATTGGATCGATTTGCATTCTTCTGCATGCTAGCTGCCAGTTGAGCTAGCACCATTTGTTGAAAAGGCTATCTTTTTTCCACTGGATGGATTTAGCTCCTTTGTCATCAACCAAAGAGTACACATGGAGTTACCCATGGCTCCAGACACATAGGCAGCAGAGGATGGTCTTGTTAGATACCAAAGGGAGGAGAGGCCCTTGGTCCTGGAAAGACTTGATGCCATAGTGTAGAGGAATACCAGTACAGGGAAGGGGGGGAGGTGAGGGTTGATAGGAGAAGGGTAGATGGCTTATGGAATTTCCAGGGAAGGGGGGAACCAGGAAAGGGGACAACATTTGAAATATAAATAGAGAATATACCTAATTAAAAAAATAAAAAGACAGTCCGCCATTTGCACCCAGGAACCTGGGCAGTTCCACAGCTATCTGCGCAAGGCCCACCAGGAGAGAGCTAGGCTCCCAGGAGCACTTTCACTTCTGGGCTCAGAGGTGAGATCTCCACTTTCTCTCCAAAAACTCTCCAGAGGGGACCAGCTAGGAGCTCACAGTGCATAAAAACAGTGGAGCAGCTGGGACAGGATCCTTCAGATCTCCTTCTGCACCCAGGAGCTGCGGTGGCTCCACAGCCTTTACACACAGATCTCAAAAGAAGAAAGCCAGTCTCCCAGGAGTGCTGATACAGGATTAAAGGCCCACAGGAAGGAAAATCTCCAGCCGAAGAAAGCAAGGCCAACTAACACCAGAGATAACCAGATGGAGAAAGGCAAGCACAAGAGCCCTACCAACAGAAACCAAGGCTACTTGGCAACGTCAGATCCTGGTTCTCCTGCCACAGCAAGTCCTAGATAACTCTACACACCAGAAAAGCAAGAGTTGGATTTAAAATCGCATCTCATGATGCTGATAGAGTACTTTAAGAAGGACATAAATAACTCCCTTAAAGAAATACAGGAGAACACAGGTAAACATGAAGAAGCCCTTAAAGAGGAAACACAAAAATCCCTTAAGGAATTACAGGAAAACACAAATAAATAGGTGAAAGAACTGAACAAAACCATCCGGAATGTAAAAATGGAAGTTGAAACAATAGACAACTCTAGAGATAGAAAACCTAGGAAAGATATCAGGAGTCATACATGCAAGCATCACTAAAAGAATCCAAGAAACAGAAGAGAGAATTTCAGGTCCAGAAGACATTGAAACATCAGTCAAAGAAAATGCAAAAAGCAAAAAGCTCCTAACCAAAAACATCCAGGAAATCCAGGACACAATGTGAAGACCAAACCTAAGGATAATAGGTATAGAAGAGAGTGAAGACTCCCAACTTAAAGGGACAGTAAATATCATGAAGAAAATTATAGAAGAAAACTTCCCTAACCTAAAGAAATAGATGCCCATGAACATACAAGAAGCCTATAGAACTCCAAACAGATTAGACCAGAAAAGAAATTCCTCCTATCACATAATAATCAAAACACCAAATGCACAAAACAAAGAAAGAATATTAAAAGCAGTAAGCGAAAGGAGTCAGAAGTTTGAAAGGTCTCCCATGCTCATGGATTGACAGGACTAATAAAGTAAAATGGCCATCTACCAAAAGCAGTCTACAGATTCAATACAATCCCCATCAAAATTCCAACTCAATTCTTCATAGAGTTAGAAAGGGCAATTTGCAAATTCATTTAGAATAACATAAAACCCAGGATAGCAAAAACTATTCTGAACAGTAAAAGAACCTCTGGCAGAATCACCATCTCTGACATCAAGCTGTACAACAGAGCAATAGTGATAAAAAAAAACTGTATGATATTGATACAGAGTCAGGCAGATAAGATAGATCAATGGAACAGAAAGAATTGAAGACCCAAAAATGAACCCACACACTTATGGTCACTTGATCTTTCACAAAGGAGCTAAAACCATCCAGTGGAAAAGAGACAGCATTTTCAACAAATGGTGCTGGTTCAACTGGTGGTCAGCATGTAGAAGAATGTACATCCATCCATTCTTATCTCCTCGTACAAAGCTCAAGTCCAAGTGAATCATGGACCTCCACATAAAACCAGACACACTAAAACTAATAGAAAAGAAACTGGGGAAGAGCCTTGAGCACATGGGCACAGGGGAAATTTTCCTGAACAGAACACCAATAGCTTATGTTCTAAGATCAACAGTAGACAAATGGGACCTCATAAAATTGCAAAACTTCTGTAAGGCAAAGAGACACTATCAATAAGAAAAAACAGCAACCAACAGATTGGGGAAAGATCTTTACCAAGCCTATATCCAATACAGGACTAATGTCCAATATATACAAAGAACTCAAGAAGTTAGACTCCAGAGAGCCAAATAACCCTATTAAAAATGGAGTGTAGATCTAAACAAAGAATTCTCAACTGAGGAATATCAAATGGCTGAGAAGCACTTAAAGAAATGTTCATCACCATTAGTCATCAGGGAAATGTAAATCAAAACAACCCCGAGATTTCACCTCACACCAGTCAGAATGGCTAAGATCAAAAACTCAAGTGACAGCAGATGTTGGCTAGGCTGTGGAGATAGAGGAACACTCCTCCATTTTTGGAGGGATTGCAATCTAGTGCAACCACTCTGGAAATCAGTCTGGTGGTTTCTCAGAAAATTGGACCCAGCTATACCACTCCTAGACATATACCCAAAATATTCTGCAACATATAACAAGGACATATGCTCGACTATGTTCACAGCAGCCTTATTTATAATACCCAGAAACTGGAAAGAACCGAGATATCCTTCCACAGAGGAATGGATACAAAAAAATGTGGTATATTTACATAATGGAGTACTACTCAGCTGGTAAAAACAATGACTTCATGAAATTCTTAGGCAAATGGTTGGAACTAGAAAATATCATCCTGAGTGAAGTAACTCAATCACAAATGAACACACATGGTTTGCACTCACTGGTAAGTGGATATTAGCCCCAAAGCTAGGAACGCCCAAGATACAATTCACAGAACACCTGAAGCTCAAGAAGAAGAAAGACCAAAGCATAGATGCTTTAGTCCTTTCTTACAGGAGGAAATATGGAGACAAAGTGTGGAGCAAAGACTGAAGGAAAGGCCATTCAAATACTACCCTACCTGGGCATCCATCCCATATACAGACACCAAACCAAGACACAATTGTGGACACCAAGAAATGCTTGCCTGATATAGCTGTCTCCTGAGAGGCTCTGCCAGAGACTGTCAAATAGAGGCAGATGCTCAAAACCAACCATTGGACTGAGCAAGGTGTCCCCAATATAGGAGTTAGAGAAAGGACTAAACAGCTAAAGGGGTTTTACAACCCCATAGGAAGAATAACAAGATCAACCAATCAGCCCCCTCTCAGAGCTCCCAGGGACTAAACCACCAACCAAAGAATACACATGGAGGGACCTATTACTCTAGCTTCATAAGTAGCAGAGCATGGCCTTTTTGGACATCAAGGGGAGGAGAGGCCTTTTGTCCTGTATAGGTTTGATGCCCCAGGGTAGGGGAATGACAGAGCAGGCAGGTAGGAGTGGGTGGGTGGGCTGGAGGAGCACCCTTATAGAAGCAGGGGGAAGACCATTGGTTAGGGAGTTTCCGGAGGGGAAACGGGAAAGGGAATAACATTTTAAATGTAAATAAAGAAAATATCCAATTAAAAAAAGAAAAGAGAAGTAGGTCTAAAATAGTACCAGGTACTCAGGGAAGGAGGTCTACCAGACACAGCAGACAGGCATGCCTCCCACACTAAGAGGTCATGTCCCAGCAGGCCATCAAGAGATCTAGCTGCTGCTTCCAAGCAGAAGCAAGTGGGCAGGGACTTCCCCAACCTCTTCAGGAGGCTATGCAACCAATGGAAAGAGGAGTCCTCTCCTCCCTGGATTCCCCGAGTGCAGCAGCACATCCCTGGGGGACTTGGCCACATTTTGAGCATTTGTAGCCATGGGCATTTGGTAAATCTGCTTTGTGTGCAAGCAAAACTCACATTTCATCTCAGGAGGCTGCTTAATCTACCGTGCTGTGTTGCTCGCTTAGCCGCTGCCCAGCGGCCTCATAAGTGCATGCCTTTGTCACAGGTGAAGAAGAGGCAGAACAGTGCCCCCTGCTGGCAAGCTTTGGGAAATATGCAAGACTGTGGATGGAGCCAGAGAGGATTGGAGCAGCTGTAGCCTCAGAAACTGCATTTATTTCCTCCCCCAGAGCTCCCTGCCCCTAAAGACAGAGTTTTGGGGATTCAAAGGGGGGAAACTTCCTGTGAGCTTTAGCTATGTCCTCAAGCAGACGCAGCATAAGACACAGCAGGCACTGCACACCAGCAGGAACCTGAGGAGGCTTTTCTGGGCTCCTTGTCTGTGCAGCTGCTTCAAGAGTGGGTGGGTCCGTCTCATAGAAAGACTGGATGTAGGGGAACGCCAGGACAGAGAAGCGAGAGGGGGTTGAATGGGGAATAGGGGGAGGGAAGGGGCTTATGGGACTTTCAGGGAGGGAGGAAACGGGAAAGGGGAAATCATTTGGAATGTAAATAAAAAATTTAAAAAAAAAAGAAAGAAAGAAAAAAAGGTATTGGCAAACTAAAGTAGGTATCTAGTACCAAACTTATGCAGAAGCAGCCCATCAGAAGCTCGAGACTGGCTGGTCTTTCTTTGCCTCTATCTAGTTCCTCCCTTTGGCTCTACCTTCCATCTCTTGACCCTAAAAGGAGACACCCATCCCTAACAATTATTGCTTCATCTTCAGCCAAGTTCTGTGGAATGAGCACAGTTACTTTTGCCAAAGACTTCCTTGCTGAGGGCCAGTCAGGTGACAAGAGTTTCTTACAACTTCTCTTCCTGCCCAAAGATAAGTACCCCTGTCCTGACCCCTTCTCATTCTGGCAAGTCTCACATTCAAGAGCTTCTCCTTCATAAATGGAATGATTGCTATTAAATTTTCAGATGTTCTCATTTGTACCAAATGCCTCATTTTTAAGACATATAATAATTGCATTTTTATTTCAGCTTTCAATGATCATTTATGAAGAAATTTTGTATGCCATTTGTTGCAGGGTTTTTTTTTGTTTTGTTTTGTTTTGTTTTGTTTTTTGAGTCATGCTCCCTCCTCCCACCCCAATTCAATTGTATCCAGTTAGATGCTGTGGCTTGTGCCATTTATCCCCTTTGAAACACACTGGGTTTTTTCTCTGCAGTTCGCAATATCATCAGCTTTTGATTCCTTGATTTGATTTATCTTTTAGTCAACCAAAACATCTTAGAGCAGTTTCCAGGCAGCATAAGAAAGAGGCAGACTTTCTAAACCATTGCATTTCTGAAAGTGCCTTTTTACAGCTTCACACATCAACAACAATCTCGATGAACACGGAACTCTGGGGTCACAGCCTTCTTCGTGGAAGTCTCTAGAGACAGCGGTTCTGTTTTTTTGGAATGAAATCTGAGGCTGTTGCCTGCTTTGTAGGAACTCTGTTCTGTTGAGATGCTTTCTGGTTTTTTGTTAGCTCTTCTGAATCCCACTGAATTCTCCCCATCCTCTTCCTGCTCTCAGCCCCCGTCTATCCCACCAAATGCCTTCCCACCCTCAGTCTTTAGAACTTAGAACTCTGAGATGGGTAAGTGGTAGAATGAGGATGGTCCTGGGCAAGGCTCACCCAGAAAGTGCTCCCCAGTGCATTCAGGAGGACCAAGCTTTCCAACATAATCCCAAGCTACACGCAACATCAGCACCAAGCACAGTGATGCAGCTGTGTGCTCTGTGCACTCATTTGCTTTCATGAGGGACTTATTGCAAATCCATAGGGCTTCTATGGCAAGGACAAAAGTTACAGTCATGAGACTGAGGAATAATAAATTGAATCATGAAAAAAATGCTCCTAAACTGTGTTTTCTTTTTTAACATTTATTTTATTAGATATTTTCTTTATTTACATTCCAAATGTTATCCCCTTTCCTCATTTCCTCTCCCATACCCTGTCCCCTTGCTCACCAACCCACCCACTCCCACTTCCCTGACCTGGCATTCCCCTACAATGGGGCAATGAGCCTTCACATGACCAAGGGTCTCTCCTCTCATTGATGTCCAACGAGGCCATCCTCTGCTACATATGCAGCTGTAGCTATGGGTCCCTCCATGTGCATTCTAGAGAATCACTTGGGACAACCTCAAGAAGCTACCCACTATAGGTTCCATTGGGCACCTTAATGAAAGATCACCCTCTATTCAGATCTCTTATCTGCATGCCCATGCCCTCTTTGCACAGGAAACCCCACCTCTCTCCCCTTAGTAGTATCAAGGAAGAACTCTGTTCAGCCATGAGGAGCAGACAATATTCAGCCCACTAACAAATTCTATGTGGGTTGAGTTTCCTGGAAATAGGCTCTGAAACAGAGACTTGAAAAAAGAAGTTTATTAGAGTGAGGCTTCCATACAGCAGAAGCAGCAGCAGCAGCAACAGTAGCACCAGCTGATAAATAGGCAAGAATTCTCAGACTGTGTAGTTCCTTTCCAGAGAGAGGCCAGTCCTGGTTGCAGGCCAATCCTGGAAGGACCATGACATGGATGCCCTGCCTGTAAAAGGGGAGGGGGGGTTCCTGGAAAGGACAGTGCCAGGCATCAACAGTAATCAGGACTTCAGCAACTAGGGGATTTCGTTTTTATCTGTAAAGCAATCACAAGGATGCAGCCTAGTGCCCCGAATGTGCCTTACTGAGTATCAAAAATCATGAAAGGCCCACTAATACCATTCTCCAGAAATGGGCACATAAGCTTTGCATTGCAGTTTTGTGTTGTGGTTTTGTTTCTTGCCAGGGTAGTGATGGGTGTTCGTTAAGCTGCTCTGCTAGCTGCAGTGCCTCTCCAGAGAGTTAGCAAGGTATCCCTGTTCTTCCTGCGTTCACCCTTTACATTCGGCTTTGAACATTTCCCAACACTCTACCAGTTTAATTTCCCTAGCTAAAAAACGTAGCAAAACTACCCTATCAACTCTTTTGTCTATGGTGACATCTGATAGATGCAAAGCAATGTCTTTAAAACCTACTAGAGCTGGGTCTTCTTCAAAGTACTAAGACAGTGTTAATGGTATAGCCAACTCTATTTTATGACAGTCTCCTGAAGCACATTATTGTAATCACTTAGAGTACAATGTCAGTGTGACTGCTCTGGACCATGAATAGTAGCAGGCAGCAATGTCCAATAATGTAGTGACCTAGGTATTGAGACTTCCTATAGGATAACTTACAAGTTATCATTATCACAGACAAAGACAGTAAAGTCAGAAAAACTTTCAACACATCAGAGGTTCTATCCCAGCTTTGACAAAGTGGGGGAGTTGTGGTTGATATTACCACAAGGATATATTAGAAGTAAGTTACTGCTGAAGAAAGAAGAGTCTTCACAGCAGATAGCTCCATATACACAAGGCCAGAATTATGAGTGATAAACACTTTAAGGAGAGGGTGATATTCAAACACTGTTGAGAAAACAACTGTGAATAGGGAAGACCACAGAAATCAGCACTGCAGGTCATCAGTAAAATACAAAAAAATCAAGGCTTTGTACAGGACACTATGAGGAACCCCTGGATGGACTTCGAGCAGTTTAAGGATCACTATTCTGGGTAACCTCCCAGTGTACTCTCAGCAAATATGCTTGCAATAATAAATTTCATTAAGCTCAGCCAATAAACCCTTACACATTAATTGAACCAGTCAATAAATATTTGCTAAATATAATTAAAATGTGATTATTTAAATCACAAAGACTTAGCAGAACACCTCTTGGGAAAGAAAGATAAAGGTAGAAAATGTACTTTCTGTTTCTCAAAGGGCAGTATCAAATCTCCAGTGAAAGAGAAGAGACCAGGAGAGGATGCAGACGGGAGTTGCAAAGCTCAAGAAGAGAGTCACTGCCTGAAATAGCACAGGTACAGCTGGAACACTGTGAGGGTGAGAAACAAAGGTAAGAGATGAGAAAGGTGTCTCCAAAGCACTGGACAAGGTTAGCTGGAAAGCTCAACTCCAGAGAGTTAAAGCTCAAATCTTCCTACACCTTGCCCAGCCAGAGAACACTTTTGTCCCATTGCCCCATCAAAGCCAGTCTGTGAATGACTAAGTTACATCTCTCAAAATATAGATCAGAGCAGGTGAGTCCTAAGAAAGGTTAGACAGCATCAGATCTCAGAAGATACAGAAAAACGTCCAGAGTCTAAAGATGGGCCATCAACAAACAAGTTTTGTTGATTATTACAACTTTCATCTCCAAAGCATATTCCCCCAAAGAACACATGTTCCTGTGTATACAGTATGATCTGGCCTATTAACCTTCACGACCCAGGCATGCAAATCAGTCAGTCAAAAGACATCTGTCAAAACGTTCCATTATCCTGACTGAGTCCTGTCTCTAAACTCTCAGCCCACTCTGTGCTCAAATTTACCAGACCTCAAAGAAAGAGCAGATGCTCAGGGCAAATCACCTGCTATCCCGCCTTCACTTCCCCACTGAAATAATGCAGGTATCACTGTCTTCAACTGGCACCTGGCTATGTGGGAGACAGTTTCATGCAGCAAAACTACAGGCAAGGCATCTCACCAGCTCCAGTCACATGGGCCTGAATACTGCGTGCTGATGCAAATCCCCAGCCAAAGCCATGTCCCATGACAGAGCAAGCACAAACAGCCTCCCGCCTGTGTTGTAGCTCTGTAATCTCTAAGGGAAGCCAGCCAGGGATGACAAACTGTTTATAAGCATATATCCAACAGGCACGACCCTAGAGCTTCATATCAATACAAGCTTTGTTTAATGTTTTCATATCCCATTGAATCCATCATATGAGTCCATTCTCACCTAGAATTCCAAAGACAGGGAATAAGAGCCAATCCAGACCAGGGCTTTTCCTGGGTGCAATCTGATTGGCATCTTTGTATTTTGCAGCTACTTGGAAAAAGTCAGCCTCTTGCAAGGGCGGAGGCTCCTGAGTCATGACAAGAGCAGAGAGGATTAAAGCATCCTGACCTAGAGGCACCATACTGAGGTCAGGGCTTCAGGGGGCATTCTGACTTGGTAAAGTGAAACACATAATAAAAATAAAAATAAATCCAGACACTACAAAGGGCTCCCAGGAAACAAGAGAAGTAACAAGACGTGTTCTTAGACAGTCCGCAGGAGCTAATCAAAGGCTGGTGGGCTTCTGAAAAGATCACTGTGTGCCTGTTTCAAAAGCCGTCTTTGAAGGTGTTTTAGAAGTCAAGGACACTTCCAGTGGAAGTCAACTGCAAAGTTACTCAGAGCGAAAAAGAACAGCCACAAAAAGCCTCTCTGGCCTTCTCACAGGTAAGCCACGGGAGCTGCAAGAGACATGCTGAAGAAAGAAGCCACCTTGTCATCCTGTTAACCTCCAGGGCAAGGGTTGACTTTCCCTGAGGAACAATTCTAGGTCAAGGTTGAGCCCATGGACTTTGTTCCATGACTCATGAGTCTGAGAAAACAGAGATGGCTAAGCAATAGAATCAATCCTGAGGTGCACCTGCTCAACCTCCTCTTCGTGTGAGCTCGCTCTCGCTCTCTCTCTTTCTCTCTCTCTCTCTCTCTCTCT
The DNA here is from genome assembly GCA_036184795.1 of Tokudaia tokunoshimensis. Taxonomy (NCBI): domain Eukaryota; kingdom Metazoa; phylum Chordata; class Mammalia; order Rodentia; family Muridae; genus Tokudaia; species Tokudaia tokunoshimensis. Next base: position 97,700,669 of record BTHU01000011.1, on the reverse strand, counting down.
CTCTCTCTCTCTCTCTCTCTCTCTCCCTCTCCCTCTCCCTCTCCCTCTCCCTCTCTCTCTCTCTCTCTCTCTCTCTCTCTCTCTCTCTCTCTCTCTCTCTCTCCCTCTCCCTCTCCCTCTCTCTCTCTCTCTCTCTCTCTCTCTCTCTCTCTCTCTCTCTCTCTGATCCTCTTCAGCAGGGGTCAGCAAACATGCCTCTGGGATATGTCTGTCCTTTCACCTTTCAAGAATAAACCAGTTCTGAGGGAACACAGTCAGGATTAGCATCAAGAACACAGCCAATGTGTCCCAGAGAGTCACACTGAGAAAGGCCCACAATTGGTCAATATGGCCTAATGTGTTGCTGGTAGCATTTTTTTTCAGTACTAGACATTTGAATCTGGAGTCTCACACAGGCTCAGCAAGTGCTCTATCTCTGAGCTATGTGCTTCTCCTGGTTTGTTTGTTTGTTTTGTTTTATTAACTTTTAATTTTTAGATAAACTCTCACTAAATTGTCCAGACAGGCCTTGGAGTTGCTCTGGAATCCAGACAGGCTTTGAACTCACAATCTTTCTGACAAGCTCTTGAGTGGCTGCAATTCTAGGTCTGAGCTACCAGATCAACCTCCAATTCTTAATCATTAGAGAGATCCCATGTTCTCATTTTGGACTCTCTCAAACCATACTTGGGTACACTATGCCTGTACATTTAGGTATGTATATAACTGCTTCCACAGTGAAGTGTCTGAGTTGTGTATTAGTGACAGACTTTGTGGTCTGCAGAGCTAAAATGTTTGCTAACCAGCTCTTTACAGAATAAACAAAGGCTAGGCTTAGCCTTTTGACACACTGTGTTATGACTTTCACCATGTCCAGAATGAAGGTAGAAGGGCTGCTGCCTGGCAAGGAGACTTTAGTCTTGAACTTAGTCCATACCACAAGCTCTACTGTGCACTCATAAACATATAAGTCCTACTTTACCTCCTTTATCACCTGAAATGTCTTCATTTAACATTAAAAGTTTGTCCTGTCTTGGGGTCAGAAAAATGGCTTGGTGGTTAAGAGTATTTACCACCTTTTCTGAAATTCCCAGCACCCATTTCAGGTGGCTCACAACTCCCTGTAACTCCAGTCCCAGAGCCTCACACCCTCTTCTGGCTTCTGTGAGAACTGCACTCACATGCACAAACATGCACACACACACACACACACACACACACACACAATTTATAAATAAAATTAATCTTTCCTTTAAGTTTATCTTGTTTTACTCTTAGAGGTTGATCTCTGTTACTGTGATGAGACCCTCTGACCAAATATAACTTAGGGCAGAAAGGGGGTTCGTTCAGCTTATACTTTCAGGCACTAGCCTATACTGAGAGAACTCATATCACAGTGATTATCAGTGACGCTGCTCATTTCCAGACCCAAGCAGTAGATGGAAATCAAGAAGAAGGAGCCAAGGTTTCATATCCTTCTTCAGGACCGACCAATAACCTAAAGGCCTCCCACTAGTCTCCACCTCTACCTCCTCACCATAAGACAACCCTGGGGCCAAGTCTTTAACAATAAGCCTTTGTCAGATGTTGCAGGTCAGTAGTCATGTCCTGAAGAAGGCTGTGGAATCTTGGCTCCTTCTTCTTGATTTCCTCTTACTCCTTTGTTCTGGATATGAACAGTGTTGCTCTGATGTCCACCCCTGCCATAATGTGTGTGGCTTCACCATAGGTCTAGGACCACAGGACCAAGTTACGATAGTCTCCAAAGCTGTGAGCCAGCAAATAACTTTTGTTCTTCATAAGCCGAGTATCTCCGATAACAGAAAGCTGACAAACTCCAGGAGTTATCTGAGATGCATTTTCAATCCCACTTCTTATTTTGTAGTTTCATGCTATATAAATATCCCTGTCACCAGCAAATGCCTGGCAGAATTTGCTATCATTAGCACCGGCCACCAGGAACCATGAAGCTTCTCAGGGATGTTAGCTACTCTTGTCCTGGCATTTCTTGTTCTCTTGCTTCGTGGGGTCTCCCTGGGAACACAGTCAAGTGGTCTGCCCTCCAGTCTTAATTTCCTGAGTCTTCCTGTTCCACCTTCAATAGGACAAGAAATTTCTTCAATTTAAGCCTCATTCTCCATAAACCATATTACATTCAAACTTCATGAAGATGTCCTGGAAAGTCAATGTATTTCACAGAACTGATGAGGACTTTATGCCAACACACTCTTCCCTGCTAAGAATAGTCCACATTCCCTTCTCTGTCTCTTATGTGTAAAACCTGCTTTCGTGAATATTTGCTTTCTTAGGCTATAATTGGTGCTGAGATTGCCTATACTCCAATTCCTTAAGGTATTATATACTGTTTCAACCATGATTTTTCAATGTATGTCTTACTCTGAGAGATTCCATTTTACAAGAAGCTTTTGCCTCCATTTTGAGTGAATTAGATGAACACAGCCCCTGAATGGACCCAGAAACCAAACCATCTGTCAGGTATCCCATATCCTGCACAGAATGATAAATGACTTATTCCTTGGAATGGAAGAGAAGAACCATACAAGTTTATTGCAATTAAATGAGACTGTGGAGATCCATAGTTGTATTACAATCATATCAGGAAAACCAGGCTTAAGAATATCCAACATGCAAGATGAAAGAAGGGATATAATTCCCTCACCTGGACCCTAGAATATAATAGACACCATTACAGATGGAACAGTGGTATGATTGCACACTAACCTACCACCAAAGGCGAGTAAATTCATCAAGTGTTGTGATCCACTGACTGGTTTTGGAGCTTTGGCTCACCTCAGTCCACACTGTTGTTTCAGCCCACTTGCTTGCCTGACTATCTATCTGCCTGTTTGCTCATCTGGACCCAAATCTGACCTGCTGTTCTCTGCACTGGCCCATTTCATGCTATCCAAACCTGGTTCAGTCTTTTGCCTAGCTGCTGAATTCTACAGCTTCTTTCTCTAACCTAACTACAGAAGCTCCAACAGTAGCTCCTTCCCATCAGGGTCAAGTTCATTATCTTATCAATAAGTAATTTTTATTGGCCAACTTCTGACGTTCCTTAAATTCTGCCATAGCAGCCCCTTTACCTTATATCCATCCTCTAACCCACATTTGTATATGTAGATATGTAGATACATCTACTGTTTGATGCAAGAGCTAATATCAGTAATTAAGATTAGAATATAAGAACCTGCTTTCACCTCACCACAGTCAAGCTACTGAGGTATGTGGGCAAATGACAAATTGCTGTTGTTAAAACTGCTAACCTTGTGAATTTATTGTTACTCAATAAACTCTGACATTGCAGAAAGACACAAACACGTACATCTATGCTTCTGCCCAGGGCATGCATGACAATCAGTAAAGTCACTCTCTCTTATTTGTGTGGCTCTCTTACTTGCTTATAAAAGCTTGCACTCCTTTACTTCAAGTGCACCAAGACGTGACCCTTGCTGCCATTCCATAGACCTTGTGAGGAGGAATGGCCAGATCTTGAGCAAAGGAGGCATCATCATATGAGATCCTTGGCTGAAGAACGAACAACAGCAAGGGGAGACTGCTGATGTTTGGCAAAAGAGAAGAGGCTGCTTGTGCCAGCCCTGATGCCTCCTTCTAAGCTTAGGATCATTCAAACAAGTAAACCCCATCTTCAAACATCCTATCTTTCTCCTGTCACAACACAGACTTTATCACATCACACAGTCAATGTCCTTTGCCACCTCTCTGCTGTCTGCCAGATCAGATTATCCCCTGTGAAACACTATGAAGACCCATTGGCTTTCCTAGGGCAGCTATAAGTAGCCTTTAACTGTCCTGTTTTAGTAAACTAAGCTTTTCTTAAATTTTCTACTATAACAAGTGAAGTGATAGCCAGCTGTCTATTGTCATCATCATTGTTCACACTAACCAAGCTCACTGGCCACTGTTTTATTCTACACTGTTTCAATGTGCCGCCACAGTTCAGTGGAGTGCCACCACAGTCCAGGTATTCTTAGGATGCAGCACTAGGCTTCTGACACACTTCAGACAGCAAGGAACCCAGCCTCGAAATCTCACCCGGCTCATCTGCCACTAAGAACACCACTTATCTTACACGCAGATCACTGACCCCAAAGCAATTTCTGTGCCTCTTCTTTTCCGGGACCAGCCATCTCTGGGAAGCAAGAGTGTGGGGGAAAGGAAGATGAAGAAGTGAAGACACGAAACAAATACAGAACTTGATACAGATGAGTAGGAAATAGCAGTATGCTCCTCATCATATCTCACTGGGCTTTCAAACAGCCTTCCTATTGCTGGAGAACAATCAGAAATTCTGAATCAGAAACTCTGCTCCTTGCCACCTCCTGAGCTATTGGCGTACAAGTTAACTCTACCACTAGGGGGTGCTAAGACCACAACTACCATCACTCTCATGTCCATCTTCTGATACCCAGGTGCATCTGAGTGGATGCTAGGAAAGTGGAAATCTCAGTTCTTGTCAAACTGGGCCAGACATGGGTGCATCTAAGGCAATGGAGAAATTCGGACAGCCAGACTTGTCCTCCAGGAGAAGCTGAAACAGCCTAGGGTATTAAGAAATAGGTTTTCTAGGATATCATCCTAAGGCCCAGGAGGCAGGCAGGCAAGCAAGCTTTCCTGATCAGGGAGAGGCATAAACTGCATCCAGCAGGGAGTAATTAAGTTGTGATTTAGCTTCTCATTATCTCGATCCTCTAGCAGTTTAGGTTTGAAAACATCCATCCAGCTTTAAAAATAAGTCCCTCAGAAGAAGATGACAGCTAATTCTGCTGCTAACACTGAAAACAAAATGAAATGTTTGATATAATTCTCCTTTAAGTATTAGAGTGAAAGGGGTTTTATATGTTATTAACCTATCCACTAACCAATTAATATACTCACTTATTAGTAATTTCCTAACATATTAATGTGAAGGATAATGTTTGAAGTACTGTAGGCATTACAGTATTTCCTATTATCTGTGATGGATGTATTCTGAGATTATACCCCACACACACACCACCAATAGATTCCTGAAACCATAGATCTTCTATGCAAGATCATCTTGGTCCCATGTTTTTCCTATACATATGTACACGTATTAAAATTTTCCTGGGAAAGCAAACAGGTGTATATGCACTCCACTTAGGGTACTAATTACCCACAAAAAAATACATTCAAGTCTAGCTTGGTGAAACAAGTTTAATTGGAGTTATTTATAGGAATAAGGAACACCTATGGGTGGATGAACCGAAGACTTTTTCCCCAGTAACTGTTGACTGCCTTCACATCCTTGAGGAAGACAGTGGCCTTGTGAGCCATGGTAGAAAGTTAATGAGCAAAATCTTCATAAGGCTCCTGTCACTAATCTCATTTGCTGATAGTTCAAGGAAACAACGTCTTCCTAGGAGGACATGTTTCACAATAATAAGTATAAGGTTTAATTTATAAATTGTACATAGTACAAGATCACTGGGGTGGCTAATCTTGCTTGTCAACTTGTTCACAACTGGAAACAACTAAAACCAAAGCATCTGGGCATGCTTGTGAGGGATTTTCCTAGACTGGATCATTTGAGGTGAGAAAACCCACCCTAAATCTAGACCACACCTTCTAGTGACAGCCCACATAAAAGGACTTAGATGAACGAAGTTTCTGCCTTTGGCCTAGTTGGCCCCAATCTCGCTGGTAAGTTCACCTATCCTGATGCTGAAGCATTCCTTCTATGGTATTAGAACCTGATTCTTTGGTTCAACATAGACCAAAGATCAGCTGAGACATCCAGTCCCATGGACTGAACAATTACTAGGTTATCTCAGCTTCCTTACTCTCACCGTGCTTTCCACCATGGTGATTATGGACTAATCCTCTGATACTCTGAGCAAGTGCCTAATTACATGCTTTCTTTTATAAGTTGCCTCAGCCATGATGTATCTTCACAGCATTAGAACAATAACTAAGACAAAAATAAAAGAGTCATAATGGCATAGCATAACAAAGTTGCTAGCACCACGACTTTTGAATTCAAATCTACTAGTAAGTAAAATAAGAGTCTCTTGGAGCTGGAAAGATGGTGCAGTAATTAAGAGAACTGGTTACCCTTGCAGAGGACTGGGGTTTGATTCCCAGCACCCACATGAAAGCTAACAACTATCTATGACTCATGTTCCAGGATATCCAGTTCCATCTTTTAGACTTTGTGGGCACCAGGCATGCACTGTGTAGATGTAGAAGCTGTCCAAGCACCCATACATTTGTTTATTTATTCTTGTTACTAATAGTTGTTATTAATACAATGAGGCATAAGCAATGTAGTACCGAGGAATGAGTCACATCCAAGGGGTGATGGAGAAAAATGCTTTAAGGTTTGATCACTTTACAATAGTACATCATTTAAACCACACGCATTACTTTTGTACTTCTTTGTGAAAGGTTTTATGGAAACAAAATTGGGGAAAGAAAAGGAGGACTATAACTACCATTCATTCCACATACATTAGCACATAAAGTTACTATTGCTAAATTTGATTTACAAACGAGATAAGAGGTATCTAATTCAATGAACTTATCTACAAACAGATGACTCAGTTACTATACCAGCATGGGGTTAGGAACCAAAATTTATCTTGACTCAAAAAACTCTTATTTCACAATTCAAGGCAGTCATTTGATTGCTTGTGATAATGAGGGATGATGTAGACCTTACAGAAGTAACCTAAACATATTAGTTACATTATCTTTTAAGTAAGCAAAATTGTGTTTAGTTCAGTTGACTTTGCTTTGACTTTGTCTCCACCACTTACCAGAATTTTGTTGTTGCACTGGGGACTGAGTCTGAGCTGTATCATAATGTAATTACTTGCTTTTAACTACCCAGTGCTGAAGTCCAATCTGAAACTCCTCAAGCTATGATTGAAAAGTTGATTTCTACTCTTAATTGCCTCACAGCCTGGCAATGACATATTGAAGACTTTTGAGACTCCAGAGTCATCTGGGTGAATTATTGAGCATAATTCCTGACAGTCACAACCTCATCTGGGACATCTTCCCACCATCTCCTGCTCTCCCTAAAGCACGGCTCCATGAAGGGGGATGACAAGACATCCCTGCATGTCTTCCAGGGCTAGATTCATAATGTTCTGTCCAAAGAGGTGGAAATATCTGTCAGCGAACTGTTAATATCATCATTGAATTGCAACAAATAAAACTGTAATGGCATAATAACCCTGAATTTGGGGTTATTAAAGTTTCAAAGAGTTTTTATAAACTTCTATATTAAACAGAACAATTTTCAAAAGGGGTTTTGCTGTTCCCTTTAATGTATCATGATGCTCCTTCTCTGCTAAAAATATTCAATGTTTCTTGAAGTCTAAGTGGGAAATTAGGGCCCTATTAATACAAACTATCTATACTCAGAGCTACAACTATAAGATAGCTGACTCCTGGTATTAGGACCCTAGTGACCATACAATGATTCAGAAAGTGGGCACCCCCAAATTCACCAGAACTCTCAAGTCCTTTAGTCCATTGTGCTGGTGTAAGAAAATACTATAAAATAAGTCATTCATAAATGAATAAAATTTGTTACTTATAGTTCTCAAGTTCAAAATCAAGGTCCTGGCAAATCTGGGATCCAGGATGGGATCATTCCTCCATGCTTTCTTATTTCTGCCTCAAATGGTAGAAGTGGTTCAGCTCTCACAGCTCTCTTGTATATGAACAGTAACCTCCTTCACTTTCCAAAGGGTCCTGCCTCTTTAGAGATTAGAATATTAGTGTCAACATAGGAATGTGGGGGAGAAAGAAATATTAATACCATAGCAACTGATGATGCTGGGTAGCTCCAGGGCACTGCTGACACACACTGTGTGTGGGAGGACCCAAGTTCCCAAATATGACACTTATCTTACAAATCTGGTACCCTAAACACCTAAAGTGTGAGTTAGAGCAGACTTAGCAAGATCATGAAATGGTACTGACAGCTTGCATGTCTGAGCATCCACAATAGTGTCTGGGTTTGGTGACTGTATATAGAATGGATCCCCAGGTGGGGCAGTCTCTGGATGTTCTTTCCTTCAGTCTCTGTTCCACACTTTGTCTCCATATTTCCTCCCATACCTCCCACACCTCCAAGTATTTTCTTCCCCCTTCTAACACAGGAGTCAGCTATCTTATAGATGTAGCTCTGAGTGTAGATAGTTTGTATTAATCGGGCCCTAATTTCCCACTTAGTCTTCAATAAACATTGAACATCCACACTTTGGTCTTCCTTTTTCTTGAGCTTCATGTGGTCTGTGAATTATATCATGGATATTCTGAACTTCTGGGCTAATATCCACTTATCAGTGAGTGCATACCATGTGTGTTCTTTTGTGATTGGATTACCTCACTTAGGATGATATTTTCTAGTTCCATACATTTGCCTAAGAATTTCATGAATTCATTGTTTTTAATAACTGCGTAGTACTTCATTATGTAAATGTACCACATTTTCTGTATCTATTCCTCTGTTGAAGGACATTGGGTTCTTTCCAGCTTCTGACTTTTATAAATAAGACTGCTATGAAATAGTAGGGCATGTATCCTTGTTATATATTGTGGATGCCAAGAAGTGCATGCTGGCAAGAGCCAGATATAACTGTATCCTGAGAGGCTCTGCCAGAGCCTGACAAATACAGAGGTGGATGTTCACAGTCAACCATTGGACTGAAGGCGGGGTCCTCAGTGGAGGAGTTAAAGAGAGGACTGAGGAGCTGAAGGGGTTTCCAACCCCATAGGAAGAACAACAATATCAACCAACCAGACTACCCAGAGCTCCCAGGGACTAAACCACCAACCAAAGAGTACACATGGAGGGACTCATGGCTCCAGCTGCATATGTAGCAGAGGATGGCCTTGTCGGGCATCAATGGAAGGAGAAGTCCTTGTTCCTGTGAAGGCTCAATGCTCCAGTGTAGGAGAATGCCAGAGCGGGGAGGCAGGAGGGGGTGAGTGGGTGGGTGGGTGAACACTCTTATAGAAGCATGGGGAGGGGATATGGGACGGGGGATTCCGGGGAAAACCGGGAAAGGGGATAACATTTGAAATGTAAATAAAGAAAATAGCTAATAAAAAATGGTACTGAGCATTCATTGGGTATGAGAAAGGATGTTGAGCAGATGAAATATCTCTAGGCTGCATGATTACCATAGAATCAAGTTCTAAGGTGGTTTAGTGTGTGACTACAGAAGTTGGTTTGTTAAAGGGGTAAATGTCTCGGTGTTTCATGAATGCTGCCAGGTCATTTTCTGGTGAAAACCATGGAGTTACTTATAAGGGGCAAAGTCTACATTACAGTAGGATGTGGTTTCATCAGAAAAACTGATCATGATTGAAACCATCAATCTCGCTTCCTATAATACTTAAAACTGAGGAATAAAAATGAGTATGAGGAGCCAGCAAAGTTTCTCCATGAAAGACAGTAAGTATGTTAGGCATTGAAGAACACCTGGTCACTGTTAGACCCAGTATGGCCACTGATCAGATGTCCATGAGGGGGATATGAACTCATAAGACTTTATTTACTAAACTATGGTGTTTCCAGGATTTTGCACATAGACAATGATTTGTATGACTATGATATAAGGTGAGTAAGAAGCTCAGCAAATCTCAGAGCTGCCCTCAGGAGAATTAGGATGCCACACTCCTGACTGAGAATGCAGTGATGAGCTTCATCCCCGTTTCTCTGGATTCTTAGTCTACTTCTTGCCCATGCTAGACAAATTCTTCATGCTATTAATCTGCTGAATCCTTCAAGCAGCAAAGCGTTATAAGGAGCCTAATAGGTTCAGTTCTGAAGGAAGTCAAGTGCATTCTGGTCTATTAGTACCTCTACTGTTTCCAGAAATAACAGATAATAAGAGAGAACTTTCCCGTACACATAGAGAGCTAGCTGGCTTAGCAAGCTTGGGAGAAAATTATTCTCTCCTTCAGCAGGAAAAAAAGTTTAGAAACATCAATGCTATGTTTGTACTATGTTTATTCTATTAATACTGACCTTGAAAACGAAAAAGCAACTACCATATAATCAGGGCATAATTGCCTAGTAGAGCCTGTCCTTGAAACTAGAACACTAAAATCAGCTCTGAGCTGGGATTCACATAGTAATTAGTCTTAGCCTCATGGAAAGGCTCAACACAGCAAATCTATGTTCCTTGGTCAATTTAGAATGAATATGTAGTACATTGCAAAGGTATCTGATGTATTTGGCCCAAAGAAGTTTTTCAGTGAAGGAAAGCAAAGGGTTTAGATGCATCTGTCACAGGAAACATTTCCTGACAAGCGTAAGATTGCTAAGGTGGAAGTTAGAATGGGACTCTTTTTTTTTCTGAAAAATTAATTAATTAACTAAATTAATTCATCCAATAAGTGGAGTCAATCCTCTATATTCTCATGTTGTGTCCACAGAGTCAATTGGTTATAAATTGAAGACACTTAGAATAAAGTGTACCTATACTAAAATACAAGCTGGATTTCCTATCTCCTAAATAATATACAATCACTATTTACATGGCATCTATGTTATATTGACTATTCTTGGATGCCTAGAAATAATATAAAGCACACAGGAGGATGAACATAGGTTATATGAAAATCTGATGTCACTGTATTTGAGAATCATGAGGTATACCTTTGGTATCCTCAGGGTACGGGAGTCCTAGCACCATCCTCAAAGGTATTGGAGAATGGCAACTGTGTACAGGAGTCAGTTCTGTAATTATTCATGTGCAAAAAAATCTAAAGGGACTTTTGAGACAACATAGGGCATCAGTTGCCTAAGATTTGAATAGCATACTGTGGACATGAGCAGCATGGCATACAGGAGTCACACAGTAGTGTCTTCTTCCTGGGAATCAGTCTGTTTGAAGCAAGAGCTCAAACTGTATATGACAGAAAGTAGAGGAAAAGCAAAGAGATTCAGAATAACCAGCAGGTGAAGCAAGGAACATGGAAGCTTGATAGAACTAAACAATAGTATTGGGTACAAAACATAGGCATTAATAAGTCTGAGAAGACAAATGTTGATACAGGTTGTAATAGTTTGTATATGCTTAGGACAGGGAGTGGCACTATTAGGAGGCATAGCCCTAGTGGAGTAGTAAGCCACTGTGGGTGTGGGTTTTAATACCTTAGTCCTAGCTGCCTGGAAATGAGTATTCCTCTAGCTGCCTTCGGATGATGATGTAGAACTCTCAGTTCCTCCTGCACCATGCCTGCCTAGATGCTGCCATGTTCCTGCCTTCCTGATAATGGTTTGAACCTTGGAACCCATAAGCCAGCCCCAATTAAATCTTGTCTTTATAAGAGTTGCCTTGGTCATGGTTTCTATTCACAGCAGTGAAACCCTAACTAAGACACATGTGAACCACCTGGGACCTTGTTGACAAGATTCTAATTCAGGAATGTGGGATAGAGGCTGAAATACTGTACTTCCCATAAGTATTGAAGGAGCATCCAAATACCAAGACTCTGGGTCCTTAGTCATTACAATTAGGCAGTGATGGGTTCAGCATTGAAACCAGCCCCAACTCAGAATTCTCTCCAACTCTGCCATGCCACAGATGAAACAAGGGAGGTCAGGGGAGTCTTTACAAGGTTGGGTTAGTGATAAGACCTCCTGACTCTCTGTCTAGTGTGTATTATCTCTCTGTAAAAAAAAAACTTATTTAAACATATTAATAGCTGGAGAGGGGCATTTGTTTTATTAATTTTCATTTGGGGGAATCTAGAGGAGGGCACAGACAGAAGTTTTATCATGCATTCCAAATGTGAGGTAAAATTCCCAAACCCAGGTCCTCTAGTTTATATTAATGATAATATTGAAGCACCTCCCTTCTAGATCTATATCTTTGCCAAGAAGCTATAGAGAAGAACTCAGTAGGTCATCAAATTTCCTGTATTTTCAACTACTTTTAATACAGAGCTTTCTTGACATTGAATGATCTGGAAAGCCACAGCTACAGGACCATGTTGTCAAACAAATGAAGGTTCTTAGTGTGTAAAAAAAAAATAATCAAAATATATGAACTTCACAGGATTCCATGAAAAAAGTCAATAGACTGATTTACTTCATGTCTGTGTATCGAGATATATCTTCAAGTCAGCAATTCTATCCGTGGTCTCAACTGATTGAATCAATCTGATGGCCTAGTCTACTCCCAGCTTTTGTTTGGAGTTGAACATTTCATAGATGTTTCAGGATATTTGATCACAAGGTGAAACCTGAGATTGTGTTATGTACCAGAAAAAAAACTTGTTTCTAGCTGTGGTGTGGCTCAGCCCTTAGCACACACCTTTACCTCTGACTCAAATACAGACACACCCTTAGGACATACCTGTAATCCCAAAAACTGGTGCTAAAGTTAGCTTAGAAGAAAGTACCCATGTTTAAAAGTGATGTCTAATTGAGTAGTAGATAAAATGAAGAATCAGAGAAAGGTTTGGCAGCATAGGATATGCTCAGCTCTCATGAGAAGAGAAAATAAAAGGAAGCTACTTAAGGGACAGTGCAGAGAGAAGAAGAAGGCAGTTTTACCAAGACAACTGTACAGAAACAGGTTGCTGAGAGAGAACAAACTAGACGCAAGTGAAGACGGAAGTACCTAGAGAATGAGAGTGACCCAAAATACTGAAGCATATTACTAAAGTTAGTATGAGGCCAGACAAATCAATTCAGGAGAGGCTGAGAGTAAGAAGCCAGGTTAAATCAGTCAGCTTGGAGAGCAGTTTGTACCAGAAGAGTTGAGTTCAATCAGTCAGCCAGAGAGCAGAAAGAATTGGTAAGGGGTGAGCTTATTCAGCAGTATGTCTTAGAGGCTGAGAACATTCTAGGCCTAGATAAGATTGCATGGAGGCTAGAAGCTTCCAGGACAAGGCCTAGGTTAGGAGACTGAGGCTGTAAGTCTTGGAGATGACAATTATATCAGGTGAATATACGTGACTTTTACATATAGTAATGTGAGTCCTGAACCATAAAATGGCCTTAAAGAGTTTTAGAAAGAAAAGGTGTTGCATTTTTGAGTCCACTCTGTCCTATCTTCCCATGACTTTCAAGATGGACAATCAAACCTTTCAGAAACTACTCACACAATCAAGATAGCTAGACTCCAGGCTCGGGTGATATGCATGTTTACTGTAGTGTTTCTCTGGCCAAACTTAAGGGCATCTTACATGCATGAAAAATGCCTTATCCAGAATTCTGTCTCTCCAAACAGTATCTATGGAGAGTACTACCACTGTCTTCATAAAGATATTTCATAACCGTCTCCTGACAGGCCCCTCTGAGAATATGTACTTAGCAACCACTACTGAAATTTTTGTTGGGGTTCTGACGCTGGGCTCCATCCAATTGGGCAGACCTGGGAATTTGTAGCCATACATTTAAATAGCTTATTTAGCTGTGCATGTTCCACATTAATTGCTTCTGCATTCGATTGGATTTGTGCTTGGTAATTTTCTCCTTACAAAGAGAATACAGATAAAATTTGATGGGCCATGTTGGCCCTGGGCCGGACAACTGCAAAGCCCTCTGCCTTGATGACGATGAGCATAGAGGATGTTACAGCCAGGGGCACCCATGGGGCTCTATGTTCCAAAGAGCGCTAACGACACTTGCCTAATTTATCATTTATGCCTTCCTTTTAGCTTTTTTTGTAGATCTTGTTGTCAGGAACTGCAGAGCCTTCAATTAAAGAATGTTTCTCTGCAAGTTTGCTTAATGATTTCTGATGAGGGTACAAGATAACTACTTTCTATTATACTCTATGACCCCAAACAAATGGCTAGAGAGACTATCAGGGTATTTCACCAACCCTATGACTTTGCCTTCTGTTTATGCCATAAACAAATTTAGAGATATTGCCCAGCAAGAATATTTTACATTAGGATCAATTACATAAAACAGGAGTTAGTTGTTAGCAGGAAATGACTTTCTCTTCTCACTGTGTTTCTAGTTCAACAAAGCTTTACAGTTTCTTTTCTATTGGCCAACACTTGGCTGGGAAGTATGTATCTATTTGCCATACTCATCCATTTATTCACACATGCAGGTACAGAGAGACTGCCTAAGAGAACATTTTAGCCTGAACATTGTCAGTGCCACAGCCACCAGTGGCAATCCCAGACACTGAAGAATGCAGATTGGTATCATCTAGAGTCTCCCTAGTGGCCCTGAGCATTTGGCATGGACATCTATACTGTTTGAACACTGAGTGATTGTGACTTAGGGACAATGCTGAAATTTGTTAATGGCAGACTTTGGTCTGATGCCAGTGCCATGCTGTGTTAGAAAACACTCTGGCTTGTTTTGGCCGTTCAGCCTGAGCTTCAGACATCTCCTTGCTGCTTTGCAGAAATCTAGGAGACTGTTTCCACTGAGAGGAAGAGTAAGACACTATTGTTTTCCATATGTCAGTGAACAGATGAACCCTGTAGATCAGCAGAATATAGGAAAGAATTCTGTGAGAATCATCCTAGAACAATTTGGTTCTTCATCAAACATTACCAGAGATTTAAAAAAAAGTGAGTGTCTCAAATCCAAATAATCTCTTCCTACCAAACCCTCAAAACACCCACTTCTTTCCCTCTATGGGATCTCACCATCCGTTCAGCTGTGCAAGATGAGTTGTACATTCTTATTCCTTTCTTCTTTCTCATGACCCCAAACCCTACTCTAACAAGTCCATTGAGTCTCACAGGACACCTGAATTAATCTCACCCAGTTATCTAATGGCTTAACTAAACTAAATAGCTTACTAGCTAAACCACTTAGCTAAACTAAGTAAAGGCACCTGAGCTATCGTCTCCTGACCTCAACCCCTGCCCAGACAGACACCCAGTCCATCAGTCAATCTACCCATCACACATGCTGTGGTTTAGATATGTATGCTTTGTTCCAACTGAAATACATTTTGAAGCTTTGTCTCTATAAATACCAAAGTGTGAGACCCTTAAAAGGTGTTTTAGGGTGCCATGCTTGTAATTTTTGTAAAGTGAACCTGACCCCTGCGCCTTGGGATTTCTTCTCCTTCCAAAAGACTGGGATTTGTTTGTGTTTCTCTTTTATGACAGGATTTAGCACAAGGCTCAAACTGGGAGCTAACCAGATGCAGCCCCCTAATCGTGACTAGAACCATTAGATATAATCATCTTTTTTTTTCTGAAAAAAAAATACTCAGACTTGGGTATTTTGCTATTAGCATAAGAGAATAAAAACAACACATTAGACTAGTTTCATCCTAAACCATAATCTACCATGTTAGTCTCCTCTAGTCGTTCACTGGCTCCCATCTCTACAACAAAACCTTCAGCTCCTACCCATGCCATCTGGGTTGTATGGAGTTAGTTACACATCTCAGTATCGTGCTTCCATTCTCTGCTGTTCTACTCCATTGGGCAATATTTGACAATGACATCAAGTCCTCTTATGCCCTATTCTACCTGTGTTGTGCCATGAAACGGTCATGAAACTCCAAAAAGACTACCAAGGAGCCAATTCCAGTGCAATCGCATTAGGGTCTCTTTATTCAAGCTCAGGCTTGGGCTCCCCGCCAACCCTGACTCAGCAGGAAGGTAGATCCCTGAGCCTAGTTTTAGGGAAGCATTTATAGAGTCAAGAAGGGGTATCTAGTCTGGTAAACATCTGATTGGGAGGTCATTATGGCCTTTAAGATAATTGGCTGGTGGTGGGAGCCAAACCCTAAACTTAACTTCTGTTTTCTCCTGATTGGTGGTTGTTAGGAAGTGAAGTGTCAGGGGCAAGTTTGTAAACTGGGGATGCAGATTTGTTTAGGAATAACCTGGAAACTGGTACTAGATGCAAGTTTTGTTGGGGGGAGCCTGGAAACTGGTGTTAGAGACAGGTCTTGTTTAGAGGTAACCTAGAAACTGGTGCTAGGCACTGGCCTGTTAGTTAACTTGAGTTCAACCTTAGGTCAGGTTCTCTAAGATGGAGTCTGACCCCAAAAGATTCAGTATCTCACCTGACACACCCTTTATCCTTCTCAAAGTGGGCAATTCATTTCCAGTCATTCCATTTTTACCCAAAGGTCAATTGTAAGACTCCTAAGAATATCTTTTATATACAATAGTTTTTTATAGTCAGTATTTGATGTGCCAGCTACCCTAAGGTCCTACTGGCTCCTCACAGTCAACATTTCTAGTGCATTCATATAGTCTTGTCTCACTAACATTTAGGGAGGAAAGGGAGAAAGAAAGAGTTGTCAATGTTTACTTTAGAAAGATGGGGCATAGCCGGGCAGTGGTGGCGCACACCTTTAATCCCAGCACTTGGGAGGCAGAGACAGGCGGATTTCTGAGTTCAAGGCCAGCCTGGTCTACAGAGTGAGTTCCAGGACAGCCAGGGCTACACAGAGAGACCCTGTCTCAAAAAAAAAAAAAAAAGAAAGATGGGCATATAAAAAACACAGGATTTGTATATTAGATTCATTCAGAGATTTCAGATTGTATATTCCTTTGTTGGTTTTGTTTGGTTGGTTGGTTGGTTGGTTGGTTGGTTCAGTTGGATTGGTTTGGTTTTTTGAGAAAAGAGTTTCTCTGTGGAGCTTTGGGTATCTGGAACTTGTTTCCTAGACCAGGCTGTCCTTTAATATGGGAATCTGTCTGCTCTGCCTTCCAAGTGCTAGAATTAAAGGTGTGTGCCATCATGTAAGTTTGGGGTTTTCTCAACATGCACATACATAAATACACACATGTATACATTCACATGTAGATCAGATCAAGAGTGAAGGCACAGCTTAAAGCATCAGAACATGTACAGGAACTAACCTGGGAGTCATATGAAAGAAGACTACCAGAGCGGGCATATAACATGATTTCTTTGTATACACCAAGTGACCCCCATACTAGTGTCTGAGTGTGCCCCTCATTCCAAACAGCCAGATGTCTTTCTACTGTTTGTTCTCATGTCCAATTTCACTGTGCAATTAGATTTTTATAGTCCTACATATCAGAATCCAGAATACAATTGATGTGTGCTGGAGAAAAACTCGTCTATGCTTTATTTCTGGGGCAGCTTCAACTGTGTCCATGACTTACAACACCAGACCAATATCTTTAATCTCTCTGCCTCATTTTTGTTGTATAAGAAATGGGAAATGACTCACATGGGGTTGTCCTTCTGTCTGCTCAGATGACAAATGAAAGTAGCAAGCTGACATCTCAAACCCAGTAAATGGGCAATAAATCTCAGTGACCCCAAAACATACTCTCTTCTGATATTAAGCTAATACTTATGTTAAAATTAATGTTTAATATTTTGTTGGCTTCGTTATTAAGCATATCTACTCTCTGATTAAATGAACAGAAAGCTCTGGTATTTGGCTGAGCTGATGACATTCAAAAGCCCCCACATATCCTCCTCTTCACATATATAACTGTCATGGGCAAGGCAGGCTACATTGTGTCAGAAGGCAAAAAGAATGTTATTTCCATCCTCCTTAAGTGAGATAAAATGTGAAAAATGAACAAGATAAATGGGTCATTTCCCTGGCAGGTTTTGCTTATTAAGAACTCATTTTGAATGCATGGAAACTAATCTTTGTTATGTTGAGGGATTTTTCCCTCACACACTTAATGTGAAGCACAGCATTAAGTTTATACTGCTGTCTTAAAGTATTCATGGTCAATAAATGGAACAGGTCACAAAGAAATGAAAGAAAAAAATTAATTTCTTTTCAGATGGAAGTGACTTGGTATCACTAGATCAGTTTCTACATGGTCAACCCTGAATTGATTTTCCTGTAACCAAATGTTGTTTTTCTTTACATTAATAGTTGGTAACAATAAGTACTTGAAACTTACTAAGATTGCATTATAAACCTAGCCAATGGCTTTGTCTAATTATGCAAACATTTCTCAGAGCACAAAGACTTTGGAAAACAAAGATTGGTGTCCCAATCCTTTAAAGAGTCCAGAGAAAATATGTTAAGAATGAGAAAGAAAATTTGTTATCTTGTAACAGCAATTTGAACATATATGACTAAATTTCTCCTTCTTTGTTTCACCCCAATTATCATTAACTGTCCAAAAACCTATAAAATTGGAGAAGAACCTATTATCAGTGGTGAAATAAAGACATAATAGTATTCTCATGGCAAGAATATAGGAAATTTTTATTTTTTTTAAAGTTAGTGTACAATGTAATGAGTTTCAAAACATTTCAAACATAATTTTCCCCTGTGCTCCCCATTCCATATCTATACTCCACCATCCCCCCGCCCCCTCTTACTGGTCCCTCCCCAACTCCTCAGAGACTTCCTCAGCAACTTTTAAAAGACATTCTATTTAATACCCTTTTTTTTCAATACTGCTATGGCCTGTTCCTTCCTTTCAGCTATTGACAAAGTTGTGATATATGAGCAGAATCTCTCAATATCACAGCTGGAAGATGTGTGGGAGAGAAATAAGAATGAGTCTCAGAAAAACTAGTTGCTGTTCGCAACCAGACATCTGGTGAAGCCTAAGCATTGGCTAGTATGGGGACAGAATTGTCCTCCTAGGCATCCTCACACCTGACCCCTTCCAACAGTCTCTCCCACATCCTGCTAAAAGGATATTCTAGACAGCTATCTTTCCCTCTCAAACTTGAGGTCAATTGATCTCCTACTCATATCCTGAAATCCTTCTATGCTATGAAAATCGTGGTTTACTTTCCACTTCTAGCCCCACAATCACCTTGAAAAATCTGATGTTTAAGTAGATAACTGACTCATAAGCTAGTGATCATATTGTCTTGCCATACTTAATGATGCCTCTTGGTAAGTGGTCATGTTGTATCTGTACCTAGTTGGATCTACTATGATAGTGACCACATTACATGCAATTCCACAGACACCCCTGGAATTTATTGTTATAAAGCAGACGATCAGACAGACAAGAAGCCAATAATTGGGCTGGATTTTGGCTATTGGTTATAATATTGATAGAATGCATCATTTCTAAGAGATTGAAACACATCTTTGGTTTGGGGATAAAAATGAAGTTGACATTTTCTATTCTTAGTATTTGAGGCAATTATAATCCTTCTACTTCATGTAATGACAAATTATTCATAAATGAAGTAAAGCAGTTCTGAAGGGCATGGAATCTGCACAAACATAACAGTTATGCTAAAATTAGCAAATGGCATTTTTAAAAAGACAGAAGAAGGAAGATCATCAGTTCTAGGTCAGTCTTGGCTACACAGAAAAACATTGTCTAACTAAATGATACATCACATGCACTGAATAATACCTATTACCCATGACTTCTCCTATGTCGCACCATTCTGCTGAGTCCATTTATATTCCATATTTAGTCACTGTAGTTACTCCTCATCAGAGAAATGTTTATTTCTGTCTCTCCTTAAATTCCTGTGAGAAACCTCCACTGCCTGCCAGATTCAGGACAACTTGAGTCAGAAAATCAAAGGGATCCCCAAGTGAAGACACAGTAAACAAAACCATACCCATTTACCCTAATGGTCTGTTTAATTTTTTAACTTCAATGCCAAGGAAAAAAAATGTGACCACCCCACAACAGTAAATATATCACCTCAAATTAACAAAACCAGAACATATGATTTCTTAAAATCTCACATCAAGTAATTAGTTCTACATGGGTTTTTTGTTTTTTGTTTTTTGTTTTTGTTTTTCTGTTTTTGTTTTTGTTTTTTTTTTTTTGAGTAAATATTGTGACCTTAGAACTCTGTTCCTAACAAACTGCAGCCCTTATCTGAGAATCTCAGGAGTTCTACTACTCTGCTCATCATATGCAGAATGCTTCATAAAAACACACACATTCCACATTGCAAAAGATGGAGCAAAAATGAGAATTAGGAAATCATAGTATACAGGAAAATTAAAATTAGTAAAATACATTTCCCAAAGAATTATTGTTACCCTTGTTATGAAAATTATGTAAATATTAACAATAAGCATTGTGCTAAAGTTTGCATGTAAAATGTTCACACAAACAAAGGCATTAATAAACCCAATATAAAGTCTCAAACCACGTGTTTTATTTACTTATTGATTGCTGTGATAAAAAACACTATGACCAAAGCAGCTCATAAAAGAACATGTTTAATCTGGGGCTCATGGTTCCAGGCAGTTCGAGTATGTGACCATCAAGGCAGGGAGTATGGAGCAGGCTAGAACAGTAGCTGAAAACTTACATGCTGACCCACAGCATGAAGCAGAAAGATCTAACTGTGAATGGCAGACTCTCCAGAAATGTCAAAACTTGCCGCCACCAGTGACACAGCTCATCTAATAAGGCCACACCTCCTAATCTTTCCCAAAGAGTTCCACATACTTCCCAAGCAGTCAAGCATGAGCTGATGGGGTGGGGGACACATTCTCACTAAAACTTCCGACGGAATGGATTTAAGGAAATATGGTGCACAGTCAAAGGAAGGAATGCAAAATATAGAAAGAGAGAAACTAAAATCGAATTAAAATTTTAGCCTACACAAGATTAAGAAAAGTATCACTTTATTTTTGAAGTTACCAATAGAAGCAACATTTACGTGCATATGATTGGAATGTGAAATAGCCCCCACAGGGCCCTGTGTCTGATCATTTGGTCTCCAGCTGGGGTCCAAGGGACATTATACACCAGCTCCACTTTCAGCTCAGGTTCTTTGAGGAAAGAACAAATTGAACCTTTGTTCTGTATCCTTGTCCAGTAGCACAGTTGGCAAAGCTAGTCCAGGGCTGGAGCTAGGGCCTTATAGGATTCAAGGCTGTGGCTTTCTTCCCTGGTCTGTGGTTAACAGTCCTTATGCAGCTATGTCTGAGATAACCTGTATTCTGCTTGCCAACCTTTTCTGACATAGCTCTCTGCTGACTTTGGCCACTTTTCTCCTGAAAGTGGTATATGTGATTCTGTACTTCTTAATAAACATGCTTGGCATACTCCATCAGTTTATGCAAGACATCCTGGTCCCAGATATTGCTTTTGTCTTCTCTATTTCTCATCTCTCCTTCTCTTGCTCAACACCTTGCCATATGGGACCTTTATTCTTGCCGGTTGAGGCTGCTCGGGTATTCTGTCAGAGTTATAGCAACCAATATGCAATGTGTGCACATACATATATCTTGTTTCTTGTAAGGCTATGGTCCTTATTCTAGAAGCATGTACTAGTTAGACTTTACTTGATGCAACAATTATCGGAGAAAACCCTAAAGAAGGAAGGAGTTATTTCGACTCATGTTTTCAGAAGCCCCAGGCCATGGTTGCGCGGCTCCACGCACTTGGCAGCTCATCACAGTGCTGATAGCATGTGGCAAAGGAGCTTCTTAACCTCAAGTCTTACAACTAGCCAGGAGCAAGACGGAAAGTTAAGAAGATAACCCCAACTACCCTCACTTAGTGATCTCCTGATTCTAGGTAGGTTCAGCTTCGTAGAGTTCTGAGAATCTGGCATAAGAGCACCACCCCCTGAAGACCCAGAGTTTGGTACCAGAAGCCTGTGGAGATATTTTAGTTTCAAAGGACAGCACTGTGTGCATCCTATTAACCCAAAAAATTCTTGTTTGGTTTGATTTGTTTTTCTAATGACATGGGACCCCCTAAGAAGTGTTGCGGTGAAGCAGCCTATATGGATGCCGACCTACATAGCAAATAGGAATTGACTTTGTAATTCTAGAGCACTTATCCCAAAATAGAGCAGACCCCACACCTAAAGAGAGCTGCCCACCATACCTAAAACCCATATGTCCTTCTCCTAATGCAGAAGGTCAGACAAGATTCAACACAAACAGACATGGGGCATCTTATATTGAAGTTGCTCAGACTCAGTTTACCCAAAAGAAGCCTTGGCAACAGCCCTGGGAAGGTTTCATGGTTTTCCCTTCCTGAGCCCAATATGCAAATGCAGAATGGCAAGCTCATTTTAGCTGCTCTGAGTCCAATCTGCCCTCATTCTGTTATGGGGGAAAAGGTCATTCAGCATGATAATATTACTGTGCTATACTCAGAACCCTTATAACAATGGCATCTGTTTGAAATGATAGTTGAAGTTTCTGGGAAACCAAATGAAAGACAGGATGCATATAGAAGGTCATATGACTGCAACTAGATAAAAGATGTGCTAAATAAATAACAAGATAAAAACAAGGAAGAGGATTAGAACACCAACTACTTTATGGTTGATTTTTTAACTCACATCATTTCACGTACAGATTAATACTTATCTCAAGGGTGTGTTTTTCAATCCACACATAAATGAGGAAGACTCATATTCCACAGTCATATGATTAAATTCCATAAGGTTTGGTCTGTTCTCATTTCCCTTAAGTGTTTGTTTGATAGTGTTCAAAGCTATTATTCTAACAGAACTTGCCTGGGGTGGGTAGATGAGGCTATCCACCTTATATAACATATGACACTATCTACCTCATAGAACATTATTAATAAATAATATATTTTTATTTCAAAGCAAGAGTATTGCTTGGGCCAGAGGACTACTCAGCATGGAACAGGAAGATGTGCCCAGAGGTATGACTCTCCCTGACCACAGTCAGGGCAGCCAGCTAAATGGAACCCATAAACACCTGCCTGCTCACTCTGTCTGCAGCCCAGGATAATTAATACCATGTTCATAAGCTCTCCACTTTCCATTTACTTTGCCAATGCTGCAGTTACGAACCACTGACTTTCTCAAATTGGATATTAATGACTTACTCACTGAAATCTAAGGGCGCTTGCAAAGCGTGATAGTATGAGTAGCTTAAAAAATGATGAAAGGAGAGAAGACTGCCTTCCTCCCATGTGGGTGTGGCCAGGCTAGTGATTTATGGAACTGAGTCTCCTTCCATTCTTGACTAGGAAGGCTGGGGCGGAGAGAGGAAGTGAAGCTGGCTGCATGTCTGCTTCAAACATCTCAGTAGCCTGCTGACAGCATTGAACTGATCATTCAGGAAGGGCTTTTTCTGTGTAGCCGAACTAATAGAACTCATTCATATTCTCACATAAAAAGCAAGGGAAGTCCCTGTCAACCCAGAAGAGTCCATGGATTTGATGCCTAGCCTCTGCCACCAGCTTACCAGCTTATTTATTTATTTATTTACATCCCAAATGCTGTCCCTGTACCCTGCTCCCCAACTCACAGAGTCCCTCTCCCAGCCCACTCCCCTTCTCATCTGAGAGAGTGCCACTCTGCATATTCCCCTGCTCTAACACATCAAATCTCTCCAAGATTAGGCACATCCCCTCCCACTGAGGCCAGACAAGGCAGCCCTGATGGAGAACAGTTTCCACAGTCAGGCTACAGCTTCATGACATCCCTTGCTCCAGTTGGTGGGGGACCAACATAGAGAGTGAGCTGCACACCTGCTACATATGTACCTGAGCCTTACGACATAGGCTAATATCCATAGTTTCCAACTCCTTCCCAGAAACACACATACTAGTCTAAGACAGGATGAATGATGAGAAGAAGCCATGGAAAACATTCTTTGTAACACCAAAGAGAAATATTACATTTTGACCAAGTCAAAGGACATTTTTAAACCTCCTTGTCCAAGAAAGCTATGCAATATTTTATCCCAGACACAATAGATGAAGAAACAAAAGCTCAATACACAAAGCAATTTGACCAGGTTCTTGCAGCTGCCAATGGTGGTGCTGTGCTTGACCAAGTACTTTTGATTTAATATCCAAATTCCTAAAATGAAGAGAAAGATGCCTCTTGCTGCATAGAAAGCATGTGACTCTGCACATTGTTGGGTGCAAGGGATAGCACATATGTAGATATTGACAACTAGGCCCTATTAAGGGCTCTGCAGAATATCATGTCATTGCGACTCCCCAAGACTTCAGGCAGATTTTATACCAACCCCATTCAGTGCTCAAAGGAAGAATCCTGGTCCAAGGCAAAAAAAAAAAAAAACAAAACAAAAAAACACCAGGGAAATCACTGGGTTAAACTCTAGTTGATGTAGCAGTCAGTTTGTTCTCCAAACATGGCAAACTTTAATTCTGGCTTCTCTTCTCTCCTTAAGTTTTAATTCTTTCCACAGTTTCCCTCCTAGCACTGCCTAGATATGGTGAATACCATTTCTCCAGGCAACTGTGGCATTTAAGGGCACACTGGCTGAGTAGTTCTGTAAGGAGGTTAGGGCGGAACAACACAGGTCTTCATGTTGTCAACAAGCAGAGCAGTGGGGAGAGGGGAAGACAGGGAGGATAAAAATGGGATGTTGTCTGTCTTTGTCCAATGGCTTTGTCATTGGAAATTTCCTTCCAAGATACATAAAGCAAGAAAAAGTATAAAGAGGAGGAAAAAGTAGATAAAATGAAAGAGAGAAAGAACAGAAAAGCTGAGAACAGAAGAGAGAGGAAAGTCAAATGAATGTTTTCAGCAATTATAGTCAGAAGTGTTCAAAGTTACCATTTTTCCTCAAAGGGCAAATATATGGAAGGGACCCGTACACCATTAAGATGGAATACAGACTGGAGCTAAAATGGGAATTGTTTACTTTGACCAAGATTCAAATCAACTGGTACTTAATCACTCCAAGCTTTAGTTTCTGCACTTCTGAAGCAGGATGATCCTAATTCCTGGTGCAGTGTTCTGGTGATAATCAAAGGAGATAAGACGCCACACGTACTTACCCAAGTGACTGATTCATAGCAAATGTTCAGTGAATGTTAGCTTCTCTTATGCCTGCTTTTCTCAAATAAAGTTTAATGAAAAATAAACAGGGAACAACCAGATGGAAGAAAATGGACAAAGCAAATTGGCTATGTGTGCTAATTAGGTTGCTGTAACAGAGTTTGAAATCAGCAACCAAAGCCTCATGGGAGAGAATAGATTTTATCCTCTTATTTTCAGGGAGCCACTGGCACTGGAAAGGGGCACCAGAGGATGTTTTCCTTAACTCTGAAGAAATTCTCGCTTAGAGGCCACGATACTCTGAGGTCTAGTGCTAGGGAAAAAGTGTGTGCCTTTTATGGGGACAGGAGAATGACACCTCTCTTACACAAAGCCAAAGGTGTAAGAGTAAATAAAATAATAAGACAATTTTCAGCAGAAGTGTAAACACCCCAAACTGATAGTGAGCAATACTTAGAATAATTTATGGTAGTTAATGGTTCTGACT
The DNA here is from genome assembly GCA_036184795.1 of Tokudaia tokunoshimensis. Taxonomy (NCBI): domain Eukaryota; kingdom Metazoa; phylum Chordata; class Mammalia; order Rodentia; family Muridae; genus Tokudaia; species Tokudaia tokunoshimensis. The sequence goes on along the minus strand of BTHU01000011.1, from coordinate 97,675,527 downwards.
CTGTCCTTCATGCCGAGCAGGAGCTATGTATTGAGTGTGCACCATACATCTGATATCAATTGCAAAAGGCCACTCTGCTGCTACAAATAAGGAAAAGAAGACATATAGAAAATAAGGTGCTACCCTCAACTTACAGAGCTTATAATTACAAAGTAAAGATGCAGTCTTCAAAACCTCTGTTACAAAGCCCAGACTTTTAATCATCATGCAGAAAAAGTTAAACAAAATATGATGACTGAGAGATCTTAAGATTCTAAAAGTCCAGAATAGTAGGGATGTGTATCTGTATAATCATTTTACTATGTCCTAGTGTCTCACTGTGGAAAGAACTAGAAAACTCCATTTTAAGTTCCAGGATGGATAAGTGATTGATTCCTCTCCTTGAATCAGAACTGGAACTTCTCAATCAGTCACCCCGGTTGGAGCCATCAGCTAACTTCTCTGGTGTGTTCTCTGATGTTCTGCCATCTAAATTCAATCAGAGAATTAGATCCAAAAACAAAAGTATAAAGTACTTGCCCCAGAACTTACCAGTAACTTTCAGGCCATGAAAAGGCAAAAGGTTGAGAAAGTAATTTTCTCTAAGAAAATTCTTTCTTAATGAAAAATAACAGCAATTATGTCTAAAGGCAGAAGAGAAAGGCAGATACAGAGAAATGCCTGTCTAGGTCTGCCCAGACAGCAGCGCAGAGTTCCTAAGAGGTTGATTAAGGCTTAAAGTGCGGCTGCTCTAGCATGGGGTCAAATACATCTTGTTTTCACAGCTCCACTATTTCTGGGAACTAGTTTTCATCAACTCAGACACTATCTCAAATCCTTACCTCTCAATGACATGATTAATTACTCATGCCTAACTGAAGAATGAATCGAAGGCAGTAAGAGAAACAGGAGACTTAGAAACACACTGAAAGAAGGAACACATATCATTATTACAGACTCTATTGCTTCTCTCTCTCTCTCTTACCTCCATGGCAGATTCCTACAGACCAGAAAAACCGTCATCCAAAATAGTCAAGAAACCCAAACCAAGAGTCTATTCATTGGCAAACTTACCAGATACCCTTCCATTAATTTCAAATTATCCTCTTAGGATAAGATGGTGTGAGACCCACACAGGATGTGGTCCCACTGGACCTTACACTGGTAAGTAAACCCAAGACACTTATTAAGAGCAGCATATCCAGTATCCAACAAGATAAGCAGATGGGGAGGGTGACATGTGGTACCTGGGAGACACAAAGAGGAGGTCATGGCTTGACTGTATGTTCAGTCTGCTCCTTAAAACTTTGCAATAACCCTAACCTGTACATATGATCCAAATTGTCTCATGTCTGTCCATTCAGTCAAAATGGTCCTGAATCAATCATATTACCATTATCAGGAATGATTCACACTGACCAACATTAATCTTAGATCTGGCATTATCCTAAAACTCTCACATTGAGGTCACTTTATTTTTTGGATTATTCCCAGGGTACTACTGTGATTCACACTTTTCTGTCAAGAAAACTGAAGTTCTGAACTCCATGTTGAAAAGCCAGTAATGCACAAGTGGGTTCCCCAGAGTCTGTACCCCTCCAGCAGCATATTAGATTTCTCCTTGACCTTATCTCATAATCTTCAAACTACAGACTAACACCTCACCCTGATAAAGGTCAACTACTCAGTTCTCATTTATGGTGATGTTGTAATGATGCTGGGGAAACTGTGCGCATCAGGGAATGCGCATTTGGGGTTAAAGTCTTCCTGCACATTTGGCTTATACAGCAAATAACACTCCTTTCTCACCTATGAAACATCCATTCACATGGAAGAGTGGTCAGTCCTTAAGGTTTCAAACAGGTTCAGGGGCAAGGCAATAAAAAGAGTATCTCAAAGCTAAACAACCAGCAGATTCCAGCCATACTGGAACCACTCCTCCTCATGACAAAATGGTGTAGAAAATTAAGGAGTGGTGGGCACCAACAATAGGAAAGGGCACAGAGTCCTGTGAATGCACGGTATGTCCCTTCCTAGTCTCCACCCTTCTCCTATGAATTCTAGCAGTCAGCTTGTTCACTTGGATGAGATAGATCACTTTTCAGCAGCTTTCACATTGGGACACTGTTCCCAAGTCAAGGTGTGCTTTGTTTTATTTTGTTTTGTTTTGATGTTTTCCTAAAATATGTGTAGTTCACAGAAACTGAGAGAATTGTCTGTGAAAGCAAGAAACACCAGTTCATGCTTGCTTGGAGTTGTCATATATTGAAAAGTGTTGCTGTAGGTTAATGAATTCCTACAAAAGAATGAAGTACAATGGGAAAAGAAAGAAGGAGAAGATGAGCCAGGGTGAGCTCCGACATGACTCTAGCACAGGCTATAGTAGCATTGCCCACTTCTAAACACACATAAATCTCAGTTGGACAGAGTCTGGAGATGAATTCTTACCACAGGCATTAAAGTGTTTCTGCTCAGCCACCCAGTGTCATGAAAGACACAGCTGCAGGGCTTCTGTGGGTGGTCACCAGAGTTCATCCTTCCCAAGACAAAACTAGGGCTTGGGAACTTGCTTGATTCTTTTCCAATGTAAATGCCACTTACCCCTGCCAAATAAATTTGGGAAACGAAATGAGGACTCCACCCCACCACCTGATACAACGACAGAATCTAATTTCACACAGCAAGAAGTTTCAGATGTTTGTTTGTTTGTTTGTTACTGTATCTTCTTCATGCTTGCTATTTAAAGTGTGATCTGTGAACTGGCACCATTCAGATCGCTTTAAAAGTTAATGGAAAATTTACAAGTCCCTCTCAGCCCTTCACGATCAGAGTCTGCACAGAGAATCATCAAGTCAGGAATGGAGCTGGACCGTGGCATTTTCAACAAGCTCCCGAGTTGACATTGGTACAGTTGGGCCATAGAGTACACTTTTCACAGCCAGGCTCTACTTCTCTGGTTAGCACCCCCACCTGCCTCTTGGAGTACCAGTCTGGCTAGTACGAACTCAGTTCCAGAGACCACTGGAGCAGAGCCAGCTACCTGCCTGCCAAAAATGTGTTCACCCTCTTCAACCCTCTGCTGTTGTTTCAGGGAGAATGTTGAGAACATTCCCATTCAATCATCATGAAAGATCTTACCCAGCTACCGGTTCCTCATCTATCTCCTGGAGTGGCCAAGCAACTGGTCCTCATCTATGTGGGCACACATCCAGATCAGGACTTTTTGGAGCAGGGTATCTTCACTCTTCCTTCTGCTGGCTGCAGACTCTGAGATCCCAGCGGATGGCAGAACAGATGAAAGGAAAGTGAGTTTCTGAGGCAGCATATGGGGGAAAATCACCCTGAGACCTCCTACCCTGCATTAGATGATTACATGTGCAAGAACAGACTCCCATTGTTCTCTGCGACTGAAACTCTGGGATTTCATTGCTCTGATACTTCCAATCGATTACATTACTCAATTCCAGCACAAGCACTATAGCCTCCGTAAAATTATAATAACCACATTTTAGTTAGCCACAACTACTTCTTGCTGGGCACTGTGCAAACTATTTTGTATGCATTGTTTCTAAACTCCCACAGCTATCAAGACCTTCATTATGCAGATGTAGAAAAGTAAAACCCCAGGAAGATTAAATATATTCAGCCATCCATAGCAGTAATGGTCAAATCCTCAGATTCAGAACACCACAGATTTAACCAGTGACAGATGTAAATATTTCAAAAGTTGTATCAGTACTGAATGCATATAGACTTCTTATCATTATTCTCTAAACACTATACTGTAACAGCCACTGGTATAACCTTCAAATTGCCTTGGGGATTCTAAATAATCATGAAATTATTTAAAGTATATGGAAGAATGTGGAGAGATTATATGCTAATATAATGCCATTTGTCAGACTGAAGCATCCATACATTGGATATCCTCTAAGGTCCTGAAACCAGTCTCTCCTCCCGGACCATGAACTCAAGATCACAGCCCACTTGAGTATAGCTATACCTCTGCTATGAACAATAAAAAGTTGAAGGAGCTTTGTTGCACAAAAAAAGTGGGGGGTTCATATTCCCATGCCATACTGCTGTGTTAGAAATTCTTTCTTCACCTGCCTCTGTCCTTGGTACTTGAGTTCAAAAAAATCCTGATAGTTTGCACATCTCCATCCATCTAGTGGTTCTAAACCTTTCTAATGCTGTGACCCTTTACAGTTCCCTATGATGTGTGGAACCACAAAATTATTTTTGTTGCTACTTCATAATTGTAAATTTGCTACAGTTATAAATGAAATGTAATGGAAATACCTAATGCGTAAGATACCTGATATGTAACCCCTCAAAGGGGTCATGACAGGCAGGTTACAAACCCCTGATCTAGCTCCAGGCTTCTCCTGAAGTTACCTTCTCTCCAGGGTCTCCCTGGATTTTAGAGTACAAAATAGTCACCATGAGATGGCTTAATGCTACCTGGAAGTCAAACTATTGGTTTCTTCCAAGATGTCCTTATTGCAGCTTCTAGCTTTGTAACAAACTAAGGGACTTTGCCCTCTTCTCCTCACACAAACCATTGCACTCAGAATGGAAGAGCAGATGCACAGGCGAGGCGTGAATATGGTGGGTGGAGTCGTGGGTGGGGTGTCAGCCACATGCTTCCTGCTTATACCTAGCAGTCCCGAAAGACTCAGTTCAGAGACCTTGCTCTGCCAGCTCTGAGTCACAGCTCAGTGACTGCCTTCCCACTCTTTTACCTTGAGACCTCTTCTGCCTCCTATGCATGAATTTAGTTAGTGTGTGGTCTCTCTCATTGCAGGTAGAAACATGGGACTGTGGTGTCCATGCTTAGATTTGAGATGTTGTAAAAATTAAATGGTCCTTCAAGCTAAGACTGACAAGGACCAAAAAATGGTAAGAAAATAAAGGCAACCAAAGCCTTCTACCACCAATGTCCCTCATGCTTTGTCATCATGCTGCTTTGGATGTAATAGGGGCTCATTTAGTACTGCTTGCATGAAGAATACAATTAAGAAGCAAACAAATGACTAAATAGACCTGTCAAAGAAATTTAAGAGAATAAAACATCTGGGTTAGGGTTTTGAGAGATGAATAGCATTTTCCTATAGACACAAGGGACAGCAGAACTCATGCTGTCTACACTTCTACCTTTTAGTTGTACCTACAGAGAACTGAAACTTGTCATGACTTTACCTCAAGTGTGCTCAGCAGTAAGGAATATCTTCTTTTTTTTCCTGCTGTTTATCCACCTCTAATTGAATCCTCATGGGCCTCTAATTACCATGACAAAGCAGCTCATGAAGAGTCTGGAAGACAGGCTTTCCAGGAGAGGTAACTGCTCAAAAGAGGAGCCGCAGGCAGTACTCTCTATAACAACACAATTCTAAGAGCTGAGCCCAGACCCCAACACTGTGCTCATGTGACAAGGGTTTCTTTACTGAGTTCTTGTAACAATTTTGGAAAGAAATAGACATAGGGAGCCAGGTTTTCATGTTTGGGCATGTGATCTCCCAAAAGTTATGGGCTAAAAGCTTGGTTTTGGGGAGTCATTGTCAGGAGGTGCTATAAACCTTTTGGAGACAATGACTAAGGGAAGCTCTTTGGGTTCTTGGGGTATGCCACGGAAAGGGTTGGGTCATAGGAAGCTGCTGTCTTCCTCTTTCACCTTGCTTCCTGTCTAAAGCAGCAGTCCTTAACTCATAGGCTGAGAGCCCTTTGGGAGTCTAATGACCCTTTCAGAGGGGTCACATATCAGACATCCTGCATATAAGCTATTTGCATTACAATTCTGAACAGTAACAAACTATGTTTATGATGTAGCAATGAAATAATTTGATGGTTGGGGGTCACCACAACATAACAAACTATTAAAGGGTCTCAACAGCAGTAGGAAGATTGAGACCCACTGAACAGTAAATGGATTTTTCTGGCCATCACTTATGATCTCTATTCAGAGATTCAAACCAATGGGACCTCCTTATCTTTTACTGAAACTTGCAGAAGTAATAGTCAAAATAACCCTTTTATCTTTCCAAGTTAATTGCTTTGGGTCTTTTGCTACAGCAAAGTGAAACTGATTAATACTATTAGCTTATTCCTGTTACAAGTCTTTAAGAAAGAAAAGCCAGAGTTTAGAACTAGGAAGTCTAATGACATAACACATACTTTCCTCTGTGTAGCTCACAAGCCTGGTCAGTAGTGTGTGAGGGCTGCTCAATCAAAGGCAGTGATCATCTTCTGAAGCCTCACAGGGAACCCAAACACACAGGCTCAAGCGAAAGTGACTATTTCATCCTCTGGGCCTGAGCAAGGCTGCTCCGCTCTTACCAGGCTTGGTCCATTGATGCTTTGCTCCTTGGATTGGGCTTGTGATTTTCACCTTTTTCTAATTTCTTGCCCAAGGATGGCAACTCCAACTCCAAACCCCAAACCCCAAGCCCCAACCCCTAGCCTGCTCAAAGACACTATAGTGGGTTTTTCAACTTCCATGAAACACTAAAGTAGACAACTTGGAGAGGTTTGGGGTTAAACAGGTAGAGACTCAGATCCCTACTATGCCACTTACAAACTTAGAACATTGTGTGTCTGGAGCAAATTGTTCAGCATCTCTGCTACAAATGTCCTCATTCATAAATTTGGGATAATATTATAGGTCTTAGTGGAAAATTCTGAAATGAGTTAAAAGTGAAATTGCCTCTGTAAACAAAATGAAGGGGCTTGGATGCTTAGTAGATTAATTCCTAGAATTAATCCTGATTAGGAATCAAGAAAAGGTCTGGGAGAAAAATAAAGCCTTTCCCAGAACAAAATGGTTTGCAGAAAATGATCAGGTACTGCCCAAGGCTGACATCTTCCCATGCAGGAGTGGACACAAAGTCTCCTAGCCGAAGTCATAAACCTGCCTTCCCTGTCTGGAAGATATTGGGATCCATCTGCTTCAGTAACCAGTGGCCAAGTTCATGTTCAGAGACCAAGAACATTCCAGAGAGGGTTGTAAGTAGGACCTAGGCAACAGTCTGATACCACCACTACAGAGTTATATGGTGAAGGCCACTCTGTCCCTCTTTTGACAGGGACCCACATGTCACCGATAGAGTAATAATATTATCTTTTTTCTTATTTAAGGCTCAAGTTTAGAACAAACTGAGAGAATGCCACTGCCCATGATAATTACATTATCATAGTAGTGAAACTTATACAAACACACAAAAATTTTATTCTTAAATTTTTTTACTTACATATCCCTCATTTAAATTTCTTTTGTTGCAAGAATCAGCTCCTAAACAATGGCACAGAACTGAACCCCAGTATGTGGGAACTGAGACAAAAAAAAAATGTGACTCTGGAGATGACCTGGCTGATGCAGTTGGACCTTGTCAAACTAGAGCTTGTTAACCTAGATCCTAGAGATGTAGCTTTGTGGTAGAGCCTTAGGTGACAGTTCAGCCCCCACACTGATAAAAGCAAACAAACATAATCACTTACATGCAAATGGCTGTTCTATGTCTATTTCCTTGCCTATGAAGTAGGGACTGTATTGCTTATCTTCCCAGGGTTGGTACAGAGTCAAATTAAGGAAAGGATGGGAAAGTGGTTGGAAGCTGTTTCACTCCACCAGAGGCATCATTTTTATTTCTGTTAACAGGATAGAAACCAGCAGGGAACTGCTTTGAGGGAAGGACTTTTATTTACAGACTTTCAAAGCAGTTATTTCCATGGTCCTCCCTGGCTTCTTCCTAATTATTTGCACCAAACTATGGAATATGAAATCCTCATCAACAAATTTGCCAATAGTTCCCAGTTATCAACAAATAAAAAAGCCCTCAGTTTACCCTCACTCACTCTCTTAGCCCCTGGAATCCACAACAGAAGGACTTTAGAGTTCCTGCTGAGGATGCATCATACCACACCCATCCTTGGGAACAAGTCTACCTGGTACAATCACCACAGCCTTTCTGGAGATCTAGGGGTGGCTCACATGCCTGGTGGAAAAGGCTTGGAAAGGAGTGGCTGGGTTCTCTTCCTCCTCCTCCTCCTCCTCCTCCTCCTCCTCCTCCTCCTCCTCCTTTCTTCTTCTTCTTCCTCTTCTTCTTCTTCTTCTTCTTCTTCTTCTTCTTCTTCTTCTTCTTCTTCTTCTTCTTCTTCTTCTTCTTCTTCTTCTTCTTCTTCTTCCTCTGTTCCCTCATTCTGGTATTTGAATCAAGGATCTCACATATAAGTCCTGGTTTAATTTACAGCTTGTATCTGCACAGCAGAGAATTCTGGGACAAAGGAAAGACCAGCAAGCAAACAGGAAGAGACAGGATGGGTCAGGCTAGGACAGGTGGTGGCAATTGCTGTTGTCTGTCCAGAAGCCCTCACCTAGGATTCACAAGAAACTCAACTCTTTCTGTTTGATGATTTAGCCTTTGAATAGGTCAAGGCCCCTTGAACATGTGTCTCCTTGTGACTCTGTTGAAGTGGAATTTCAGGGAAGAAATGTCAAAATGTCAGAGGGAAAGATCTTAAAATAAAGATGCTGACTTCTTCTAGCTGTTGAAGGACCTGGACCCTAAGGCTCTAACAATCATCCAAGAGGCATTGCCTACTGGGTTTTTTGCTCACATGAGACATCATCTCTGAAAACTGTGGGCATCCTCAGAGACCAGAGGCCTCCACACAGCAGTTCCCTCTTTATCCTATCTCATACTCTTCATTTTAATGGGCTTAGACTACAACTGTTTGCTCTCAAATCTGTAGAGGTGATTAAAACAGGCAGATCACAGAAAATGGCCTTGTCTCACAATGGGGAGCAGAAAAAAACTTTCTGCCTAGACTTTTTCCTCAGCTCAGTTGGGGAGGGTGAGCGGAAGCCATTGAAATGGAAGCTTATAGGTGTTTCTGATCAAAGGAGGAGGAACAGAAGGAAGTGGTGGTGTCCTGACCACTTTTCTAGAGGTGTGAGTCATCAGAATGAGCAGATTGGGGCTGAGAAGCTAAGGCTTCTTGGAAATGAAGATAGGATGACAATATCAGAGAAACCAACGTTCTGGGTGTCCTAAAGGCTAAACATCCTGCAGGCAAGATATGGACCTGAAGGCAGGAAAGCTCTACCACAAACTATGGTAACAAGACTGGAAGGAAAGGAACGCTATTGTGAAACAGAGTCAAAGATAGAAGTGACACGAAACTAAATTAAATAAATATCTTGGACACAAGATATTCTGCACGCAGAATTCCTAGAGCCTAAAGCATGCTTAAATAAGGATTTTGGTGTCTAGAAGTACGTGGAGGAAATCACCCAGATTTTTGACTCCAAAGCACATGAAGATGGTGATTGACAAAGAAGAGAAGCATCGAAGAGTCACAGTTAGTGGGACATGCTGGACTCAGGTTTGCATTTGGAGGTATAGAGTTGATACCTGGCTTATGAGTAATCTATAGCCCCTTTCTACCACCCCACTACAAGGACCACATCTTTGTTCACACAATAAGTGTTCTACAAGTATCCCATAAATTAATGCTTTAGGGCATAAGAGAAGTCCCTAAAACGTTCTGGATGATAAAGAGGAAGTTTGTTAAAAATATATAGGGCTTATATATCTACTGGTTCATGCCCTAATGCTCTTATGTTAATTCTTACAGCAACCCAGGAAGTTATATTCTTGTTCCCACTTTGTAGAAGAGACTCTTGACACAAGCAAGGTAACTTCCTCTGTCCCACGGCTTCTTGGTGACATTCCCATATTTCATACTCCTCTTAGTTTGAGAAGCAATGGCTTAGAGCTGTAGATGTAAACTCAGATGAACCCAATTGAAATCCTGACCATCGTTCATAACTTGTGTGGGTTGAGGGAAGCTATTCAGCAGTGCTGTGTAGTTCCCTTAACTATAAAATACAAACATATATAGCAATATCTCCTACAGTGGCTTTATAATGAATTGGGAGTGTTATGGGTAGCCATGCAATTCAGATACTTTTAGACAGTAGGAGCTCAGTAAATGTCAACTCCCACTGCCTGCCAAGTTTCTCTCCTGCCTCTCCACATAGTGCTGTCAGAGGGAGTGAAGAAAAAGGTCACTTCTCCACTGACAAATAACCAGCTCCAGAGTTACAGGTCATCCTATGGTAGTTTGTCCTTTTCCTTGAGAAGTGTCTTACATGAAGATAAGGAAAACGTCAGGACCTTCTCCACAATGTGTGAAATTGTGTTGACTCTTCTGTCATGCACTTTCTCTGGAACAGAATTTATGAGCTTATTTTCAATGTGTTATTATGCACACTCAATTCCTTTGAAAACCTTTCACTTTGACCTTGTAATCTTGTGCGAAGGATCTTGGAGCATAATCTCAATCAACTGCATCAGAGAACTTGAGATTTTCTTGGAACAAAGAAATGAATTATCAAATAATCAAAGAGGAGAAATGTATTGTGGCTCATCATCAGTGGTAGATGGTCATCTGGCTTCATTATTTCTAGGTCATGATGAGCAGAAATATCACTGTGGGAGGATGAAGAAAGAAGCTGCTTGCCTCAGGGGAGCTAGAAAGAAACAAGAGGGTCAGGAAGGGACCACAGACAAATGTACCCTCCAAATCCAGTAACCCGATTCCTCCAGCCACTCTCTACCCCCCTAATGACTCTTTAATCTATAAAGTCATCCACATCTACTGATTCAATTACCATAGCACCACCAACAGAGACCAAGCCTCTAATACATGAGTCTTTGGGCCCATTTAATATCCAAAACCCTGAGCAAAGATGAAGGAAAAGCCCCAGTTTATGAGTAGTTTGCTGGGGTGACAGTCAGAAAATGTCACTGGAGTCAGTCTTCATCCCATCCCCTAACAATGGAGTCAAAGATTCTATGTCCCTAATATTCTCTCTCTATAGTACCAGCTATAGCTACCTTGGAGAGTTCCCAGGCTCTTCCTTTGGCTAAAAGTGCTCTAGGCTGCAGAAGCTGGAGACCTCCTATACAGAAGAAGTTTTTTGCTGGATATCTTTCCAAGTACCCTAGCCTCTGGATTCTCACCAAAAAAAAGGGGGGGGGTCTGTGCTTCAGTGCATACTTTGCCTCAAAGAAACCGAGTTCAAAAGTATAACTGCCAACAGATTGGGAAAAGATCTTTACTAATCCTATATCTGATAGAGGGCTAATATTCAATGTATACAAAGAACTCAAGAAGCTAAACTCCAGAGATTCAAATAACCCTATTAAAAAATGGGGTACAGAGTTAAACAGGAAATTTTCAATTGAGGAAACTCGAATGGCTCTGAAGCACCTAAAGAAATGTTCAACCTCCTTAGTTATCAGGGAAATGCAAATCTAAACAACCCTGAGATTCCACCTCATACCAGTCAGAGAGGCTAAGATGAAAAACTCAGGGGAAAGCAGATGTTGGAAAGGATGTGGGGAAAGGGGAACACTTCTCCATTGTTGGTGGGATTGCAAGTTGGTAAAACTACTCTGGAAATCAGTTTGGCAGTTCCTCAGAAAATTAGACATAATACTACCTGAGGACCCTGCTATACCACTCCTGGGCATATACCCAGAAGATGCTCCAACATGCAATAAGGACACAAGCACCAATATGTTCATAGCAGCCTTATTTATAATAGCCAGAGGCTGGAAAGAACCCAGATGTTCTTCAACAGAGGAATGGATACAGAAATTGTAGTATATATACACAATGGAGTACTATTCAGCTATTAAAAACAATGAGTTCATGAAATTCTTAGACAAATTGATGGAACTAGAAAGTGTCATCCTGATTCAGGTAACCCAATCACAAAAGAACACACATGGTATGCACTCAATGATAAGTGGATTTTAGCCCAAAAGCTCAAAATAAACAAGTTACAATTCACAGACCACAGGAAGCTCAAGAAGAAGAAGGATTGAAGTGGGGGTGCTTTGGTTCCTTTGAGAGAGGGAACAAAATACTCACAGGAGCAATAAATGAGGCAAAGTGTGGAGCAGAGACTGAAAGAAAGCCCATGCAAAGACTGCCCTACCTGGGGATTCATCCTATAAACAGTCACCAAACCCTAACACTTTTATGGAAGACAAGAAGCGCATACTAAAAGAAGCATGTCATGGTTGTCTCCGGAGGGGCCCTGTCAGAGCCTTACACATACAGAGGAAGATGCTATCAGCCAACCATTGGACTGGGCATGGGGTCCCCAATGGAGGACTTGGAGGGAAATCTGGAGGAGCTGAAAGGGTTTACAGCCCCATGGGAAGAAAAACGATGTTGGCCACCCAGATGACCCAGGACTCCCAAGGTCTAACCCATCAACCAAGAGGTACACGGGGTACACAGGATTCAAGCCAAAAATGTGGCAGAGGAATACCTTGTCGGGCATCAGTGGGAGGAGTGGTCCTTGGTACAGTGAAGGCTCAATAGAGGCCCCAGCAAATGGAAATTGAGGGGTGGAAGAGGTGGGAGTGGGTCAGGTGGAGGGGCATATACTTGGAGGCAAGGGGTGGGAGGAGGGATTGGGGGATGTCAGGGAGGGGGGGAAACCAGGAAAGGTTTTATCATTTGAAATATAAATGAAGATTATATTCAATAAAAAAAGCCAAAAAAAGGAGAGTCACATACTATTAGCCCAAAATCTTGGAATACCCAACATACATTTCACATATCAAATGATGCCCAAGAAGGAGGAAGAACAAAGTATGGATACTCTGGTCCTTTGTAGAAAGGGGAACAAAATACCCACAGAAGGAGATACAGAGACAAAATGTGGAGCAGAGTCTGAGGGAAAGACCATTCAGAGACTACCCCATTCAGGGATTCATCCCATATACAATTACAGAACCCAGACACTATTATCAATGCCCACAAGTACTTGCTGACTGGAGCCTGATATAGCTGTCACCTAGGAGACTCTGCTAGTGCATGACAAATACAGAGGGGGACACTCTCAGCCAGCAATTGAACTGAGCACAGGGTCCCCAATGGAGGATCTAGAAAAAGGACCCAAGGACCTGAAGGGGTTTGCAGCGCCATAGGAAGAAAAACAATATGAGTCACCCAGTACTCCCAGAGCTCCCAGAGACAAAACTATCAACCAAAGAGTACACATGGAGTTGCCCATGTCTCCAGGCACATAGGCAGCAGAGGATGGCCTTGTTAAACACCAAAGTGAGAGGCCCTTGGTCCTGAAAAGACTTGATGCTGTAGTGTAGAGGAATACCAGGACAGGGAAGCAGGGGAGGGTTGATTGGGGAAGGGAAGATGGCTTATGGGATTTTCGGGGTAGGGGGGAACCGGGAAAGGGGACAACATTTGAAATATAAACAAAGAGTGTATCTAATAAAATAAATTTTAAAAAAAGAATCATATGTATGACCACAGATGTCGTTGTGGTAGATATAAGTTCAACATGTTCTCATATTACAGGTGAAACAAGAACTTCAGATGTTGACATAAAATCCCCTGCAAGGCCAGAATTACTTAGGTTGCTTTGTAAGCACAGCAGTGAGACAGACTCAGATGTACACTGCTTGTGACCTCCATCTTATTGCCACATGTGTTTAGCCTGAACTTATACCCAGCATCTTGTGCATGCTACAAAAGCACTGTACTTCCCAGCACCACTGAGCCAGAAACAGAAATTTAGGAAATTTTTTTCCACAGTAGAAAGTCTTGTTGATTATCTTATAACTTTAGATAATTCCCTTTAGTAGTGACACTTCAACTCTCCAAGATCAGTGAATTCTGTAGATGGCACTAGTCATCATCTCCCTAACCACTGGTTTTAAAAACCCTCCAAATTATATGACAAATACTTGCACAGGGAGAGACAACATGGACTGCTGTCTTTGCATTCATCCTGAAATTCCACTGCCTTCCCTAAGGACCCTCCTTGAGTAAACAGTGACATCCACTGGTTAAAACTCAGACCCTGTGCCAGTATCACTAAAGAAAAGAAGGTTTGCAAGATTACTTTGATCCAGGCAAGGGATTCTCAGTCTCTAACAAACATCTGGAAGAAAGGAATCCAGAGCCAAGAAAAGGCAGGACACAGATGTTAATCAGACAGGAGAGAAACACAACCCCCAGAACATATTGGCCTGGATTTCAGAATGGCAGTGGTCTGCTCTCAGTATGCAGCTGTCTGAAGACAGGACCAGAAGGGGGCTATGGTTTGCACCATGTGGTGTAGGTCCCTAGCCACACATGGATTCTGAGATCCTATAATGGGGTCTGCCCAGATTGCAGGGTTTGTAAATGTAAGCTACATAGTGATTTAAAAAATGTTGATTTGAAAGTTGGCATTGTGCCACATGCCTATAATCCTAGCACTTGGGATACAGATATAGTATCTCGAGGCTTATCTGGGATATAGAGTAGGGCATTATCTTACAAAAACAATCACAAACAAACAACAGACTTTTTTTAAAACTTCTGTATTTGTAACATACTGGAGTAATATTTCTACTGTAGTAGGTTATAGGAAATAAACAATAAAACAATTTCTCCTATTGCTTTTACATTTTAATTGAAAGCATTAGAAAGTAAAATTACACAACCACTCTGGAAAGCAGTCTGGCGGTTCCTCAGAAAACTGGGCATGACACTCCCGGAGGATCCAGCTGTACCACTCCTGGGAATATACCCAGAGGCTTCCCCGGCATGCAATAAGGACACATGCTCCACTATGTTCATAGCAGCCTTATTTATAATAGCCAGAAGCTGGAAAGAACCCAGATGTCCCTCAACGGAGGAATGGATTCAGAAGATGTGGTATATCTACACAATGGAATACTACTCTGCAATTAAAAACAATGAATTCACGAAATTCCTAGGCAAATGGTCAGATCTTGAAAATATCATCCTTAGTGAGGTAACCCAATCACAAAAGAACACACATGGTATGCAGTCACTGATAAGGGGATATTAACCCAGAATCTCGGAGTACCCTAGACAAAATTCGCATATCAATAGATTTCCAAGAAGATGGAAGGAGAGACCCCTGGTCCTGGAAAGACTGGATGTAGGGGAATGCCAGGACAGAGAAGCGAGAGGGGGTTGAATGGGGAATAGAGGGAGGGAAGGGGGCTTATGGGACTTTCGGGGAGAGAGGAAACGGGAAAGGGGAAACGATTTTGAATGTAAATAAAAAAAACTTAGAAAAACAAAATAAAAAAAAGAAAGTAAAATTACATTGTAGGTGGTGTTTCAGTTGAGTTGATGAAAACTTAGTTTGTCTAATTCTAACATTCTCAGCTGTGAGCCCCAGATACTCCTGGGATACCTGTAAAGTAAACAATATGGAGTCTGATTCAGTTGCTGGAGAACTCTAACTGGCAGAAACATCATGAGTTGCTCTCTTCTGTGCTTCCTTTTGCTGTCATTTCTACATGTGGACTGCCCTTGATCCTCAAATGTGATTGATCTGAGAGTCCTTCTTAAGCACCTCTTGATCATTTCATGCTTCCCTGCTTACAAATATGCAATGCCTTTACTCACTTACAGACATCACCACACACATCCCAGGAGCGCAGAGCTGGATGAAGGAGATGATTTTCCTCCTGCTCAGCACTTATCTCTGGAGTAGAGCTAGAGAGATCAATCAAATCAATCAGAGGAAATGTCAGCCAGGAATATGAGAAAAGAGATTTCATGTCTATTTTAGGTGAGGTAGCATTGGAAGGCCTCTATGATACAGCTCAATTGAAGTCTGAGTGACACCAGGCAGGAGTACATGAGCTAAAGTCCCCAGATCAGGCGAAGCAGCCAACAAAAGCCAATCACAGTAAAATAGCAGATATGTTTGAGGAGACAAAAGGCACCATGGTGACTGACTGACACATGAGAAAGTCAAGAAATAGGAGGAGAGATGGAGCTTCCTTGGGAGTACACTTACAAAGGGGACAGGATGGTTTGAATGAGTACCTCTCCCCAAGGTTTGTATATTGAAATCTTTACCCTCCAGGTGGTGCTATGCAGAAGTGGACATTGAGGTGAGTAAGTGCATCATCAAGGTAAAGTCTTCATGAGTAATATTAGTACTCAAAGAGCATTCAAAGGAAACCCATTGATCTCTCTGGCCTTCTTGCACCTGATAGGACAAGAAGTTGGCAATCTGCACCATGAAAAAAGGTATCCAGCAGAACCGATGGGGCTAGCTTTCTCATGACAGACAGAGCAATTTAGAAGGGCAAATGGGTTCCTTTTGCTTTTAGTGTCAAATGTTTTCATTTGTCAGGTGAGGAATGCACTGTAGAGATGAAGCTCACATAGTGCTGAACAGGGAATAGAGAAGAGTCATACAAAGCCATGGCAAGATATGCCCTTCAAAGAGATGTCACATGTGAGCCACCTGTTCTACCAAGCCCCAGGTTCCACCACTGTCTAAAAATGTATTCAAGATTTGGATTCATCAATAGGTTAAACTGCTGATTAGATCAGAGTCCTCATGATCTATTTCTGCAAATGTCCTCACAGATACATCCCATATTGAGATTTGCTAAGCACCAAGATATTTCTCAATCTAAGCATAGCTACAGTCAAAATTAGACATCATACTGACCATGTTAGTACCTTAGTTTCACACCTCCAGCCTTAAAGCTATCAGAAAGAACTGCTTTGTTTTAAAGTCACGTAGCCTATGGAATTTTCTCCATAGAAACAAGTGACAAGTGACAAGTGACTCAAGCAGATTTAGACAGGGGAAGTCAAGTGTTCTCTGCCTAAACTATGTAGCAAAAGATGGGACAAGGAAAGGAACATTTGAGACTAGAACATTCTAGAATATCTAAAATATTCTATTCTATGTTCTAGAATAGTTCTAGAACCAATGTTACTGCAGCAGTAGAAAGTATACTAATATCTAAAAAGGGGGGAAGTCATGTGCATAAGACACAGTATACAACAGGCACTGAAGTCTAAAACAAAGCAGAGATAAAGAACAAAGGGCATCATTCTACTCTCAACACTTCGAAAGGAAAAGTATTTTGTTGGTTGGTTGTTTTGATTTGGTTTGGTGGTTGTTTGTAATACTTGAACCCAAAGCTTTCCATATACTAGGCAAGTACTTCTAATGAGTTGCATCTCTAGCCAGTGTAAATATTCTTACATGAGAAATATTCTTAGAAGATGTAGATGGAGCACTTACCCAGCATGCCTAGGAGTCTAGATTCAATCCATAACACTGAAAAGTTAAATAATAAGTAGAAGTGTTTGGTAGTTAGTTTTTGTCAATTCAACACAAGTTATGATCATTTGAGAAGACAGAACCACAATTGAGGAAATGCCTCAATTAGATGGCCTGATTAATGATTGATGAAAGAGGGCCCAGCTCATTGTAAGCTGTACATCTCCTGGGTAAGTGGTTCTATGTTGTATAGGAAAATAGTCTCAATAAGTCATGAGAGCAAGCTAATAAGTAGTCTTTTGCTATGGCTTCTGCTTCAATTTCTACCTCAGAGTCCCTGCCTCAAGGTACCTTCCCTGTCTTTCCTTCATAGACAAATGTAAGCTGAAATAAATCCTTCCCTCCCCAGGCTGCTTTGGTCATAGAGTTTGTCACAGCAATAGAAACCTAAAACAAAATATTTTTAGAAGAAGTGCATTTCTATTTTTTCTGAAAGTCATATACTACCTTTCATGTGCTGCATAATATGTGGTCATGTTTGGAAGGAAATATAAGAAACTGTAATTCTAAGAAAAATATCAAGTTTTCACTGTATACCTTATGCATTATGGCTTTTCAAAAAATAAAATATATTCTAAAATATATGGGATAGGTTGGACAGTAAAAGTACACTGTGTAATACAATGATAATGAAGACTTCTCATTACACATTTATTCACACAATATAACATACATAACTGTGAGTGCATCCTCACAGAAGCCATTGGCTCCGGTGATACTGATGTATCAGTGAAGGCATAAACAAATGCACCATTCTGGTAAATGTACTGATCATTAAGGAAATTGTGCATGAGTAGGAAAGTACATGGACAATCTGTACCTTCTGTACATTTTTTCTATGAATGTAAAATCATCAGGGAAATATCTTAAACAATTAATGATATTCTCCTCAAAAGGAAAGTTAAGTTGATAGATGAGATCTACAGAGAGTGCCACTGTGCTTGCTATTTCAGTAGCTGGGCTGATCTATTTCTGGGCATCTTTGTGGTTTAGGTCCTCATATCCATCAGTTTTTGCTCAAATACTAGCTTATTAGGAAAGCTTTTATCATTGCTCTACATAAGACAGCGCCATGTCACTATTTTGCCTGGCTTAATTTTCTACATCTCACACTTCAGAATATATTTTGTATCTAGTATTATATACATCTGTGTGCATGTTTTGCTCAAAGGAAATACGTAGTACCCTGTATATTGTTTTTAATACCTGTGACACAGCAGATATTCTGTAGATTTCTGTTGAGTAGGCACAGGCAACATTGTTTGGATATAATATGGAAGGAAAAAGGATTGCAGTGGAACCAACAGTGTAAAGGGGAAATGTGATTATAAGAATGTTCCTAGAGAGAAAAGAATTGGGGTGTAATATGTCTACAGAAAGAGGAAAGCCACATTTTGGAGTGAGATGGGGAACTTAGTATTAAACAGGGAGAAGACCTGGAAGGGGTTGTTTGGGGACAGCCATTGGGAGATAATGTAATAATATTTACTGAACCAGAGAATTCTAGAAGAGGGTGAGTTCTAAGTTTTTCTTGATTTTAAAAATTAAAAAGTCTTTTATTTGTTTTAAATAAATTGACCTTGAGATACTTTTATGAAACCAAAGAAAACTACCTAGAAGGAATTTCTATTATGAAGGATTTGTAAATGAAGGGCTGTGAAGTCGTGGATTAAGAAGGTGAGTCCTGGATGGGTGTGGAGCAGGGAGACATATGACATAAAATGACAAAGTTATTGATTACTGAAACTAAAATAAGTATTGCTGTTTCATCAAATTATGCTCTTGGCTTTCAGTGTTTAAAATTGTCCATGAAAAACCATGCTCTACCAGATGGATAACGTCATACATTTTGGATACAGAACACTGGGGAAAACAACCTGTGACTCAGCTGGAAGCTCCTTCCACACTAGCTCATGCTCATGAGGCTAGAAGTCATTGTGGTTGACCAATCACATTCTCATTTGGGCCCACTCAACAAGAAAAACAATACACGCCTGGTATAAACCCAGTCAACAGCTGTGAAGGTCACAGGCCCTAGGGGGAAATCTGTGACTGTGTTTGTTTGTTTGTTTGGTTGGTTGGTTGGTTGGTTGGTTGTTGTTTGTTTGTTTGTTTGGTTGGTTGGTTGGTTGGTTGGTTGGTTGGTTGGTTGGTTGGTGGGTGGGTTGGTTGGTTGGTTGGTTGGTTGGTGGGCTGGTGGGTTAGTGGGTTGGTTGGTTGTTCGCTGGCTGGCTGGCTGGCTGGCTGGCTGCTTGCTTGCTTGCATGTTTGCTTGCTTGCTTGCATGTTTGCTTGCTTGTTTGCTTGTTAAATGGACAGAAAGGCAAAACAGGAAAAAGAAAAGTGTTCTAAGAAATATTCATATAAATCTGGCAAGATAACTCAGCAAGTGAATTCCCTTGCCACGGATCCTGATAATCTGAGTTTAATCTCTCCAACCAACATGGTAGGAGGAGGGAACCAATTTCTACAAGGGAACAAGTTGTCCTCTGATTTCTACTTGTTCTGTGTACTTGGGGGTATACATATACATATGTGCACACACATATAAGAAAATAAATAAGTGTAAAAAAATACTTTAAAAGAGTATGTTCAATGGACTTCTGCATATGTGGTGCACATGCACGCACACACACGCACACACACACACACACACACACACACACACACACACACACACACAAATGGAATTATTCCAGCCAGAGGCATAAATTTGAATGCTACAGATTCAAAACTCTCAGTAGAACCACAGACCCAAATAAAATCCTCCAGGCAAAAAGGATAGAATAAGAATCAGAAGTGGCATCACACCTCATCTTGTTGAAATCTGTCATTCTGTGGCGGAGCAGAATGGCAAGCAAGCCAGGAGAAGAGACCAGATGGCATGGCCAAAGAAGAGAACAAGTTGGAAAGACAACTGAGCTCCACAGATGTGTTCAAATCATGCTGCACGCAAAGGAAGGTCTTTGGGCTTTAGAGTAGCCAGACAGGATGTATTTCTTACATTTCTGAAGGCATGCCAAGTGAAAGGTAACTGGATAATGTGTTTACCTCTGCAGTTAGGGCAGGGGTCATACTAAAGCAGATTTCCCATCTGGCAAGTTTTATAAAACATAATAACTTTTCATGAAAAAAAAAAGTTGTGAACATTCATGAAGAACACCCATAAAGTGTATTTATTAAGAAATCTTCCTGGCATGAGACATTATATCAAGTATTGAAAAATATAGAATTCTGCTGGGGAGACAAGGAGCTATAAGTGGAGCATAGCATAAGCTGGGATTAAAAAAACATTGTGAGGATCTAGTATTCAGGAAACTGAAGCAAGAGGATCAAGTGTTTGAAGCCAGTCTGGAATTTCCAGTGAGACCCTGCTTTACCATCCCTGTGCCCCCCTGAAAGGTGAACATAGAAGACCTCATGTGTGTGAAGGGCTGAGGGAGTGCTTCCTCCAGGCCTCTCAGGCTACAAATGAGATTCTTCCTCATGTCATCACCACTCTAGAAAATCTTTTCTTCTCTACCACTTTTAATTTCTTTTCCTTTGTACAAACTCTGCCCATGAGATTGGACAGTGATCAGTGGGTTAATAATGGATGGCTGATAGCAGGATCAACTCACGTGGCCAGTTCAGGCCAGCCTCCTACGCCAGTGTGTGCTGCCCTTCCCTGGGTCTCTTTCTCTACTCTGCACAGAGTGAAGGAGACTTAGCAGCCAACATACCTCTGAGACTCAGATGATGGCTTCCTTTCTTCATAACAGAGTTACCTAAAAAAATAAGATATCATCTCCCTACCTATGTGCCACTATGAGTGCAAAGGAGAAATAGTACTTATGAGGCTTCAAGGAACCAGTCTTTGAAAAGAATATGGGATTAGAAGTACTGAGTGTCTATTAGTTCTTACTATTCTTCATGAACTCTGAATTCCATTCCCACCAAGCCCACACTTTAGGTCAGTTCCATGCCTCCATTACCTATAGATTTTTCTCTGAAATTTCCAGTACTTTTCTGGTGATCAACATGGTTACCTGGCAAACATCCATAGGTCTTTAAATTTTCAGCACCCTACAATGCCAGATCCCACAAAATAATGCCTCTGAATTTTGGGATTATTTTTCTCTAGTCTTGAAACTAAGACCAGGAATGTCCTTTTACATTTATACCCAGTATGGTCTACAATGAGAGACTTGAACACTGAACTTGAAATTATATAAGCCAGCTGAGATACGTTGAATATGAAATGTCCCTATGGGTTATGGGTTCAATACTTGGTCCCTAGCTCACATACTTGTTTAGGTTTTACAAACTTTAGGAGGTATGGTCTAGCTAGAGAAAGTGAGTCGCAGAGGACAAACAATTGAAGTTTAGGCCTTGTGATGGCATTCATGATTGTGAATTTGACTACATCTGGAATTAACAAAAATCCAAGCATGCTTGCCCTAGCCTTGTTGGCAAGTTCATTCCTTCAGGGGCATTAGAGTCTACTTTTTCTGGATTCCAGTATATTCTGAACACCAGTTGAGATATCTAACCTTGTGAACTGAGTAACTTCTATATTCTTGAACTTTCCATTTGTATTCAACCATTGTTGGATTAGCTGGTCTGCAGCTTGTAAGTCATTCTAATAAATGAGATAGATAGATAGATAGATAGATAGATAGATAGATAGATAGATAGATAGATAGATAGATAGATAGACAGACAGACAGATAGATGATAGATAGATGATAGATAGATAGATAGATAGATAGATAGATAGATAGATAGATAGATAGATAGATAGATAGATAGATAGATAGACAGATAGATAGATAGATAGATAGATAGATAGATAAATAGATAGAGAATCACTCTATACATCATTCTGCTACTCTAGAAAATCTTGATTAATACAAGCCTGGTCCCCACATCCTTTTTTTATTCATTGCTTCCTATCCACCATGGGGAAATAGCCTCATCCTCTTCTTCCTCTTCTTCTTCTTCCTCTTCTTCGTCTTCTTCCTGTTCCTCCTCCTCCTCTTGTTTCTCTTCCTACTCTACAAATTTCTGCTGCAAAGATGTTCTATCTTGCCATAGCACCAGACTCAACATAGCCAAGCACTATGGATTGAAACCTCTGAATTCCTTAACCAAAACAAATCTTTCCCTCCAGGTTTATATATGGTATGTTGTCATAGTGATATAAAGTCTAACTACCATGCTGGCCTTGGAGGGCCGGCTCTGAAGTGACGTTTCCAAAAGCAGCTTGCTCTAAACTTTGGATTTGAGTTTGAGAGTTGAAAACAGTACTAGATATTTCTATCTTTAGCTAAAGCTGGAATGATGAAAACAGCCAAAGGAAGAGAGTACAGAAATCCTATAACTTCTGAATTTTGTAGAGGCAAATCTTTCCCTGCACGTAGCCCTCCCCTCACAAGACCTTGTGCTCTTCTCTCTCTGTCAGTCTGTCTTCTTCCTCTGCTGCTAAGAGTCCAGCCCCTCCACCTGGCTGTTAAGGCGCTGAGTCCTGGAATTTTCCTTCTGTCTCTTCCAATAAGAGCAGGTGCAGCTTCCTTTAATGGGCTGTCAATGGGCAGTAAGGAACTGGACTGCACAATTAAATGAAACAAATGCTTGGCCATGTCTGCTAACAACTATGAAGACAGCAGAGTCTTGTGGCCTGAGAAGTTACAATTCTAGAATCTGTACAGTCAAAGCACAACCCATTTCTTTACTATGCAGCATCATTCTGGGCTTTTAGTATTTTTTTTTCTTAAACTGGGAGTTTACACATGAGGGTATAATAGCAAACGGTAGAAGGCAATAAAACCTGCTCTCTGAGAAACTAATTAACCTGTAAATGTTTGCTGCAACTGATGGAAAAATCTTTCCTACTTGACATCCAGATCCCTTCTATATCTGAGATCTTTTTTTTTTCTCTGCTTTCAACAGAGCATCCCAAACAGCCCTTTACTTAGCTTTGGTGAGGCAGGGTACTGTGTAATCAAGGTTAGTATGAGCAAATTCCTACATGCCTGTTCATGAGGAGCCACGGGCAGAAGCAGAGAGTACTCCCAGATGCCCCAGAACATGGGGAATAAGGATTCCTGCTACCTAAAACTCACATTGGAAGAAAACTATGCATATTCCTCAGGTCTCAGAACAATGAATATACTTGACAATAGGGAATGTTAGCATTTCATTATGCAGCCCAGACTAACCTTGAACTTGTGAACCTGCTTCCAGAATTTGGATCACAGGCACAAATCATTTAGATGAGTGAAGAATGTACTACTTTTATGGTCTGATCAAGAAAAAATTACTTCAATATTTGAGTAAACAGGGAAAGCCCAGGGATGCTGAGATTCTCCAGTGCCCTTAAATGCTGTTGGCAAGATGTAGAACCACCTGCTGAACTATGGCCACTGAATTTTCACCTCCACATGATCTTGTGATGGGTGCAAAATGGAAGCAGATCCAGACTTGCTTAGATGAGCTGAAGACTGATGAGGCAGAACCTTGGGGTATTATGGTCTCTCTGAGCTTTACTACATGTGACACCAGTTCATCTTCTATGTGTTGGAAAAATGATGGAAACTGTGCTTTTCATCATGAAGCCAGTGACAGTTACACTTGGGAGAAGCTGTCATATTTTGAGCTAAAAAATTTATTTTCAGGTAGTGATGGGCATCCCAAGATATACTGAGATCCAGTCAGAATCACTTTGCAAGGCAGTCCCCAGGACCTTGGTTGTGTGGCAAGCAATGCATCAACAGCTCTGCAAGAGATATGGAAGGCCCTCAGTTGGCCACTTCTTGATGGACCACCTCCAGGACTGGATTGGTTTTAGATCCAGAATCTACTAAATAGACAACCTTCATTAAATTATATAAACTCTCTGGGCTCTATTTCTTCGTTTATAAGAAGGAAGCAGGACAAAACCCTATCTCATTGTTTTAATAGCTGACGCTTGACCTCTCCTTTCATCAGCTTAGAGTTATACCTTCACTTCAAACCCCCAGATCTGTAGGTATTTGATTCTACCAAGCAAAACATTACAGCTTCCTCTAAATCTCTCTCTTTTATAATTATCCAAGTCACAGATAATATTGAAAATGTAAAACATTTCCTAGGTAAAAAATGGGAACAAACCAATTTTCAGGGTACTACAACTATCGAAAGCTGTTATATTTATTAGCAAGCAGTAAAGTTCGAGTACTTTTTTGTTTATTTTCCATTTTATTGTATATATGGTGCACATGTGGGAGTTCATGTTTGCATGCACGCAAGCACATGTGTAAGTAGACATGTATGCTGCCGTGTGTGGAGGTCTGTGGCTAATGTCATGTCTCATCCTTAATTACTCATCTACTTATTTGTGGAAGCAGAACCTCTCAGTCAAACCTAGAGCTTGCTACTCCCCCATGGCTAGTCTCAATATCCAGCTTGCTCTACGAATCCCCTATCTGTCTTTGGAGGTTAGAATTATAGGTGTGCTTCTGTACCAACTTGGCATTTTACAAGTATTCTGGGGAACTTAAGTACAACCCGACACTTATGCAGCAAGTGAGTGAGCCACTGAGCTATCTCCAGAGTCCATGCTCAAGTTCTTAAACTGTTTCCCCAACTAAGAAACTACTCAGTCTCTCTCAACCTTCATTTTTCTTCATCTGTAAAATGAGGAGGATGTAGTGAGACCTACTTCTGGAGATACACTGGGCTGAAGTGAGCTGATGCAAATTCCTGACACTTCGACATGCTGGGTAAAAAGGATTTCTTATGCCTAATGCAAACTCCTGCCTATGTTTCTTATTTTTTCTGACAAACAAAACAAAACAAAAAACAACTTGAAGCTTATGGTATTTAGGTAATCTGGAATCACTGTGAAGCAAATAAGACTAAGGAATGTATTCCACATAGACAGTCCCCCAAAGACTCAGCTTGGAAGCACCAGTGGACTACCCAGAGGGCATGTTTTCTGGAGAATGTGTTGGCTCGGTTTTTTAAGATTTATCTTTTTATGTGTATGAGTACTTTGCCTACATATCTTTCTGATCACTACATGCATATCTGATGCTAAAGGAAGCTAGAAGATGATATTAAACTCCATAGAACTAGTGTTACAGATGGTTTGGGAGCCACCAAGTAGGTGCTCAGAATTGATCCCAGATCCTTTGCAAGAGCAAGTAAAACTCTTAAGAGCTGGAACACATCTCTAGCCCCTGGATGCTGTTCCATTCTGTTCTGTCCATGGTTCCAACCTTTGAGTCTCAACTCTTGTTTTCTTATAAAACCAGGTAAAAGAAAACAAAAGAGGCACCAGGCAATAAGTAGCAGAAATAGATGTGCTAAGAGTTAACCACTATTCTTGGCTCTTCATTTTCCAAAGTCCAGAGCCTATTTGACAAAGATGAATCGTTTTGGGCAGCTCCTACCTAAGGTCCCAAGTTTTTTTTGGTTCACATTGACAACATCACCCAGCAAATAGATAGAAATAACCCTCTTTCTCTCTCTCTCTCTCTCTCTCTCTCTCTCTCTCTCTCTCTCTCTCTCTCTCTCTCTGTTGCTCTCACTCTTGCTCAGCTAAGATGAAGGCTAAGAACAAACATCTTCTGCAAGCTTCACTGGGTAAGATGCAGACTATCAAGGATTCTCTATCTCCAAGTACCACTGAGTCTGAACTACAGACGCATCACTATCCTAGCTGCTTAAGTGTGAACAGAATAAATGATGCTCTTAGCAAGAATTTAGAGGAAGGAAGGGAGCCAAAAAAAAAGGCAGAAGCTTCCCATCAGAGATCAACAGCTCAAAGTGGGATTCTGAGAGATTAAAACAAACAGTGCTTCTGCATGCAAAGCAGCCCTGGACAGCATGATGTATGGGGGCTGAATATATTCCAGCCTTGAAATTCTTTCTGTTCTTTCTCATTGGAGGATCTGAGCCAGTGTAGAGCTGGTCTCTCTGTGTGATGAATGAAGGCAGGAGCCTCCCTTCCCTTCTCAGAACCAGGTGTCTGATCAGTCATGGGCAGCACTTATTATTAGATTTGGCAGCTTCTAGAAAGCTGAGGGAGAGACACAAGTTCTCTCCAGAGTTTGAACTTAGCCTGTGCATTGCCAAAGTTGCTTGCCCAGTAGGATCTCCTAGGGAAACTTTTAAGCATCTCAAGTCCCAGCTGTCTTCTGGGTCAAAGAAGCCACAGTCTGCCCGGTAGGGTATATGTACCTGGGGTTTGAAAACTCTCTGGGTGATTACCATGTGCAAGCAAATTTGAAAATCCCTGTTTTGGAGCCATGATTCTTAGCAGGGGTTGATTTTTGTCCCCCTAGGAAACATTTGTCAATATCAGAGCTTATTTTTGTTGTTAGAAGAGGGATGGTGCTACTGACATCTAGTGGGAAGAAGCCAGGAAAGCTACTAAACATCCCTACAACAAAGAACTAACTGGCTATAACTGTGTTGTACAAGTAGGGAAGCTTGACTCAGGTACTTGCTATCCACAGCATCAGACTGTTCAAATCACAAGGCCTCTGGCTCTTCCCCCAGAATCACTGGATCCAAATCTGCATCTTCATAAGATTACAAGATGATCATTAAACACATTTAAAAAGTAGTAATTGAGATTCCTCAAAGGCTTCATTGTATGAGGTGAGGTGTCACGAATCTTAACTGAAAATGGATTCCTCACAGCAGCAACATTTTCTGTTTGTTTGTTTTACACTCAACGTTCACCTCTAAAGACTAGAAAAGAACAGGTCTCAGATTTCAGAATTAGCAGATCAGATTTGGGTTCCAGCATTAGTTGGGACTACTTAAATAGCTTTGCTTGGTCTCATCTGTCTAATCTGAAAACTATGCACCGTGATAGATAACGCCTGAGCAGTATGAGCTGGCATCTGAGCTTCACCAACTTACTAGAGTTATCTTTTGAGCAATTCATTTTCCCTATTTGAATATTGATTTTTCTCATCTGGAAAAAGCAATGCGTAATCATGGCTGCTCATGGAGAAAACCACTCAGGTGTTGAAGTTCGAGGTACTAACATGGGTGGACACTCCAGAACAGTCACTGGCCTGATTCCTGACACATGGCAGGGGAGAGTTTTTTATTCAAATTGTATACAAAATACCATAAGTCCTATCCCTATGTCAGTCTGGCAGTGTATATGTTCATAGTCATAGACGCCCTTCACCTTTCCAAGGCCAACACATAGGGTGATGTCATCTGCTGTTCAGTCATAGTCACCCCTTTGCCCATCTAAGGTCACCACATAAGGGGGATGTCTTGTCACTTCTGTTTAGACTGCAGCTTAAGAGTAAGTTGCTAGCTTTCCCTTACCCTGCAATTCCAAAAAGATTCCCAATAAATGAGTCCTACTAATGATTCAGAATTAACAGTCACACAAACGCAACTGGTGTCAGGGGTGCCGGAACTCACACCTGAGCTCTTCCAACCCAAAATCAAATTAATATTGTGTTTCTACACCTCTTCTCTTGGAGCAGCTATTTCTACCCACCTCATTAAACACACACACACACACACACACACACACACACACACACACACGACAGAGAGACAGAAAGAGAGAGGAAGAACATAGTAATTAAACATCTGAGTTTTCTGGAGAAATGACCACCTTGGTTTTTTTTTCCTTTGATATTTTATTTATTTACATTTCAAATGCTATCCCCTTTCCTGGTTTCCCCTCCAGAAAATTCCTATCCCATCCTCCCTCCTCCTGCTTCTATGAGGGTTTTCCGCCACTCACCCACCCACTCCCACCTCCCCACCTTGGCATTCCCCTCCAATGGGGCATGGAGCCTTCCTGGGACCAAGGGTCTCTCCTCCCATTGATGTCTGACAAGGATATCCTCTGCTCCATATTCGGCTGGAGCCATGTGTCTCTCCATGTGTACACTTTGGTTGGTGGTTTAGTCCCCAGGAGTCCTGGATGGTCTGGTTGGTTGATATTGTTGTTCTTCCAATAGGGTTGCAAACCCCTTCAAGTCCATCAGTCCTGTCTCTAACTCCTCCACTGGGGACCCTGTGCTCAGTCCAATGGTTGACTGCGAGCATCCACCTCTGTATTTGCCAGGCTCTGAAAGAGCATCTCAAAAGATAGCTATATCAGGGTCCTGTCAGCAAGTACTTCTTGCCATCTGCAATAGTGTCTGGGTTTGGTTCCTGTATATGGGATGAATCCCTAGGTGGGGCAGTCTCTGAATGGCCTTTCCTTCAGTCTCTGCTCCAAACTTTGTCCTTGTATTTCCTCCCATGAGTATTTTGTTCTCCCTTCTGAGAACAACTGAAGCCCAGTCACAAAAGAACACACATGGTATGTACTCATTGATTAGTGAATATTAGCCTAAAAGCTCAGTATACATAAGATACAATTCACAGACCACATGAAACTCAAGAAAAAGGATGAACAAAGTATGGATGCTTCAGACCACCTTGTTTCTTAACCAGTTTATAAATGACCTTAAAGCAAAAGCCATACATTTCTCTTGCTACTTATTCTTGGGGTCCTTAATACATGGCTGAGCCCACACCAAAAGCTCAACAAGTCTGCTATCCAAGTGACTGACAGGCGAGCCTGTTGGTTGATTAGATCCTCACTGACTGGAGAAGTGCAAGCTAAGCACTAGTATGCACATTGCAATTGCCCAATCTCCTGTGCCTGGAAATATCCGTAGCTTCTTAAAGAGTTTACTACAATCTGGATAGATATTTGATGCCCTCATTCTGTCCACCTTTTCCAGAAATTAAATAAAACACTTATTGAAGTCTTATATTAAAGGCTTACTTTCATTCTTGCCTATGCAGAAATAGTTCAGCACACATTGGAACAAAAATCACACTAAGCCTGGAGAAGGAAGAGGAGGAGTAAGATACAGAGAGCCTGGGAAGACAGTGCCAAGAAGAACATCTTCTAGAGCAGAGCGGAGTACACAGCAGTGGCACAGAATGCCCTCCCAGTCAGACAGTGGGATAGGCTACGACCTGGATCCAAGCCCTGTGAAAACTAAATTGAGCACTAACAGGAGCATGAGAACCACACCAGATAAACCAGAGGGGGAAAGGCTCCAGCCAGCAACACCATTGGGTCCAAATGCCATGACTAGAACCCAAACCCCTGGAGCAGAAGTGTGGGTAGGCTTCCAGTCCAATGATAAAGCATGGACCGGGGCCAGTTGAATGAAAGGTAGGGGTTTCTCAGTTCTACTTTTGGCAACAAAGAGACTAAGCAACTGTTGTGTGTGAACCATGACACAATACACAACTAGCACAAAGGGAAACATAAGGGAGCACTGACTTCACTCCAGGTGGAGGAATGTATTCAATGCCGATCTGTATCTCCTTTTGTTAAGAAAATGAAAAGGCAAGCCCTCCACCTCAGGCAGGCCAGGGTCTAAGAAGACATATATTCCATCACAATATGTAGGTCTT
Organism: Tokudaia tokunoshimensis; assembly: GCA_036184795.1. Classification (NCBI taxonomy): domain Eukaryota; kingdom Metazoa; phylum Chordata; class Mammalia; order Rodentia; family Muridae; genus Tokudaia; species Tokudaia tokunoshimensis. The sequence continues at coordinate 97,645,958 of BTHU01000011.1, read as the reverse complement.
TTGGCGTTTCGGTAGGGATGGATCTGTAATTCTCCTGGGTATTCAAGGAGCTGTTGTCTCACCAGGACCAAATGAAAACCCTAGACCTTGGACAACAGGAAGAAATCAGCTAGACTTGAGTGTAAAACCAAAGGAGAGTAAGGAGAAGGAAGAATAAAACAGAGGGAAAACCAAACCCAGGATCAGGGCATGAGAGGGCTCTAGTGCCTAAGAAACAAATGAGAAACCAGGGTTGGGAGAAAAAAGATCCTCTCCTTTAGGGGGTTATCTCAGTTGCTTTAAATATTGCTATGGTAAAAATACCATAACAAAAGCAACTTAAGAGAGAAAGGATCTCTTTGTCTAACAGTTCGAGGTTGCAACCTATCATGGCAAGGAAGCCAGCACAGACAGCAGACGGTTGTCACACAGAATCCACAACCACAAAACAGAGAGACAAAAATGTGCTAACACTCAGTTTACTCTCCACATCTTACACAGTCAGGATGACCTGTTGAATGAACAGTCTACCTACAGTTGAGATGAGTTCTTCCACAACTGTAAACTTAATCAAAACTGTCCCTAACAGGCAATCCCAGAAGGCCCTGTTTGTGCACAGGTCATGTTTGATAACAGAGCATCCCAGGAGATTTTGTTCAAAATGGGGAAGGATATCTTTCCTAGGAGTCTCAGTTCATCCCAGTGATACAAAAGCTGTTTTCCAATTCCCAGAAGACATTGAATAGTTTCAGGTCTGCCCAGGGAGTGCTTATGTAGCACATAGAAAGGTGTTCCTGGGCCCAAACATGAACCACAGCCCAGATCACATGATACAAATCCTTGGGAGAACATGCATTTTCTTCTACTGAGAAGACAACTTAAGATCTCTACTTCTCCATCATCTAAAAACTGAGATTTAGGTTCTTTCCCCCAGTGTCAGGGATTCGACCCAAAGTCTTTATATATAAATATATATATATATATATCTGCCCCCATCAACTGCCATTAAGGTCATATAGAGAAACAGTACAGTGAGCAAAAAAACTAGCTTTAAATGGAGAGGGAACTTCATTGAAGGAAATAAAAGGAAAAGGAGCACTGGAAAAGATACTTGAGTTTATACACATAAGCATATGTTCCTCAAAGTCAAGTTTTGAGATGATTCAAAATAGTATTCAGTAATTCAATCCATGGATTCACCCTCCCACACAAAAATTTTGCAAAGAAAGTGTTTTTCACAAAGGGAATACAATATTGTCTTTGGCTGATAGACAGAAAGAACATGGGTTCTTTTGTAAACATTTCACATTCCTTTAGATTTAGTGTGTGTGTGTGTGTGTGTGTGTGTGTGTGTGTGTGTGTCTGTGTGTGTGTGTGTGTGTGTGTGTGTGTGTGTGTGTGTGTACCATTATGTGCATATGGAGAGCAAAGGACAACTTGAAGAAATCAGTTCTCTCTTTCAATCATATATATTTCAGGATCAAACTTAGGTCTTCAGGCTTGGCAGCAGGTATATTACCCACTGAACCATCTCTATGACACACAAAAAGAACATTTTCTCTTTACCACCTATCCAGTGCTGTATATTTAGAAAGGTGTAAAAATGTTCTCTAGGAGCAAGTCAAAAAATTTATCAAATACTTGCAATGTAGCAACTGGATACAAACTTCCCTCCTCTCCCTCGAAACATCACGCAGTTGTGGAGGAGTGAGGAATCTCCCTTAAACATCATTCAAAAGGGAGACAGGTTCTTGGTCAATTCACCAAGCGACCAATTAGCATCCTCCCTTCTACAGGCATCCCCAGTTCCTAAAAGGGATGGAAAAGCTGCACTATCCTCTCAGAGCACATTGATATTCATCCCAATTCCCTTCCTCCTCCATTCCAGCAGCACATAAATTACCAGCTCTGTTGTCAAATGCTGCATGTAATTGTGTTCAGCAAAACATCCCCAGGGAAAAAGAAAAGTCATCCAGTCTGCAATGGACCAAGACAGGCCAGGGGCTCAGAAAAGAGAGCTGAGGTCTGGTGTCCACCGTCTCCTCCTACCTCCTTCACAGACTCAGGCGAGCCAGGGCTTGTCAGGAACCACAAACAACATCAGAGTGTGAGTTGGAGAACAATTCTAATTAAAAACCAGTGAATCCTGTGCTTGTCAAACCATGCAAATCTATACAAGGAAAAAAAGAGACTCATGTACACTTAGATTACTAAAAACCTCTTTTAATATATCAGTAGAAATAAATACCATTTAGATAATTACAATGATGCAGATCATGTAATAATTATCTCATTTAATCCATACTGCAGCCTTTGGGGGATGTCAAAGCCTGTACTCAAAACTGCCTGCTATTAGACACATTCAAGTCAGCCCAGCTGAAAAATACTGAGCTGAAGGTGCTTTTCTGGACCCAGTCCACATACATCATCCCTACAAGCACAGCCCTTGGGTCTTTGTATTATAGCCTGTTTCCTCTGCACACTGGTCTAGCTTATTGGTCCAAGTGGGGATCCACCCACTGCAGGATAACTCTTTGAAATTTTCTGCAAGTTAATACAGGCTTCTTGCAAAATACTGGACATCATTTCCCATTTAAAAACATCGTTCTGTGTGTAAAGTGGAAAGTCCAGAGGCTGGGGAGACCCTCAGTGGATAAAATGTTCATAGCACAAGCATGAGGAATGAACTTGAGAGACCTACCACCCATGATTTTAAAAGCTAGGTGAGCATGGCAGCCTGCCTGGCATCTTAACACTGAGGAAGAGACAGAGCCTGACCTAGATAAGCTCACTAGCTAGACAAACCAAATCTGAAAGCACTACATTCAGGGAGAGACTCTGCCTCATGAGAATCAGCAAGAAGTAACTGAAGGAAAACACATTCAAGTCTGACCTTCACATAGACATGGAAATACATGGTCACATACCCGTGAACATGAATATATGTATGCATTATATATATATATATACATATACATATATATATTCCAAATTAACTAATAATTTTTTAAAACTCATTTTTTAATCCCATAGCCAGATGTAGTAACACGGGTCCATAGTCCCAACTATTCCAGAAGCTGTCAGTTTACTACCAGCCGAGGCAAGATACTTCACTTTCAAGAAATGCTGGTAAAGCACTGTAGCATGAAGACTCAAGTTTCTACTCATTATCTAGCTATATACTCTATCTAGATACACTGCAGACTCTATCTTCTTGTTGTTTGTTTCTCTTTATTTGGTTGTTTTTATTGTTGTTGTTGTTTGGGGGATTATTGTTTTTGTTTTTCTTGAGAGAGGGTTTTCTTATATAACCTTCACTGTCATGGTACTTGCTAAGTAGACTAGACTGACCTTGAACTCACAGAGATCTACCTGCCTCTACCTCCTGAGTGTTGGCTCTATAGGTATGTACCACCATGCGCACCCTTCTGTTCTGTTATCCTGAAATTGTGTCTTCCATTTGCAAAGTCACACGATGGCTCAAATGACCGCCAGTATGTTTATCCTGACCCCTGAGAGCCAGGCAACAGGAAGACAGAAGCAAAGAAGGTCTTGTGAGATAGATCTCCTTTATTGTATGAAAAAATTGTAAATAAAAAAGAAGTATTTCTAAATTGTCTACCCATCAACTTCAGCTCAACATGTAGCCACAGATACCAACATATTCAAGCTAGATGCAAAAGAGGCTGGCAATGCTGTCTGTGTTAAACATGTTGTCACCCTGATCTGTACCAGGGCGATAACTACATTAAAATATAATCCAACATATAAAATTATATTTGGAAGGCCTGTTCTGATTGCCACCATCCTGAATTTGGGTCCTATGAAACACTTCTTTATTCAGTAGATCCCACAATAACCCAAGGGAGGGTGTCAGTTTATTTATTTTATGATTTGGGAAGTGAAAACATACAAAGTCTAAGCCACATACGCAAGTGCACAAACTGAAATGTGAACCGATAAAGTAGATAGCTTATGAATAACATTTGTCATGACATCAAACCCTTTATGTTTCTGCTTGACAAAATCATCTCATGTGACATGTTAATCTCCCTTGAACTTGAAAGCAACTATTTACTCAAACTTGACATCACTAATCCCCCTTTCTGGCTCCACTGCCCAGGGTTCTAACCACTGTGTGATACTTTTACCACCTCACAGTAGTTTCATTTACTAAATAATGGTAGAAATTAACAGACTTAGGGAAGCCTTCAAATTGGCCGATGAGGAAACTTCCTGATATATTGGAGTATGAACCAACTACGGCACCCTCAAAGCCTCACCATAGACAGGGATGCACTGACCCCAATTTTGCTAAGAAGGACATCAGAAAGGCTAACAGCGATTGCACACTGACACATCCTGAACCCTCTGCTTTTCAATCAATTTACAAGTGTCATTCCACCAAGTACACAGCCTTGCCCTTCCTTCTCCTCCTCTTCTGGCTAGGGATTCATTTCTCTCCTTTGTTTACTCCACTGGGCCCTCAGATATTCTTCATGGTTAGCTTACTTAGGAGTTCTTTTTCCTGACTGTTTCAAGAGAAAGGCTGACCTGCTTATAACCCGACTCCTTGGTCTGCACATCCTCAGGTCTAATTCCCAAATGAGGTGAAAAGGTCAGCCGCAGCCAAGAAGAATACAGCTTCCCAGCTGCTACCAAGAGAAGTAAACATTCTTATTAGAATAATAAGCAAACTGCGAAGCCATGGAAAGCCATAGCAACAGCATCCTGGCATTAGATGGCTTAGGCAAGGAGACCTGACAGCTGCATAGTGTGGTTCCATTAAATACTCTGCACTCTGAGTGTTTATTCATCACACCAGTACCCGCAGCAAATGCACCTAAAGATGATGCATGAGGAACTCAACCTAACTAATCCTGATTTAACAGGCACCACTCTAAGCCTAGCATTTGTCAATACTGATGCTTAGGAACAAAAAAGCTTAAGACTTTCCCTTCAGCTAACTCATGGTCTAAGAGCTGCATGCCTCAATAAGCCCAGATACGAACTTATCTTACTGGCATCTAATGAGCTAAGTGCTCCAATAAAGGGTTACTGAGCTCAACGCAAGGGCATATGACTTTTATCCTAGGACTTGGGAGGCAGAGGCAGGCAGACCTCTGTGAGTCTGAGGTCAACCTGGTCTACATTGTGAGTTCTGGGCCAGCCAGGCCCTCACTTGTGAGAATTTGTCTCAATAAAATAAAATAAAGGGTTGTCAGTTTTCTGGGACTCTCAGGGAACTTTCCAGAAGAGTTAAAAATGGAAGATAGACCTAGTGACTTCTGGTGAACATGACTCCTGTTGTCATTCAGAGATGGAGAATCTTCCACGGAGAACCACCGCTATTACTTTTAGGGCTATACTAAGTACCTATGTCTCTGACCTGATAGATACACCTACACATGCATACTAGTAAGCATTGATTTTCACTTAAGATTTTGGAAAATTTATTCAGCATGAAATCAAACACTAAAGATAGAACACATTTTAAATCCCCATGAAATAATTCTTTTTCTTGCTCATTTTTTTCCAGGCTCTCCTTTTACCCTTCACAACTCTCAAATTTCACCTATATGTCCAACTTGGCCTGAATAAGAGGCCAGTAAGATGACAGAAAATTAAAGGTTCCAGCTCTCATCCTAATTCCTATGGCCATTGGCTTGTGAGCATACTTCATGGAGCCCTGAATTTTACCCAAGAGGTTCCAGTGTCCAACAAAAAACAAGAAATTTAAATTATATGCAGTTAGAAAGGCAAGAATCACTTTACTTAGCTCCTCACCTCCGTCCTAAAACAGCACAGCCCTGAGCCATAGCCTTTCTCCTAAAGAAAAGTGGTGAAGATAAAGAGAGTGTCTACATGCCCATCCTGTGAAATACTAGCCTGGAGGCTTGCTGTATGTTTTCCACCCTGGAACCATGAAGAACCATGAAGAGATGTAGCTTATTGGGACTTGTAGAGAGAGCCGTGTGCAGAACAAGCACAACCTTGGCAGCATCCCCTCATGGGTCTTCCTAACCAGCTCTTGGACTTTCAGGTTTCTGCCCACAGAATCCACAGATAAAATGCTGTAACAGCCTCTTGGCTGCCTCTGTAAGCAAAAGCATAGTGATGTCACTGAACTGGGCCACTCAATGTGTGGACGAGAGTTGATTTAGGAATCAAACTGCTGGAAGAACAGCTGGCAGTGGTAAAAGCATTGTTAGTATTATGGGGACAGGTTGGAGGGAAAGTAGAGGGGAAGACCAGAATCACCTGGAAGTTAGTGGGGTGGAGGGCTTTGATATAGTGTAGGGGGCTTGAATTAATCAGGAAATAGGTGTCCTTTGCCAGAGGTAGCTGACCATTATGAGTGGGTACAGGAAGTAATGCCTTTTCCTGAAGAATAGAAATCCATTTCACACTGAGGAAGGCTAGGTTTTGGGTTTTGTTTACCCAATAACAATCCTTTAGTTTACCTGGTAGAGACCAGCCTGACTGAACCCAGATTGTCACTTAGGACATTTTCAGTGGCACTGCCATCTGGGAGCCCAATTGGGACCTAACAGCCCCCCTAATCTAACACATTCCCAACACAGATAGAACCTTACACATGTTTGTGTGTGGAATACAGACACTGCACAGACATAAGAATTGGAACAGCTAGTGAAGACCATAGAAGTTAGTCTGTCTCAAGGCACTGCCCTGAGGGTGGGACACAGGAAGCTCTCAGAAAGCATCCTAGCAGCAAATCACATCATTTTAAGGCTTCCCCCGGAGAGGGAGAGAGAGTGGAATAATCAGGACAATAAAAAATCTGTGTGGAATGTCTAAAGGAACCACAGAACGTCCAGCTGTGCGTCTTAGTGACGGCTTTCCTCTCTGAGGCCAGTAGGTTAAAACCGGAAAACAATGACTAATTCTTCAAATGTAAAAGCAATAAAGCATAGCTTCAAGGAAAATGAAAAATCAAGGAAATATTACCTGGTCAGAGAAAGACAGTAAAGCCCCAGTCGCTGACCTCAAAAACATAGAAATGGAAGAACTCCTTGAAAAGAACTCATCACAGCTGTGTTAAAGAAGCAGAGAAGGCTCCAAAGAAACATGTGGACATCTAACAAAATCAGACAAAAAGTGCAGGGACCAAATGAGAAGTTCAACAAAAACAGATACCAAAGAACTAAACCAAAGCAAATCCAGTCTGAATAAACATTGTCCGGACTGAGAAACTGAATAGAGGGCTTCTGAGCAGCTCTCAATCAAGCGGACAGAAGTCAGCAAGTAGGAGGTCAGACTTCTGTCCATTGGAGGGTCAAAGGGGAAGGGAAGGAAAGAGTGAAGTGATCCTGCAAGCACACCTGAAAAGCCAGATTCACAAATCTAAAATATTACCCCCAAAATGATCATAGTGAAGTGGTGACCGAGACAAATTGTCAGAAGTCACAGATGGCAGATTGCAAATGCATCAAGGTAAAAGGAAATACTTTTTGTGCAAGGGAATCACCAGCAGCCTATCCTCAGATTCTCAGCAGAAACTCTGGGACCCAAGAAAAAGCAAAATGATAGAGTCAACACACGAAGAGAAAAACAACTACCCTCCAAAAGTCCTAAGTACTGCTGCCCTTCATAACAATGAGAAATCTAAAATCTTCTTGAGAAAATCACTCAGGAAATTGATCATCACTAGACTATGAAAGAATGCAAAATTATTCAAAAGTAAATAAATAAAGCACGCTGTTAAATTTAACCAGAGGCCTGAGTAAATACCCCTGAAAGGCCTGCAAAGGCTTTGGGTGCTAGCTTGTGGTACTACAGTGTAGAGGGCAGGAGTCAACTCACTGAAGTCAATTCTCACCTTCCATCCGCTCAGGGTTCTAGGGAAGGAACTTGGATCCTCGGGTTTATACCATCACTCAAGGGCCTTTACCCAGCAAGTCATCTTGCTAGCTCCCGAGATATGCTCTTTGAAGAAATGTTCTTATTATTAAAGAAAGATTGTACACTCAGACTGCCATCTTAGCAAATTATAAAACACCTCCCTTTACTCATTTTGTTACCTTTATTGAATCACAAACTCTAACTCAATCTTTTCTTTGTTCTAACCCTACACCCTCCTTAAACTGCATTTTGAAAACAGAAGCACACAGGGACTCAAATTGGTATTTTTCCCCATTATATTTATGTGACAGAAATGGCAGGCTTCGGTTGGCCCACAGGTTTACAGCTAATGTAAGACTGAAGTGTCATTATGTGATCTCCTCTCTGCAGAAAACTGTTCTGGGTTAGTTGATGTCACCGAAAACAAAGGAAAAAAATTAAAGATTATTGCTTCTCAGTCCTTGTTAGCATGAAAATATAATTATGTGTTTTATGTGCTTGGGAAGCAGAGATTGTGCCTTTCAGAACACCTATTGGTTTGCAATATTGTTGTCCCCATCAGTCAAAAGGAAAGCTTCAATTTCTATGAATGGCCTTTGTCAGTGTTGGCCTGAGAACATGCCAACATGACATAATGATTAGGGGTAAATTAGTGGTGATAATAATAGTTTGCCTCCTAAGGACAAGCACTTTGCATATAGTATGTTATTTAATACTTAGAACAATCCTGTATCTGATCTCTGTTTTATTAATGAGAACAAAGTTGAAAGAGGCTCAATTATTTCCTTAATTCAAGCTAGTTGCCAGACAAAATTCAAAGCTACACAAATCTCATTCCATGCCGACTGTCGAACATAACAAATGGTTTGCTCAGGAGGACTACTATCCCCACTAAGACTGGCACCCAATGCAGCAATGGTAACCATTCCTCCAGTGTCCTGGCAATGAACCCTTATTTTATAAAACTGATTCGTGAGAGTTGAAGGAGGGGAAAGAATAAATATATGCTGTATCAAATTCTCAACAAATTAGTGAAAATGTTGCTTTAAAGCAACAGCAAGGGCTAGAAAGACGGCCCAATGGTTAAGAGCACTGGCTATTCTGGCAGAGGACCTGAGTTTGGTTTCCAGTACCAACAATTTTCTGTAACTCTAGTTCCAGGGAACTGAACACTCTCAGCACTCTCAGATGGCTTCTGTAGGGATCAGGTATGTAGGTGGTGTACAGGCATACATGCAGGTAAAACACTTACACATGTAAAAAATTAGAAGAATAAAACTGAAGTGTTTTAAAAACAAAACAATCTAGTACCTAAGAGAATTCATCTGTAAGAACTTCCTATGAGACCTGCTCCCTTATGACACCCTCACCTCACATGGAAACAGCCAAGGCTCCTAACTGTTTGTCTGAGGAGATGCAGACTCCTCATTTTATTTGTCAGTGTGGCTGGGTCACGGATGCCTCAATATCTGATTAAACATAACTTGTAGGTGTGCCGGTGAAGTTGTCTTTAGAATTGTCATCTCAGTTAGTAGACAAAGTAAAGCAGAAGCCTTCCCTAAAGACCTTACCCAACCAACTGAAGACTTGAGCACACAGCAGGGCATGGAGAGTGAACTGTCTCTCCCTGCCTCTCTCCCATTGCCTGATCTGGAAGATTGGTCTCCTGCCAGTGTACTGACTTTATACCATCAGCTCTTGTGGTTCTCCAGGTTTCAGGAATGGGTTAAAGTTATGCTGCCAGCTTGCATGGAACTCCTCTTAGCTGAACTTCCTAGCTTCCTTAATCATCTGGGCCCTTTTGTTCTGTTTCTCTGGAGAATGTTAATATGCCCTAGTTCCAGACTGCTGGTCCATGAATGACCCAAGATAAACAAATCACGAATTCCTGCTTGGGAACTTTCAAGCTGAGATTAAAGGAAGCCCCTTCTAGCCTAATCTACAAAAATGAATAGAGTAAAATTTAGGTGTGGGCTGTAAACTTACCATAATTTTCACCATGTGGCCTGGAATAGATAAAGCCTATCTACAAAGGCAATAAAATGAGATTCCCTGGGAGAAAGCCAGGAGGGTGGGGAAGCCAGTGACTATCAGCTTCTACCTCCCTATCAGCTCCTGAAGACTGCATATCTCTCTTCCTGTGATCTCTGAAATAGTTCTGTGCACCTTTCCAAAAACCTTTCTTGTGGTTTGGAGAACATTGCCTGTCTCTTCCCAGTGAAACCAAGATAACCTACCCATGGAAATCTAAATAAAGCAAGCAGAGCCTCCTAGTGGTCTCCTGTGAGAACTGGGACAGGATATTGTTCCTTCTATGGAACTGCAAACCCCTTCAGCTCCTTCCATCCTTTCTCTAGCTCCTCCATTGGGAACCCTGTGCTCACCCCAATGGTTGGCTGAGAGTATCCACCTCTGTATTTTTCAGGCGCTGGCAGAGCTTCTCAGGAGACAACTATATCAGGCTCCTGTCAGCATGCACTTCTTGGCATCCACAATAGTGTCTGTTTTTGGTGACTGTATATGGGATAGATTCCCAAGTGGGACAGTCTCTGGATGACCTTTTCTTCAGTCTCTGCTCCACACTATGTCTCTGTATCTCCTCCCATGGGTATTTTGTCCCCTCCCCTTCTAAGAAGGACCGAAGTGTCCACACTTTGGTCTTCCTTCTTCTTGAGCTTCATGTGGTTTGTGAATTGTATCTTGGATATTCCCAGCTTCTGGGCTAATATCCACTTATCAGTGAGTGCATACCATGTGACTGAGTTACCTCACTCAGGATGCTATTTTCTAGTTCATTTGCCTAAAAATTTCATAAATTCATTGAATTTAATAGCTGAGTAGTATTCCATTGTGTAAATGTACCACATTTTCTGCATCCATTCCTCTGTTGAGGGACATCTGGATTCTTTCCAGCTTCTGGCTATTTTAAACAAGGCTGCTATAAACATAGTGGAGCATGTGTCCTTATTGCATGTTGGAGCATCTTCTGGGTATATGCCCAGGAATGGTATATCTGGGTCCTCAGGTAGTACTATGTCTGATTTTCTAAAAATTTCATAAATTCATTGAATTTAATAGCTGAGTAGTATTCCATTGTGTAAATGTACCACATTTTCTGCATCCATTCCTCTGTTGAGGGACATCTGGATTCTTTCCAGCTTCTGGCTATTTTAAACAAGGCTGCTATAAACATAGTGGAGCATGTGTCCTTATTGCATGTTGGAGCATCTTCTGGGTATATGCCCAGGAATGGTATATCTGGGTCCTCAGGTAGTACTATGTCTGATTTTCTGAGGAACTGCCAAACTGATTTCCAGAGTGGTTGTACCAGCTTTCCATCCCAACAGCAATAGAGGAGTGTTCCTCTTTCTCCACATCCTCTCCAGCATCTGCTGTCCCCTGAGTTTTTGATCTTAGCCATTCTGACTGGTGTGAGGTGGAATCTCAGGGTTGTTTTGATTTGCATTTCTCTGATGACTAAGGATATTGAACATTTCTTTAGGTGCTTCTCAGTCATTCAGTATTCCTCAGTTGAGAATTCTGAACCAACCAATGCCCGCCCCCCAGAGCTCCCAGGGACTAAACCACCAGCCAAAGAGTACACATGGAGGGACCATGGCTCGAGCTGTATATGTAGCAGAGGATAGCCTTGTATATCAGTGGGAGGAGAGGCCCTTGGTCCTGTGAAGGCTCAATACCCCAGTGTAGGGGAATGCCAGGACAGGGAAGCAGGAGTGACTGGGTTAGTGAACAGGGGGAGGGTGAATAGGGAGTTTTCTAAGGGGAAACTATGAAAGGTATTACATTTGAAATGTAAATAAAGAAAATATCTAATAAAAAATAAAAAGAAACAAAAATAAATAAATAAATAGGACAGGGACCTGGAACCAGTGATGACTGAAAATGAAGCACGGGTGTCTTCTCGGGTGTCACCTCCCCAGCATCAGTAATAGCTGTAATCAGTCTGAAAGAAACTAGGATACTATTGAAAACTGTCTTTGGCAAGACTCTGAAGGCTAGTTTGATCATGATATGTCCCTCACATGTTCATGTACTAAACATGTGATCCACACTTCAGATGCTGTTGTTAGAGGTGGTAAAAACCTTGGGGGCATACCTATGTAGAGAAAGTAACTATAAGGGGCATGCCTTTTGAATATTATACCTAGTCTATGGTCAATTCCCCCACTTCCAGTCCCTCGTGAAATGTGTAGCTTCTGTCATGTGCTTCTACCACCAGGATGTTTCACTTCACCATAGGACTAGCATTGGTATAAAAAAGGACTGTGGAACAAAACATCCAGACCCACTGACTGAAAATAACTAATTCCTACCTTCCATCAGTTTTTCTCACATCATTGTCCCAGAAGCATCAGGTCTGACTGGCACAGTTGGCATTCTGTGCTCCAGGCTGAAGAATATTCTTGCCCTAGAGCTGCTAGACATCAAGAGGTTGGAGAGCATGTTTTTGATGTGATGATTAAAGGTAGCCTAACACAGCAAGAGCCTTCATGCAAGGACATCCCTCAGCATGTGGATTAAGACCTAATAGTAAAATTCAATATTAACTTCTTCCCAGGAAACTAGGAAAACTTTGAAGACCTAAACACAAGGCCCCTCTCCCTCTCCTCATGAGTTAGGAACCATGGCAAAACAACCTTCTTTACCAAGGAGCCCAAGTCAAGTCTCTCTTTATTCATAGTCAAGGTCTCAGTTCTGTACTCTGCCATGCACTCTTTTACATCACTCTCAGGAAACCAGGGACAATCCTATTCGCTTGATACTACAAAGCCTAGTTTGTGTATGAAGCCTAGTATCCCACCATCCCTAGAAATTACTTCTGACCACAAGTTCAACCCTTATTTACCCCCTGTTTGCCACTGTGTCTTCCTCCGTTGGGCTCACAGAACATATGATTAATAATAAATGTCTTTGCCACAGATCTCTAGTGCTTGGTGTCATGTAATCACCCATTCCCTTAACTCCCCTGCAGTAAACAGGAAGCAGTTCAAACATGGTGTGGAGATAGCTGCCAGCAGGGACTGGGCTCACTAGTGCAGATGTGAACAGAAACTCCTAAAGTTCTCAATAATGGAATACTCCCTCCACGCCCTCTTGGTGCCAAGTGAAAGTTCACTTCAAGAGCAACAAGGCATTGCTGAACCTACTTCCCAGTTTTAACACTACCTACTGGGGCCTTATTCAAAATAATTCACTGAGAATGACAGGGTCTAACCAGCAAATGGTTTATAGACCATTAACTTCAGAATAAGCCATGTAGAAGATTCTGTTAACTTTCGATCTTTATTCAAAACAATTCTTCAAGGCTGAGCCTGGTGACATATTCTGTAATTTCACTGCTTAGGAGTCAGAGCAAGAAGCTAAGAAGTTCAAAGTTACCTTTGACTATACAGTGAATATAGACTCAGCCTTGGTATCTTCATTAGGATTACTAATGCTATAATGAAACATCATGACCAAAAGCAAGTTGGGGAGGAAAAGGTTTATTTAGCTTACACTTCCACATTGTAGTCCACCAGTGAATGAAATCAGGACAGGAACTCAAAAAAAAAATCCTGGGACCTGCAGGCAGGAGATGATGCAGAGGCCATGGAGGTCAAGCTGCTTACTAGCTTGTTTATAATAGCTTGTTCAGCCTGCTTTCTTACAAAACCCAAGACTGCCAGCCAGGGATGCCACAATGGGCTGAGCCCTTCCCCATCAATCACTAATTAAGAACATGCTCTATAGCTGGATCTTTTGGAGGCATTTTATCACTTGAGATTTTCTCCTTTCGTATGACTCCAGCCTGTATCGACTTGACATAAAACTAGCCGTTACACTGGGATACACATGACCTTGTTCATGAATATACATCATATATATCCACACATACATCTGTATCATCTGTATCCTCTACATTAGCATCTACAGCTACATATACATCATATACATTTATATTTACATATATATCATATACATTCACATCATATACATATACATAAATATACATACATATACATACAAACACAAACATATACCTATAAGAGAGAGAATCTTTTAAATGGAGTTTAGGGCAGGTAAGATAGTTCAGTGGGTAGTAGGGATAAATGTGTTTGCCACCAAGTCTGAGGAACCAAGTGCCACGCCCATGTGTTACAAAGAACAGTTGATGCCTGCAAGATGTCTTTTGATGTTCAAATTCATGCTGTAGCACATGTGCACCCATATCCTTACACACATGCACAGTCACATTAAACAAACAAACAAAAGGGGGTTCAGCCCAATGACACCAGGACTGTTGACTTCACTCCAGCTGCTACTATCTGCCTTTCCTCTTTTATCACTTCCTCGGTCCTTCAATGGGCTTTTAACTCAAGAATGCTAAGTGTATTCATATGTAGAATGGGAATAATGCTAATATATATTGTACATTCTTACAATAATATCTCCAGAAGACAGAGCAGTTTCATTATGCACAAGTTCTTTATTTATTTATTTATTTATTTATTTATTTTGGAGAAGATGAGGTAAAGTCTTTTTTTGTGTGTGCCTAACATTTTATTTTTTTTATTATTTATTTTATTTTTTTTTAATTTACATTCCAAATCATTTCCCCTTTCCCGTTTCCTCCCTCCCCGAAAGTCCCATAAGCCCCCTTCCCTCCCTCTTTCTCCATTCAACCCCCTCTCGTTACTCTGTCCTGGCGTTCCCCTACATCCAGTCTTTCCAGGACCAGGGGTCTCTCCTTCCATCTTCTTAGAAATCTATTGATATGCGGATTGTGTCTAGGGTATTCCGAGATTCTGGGTCAATATCCCCTTATCAGTGACTGCATACCATGTGTGTTCTTTGTGATTGGGTTACCTCACTAAGGATGATATTTTCAAGATCTGACCATTTGCCTAGGAATTTCGTGAATTCATTGTTTTTAATTGCAGAGCAGTATTCCATTGCGTAAATATACCACATCTTCTGAATCCATTCCTCCGTTGAGGGACATCTGGGTTCTTTCCAGCTTCTGGCTATTATAAATAAGGCTGCTATGAACATAGTGGAGCATGTGTCCTTATTGCATGCAGGTAAAGCCTCTGGGTATATGCCCAGGAATGGTGTAGCCGGATCCTCCGGGAGTGTCATGCCCAGTTTTCTGAGGAACCGCCAGACTGCTTTCCAGAGTGGTTGTACCAGCTTGCAATTCCACCAGCAGTGGAGGAGTGTTCCTCTTTCTCCACATCCTCGCCAACAACTGCTGTCTCCTGTGCACAAGTTCTTTAAAAGCACTGAGTAAATTTAAAGTAAGAACAAAGTCTGGAACTGGAGAGATGATTCAGTGGTCAAGAGCATTTGCTGCTCTTCTAGAGGACCTGGGTTCAATGCCAGCACTGATATGGCAGCTCACAAACACCTATGACTCTATTTCCAGGGGATAACATGCCTTCTTCTGTCCTATGTGGCACTGCATCCATTTAGCACACAGACACACATATGGTAAAGCACCCATGTGCATAAATGTTTTTAAAGCCATTGAACCCAGCCTGCTTCTGAACTCAGAAAGCATCTACTCATTGAAACATCCAGAGTAATCCTCAATACAAGCAGATATACATAGCAGAAACACGTCAATCTGAGGAGAAGCCCACATGATGTGTGACTGAAAACGTGCAAGACTGACAATCTTTCTGAATGGCATAAAGGGAGAGAAGGAAGAGAAGGGAGAGAGAAGAAAGGAAAAGAAAGGGTTGCGCCTGCCAAGTCAAGTGTTCAAGAAGGAGGACTTGATCTTGGCAGTAACAATGTGTAAAACTGTTTGAAAGAGGAGAACAGCATTACAAGTAAAATGAATCTCTTCTAATTTCTAAATAAGCATTAGTTTATAGTCCTGGAAAATCCTGTAATTGGAAAAAAGGATCTGCAAGATCATGTGTTAAAACGGAAATATCATTATTCATATGTCTTTATCTATAGCATATTAAACAAGCATTTATCTATCACCTTCTTACACAAATCTTACACCTCTGCAAGGTAACTTTGACTGAGAATTTGTCACTTGTCATTCCTATATGGCCTCACATGAAATTTATCAGTATCCCAAGCTTGAGTTTCAATCCAAAACTTGGGTATCGAATAAATACAACTATCTATATTAATTACTTTCCTTATTGTTTAATATACCTGTCAAAAACAGCTTATAGGAAGGAGGATTTATTTCACCTTGTGGTTTTAGATGCCACAGTTCATCATAATGGAGATGGATTGGCAAAGTAACTTCTGCTGGAGCAGGGCTACATGGTGGCTGGAGCACTTGGCAGCACTTGTTCACATGACACAAACCAGGAATCAGAGTGTAGTCAAAATCAAAAGCAGGTGTGATCTTCAAATACCTCCCTCTGGAACCTTGCTTTTACCAAATAGGCCCACACGGTTCCACACATTTCCAAAGCAGTACTACCAGTTGGGAGGTTCCATGATCCTATGGGCAGAACTCAGTATTTAAGCTGAAATGCTTTACATTTTTATGACTCAGTCTAAGTTTAATATAGAGCATGATCTCCAAGGGACTTCCATTGTATCAAAGCAGCAACAGATGTAGAATCCCAATTTCTCAATGTCATCTAAGTAAGTGGGGATGCCCAACCCCCTGACTGGTTCATGTGAGTGGACCTTGGGTCACCCTCGTTCCATGGTATTCAGTCAGTCTCAAGGCTTATTTCTACTACTTGCCAGCTCTAACAATCTTCTGCTGCTAGGATGTCTGCCATTTCTTCTCTAGAGTCTGTCTACCATTATAGGACCATATTTAGCATGAGCTTCCTGCTATTCTTCATGGGTTCCACTAGTACCAAACTACTTGACTACTTGATACCTATTTGTACAACTCTCTCTCTCTCTCTCTCTCTCTCTCTCTCTCTCTCTCTCTCTCTCTCTCTCTCTCTCTCTCTCCCGCCCTCCCTCTCTTTCTCAATCCACAGTACTCCTTATCTAGCCTAATGATGAGACAGTTGGATGACAATTGTTTATTTTGCCTCTGGTATGTTCTCTCAACCATTAAACCTTCTGTTTTTACAAATCCACTCCATCTGTGCCTTCTCTAAATCCCACTGGTGTCTTGTTCTCCACACCGTCCCCGTCAACCATGCATTCATGGGGTTTGAGATGTGTTCCTTTCATGTTTTAAGTTGAACACTAAACACATTGACTTTCAACAACTTACAGAGACTAGGAGACAAGATAAATTATGTGTGTGTGCCCATTTTCCAGGTTGACGCTGTCCAGCATCAGTCTTGGAAGTCCATGTTATCAATGAAACTAGGCAAGCTCACCCATAAGTCCGAAAGCCTGTGGGTGGTAAACAGTTGCCTATGCATCGGCAAGAGCTCCCAGTGACTCTGATACACACTCAAGTTTGGGAACCACTGACTCACGCACTAGAAAGTCATGGAAGACAGTGAGCTGTACAAATGAATAGAAAAGCTGGGTCAGCTCATGGGGCAATGAGGGCTTTTGCTCACTGTCTTTGCTTTGGGACATGTCATTTATCCTCCTTATGACTTTTATTTTTCCAACACACAAAGCACCAATTAATGATAGTCCATGCCATACATGGGCTCTCATAAGAATAAAGCACAGGCATATGTACAGAAGGCCTTCATAACTGTTTAAATGTCACAGGACACAAGTCAGACAGGCAGCTTTTAGAATACCAGCAGCCATCACAGAACAGCTTGATCAGAAAGTCCAGCACATTCAGAGTAGCCCTCTGAAGGCCTGAACAGCTGCTAGGATCAGCCCACATCTCAGCAAATTCAACAGCCATTTGTCTGCCCTTGCCAGCTCTCAAGAGAGTGTCTTTTCTCCTTCCCCTGCAGCCTCCTGGGACTGAGTGCCGGGAGCAGGCAGAAGCATGTGTCCTGTGTCCTCCCTGCATTGTGACTACAGATGGTGATAATTTACAAAGGGCAATCTTTAAAGATGTCTGGTTTGGCTGTTTCTCTCTGCACTACTTTTTCAAGTGCTCTGGTTTAGGAAGAGGAATGAGGGGGAAAGAAGGAGAGAAGTGAGAAGAGGGTGGGCTCATTTACCAAGGCCCACAGGCTTCCGCTCTATGCCTTGCCTTGGCTTCCTCTGAGGCTTATCACTGCTGGTGAGGAAAGGCACAGCAAAGTCACAAAGCACTGTATGCTGTGAGGCAGAGGCTTTATTCAGTTGCAGGTAAGCAGTTTGCTCATGACTCTTGACTGTTCGCAGAATGAAAGTGTACAGCACATCCAAGCATCCTAGAGCCCCTCTGGGAAGGGCTGTCAGTAGTCTCTGTAGAGAGGGAGGGCCACAGCACATGAATATAAAAGAGCACTTCCTCTGTGGGTGTACTGTGACAGTGTGGTCTCATCTCCTGGACTTCCAATTGGCCTTTGAAGCTGAATGCTACAGACATTGATGAGCACGAAACATGTAAGACAGTGTAGCTGAGATGGATGCAATAGGTTTCCCTAGCACTTTTTAAGCATCCTGGATAAAAGCGGATTTGCAGATCTCCTTTACTACTCTATTATGCTGCTAAAATTTTTCTGCAAAGAAAAATTCCTTATCATAGCTTTGGTTTTCCAAGACAAAAATCTGGTGAAAAGATCTGGAGTTCAGCTCAAAAGCATGCACTAAGCCCTGGATGTGAACCTTGGTATTATAATTAAATCAACAAACAAATACAAAAATAAATATAGTTGAAAATGATGTCCATTTGTCAAAGATATATTTGACTAAGATGACCTCTAAGTATCTCCAATTCAAACTCTTCAACAATCTGGTTTGTCAGAAATGGAAAAGAACAGACTTTAGACAAAGATACAACTCCAGGCACAAAATTCCAGGAGATAGTTTTATTTAATGCCTTCAATTATCTTGTGGGTCTTTAAGTCTTTCACCCAAATGGCTTGGGCTACTCCAGGTCACACATGCATTCACTAAAGAGGCATTATACACTTAGCTCCAGGTTTTAGCATATTTCCTATTTTTTTAAAGATTTATTTATTTATTTATTTATTATGTAAGTACACTGTAGCTGTCTTTAGACACCCCAGAAGAGGGCATCAAATCTCATTACAGATGGTTGTGAGTCACCATGTGATTGCTGGCATTTGAACTCAGGACCTTTGAAACAGTAGTCAGTGCTCTTAACCACTGAGCCATAATGGTCACCCAAAGGAGAAACAATGAGTGATCACCTTTCTTGTAGTTCAGGATGCATTGTGTGCATTAACTTAAAGCTGGTAATGTAATGGTACCAAGAAAGAGGGCCAAAAGAGGATGGGTTCTTTGTTTCATATCTCCATGAAGGTGGTGTAAAAATAGCATTGGCTGCAGGCTCTGCAGTCAGGAAAGACTGAGAAATGGGAGAACAATCATAAGAAAAAGTCATAGCTCAATCCTGTGGGTTTTATAACAAAATTTCACTCTCCTTTCAGCACTCACCTAAGCCTGCAGCTATGGTTTTGCACAATTTTTATTTGTACTGATGCCAATTTAGCTCAGGGAACAAAATAAGCCACAACTCTCAATTAAATATACTGTGAAAACTGGAAGTTCATGTTTGGCCTGGGGTTTATCCACACTGCACTGAGGTCTGCAGCCAGGAAATCCGAGGCTGTCTTTGTATTTTATCTTCACTCTAAGAGGATCAGTCTGTCATATTATCTCCAGTTGGAAATGTTTGGGAATCTGTGTACACAGAGGTACAATGAGAAGCTGTAGATATTCATGCAGTAACGATGTTGCAAATAAAGAGATGATATGATGCTTCTCGGGATCTCAAAGCAGACCCACGGTGGATATAAGAAGAGCCAGTCATCTCTGATACCTTTTTAGCCTCTGTAAATATTCACTAGAGTCCTTCCTTTGGATGTTCTGTAATCAGTCTTTATAAGAATCAAGAACATGATTTCCATTTAACAAACACTACCCAGTGTCCACAGCCAACATCTGGAAGAGGTTGGAGTAGTGGACAAACTAAGAGAACAGGTCAAATACGTAAACTCATTCCTTTCTGTGGTCTAATGTCTTTACCTACTAGCATATCTTCAACACTACTGAAAGCTGTTCCAATAGCCTTTCTGGCTAATTCAGGGCAGGGAGTCATGACCACCACCCTGCCCCGCATGCCTCCAGGATGAACTCCTCCTCACCAACTAAGCAGTTGCTCCTTTTACAAGTGATTTCCTCTTATATCCCATGTTGTAAGACCTCTATGCTCTCTCTTAAACTTCCTTGCTTCCCCAGCATGGAGCTCTTAAGAGAGAAACAAGCACACACCTATTGTTTTTGTTATTTTTTTCTGTTGCTGCAAGAAAATAGCTAGCAAAACAAATTAAGGAGAGAAAGGTTTATTCTGGCACATAGTTTGTGGGTGGAGTCAATCACTGTAAGAGGAGCTTGAAGCTGATCTCTTTGTATATACAATCAAGAAGTGATGAATGGTCACTTTCTTCTTACATATCCATGATCCCAGTCCAGAGAATGATGCCACTCACAGTGGGCAGGCCTTCCCACCTTGACAAATCTAGTCATGATCATCTCCCAGAAGCATGCCTAGGTAACAGTTTCCCAGTGTAGTTCTAGATCTTGAGTTGACATCTGAGATTAACTGTCACACATACATACACATATTCCTCATATACTGTCTTGCCTTTCTCCCAGACTGGAAGAATTATCACTCTGGTGCACCCTCCGTTCCTCTGGAATGATATGAGAGTGGCAGTGTTCCTAAAGCCCAAAACAGCATAAAGAACTAAAGGAGTTAAAATATTTTAGAGCACTTGCTTGCCAGCATGCACATCATGGGTCTCACAACCATCTATAACTCTGGTTCCAGAGAATATGATGTCCACTTCTGGCCTCTTTAGGTACCAGTCATGTACATGCTATGCACATACATACACACATGCAGGCAAACACTCGTAGGCATAAAAATAAAAGCTTTATATAGAGAGAATAAAAGCATGGAAATTATTTGGAAATAATTTTAATGTTCACACAGAAAATGGAGATAGCATGGACAAAGGAGTTAAGCGTGGAAAAGTGGTGAGAAGTGGCCAGATGCAGTCTGGAGAGCATTTGCTGCTGGATTGCATATTGACCAAAAGAGAAATGGAATAATGATGCCTACATTTTTGTTTTAAGCAACTGATTGGGTGGCAGTGCCATTTGCTGAGATGGAGAAGGTGGGAAGACAATAGGAGAAGAAGCAACTGCCAGGTCTCAACATCAGAGCGTGTCTGCATGCCCACTGCATATCTAAGTAGAAATGATTCAGCTTGAATCCATATAGCTACATGGAATCCAACACACAGATCAGGGAATAATCAGAATTACAATAATCATTTTTTTGTCCCTCAAGCTAGTGAATATAGTCTAATATATGCCAGGAAAAATAGACAAGATAAGACTTGGGGAGTACAGGAAAATGGTTCCAATTCCCCAAGACAAGTACATATCTAATTCAAACAGGGTTTGTCTATTCTTTCTGAGAACATTTTTTAAGTCTGATCATGCGCTGGATTTTGTGAGAGCTAAAAGATACCAACATCAATGCTGTAACTAGAAAAGGATAAATGCTATAAAAATCATTTGTAATATTTTGGTTAATATTTGAGTGATACTAGGTAATGACAATTATCTAGTACAGGACATAAACACATAAAATATGTATGGAAAACTTTGGAAAGGTAGGCTTGGAGAGCATACAGGACATTAAAATAGTGACAACAAAAGCTTTCTGGGTTCACCGAAAGGATTTCTATGTCCCACACCAAGGGACTACTAGCCCTTTTATACTATAATTAGATCAAGGACAACTAGTTCTGTGGCTGAGATGATGCTGTAGTTGCATCATGAGGGCTTTGGTGCACCAGTAACTATTCCACCTTCATATTTGCAGGAACAGCGAAGATCTAGGCAACCCCATGGTTATTTCAATGACAAGGTTTTCTGTTTAGGAATTTAGTATGTCTTTCCCAATGTATGGTAATATATGTATAGTTAAAACTTAATGGTTTAATTTTGTCAAATTATAGCAATCTGGATGGGACATGACTATAAGAGTTCATGCATATGTGTGCCTGTATATAATATAAAACATATAAAATATGGATAACTATGAGAGAACATTAGGCATCACAATAGAAACTTTTCTGAGTACTGGTTTGGCTTGGTTTGGCTTGGTTTAGTTTGGTTTCATGCAGTTTGGTTTTGAAACAAGAACACATTGTACAACCCAGACTGGGTGGTCAAAATCACAGAAATCCTCCTGCTTCACCTGAGTACTTTCTAGAAATTGCCGTACATTATTCTCACAATAATCAGTTGGGACAAGGAGACACTATCCCCATTTGGCTTATAAGTGAACCAAAATCATCCAGTGTCATAGTAGTAGACCCGAACTCTGAACAACTATCTAACCCTAAATGGTGCCTTTCACTGAAGCTTTGGATGCCATAGAAGCTGTACTGGCTGGGTTTGTGTGTCAACTTGGCACAAGCTAGAGTCATCAGAGAGGACGTAGGCTCAGTTGAGAAAATGCCTCCATGAGATACAGGTGCAAAGCATTTTCTCAATTAGTGATCAACAAAGGGAAGGGACCAGCCCATTGTGAGCAATGCCATCTCTGGGCTGGTGGTCCTCGATTCTATGAGAAAGCAGGCTGAGTAAGCCAGGAAAAGCAAGCCAATAAGCAACTTCCCTCCATGGCCTCTGCATCAGCTCCTGCATCCAGGTTCCTGCCCTGTTTGAACTCCTGTCCTGATTTCTTTCAATGATGAACAATGATACGAAAGTATAAGCTGAATAAATGAGTTACTCCCTGTGGTGGTTTGAATATACTTGGCTTAGGGTATAGCACAATAAGGAGGTATGGCCTTGTTGGAGTAGATGTGGCCTTGTTGGAGGAAGTGTGCCACTATGTGGGTGGGCATTAGATCTTCCTTCCTAGCTGTCTCGAAACCAGTCTTTTCCTAGCAGCCTTCAGATGAAAATGTAGAATTCTCAGCAACTCCTGCACCATGCCTGCCTGGATGCTGCCATGCTCCCACCTTATGGTAATAATGGACTGAACCTCTGAACCTAAAAGTCAGAACCAATTAAATGTTGTATTTATAAGAGCTGTCTTGGTCATGATGTCTGTCCACAACAGTAAAACCTAAGATACTCCTCAACTTGCCTTTTGGTCATGGTATTTCATTTCAGCAGTGGAAATACTAAATAAGACAGTAGTTTTGAGTCCCTTTTTATGTAAGTACTTACATCCTACACAGCATCCACTCAAAAAGAGACCACCCCATACCAACTGCTCTCAGCCCACCTACTCCCCTCCCAACCCTCTGAAAATTATCCCTCTCAAGCTGCTCCAAATTGCAACATCACTTTGTGTTCCTCTGCACAGACCTGACTCACACTCTCCAGCACCCCACATTAAACAATGTATTTATTCTCTGGAGACACTAGAGTCACTTTACACTTTGTTTTCAGTTTTTAGCTGGTAAACTGCCCACCAATCTGCTGATAAAGTACAATGATGTGATTTATCTCTGAGCATAGCAGAAACATCTCAACAAATTAGATTTGCTTTATCTTCTTTAAAAAGTGTTGTTCAGTGTTTTCTTCAAAGATGTCCTTTTCACAACATTGTCCTCAGGATAACTTGAGATGACTTTGAGGGGGAGGAGAAAGAAGGAACTTAATTTAGATTCCTGCTCCCATCTGATGCTGAGAAAGATTTGTCTGCCCCAGCCTCTCCCTAAAACCCTTGTGGACCACCCTCCACCACTCTCCCCTTTCTATACTAAATACAGTTCTATATTCTAGAAGGGGATTTCAGCTTCAAGTGATTAGGAATCCCCCTCGTTCATCCTGTCCTGTATCTGTCACCCATAGGCCATGAAGACAGTAATGACCTATATGTTCAATCACATATCTTGTCTTCCCCACTTCACTCTTTCCTCATCTCAGAACCCCACCCATCCACCCTCATTCTTTCTCTGAACGGTTCCTAAGCTTTCCTGGATAAAATTCCTGGGTGATCACATATGAACCAGATGCATCTTCACGAAAGCATGTTCTTCTCACAGCTCTACTCTATGTTTTAGAGTAAACTATATGGTGTATTTGTGGGATAAAGGGTAATGGGCCATGTTACTGCCTACATACTGCTTTACATACTCTCAGATAAAAGGCTTTTTCCTTCCTCTGGGTCCCTCATTCCATCTTCACTGGCCTTTCTCTATGCCATGGATATTGTGGCTTGATTACTCTGTTACATTTTAGCTGACTTTTGAGACTTGGTTTCCTGTGTGTCCTTTTACCCCAACCTATACTTACCAGTGTCCTGGACACTAAACCATCTAAGCAGGTGACTGAGCTTCATCCACTCACACAATCTACAAGAAGACCATAACCACAGGAGTTCTTGACTTCTATAAGAAAGACTTTTATTCTTTTTCATTACAACAAAACTCATGCACAAGCAACATCATGGGTTCTTTTCATCCGATTCTGATGCCTAAATTCCAATGGTGTATCCTTCTTGCTAACTTAGTCATTGTCCTTTACTAAGTGTCTTTCTTCTTTCCCAGACCTTCTTTCTACCATTACTTTTTCTCTCTCTGAAGATTATACTTTTGCTTTCCTTCACATCTTGTTATCAAAGGCCTTGAATAATAGGCCAATTATCTCAGTAGAATCATTTCATATTTTCATTCTCACCATCTCCTGTTCTTCCACTGCATTCTGAAATCGAAATGCTTTACTTTAGGAATTTTAAGCAAGAGTTGGGGTATAGAACTAGAGGAGAAGAGAGTGGATAAGTTGGACTTGTATCAATTTCAGTGCATATTCATTGTCAGAAGTCAAAACCTTGCTCTCTTGTAAAATAATGGCCAGATTTACAATGTTTACCAGAGCTAGAAAATCAGATCAGTGGATAAGGATGCTGCACAAGCATGAAAACATCCCTTCAGATCCCCAGCACCCATATAAAAATATCTAGGCATGGCCATATGTACCTGGAAGCCCAGCACCCCAGCATTGAAGAACAGGTAGACCCTGGGCACCATTGATCAGCCAGTCTAGGTAAGATGACAGGCTTCAGTCCTTTTCTCAGGGAAATAATGAAAAACACAATAGAAGAAGACACCTAGCATCCTCCTCTGATTGTCACCTACATGCATCTCTGTCATCACACATACAAGCTTGCTCATGCACATGCATGCAATACATACATGCATATGTACACACACACACACACACACACACACATCCCATTTGTAATTTCTGAAAATGCAGCCACTATCTTAACCCTTCCTCCCAATTCCCAATCATAGCTTATTGCTATAAGTTGGACCCTAATCCAATACTGATAAATTCATAGTCAATAAATTCTAAGAGACCAGCATCCAGCAGATGACTCTCAGCATAGCTCAAACCAACAGAATAACTTGATTTTTTGTTTGGGGAAAATTTAGTTTTTAGATATAGAAAACCTCTATGGTTCATAATGGTGAGAATAAATTTCTGGTAAGTATCAGAGTAGACCTGTGTTCTTGAGGAACCATGAGAATACAAACCAGGAAAAGAGAGTCATGACTGAAAACAGGCACCCTAAGGAATCCATGAATTCTTCACACTAGATAATTCAAGCTTAGTTTTGAGTTTTCTCACATTCTAATGCTTCATACATAATTTGACTACTTGGTAACCAAGTTCAATCAATTCTGACTATTATTCACCACTTTCTTTTCTGTCATCTGCAGCTACTTAGTCAAAAGTACTTTGCTTTCTTCCAGAGAGAATGTTTGTGAGTCTTCTAGCTGGTCCTTTAGACATTCATTTTCCTTCCATCCTTTCTACATTGCCAACAGGGCTGTTTCAGTAATTATAAGTATACAGTGCTCACAGCCAAGCCTGACAACCTAAGTTTAATCCCCAGGACCCACAAGGTAAAGAAGAGAACCAACTCCAACAGTTGTCCTCTGACTCTCTCTCTCTCTCTCTCTCTCTCTCTCTCTCTCTCTCACACACACACACACACACACACACACACACACACACACACACACACTGAACTAAATGAGTAATCTTTTTAGTCAAAAAAAATTGCAGTGGCTCAGTGTATAAAGGCTTTTGCCACATCAAGCCGAGCAGCCTGAGTTTGATTCACAGAACTCATATAAAAATGAAAGAAAATCAACTTCATAATTGTCCTCTGACTTCCATAAGCACACTGTAGCATGCACATTCCCATACACATCATATACATACACATAAATAATTAGTTAATTAATTAATTAGAAGTAAGAATTCTGAATTTTTCCTTCTGTCCTAAAATACCCCATTTATCTTACTACTCACTGTCTTCAGAATGGTGTCTACCCTTCCCTCCTGTGGTCTTCAGGTTGAAGTGGGTGAAGGGTATGTTAAATGTACAAATCACCCACTGCCTTTCCATTTAATGCTCTCTGATCTACACTCCAAGACTGCAAAGCTAAAAACTTAGTCTCCATGTTCTGGAAACTCCACATATGATCCTCTTGGTCAACAGGATGGATTAACAAAAGCAAAGAAACACTGTAATTAGAAACACCTACTTTGAGTTCCATGTATTTAGTGGAGTACATTCTGTATCAGAAGACCTGATTTCAAGTCCTGACACACATGAAAAATTTCACAGAATACCTGTGCCCTGGAGGCTTAGAGAAAGACCTAATAAATTTTTCTTTAAAGGGAAGATAATAAATACCTTCGACTTTGCAGGTCATAGTGAATACAAACCTATGCCCTCATAGCCATAAGACAGAGCACAGAAGACACCATAGACAATATATAACAGATGGATATGGCTACACTGCAAATAAACCTTTATCTATAAACACGGGCCACAGCAGTTGGAGCCCTGAGGCTGTGGTTGCCAACAATTCACTTTCACTATTACTTAGAGATAATAAACCACCCATGGTAGGTCTGGCCATTGAATGAATAAAAGTGTGGTGATAACTTTAAGCAAAAAGGCACAACAAGCAAGAAGTCAGGAGTGTAAAGAGGGTACAGAGCTCTAAAGGCAATCCCCTCCCCAATCCCATCATTTGCTAAAGGCTCACTTTGGTTTATTGTAGCCCATGGTATATAAAGAGTTATTAAACACAAGTAAATAATCCATATTGCTCACAGCAACTCACCTTGAAAGGGTATTTAATGTCTGATTTCTTGCAACTTAAGTTTTAAAGGTTAGATTGAATGTTTTCCAGAGCAAACAGACTGGATGCTATTTTTAAGACTGGATTACCACATTACCCAATTGACAAGGCCAAATTTTTTTATTTTTTATTAATTAATTCTTTTTATACACTCCATATTTTATTCCCCAACCCTCCAACCCCTGTCCCCCATCCAAGTCTTTCACATTCCATACATCTTCCCCTCCCCCTGTTACCACATGGATGTCCCTACACCCCAGCCCACCTGACTTCTAAACTCCCTGGAACCTCCAGTCTCTTGATGGTGCATCATCTCTGAATGAACACAGACCTGGCAGTCCTCTATTGTATGTGTGTTGGGGGTCTCATATCAGCTGGTGTATGCTGCCTGTTTGGTAGACCAGTGTTTGAGAGATCCTGGGGGTCCAGATTAATTGAGACTGCTAGTCTTCCTACAGGATTAGACAAGGCCAACTTTTAAAGAGAGAACTCTCACAGCTCTGTTACTTGAGTGATCATCAAAAGAAGATTGACCTGCCAGGCACTAGGAGGGAAGGCCATGGATATAGAATGAGGATGATATAATTTTAAGAGAAATTCATGACTTAAGAAGAAAGCACAGATGTGCAGACTGTTGAATCCCTTGAAGCTTTGACTTAAAATGTCCTGAGTTATATTGGTGCATAAATGATAAAAATTCTGCAAGAACCATGTTTCACATCATCCCTGTGTGGTTGATATGTAGTGTAATAGCATAAGGCTGGACAGTGGCAGCTAACAGTCAGCCAGGCAATGAGGCAACTGAACAACCATGTTCCACTGTGCTGTGCAAGAGACATGAGCAACATTTTCAATCTCGTACCTAAGTTGGGATGAGCACCATCATAAGTGTAGAAAGATAACAAAGAAAGACTCAATAATTGTGAACAGAGAGACTTAGTGGAGCTGTCAATCATGATACCTCGTGTTTTAAAAATGTTCACAGCATTTTGATAGACATCCACACTTTGAATGCTGTTGTCTCAACACAGAATCAAAGTGGGAAATGGTCCCACCACCACCACCCAGCCTTGCTTTTAGAATATAGATCTGTGACTTTGTTTCTACCAATCAGATGCATCCATACATAACCTAGATTAACAAGTGACTTACATATAGGGCAATAGTTCCCATTCAGCAGAGATGGTATAATTCTGGGACAAAAAAGTAGCTTTTTTTGCAAGATAGACCATAGTGTGGTCCTGGGAATAACTACTGGAAAGTGAATTTGGAGTCTCTTTTCCCCTACCCCCTCCAAAAATTTATATGTGTGTAAGTAATCCTTACATGTAGAAACTACTCAGGTTACATGGGAGAGTTTTAACTTCCTCAGAGGCAGTAATTTAAACTGAATGCTCTTAGAAGGACTTTCTAACCTCCACAAAGGCCCAGAAGTGTGAGAGTAGTCTCTTTTCAGGGAGAGAGGGGGAATGTGATTGAAATACTAACAGTATAGAAAAAAAAGTAACTAGTGACTGCACTTAAAGGTTATAGTCAGAGATCCCAAAGGTTTCTCTGTGCTCTGATCAGACAATTTGGTTCTGAACAGATAGGAAATGACTAAAAGGCTTGAAGCAAGAGCTTGTCTGTAATATATCCACAGTTCAGGAAGATGCTGTGGAAGCAGATGGAGATCTGCATGCAGAGTAAGACAGAGAACAGGGCAGAGGGAACTATAAGAGGCTGTAGTTGGTCGGAGGGAGAGAGGTAGACAATCTGTCAGTGCAACACTGATGTGAGTTGGGGCAAAATCAGGGGTGATTTATTCTGTTGAAATTTTAGTTTAATCTGGGAAGATGAAACACAGCAGATTTGTTCATGTGCCTCTCTTCCAGGGAAGGTAACATTCCCCTAGAAGCCATTCAAAGAGTATCCCTGGATTGCTATGTCCTCAAGGTTACCTGGCACAGAGTCCACATGGACAAACCCCTGTGGATGCTGCTGACCTTCACCTTGATGACTCACCAGAAACTGAAAGGATACAGGGAGAGAAAAAAATCTCACTTTATGACAATTGCTCAGAGCTTTCCTCCTTTAGGAGGAGCAGTGACTCTGGGACATGCATGTAATAAATCTCTGAAAGGTGGCATGGTTATTCATTTCCTGAGAGTCCCATATTTCACTGGATTCCTGAATCCACCTTCTATCTCTTGAAGGGCAACTAATCAAGAATTTTCCCTACCTAAGGAAATTGAGATGGCTAGCCAGCTAAGGCTTGTAGAACAAGGGCTTTAGGTTTCAGAACACTTCTGATTCCAAGCAGGAGGCACAGATACTCAAGACTTTTGAAACACGGGGATTAAGAAAGAAAGAAACCAAGGGACAGATGATCTGCAGTGGCTACAGTTCTCTTCAATGTCCTCTCTCCTCCTTCTCCCTTCTGCCAGTAAATATATATAATGCTTATCTTTTCATTGAATTCATTACTTTATCTTTAGTTTTAGAAGACTGAGGCTGGGAAAATAGCTCTGGTAGGAAAGTGCTTGTTGCATGAACATGAAGGCCTGACTCTGATCCCCAGGAAAAAATCTGGACAAGTTCATACACTATTGTAATCACCACACTAGGGGACAGAAACAGGTCTACCCTAGTTAGGGAGCTCCATGCTCTAGGGAGATATGTCCACTTTAATAAACACATTTGACAAGGCAGTGGGTCAAAACAACCCTGAGATTCCACCTCACACCAGTCAGAATGGCTAAGATCAAAAACACAGGAGACAGCAGATGTTGGTGAGGATCTGGAGAAAGAGGAACACTCCTCCACTGCTGGTGGGATGACAAGCTGGTACAACCACTCTGGAAAAGTCTGGCGGTTCCTCAGAAAACTGGGCATGACACTACCGGAGGATCCTGTTATACCACTCCTGGGCATATACCCAGAGGCTTTACCTGCATGCAATAAGGACACATGCTCCACTATGTTCATAGCAGCCTTATTTATAATAGCCAGAAGCTAGAAAGAACCCAGATGTCTCTCAACAGAAGAATGGATACAGAAGATGTGGTATATTTACACAATGGAATACTACTCTGCAATTAAAAACAATGAATTCATGAAATTCCTAGGCAAATGTTCAGAACAGGAAAATATCATCCTTAGTGAGGTAACCCAATCACAAAAGAACACACATGGTATGCAGTCACTGATAAGGGGATATTAACCCAGAATCTCAGAATACCCTACACACAATTCGCATATCAATAGATTTCCAAGAAGATGGAAGGAGAGACCCCTGGTCCTGGAAAGACTGGATGTAGGGGAATACCAGGACCGAGAAGTGAGAGGGGGTTGAACGGACAACAAGGGGAGGGAAGGGGACTTATGGGACTTTCGGGGAGGGAGGAACCGGGAAAGGGGAAATCATTGGGAATGTAAATAAAAAAATATAGAAAATTAAAAAAATTAGAATGGAAAAAAAATACAAAAAAGAAAAGGCAGTGGGTATATATATATATATATATATATATATATATATATATATATATATATATCAATCTCAGTTTTCCTCTAATTTCAATTTGCATTGAACATCTGATCTCTATTATATCATATGCACCATTACATTTTTCTTTTTTATTGGATATTTTCTTTACTTACATTTCAAATGTTGTCCCCTTTCCAGGTTTACCCCCCTCCCAGAAACCCCCTATCCTATCCTCCCTTCCTCTGATTCTATGATGGTGTTCCTCTACCCACCCATATATCTATCTAGAGTTAACAATTTGTTATATGAGCTTATTTTTCTCTAGGTGAAAATTGTATGCTATTTATTATAAAGTATGTGTATATTGTATATCACAAAGCCACAAAATAATATGGTAAGAGCAGAACATCAGACACACACAGAGCAATGGAACAGAACAGAAAATCCAGAAATAAACACAGACTTGCATGTTCAAAAAAGAAAAGAAAAGGCAGAGGGTCTCATAAAATTACATCTAATTAGTATAAGTAGCTTCCATTTTTCCATCCTTCCTTCTAGTCTTTGTCCTCTCTTGGTTTATCAATGCCATGACTCTTATCAGAATATATTTCTTAGTTCAATCTCCCCAGCAAAACAAAGTTTGGGTCACAACTTCACTCTGGATGTCTAGGAGAGATCTCTTGGGTCTAGATAGCATCCTTTGTGAAGAGAGAGTGAAACAAAACTGGCCAGAGGAAAAGACTAGGCTGTGATAAGTAGTCATGGAGGCCTTCACTCACCCTGGGGCAATTCAGAAGTTGGCCAAGATTAAGACAAGACGGGGGGGGTCTACCTCACCCAAACTGTGAGGAAATTCAAGCTACCTCTGGAAAAGTAGACCACCTTAGAAAAGGATGGTCCTTCTGCCTAGAGCAATGACCCAAAAACTGAGCTATAAGCCAGTATTGTAGCAACAAATGAAGGTAAAAATTACCCAGTCTCAAAATTCAATTTAAGTCATGCACCCCAGAATCTGTAGTTTATGGAGTCATAGGATTACAGTCTATAAGCCATCTTCAGCTGTGCCACAGCTGTCCAGTCAGTCTTCAGTGTCACAATGCTCAGCACAAGGCCTTCTTCCATGCACAAGCATTTTAGCCTTGGCAAAGGAATATTTCTGAGCCTGAATTTCTTTCAGATAGAAAAATATTCACAATAGTAACACAAAGGTTTAGGGAAGATGAAAGAACACAATGTGTGTCCAGAGCACAGCAGATGGTGAGCACTAAGCAAATCAAAGTCACCGTGATTATTAGCATCCCGTTCATCTTCAGTCTGATAACACACTGCATCTGGCCAGGAGAGTTAATGGCCACACACCATAGGTCAGGTGCCTTTTGATTCTGACTTTTGATTCTAATCTAGCCAGTAGGCCAAGAAACAATAGGTGAGTTTGTTTATTCATTAAATTTCTTCTTTGACAAATTTATACATGTATACAATGTTTTCTGATTGCTCTCACCCCTCACACAAAGCAGTTGAATTGCTTCTAAACCTCCCACCTGGGTCAACATCCACCTCCCAACGAATCCCTTTCCCTCCTTTATATAGGCCTACCAGTCCCCAATCAATGAGTACTTTTTTATTTGAAATACTTAGAACCAGAATTATGAGACACTTTGGGAATTTCAGAATATTGGAATACATAAAATGAGACATTTGGGAGATGGTACATAACTCGAAACAAAAACTCTGATTTATTATATATAATATATATATATACATATATATATATCTAATGTGCATTCATATGTAATATAGTTTTGTTTTGTTCTTTTTATGAGACAGAGTCTTGCAGTATAGCCAAGACTCTAGGAACTGTAGATCTTTCTGCCACTGCTCCCAAGTTCAGAATTATAGGCATTATGCCTGGTTATGCATGAGGGAAAGATTGTGCATGTTGAGCTGTCAGAAAGTGCCACTTGTAACATCTTGTCAATGCTCAGAAAGATTCACACTCTGGGCACCCGGATTTCAGATTTCCAGATCAAGAATGTTCAGCCTATATAGTACATCAAAATGCACAGTAATAGTATTTCATTTATTAGTCTACTTAACTTATTAAAACTTGTTGCTAATAAATCATCATTGGAGCTAACACAAGAAATAAACATCTTTGCCATATAACATGACTTTTCTTT
This sequence comes from Tokudaia tokunoshimensis, assembly GCA_036184795.1. Lineage (NCBI taxonomy): Eukaryota > Metazoa > Chordata > Mammalia > Rodentia > Muridae > Tokudaia > Tokudaia tokunoshimensis. The sequence goes on along the minus strand of BTHU01000011.1, from coordinate 97,613,235 downwards.
GGGTTATTTCCTCAATTTTTAGGTAAAAACTACAAAAATCTTATTTCTATATCAAGTGATTTGATCATTTGACTTGTATGAAATGCTAACTTTCAAAGTCACTCTGAAAGAATATTGTGATTCTCTCCTCTCAGTGAGAACCTCTATGGATCATAATTTCAGAGGGATATTAGCCACTTTTCCAAAGCCACATGACTGCAAAATCTCTTACTCAAAATGTAAACATCTGAAGCATTAAACAAGATGAAGCACTGTTTTCTTTTCAGGTCAACTGTGCTGTACATACAGTTTCTGAATTGAAATTTGGGAGCCTTTTTAGCTCCAAATTGAGTTTGTTCTATGATTTCTATTATGTACTATAATAATTTATGATTCTCATTGCCATGTCTTAAGACATACAAACATTTTAATAATATTACATGTTAACATTGAAGGAAATCTAACAAAATCAAAAATCATTACTAGTGAAGAATAATTAAGATGGTTGGTTAGTTGAGGTTTCATTCTTTCTCTCATTGTTTGTAGGGTTTAACACGTTTCCCACAGTAAGCATTCTTTGACATCATGCCCACAGTCATCTTAGATAAAAATAGATGGGATCTGAAAATATTTGGATAGTTGTCAACTGATGTGGATACAAAATTTTCCTAACCACTTACTGACTCCATGTCCCCTTGAACAGGCCTTGCAAACTCATAGAATTCCTGTTATTTTAAAGGTTTTTAAAGCAAATATAACAGCTCATAGTAAGTAGGCAAGAAAGGAATGTGAGCCCCTAGACTCCCCTTTCTCTCCTCTTCCCTTTCCCACTATCCCTCATAAAGAGGTAATCAGGTTGTCACATAGTGGCCACTCCAGTTATAAGCACTTTCCCATCTGGCCATGTGAATATTTTTCCATTCAAAGGATTAAGAAGAAATAGCAATTATAGAACTGATTATGGTTAATCAGTTAATTAGCATTCCAGAGCTCAAATACCACCATTTAAATGAATAGAAATCTGTGTATAATGGAAGCTGCCCAGAGGGCCAGTGTTCAGAGCCCAGTCTCTGTATTTCTCTTTTCATGCTGTCTTCTCACATTCTCTCTCCTCTTCTCTCTTATAAGTCTAATCTCTGACTTGTCTCTGTCACCCATATTCTTCTCCCCCAAATGTTCTCCTAAGTTACTTATATTTCTTCCCCTGGATTAATAATTTGAGGTTTGTGTTCTTTAACATAACTGGAATGGAACCTTTGATTCTTGAACTCATTACATTTCACTAAGGGTTTCATGTAAAAAAAACATAAAAGTGTCTATAACATAAAAGATGTCTTTTATTCAAATCTGTGTGAAGTGAAAGATGGCCTCTTCCTGTCTTTAGTACTGACTCTGGATATTTGAGGCTTCTCTTCAGCCCAAAAGAAAACCCAACCCCAGAGCATATAAACAAGATTTCCCAAGTAAGTAACCCAGAAAATCTGAAAAGAGTATCAAATCTCTTCTCTCTTAATTCCTATGTAATTCTGATAAATTTTCTATTTCAGGGTACAAACTTTTGTTCATCTAAGAAGCAGGGGTTCAGTGGGGCGAGGCTGGGGGACTGAGCCATGGGGGTTGGGGAGGTAGGTTGATGAGAACATCAGACACCTTCTTTTCTCGCTTGAGGTTCCAGTGGACAACAGAGGACATGGTACAGTTAACAACAACTTCTATTCTCAAATGTCCTATTATATTCTCATCAGTCTAATCAAGAATTTCAGTTGCAAGTTCACGAGTGCCTAGATTTTAGGCAGCAGGGATAACAAGGATCAGCAGCCATGATTAATCAACACAGGAAATGATAATTCTGTCTTTGCCCATTTTCAGTTCCTCTAAAACAGTACCTGAGACCAAGTAATTTATAAATAACACAGGTTTACATCATTGAATGGTGTGGATGCTGTGGTGCAGGTACTTAATGAGGACCTTATTGCTGCATTAGAACATGGCAGAAGGTATCACAAGGTAAGAATAGCTCTTATCTCCACCTTTTCCTATAAAATGTCACCATAGGAGCTTAATTTTCATGATCCTATCAAACCCTAGTTACCCCCCACCTCCAAAAACAAAATCCTCACCTTCAAACACCATAATTATGTTAACTTAGAGGTATAAATTCTAGCATATAAATTCTAGGAGGGATGTACTGAAACCACACCAGATGAGACAGGATATAATAGCACAGAGGTGAGTTTTCTGGACCCTTTTCTTCCCCTGAGACATTTGTCCAAATTGTCTTTGGGTAGGGTTTTATTTCTTGATTATGGTTACCCATGGCAAATGCAGAGATATGTCACTCTACATGTTTAGAATAGGAGGTGCAAAGTTTTGTAGTATGCATGTGGATATTTCTATGCCAAGCATCAGAAAAGGCTGTTAGAACCCTAGACTTTCAAAAGAATACAACTTCAAAGAGCTGAAGGTCTCAAAAACCTCACTATCTTGCTGAACATTCACAATGTAACACCCTGCGCCTTGCTCCAAACAGCTGGCATGACACAGCGATCTAGATTTGCTTCTCTCAACTCTACTAACAATTAGAACAATCCACTGAAATTCAAACTGGCCATTTTTAGCCTAATTCGGGACAAAAAAAAAAGTCAGGAAAACTCAAGAAAAGCTGAGCCCCTATGCCATCAGAAACAGTCAGAACCAAGGGTTTGGGTTCAACTGCCATCTTCTTAACGACTTCCTCAAGGCAGTTTCAGCAGAAATATTCCAGTTTTCAAGGGGGGAAAACTGTCCCATTCCTCATGGACATAGTCTTAACTGGTCACAACAAAACTCTCATGACTCTAGACTCATTCCACGGGAGCTCTGTTATGATCTAAGGCTGTTTTTACTTTCTTGTCACTAGAACTCCACAAAGACAGTGACTTTAAAAATGGGTGAAGGGCAGAGCAGAGGAATCGTCTGGCAGGAGACTTCCAGCTCTGGTCCCCAGTTTGGTACTGTCCTCTGCCACAGCGTGCCATCTCCAATGGCATAGGAAGCCAGCCATCTACCCAGCTGTGCAGAGGAGTCAGCCTGCACAGGTGAGACCTGCACTGCAGAGCAGAGGACCACATCCAAAATCACCTGGCAGGAGACTTCCCGCTCTGGTCCCCGGTTTGGGACCGCCCCCTGCCACAGTGCGCCATCTCCAAGCTGCACAGGAAGCCAGTTCTGGGGAGTCAGCCAGTACAGGTGGGACCTGCATTGCAGAGCAGAGGAGTGGTCCTCTGCCACTGGGTACCATATCCAAGGGACGCACAGAGGTAGCTAACCACTCAGGAATGCAGAGAGGTCCGATAGTACAGTAGGACCGCAGCTGCTACTCAGAGGAAACAGCCTGAAACCCTAAGGACACAAGAGCCTAGGAACAGCCTGGGACAGGAGTCTTCTGATTACCGCCTGTACCCAGAGTTGATCTGGTCCACAGAGGTACATACCCAAATACATCTATAAGAGAGCGGGTCTTGCAGAAGTACTTACATATCAGTGTACACAGAGAGAACAGGTCTCCCAGGAGCACAGAGAAACCACAGTCAGAGACAGCAACACCAGCTAACACCAGAGATAAACAGATGTCAAAAGGCAAATGCAAGAACACTACCAACAGAAACCAAGGCAGCATGGCTACATGGGAACCAAGTTCTCCAACAACAGCAAGCCCTGGATACCCCAACACACCAGAAAAGCAAGAACTGGATTTAAAATCACAGCTCATGATGCTGATGGAGGGCTTCAAGAAGGACATAAATAACTCCCTTAAAGAAATACAGGAGAGCACAAGTAAACAGGAAGAAGCCCTTGAAGAACTGAGGGAAAACACAACAAAACAGGTGAAGGAATTGAACAAAGCCACCCAAGATCTAAAGAAGGAGGTAGAAACAATAAAGAAATCACAAAGGGAAACAACTAGGGACATAGAAAAACTAGGGAAGACATCAGGAGTCCTGGATCCAAGCATCAAAAACAGAATACAAGAGCTACAAGAGAGAATCTCAGATGCACAAGATACCATAGAAAGCATTAATACAACAGTCAAAGAAAATGAAAAATGCAAAAAGCTCCTGACCAAAAACATCCAGGAAATGCAGGACAAAATGAGAAGACTAAACCTAAGGATTATAGGTATAGAAGAGAGTGAAGATTTCCAAATTAAGGGGCCAGTAAATGTCTTCAACAAAGTTATAGAAGAAAACTTCCCTAACCTAAAGAAAGAGATGCCCATGAACATACAAGAAGCCTACAAAACTCCAAATAGATTTGACAAGAAAAGAAATTCCTCCCGTCACATAATAATTAAAACACTAAATGTACTAAACAAAGAAAGAATATTAAAAGCAGTAAGGGGAAAAGGTCAAGTAACATATAAAGGGAGACCTATCAGAATTACACCAGATTTCTCACCAGAAACTATGAAAGTCAGAAGAGCCTGGGCAGATGTCAAACAGACCCTAAGGAAACACAAATGCCAACCCAGACAGCTATATCCAGCAAATCTCTCAATTACCATAGATTGAGAAACCAAGGTATTTCATGACAAAAACAAATTTACCAGTATCTTTCCACAAATCCAGCCCTTCAAAGGATAATGAATGGAAAACAACAACAAAGGGAGAGAAACTATACAATAAAAAAAGTAAGAAATTAATCTTCTTCCAACAAACCCAGAAAACGATAACCACACAAACATAAAAATTACATCAAAAATAGCAGGAAGCAACAATCATTTTTCCTTAATATCTCTTAACAGCAATGGACTAAATTCCCCAATAAAAAGACATAGACTAACAGACTGGATAAATAAACAAGACTCAACATTTTGTTGCATACAGGAAACGCATATCAGTCTCAAAGACAAACATTACCTCAGAGTAAAGAGATAGAAAACGGTTTCCCAAGCTGGAGTAGCCATTCTTATATCCGATAAAATAGACTTTCAACCAAAAGTCATCAAAAAAGACTTGGAAGGACACTGTATACTCATCAAAGGAAAAATCTACCAGGAAGAACTCTCAATTCTGAACATCTATGCTCCAAAAACAAGGGCACCCTCATTCGTAAAAGAAACCTTACTAAACCTTAAAGCACACATTGCACCCCACACAATAATTGTGGGTGACTTCAACACCCCACTCACCATAATGGACAGATCAGGGAAACACAAACTGAACAGAGACTCAGTAAAACTAACAGAAGTCTTGGACCAAATGGATTAATAGATATCTATAGAACATTTCATTCTAAATCAAAAGAATATACCTTCTTCTCAGCACCTCATGGTACCTTCTCCAAAATTGACAATATAATTTGTCACAAAACAGAACTCAACAGATAAAAGAAAATCTAATTCCTTGCATGATATGGAGTAAGGGTGGTCTTCAATAGCAACAAAAACAACAGAAAGCCCACATAAACATGGAAGCTGAACAATGTTCTACTCAATGATACCTTGGTCAAGGAAGAAATAGGAAAGAAATCAAAACCTTTTTAGAATTTGATGAAAATGAAGGCACAACATACCCAAATTTATAGGACACAATGAAAATAGTGCTAAGAGGAAAACGCATAGGTCTGAGTGCCTCCCAAAAGAAGCTGGAGAGAGCATACAATAGGAGCTTAACAGCACACCTGAAAGCTTTAGAACAGAAAGAAGCTAATACACCCAAGAGGAATAGAAGGCAGAAAATCATCAAACTCAGGGCTGAAATCAACCAAGTAGAAAAAAAAGAAAAAGAACTATTCAAAGAATCAACAAAACCAGGAGTTGGTTCTAGTGCAGAATTCTATCAGACCTTCAAAGAAAACCTCACACCAGTACTCTTCAAAACATTCCACAAAATAGAAACAGAAGGATCACTACCCAACTCGTTCTATGAAGTCACAATTTCGCTGATACCAAAACCACACAAAGATCCAACAAAGAAAGAGAACTTCAGACCAATTTCCCTTACGAATATCAATGCACAAATACTCAACAAATTTCTTGCCCACCGAATACAAGAACACACCAAAACAATCATTCACCATGATCAAGTAGGCTTTATCCCAGTGATGCAGGGATGGTTCAATATACGGAAATCCATCAATGTAATCCACTACATAAACATACTCAAAGAAAAAAAACCACATAGTCATTTCATTAGATGCTGATGAAGCATTTGACAAAATTCAGCATCCTTTAATGTTTAAGTTCTTGGAAAGAACAGGAATTCAAGACCCATACCTAAACATAGTAAAAGCAATATACAGCAAACCAGTAGCCAACATCAAACTAATTGGAGAGAAACATGAAACAATTCCACTAAAAACAGGGACTGACAAGGCTGCCCTCTCTCTCCATATTTATTCAATATAGTACTTGAAGTTCTAGCTAGAGCAATTAAACAACAAAAGGAGGTCAAAGGGATACAAATTGGAAAGGAAGAATTCAAATTATCACTATTTGCAGACGATATGATAGTATACTTAAGCGACACAGAAAACTCCACCAGAGAACTCCTACAGCTGATAAACAACTTCAGCAAAGTGGCCAGATATAAAATTAATTCAAGCAAATCAGTAGCCTTCATATACTCAAAGGATAAACAGGCTGAGAAAGAAATAAGAGAAATGATACCCTTCATGATAGCCACAAACAATATAAAGTATCTTGGTGTGACTCTAACCAAACAAGTGAAAGATCTGTATGACAAGAACTTCAAGTCTCTGAAGAAAGAAGTCAAAGAAGACCTCAGACTATGGAAAGATCTTCCATGCTCATGGATTAGCAGGATTAATATAGCAAAAAATGGCTATCCTGCCAAAAGCAATATACAGATTCAATGCAATCCCCATCAAAATCCCAACTCAATTCTTCATAGAGTTAGAAAGAGCAATTCTCAAATTCATCTGGAATAACAAAAAACTCAGGATACTTAAAACTATTCTCAACATTAAAGAACTTCTAGGGGAATCAGTATCCCCGACCTCAAGCTGTAATACAGAGCAATAGTGTTAAAAGCTGCATGGTATTGGTACAGTGACAGGCAGGTAGATCAATGGAACAGAACTGAAGAACTAGAAATGAACCCACACACCTATGGTCACTTCCTCTTTGACAAAAGAGCTACAGCCATCCAGTGGAAAAAAAGATAGCCTTTTCAACAGATGGTTCTGGTGCAACTGGAGGTCAGCATGCAGAAGAATGCAAATTGATCCATTCTTATCTCCTTATACTAAGCTCAAGTCCAAGTAGATCAAGGACCTCCACATAAAACCAGAAACACTGAAACTAATAGAAAAGAAACTGGGGAAGAGTCTTGAGCACATGAGCACAGGGGTAATTTTCCTGAACAGAACACCAATAGCTTATGCTCTAACATTAAGAATTGACAAATGGGACCTCATAAAATTACAAAGTTTCTGTAAGGCAAAGGACACTGTCAATAGGACAAAATGGCAATGTAAATAAAGAATACATCTGGGGAAAATGGCTTTGGGCGGCTCCTCGGTGGGTGGCGGTGTTGGCTTTAGTGGTTCCTCCTGGCCTTGTTCATGTCAGGGCAAAGCCCAGGGAGGATGGTGCCCTAGAGCCTGGCCTTGCTGCGTTAGGGGCGGGAGCAGGCCGGGGCAGGGACTGGCCATGTTGGAGGTGACCTGGAGTCTGCTGCAGCGCTGGGGCACCAGTCTTAGGAAATGAGCAGACTTCAACTCTTGGGGCCAACTGGTGGAGGCGATAGACAAGTATCAGATATTAGCAAGACACTTACAGAAGGAGGCCCAAGCTCAACACAATAATTCTGAATTCACAGAAGAACAAAAGAAAACCATGGGCAAAATTGCAACATGTTTGGAATTACGAAGTGCAGCATTACAGTCCACACAGTCCCAAGAAGAGTTTAAACTGGAGGACCTGAAGAAGCTAGAACCAATCCTGAAGAATATTCTTACATATAATACAGAATACCCATTTGATGTTCAGCCTATCCCATTAAGACGGATTTTAGCACCTGGTGAAGAAGAAAATTTGGAATTTGAAGAAGATGAAGAAGGTGGTGCTGGGGCAGGACCTCCTGATTCTTTCTCTGCTAGAGTTCCTGGCACTTTATTGCCACGGTTGACGTCAGAACCAGGGATGAGGTTACTCACCATCAGGATTGGGAAAATTGGTCTGAAAGATGCGGGGCAGTGCATCGATCCGTACATCACAGTCAGTGTGAAAGATTTGAATGGCATAGATTTAACTCCAGTACAAGATACTCTTGTGGCTTCAAGATGGATTGGATTCAGAGTCCCCTGGGATACCAAAATTCTGGGATGCACAGTTGCTCATGTAACATGGCATAGTATTTACAGATAATTTTTGCACAGTTTTGGTGGATTTTAAACCCTTCTAGATTATTTATGATGCATTTATTTACATTTTCAATGATGTATGACTAATTGTTAAGATATATCGTTTGGGGAACAATGACAAAAGCACATTTAAATATCTGTGGACTTTTTTTTGGTTGAATCTGAAGAAGTAGGAACCTCAGATATCAAGGGCTAACCTATATAAAATAGGAGAAACCACAATAGTTCATACGACCTGCTCTCCACTTTGAGTGTACTAACTTATCCATGCTCTCTTTTCTGCTCCTCAGTGAGGTAAGAAGGATGGAGTTTCCCTTAACCAAACAGTAGTATTCACCAATAAAGGATTAGTCATGATTAGCATTATTCTTATCAATTAACTGGACAGGTGTAGAGTTGGAAATCTACAGACCTCTTCTCGGTAATTTCAACAAAACTAACTTCTTCAACCTTGGGGTTGATAGGCTTCCTCCCTAGAATGTGAAGGTGAGCTGGCATGGCTACACAGAAGAGCCCCACAGTGACTATACTATGAAAAGACTGTGGTTTAAAGGCCAGGATGGCTCTCAGCACATGAGTGTCAGCAGCCGAGTCTACAGTAATCATCGTGGTTCCTCTTCTCCATTGAGTAGTCACTGTGTTCAGTGTCTGCAGAGCAGAACACCCGGTTGCATACACAGTTCTACATATAGCTTGCTTTCTTTCCATCCCCTTCCTCCAGCCCTCTGTCTGTAAGACAGAAGCTATTTTTTAGAATTCCACTATTCTGTTCATTCTATCTATCTATCTATCTATCTATCTATCTATCTATCTATCTATCTATCTATCTATCTATCTATCTTGTGTATTCTTCCAACATTTAGAAGCCCCGTGAAGGGCAGAGATTCGGCCATCTCTCTTATTAACCTATTACCTTTTAAAACAATTTCTTGGTACTTCATATTCTCATCTGGAAAAATTGAAATAGTGTGGTTCCCTTGTAAGATGTTTGTGGGAAAAAAAGTGTGTAATAAATGTGACTCACAGACTTAGTAGATACCATTTTTAATAGTAACAGGAGCAGCTGTAAAATTGCTCTTACAGGTTAAACTTGGGTTTCACTGGCTAATTTTAGCACAGCCAAACCACAGGCCATATCTAGACTTGATAATAGGCAAGAGAGATGTACTCTGTTGTCCAGAGGACTCAACACCAAGTTTAGTGGAAAGTCTCCCCTGCCTCCCTCCACCCCATGCCTCCTGCCTCAGGCCTCAGACACCTATCTTCAGATGCTAACCTCTACGGTGCACTCTGAGCCCTTAATCAAGCTCTGATGCCAGGATTTCTGCACAAAAAAGCCCAGCTGTGCTTCCTGTCTACATTGAGACCTTTGCCTTCTCATTAGGTTCTCAGAATCTCCTTTTAAAGCCAAACCTAGCTTTCCCACTCCCCCACCCTCCCCTTTCTCTTATCACTGAATTTAAGTATAGTTATCTCAGCAAAATTACTCATAAGCACCCATTACTGTTCTTACAAACAGCCAACTCCCAATATTTCCAATTCTACAAGATAACAGTAAATAGATAACAGCTACTGAGATCACAACTACTGTTCTAAACCTGAACACAAAAGCTCTCATTTTTCATCTTCGCAATCACAGTAATATCGTTTTCCTTTTGCTGATAATGTGAATGGAGCACGGAAAAGTCGAATAATTTTCCAAAGAAAGCCCAGATTTTGACATCAAACTGTACCTTCAAAATCCATTTTATATAATCTACAGGGAATTCTCCCTTGAAAAAGTCTGTATTGGGGTGTGCGCAAGCACATGTGCGAAGAGGAGGGAGAGGGATGGAAGAACATTTAAAAATACTTTGGAAAGGTGGATGGGAAGTACAAACTTTCTCTTTTAACTCATCATTTCATACAGGTTTTGCACAAAGGAAGCAAATAAAAAGTTCTTTACTGACCAAGACCTCTTGCCCGAAAGCTAGGCGTCTTCATGAATTCAAGGTTCTACTCCTCAGCAGCTTTCTCCTAGAGATCTTGATCTTATGGTCTGTAGACGGAAACTCCCAACATAACCTCCCCTCATACTCTCATGTCCACCACCCTCTCCTCCCTACATCTCTCCATGGAAAGACCATTGAGATCTAGGGCATGCTTTGCAACTTGCCTGATAACACTCATAACCTGTGTCAACTCTTTTATAGACTTCATATAGAATTTACAAGCTGCCCACCCATCTCTGAAGTCCCCCTCTTTTTTTTGAAGTTTGTTCTTTTTTTTTTGTTTTCTATATTCTTTATTTACATTCCAAATGATTTCCCCTTTCCCGGTTTCCCCCCTCCCCAAAAGTCCCATAAGTCCTCTTCCCTCCCCCTGTTCCCCATTTGCCTAAGAATTTCATGAATTCATTGTTTTTAATTGCTGAGTAGTATTCCATTGTTTAAATACACATGGAAAATATCTCTGATAAAATTGAAGAAATATATAGGAAAGCACATTAAGATTGACTATTTCATGGAAAAATTATACAGATAAAATGGTAGGCAACCACTCTGGAAAGCAGTCTGGCAGTTCCTCAGAAAACTGGGCATGACACTCCCGGAGGATCCGGCTATACCACTCCTGGGCATATACCCAGAGGCTTTACCTGCATGCAATAAGGACACATGCTCCGCTATGTTCATAGCAGCCTTATTTATAATAGCCAGAAGCTGGAAAGAACCCAGATGTCCCTCAACGGAGGAATGGATTCAGAAAATGTGGTATATCTACACAATGGAATACTACTCTGCAATTAAAAACAATGAATTCACGAAATTGCTAGGCAAATGGTCAGAACTTGAAAATATCATCCTTAGTGAGGTAACCCAATCACAAAAGAACACACATGGTATGCAGTCACTGATAAGGGGATATTAACCCAGAATCTCGGAATAGCCTAGACACAATTCGCATATCAATAGATTTCTAAGAAGATGGAAGGAGAGACCCCTGGTCCTGGAAAGACTGGAGGTAGGGGAATGCCAGGACAGAGAAACAAGAGGGGGTTGAATGGAGAAAAGAGGGAGGGAAGGGGGCTTATGGGACTTTCGGGGAGGGAGGAAATGGGAAAGGGGAAATGATTTGGAATGTAAATTTAAAAAAAAACTTAGAGAATAAAAAGAAATCTATATTAGAAAAAAAAATATTCCTAAGTTGATTGAAAGTGGAATTATAAACATTTTCTGATAAAATTGAAAATCTACAAGGAAAATATTTCTGATAAAACTCAAGAAATATATAGAAAAACACGTTAAAACTGACTAAGTCCCCCTCTTAACTTTGCTTCCCTCGCTGAACCTGAAACAGAGAATGAGTGCTGTGGTACAAATTTCTTATGCATTTTAATTAAAACATGATTACATCACTTTCCCACTTCCCTTTCCTCCTTCCATGTCCTCTCAAACCCCTTCCCTCCAACTCCTTCCATATCCCCCAATTTTCAAACTGATAGCCTCTTATTATTATTGTCATATACATGTATGTATAAGTATGCACACATGTAAATACAACCTTCTGGGCATGATTTTTGTGTTTCATATATACAATTTCAGGATGACCACATTGTATTGGAAAACCAACTGGAGACCCATTCCTGGGAGAGGTTAATTCTCCCTCTCTCAGCAGTCATTAGTTGTTCTTGGTCTAGGGGTGGAGCCCTCTGATGTTTTCCTCCTTTGTGTTAGCATGCCTATTGATATTGTCCTTGTTCCAGTCTTGTTTATGTAAACATTTCTAGAAGAAACTGTTTCACATCATATTTCATGGTATTCTGGCTCTTACACCCTCTTCCTAGATGTTCCCTGAGCCAAAGATATAGGACCTGTGTTGTAGATGCATCCATCGAGGCTGAACTCCTCATGACCCATTGATGTCTGCATTGCTTCCAGTTCTGGTTTTCTGTGATGGTCTCTATTTCTCATAAAGAGAAGCTTCTTGGATGAGAGGCTGTAACTACATTTTAAGTAAAGATATAACTAAAGAATGTAGATACATTTATAAGTATATGAACCTCAAGTAAGAGAGGACATTCAGTGTTTGCCTTCCACAGTCTGAGTTGCCTCACCCAATAAAATCTTTTCTAGGTTCACCCGTTTACCCGGCAAGGTGGCATGATACCAAGGCTTAGGCACCAACTAGTCCTTTCTATAACTGAGTTTGCTAAAAGTTAATGATGGTATTTCCACATGCAAAGAACATCAAAAATTATATAATAATAATAATAATAATAATAATAATAATAATAATAATAATAATAATAATAATAGGTATATTGTTATGGTTTAAGTAGGAATGACCCCATAGGTTTATAGGTTTATATATTCGAATGTTTAGTTTTTAGAGAGTGGAATTACTTGACAATGATTAGGAGATGTGTATTTGTTGGAGTAAGCATGGCCTTGTTGTGAGGGGAAAATCTGTAAATTAAGGTTGTCTTCTGAGCTTAGCACAAAATGGAGGACTCCCTTTACTAGCAAGACTTCACTTTCTCTAACCTTGTCTGAGGAGCCTGACCCCCAACACCCTCTACCTGGAGAAGGTCAAGTAGTACTTAACCAACCTTCAAGTTCAACTTCCTTTTTTTAACATGACTAGCAAGTACCTGGGATTCCTGGAATGCTTCTCCATGCCAATGAGATATTCCCAGTACTTTAAACATTAGCTGATCATTTTACATTTACACTGAAAACTCCTTCCCATTCTCCAAGGTCCATACATAGCCCTGATTCACCCTGAATAAAGTGTATGTGTACAAGCCCAGGCTGAATAAAAGTATGCTCACAGCTAAGATCATCAAGGAGAATCATTTCACTGAAGATTGTCGGAGAAGGCCTTTGTCTAAAAGAGCTCTAAGATCCAAGATCCTGGGCGAAGGTCTTCTCTTCCTCTGCCTCCATACCAGGGACTCATTGGCACCTGGACCAAGATCCTGGAACTCCACCTATTCCAGACTGTGCTTCATTTCTTCCAACCCTGAGTGGGAAGAAGCCAAGCACATAGAACTTCAACTAGACCCTCAGCATGCATACCATACTGTTGGAGGAAGTGTGTCTACTTGCTGGACTTTGGGTTTCAAATGCTGTGTGCTAATTCAGCACCATTTCATGCTTCCTACCATAAACATAATGAACTAAACTTCTAAAACTGTAAGTCATCCCCAATTAAATGTTTTCCTACATAAGAGTTATCATGGTCATGGTGTCTCTTCACAAATAAAACATTGGCTAAGACACCCATTTGCAAAAGGTTTAACAAAGACATAAGCTCATTCACTTTATATCAAGTATTATACAAAAAAAATTTACTATAAACACTGAAAAAGTACTTACCATGTGTACATTAATATATCCTGTGACTAGGACTGAGTTTCAGTTCTAAATAAAGTATGCAAAAATCCAATGAATGACTTAAAGATGAGGTAAAATATTATCATCACTTTCCCAGAGCTGGCTAGTCATTCCATACTGTGAAGAATCTAATCCAAAATTGATTCTCAGCATCCAGTGACCATCAAGCAAACTAATATAAAGGTTGTTATCAGGATGATAAATAATTTGGAGAGCATCCAAAATATTTTGGAAGTGTACACTTTCCGTGGGGGAGATAGGAGGTGAATACATGTTTCCAGTTGACTGGATCTGCAGGAATCACAGAGGCTCAGACAAAGATGCCAGGTGCTAGCTCAGTTCAGCAAACATTCATAGCAATAGCAGTAAAACATTTCAATTAGAAACAACTTCACAGAGTGGGCATACTGCCATTTAGTCCTTGGACAACACCATGGCATCAGAATCATTATCCTTATTTTCTAACTCAAGAGACAGAGGTTATAAGTCATGGGATTTCCTTGTGTTATATGGGGAATTCACTCATTCATTTAATAACCATTTATTAGAAAATAATCATGTGCCAGACATAAGGACATATACTAGGGACCTACAGATGAATAAAATATTTTCTTCTCTGAATCATAGTGTACAATATCAAGCTATGGGATTTATTTCCCCTCTCCTGCTTTCTCTTTGCCTGGCTCTCTCCTTCTGTTTTATGCAAGCTATTTGCGAGCTCTGAACTCATAAGCTCATGAGAAACATTTGACCTGGTAGAAACAAAAGTAGCTCATATATCTTTCTGGCTAGGATAGTCCAGAAGTCTAATTTCTTCAGAAAACCTTGGACATTGCAGGCAAACAACAGTGTCTCACTGAGAAATTTGAAGGAAGAATTTGTTCAAGCCTAAACCAAGGAAGCTCCACTCAGAAAAAGACATGAGAAGAAAGAGATATGGAGGTCCTAAGAGAGAAGGGGTCTATGCCTCCCTCTCCATGGTGCCACCAATCCCTTGAGACCTTAGAAAGGAAATGGCAGTTTGTCTGTCTGAACATCTGGGAGCTAGGTTGCCATATTAATGCAGTTACAACCAGCAGAAAGCCAAATGATTTTATAGGGCCACATATGCAGGGACAAGAGATGACTCCATAGTGGTTCATTTGGATCAATGTTTATGGTGTATCACACGGCCCTGGACTGCAAAACAAGCCCAGGGTTGGAAGCACCATGTAGAAATAAAATTGAATTATAGAAGAGAGATGCTCGGGTTCCCAGCCAACTGTTTTTATGGACTGAGATTCATAACCTTTTCCCACATAATGAAAAGTAGTGGGTAAGAGAGTTTGCCTTTGAAAGGGAGGCATAATTTCCCTTCAGACTGAACCTGTGGAAAAACGACTAATATAAACCTTGTCCATATTAAAATTCTAACTGAAGTCTCTCTCAGCAGAGAGAACAGAAAGTGCCAGAATTTACAAGGAAACTAAAATTTGCAACATGGGATAGGTAGCTGGGGAGTTCTCTACCTTCATGGCTCTGTCCATGGTATCTAGTGACTAGTAAGAGAAGTCTGTCGTTTCTCCTTTCAAAGCAGAAAAGGAGCTAATGCCTTCAAATACACTATAGACGGAAGGAGCACTCCAAAAAACATGAAAAGGAAAAGAGAGGGATGCACCTTACTGTGGAGTTCTGCCGACTCACTGATGCTTTGGGGTCACAAATAGCAGGACCAACTGTGCATATTTTACTTTGAAGGAAAGGGGTGGAAGCTGAACTGAGATTGGGACTTGAGGCCAGCTATTGTAACTACACTTAGTTGCTGGGGATTGGTCTGGTACTACTATGTATTCAAATGCTAAATACTGGCCCCAAGATCCGGTTTCAATCTAGACAAGCACATTCTCACATACACCAAATGATGTTGTATAAACTTTCTCACCAGTCTTCTCTGACTGGTTAAATAATTGTAGCTGACAGCCAATTACTGGGGAGAATGGAGGTAGGTGAGGTTTCAGTTAGTGGGATGGGGGGGGGTGATCACATTTAGAGACCAAGAAACAGGGAGAGAAAGAGAAAAAGGATGGAGAAAGCAGGAGGTCCTCATTAGACGGGATGGATCAGGAGCATATGGCTGAGGGAGAGAAGTGCATCCTGGGGAAAGACAGATGAAGCAGAAATAACGCAGGCAAGACTCAAACAGCAAGGAACTTGGGGGGCTCACCCATAGGACTCTGACTCAATTATTGGAGGGCTAGCCAGGTCATAATAAGAACTAATAATGTTATCAAATGAAGTGAAGGGAATGGTCTCCCAATGAAAGACTAGAAAACACGAAAAGAACCAAATAGAAATGTTAGAAATGAAAACTAATATGTATCAGGAAATGATTAATCTTTTAGATGAATTTAATATCAAAATAAATCAAATAAGAGTCAATGACCATAGAGAAAAAGGAAGTGTCCAATTTGAAGATGTTATGACAACAATATTGTTGACATAAAAGATGAAGAAAGGATATAAGCAGAGCCAATGGGCTTGGGAGACAATCTCAGTCTACTTTTGAAATGGAGCAGAGAAGAGAACGTGAACATATGCAAATCATAGTGGCTGACATCACTTCCATGAACATCCTTCCCATTTCTCTCCCACTTCTAGAGTGAACTGGGGTCTGGGGTTGCTTGAAAGATGAAAATCCACACATTCAAGAATTTCAGCAAATTCTAAGCATTACAAATACAATATTACTAAACAAGCAAGTCTGGCACAGAAGCTGCAGGCTGACCAGGCTTTTGAGGAGACCACCTCAGAGCTGGAGGCTGGGGTGATAGGAAGTGGTGGTGCCTGGCCGGCTTCTGGGGTTCACCTGTGTTATAAAAAATACTTAATCTCAATCCGGGATTTCTTCCCCACCTTTGATCATTCAGTTCCCAGATAAAAGAAACATAATTTATATATTTATAATAAGCCTTAATGCACTAGAGCTGAGAAGATATCTACCCCCTAAACTGCTAACATCTACTTCCCTATCAATATCCCCAAGTTAGTGCTTGCTATGTTCCATCTGGCTGCTCTTAACTCCATTTTGCCAGCCTTCATAGCCATGATTTCATAACTCACCTACCACCATGGCATCTTCTTCTCTCTCCATCTTCTCTCTCTCCTCTCTCTCTCACCACCTGCAACCCTCTCACTTGAACCTTTAGCCCCACCTTTTTCCCTCCACTGACCAATCACAGGCTCTAGCCTTTTATTGAACAGTTAAATTTGGGAGAATGTTCAAGTGGCATTACTTTGAGTATGAGAGGATCTGCTCATCGGGAGCAACCACCCTTTGAGAAACCAGTATTTGTCATTAGAATACAAGCAGCATCAGACCAACCAGCTACACAGCTTGGAGGAATATATGGCTTTTTCTGAAGTGTTTTTCCAGTCACTGAAGAAGCAGAGAAATGGGAATTTAATATAGGAATTAGATCATGTTGGATTACACGTCACAGACGTCATTACTGCTGTTGTTACTATTTGATTTAATGTGGAGATAGATGGTGATATATAAAAGTCTTAAGTCTAACTTGGGTCTAGGAGGACAGACAAGCATTGGGCTATCCTAGAGACATTTTAACTTAAACACTGATGCACTGTCTATGTAGATGAGAGCCATAACCAAGACACGATCAGCACTTCCAATCAAAGTGTGATGCCAGGGAGAGGGCCGAAAAAACCATTTTCATAGTATTTACAAATAATCAAGACACAGAACTGGCCATGGCACCCTCAAAAATGGCAAGTGCATTCAATAAGCCGCAATGAACCCAAAATAACCAATACTCGGAACATCAGCAACCGAAGGTACCGACCTTGTTGAGACAATAGAAAGGTTACCTGAACTATTTAAAAAGAGTCCGTAAACCCATAACTCTGGCTTCTGTGAACCAAATACTATGTCACATTTTTCTTTAGAAACATATATATGTTATGTGACTGGATGTTAGAACCATCCAATTGCTGGCATATGCAGAATTGACTTCAACATTTAAAGAGTCATAAAAATAAGTATTGTGTCAGAGAAGTAAATTAACTGAATCATTCAAATGATTCTATGCACCATAAAATATTTCTTCTTTGCTTACCTAAGTTAAGGTATATATTGTATTTATATAGAATTCTTACTCAAATACATGCCTATTAATGAATGCACACACTTCTTAGGAGAAAAAAAAACTTCTATTCTTAAAAACTGCCAAGGAAAATATAGTTGTGTAGTGCATAATAAAACTATTAAAAACATTTATTTATTTATTCATTCATTCATTCATTTTGTGTGCACATGTATTAATGTGTGTGCGCTTGCATGGAAGTGGGGGCAACTTGTGGCAGTCGGTTTTCTCCGTGTACCCCTTAGGTCCCGTGGATTTAATTCAGGTTATCATGCTTGGTGGAAAGCATGAGCCATCTCATCAACCCTCAAATGGCTTAAAACCTCCTGTCCAGAACCACAGACCACCCAAACCCAGAGTTCTATACCTAATAAAAATATTCCTCAAGGACGAAGGCAGTATTGAGACAAGTTATAGACATCAAATAAACATCTAGGGATGTGGGGAAAAACATACCTACATACTTAGATATTCTAAGCAGTCCTCTGTAGGCTTAAAGGAAGTGGGACTGGAGAAAACTGAGGCATGAAGGGATTCCAAGAAATATATAAATAAATGTAAAGTGCCCCTTCAATTAGCTAGATACAAGGTTGCCTTTTTAGAATGAAGGCAACACATGAGACATGTGGTTATACACTCTGCAAATAGGACATTTCCTGTAAACAACTAGGGATACTGTGTCAATCAAGGTCTAGACAAATGGTAGATGCTAGTTATCTAAACAGAGAAATGTGATTTTAAAAGTTAATAATTAGTAAAATGTGTTTTAACTTTGTAAATGCCTAGAGGTGGACTTTAGGGCATAGAAAACTTAGGAAGTAGTGATTATCTCTAAGGCTGAGAGAGATCACACCAGAAATTGTTAAGAACTCAAAAAAAAAAAAACCCTTCTCCCTCTGAGACTGAAATTAAGACCTCATTAGAGTCACTGTGGCCACCATAGGAACATACAGCCTTCCAGAAGCAAAAGTAATTTGCAGGCATATGTGCAGTACAGTGGTCCGTGGAGAAAGATCCTGGAAGGCTAAGAAACTCACCAAGGTATGCAAGCAAACTACAGCTGGTGCACAGGATGTGGCCTACTAGGACACCAGAGGACCTGAGCTAGGCAGCAGGGAAAGGCTCTTGGCAGAAACATTCTCCAGACTGAGGGCCTTGGAATCTTTGGCATGCTGTTATGCTGGCAGCCACACAGTGGGAAGATCCCAAGAGACAGAAAAAGAAGTCCTTGCCTTTGCCACAGATTGCAACCCTCTAGTGCCCTCTATTGGCCAAGCCTACCTGAGCCTGCCAAAAGACTGCTTCCTGGTTCAGGCTTCACTAACAATAACAGAAATCACAGAACAAAACAAAACAAAACAATGGGAGCTTTGGAAGTGAGGCAGCAAGCTGATAGTGTGCCCAGAGGTAGAGTCTAGTACCTAGGGATATTACCAAAACTAACACAGATATAATGTGTAAAATCCAGGAGAGAGATAAAAACAGAATTTTGAATAATGCATTCAAATGACCTCAAGACAGAAGGAAAGGAGGAACAAAAGAAAGAATATATACGCTATCCCATCATTGTCCTACATGAAAGTAGCCAGATACAGAAGAATGCACACTGGGTGGTCCTACTCATATACACTTCTAGAAAATGCTAATTAACCTGCAAAGACAGAAAGGAGACTAGTTCATGTGAGACTAGAGGTGGAGATAGCTGCTAGGCTGCAATGTGTTATGCAGAAATCTTTAGGGTTAAGAACAGTGTTTTGTGTACTGATTGAAGTAGTGTTTCATGTGTATAAGTGTTTGTCAAAAAGAAAAGCATCATTGAATGGTGGTACATTCTAAGTGGAAATAGCTGATTACAGGTGCATTTTACCTCAATTGATCATCTATTAATTAAATTTGGGTTCTGATAACTTAATATACACACAAAATGCATTCTGATTACCCCCCCACCCCTATCATCTCTCCTCCTTCCCACCCCTAGGAAGCCCTGTACCTATCTTCTAATTCCTTGCCCATCATAATGTCTTCTTGTTTTATGTATTGTATTATGGTTCATTTAATTTAACCAGTGTTGTCTGGCATGTTGGGTTTTTTTTTACTATGCATTGGAGTGTAGTGTTCATGATTGCAACAACCTTATCATGCCCAAAAGATGCTGTTTCTTAGCCTTGTTCTCTGCCTGAAAACTTGTATTTCCTCCCTCTTCCTTGGAGGTGTTTTGTGAGCTTTAGAGCCTTGTTTGAAGTTGGTGCTCAATTACCATTCATTCTTAGCACCTTAAGCAGCCATAAAAGTCTGTCTTTCACTACAAAGGGAGGTTTCTCCAATAAAGGCTGAAAATAGGATTTGTCTTCAGTTTCTGGCCAGCAGCATGCTTGTACGGCCTTTGCCATGTACCCTGGATACCTGGGAGCATTTAACTGAGCATTTTTTAGCAATAGATAAAATGTTCCAGCAGGAAAGGAGACTCTAAAGAGTCTGACAGAGCTGGCTTCTTGGTCCTGTGCCAAGCTGTATCACTTGCCACATCAGTAATAGAACCAGTGTCATGTGAATATAATATTATCTGGTGTGAAGCAGTCAGAAGATTCCACTTTCAGTTCCACGGTGCTAAGGGTCGGTGCTGTTTCACTATCTGAAGTATATGCTCTAGTGGAGCAGCTACCCATGGCAGAATGAATCATCTGCTAAAGAATTCCTAAATAGAGACATCTTCTGGACAGCTCAGGGCTCAGGCTCTGGATCTTGGCTTCTGGTTTGATGGGCAGATAGTTCAAGGAGCCAAACAGCCCCTGTGGAGATATGCTGAGAAGTGAGTAAAGGTGCAGCCAGCAAGGACAGAAGGCTGAAGCAGAAAGTATGTCAGGACCATAATAAATAACCAAACACTCCCTTTCCTTGGATGGTTTTTAAAACCGAAGCAAATAACTGCTTCGCCATATGCATCCCCATATAATTTACCAATATGATTAAGACCTTGCATGTGTATGTCAACTTTGAAGAAGTGGAATTGTATGCTGTGAAAAGAAACTGCAAAAAGTTTGCTGAGTCTCATTAAGTGGAGTGTGAGAAGGTTTTTTTTAGGGAAAATGTTTAAATGAAAAGAATCACTCAAAGGAACTGTCATATGTCCTTACTTTACAGACATCCTTGAACTAATTTCCCAGGAGAAAGGGAAGTCTTCTTAAGAGATGGCCTTTCCAAACATGGTGATCAGTGGAAAACAATATAAATGGAAGATTGTGAAATAAAGCCTTTAAAATGTTTTCTTTTTAATATATAAAAAATAAAACAAAAAAATGGGCACCCTTCCCTTCTAAGTTGCCATCTTGAAAGGAAAAAAATGAGAGGTGTGACCTACCCGTAAAACCACAGTATCTCAGAATCCCTTAAACTGCTAAGAATCTCCTGCCTGACCCTTCCCACTGTGCCTAGCCCCCATGTGACTTCCCTTACTTACTTACTTACTTACTCAGCTTAAATTTATATTCCTTCCTTTCTTCCCTCCCTTGCATAGTTCATCTTCACATCTCTCAATCTATAGTCACCTGGCAAAAACAATCCTAAATTAAATCTGGTTCTGTACTTACACTGAGCCTTCCCTCATATAGATAAGCAGTGCTGGAGGAAAACACACAATCAACCTGACTTGAATTCAGATTCTTATCTAAAGTGAACCTACCACATTTCTCTACTCCATCATCTCAGGAGGCAATTTGGTATCTTCTGGTACCTTAGCAAACCTGCACATCTTCCACCTCCTATTAGTTTATTTTTATTCTCTGACAATACAGAGAGAGAGAGAGAGAGAGAGAGAGAGAGTACTCTCCCCCTGTTTTTACCAACCTGTCCCACCTCTTACTATGGCCACGTTGCCCTCAAGCATCTCTCAATCTCATGCTTCTACTTAATCACAGTCTTGCTGACTCAGGAACAGCTTATGAGCAATTATTCCTTCTGTTCTCTGAATTAACAATTTCCTCCTTTCTATTTCTAATTTTTATCAATGCATGTAAGTTATAGAAGATAATATAAAACTAATTGTTTTTCTAGTTCTAATTCTAGCATGAATTTCTGGTTTGGGTGGTGAATGTGCATAGAATATAGTCAACACTGAAAGCATAAAATTTAATGTGAAGCTTCTGCCCCAAGTGCTTATTCTAACCATATAGTAGTTTATTGAGATGAACAGACTTTTCTTCTGTTTAGTTTTGATTTGTTGTATATGTATTAGTTTGCAAGTTCTTTTATAATAAAGTTTATAAAATAAAAAACATACAAATGCTTTTTATTATCCCATTTTTGAAATATGTATTTTTAAATTGTACATCTCCTTCTGGGATTTCCCATGTCTCTATCCCCTGTCATCCTGTTCCCATGGATGTAGCTGTATCTGAAATATCCCCTAGCCATGTGATTATTGGGAAGTGATGGAACCTTTAAAAGAAGAGTGTTAAATCCTTGGGGGCAGGCTCCCTAAAGATAACAGTGAAACTGTGGCTTCCTCTTCCTGTTCTTTCTTTTTGCTTCCTGGCTTCCATAAGGTAAGCAGGCTTCTTCACCATGCCCTCACATGGTACCACCATAAGTCCGAATCACCATAGCTAAATGATGACAAATGACTTCTCTTTCTAACTCTAAGCCTTCATCTTCATGGTGAACCGATTTTTTTAAGGATTTAATGTTACCAAGTTGGCAATGTTCTTTTTTATTTTAACTTTTTTGTTGGTTCTATGTGAATTTCATATCATGCACCCCAATCCCACTCATGTAACCCTCCCCTCATACCAAACAGAGAAAAAAACTCTTGTTGTGGAAGCTGGAGTCTGTCACAGTGTGTCCTGCAGTACACCCTTTGTCCACAATTCTTTGTTTGCAAATGTTCACTGCACTGAGTAGTTGTCTGGTGGAGGCCTCTGGCTTCAGCTACTCTATCAGTACTGGAACTTTACTGGAGCCCCGTGTCGTGGAGATCCTGTTGTTTTGGATCTGTAGGATGAGCCCCTTCATATATTCCAGCAGTTCACCGATTGCATAGATGTTGGGGTGGGCCAGTTCAAAGCCATGGATCACACTCAAGGGCTGGCTCACCAGCAAACTGCCTTCCCCTCCACACACACACACAATCAGGGCCAGCTCTTCATTGTGCACATTCTTCTGTTTCTCTTTCTCTTCCATTTCTCCACCACCTGCTTCCTTCTCTTAGTGGTACCTGTGTTCTCTGAGTGTCTAGGGTTGTCTCAGAAATACTACTCGCAGCTTGTATACTCTGTTGTCAGGCTAGTGGTCATCTCAGGCTGTCTCTCTGCCCAGACCCATGGCATCCATCAATCTGGTGGTCATCTCTGGCTTACACTTTACCCAGACTGCCCTGGGCCTCTCGTAAAAGTCATTTGTCTCAGGCTCACTCCTGCTAGGTGCTCACATTTCCAGCTAGGTACTTCTAGTCTCTAGCTTGCTCTCTGTCCTGGAAGTCTGTTAGGGCCTGCCAGGAGCCAGACTGGTAGTCATTCCACGCTCTCTTTTTGCAAGGAATGTTAGGCTACCAATCATTCAGATTTTCATAGATCCGAACAGTAAGCATAGACATAGCCTCTCTGCCATATACTTATGTACATGTGACCCAGATGTCACACCTACAACACATCTAGGGGAAAGGGCAGTGCTCTTTTTTACTATATAATTTACCTAGTATTTGCACGGTTTTGAGTAGAACAATACCTTGGTTGTTTTCTATTGCTATACTTGAATGCTATATAATGGATAATTTATAAAGAATTGATTTCATTTATGGTTATGAAGACTAACAAGTCCAAGAGGATGGCCAGCGGATAATTAGCCCCAGATGAGAGAGGGCTTTGTGCTGCATGCTGTAGTTATATTAACAACTACAGAGGGTGTCACCAAGCCAGAAGAGCAACTGCACTAGCTCAGACCTCCTTTCTCTTCTCAAAAAGCATCCATGCAGTCATAGGGCCCTATCCGAACAACCTTACCTAACCCTAATTACCTCCCAAGACCCCTATCTTCAGACACCATTAACATATGGATTTCAGAACTGAGTTTCCACACCATGAACTTTTGAGGGACATATTCAAATAGGAACAAAGGGTTTGTTGCATTTAAAAACCTGACTTGAGGGGAAAACAATCACTTCTTCACTCTTTAACAGACCAGCTCTCCAGGTTCAACTGCTTCTTTTAATTGCTTTAATCTGTAGTCATTTTTTTATTTTTAATTAATTCATCTACTTTACATCTCGATCACAGTTTCCCCTTCCTTCTCTCCTCCCAATCCCTCTCTCTCTCACCTCCCTCCCCTCAACCCATCTCTCCTTCCTTTGTCCTCAGAAAAGGGGAGGCCTCTCGTGGATATCAACCTGCCTTGGCATATCAACTTGCAGTAAGATTAGGGGAATCTTCTCCTATTGAGACCAGACAAGACAGTCCAGTTAGGGGAAAGGGATCTAGAGCCAGGCGATGGAGTCAGAGACATCCCCTGCTCCAACTGTTAGGAGTCCCACATGAAGATCAAGCTGCCCATCTGTTACATATGTGCAGAAGGCCTAGGTCCGTCCCATTCATGCTCTCTGGTTGGCAGATTAGTTTCTGTGAGACCCTATAGGCCCAGGTTAGTTAACCCTGTAGGTTTTCTGGTTGTGTCCTTGACCCCTCTGGATCCTTCAATCCTTCCTCCCTCTCTTCTGCAGGATTCCCCAAGCTCTACCTAATGTTTGGCTGTGGGTCTCTTCATCTATTTTCATCAGGTGCTGGGTGAAGCCTTTCTGATGACAGCTATGTACTCGTTATTTAAATAATCTTCTTCTGATTCTATATGATGATTGTGTAAATGCATATATACATAAAGAAAACTCTCCTTGGAACTCAGTATACATGCATGTATGTATCTAAATGTGGATGCTTAAGTTTATGCTCCCCATTTTTATTTGGGTGTCCAATAGCTCTCAAACCTATCCCCCACCATGTCTCCCATAACTCTTTATCTTAAATGTTCACTCTGCTCTGATGGTTTTACAATCTACCACATTGTCTCTTATTTCTAGACCTTTCCACACCCCCCTCCTTCCTGTATTCATAAATCTTAATTGCTCTGTTTAAAATTCAGGTGAGGAACCACTACCTCTGGTGTGACTGTCTGGGTTGAGTGCTTACATCGCTCTCTAGCAGAATGCTGTGCAAACATTCTGATCAAGCTCATAGTCACAGCATCTGATTGGTTTGTCTGTGGTCCCCCAGATTAAGTAAATGTCTGAATGAAGCTAAATCAACTCATTCATTCATTCATTCATTCATTCATTCAGTATTTTCCAAGTTCTTTCAAAGTACTCACTACATAACAGGTACTTAACATACTCATTTAAATAAATGAATGGTGCTTATAAAACATTTTAAAACCTACTTTACAAAGATGTTTCAAGCCATCTGTGGAGGTATACAAGTCTAATTCCAGCACTGGGAAGGATGACACAGAAAGATCTCAGCTTTGAACGCAGCCTGAGCTACACCATGAGATTCTATGTCAAAATAATAGTGATAATGATAATAATGTTTTAAACTTTTCTTTTTTGTTTTTTATTAGATATATTCTTTATTTACATTTCAAATGTTGTTCCTTTTCCTGCTCCCCCCCACCCGAAAATCCCATAACCCATCTCCCCTCCTCCTTTTCACCAATCAACACTCTCCCACTTCCCTGTTGCGGTCTTTCCCTGCACTGCTGCATTGAGCCTTCCAAGGACCAAGGCCTCTCCTCCCTGTGATGTCCAACAAGGCCATACTCTGCTGCCTATGTGTCTGGAGCTATGGGTAACTCCATGTGTACTCTTTGGTTGATGGTTTAGTCCTTGGGAGCTCTGGGAGTACTGGGTGGCTCATGTTGCTGTTCCTCCTGTGGCACTGCAAACCCCTTCAGCTCCTTGGGTCCTTTCTCTAGCACCCCATTGGGGACTCTGTGTTCAGTTCAATGGCTGGCTGAGAAGGTCCCCCTCTGTATTTTTCATGCACTAGCAGAGCCTCCCAGGTGACAGCTTTATCCTGTTCCAGTCAGCAAGCACTTGTGGGCATCCACAATAATGTCTGGGTTTTGTAACTGTATATGGGATGGATCCTTAGGTGAGGCAATCTCTAGATGGTCTTTCCCTCAGACTCTGCTCCACACTTTGTCTCTGGATCTCCTTCTGTGGGTATTTTGTTCCCCCTTCTAAGAAGGACCAGAGTATCCATACTTTATACTTCCTTCTTCTTGAGGTTCATTTGATCAGTGAATGGTGTCTTGGGTATTCCAAGCTTCTGAGTTGATATCCACTTATCAGTGAGTTCATACCATGTGAGCTCTTTTGTGATTGGGTTACCTCACTCAAGATGATATTTTCCAGTTCCACCCATTTGCCTACAAATTTCATGAATTCATTGTTTTTAGTAGCTGAGTAGTATTGTGTTGTGAAAATATACCACATTTTCTGTATAAATTCCTCCATTGAGGAACATTTGGGTTCCTTCCAGCTTCTGGCTATTATAAATAGGGCTGCTATGAACATAGTGGAGCATGTGTCCTTCTAACATGCTGGAACATCTTCTGGGTATATGCCCAAGAGTGGTATAGCAGGGTCGTCTGGTAGTATTATGCCCAACTTTCTGAGGAACTGCCAAACAGATTTCCAGAGTGGTTGTACCAGCTTGCAATCCCACCAGCAGTAGAGGAGTGTTTCTCTTTCTCCACATCCACTCCAGCACTTGCTGTCTCCTGAGTTTTTGATCTTAGCCATTCTGACTGGTATGAGGTAAAATCTCAGGATTGTTTTGATTTGCATTTCCCTAATGACTAAGGATGTTGAACATTTCTTTAGGTGCTTCTCAGCCATTCGATATTCCTCAGGTGAAAATTCTTTGTTTAGCTCTGTACCCCAATTTTAATAGGCTTATTTGGATCTCTGGAGTCTAACTTCTTCAGTTCCTTGTATATATTGGATATTAGCCCCTCTGTAGGATGTAGGGTTGGTAAAGATCTTTTCCCAATTTGTTGGTTGCCATTTTGTCCTATTGACAGTGTCCTTTGCCTTACAGAAACTTTGTAATTTTATGAGATCCCATTTGTCAGTTCTTGATATTAGAGCATAAGCTATTGGTGTTCTGTTCAGGAAATTTTCCCCTGTGCCCAGGTGCCCAAGGCTCTTCCCCAGTTTCTTTTCTAATACTTTCAGTGTATCTGGTTTTATGTGGAGGTCCTTGATCAACTTGGACTTGAGCTTAGTACAAGGAGATAAGAATGGATCAATTTGCATTCTTCTGCAGGCTAAACACCAGGTGAACAGCACCATTTGTTAAAAAGGTTATCTTTCTTTCCACTGGATGGTTTTAGCTCCTTTGTCAAAGAACAAGTGACCATAGGTGTGTGGGTTCATTTCTGGATCTTCAATTCTATTCCATTGATCTACCTGCTTGTCACTGTACCAATATCATGCAGTTTTTAACACTATTGTTCTGTAGTACTGCTTGAGGTTCAGGATACTGAAACCCTCAGAAGTTCTTTTACTGTTGAGAATAGTTTTACCTATACTGGTTTTTCTCTAATTCCAGATGAATTTGAGAATTGCTCTTTCTAACTTTATGAAGTGAGTTGGAAATTTGATGGGGATTGCATTGAATCTGTAGATTGCTTTTTGGCAAAACATACATTTTTACTGTATTAATCCTGCCAATTCAAAAGCATGGGAGATCTTCTGAGATGTTCATTGATTTCTTTTTTTATTAGATATATTCTTTTTTTTGTTTTTTTTTTTTTTTTTTTTTTTTTTTTTTGAGGCAGGGTTTCTCTGTGTAGCCCTGGCTGTCCTGGAACTCACTCTGTAGACCAAGCTGGCCTCGAACTCAGAAATCCACCTGCCTCTGCCTCCCAAGTGCTGGGATTAAAGGCGTGCACCACTACCGCCTGGCTAGATATATTCTTTATTTACATTTCAAATGATTTCCCCTTTCCTGGATCCCCCCTCCCCGAAAGTCCCATAGGCCCTCTTCCCTCCCCCTGTTCCCCAATCACCCCATTCCCTCTTCCCTGCCCTGGTATCCCCTACACTGCTGCATCAAGCCTTTCCAGGACCAGGGGCCTCTCCTTCCTTCTTCTTGGGCATCATTTGATATGTGAATTGTGTCTTGGGTATTCCAAGCTTCTGGGCTAATATCCACTTATCAGTGACTGCATACCATGTGTGCTCTTTTGGGATTAGGTTACCTCACTTAGGATGATATTTTCCAGTTCCACCCATTTGCTTAAGAATTTCATGAATTTATTGTTTTTAATAGCTGAGTTGTATTCCATAGTGTAAAAATACAACATTTTCTGTATCCATTCCTCCATTGAGAGACATCTGGGTTCTTCTAGCTTCTAGCTATTATAAATTGGGCTGTTATGAACATAGTGGAGCATGTGTCCTTATTACATGCTGTGGAATCCTCTGGGTATGTGCCCAGGACTTGTATAACAGGGTCCTCCAGAATTATCATGCCTAGTTTCCTGAAGAATCGCCAGACTGATTTCCAGAGTGGGTGTACCAGCTTGCAATCCCAGCAGCAGTGGAGGAGTGTTCCTCTTTCTCCACATCCTCACCAACACCTGTTGTCTCCTGAGTTTTTTATCTTAGCCATTCTGACTAGTGTGAGGTGAAATCTCAGGATTGTTTTGATTTGCATTTCCCTAATGACTAAGAATGTTGAACATTTCTTTAGGTGATTTTCAGCCATATAATATTCCTTAGGTGAAATTATTTGTTTAGCTCTGTACCCTATTTTTAATAGGGTTATTTGGTTCTCTGGAGTCTAACTTCTTCAGTTCCTTGTATATATTGGATATTACCCTTTATCAGATATAAAGTTGGTAAAGATCTTTTCCCAATTTGTTGGTTGCCATTTTTTCCTATTGACAGTGTCCTTTGCCTTACAGAAACTTTGTAATTTTATGAGATCCCATTTGTCAATTCTTGATCTTAGAGCATAAGTTATTGGTGATCTGTTCAGGAAATTTTCCCCTGTGCCAAGGTGCTCAAGGCTCTTCCCCAGTTTCTTTTCTATTAGTTTCAGTGTTTCTGGTTTTATATTGAGGTCCTTGATCCACTTAGCCTTGACTTTAGTACAAGGAGATAAGAATGGATCAATTTGCATTCTTCTGCATGTTGACCTCCAGTTGATCCAGCACCATTTGTTGAAAAGGCTACCTTTTTTCCACGGGATGGTTTTAGCTCCTTTGTCAAAGAACAAGTGACCATAGGTGTATGGATTCATTTCTGGATCTTCAATTCTATTCCATTGATCTACCTGCCTGTCACTGTACCAATACCATGCAGTTTTTAACACTATTGTTCTGTATTACAGCTTGAGGTTCAGGATACTGATTCCCCCAGAAGTTCTTTTACCTTTGAGAATAGTTTTAGCTATCCTGGGTTTTTTGTTATTCCAAATGAATTTGAGAATTGCTCTTTCTAACTCTATGAAGAATTGAGTTGGGATTTTGATGGGAATTGCATTGAATCTGTATATTGCTTTTGGCAAGATGGCCATTTTTACTATATTAATCCTGACAATTCACAAGCATGGAAGATTTTCCTGACTTCTGAGGTCTTCTTCGATTTCTTTCTTCATTGACTTGAAGTTCTTGTCATACAGATTTTTCACTTGTTTGGTTAGAGTCACACCAAGATACTTTATATTGTTTGTGGCTATTGTGAAGGGTGTCATTTCCCGAATTTCTTTCGCAGCCTGTTAATCCTTGGAGTATAGGAAGACTACTGATTTGTTTGAGCTAATTTTATATCTGTCCACATTGCTGAAGTTGTTTTTCAGCTGTAGGAGTTCTCTGGTGGAGCATTTTGGGTCTCTTGCATATACTATCATATCATCTGCAAATAGTGAAAATTTGACTACCCTCTTTCCAATTTGTATCCCATTTGCCTCCTTTTGTTGTCTATTGGCTCTACTAGAACTTCAAGTACTATATTGAATAGATATAAATAGAGAGGGCAGCCTTGTCTAGTCCCTGATTTTAGTGGGATTGCTTCATGTTTCTCTCCTTTTGGTCTGATGGTGGCTACTGGTTTGCTATATATTGCTTTTGCTATGTTTAGGTATGGGCCTTGAATTCCTGTTCTTTCCAAGACTTTTAACATGAAAGGATGCTGAATTTTGTCAAATGCTTTCTCAGCATCTAATGAAATGACCATGTGTTTTTTTTCCTTCAAGTTTGTTTATGTAGTGGATTACATTGACAGATTTCCATATATTGAACTATCCCTGCATCCCTGGGATGAAACCTACTTGATGGTGGTGAATGATCATTTCGACGTGTTCTTGGATTCGGTTGGCAAGAATTTTATTGAGTATTTTTGCATCTATATTCACAAGGGAAATTGGTCTGAATTTCTCTTTCTTTGTTGGATCTTTGTGTAGTTTTGGTATCAGCATAATTGTGGCTTCATAGAACGAATTGAGTAGTGTTCTTTCTCTTTCTATTTTTTGGAATAGTTTGAAGAGTATTGGTATTAGGTCTTCTTTGAAAGTCAGAATTCTGCACTAAAACCATCTGGTCCTGTGCTTTTTTTTGGTTGGGAGACTTCCAATGACCACTTGTATTTCTTTAGGAGTTATGGGACTGTTTAGATCATCTATCTCATTCTGATTAAAATTTGATATTTAGTATCTGTCTAGGAAATGGTCCATTTCCTCCAGATTTTCCAGTTGTGTTAAGTATAGGCTTTTGTAGTAGGATCTGATGATTTTTTTGAATTTCCTCAGTTTCTGTTGTTATATTTCATTTCTGAATTAGTTAATTTTGATACTGTCTCTGTGCCCTCTGGTTAGTCTGGCTAAGGGTTTATCTATCTTGTTGATTTTCTCAAAGAACCAGCTCCCGGTTTTGTAGATTCTTTGTATAGATCTTTTTGTTTCTACTTGGTTGATTTCAGCCCTGAGTTTGATGTTTTCCTGCCTTCTACTCCTCTTGGGTATATTAGCTTCTTTCTGTTCTAAAGATTTCAGGTGTGCTGTTAAGCTGCTAGTGTATGCTCTCTCCAGCTTCTTTTTGGAGGCACTCAGAGCTATGAGTTTTCCTCTTAGCACTGCTTTCATTGTGTCCCAAAAATTTGGGTATGTTGTGCCATCATTTTCATTAAAATCTAAAAAGTCTTTGACTTCTTTCCTTATTTCTTCTTTGACCAAGGTATGATTGAGTAGAGCACTGTTCAGTTTCAATGTGTATGTGGGCTTTCTGTTGTTTTTGTTGCTTACTCCATAGTGATCTGATAGGAGGCATGGGATTAGTTCAAACTTCTGATATCTGTCGAGGTCTGCTTTGTGACCAATTATATGGTCCATTTTAGAGAAAGTACCATGAGTTGCTGAGAAGAAGATATATTCTTTTGATTTAGGATGAAATGTTCTGTAGATATCTATTAAATCCATTTGGTCCAATACTTCTGTTTGTTTCACTGTGTCTCTGTTTAGTTTGTTTCCCTGATCTGTCCATTAAGGAGAGTGGGGTGTTGAAGTCACCCACAATTATTGTGTGAGGTACAAAGTGTGCTTTGAGCTTTAGTAAAGTTTCTTTTATGAATGAGAGTGCCCTTGTATTTGGAGCATAGATGTTCAGAATTGAGAGTTCATCTTGGTAGATTTTTTCCTTCAATGAGTATGAAGTGTCCTTCTGTGTCTTTTTGATGACTTTTGGTTGAAAATCAATTTTATCTGATATTAGAATGGCTATTCCAGCTTGTTTCCTGGAACTGTTTGCTTGGAAAATTGTTTTCCAGCCTTTTATTCTGAGTTAGTGTTAGTCTTTGACACTAAGGTGTGTTTCCTGTATGCAGCAAAATGCTGGGTCCTGTTTGCATATCCCGTCTGTTAGTCTATGTCTTTTTATTGGGGAACTGAGTCCATCGATGTTAAGAGATATTAAGGAATAGTGATTGTTGCTTTCTGTTATTTTTGATGTTATTTTGATGTTTGTGTGGTTATCTTCTTTTGGGTTTATTGAAAGAAGATTACTATCTTGCTTTTTCTAGGGTGTAGTTGCCCTCATTATATTGGCATTTTCCATCTATTATCCTTTGAAGGGCTGGATTTGTGGAAAGATATTGTATAAATTTGGTTTTATCATAGAATATCTTGGTTTCTCCATCTATAGTAATTGAGCGTTTTGCTGGGTATAGTAGTCTGGGCTGGCACTCTTAGGGCCTGTATGAGATCTGTCCAGGATCTTCTTGCTTTCATGGTCTCTGGTGAGAAGTCTGGTATAATTCTGATAGGTCTTCCTTTATATGTTATTTGGCCTTTTTCTCTTACTGCTTTTAGTATTCTTTGTTTAGTGCATTTGCTGTTTTGATTATTATGTGACGAGAGGAATTTCTGTTCTGGTCCAGTCTCTTTGGAGTTCTGTAGGCTCCTTGTATATTCATGGGCATCTCTCTCTTTAGGTTAGGGAATTTTTCTTCTATAATTTTGTTGAAGATATTTACTGGCCCTTTAAGTTGTAAATCTTTGCTCTCTTCTATACCTATAATCCTTAGATTTGGTCTTCTCATTGTGTCCTAGATTTCCTGGATGTTTTGGATTATATGCTTTTTGTATTTTGCATTTTCTTTGACTGTTGAGTCAATGATTTCTATGGTATCTTCAGAACCTGAGATTCTTTCTTCTATATCTTGTATTCTGTTGTTGATGTTTGCATCTATGACTCCTGATTTGTATCCAAGTTTTTCTATCTCCAGAGTTGTCTCCCTTTGTGACTTCTTTCTTGTTTCTACTTCTGTTTTTAGATCCTGAATGGTTTTGTTCAGTTACTTCACTTGTTTATGTTTTCCTGTAATTCTTTAAGGGATTTTTATGTTTCTTCTTTAAGGGCCTCTACCTATTCACCCATGTTCTCCTGTATTTCTTTCAGGGATTTTTGTGTTTCCACTTCAAGGGCTTTTACCTTTTGACCCATGCTCTCCTGTATTTCTATAAAAGACTTATTTATGTCCTTCTTGAAATCCTCTATCAGCATCATGAGATGTAATTTTAAATCCAGATCTTGCTTTTCCAGTGTGTTGTAGTATCCAGGACTTGCTGTTGTGGGAGAACTTGGTTCCGATGGTGCCATGTTGCCTTGGTTTCTGTTGGTAATGTTTTTGCATTTGCCTTTTACCATCTTGTTATCTCTGGTGTTAGCTGGTGTTGCTGTCTCTGACTGTGGCTTATCTGCCATGCAAGCCACTGTATCTGTGCTCCTGGGAGACCCAGTCTCTCTGTGTACACAGGTATTTAGATAGTCCTGTGAGACCTGCTCTCTTGTGATTGTATTTGGGTATGTAGCTCTGTGTTCCCAATCAGCTCTGGGTTTGGACAGAAATTGGAAGACTCCTGTCCCAGGCTGCTCCTAGGCTCTTGTGTCCTCAGGGTTTCTGGCTGTTTCCTCTGAGCATCAGGGATGGTCCTACTTGTGCTGTCTGGCCTCTTTGCACTCCTGGGTGGTTAGCTACCACCACTTAGATATGGCATCTTGTGGCCGAGGATGATCCAGAGCTAGAGACAGAAACCAGAAGGCTCCTGCCTGAGGGTTCTGGGTGTGATCCTCTGAGCAGCAGAGGAGGTTCTACCCATGCTGACTGGCCTCTCCGCACTCCTGGGTGTGTCAGCTATCCCCCTGCGCCACCTGGATATAATGCACTGTGCAGAGGATGGTCCCAAGCCCTGTTTTAAACTTTTCAATATGGTAATTCTATTTTAGTAAGCTTAATCTCTCCAAAATATTCCTTTAAAGGAATATAAAACACAGTTACTTGCTGATGCCTGCAAGTATTTGTTATTTTATAGTTCCCCCTCTCCCTCTCCCATGACAATCATCTCTAAAGTTTAATCTATAGTGGAAAGAAGAAAAAATACCTAACAGACAGCATGGATTGTTAATAATTTGGTTATATGTGGGCAGCAGGGAAGGGTTATTTGTAACCTCCACTCTGCCTTATTTTTTTTTCATAGACTAGCAACCAGATTACCAAGTAGAATAACTGCTGTGCTTCCTCTGCCCCCTAGAGTAACTGAGAGGGGAATGCACAGGTTTTCAGACCTTATGTTCTCATCCCCAGTTCTATCAGCTTCAATGTGGACTCTGCTGTTCTCCAGATGACAGTTTCAATGGGCACTCTAGATCATACACACCTTCGAGCACTTACCTCAACACTAGCAGCTACCCAAAATTTTGGTGAAGTGTATTCACTTACAGGAAAGCATCTATCCTTGAGAACTCAAGTGCAGTACCTCTAAGTATATTTTTAACTCACAGAGAAGGCTGGGTGAGTATATAGAGGAGAGCTAAAACTTTTGAAGAGACAGAAACAGAAATCACATCTGTGTGAAGGAGGAAGCTGAAACTGGTTCTTTTCCTGCGCTCCTTCTCCAAATTTCAATTGGTCTGTGTTTAGAGACCACACTGCCTGGGCCTCCAGAGTCACTGCTTCCTGAGAAAAGACTACATACAAAAGAAAAAATAAAGCAATACCAAACCAAATTTATTCTTTGTAAACAAAAGCTCTCCGGTCATCCAGGAACATATTGGAAAATACTCTTTCCTACATATTTGTATATGCCTCAGAAGGTTTGGAAATATAATTCTATCAAATTACTTAGCAGATGAGTTGAAAGGTATTCACACTAGCAAAGTCTATTTTTGTGGCTATATCAGTCAGAATGACAAGAGCAGTAGTCCCCTAGCTCAGTGCTGAATGCAAGCATGCATTTCTCACAGCTCCATATGTCCACTATAGGGGTGGGGGAAGGAATGGCATGGAAAGTTTGTGTTTCTCTGGTGTGCAGACTGATACTTAAGTCTCTACACAGGCTTCTCGACCAGTAATAATAAAACATGGAATATCATACCTGACTACTCAAGCTCTTGCAGGGGTTGTTATGCACAACTTCCTACTACCTTTTCTTTGGCCCATGTCAAATGGATTCACCTGATCTCAAGCAGGAAGGAAGGACCTTTCTACTATATACCCAGGGTGAATAGCTCTATTGCCACTACAGTGGGCCTTCCCATATTTTCATATACTCTGCCCTAAGTCCTTTAGAGGGAAATATTGACTTGTCTGCAACAGAAGGAGGCCCAAATGATGATGGTAAAGTAGAGGATTCAAGTATCAAAGTGAATGCTTCTGGCAAGTTCTTCCCCAGTCAGATTCCAGGGTACCCAGTGGTGCTAACTGTGGCAACTGGCCAATTTAAACTAAAAAACTGTCAGTTTGGAGCTAAAGGCAAAACAAGTAAATTCAAAGTATAGACTTAGGGGGATTAAATTGTCCAGATTAATTTTCATGTTGCCCATTAATTGATTCAATAATATGTGAGTGTTCTATATGGCAATAAAGGGGGACAATGTAAAATGTATTATCCTGATAAGAGAAAATTTTCTTTGGTGGGCACTTGCAAACTCTGAGTTCCAAGAATAGTGGATAACAAGGAGGATCTTTGATTTTGCTGAATGAATATTAAAAACAGGGTCGCTTAAGTGGGAGAAGAGGAGAAAAGGGACTGAAATAGCAACAAAATAATGTGGAAAGGAGTCCACAAATGTGGACACAAATATAATGTGTGTGGCTAAGAAAGTACTAGAAATGGAGGAGAGAAGAGAGATGTCAGTGATGGGAGAGAGAGAGTAGAAAGTATAGGTATCACAGCTGCTTCCAAGCATATGATGTCTGGACTGGAGCTCAGGACTCAAAAAAGAAGTGAACATCTTCTTGCATGCAGAGCAGAATAAACTCTGCTCCTTGCAAAGCCCCCTCTATAATTTATCAGTGCACTTCAGTATGTGTGAGTTTAGAGGTGAAATCAGGATATGCCAAAGCTGTCCTCATGAGCGGCTAAGGAAACCCAGGTCTGCATAAATTTGTTTGTGACAGTTATTACCTATGGCTTGAAGCTTGGAACCCACTCTGTTGAAGTAGAGACATACATAGGTGGAGACTTAAAGAGGATATATAATGAGATTTTAGGAATCATTAGATGGAATCAATTTATACCAGCCCCCTTTTATTCATATGGAATACACTGAAAATTTCTAGTAGTCATCTGAAACTGTAGATAATATTGACATATACATATTACGTGTTTCTATACACACAAACTTATAATAAAGTCTAATTTATTAATTAAACACAAAATTAAATTAGCAAATCAATTAATAATAAAATCAAGAACTATAACAATATACTGTAATGAAACTGCTTCTGTCTCTACTGTTGGGTTTGGTGCCATTATTAAGTAAAAGAAGGGTCACATGACTATGAGCACAGTGGTACAATGACAGTTAATGTGACAACAGCATGAGCACTAAGTGACTAACAGGCAGGGACACATATTACCATGAAATACTTGGAAAGGGGATGATTCACTTCCCAAGTGGGATGGGTTAGATGGCACAGGATTTTGTACTCTTCTTGATGCAACACATTGAGCAATTTGGAGCACATAAATGATTTATCCGTGGAATTTCCCATTTAATATCAGTGGTTGATTATAGGTAACTGAAACCATAGAAAGCAAAACAACCAAAAGAAAGACTCTGACATTTGCATTTGGGAGAGATGCTAATTCCTGGAGGCCAGAAACTGTGGCTGACATACCCATGCATAATCCCTATACCACAACTATTAAATTTGTGACTCTTTCCTGGTTCACGGAATATAATAAAAGCATTTACTGCATGGTTCAGGAGTTCATAGCTGAATTGATTATTATAAGATAGAGACTACACGGGAAGTAGATGGTTGGGCTGTGTTTTCTCTCTCTCTCTCTCTCTCTCTCTCTCTCTCTCTCTCTCTCTCTCTCTCTCTCCTCACTCATTCTACATTCATTTCTGGCCTCCATGAAATGAGCAGATTTGCTCTTTCACAGCTTTCTCCCATGAGGGCTCTGCCTTTATATAAGCCTGACAGTCATGATCTGAAGCTTCTGAGTCCATGAGCCAAAATAATCTTTACCTCTCTTAAATTTGTATTAAGCCACTTTCTCATGGCTGGGCAAAATTCCTGCCAATAACAACTTAAGGAAGAAAGGGTTTATTGTGGTTCACAAGTCACAAGTACAGTACAGTCAGTAGTGGAGAAATTGTAATGACAAGAGCTTGAGGCAACTTGTTACCTTACATCTACAGTCAGGAAACAAGGGAGATGCATGCTGGTACAGTTTCCAGGACTCCAGTCCATGAAATGTGACTTCCACAGTTGGGGTGGGTCTTTCCACCTCAATGAACTCAATCTTAAAAGCTCTCTCAAGAACATGCCCAGAGATTTATCTTCAGGGTGAGTATAGAGTCTATCAACTTAACAATCAACATTAGCAGTGATCGAGATATTTTCTTTCACATCTTATTCTGTCAAAGCTGTGAAAAGGTGATCGATATATTGAAGTAAAGCACTGCAAAGCTTTCAGTAAGAATAGTTTGGTGCAGAAGCATACTGATACCAAGCAGGGTCTCCAGCCCTGGTTTTTTGTTCACAGGTAGAACAAAAGAAGTGGGAAGGAGATGAATGAGAAACAAGAAAATTGCTTTTGAACACTGCCAGAGATGACAATATAAGGATTTAAAGGAAGCAGAACCGAAAGCTTCTCTGTTATCATAGCAAGAGGAGTAGAGAATAACTCAAACCAGAAAACAGGAGGGAAACCATCCATGGTGGCACACACTCATCGAGAGAGAAGCTAAAGCTCAGGTGGAACTACACAGCAAGATTCTGTGTCAGAAAGTAAGAGAGAGAGAGAGAGAGAGAGAGAGAGAGAGAGAGAGAGAGAGAGAGAGAGGGAGGGAGGGAGGGAGGGAGGGAGGGAGGGAGGGAGGAAGGAAGGAAGGAAGGAAGGAAGGAAGGAAGGAAGGAAGGAAGGAAGGAAGGAGGCTACAGATATCTCATACTAGGACTGTAACAGCACACCTGAGAGCTCTAGAACAAAAAGAAAGGAAGGAAGGAAGGAAGGAAGGAAGATTCAGGAGGACAATCTGATATATCAGGACAAATCCAAATTGATTATAAGTAATATAAATTAAAATGAGATCATAAAATGAAGTATGTTCCATTAAGTATACCTTTATGTTCTGCATTTTTCTAATCTTATTCATTGAGTTTTGGGACATTATGGTAATAGACCTATTAGCTGCTTTAAAAGTTTCCTCTGTTCTGTGTCCTCTTATTTTGTGGGTAGGGCCCCTGCACCCTAAAATGCCAATAGACAGATTCATAGGAGAAAACAACTTTTCATATACATATGGGGAGCATCCCAGAAATGAAATAAAAACACCAAACAAGTGAGCAGGACAAGAGGGTTAGAAACAACTTCAACCAAGGTGAAAAATACGGGAAATGATGAAGCACAGGAAGTATGTCTAGGAGTGATAAATTGAAGAAGGCAAGTAACATGAAGAGTCATGGGAGAGGAAGATTATCAGTAAACTTACTTATGCAAGCCTGTTTTGATAGTGAATTTCCATCTTCTTCATGGTCATTGTCTTAGTCACGTTCTCTCAAGGAACAGAACTTATATAATGAATATATTAGAATGTGTTTTATTTTTATATTTATTTATAAGATATTTTTGTTAAATTGGCTTTATTTATGTATTAATTTATTAGGATGGCTTAAAGCTGTGGTCCAGCTTATCCAAGAATGGCTGTCTATCAACAGAACATCTTAGAATCTAGTAGTTGTTCAGAACGTGAGGCAGGATGTCTCGTCTGGTCTTCCTTATCGGAATCCCATAGAAGTAGATTCTAATGCCAGTGAAGGACTGGTCATGCCAGCAAGAGTGCAGTCAAGCAGGCAAAGAGGAAAGCTTTGGTTCATCCATGTCTTTTACACAGGGTGCCACCCTAAGGTGTAGCCCAGATTAAAGGTGGGTCATCCCACTTCAAATGATTTAATTAAGAAAAATCTCTCAGATCCACATAAAACCAGACACACTGAAACTAATAGAAGGGAAACTAGGGAAGAACCTTGAACATGTGGGCACAGGGGAGAATTTCCTGAACAGAACTCCAATAGCTTATGCTCTAAGATCAAGAATAGACAAATGGGACCTCATTAAATTACAAAGTTTTTGCAAGGCAAAAGACACTGTCAAAAAGACAAAGCGGCAACCAACTAACTGGGAAATGATCTTTACCAACCTTACATCCGACAGAGGGCTAATATCCAATATATACAAAGAACTCAAGAAGTTAAACTCCAGAGAGGCAAGTAACCCTATTAAAAAATGGGGTACAGAGCTAAACAAAGAGTTCTCACCTGAAGAATATCTAATGGCTGAGAAGCACCTAAAGAGATGTTCATCATCCTTAGTCATTAGGGAAATGCAAATCAAAACAACCCTGAGATTCCATCTCACACCAGTCAGGATGGCTAAGATCCAAAACACAGGAGACAGCAGTTGTTGGCGAGGATGTGGAGAAAGAGGAACACTCCTCCACTGCTGGTGGGATTGCAAGCTGGTACAACCACTCTGGAAAGCAGTCTGGCGGTTCCTCAGAAAACTGGGCATGACACTCCCGGAGGATCCGGCTATACCACTCCTGGCCATATACCCAGAGGCTTTACCTGCATGCAATAAGGACACATGCTCCACTATGTTCATAGCAGCCTTATTTATAATAGCCAGAAGCTGGAAAGAACCCAGATGTCCCTCAACGGAGGAATGGATTCAGAAGATGTGGTATATCTACACAATGGAATACTACTCTGCAATTAAAAACAATGAATTCACGAAATTCCTAGGCAAATGGTCAGATCTTGAAAATATCATCCTTAGTGAGGTAACCCAATCACAAAAGAACACACATAGTATGCAGTCACTGATAAGGGGATATTGACCCAGAATCTCGGAATACCCTAGACACAATCCGCATATCAACAGATTTCTAAGAAGATGGAAGGAGAGACCCCTGGTCCTGGAAAGACTAGATGTAGGGGAACGCCAGGACAGAGAAATGAGAGGGGGTTGAATGGAGAAAAGAGGGAGGGAAGGGGGCTCATGGGACTTTCGAGGAGGGAGGAAATGGGAAAAGGGAAATGACTTGGAATGTAAATTAAAAAAATAAACTAAAATAAATAATAAAAAAAAAAAAGAAAAATCTCTCAAAGGTGTGCTCAGCCACTTGGGTTCTAGTTAATTTCAGATGTAGTCAAGTTGGCAACTAAAAATAGCCTTCATAGCCTTAAAATTCCCTCTGGAGAAAGAATTTATTGCAGTACTTACAGCTTACAAATTTTAGCTCTTTGTAGATAAGGGACGCTCAAACCCCTCTTTGTGCATCTGTTGATTCTCATCAGCTTCTAGCAGCATATTTTAGGGTAGAATGCCCTTATCCCCTTCACCAGCTATGATGATTAACTTTCACATTTCTCTATAGATAGACTCTCTAGCAAGCACTGTCTCCATGAATATATTGCTTTCTCATTCTGAAGTCAATCTTACCCAATGTTAAAAGCATTACAAACACTAACCTACTAGATATAACAAAAAATCAACTCACAACTGTAAATTAACATGAAAAATTATTATCCCCATATTAAATGGAAACTATGCTCCAACTACACCAGGGGCATTATGCTTTATGACACATTTGCATATTCTTTCAGCAAACATGCATTCAGCACTACTCAGCTACTCCAATACTAATCCAGACAGAGAATAAAGTAGATAATGCCGGCTGTCTGCAGTTTGCACTCAATCTTTTGCTAGTCTATTAGTCCTGTCTTTTTGAAAGAAGTCACACAGCATTACAAGCTTGAAAACTGAAGCCAAAAGCAAAGATAACGTGTCAGCGCAACATGTTGAAACTAGCTGGGCTGGAAGTATGGATCACATTCGAACCTTGAAATCACACAAATCTTGAGACAAATGCCACTTGCCCCTCTAATTAACAGTACGATCTCAAGTAAATCACCAAGCTTTTCTCAGTCTCAACCTACTGTTCTATAAAATGGGGGGGGGAGGTGTCAGCATCCCAACTGTTCGTATAGATACTTTGTGGCATATTATACCATAAAAGAAATTTCACAGCTAATTGAATTGGCTGGACTGGATTGAGTTGCATAGGCAGTCAAGTGGAATCCATTCAGGGTGAATCTTACAAGCATGAATTCTCTTAATTACTGTATCTATTGCCCAATATCCACTTAAATTGCTGGTTCAAGAGACTTCTCTTTGTAAACTATGCAAAGAAAAGAAAAACCTTTGTTGAGTCTGTCAGCAACAATAAAAAGTTTGCATTTAGTGGGTGCTTATTCCATAGCTGGTGTTTTATTTTAGGCTTTTAATGTATAGCTTCATTTAATCCTTAGAAAATTCAAGGAAGTGTCCTCTGCAAGATGTATAGCCTGCTCCTGTAACAGTGGGCCCTGAGACCATAGAACAACTGACTCCATGAAAGAAGTACTGTTCAATCTGTAAAACTCAGCATGTAGACAACACCACCTGCCAAAACTAAAACAAAGGCCTAATCCATTAAAATCCATAATTATGAGAAGTCTTTAAATGTACTAACCTTGCTTTTTGGCTTCTGTGACTCTGCTTCTGACTGTTCTTGTTAACTGAAGTATGTCACCCCAGGACATGATTTTTTGTGGAAAAAAAAAAAGTTCACCCTGAGAAAGGCTCAGGGCTACACTGACATCCCAAACACCCAGTGTAGTTGCTGGACAGCTAATAAAGACTTTCTATTGGCTTAAGCCCATTTCCCAGCAGTCTTCAACTGGAGTCCTCTAGTCTCCAGTTGACTCCATCTCATTGTGACTATTGTTGATGGCCATCATATGGCACTGGCATCTCCAAAACTATTCCAACTGGGTGGCATTTTCATCAATAGCCTCTCCCTGAGTTCCCTTCAGGGACTCCAGTCCTGCCATACAAGCCAAGATGAAGTTGTTCTCTGTGACCCCTTCATACCTTTAAAACCAGCACCACCTAGGTGACTCATAAAGTTTGGCTGCCAGAAGGAAGTACATTATTGTATATAAGGGCATGGAGATGCCAGTTTGGCATTGTATTCACAAGCATTATGTAATCTGGACAGATATAACTGAACTGGTTTGTTGAACAATTACAGGCAATTGGTGTTAAGCCAGTCCTTGGTAGTTGGTTTCTGCCCATACCCCCAGGGAAACATTATTGTATAGTTCAACTGGTTTTTTTTTTATTGTTGTTGTTAGTTTTTTTTTTTTTTTGGACTGGTGACAGGACTTTCAGTTAGGAGATATTCTTGTAACAGAGGATAACAAAATTAGTGACTCACCTGACATACAAAAGACTTTAGAGCGGCAGAGGCCATATCCAACTCCACAGCCAACATCTCAATAAAATAGAATAGCATAAAGTAATTTCAATATTTTCCATACCTAAAAACTCAATCCAGTGACCCATCCTAAGGAACTAATCACTTCTCTTAGAGGACCTTCCTCTTCAGCACCAGAAAATTAAACTTCACCATGCATCTTTTTGAGATGTAACTGCACTCTGAGAGCTGCAGTGATAAATAGTGTTGTGCATTTGGAACTGAATTTTAGACTTTAATTCAGCCTCTTCCTAACACACACACATGGAATGGAAGGAAGGTAGGACTTCCAATTTAGTCTTTTAAAGGTCAGTTTTTAGCTTGATTGTACCCTCCTTTTTCTATTTCATAAATTTTAAGCACCTCTTATCTTCCTTGAGGTTATTTTAGTGTTGGTTTCTTGCTCC
Organism: Tokudaia tokunoshimensis; assembly: GCA_036184795.1. Classification (NCBI taxonomy): domain Eukaryota; kingdom Metazoa; phylum Chordata; class Mammalia; order Rodentia; family Muridae; genus Tokudaia; species Tokudaia tokunoshimensis. Next base: position 97,570,608 of record BTHU01000011.1, on the reverse strand, counting down.
CACATTGAAATTTAACCATTTCTAGTCATTTTCATTTATAAATCATCTATAATTGATATATTTTCCTCTTGGCAAATCTTTGCCTGAATCAACGAATTCTTATTTGTTTTTTATGTTAATTTATGAATACTTTCTAACACTGTTCTCTTTGAATAAAATGTTATTTAGGGAACTGTGGGGTTTTCCATATCCCACAGATCACATGGATAGTAGTGGCAATGGTGGTGATTTTGGTTACAAAAAAATAAAACCTGGGGTTATGAACACCTACAGCATTAAGTGTAAGAGTGCTTCCAGGAATTAAAAAAAAGAAGTGTGTGTAGCCAACTGTGGTTACAGCTCTATTCAATCCAATTGCACTTTTTTCTTTCTCCTAGCTGTGGTTTCCCAGGCAAATCACCCCACTGAAGTGCTGAGTGTTCTCATTTATTATATCTGGGTCTGAGAGGTGGATTGCTAATAGTAATGACTAGTGCAATCCCATGGAGTGATTATGGTACTCTACAGAAGAAAGGAGCACACTTTGCCAACAGTCGTTTGGCTTTACTCCACCATATAAATGTTTCTGTAGCAAATTAACCATCAAGATGTACACTAGAATGTGAGAGACTTTTATTCCCATTCTCCCAGCACTGCTGATAGGCAGATAGCATCCTGGAGATTCCCGGATAGAATTGATGACATTGGTGCTGAACCTCACAGGAGCTGATGCACATAAAAAGCCAAATGCTAAGAGACAACAAAAGGTGAATAACAGTGTTCTGTTATCTGGGTGATGACAGCTCGCATACTTACATCATACAGTGACAAATGTCTGTCTTTGAACCTTGGTCCACTTCTTCCTATGAATGTGAACGTACAAAGCACCCACAGTCCTAGACTGGTATTCTCACCCGTATGATGTGAGTGACCTGAATGTAGCCCTTAGAAGAATAGTTGGCACATTTATATGCTTAGTATATGTACAAAAACTTACTATTAGCCAATTACTTATAAGATTAACTCTCCATCCTCAGCTCCCTCCCTAAACAAGATACATACTTGAAATATCCCTTGAATTTCTTTTTTTCACTATTTGCTTCAGTGAAAGACAACCGATCAGCACCAATTTAAAATGAATCCATACAAATAGACCCTAACAGTGTAAGAAAGAGAAAATTAATTTTTTCAAGCAGCAGAGACAAAAAAATATCCCATCCTGTTTATGGAAGTGTTGGCAACAACAGAAAGGGCAGGAAGAAAGCAGAGGGGAAAATGGGAAAGAGAGGTAAATACAGACGCTCACACTCTGTCTAGCTCTGAGATCTGCAAGGTCAAGTTAGTTACTTCAAAAATGGGAGGGTATGGTTGGTATCTGAACTTTGGAAGTGTTGGGTGTGATTTTAAAATTCATGCTTCCTCCTTTACCAGAGCCATGGCCCACACTCCCATCTTAGCTCCCAGCTTAGCTCAGGATCAATCACAACCAACCCCCAACCCAGGAAAACCAGGGGCTGCTCTCTGCACTCCACCAGCCTCTCTCTGTCTCTACTCACCTTAGCTTTGCAGAATGAAAATACTAGACAGCTTTATTATTTTAGAATTTGTCAGATAGCATGATTGCTGGGCACAGAATCTTCTATCCTAAGCTTATCAGCTAATCTATGTCATCTAGTCTATATGAGTCAGCCTCCACCACCTGTTCAAATTTCCCCAAGATCTTACATGACTGCTGCTTCCTTTTTGTTTGAGTGCATGGCTAAAAGAGCCTCTTTCTCTTTTCTCATGTTCCTCTTTTTCTCCTGGGACCTGTAAGTCCCACCTTTACTCTTCGCCCAGAAATTGACTTCGTCCTTCTTCATTGACCAAATCAAGAACCAATTAGAGAACCATATTTTAGTATCAACTTCTCCCCCTAGAGGGAAGAACACACTCTTAAAAGCACCATAAGGGAAATGACAGTTCCCAAAGACTACTACAGTATTTCCTTGGAGATACCCACTGCTTTTTTGCCAGGAGTAAGGAAAGGAGAAGGCTGAGCTCCTGACTCTGCCTTAATTCAACTGAACTCCTGTTGCTGAACTGTCATTGTCTCCATTCCCCACAAGATGACCCCTTACTCTTCAGTTTGGTCAATCTTGACTTGGCCAGATGCTGTCCTTTATAGTAATCACTCAAAAAGACTGTGACATGCCACCAGGCACAGCAGCAAGGGAGCTAAAGCTTTGGTGTTGGGAGGGTTCCAAGTGCTGGTGGATCTTCCCCTTTGCTCAGTTTTGTGTCCCCCTCACCTCTGAATGCTTAATGTGTCTGTTCACATAGACTTCTCTTCATTCATACTGTCACAGCACACACCAACACAGTCATATAAACTCATACACTCCTTGTTTGCACACTTCTGCACATAGCATGCATAAACAAATCTACATTCATTCTCCACTCCTGCAGTCTAACGGGTGCCTAACAGCCATGACCGTAGGAGGCACCAAGGGAGGCTGATACTCTGGAAGAATGATTACTGATACTGAAGAAGGGTCCATTCTCTCCAGGAGGTAGAGATGGATAGAGCAGTGTGCATTGTTGTGTAAAAAGAATGAAAATACAAGAAAGGTCCATCACTAAAGTATATTATCATTGTCTCAAGCTGTTGCTTTTAAACTATTTCCATAGAGGCCCATGAGAGCCTCAACAATCATCATGATATCATATTGTACCTTAGAGTGTTTCACAAAAGTATCACACCTGGAAAAGTGCTAGGGAGTGTTCCACCACATCACTGTGCCCCAGATCTGGACGATCAATGATCTGGACTATCTGTTTCTATTCTGGTAGTTACAGTACCACATCTTCCTATGATTTCCTGCATTTATTTATGGAGTTCAAGACACATATGGGAGAGGTAATTAACTTGTTTCTCATGGTTGTCACAGATAAATAATGATCACAAACTCTTCTCCTACAAAAAGGCAATGATTGTGACTTCTTAGTGCAGAAATTTATCAGACCTTCAAAGAAGACCTAACACCAATACTCTTCAAACTATTGGACAAAATAGAAACAGAAGGTACACTACCCAACTCGTTCTATGAAGCCACAATTACGCTAATACCAAAATCACACAAAGATCGGACAAAGAAAGAGAATCTCAGGACAATCTCTCTTATGAATATCGATGTAAAAATACTCAATAAAATTCTTGCAAACCAAATCTAAGAACACATCAAAATGATCATTCACCACTATCAAGTAGGCTTCATCCCACGGATACAGGGATGGTTCAACATAAGGAAGTCCATCAATGTAATCCACTACATAAACAATCTCAAAGAAAAAAACCACATGGTCATTTCATTAGATGCTGAGAAAGCATTTGACAAAATTCAGCATCCTTTCATGTTAAAGGTCTTGGAAACATCAGGAATTCAAGGCCCATATCTAAACATAGTAAAAGCAATTTACAGCAAACCAGTAGCCAACATCAATCTAAATGGAGAGAAACTTGAAGCAATTCCACTAAAATCAAGGACTAGACAACGCTGCCCTCTCTCTTCATATCTTTTCAATATAGTACTTGAAGTTCTAGCTAGAGCAATTAGACAACAAAAGGAGGTCAAAGGGATACAACTTGGAAAGGAAGAAGTCAAACTATCACTATTTGCAGACGATATGATAGTATACTTAAGCGACCCAAAGAACTCCACCAGAGAACTCCTACAGCTGATAAGCAACTTCAGCAAAGTGGCCGGATATAAAATCAACTCAAGCAAGTCAGTAGCCTTCCTATACTCAAAGGATAAGCAGGCTGAGAAAGAAGTAAGAGAAATGATACCCTTCACGATAGCCACATACAATATAAAGTATCTTGGTGTGACTCTAACAAAACAAGTGAAAGATATATATGACAAGAACTTCAAGTCTCTGAAGAAAAAAATTGAAGAAGACTTCAGAAGATGGAAAAATCTGCCATGCTCATGGATTGGCAGGATTAATATAGTAAAAATGACCATCTTGTCAAAAGCAATATACAGATTCAATGCAATCCCCATCAAAATCCCAACTCAATTCTTCATAGAGTTAGAAAGAGCAATTCAAAAATTCATCTGGAATAACAGAAAACCCAGGATAGCTAAAACTATTCTCAAGAGTAAAAGAACTTCTGGGGGAATCAATATCCCGGACCTCAAGCTGTACTACAGAGCAATAGTGTTAAAAACTGCATGGTATTGGTACAGTGACAGGCATGTAGATCAATGGAACAGAATTGAAGACCCAGAAATGAATCCACACTCCTATCACTTGATCTTTGACAAAGGAGCTAAAACCATCCAGTGGAAAAAAGATAGCCTTTTCAACAAATGGTGCTGGCTCAACTGGAGGTCAATGTGCAGAAGAATGCAAAATGATCCATTCTTGTCTCCTTGCACTAAGCTCAATTCCAAGTGGATCAAGGACCTCCACATAAAACCAGACACATTGAAACTAATAGAAAGGAAACTAGGGAAGAACCTTGAACATATGGGCACAGGGGAGAATTTCCTGAATAGAACTCCAATAGCTTATGCTCTAAGACCAAGAATTGACAAATGGGACCTCATAAAATTACAAAGTTTCTGTAAGACAAAAGACACTGTCAAAAAGAATAAGTGGCAACCAACTAACTGGGAAATGATCTTTACCAACCCTACATCCGACAGAGGGTTAATATCCAATATATACAAAGAACTCAAGAAGTTAAATTCCAGAGAACCAAATAACCCTATTAAAAAATGGGATACAGAGCTAAACAAAGAGTTCTCACCTGAAAAATGTCTAATGGCTGAGAAGCACCTAAAGAGAAGTTCATTATCCTTAGTCATTAGGGAAATGCAAATCAAAACAACCCCTGAGATCCCATCTCACACCAGTCAGAATGGTTAAGATCAAAAACACAGGAAACAGCAGTTGTTGGCGAGGATGTGGAGAAAGAGAAACACTCCTCCACTGCTGGTGGAATTGCAAGCTTGTACAACCACTCTGGAAAGCAGTCTGGCGGTTCCTCAGAAAACTGGGCATGACACTCCTGGAGGATCCAGCTATACCACTCCTGGGCATATACCCAGAGGCTTTACCTGCATGCAATAAGGACACATGCTCCACTATGTTCATAGTAGCAACCTTATTCATAATAGCCAGAAGCTAGAAAGAACCCAGATGTCCCTCAACAGAGGAATGGATTCAGAAGATGTGGTATATTTACACAATGGAATACTACTCTGCAATTAAAAACAATGAACTCACGAAATTCCTAGGCAAATGGTCAGAACTTGAAAATATCATCCTCAGTGAGGTAACCCAATCACAAAAGAACACACATGGTATGCAGTCACTGATAAGGGGATATTAACCCAGAATCTCAGAATACCCTAGACACAATACGCATATCAATAGAGTTGCAAGAAGATGGAAGGAGAGACCCCTGGTCCAGGAAAGACTGGATGTAGGGGAACGCCAGGACAAAGAAGCGAGAGGGGGTTGAATGGGGAAAAGAGGGAGGGAAGGGGGTTTATGGGACTTTCAGGGAGGGAGGAAACAGAAAAGGAGAAATGATTTTGAATGTAAATAAAAAAACATAGAAAATAAAAATAAAATAATAATAATAAAGAAGATGAGACTTTCTCTGGCCAACAGAGGGCAGCAGAAATGATTACAGATCTAGACACACAGGACTTGCAGAAAGCCAGTGGTGATGGTGCACACCTTTAATGTCAGCACTTGGCAGGAAGAGGTAGACTGATCTTTGAGGCCACTCTGTCCTACAGAGTGAGTTCTAGGTCAGCCTGGGTTACACAGGGATATCTGTCTCAAAAAGAAAGGTTAAGAGAGGCAGACAGACAGACAGAGCCTGGCATGATCTTATTTTAGTCTTTGAGAGCTCTTTCTATATAAGTTCTCACTCAGTCAGAGAGACCATGTGCACAGAGAAAAGCACATAACCAGCCTTTAACGTTCCCGTCATTGCAAACAAAATGCTGCTATGTGAATCACACCATTCAGTGTCTGAGCCAGCCATGCTCCTGGCACACACAACCACACAAATAATTTTGAAGCAGCAGGAGCCATCCTTGCTTTGCCCTGCTCAGATTCGGTAATCCTGACATTAAGGATTAAGTTTAGGGTGGTTTGTTACATAGCAATAGACAACTAATTAAAATGCCTTATAAAACCAATGAGTGTCTTTCAAAGAATCCCTGCCCTCTGTTCTACAGCATGTACTACCATGACACTTGATATCGTAAGCTCTTCATAAATAGGGTAGATGTTTTAGACATTTACACACATGTACCTATATGTATCCCTTCTGAAATTTCTACAAAATAGGACTAGATGCCTTTATTTGAGGCTGATGCTTCAAAACCAATCTTAGGTCACATAGCAGGATACAACCGACTTAGCTATCCAACAACCTAAGTCTATAAGCCAAGTCCCATGTTCCTTCAGGTGGACCTTGCACTTAGCTGTGACCCTATTCTTTGGCACTCTGAAGCCTCATGACATACAAATTTCTAACATAGTTTAAGTGACCCTTCTGGATAAAAGGAACTGTCAAGAAAACAAACATCCTTCCCCATTCTCAGTAACCCTCTCCATGGTTTTCCTACTTTTTTGCTAGAGAGCCCTGGTACTACTTTGATCAAGAATCATGCACAAGTATGTGCTTCTGTCTATAACTCTGATGTTTTACCAGTTATTACATGGGAATGTGTTTTGGATTTTCCTGCTTTCTTTCTGATGAAGTCCATCCTGGATTTCAGCACAATAAAGTTCACTAAAACATTTCACCATCATTTCTCTATGGAAACAGTATAAAGGATGTCTCACAAAAATACAGTGCATAGTAGAGCAAAGCAACAGTGGATATCAAAGCCAGAGCCTAAAGGATTAACCACTTTTCATCAGAACCAAAACAAAATCCTCTGTCACTGCATTTGAAAAATCCCTTATCGTTTTGGTCCTCAGTGTCCTAGGATGAAATAAAAGTCTAACTCCTGAACCTGGCCCATGGGCTGGATCTGGACCTGACCTGTCAGGAGCCAGACAAGTCCATTGCATAGATAATCAGCATCACTGTTTATAAAAAGCAATCTACGTAGCGAACACATACAGACACTAGATGGCCTCACAGCTGTGTGGCCAGTAAGGGACTTCCCTGCCAACCCTTCCCAATTGCCCACACTAACAGCTTGCTGGTAGATGACGGTGGGAAATAATTGCTTTGCTGTGAGTCAGACGGAGCCACTTTGCAGTCCTATCTCTGGCCCTTACTATGTGATCTCAGAGGAGGTGCTTCATGTCTCTAAACTTCAAGTTTCTGTAAAGTTAATGTTCCCTCTGTCTAGTGTAAAACAGAGACACCCATTCTCTGTCACTGTCTGTCAACACTCCTCAGATCTGTGACCCCATGGAGCAGATTGTATCTGCTACAGAACAAGGGAAGAGACAGATGAGAGGAGCCGCATCTGTTCCTCTTCTCCTTAGTTAAAGAGTCCCCTATTGCAGAGCAGAATGTGTAAACACAGAGAAAGAATTTGCCTCCACTGTGCAAAGGCACAGGTCCAAACCCAGGAGGGTTTTTTGGTATTTTGTTTTTTGTTTTGTCTTTCGTCTTTAGTATGTTTTTCATCTTCTGTTTTTAACTGTGCCATCTAAAATACTGGATTTTTCCAGCCACATGGACTTCTTAGTGCAGACACATGGCAACGTTCAAGATAATGAGTTTAAAACCAAGGATATGTGAAGAAGCATCTCTGGGAAAATGCTTCTTTTTTTTCTTTCTTTTCCCAACTTCTGCTTTCTGGAGTGTGAACATAAAAGCTGGAGCCTAAATGCCACCAAAACCCATGGGACAGCAGAGCTACAAGGTAGAAGCAGCTTGAGTTACTGATACCAAGTTGCTGACATGTCAAGTTCCTCTAGTGTGAGACACATGAGACACGCAGACATAAGCTTGTAAGCCACGGCCAAATGAAGCTTTTCTCTTACCTGTAGTTGAATTTGTTCCTTACTAGTACTAGAAGTTACTATGCTTTGTGGTTAATTATCTCTCAATATATGTCCTTGAATATGCTTTTCAGGATTATTTATTTCTTATTCATGCTTTTGCTGGAACCGGTGGGTCTTACTGTTCATGACATACCCCAAGAATCAGGACAGCCTTCAAACTGAAAAGCTAAGTAGAAAAGGAAAGATACAACTGTGAAGAACTAGCTGATCAGACCATATTATGTTCATTCACAAATAAGGAAAAGAATACCTCATGTGTTCCAAAGTTTGCTGTGTGTTCAGAGCTGTAGACTTCAGCAGGAGTATTGCTCATAATCTTTCTAACAAATTTGTGCTATCTACATTCAACTGTCTGAACTCTGTTCAAGACATTTAGACACACTACTAGCTGTTTCCCAAGGCACATCACTGATGAACCCAACTGCTCAGCCAGTACCTGTCAGTACCATCTTGCTGTTGCCCTAGCTAATTGAAAGAAAACCTCTTCATGGTCCTGCAATGTGGACTGGGACATGGACATTAGCAGAATTGCTTCCTGAGTGCCAGCTCCCAAGCCTAAACACAAGTCTTCTTTGCCCTAAAAGGAAGGTTGGAAGGGTTTTTGTTTTTTGGTTTGGTTTGGTTGGGTTTGGTTTGGTTAGGTTGGTTTTTATTTGCTGTTGGCCTTTTGCTGTAACTGCTCACTCAAGACCTTTCCAGCCTGAGCCAGGATTTGCATAACTATCTGATCACACTTGATTTATGACATCTCATTTCCAACAGCATCGATCCTTCCAGCTTGGGAACTTGGTGCTGATTCCAGAAATTATCTGGATTCATGTATTCAAGCCTTAGATTGCAATCTAAATTCTAAATGGAATGGATCTACATTTCATTATTGAGCTTCTGGTTGATAGTGCACTAACCACTATCCACTGCAAAAGCAAAGCCTAAATGACTGTGAGCAACAGTCCACATTCAAATGTATGGCTTTATTTCTTTTCCAAGAAATAAAGTTTTTCTTGGAAAAGAAATAAGAGTGTATTCCAGACATTGGACAGTTAGAGTAAGATTATGCTTCTGACTGTGACTGGGCCCTAATAGTTTTTCCCTCTTGAAGTAAGAAAGTATTTTAGTGGAACCCACAGTTAAGAGACTTTGAATTGTAAAAAGTCTTGAAATTTCAAGAGATTGAATATTTTAAAGGGATTGAAATTTTAATATGTAAGAATTTGTAAACACTGTGGGAGTTTTAAAGTAATTTAGATCATGGGGATGAATAAGAAAGTAAGGATTGAGGCTTAATAGTGACATATTTGTGTGTCACATTGACAAGGGGTCAGTTGTACTGGCTGGTTTTACATGTCAACTTGACACAAGCAGGAATTATCACAAAGAAAGGAGACTCCTTTGAGGAAATGCCTCCATGAGATTCAGCTGTAAGGCATTTCCTCAATTAGTGATCAAGGGTGGGAGGGTCCATTGTAAGTGATGCCATCCCTGGGCTGGTAATCCTGGGTTCTACAAGAGAGCAAGTTGAGCAAACCTGGGAAGCAATCCAGTAAGCAGCACCCCCGCCCCCATGGCCTCGGCATCAGTTCCTGTCTCCAAGTTCATGTCCTGTGTGAGTTCCTGTCCTGACTTCCTTTGGTGATGAACAGCAGTGTGGAAATGTAAGCTAAATAAACCCTTTCCTCCCCAACTTGCTTCTTAGTCATGATGTTTTGTGCAGAAATACAAACCCTGACTAAGACAAGGGCAACACTCCTGAGTACACAGAGGAGCATGGAAGGCCAGGAGGGAACTCCAGCACATACCTGTTGACCTCAGGCATTAAGAGGGACTTCTCATGAGTCTGTCAGCAGGATACCAGCGACATTGATGGCCCAGGAGGCTGAGAGCATAGTCTTGATTCCTCCTGATGAAATTACTTGACTGTACTTCCTGTCTCTACCTCTCTCGAATGCCAGAATTATAGGCATGTGCCATCATATCCATCTCCTATTATCAAAACAAAGCATTCAGTCTTTATCTATTTTCAACCATCTCCCATACCACGTCCCTGTGCAACATCCTTGGGGAAACATGATCATGCCAACTGTGTGGAAGGCTCTTTCATATCTGGTCACTGTGAATGATTTGCAGAGCTCCCTAGGAAATGCCAAGAGTCTAAGACAGATTCTGAGAGCCATCATATATTGGTGCTGAAGAAGATACTCTGCTCTTTTTGAAACCTCCTCCTTTAAACAAATGTGCACCACTAGAGACATTTGGAAATAACAAGAACATAGAAGGAAGCTGCTAGTGTCTCCCATTTCCCTCTGGAATGGCAACCTTCCAAGTGATGTCAGATTGTACAGAATTAGAGCTTCAGCTTCTGTACTATCCAAACAGATAAAAGGGTGAGAATAATTAAGACAATTACAGCATGTAGACAGTTTAGAAAAATCAAACCATGTGATCACATGTAGCTCAGCAAAAATGAGACTAGAAAAGCAGGTCTCAGACTCTTCTCTCACCTTTGCTATCTACTGACTGTATCTTCAGCTAAACTGAACTAAAATTCTATGCTGACGGCCTTTGACTAGACCTATGCTTCCTTTTATTTTTTTATTTACATTCCAAATGATTTCCCCTTTCCCGTTTCCTCCCTCCCCAAAAGTCCCATTAGCCCCCTTCCCTCCCTTTTTTCTCCATTCAACCCCCTCTCACTTCTCTGTCCTGGCATTCCCCTACATCCAGTCTTTCCAGGACCAGGGTCTCTCCTTCCATCTTCTTGGAAATCTATTGATATGCAAATTGTGTCTGGGGTATTCTGAGATTCTGGGTTAATATCCCCTTATCAGTGACTGCATACCATGTGTGTTCTTTTGTGATTGAGTTACCTCACTAAGGATGATATTTTCAAGTTCTAACCATTTGCCTCAACGGATGAATGGATTCAGAAGATGTGGTATATTTACACAATGGAATACTATTCTGCAATTAAAAACAATGAACTCATGAAATTCCTAGACCAATGCTTCTTATGGTAACATTATTGGACATGCATCATTACATACTAAAAACACTAAGAAACACAAAATGTGCAATAAGCCAGGCGGTGGTGGCGCACGCCTTTAATCCCAGCACTTGGGAGGCAGAGGCAGGAGGATTTCTGAGTTCGAGGCCAGCCTGGTCTACAAAGTGAGTTCCAGGACAGCCAGGGCTACACAGAGAAACCCTGTCTCGAAAAACCAAAAAAAAAAAAAAGAGAGAGAAAAAAAAAAAACAAAATGTGCAATAAATGCATCAAGTTTGTTTTTAATTGTGTTTATGCAGGAAAAATGCAGCAACCAGTAGACAAAGCCAACTTGAGCCAGCATCCCATCCTTCTCTCCTTGGGGCAGCTGTTCTGGGAAACAGGTGGGGCCAGGAGCTGTTGAACTTAGCCTGGTCTTGCTCTTTCTCCTCGTGTGAGAAAATAAATCCCTTATTGGATGTAGGAAGCAAAGGCTCACTTCAAAAGTAGATTTCTTCCACTTTCTTCCTCATCTTCCAATCCAACCTCAAGCCAGTTTTTTTCTGGGGACACAAGGCCCAGATCAGTGCACTGCAAAGCTCAATTTATTCCAGCTTCTGCCTGGTCCAATCCTGTGAGCAACAGTCCACATTCAAATGTATGGCTTTTATCAAAGGCCATCTTATTTTTTATATTTTCTGTTCTACAAAACATGTTTAGAACCAACAGCCTAAGGGTTGTGCTGAGAACAGAAGTGCCTTCAAGATGAACAAATAGCTTGAAACCTCTGGCACCAGAATTTTCACTTCTTAACCCCAGATCTGTGGGGATTTTTAAGGTAACAAACATCACCTCTACATTTACACCCATTTTGAACCATAATCCATTATTGCTTAGGTGTAATCTGCCTCCGCTAGAAGCTTTGTGATACAATGAAGCCACAGAAGCCAGTTTTATATACACAACAGTTTATATATATCCCAGTCATAACTGTCTGTTTTGGATAAAAGGCCATCTCCTGCCAGACAGACCTGGAAGACAGACCAGAGTGTGACAACCAGGAAGAGGGTATATGTATAACTAAGAGAGGTGTGCCTGATCCCTGAAGAGGCTTCTTAGGCATGTATTTTTTTTTTTCGCATGTATTTTCAGGACCCTTGAGGATGACTGTCCCTTAGAGTTGGGATCAGAACAAGTCATATATCTCCATTACATCTCTTTACAATTCTTCTTACTAATGGAATTTCTTCTCTGTTACAGAGTTAACCTTGAAATATCCTGTTTTCTATTGAGATCTCAGCACTAATGGCTCTGTCTAGCTATCTCAGCAGAGCTTCCCATCCCAGCAAGTCTTCCCTGATCTCTCCAAGAAGAATAATTACTGTGTACTTTTTTCTCCTCTATAACTCTAAGATCTTGTACTTCAGCTCCTTTCTGAGTTCTTCCTTCCTCCTGTATCTGTCCCTCTCTGTGTGCCTACAATCTTCAGAGAAAACATTCTAACACCAAGAAGTTAAATCTGCATATCAATAGATTTCTAAGAAGATGGAAGGAGAGACCCCTGGTCCTGGAAAGACTGGATGTAGGGGAATGCCAGGACAGAGAAGCGAGAGGGGGTTGAATGGAGAAAAGGGGGAGGGAAGGGGGCTTATGGGACTTTCGGGGAGGGAGGAAATGGGAAAGGGGAAATGATTTGGAATGTAAATTAAAAAAAATAAAATAAAATAAATAAAAAAAAAGAGTTATGATGTAAAGTTTGCAGATATCAAAGCAGAAATTGCACTTTTGTTTTATATACTTTTTGTTTGTTTTCCTAATGTTATGTTTCCCCCTCTTATTGAAAATAAATTCTTTTCTCATACAATGTAAAAAAAAAAAAAAGAAGTACAAACAATGAAAGTAGTTAAGCAATACTTGGTAGAGAAAACAGGAAATGCTATGAATAAATACTGACCATCACAAGTATTAACTAGAAAATAACCCCCCAAAGGAAGGGATAATACATAAACAGAAAAACAGAAAAAAAATGAGAATTTCATGCAATTAATAAGTGCAGATATGTATAGACTTTTAAGAAAAACGACTCACCACTATGTGATACAAGTGTTAGAAGAATGTTGTTAGGAAGAGAGTTCTCCAAGAAACATATTGAGAACAAACAATAAACTACATCGTTGTTCTGTCGAATGTATTTGGAACTTATTGAAAACAAATTCTAGTTCCATTTTAAGAATTTTCTAATAATGCTGGACTTTTTAATTATTGACCTTTTATGTTTGATTTTTAAAATATTGATTGTGTGTGTGTGTGTGTGTGTACATGTGCGTATGGAAAGAAAAAAAAATATTTGATCAATTAATTTAACTTTATAATTGTCATCAGAAGACTGTTTAGAATGTTTAATGTTTAGAATTTAGATTGCAAACCAGACACAGTGGCATATACCTGTAATCTCACAATTCAAGAGGTTAAAACAGGAGGATGGAGAACCCAGCCTAGGCTACCTCCCAGAGCCTATGTCAAGAAAATAACAGAACAAAGAAAAGAAGAGGAGAAGGAAGAAGAAGACAGGTGTGACCATCACTCATGATGTCTGATGGTGAAAAGAAAGAAAGGAAGCTGTGTAATAAATTGGGGGATTCTGTGGTTGCTTGCGCCTCTAATCTCAGCACTTGGGGTGCAGAGGTAGGCAGATCTCTGAATTTGAGGCTAGGCTGATCTATAGAGCAAGATCCAAGACATCCAGGACTACACAGAGAGAGCCTGTCTCAAAAAAAGAAAAAAAACTGGAGAAGGAAGAGTAGGAGAAGGAGAAAGAGGAGGAGAAGGAAGAGAAGGGAGAGGAGGAACAGAGGGAGGGGTGTATTGGAGGGGGAGGGGAAGAGAAAAAAGAACAAAAACAACTAATTATGCATCCCACTTCACACAAGAAAATGTGTGTTACTTAAGCATCACAGCAGATAGAACAAAGAGTCTCTGGTGATGTGGTGGTTTGAATATATGTGTCCCCATAGATTCCCATGTTTGAATGCTTGGCCCATAGGGAGTGGCACTATTAGGACGTGTGGCCTTGTTGGAGGAAGTGTATCACTGAGGAAGGGCTTTGATATCTCATATGCTCAAGCCATGCCCTATGTGCCACAAAGTCTCCTGCTGCCTGTGGATCAAGATGTAAAACTCTCAGCAACTCTAGAGCACTACCTCTGTCTGGATGCTGCCATGCTTTACACTATGATGATAATGGACCAAAATCTGAAACTGTAAGCCAACCCCAGTTAAATGTTTTCCTTTATAAGAGTCACCATGTTCATGGTGTCCCTTTGCATCAATAAAACCCTAATTAATACAGAGTCTGATCTCCATTATACTGTTGGGGGTTCTTCTGGTTTAATATAAAAATACTCACTGATCACATTTCTTAAAAAGCTTAATAGAGCAAATTATTATTTTAATATTCTTCCCCCATCACTAACACCTTCCAGTGATATTGGTGGATGCCTTAAAATATGTAAAGATATTCAATGCCTCGTTTATCCTCTGGGAATTTTAACTGTTGTTTTCGTGTACATTAATAATTTTGTGGTGTAATTTTTCCCAAGAGAATGTATCAAAAGAAAGTGTGCATATATTTACATATGTAATTGCTAACAAGCCTCCCAAAAAGGAAATAGCCCTCCATGCAGGTGGAAATAATATCACTTTAAATCAAAGCTTAATGACTAGCAAGGTATTTTTACAAACTTTGAAAAGATTGCTAGACTATAAATCAAAAGCAATTAGGAACTATAAATGGTCATTTTGATAAGTGGCTACTCATTTGATGGTTGTGTGAGTACATTGCAATCCTTTCTGCTTTATCTTCTATTTTGTCTGCCTAGATATATGTACCTTTCATATTTTGAAAGTCATTTTAAGATAGTGGAGAAGTAAAGGCCTGTTTCTCACACGCACACACACACACGCACACTCCAAAGGAACAGAGTTCTCTGGTGGTGACAATTCACTGATTATGGGCACTAAGAAAGCAGCAACAACAAAATGGAGAATGAGTGTGACAGTCACATGGCTGTAATTCCCGCATTCTGGAGGTTGAGGCAGAAAAAAATACAAGTCCAATATCAGCCTGGAAACTTAGCAAATTTAAAGCTCACATGGGCTGCACAGATATCCTTTGTTGAAATAACAGAAATAACTGAGGAGTTGGAGAAATTTGTCAGCCAATAAAGTGCTTCCCCAGCAGCTATGTCAAATAGTCAGGCACTATGGTGCATGCCTATAATGCTATCACTAGGTGTGTGGAAACAAGAAGAGCTTTTACTGTCTACCCAGTCTCATCAAACTCATCAGTTCTGGGCTCAGTGAGAGACCCTGCTTCAAAACCTAAGGTGAGAGAGCAAGAGGAAGATGTCAACCTTTGGTTTTAATATGCACATGCACACATGTGCACATACATACACACAAACATGTGTGCATGAACATACATACACACACACACACACACACACAAAATGTAGAGGAACAGAAGACACTAGGACTGGCTAATGACTAGAGCACCACAAAAATTTAGTTTATAGGAAACAGCACCTAAAATTGGGATAATAGGTATTGGATATTGGCAGGGAGATAGGTGAAGGTATGTGAGCATGTCATCAGATATAGATTGCAGGTGTTTTCCAACAGCTCTCCATGTCTTTTATCTTTCATTTAGTCTTTGAAAATTCCATGCATTTATACAATGTGTTTTGATCTGACCACCAGCCCCTCCTCCCAACCCTGCCTACGACTTCCTACCCCATCTCCCTCTAAACTTCAGGTCCTTCTTTTCTATTATTGCTGACAAATCCCTGAGTCCCATTAGTACCCACAGATGTGAGGCCATCCACTAGAGTATGGGCAATCTATCAGTGGCCACAAATAGCATAGTGACCTTTTTCAGCAACTATCAACTACTAATAGTTCCTCCACTAGGGGTGGAGTCTCAAGATCCCCTCACCTACCCATGCTAGAATTTTAGCTGTCTTGATCTTATATAGATATTATACAGGTAGCCACAAGTGCTGTGAATTGATGTGCGTAACAGCCATATCATATCCAGAAGCTTTAAAGTTTCACGACACTCCTCCTCATCTACCAGCTTTTACAGTCTGTCCACCCACTTCTCTGATGCTCCCCAAGCATCATATGGGGAGAAGTTAACACAGGTGATTCACCCACAGCTACTTAGACTGGACACTTTGATTGGTTGTCAGACTGCACTAACCACTATCCACTGCAAAATAAAATATTTCTGATCAAAGTTAAGAACAATGCAAATCTATTGGTATTATATATAACTATTTAGAAGACAGCTTCACAGCATGACTAGTTTACGAAACAACAACTGTAGATTTCCCCATGTAAGACCTGTGATCTCTCCCCCCATAACCAAGTTTACAGTACCAGGCATGAAATCCCTCCTAGGGAGCAGGCCTCATATTCAATTGGAAATTGATTGATTACCCTCATACTGTTATTTCACCAATGGGCATATCTTGCCAGGCCACTATTGTAGCATGAAGGTACTAATGTCTTTTCTCACCCCAGTAGCCTCCATAGTATCTTCCTGACATTGCAAAAGGTAGCCATCACTGAGAGTTTCTAGTCAGTCAAGATTGCTTTCTCTATATCTTACACCAAAAATGAGTGGTGTCTATAGCAATATGACCTTAACATAAAGTTGTGGTGGGTAACCAAGACAAAGAACAATAGACCATATTGGTTTGAATCTCTCTGAGGCTTCCCTGACTAGTAATTCATATGGAGGCATTCCATGCCTGGCACTGAGATTTTTAATCAGTGATGAAGTCAGATCAGCACTGTCCACCATTCTGCTCAAACTGCTCTCTTTATATATTTTATCATAAACTTACAATCTAGTAGAGACATTTTTTAATCCTACTTTTGCTTAACTCGCCCCCTTCCCTCTCTTCTCTTGAATCCCTCTATTTCTGCTTCAACCTTTATTCCTGAGAAGTCCCACCCCATGTTTTCATATCACCTGTTTTATCATCTTCTATAATTAAGAAAAAATAATGAGGGATTAGAAGGTCATAAATTTCCACATGGTTTCTTCATAAATCTTGTGGTGATTTTAAAAAAAAAATGGCCCCCATAGGCCCATAGGGAGTGGCACTATTAGGAGGTGTGGCCCTGATGGAGCAGGCATGGCTTTGTTTGAGGGAGTGTGTCACATTCACTTCCTGCTACCTGTGGATCCAGATGTAGAACTCTCAGCTCTTCCATGTCTGCCTACACAGCTGCCATGCTCCTGCCATGACATTGACTAAACCTCTGAAACTGTGAGCTAACCCCAGTTAAATGTTTTCCTTATAAGAGTTGCTATGGTCATGATGTCTCTTGACAGAAATACAACATTGACTAAAAAATATCTTTTATCAACTATCCCTTCTGCCACCTCATTCCCCAATGCTCCCTTCATGTGTGTGTGTGTGGTATTGCCTTTATCCCCTATAGCCATCTTCATTTTGTGCTTTTAGTGTCTTAACAGTAGGAACATATCATGTGGGGTTTCTTTTCTACTCCTGTCTATTTTGGGTTCTGTAGGCCTCTTGTATTTTGAACTGTATCTTTCTAGTTTGGGGACATGTTCTTCTATGCATTTAATTAAGATATTATTTACTCACCTTATCGTGGTATTTTTCTCTTTCCTCTATGCAAATTATACAAAGGTTAGGCCTTTTTATTGTATTCCAAAGCTCTACCATGTACTGCTAATATTTGTTTAAGTTTCAGATTGGTTTTTTTAATGAGGGATTGAATTTCTTTAGTCTTCCAGCCTTGACATTCTGTTTTCCACATGATCCATTCTGTTGGTGAGGTTTTATTTGGTTTAATGACTTATTCATTTCAATCTTTATTGAATTCTATTTTCTTTTTTTAAATTAGATATTTGCTTTATTTACATTTCAAATGTTATCCCCTTTCCTCATTTCCCCTCGGAAAACACCCTATCCCATACCCACTCCACCTGCTCACCCACCCACCCACTCCCACTTTCCTGTCCTGTCACTCCCCCATACTGGGGCATCGAGCCTTCACAGGACCAATGGCCTCTCCTCTCATTGATGTCTTAAAAGACCATCCTCTGCTACATATGTAGCTGGAACCATGGGTCCCTCCATATGTACTCTTTTGTTGGTAATTTAGTCCCTGGGAGCTCTGGGAGGGGGGTTACTGGTTGGTTCATATTGTTGTTCCTCCTCTGGGGCTATAAACCCCTTCAGCTCCTTGGGTCCTTTCTCTAGCTCCTCCATTGGGGACCCTGTGCTCAGTCCATTGGTTTGGCTGTGAGCATCAGCTTCTGTATTTTTCAGGCACTGGAAGAGCCTCTCAGGAGACAGCTATATCAGGTTCCTGTCAGATAGTACTTGGTGGCATTCACAATAGTGTCTGAGTTTGGTAACTATATATGGGATGGATATGCAGGTGGGGCAGCAAACTGGTAAAACCACTCTGGAAATCAGTTTGGCAGCTCCTCAGAAAATTGGACATAGTACTGTCTGAGGACCCAGCTGTACCACTCCTGAGCATATACTCAGAAGATACTCCAACAGGTAATAAGGACACATGTTCCACTATGTTCATAGCAGCCTTATTTATAATAACCAGAAGCTGGAAAGAATCCAGATGTCCCTCAACAGAGGAATAGATACAGAAAATATGATATATGTAGACAATGGAGTACTACTTGACTATTAAAAACAATGAATTCTTGTGATTCTTAGGCAAATGAATGAAACTAGAAATTATCATCCTGAGTGAGGTAACCCAATCACAAAAGAACACAAATGGTATGTACTCACTGATAAGTGGATATTAGCCCAAAAGCTCGGAATATCCAAGATACAATTCACAGACCACATGAAGCTCAAGAATAAGGAAGAACAACATGTGGATATTTGGGTCCTTCTTAGGAGGGGGATCAAAATACCCATGGAAGGAGATACAGAGACAAAGTGTGGAGCAGAGACTGAAGGAAAGATGATTTAGAGAATTCTATTTTCACATTATTTCATTCAGCTCTCTTTTTTTTCTCTTGAAGTATATTCATATCTTCTAGCCACTCTAGGAGACCCTGAGGCTACACACAATTAATTCTGGGGCCAGAACTACACATAACACTTTGAAAGTGATGACTGGACACTCTGGCGATGGTCCCATGACCCTCTCTGATTAAGACCTCATTCTCTCTCGTTCAATGAAGAAAAGTCAACAATCAGCAATCTGAGCTACTGGGCTGGTGAGATGGCCCAGGGGTTAAAAACACTACTGCTCTTCCGAAGTCTCCTGAGTTCAAATGCCAGCAACCACATGGTGGCTCACAACCATCTGTAAAAAGATCTGACACCCTCTTCTTGTGTGTCTAAAGACAGCTACAGAGTACTTACATATAATGATAAATAAATAAAATCTTAAACAGGAGTCTTCCCTTCTGACTGCCATCTGCATCAGGGAACCAGACAGCTCCAAAGCCTTCTGTGCTTAACCCACCAGGAGAGAGTGATCTCCCAGCAGCAATTTCACTTCTGAGTGTGGAGGTGAGAGCTCCACCTTTTCTCTGGAGGGGTACAGCTAAGAGGGCACAGGGCAAATGATCAGTGGAGCTGCTGGGACAGGAGTCTTTCCTTCCAGCAGCCATTTGCAGCAGGGAACCAGATAGTTCCACAGCCTTCTGTGCATGACCCAGCCAGAAGAGAGTTGATCTCCCAGGAGTACAGACACAGGCTTACAGGCCCACAGAAGGGGCAAGCTCCAGCCAGAGACAACAAGACCAACTAACACCACAGATAACCAGATGGCGAAAGGCAAGTGCAAGAACACTACCAACAGAAACCAAGGCTACTTGGCAACATCAGAGCCCAGTTCTCCCACCACAGCAAGTCCCAGATACCCCAACACACCAGAAAAGCAAGAGTTGGATTTAAAACCTCATCTCACGATGCTGTTAGAGGACATTAAGAAGGACATAAATAACTCCCTTAAAGAAATAAGGAGAACATGGGTCAAAAGGTAAAAGCCCTTAAAGAGGAAACACAAAAATCCGTGAAAGAAATATAGGAGAGACCCTTGGCGAACTCTGCTCCTAGGATTGACTACACTGAGCCTTCAGGTACGCAGGGACTCCCCAATACAACATCACTTGGGACACAGCCTGCTGGGCTTCCATTTGTGCCCAAGGGCGGGGCAGATCTGTGGTCGTCTGGGTGCCAGCTCTGCTGTGGGCCATCTGCCCTGCAGAGTGATCTGCTCCGAGAGGGGGGCACAGTGCACTCCGCCATCTTTGTTCCAGCAACAGAGCAGTTGGGACCTCCAGGCTCAGGGAAAATCAAGAATAATATAGCTTGGGACTCAGGCAGCTTGTGTGCTCCCTGCTCCCAAGAGCTGGGCAGTTCTGTGGTCACCTACGCACCAGCTCTGCTGTGGGATATCTGCCCTGCAGAGGGACCCACACTGGGAGGGAGCACACCAGTCTCCCCTTGGCGACCTCTGCTCCAGGGATTGACTATGCTGAGCCTTCCGAGGTGCAGGGATTCCCCAATATAACATCACTTGGGGCAAGGCATATCAGGGCTCCAAAGCCACTCAGGAGCAGGGCAGCCCCTCAGCAATCAGTGCCAAGGGAATCCCGGGTCATCCGGGGGACGGGGCAGAAATAGCCTTGCAGGCTCACAGGAGGTCCAACCAACAGCAAGTGACAGCAGGACCAACTAACACCATAGGTAACCAGATGGCAAAAGGTAAACGTGGGAACATTACTAACAGAAATCAAGGCAATATGGCACCATCTGCACCCAACTCTCCGACAGCAGCAAGTCCTGGATACCCCATCACACCGGAAAGGCAAGATCTGGATTTAAAATCACTTCTCATGATGCTATTAGAGGATTTCAAGAAGGATGCAAATAAATCTCATAAAGAAATACAGGAGAACATGAATCAATGGGTAGAAGCCCTTACAAAGGAAACACAAAAATCGCTTAAAGAAATGAAACAACGGATAGAGACCCTTACAAAGGAAACACAAAAAACACTTAAAGAAATGCAGGAGAATATGGATCAACAGTTGGAAGCCATAAGGAGGAAACACAAAAATCGCTTAAAGAAATACAGGAGAACTTGGGTCAACAGACAGAAATCCTGAAAGAGGAAAGGCAAAAATATATTAAAGAAATCCAAGAAAACACGAATAAACAAGTGAAGGATCTAAGCAAATCCATCCAGGATCTAAAAAAGGAAGTAGAAACAACTAAGAAATCACAAAGGGAGACAACTTTGGAGATAGAAAACCTTGGGAAGAAATCAGGAGTCATAGATGCAAACATCAACAATAGAATACAAGAGATGGAAGAAAGAATCTCAGGTGCTGAAGATACCATAGAAAGCATCGACTCAATAGTCAAAGAAAATGCAAAATGCCAAAAAACGTGTTACCAAAACATCCAGGAAATCCAGGACACAATGAGAAGACCAAACCTAAGGATTATAGGAATAGATGAGAGTGAAGATTTGCAACTTAAAGGGCCAGTAAATATCTTCAACAAAATTATGGAGGAAAACTTCCCTAACCTAAAGAGAGAGATGCCGATGAACGTACAAGAAGCCTACAGAACTGCGAACAGACTGGAGCAGAACAGAAATACCTCCTGTTACATAATAATCAAAACACCAAATGTACTAAACAAAGAAAGAATATTAAAAGCAGTAAGAGAAAAAGGCCAAGTAACATATAAAGTAAGACCTATCCGAATCACATCAGACTTCTCACCAGAGACTATGAAAGCCAGAAGATCCTGGGCAGATCTCATACAGACTCTAAGAAAACAAAAATGTCAGCCTAGACTACTATACCCAGCAAAACTCTCAATCACCATAGATGGAGAAACCAAGACATTCCATGATAAAACCAAATTTACATAATATCTTTCCACAAACTCAGCCCTGCAAAGGATAATAGGTGGAAATCGACAATACAAGGAGAGAAACTACACCCTGGAAAAAATGAGATAGTAACCTTCTTTCATCAAACCCAAAAGTAGACAACCACTCAAACATAAAGATAGCGTCAAGAATAGCAGGTGGCAATAATCACTATTCCTTAATCTCTCTTAATATCAATGGTCTCAATTCCCTAGTAAAAAGACATAGACTAACAGACTGGATACATAAACAGGACTCAGCATTTTGCTGCATGCAGGAAATGCACCTCAGTGTCAAA
The DNA here is from genome assembly GCA_036184795.1 of Tokudaia tokunoshimensis. NCBI lineage: Eukaryota > Metazoa > Chordata > Mammalia > Rodentia > Muridae > Tokudaia > Tokudaia tokunoshimensis. The sequence continues at coordinate 97,548,334 of BTHU01000011.1, read as the reverse complement.
GACAAACATTACCTCAGAGTAAAAGACTGGAAAACAATATTAAAAGCAAATGGTCCCAGGAAACAAGCCAGAGTAGCCATCCTAATATCAAATAAAATTGACTTTCAACCTAAAGTCATCAAAAAAGACACAGAAGGACACTACATACTGGTCAAAGGAAAAATCCACCAAGAAGAACTCTCAATTCTGAACATCTATGTTCCAAATGCAAGGGCACTCTCATTCGTAAAAGAAACTTTACTAAAGCTCAAAGCACATGTTGCACCTCACACAATAATAGTGGGTGACTTCAACACCAGACTAGCCAGAGGGCACAGAGACAGTATCCAAATTAACAAAGTCAGAAACCAAAACGGAGATATAACAACAGAAACTGAGGAAATTCAAAAATTCATCAGATCCTACTACAAAAGCCTATATTCAACACAACTTGAAAATCTGGAGGAAATGGACAATTTCCTAGGCAGATACCAAATACAAAAATTAAATCAGGATCAAATAGACCATCTAAACCGTCCTATAACCCCTGAAAAAATAGAAGTGGTCATTGGAAGTCTACCAACCAAAAAAAGCACAGGTCCATACGGTTTTAGTGCAGAATTCTGTCAGACCTTCAAAGAAGACCTAACACCAATACTCTTCAAACTATTCGACAAAATAGAAACAGAAGGTACACTACCCAACTCGTTCTATGAAGCCACAATTACGCTAATACCAAAATCACACAAAGATCGGACAAAGAAAGAGAATCTCAGGCCAATCTCTCTTATGAATATCGATGCAAAAATACTCAATAAAATTCTTGCCAACCGAATCCAAGTACACATCAAAATGATCATTCACCATGATCAACTAGGCTTCATCCCAGGGATGCAGGGATGGTTCAATATAAGGAAGTCCATCAATGTAATCCACTACATAAACAATCTCAAAGAAAAAAAACCATATGATCATTTCATTAGATGCTGAGAAAGCATTTGACAAAATTCAGCATCCTTTCATGTTAAAGGTCTTGGAAAGATCAGAAATTTGAGGCCCATATCTAAACATAGTAAAAGCAATTTATAGCAAACCGGTAGCCAACATCAATCTAAATGGAGAGAAACTTGAAGCAATCCCACTAAAATCAAGGACTAGACAAGGCTGCCCTCTCCATATATTTTCAATATAGTAATCGAAGTTCTACCTAGAGCAATTAGACAACAAAAGGAGGTCAAAAGGATACAAATTGGAAAGGAAGAAGTCAAACTATCACTATTTTCACAATATGATAGTATACATAAGTGACCCAAAGAACTCCACCAGAGAACTTCTACAGCTGATAAACGACTTCAGCAAAGCGGCCAGATATAAAATCAACTCAAGCAAGTCAGTAGCCTTCCTATACTCAAAGGATAAGCAGGCTGAGAAAGAAGTAAGAGAAATTATACACTTCACAATAGCCACAAACAATATAAAGTATCTTGATGTGACTCTAACCAAACAAGTGAAAGATCTGTATGACAAGAACTTCAAGTCTCTGAAGAAAGAAATTGAAGACCTCAGAAGATGGAAAAATCTGCCATGCTCATGGATTGGCAGGATTAATATAGCAAAATGACGATCTTGCCAAAAGCAATCTACAGATTCAATGCAATCCCAATCAAAATCCCAACTCAATTCTTCATAGAGTTAGAAAGGACAATTCAAATATTCATCTGGAATAACAGAAAACCCAGGATAGCTAAAACTATTCTCAAGAGTAAAAGAACTTCTGGGGGAATCAATATCCCGGACCTCAAGCTGTACTACAGAGCAATAGTGTTAAAAACTGCATGATATTCGTACAGTGACAGGCATGTACATCAATGGAACAGAATTGAAGACCCAGAAATGAATCCACACTCCTATCTTTGACAAAGGAGCTAAAACCATCCAGTGGAAAAAAGGTAGCCTTTTCAACAAATGGTGCTGATTCAACTGGAGGACAACATGCAAAAGAATGGAAATCGATCCATTCTTATCTCCTTGCACTAAGCTCAATTCCAAGTGGATCGAGGACCTCCACATAAAACCAGATACACTGAAACTAATAGAAAGGAAACTAGGGAAGAACCTTGAACATATGGGCACAGGGGAGAATTTTCTGAAAAGAACTCCAATAGCTTATGCTCTAAGATCAAGAATTGACAAATGGGACCTCATAAAATTACAAAGTTTCTGTAAGGCAAAGGACACTGTCAAAAGGACAAAGCGGCAACCAACAAACTGGGAAAAGATCTTTATCAACCCTACATCCGACAGAAGGCTAATATCCAATATATACAAAGAACTCAAGAAGTTAGACTCCAGAGAGCCAAATAACCCTATTAAAAATGAGATACAGAGCTACACAAAGAGTTCTCACCTGAAGAATATCTAACGGCTGAGAAGCACTTTAAGAAATGTTCAACATACTTAGTCATTAGGGAAATGCAAATCAAAACCACCCTGAGATTCCACCTCACACCAGTCAGAATGGCTAAGATCAAAAACACAGGAGACAGCAGTTGTTGGCAAGGATGTGGAGAAAGAGGAACACTCCTCCACTGCTGGTGGGATTGCAAGCTGGTACAACCACTCTGGAAAGCAGTCTGGCAGTTCCTCAGAAAACTGTGCATGACACTCCCAGAAGATCCTGTTATACCACTCCTGGGAATATACCCAGAAGACTTCCCTGCATCCAATAAGGACACATGCTCCACTATGTTCATAGCAGCCTTATATATAATAGCCAGAAGATGGAAAGAACCCAGATGTCTCTCAACTGAGGAACGGATTCAGAAGATGTGGTATATTTACATAATGGAATACTACTCTGCAATTAAAAACAATGAATTCACAAAATTCTTATGCAAATGGTCAGAACAGGAACATATCATCCTTAGTGAGGTAACCCAATCACAAAAGAACACACATGGTACGCAGTTACTGATAAGGAGATATTAACCCAAAATCTCTGAATACCCAAGACACAATTCACATATCAATAGATTTCCAAGAAGATGGAAGGAGAGACCCCTGGTTCTGGAAAGACTGGAATAGGGAAATACCAGGACAGAGAAGCAAGAGGGGGTTGAATGGACAACAGGGTGAGGGAAGGGGGCTTGTGGGACTTTTGGGGAGGGAGGAAACGGGAAAGGGGAAATTATTTGGAATGTAAATAAAAAAATATAGAAAAAAAAAAGAAATACAGGAGAGCATGGGTGAATAGGTAGAGGCCCTTAAAGATGGAACACAAAAATCCCTTAAAGAATTACAGGAGAACACAAACAAACAAGTGAAGGAACTGAACAAAACCATCCAGGATCTAAAAATGGAAGTAGAAACAATAAAGAAATCACAAAGTGAGACATCTCTGGAGATAGAAAATCTTGGAAAGAATTCAGGAGTCATAGATGCAAACATCAACAATAGAATACAAGAGATAGAAGAAGGAATCTCAGGAACTGAAGATACCATAGAAAACATTGACTCAACAGTTAAAGAAAATGCAAAATGCAAAAAGCTCCTGAGCCAAAACATCCAGTAAATCCAGGACACAATGAGAAGACCAAACCTAAGGATTATAGGTATAGAAGAGAGCAAAGATTTCCAACTTAAAGGGCCAGTAAATATCTTCAACAAAATTATAGAAGAAAACTTCCCTAACCTAAAGAAAGAGATGCCCATGAACATACAAAAAGCCTACAGAACTCCAAACAGACTGGACCAGACCAGAAATTCCTCCTGGCACATAATAATCAAAACACCAAATGCACTAAACAAAGAAAGAATATTAAAAGCAGTAAGGGAAAAAGGTCAAACAACCTATAAAGACAGGCCTATCAGAATTAGACCAGACTTCTCACCAGAGACTATGAAAGCTAGAAGATCCTGGGCAGATCTCATACAGACCCTAAGAGAACACAAACGCCCACCCAAACTACTATACCCAGCAAAACTCTCAATTACCTTAGATGGAGAAAACAAGATATTCCATGATAAAACCAAATTTACACAATATCTTTCCACAAATCCAACCCTACAAAGGATAATAGATGTAAAACACCAACACAATGAGGGAAACTACACTCTAGAAAAAGTAAGAAAGTAATCTTTTTCCAACAAACCCAAAAGAAAGTAACCACACAAACATAAAAAGAACATCAAAAATAACAGGAAGCAGCAATCACTATTCCTTAATATTTTATAACATCAATGGGCTCATTTCCCCCCCAAAAAAAAAACATAGTCTAGCAGAAATATTTTTCATGAAATCTTCAATTTTGTTAGAAAATGTTTGGGACTCCTCTTTCAATTTAGTAATATTTTTTATGTCTACCATTTTAACTGTAGTATTTTCCATGATAATCTTTAATTTTAACATTTTTCTATATATTTCTTCAATTTTATCAGAAATATTTTCCATGTAGATCTTCAATTTTGTCAGAAAATGTTTATAATTCCACTTTCAATCAATTTCGGAACATTTTTATGACTACCATTTTATCGGTAAAATTGTCCATGATAATCTTCAATTTTAACATTTTTCTATATTTTTCTTCAATTTTATCAGAAATGTTTTCCATATAAATCTTCAATTTTATCAGACAATGTCTATAATTTTACTTTCAATCAAATTAGGAACATTTTTATACCTTCCATTTTATCTGTATAATTTTCCATTAGAAAGAAAGAAAGAAAGAAAGAAAGAAAGAAAGAAAGAAAGAAAGAAAAGAAAGAAAGAAAGAAAGAAAGAAAGAAAGAAAGAAAAAGGAAAGAATGAATGAAAGATGTGTTATGTATGTGCCTGTCATCTAAGCGCAGGTACTTCTAAAGACCAATTCCCCCTGAAGCTAGAGTTACAGGCAGTTGGGAATTGCCTAACTGATTTGGGTGTTGGTAACCAAACTTGGGTCCTCACAAAGAGCTTTGAGTGTTCTTATCCACTAAGCCATCTCTCCAGCCTCTTAAAATTTTATGAAATTGAAAATAGCTGTAAAGGAGACAATACTTGCCACAGGAAAAGTTAGTTGTGTTTAAGAGGAGGCAAAAAATTTGTTTTGTGTTTAAATTTCTGAAGACCTGAGACTCCTCAAGCACACTGGCTTTCTCTTAAGTGAATGTAAAAGTAGCATGTTCACAGGAAGTTATGGTAAAGATTAGATGAGATGCGTGGAGGATTCATAACTCCAGAGATTCTATATGTCCCATTTAATATCTAAAATCCTGACCTAGCACATGGGAGGCTATCCATTCAATAGTCACAGGCAAATGTTAATCAACTGTGAGTTAGTGTTAAGCATCAATCAACCTGTATAACCCAGCAAACAATCAATTTGTCTTCTCTTGTGCTGCCCCAAAGCAGGGACTAACACAAGCCAGGGGTTCAAGTAGTTTGTGTCAAAAGTGATCCCAGGAAGCCCAAAACAACACTGAATGAGGCTGGAGATAAGCTAGAAACAACAGGGGAGCTTGACTGAGCTCATGGGAGTTATAAGTGATTAAACTTACTCCATGTAGAAGAAAGTATTATGTCAGTTTTCATTACTGCAAGGAAATGCCTGAGGCTTGGTAATGTTATTAGAAATGGGGATATTTCTATCTCAGTTCTGGATGTTGAATGCACAAGATCAGATAGTACCAATGATTAGCACCAGAGTAAAGACTTGATCTGTGGCAACACACATGAAAACAATCACATGCTGAGACAGGAAGCCAGAGAGATGTTCAGGGCCTGTGCTTGCTCTTGTAACTTGTTCTCATGAGAACCCAAACTCGAGGTCTCAAAAACACTACCATTCTGAGACCATCTCCACCAGGGCCCATTTCTTAAAAGTTTGTGACCTCTCAATCACACTCCTGGGGTTGAAGGTCCAAACACATGAGCTCTTAGAAGACAGACTCAAATAATATCCAAACTACAGAATAGACCAATGCAGAAATAAAGAATTCTCACTAACTTCCTGCCCCAATGGGATGTTTGCTGCAATGAAGCCACTGATACCTTTACATTTCTCATTTGATGCCTATGGGTAAGCTCCTGGCACTTGCAGAAATAGCTAAGGCAGAAAAACCTGACCCATAAGAGCTTAAGGTTGGGGTGGGGGGCCTGCATGAGAACTTGCCCCAAACAGTCCTGGAAACAGGTGGACTAAGACTAGCAGGAGCCACCAGAGGCAGCCGCTCCCTGTGTCCTGAATAAATCAAGCATTAACAGGCATTAACAATTTATGAAGTTCCCTGCAGACCTCAGGAGACAGGCATGATATCTAATCACAGAACAATTTTATAATTTAAAAGGGATTTGATTCTCTTCTCTGTCTAGACAGAAAATAAGCTGAGAGAATGAACTCAGACCCTGTGTATTTAAAAAGAACATTCTGTGTGCACCTTAAGTTAAGATATGTTAGTCCCTAGTGTAGGAAGTCAGATTAATACACATTACTTTGCACAAAAACTAATTAAATTTTTCTATCTTCTTCGTTGGCTTCTATCAATTAACTGTAATTTAAACTTTACCTGGGTCCTTCCACATAGGAAATAAAAGTACACAGTCCAAATCCTAAAGAGCAAATACTTGTAAAGTATCAGAGAAAAGACAAGACCCATGGTAGTCTGGAGTTCAACTGATTACAAGTTCTATTATCAAGAAAGGTGAACTGGGGAGGTAGAGAGAACATAACAAATACACTGACCCCCAATGGTCTATTTCAAGGAAATACTAATGAATTTCACATTTTCCTAAATCAAGGAAATCAGGAAGAGAAATAGATAACTGGCTATGTGTACAGAGGGAGGTAGGCCCATGTTCTTCATTATCATTGTTTCCTGGGCATTTAGAGCTTTGTTTATGTGGTGCTGGGGGAGCATCCCAGGGCCTTGCATATACTATCTATATACATGTTGAGCTACACCTCAGCATTTTAAGTAAAGCAATTCTAAATTCTTATCTAGGGTAACCAAAGATTTAAAAACAATGATCAATAATAGAACCCAAAGCTGTTCTTGAAAGAGACTAGGAGCTTCCCTGCCTTTCACATGTAGGAGCCAATAGGAGACCTGAGCTGAAATAATATTTTTTCAGGGCTAGAGAAATGGACCAGCAGTTAAAGGTGCTTGCTGTTTTATTGTGAGTGTTGAGGTGGTAACCCAGCACTGAAAATGGATAGCTCGTTAACACGTATAACTGACTCCAAGGGATCCAAGCCCTCTTCTTGCTTCTGTAGAAACATGCACACAATACAAACTCAATCACAAAGACATGCATAAATAAAAATAAAATATGCATTTAATTGTTTTCATTTTCCACTGGACATTTTCAGACTCACCCACTCTTGGAGTTTCCAATAATAGCTTAGCTGTGTCTCTGAAAAATACTGGCTCAAATCTCCTATGAAATCCTAGGAGGAAAGACTAGGACACAAACTTGAGTAACAAACTCTTCTAAGTCACCGACCCATCTCTTCAGCTCTAGCTGCTTCCTTCTTCCTTCAGAAGGAAACTTTCTTTCCCAAGATAGATCATTGTCCCTTCAGGACTCCAAGTGGTCTGGATCACCTTCTAGAATGCTCTTGATAAAAGTAAAAGTAAATGGAGCTTGTGATGTTGATGTTGATGTTGTTTGGGACTTTTTAAATATTTATTTTTATGTACATGAGTGCTTTGTTTGCATGTATGCTTGCAGAATAGAAGAGGGCATCAGATCCCACAACAGATGGTTGTAAGCCACCATGTGGTTGCTGGGAATTGAACTCAGGACCTCTGGAAGAGCAGCCAGTGCTCTTAACTGCTGAGCCATCTCTCCAGCCCCTGTTTAATTTTTTTTTTTTGAATCAAGCTCTCACTATGTAGTACTGTCTAGTCTGTAGCTCACGTAGCCAGAGTCAGACTTGAAGCACTCTTCCAACCTCTGCCTACAGAATGTTGGGATCATAGGCATGTTCAACCACACTTAGCAATGATTTCTGTTTAATGAGTTATTTCATTACCCAATTACTCAAGTCACTAAACACAGGGGATCATGTTAAAAGGCAGACTAACCAGTAAGTCTATATTGTAGAAAAGTGACCACTGATAAGAGGCCCTAACTAATATGGAAGTTTCTGCCCCTGGTTCGACCTTTAGTAAATAGAGTTTCAGGAATTTCGAGATAATCAGACATAGAACTTCCTAGGAAGTTGAACTTTGACTAGGAAAATCAATGCATTCTGGTATCATTTGCAGTACCAAAGAACATGTCTATGAAAACAAATACCTATAAAATGCCCTAATTTGACACATGACCAAACTCACATAAGCATCCTTGACAGTAGAGATCCTCCAACCTGAGTGAGCATGAGAATCACCTGGAAGCCTTGAGCCACACCTCCAGAGTTTCAGGTTAGGTTTGTCCCTTTTCTGTTGTTTGCTTGTTTGTTTCTGCATGCATGTAGAGGATGACGAAAACTTTGTGGAGTTGGATCTCTCCTCACATTTACATGAGTTCTAAGGATCAAACTTGGATCATCAGGCTTACACAGAACAAACTGTTCTTATACACACACACACACACACACACACACACACACACACACACACACACATAATTTTGGAATAACCTAATGCCAGTGTTATCTGCCTCCCACAGGTGCTGGCCTGTGTTCTCAGCACCCTGAAAATATGTTCACAACAACCTTTTAATACTAATCTCTACACCGTTACTTTGAATCTGTTATTAAATAAAGTGGATTACTTATAAACAACATATATTTCCATCCTTTTTCTTACCTCACCCGCCATTCTGAAACCTGTCTTGTTTTAATGTTAAAATCACCTCTATTTAAAGTGGTTAAGAGTGTATTAGTCAGGATTCTCTAGAGGAATGGAACTTATAGAATGAACATAAAAAGTGTATTTACTAGATGGGCCTATGAGCTGTAGTCCAGCTAGTCCAGCAACAGCTGTATAGCAACAGAAAGACCAGGAATCAAGTAGTAGTTCAACCCACAAGGATAGATGTCTTATCTGATATTCTGTGTGCCAGAATCCTGAAGAAGTAGTCTCTAATGCCAGGGAAGGAATGGACTTGCTAGTGAGGGCAAGACCAAACAGGCAGAGAAAGCAAGCTTTCTTCTTCTGTGTCCTTTCTATAGGCTACCAGAAGGAGGTATGGCCCAGATTTAAGGTGGCTCTCCCCACCTCAAAAGACTCATATTAAAACTAGGTTTTCCATACTACTACCCGAGGACCCAGCTATACCACTCCTGGGCATATACCCAGAAGATGCTCCAACATGTAATAGGGACACATGCTCCACTATGTTCATAGCAGCCTTATTTAAAATAGTCAGAAGCTGGAAAGAACCCAGATGTCCCTCAACAGAGGGATGGATACAGAAACTGTGGTACATTTACACAATGGAGTACAACTTGGCTATTAAAAACAATGAATTCATGAAATTCTTAGGCAAATGGATGGAATTAGAAAATATCATCCTGAGTGAGGTAACCCAATCACAAAAGAACACACATGGTATGCAATCATTGATAAGTGGATATTTCCCAAAAAAACTCAGAATATCCAAGATACAATTCACAGACCACATGAAGCTCAAGAAGAAGGAAGACCAAAGTATGGATACTCTGGTCCTTCTTAGAAGGGGGAACAAAATACACAACCAATCAATGGACTCACCATAGGGTCCACAATGGAGGAGCTAGAGAAAGGAACCAAGGAGCTGAAGAGGTTTGCAGCCCCATAGGAGGAACAACAATATGTACCAACCAGTACCTCAGAGCTCCCAAGGACTAAACCACCAACCAAAGAGTAAACATGGAGGGATCCATGGCTCCAGCTACATATGTAGCAGAGGATGACCTTTTCAGACATCAATGACAGGAGAGACCATTGGTCCTGTGAAGGCTCGATGCCCCAGTGTAGGGGAATGCCAGGTCAGGAAAATGAGGGGGGTGGTGATCAGGGGGAGGGGGATGGAATAAGGGGTTTTCAGGGAGTAATGAGGAAAGGGGATAACATTTGAAATCTAAATAAAGCAAATATCTAATAAAAAAAGTGATAAAAACAACAACAAAAAGGTATCACAAGGCTATTTTGGCCAATTTATATTCTAGTTTCCATTAAAAAAAAGAGAGAGATTTGATTATTAATTGGCTGTTTCCAGCAGAAGTCCTTTTTGTGTTATGAAAAGGATCAAAAAAAAAAAGGACTAGAGAAAGACTGAGAAAGAGCCGAGTTTCATTTTGGCACTCCCAATCTTTCCGCTTCAGGGCTTCGTCTTGGGCATATTCTGATCTAATGTGTGGTTCAGCACAAACCTCTGCAGCTATTGCTTAGAAATTACCAATAACTGGAACTCGGTTTTTGAATCGTCTGAGTGCCTGTAATTCATTCTTTTAACGTTTAACATAATCTAACAATTTCATCTCCATTTACAATTGTACTTAAAAATTCTTTGGGAAAAAAAAACTAGGTCTTAGGTCTTCACACTTCAAATGATTTAACTAAGAAAAAAAATACCTCTCACAGGTGTGCCCAGATATTTCAGTTTTAGTTAATTCCAGATGTAGTCAAGTTGACAAACATGAATACCCACCACAATGGGATTAATAGCTGCCGTGAGGATGACTGTAATCTACTTGCTATATTTGTTCTTTTTCTCTGTTTTTTAATTGATAATCTTATATGACATAATTTTATCTTGATGTTTAGAGTGTAAGTTACATTTTGGATTTTCCAGTGCTGAGGATCAAACCCAGGGTCTGGCACATGCTAGGCATATGTTCTACCAGGGAACTCCGCCTCTAGACTAATGATATTTTTAAACAATTTTTGACTGCTTTCCTAGTATAGATGGGAACTGGGTTGTTACTACCACTTGGGTCATGAAACTGAAATGTGGACAGTTGCAACTAATAAAAGACCAGTAAAAGGTTTTAGAATCCATGGAAGGAAACCAATGTGCCCTGGTGGAATGTCCAATGCTGCTAATCATGTGACTTCCCAGATATGGCTCCCACATTCAAAATTTGCACTGACCAAACAACATCTCAGTTCGTATTTGGCACTGTTATCTGTAACAGATTGCAGTGTTAGACTGGTTTCCGTAGTGGGAGTGTAGTGGTAGTGTAGTGGGAGTGTAGTGGTTATCTGGCTTGCCTCACAAATTGCAGCGCTCCACAAAGCTTCCTGCTCTTAATAGAAACATAATAGTTTTATTATGGAAAACAAAGATGCTTAACATTTTTCTATCATGATTCCTCAGTATCTGTATTAGTCAGGGCTCTCTGGAGTAACAGAATTTATAGGATGACTATATATATATATAGAGAGAGAGAGATGACTATATATATATATATATATATATATATATATGGAGAGAGAGAAAGAGTCACCCTATAATATATAGAGAGAATATATAATATATAGAGAGAGTCATCCTATAATATATAGAAAAAATATATAATATATATTTATATTATTCTTTTTTTCCAATGGAATCCTACTGGGAATACAACCCACACTTAAGGGAAAGCCACATGATCAAAAGCATATGGCCAACACAAAATGAACTCAGTGGTATTTTGAGAAACTTGTTTCATATTGCTTTGCTTGAGTTTTTTTTAACCTTCTTAGTTTTTTGCTTGTTGTACTTTCCAGTTTTGTGTTTTTATGGGCTTTGTTTCTCTAAGTGTGTGTGAATGTGTGCGTGTGTGTGTGTGTGTGTGTGTGTGTGTGTGTGTGTGTGTGTGTGTGTGTGTGTTTCTAGAACTTTTTCTCTGTTGTTGTCCTTTATTCTTGGGTTATTTGGTTTCTATTTGCCTGCTTGTTTTCTAAAGGTAGAGACAGAAGGTATAGAGTTGAATGGGTGAGGAGGTGGGGAGGATCTGGGAATAGGTGGGGAGAGGAACCATTATTAGAATGTATTATATAAAAACATGCATTCTCAATTTAAATTACTACCATTTGAGTTGCTGACATGAGTTTCATAAAAAATTGTTAAATGAATTTTGGCTTGGGATTAGGACAAAATTTCCAACAATATCTGAAATGGCCCTAAACATACTTCCGCCATTTATTTATTTATGTGAATATTATATTATGCTACATACTTATATGAAGCAGTATTCTCAGCACTGACAATTATAAAACCCAAATGCAGATGTTCTTCATTCTGCAAATGTTCAGCCAAGATTTAATTCTTTATGTAAAAAATAAATACATCATCTAAATATTATCCAAATTTTTTCATATTTAGTAATTGATATTCTAATATATACTGAAAAATATGTTTAAATTTTATTATGATTTATCATGAGTAAATATTTGGTTTATATACTTGTCTAAAATACCTGTATACCCAGGGTCATATAATAATTTCTCAGTCAAAAAGGAATCAAAAAAGGAAACTATTTGAATGAGCTGCCAATATCCATATCTTTGCTGCCTTTGTCCTCTCTCAAGTCTGAAAATGTCATGCTCCAGTCAAGACACTTAAGAGAAAAACTACTTTGAGGCAGAATTCAATGAGGAATGTGTGAATCTAATACTGGTCCTAGTTACTGAGCATTCCACCACAGAACATCCTATAGAATCCAACATTTTCTCAACCATAGACCTCAACCACTAGTTCACTCTCTCCAGACTTCTGAGCATGTCAAATCCTAAAGAAAATCCAGACCAGAGACCTCTCTACCAGCCGTCCTGCCTCCTATTAATGATGTGTTCCAGAACACTCTTTGGAACTGGTGTTATTATCATAACTTGAATACAGATGGCAAGAAAATTAAGGTTTATTTGAGACTCCAGAGACATCCATATTCTAATCATGCCACATTCTAAAGAATTTTCATTTCTTGAGGCCAGAATGAAACTAGTTCCCAAGAAACCCAAGATAGTCCCCAAAGGACCCAGGCCTCAAGAAAATTGTTAAGAGTAGAAAGGAAAAAACAGGTAGCAGTAAAAAAAAAAGGGTGGGGGAACAGTATAGTTGAAGTTGTAAGTTCAGTTCAGGTATACATATTTGCACCCTAGGGAGGAGTTTCTATGAAAGCTTTCAAGCCTGAGACTGTGAATGACTGGCCTCCTTCCTCTTCTGTAGAAACCTTTTTACTACAAGCCTCTGGATGCAGATGATGTGTCATCATGGCACAATGCTCCCTGAACATGGGTCAGGCTGGGTTCACCTGCAATTTCACATGGGTCACACCAGGGTTGCAGACACTCCTGAAATTGTGATTTATCTCCCCATGTTATCAGGTTATGATTTCCCTTCCCGAGGAGTAGAAGATACTATGCTAAGTCCTGAATGTGTTCAAAGCAATAAGAAGATCATGAGAAACTTTACAAGAAGAAGAAGCTGTGCAGGGAACTACAATATACTACCCCCATGTATACCCTCTTAGAGAATGTTAAGGTTTTATTCGGATCTGAAGGGAATGGAAAGAAGCAAAGAGAAACTTTCTGTGTTCTCTATAATGGCAGAAATAACTGGACATCAGGCTAGAGAGATCGCTCAGAGGTTAAGAGCACTGTCTGCTCTTCCAGCTGTCCTGGAATCATCAGCAACCATATAGTAGATCACAACCATCTATAATGGGATCTGATGCCCTCTTCTGGCATGCAGGCATAAGGTATACATGCAGATAGAGTACTCATATACATAAAACAAATTAATCTTTTAAAAAATAACTGCACATCAATCTTCAGAAGTCCCTCCTCCTGTCTCTACCAAGACACTGGAGAGTACATACAAATCAGCATCCATCTATCTAATAACACCCTGCTGAATCCTAATGTCTTTGGCATCTCCTGATGGCCTTATGTTAGACTTGTTAAATGCTTATCTATCTAAGAAATTATTTTGTTTTAATGGGTTTGTTTTGCTATGCTTTTTTTATAGATTTGGATGGGGGTGCAGGAACAGATTCAAAATAGTAAAGCAGGAAGTATATCTTATACTCTCTTATTTATTTATTTATTTATTTATTTATTTATTTTGTAAGGATTTTTCATATAGTGACTCTATCTGGCCTGAAATTGATGAGGTTGACCAGGCTATTGATAATTTTGGTGGCTCTCCTAAGTTGGGATTACATGCCTGAACCATTGCCCAGACAATGTTGATATATTATTGACTGTGGTAGAGTTCATTGCTTCTGCTACACATTCTGCAGGTTTTCACAAGTGTTTAGAACACCATATATTTGAAATAATGTAGTATGTTACCTTTTAGATTGACTTTTACCTAGCAATATTTTTGTAAGAATTGAAGAAGAAGAAGAAGAAGAAGAAGAAGAAGAAGAAGAAGAAGAAGAAGAAGAAGAAGAGGAAGAAGAAAAAGAGGAAGAGGAGGAGAGAGAGGAGGGGGAAGGAGGAGGGAGAGGAGGAGGGAGAGGAGGGGGAAGGAAGAGGAGGAGGAGGGAGAGGAGGGGGAAGGAGGAGGGAGAGGAGGAGGGAGAGGAAGGGGAAGGAGAAGAAGGAGAAGGAGGAGAAGGAGAAGGAGAAGAAGAAGAAGAAGAAGAAGAAGAAGAAGAAGAAGAAGAAGAAGAAGAAGAAGAAGAAGAAGAAGAAAGACAACAACAAACAAGAACAAAAAGAACAAGAACAAGAACAAGAGGAACAAGAAGAAACATTTAAGAAGTCCTGCTCTAACATAGAGCACATACAGTCAAACCTCCATATCTTTGGGTTTCATGTCCATAGCATCAACCAAATATGGATCACATATTACTAGGTGAATTAAGGTTGCCTCTGTATTGAACACATGCAGATGTTTTCCTTATTATTATTCACCAAACAAAACAATTAAAAACTATTTCCACAGCATTTACATTGTGTTGGGTGTAGCTTGGAGATGGTTGAGGAAGAATATGAATAAGCTGCATACAAATACTATGCTATTTTATATAATGGGTCTGAGCACTAGCACAGTTTGAATTTATAGGGAATAGGAGATTAGAAATGGCCGTATCCAATCTCACCTTATACTCAAACAACACAATGCCCTCTACATGTGACCCAGACACCTGAAAGCCCACCAGCCCCTTCTTTCTGTCTAGTCTCTTATGATACAGCCATCACCTTAATTACTTGTTTTTTATTAATTAACTAATATATATGACAGTTATGACCATATGCTAAAAATGACCTAGTATCATTATTATTACTGAAAACAGTTCTCCTTATTTCATTGAGAATAAAAGAGATTTTAACTTAAAAACCTAATTTAGCATGACAAAAAGAGAACAAAAGGATGTGCATAAAGACAAATAAAATGATTTCATTTGCAATAGAATGAGTGGGACTACAGACCATCATGTTAAGTAAAATAAACCAGATTCAAAACAGTAAATACTGCATGTTTTCTCTTACCTACAGACAGAGTTTAAATATACATAAAAGTAAGCAAAATACCAATATACAGGTATGAGAATGTTACATTGAGATTCAGTGTTTAGTACCATGAACGCACAGTAATTTTCAGAAAGTAATATGCTGGCTGCTGAGGGAGAAAAAACATCATTGGTCTTATCAGCACCAGACCTTGCATGCTATTATACCATTTAGCAAGCTGTGCACATTGGAGAAATAGTGGACTGACAGTTATGGGAATAACTAAACTCTTTCAATTGGATTTAAGGCCTGCTTCCCAGGAAGGATCACATGCCTGGTATTCTAAATCTGGTCAAAATTCAATGACTAAGGAAATAACAGGCCTTCTTGAGGGAAACTATTGTTGTTCTGCTAAATGATCTTGCTGTCTAATGGTATGCTATAGTAGACCAGGACAGCCTCAAACTCAGACATCTGCCTCCTGACCACTAGAATTAATGGCATGAGATACCATCATCTGGGTTTGGGGAGATTTTTATTGTAGATTATGAGAGGACAGCCAGAGACATCTAGCCAGATGCCAGAACAGGGAGAGATAGTAGGGGACTAAACATGGCCAGCAGATTGAACTAGGCCATGAGAGGAGAGAGAAGTGGAGAGGGAAAGAGGAAGAAAAGAAAAAGAGAGACAAAGGAAACTAAGGGAAAGGACCAAGAGGAGAGCAAAAGGGCAAAGAAAACCATGAGCTAAGAGAGAGCATGGCCAAAATATTAGGGTGAAATAGGAAGAAGTTGGAGGAAGAGAAGCCCAAGAACTGGAGAAGCTTAGGGGGCAGGTAAGAACAGCTGAGAACCAGGATGACTGACAGCATCTTGCAATGCTGAGGGAGCCCATAAGCTAGCAGACACTTTGGGATGTTAATAGGTACCACAGTTAACCCTTTGTCCTGAGCTTCTTTTGGACCTGACCTTGTTAAACCGCCTTCTAAATATTTCCGTTTGTACCCATAGCTTAGTGTTGCTGTAAATTTTGGACAGAGAAGCTTCTTTATGCTGTGAGTAAGGCATAATGTAGAGACTCACAACTGGTCTCAATGCAAAGTGTAAAAAACTATCAGTGCTCAGCTGTGGATGAGTCATCAATATTAACCTCACCCACCCAAGATTTGGGGACCATCACACAACAATGAACAAAAGAATAAAAGAGCTAAAAGATGGGGAGGAGAGCTGTGAAGTACTGACCTGTGGACATGGCTTGACTGTTTGCACTTTACTAACAATATAAACTGAAGACAGTAGAAATTCTACTGCCTTACTCCTTCTGCATCAAGGACCCACCCTTGATGGAAGACCCATTGTTTGTTGATGGTTGCTAAAGGAGAAAGAGCCACTCTCCTTTAGGGACATGACATCCTCTACTGGATGGCCTCACATCCATGAAATACAGGAAGCAGTAATTGGACTTAGCATTTATCAATAGCAGAAAAAGGGGAGGGGGCATGAAGGGAGACAGGGCAGGGTGGGAGGCTCTAGGAGGAGTTGGAGGGAGATGGTGCTAAATGGTTATGATCAAAATACATTGTATAAATATATGGAATGTTCACAGAATTAGTAAAAATATAATTTTGTTGGTTCTTTTTTTTTTTAAAGAAAACAGCCTGGAGCATAACCCAATGGTAGAGATCTTGCTTAGGATAAGGCTCTTGGGTTAATGTCCAGCACAAAAGAAAAGAAAAACTATATTGTGCTACTTTCATTTACTCCTTTACCAACATTCTTCCTAGCTTTATGTAGATCCATGTACTTTGGATTTCGGTTTTTAACTATATCATTTTCCCTTTGTTTTAACACTTCTTTACTATTTCTTACTACAAACAAAGAAAACAAGGAAAGAAGGAAGGAAGGAAGGAAGGAAGGAAGGAAGGAAGGAAGGAAGGAAGGAAAGAAGGAAGGAAGAAAATATTTCTACTTGTCTGGAGAAGATACTTTGCTGTTGGTAGAAGTTCCACTTTATTATGATCCACATTCTTCTTACTTCCATGTTTTGTGAAAAGAAGTCCATTGTAATTAATGTCCTTGCTTCCCTGCAGTCTCCTGCCTTCTCCACTGGCCCTTCTGCAGGCTTTCTAGTCTAATTGGTGTGGATTCTCTACAATCTGAACACAATACAGGTAGGCAAGGGTTTCTTGGGTCCCTTGCCCTGTTTGGTACCCGACACTTCCTGGATCTGTACGTCATCATCTCCTCGTTTCGAAAGCCAGGGTATTGCCACTGTGGCTTCAACATTTCTTTTGCTGTCTGTTTTTCCTGATATCCCACTTACACACATGGTATATCTTATTAAACTTTCCCTCAATTCTCTTATCTGTTTCAATTTTAAATATTTTTAAATGTTTTCCTCACCAGGTGGTGGTGGCACACACATTTAATCCCAGCACTAGGAGGCAGAAGCAGGTAGATCTCTAAGTTCAAGGCCAGCCTGGTCCTCAGAGTGAGTTCCAGTACAGCCAGGGATACATGGAGAAACCCTGTCTTAAAAGAAAAATGACATACACATGTATGCATATGAATATATTTATAATGTATATGAACATATTTATACATGTTTTATATGTATTTATACATATATACTGCATATTTATACATGTGTATATATATAATTTTTATGTATTTATATAATTGTATTTACATGAAATAAGAGGTCTTTTCAATGTTAACCCAAACACAAAAGTTGTATTGAAAGCTCTTGATGAAATGAAAAATAGTGGCACACACCTTTAAATCCCAGAACTTAAGCCTGAGACAGGAGGACAATGAGTACAAAACAAGAGCAATTAAATTCTCACTTCATTTCAAAACCAAAGCCACAGAAGCACACAAAATCCAGAGGCATCCTTAGCCATCCTTCCTGCAGAAGCGCCTGATTTTATCCCCAGCTCACACTTCCCCTTCCTTACTTAGTGTTTTCTACTGCTGTGATGAAACACCACGACCAGTAAGCAAGTTGTAGAGAAAAGAGTTTATTTGACTTACACTTCCACACTGTACATCATCAAAAGAAGCCAGGATGGAAACTCAAACAGGGCTGGAACCTGGAGCCACAAACTTGTACAGAGGCTGACATGAATGCTTCTGGATATGTCACGTGATACAGACTCACATGGTGTTTCGCTAATACAGACTCACATGGTATTTTGTCGAGGCAAGATACGTGGGAGATCACACAATGTATAAATAGGACTCATGGACAGCGACACATGCGCCTGCATTGCATAGCTAGCTCAGCAACACTACTCCGTTGGTCTTAAGTCTTCGTCTACGCTGATCTTCGCTTCGGTGAGAGAGGCAAGGCACAGAACATCTCCTGGTGTCCCAGGTTGGTCCTGATTGCTCCTGTTGACTCATGCAGCCTGGTGGAGGCCTGGTGGTTTCTGCTGGATAATGCCAGCAGTGCTGCTGCTTTGTGTTTGCTGTCCTGACACTACTGAACTGGACTGCTGGTATCCTGACGGAGACTGGAATTGCCCCCCAAGGATCTGCTTCTAAACAGGTTCGCATCTTCTTGTTCTATTTACCATATTTTCTCCACCACATTTGAATGGTGGGCTACAAGGGGAGTCGAAGCATTTGAGAATCCTTATTAAAAGCAGTTTTTAAAAATATGTAAGCCTACAGGAGGCCATGGAGGAGTGCTGTTGACCAGCTTGCTCATCATGGTTTGCTCAGTTTGCTTTCTTACAGAACTCAGAGCCACCAACCCAGAGATGGCACCACCCACAATGGGCTGGACTCACCCCTCTCACTCCCTAATTAAGAATATGCCCTATAGGATTTCTCTCTTGGTGCTGGCTATGCTGGAGACCAGGCTGGCCTTGAACTCAGAAATCCACCTGCTACTGCCTCCTGAAGGCATGCACCACCATTGCTCCCCAAAGACGATATTTTTTATAATGATTATATTTGAAGAAAATTGACTCCATGAACAACATGGTGGACACACAGAAATAGTAGGCCGCATTATGTTTCTTTATTACCTAAGACAGAATATTTACAATAAATAGGTAGCCACATCCTAGGAAGTGTGTTAAGCAAAACATTTTTAAATTTGAAAATTTAATTGAGAGCTGGGTGGTGGTACAGAGGCAGGCAGAGCTCTGTGAGTTTGATGCCAGCCTGATTTACAGAGTGAGTTCCAGACCAGGCAGCACTACACAGAGAAACCTTGTTTAGAAAAAATAATGAAGACTGAGAACTTACCTCAATTTTACAGTAATTGCTTAGTATGTACAAGACCCTGTGTTGTATCCCAAGCATCAGAAAATAAAGATAAAAATGGATACTTGCACTCAGTAGTATGTACATTTTTTCAGATATGTAAATGAAGCTATCATTAATGTGCCAAAATGTGAAAGTGTCATATTTGGGCTAGAGATCTGACTCTGGTTAAGAGCACTGACTGATCTCCCAGAGGTCTTGAATTCAATTCCCAGCAACCACATGGCGGCTCACAACCATCTGTAATGGAATCCAATGCTCTCTTCTGGTGTGTCTGAAGACAGTGACAGTGTACTAATATGCATAAAAATAAATAAATACAGTTTTTTGCTTTTTTAAAAAAATATGTGTCATATTCAAGTATCAAAGGAACACTGGGAAACAGAGAAATATAAATTAAATTAAGAATGAGGCATATTTTTCTCCTCATTCCATTCACAAGATGAGAATGCTTAGGAAAAGCAGGGATCAGTGGGAACTCTGGTGTGAGGATACTTGGCCTTAGAGCTCAGATCCAGAGCTGAGCACAATGATGACCCCTAGGAATATCACTTGACCAATCACCTCAAGCCTTGGTGGTCTTTGCTGAAAATGGGAGAAACAGAAGTCCGGAGCGGGAGGGGGTTGAATGGGGAACAGGGGGAGGGAAGAGGGCTTATGGGACTTTCAGGGAGGGGGGAACCGGGAAAGGGGAAATCATTGGGAATGTAAATAAAAAATAGAGAAAAAAGGAAAAGAAAAAGAAAATGGGAGAAACAATAGCACCTCCTAGTGTTGGAATACAAGAAACCCATGAGATGCTTGAGAGTGACCTATATATGGTCGAAAGCACTTGCATTTAAATATTGCCTTGCCCAGTGTCCGTGTTAGAAACACCTGAAGTGTTCGCTCCACGCGTGTGTATCCTATAACTAATAAGCATTGCTAAACCATTGGTTAAAGTTGTCCTGGACTTCACACCTCTGCCTCCAAAGCTTCTTTATTCTTTTAAGTGTCTACCTGACTTGGAGCCTTTTCTTTCTAATTTTTACTTTCTTCTGTGCTTCTGCTCAAAAGTCCCCTTGAGGCTTGGGTTTGGAACAGAATTTTAGGTTCACTAAGTTTTTTCAGTAGATGCCTGTACACCACTGTGCTTCCTGTCCGACTCTTCCTGTGTGGAAAGATCCATCCCACCCCATACTGCTCAGACACCTTAGATTAGATATTATAATCAATAAATTCTTTTAAAAGTCAATGTGAATAAGTGTGTATGACAACATGGAGGAAGGGGGTCGTAGGAGGAGGAACATAATTTAGATATTCAACATTACATTAGATAATTTCATATTGCTGTGACAAAATATTTGACAGAAATAACTTAAGGGAGGAAGGACACATCTTGGCTCATCATATCAGGGGGTTCGGTCCTTGGTCATGTGGCTCTGTCGGCTCTGGGTCTGTGGTAAGGCAGTGGCAGTATAAAGTACAGGACTATTCACCTTGCAGCAGTTAGAAAGCAGAGACAGAAAAGCAGTGACACAATACACAAAAATCTGCCACAGTGATGTGCTTCCTCAGTGTAAGACCCACCTCCTAAACTCACCACCTACCAAAAGAGTGTCACCTGCTGTGACAAAGGATTGCACCTTAGCTTGGGAGGATCTCTAATATTCCATGACATACAATTCCCTATGAGTCAGTGAAAATAAGTCTGGCCAGGTGGTGTATGTCTGGAATCCCAGCACTCAGGAGGCAGAGGACAACAAATTGGATGCCAGTGGGAGACACTTAGCAAGTTCCAGGCAAGCCAGGACTCCAAAACAAGACCCTGTCTCAGAAATAAACAAAAACCTAATGGGACAAAAAGGAGAGAGACAGAGGGAGAGGGAGGGAATGAGAGAGAGAGAGAGAGAGAGAGAGAGAGAGAGAGAGAGAGAGAGAGAGGAGAGAGAGGGGGGAAGGGAGGGCAGAGAGGCAGAGAGACAGACACAGAGACAGAGACAGAGACAGAGACAGAGAGAAATTCAAAGTATAAGGGAATGGATAAAGCATGTAACATTTTTCTAATACAACCCTATTTATTATGTCCAATAATATAAAAATGTTTAATTAATGTACTGCATATACATGTCACTGAATATTATTCAGCCACTTAAAAGAATAATTAAAAACACAACATCACAATTCAAAAGAATGCCCATGAGCCAAATGGAAAGCCCAAGAATGAGGCAATATATTCCACATAATTGTAATTATGTAAAAATATAGATGCATGAAGAAATATATGGGAGAATAGTCAAAAAGGATAGTACCTATGTTAATAGGACTAGAGGGAGTTTTGTTTTCTAATTTCTGCACAATCATCTACACTGCTTCATAAAGAAAAGAAACCCTTTATAAATATAGAGTTTCAAGTCCAACCTCTTCTGTCAGAGTATCATGTGCTTTTAGATCACACAGTTCAAAGTCCAGGTTTAGTTTCTCACACTCAGATGATATTATAGAAGCAAATTTTTTCTCTAGGTAGAATAAAGAAAGCAATTTTGTTTCTGAAGGAAAATCTGACCTCCACATTGAGAAACGTTATACATTGGCAATATCCTTGCTCTTTTGTGAGCAAGGCATATGTTCTGAATTGCTTTTCCATCATGGATTTGAGCTGAGCTATCCCCTCTCCTTTCACCCTGCTCTCCATTCAGCTGATGATGAAGTATTTGTGTATCTGGTGCTAAGCTTCCTGCGTCTCCTGGCCACAAGAAAGGAACCAACCTGTTCATTGTACAAACTGAGCCCTTGGCCAAATGCTCCATCCAAAGAAGCTAAATTGAGACATAACACTGAGATGAAATTCTTGGAAGTGATTCTGGACAGGACAAGCAAACATAGGCACTGATGGCAGCATGAGGACCTATATAGAGAATTAGCCCTGCTAATGTCTGAAGAACAAATACTACACCTACAGCCTTAGTCTATGTGTATGAATTGAGAGAGGATGAAATGAGACCATTATTTTATCCTAGCCCTCCATCTCTTTCCCACCTTCTTCAGATACATTAAAAAGACTATGCACACAGTCTCTCTTCCTATCCCCATAGGAGAGCACTGCAGGACAGTCTGCAGCCACAGATAGAACTAGTCACTAAATTACCAGAGCAGAAAGATTCACAGCAACCACATACAGTCTGATGATTGACTGTCCTCTCGAAATTGTTCATAATTTAAAAGCAACATGCTTGAGGGTTCAAACTTCTTGGAAGCGGGAAGCAGCTAACCTAAAAAGTACAGGGAGTTCATAGCTGCCATACTGCCCATATTGGCCCCTCCTGTGTGGACTTTTATGAAACTCTGGAACCCAGTGTATATCCCATCCTCCATGAGACCTTTGCTACATTTTTGGCCTCCAGTCTCTCTCTCTGTGACTTGTCATCTCCTTATCTAAATGTCGACTTCCCTTACCTGGCTAGGATCCTTCTCATTTCCGTGATTCCAGCTCCCACTTAGGAATTCATAACTTAAAAGATCTGTAACTTTATAGCAGGCCTCTCTGCTAGACCACTCATATGATCAGTTTCTCAGGCAATCCTCCCTGGATGCCTCCATGGTCACTTCAAACTTGGATGTCTGCAAATAAATTTACTTTAGCTTCAAAAAACCCTCATTCCAGAACTCCTTGTCCTCAAGACAATCTAGATACCAACTTATATCTCTCCCTTTCTTGATGTGATCCCCCAATTCTCTTGAGTCTATCCCTTAACTGCTTCTCATACTGATTACCTATATCTTTGTTGTCCCAGAAATGTTCAAGCCCTGTAGTACCAAGGAAGTGTGCCCCAAAAGACCAATCAGGAGCCAATCCAATGCAATCACACCAGGGTCTTTATTTACAAGTTCAAGCTCGGGCTTAACTCAGGCTTAACTCGGGCTTAACTGTTGGAAGGTTACGGTGGAGAAAAGCCCCAAACACTCATCAGGACAAGGGTTTACAGAAAAAGGCAAGCGAGGGGTGAGGGTTGGGTGTTTCTACCCTGAAAAGCATGTAATTGAGGTATTGCTGTTGCCTTTAGCATTATTGGCTGGTGCTGGGAGCCAAACCACAAACTTCTGCTTTCCTCCTGATTGGTGGTTGTTAGAAAGTGATGTGTCAGGGCGGGCTTATAACTTGGGGGTGAAGATTTGTTAGGGAATAACCTGGAAACTGATACTAGATGCTGGGTTTGTTGGGGGCAGCCTGGAAACTGGAAGTAGGCTCGGGTTTTGTTAGGGGATAACCTGGAACCTGGAGCTAGGTACCAGGTACCGGCCTGTTAGTTTACTTGAGCTTAAACTTAGGTCAGGTTTTCTAAGATGGAAACTGAACCCAAAAACTTTGATCTCTCAACTGGTGTAATTTCCACTTCTGAAGTCTTTCTGCCACCTGCTTCCTGCTTCCTTCCTTTCACTCTACCATCCATATGGTATGGTCTTATCAGTATGATCTTATCAGTCCTCAAAATGATGTACTGACTCTTCCTTACAAGAACCCCAATTAATAAATATATATGGGGTACTTGGAAAAGAAAAATCACTAGCTAAGTGTAGTTAATACTTATGTCTTGAACCTAGTATTTAGGAAGCTGAAGCAGGAGGATCATGACTTAGCCTTGACTACATACTACATTGCTGCCGTTGATGCTGCTGCTGTTGTTGGTTTTTTTTTTTTTTTATTTGTAGGGAGAGTGTCATGGTCCATGTTTGTAGATCAAAGGACAACTTGTGGGAGTCAGCTCTCTCCTTCTACCAAGTGTGTTCTGAGAGGAAACTCAAGTCATCAGCATTCAGTCAAGTGCCTAGACCCACATAACCATCCTACTCGTCCAATTATTCCATATTTAGGCATGTTCCCTCCACTACACCACAGAGAGACAGAGAGACAGAGACAGAGACAGAGAGAGAGAGAGAGAGAGAGAGAGAGAGAGAGAGTCAGTCTATGGGATCCATTTCCTAGTTTTGTCATTAAGAATCCAAGCCCCATGATTTTTCAAATTCTCTGGGTTCACAGGTTATGATGTATGACTTTCAACGTATGACATATCATAGACAATTCAAAGTTGTCTACTCAGTTTTACTAAGAGCTTAATCAAAACTTCTGGCTGGGCATAACAGTTTATGCCTCTAATCTCAGCACTTTAGAGGCAGTTGCTAACAGATTTCAGTGACTTCAAGGACATCCTGGTCTACACAGTGAGGTCCAAGCTAACCATAGCTACATAGTGAGATGCTGTCAAAACCAATCTAAAACAAAAACAAAGAATAAGTAAAAAAATACAGAGTAAATAAATAAATAAAACATTTGGCAGTCTGTAACACCCTATAATGGTATATATCACAAAACAGAATTTGGGGCTCTGAACACACTCATCTCAAATTTCCATGATGGGCACCTTTCTGCACATTCACAACGTGCACAGTTCTGCTCTTTCTTGGCTCAATCCAATTCTGTTTAAATTCTGACACACAAAAAAATATACATCACAGTTAGAAAACTCAGATGCATATGTGAGATAGCCTTCCCCACATCCTAAACTATTCACAGAGATTTGGCTTTTCTTACCTCTGGGCTGCCAGTGCCGATTCCCTTCTTCATAAGATACATCCTCCCTTGGCTTATTCCCCTCGCTCTTTATTAGCAGTTAGAAAAAGTTGCATTAATATTCAGTAGTTAAAATGTGTCACCCTACATTTTAGATAATTTCCAGTGTGAGAATACATTTTCTTGAACATATTCCCAGAAGGTGAATGATTTTAATAACATGGTATCTGTGAAGATGGCAAATAAAATGGCTTATAGAATTCTGCCTTGGCAAACAGTTGAAGCAGCTTTTCTTTACAGACAAATGTTAACCCTGCTCATTTGAGTTGACTGAGACTGGTTCATTTCTCTTTGTATAAGTATTGACAATTCTTTGAGTCCTGTTGACTTTGGGCTCCCAGGTCCTCTCTTGAAAGGTGTATAAGCTGATACTTTAGTAAAGAGCAGGATGAATACAGATAAGTGTGACCAAAGATTCTCAGATAAAAGAAATGTGGAAGGGCCGGAGAGATGACTCAGTGGTTAAAAGCACTGGCTACTCTTGCAAATGACCTGGATTTAGGTTTGAGTATCCACATGGTAGCTTACAACCATCTTTAACTCAAGTTTGGGAGATTCTGACATCCTCACCTTGTCTCTGAAGACACTCATGTTCATGATGTACAAATATACATATAGGCAAACATTCATACATGTAAAACTAAAAAAAATAAACCTTTAAAAAATGAGGTGGAAGCCGGGCGGTGGTGGCGCACGCCTTTAATCCCAGCACTTGGGAGGCAGAGGCAGGAGGATTTCTGAGTTCGAGGCCGGCCTGGTCTACAGAGTGAGTTCCAGGCCAGCCAGGGCTACACAGAGAAACCCTGTCTCGAAAAACCAAAAAAAAAAAAAATGAGGTGGACAGTGGTGGTGCACATCTTTAATCCCAGCATTCTGGAAACACAGGCTGGAGGATCTCTAAATTCAAAGTCAGCCTGATCTACAGAGTGAGTTACAGGACATCCAGTGCTACACAGAGAACCCATGTCTCAAAAAAAAAAAAAGAATGAAATGAAGAAAAGAGGAGTGTCAAATGAATCTCTTTAGCTTTCTTTCTCTTTTTCTTACAGAGGCAGAGGTAAAGTTGACTTCTTTATTAATTTTTTTTAATAGCAACTTGAAGTATCAGAAGAGAAAACTTGCTCAAGTGAGAAAAAGAACTACTAGAAGCCAGAAGAGCAGACAAGCAATTGGAGGGTCAGGAAGGACTCTAATCCAATAGAAAGCTTTTCTTCCCAGGGTGCTGGAGGGCATGGTGGAATACCCTGCAATTCAAAGCCAGGACCAGACACAAAATTGCTATGATAAAGTTCAACCAGTCACACACAAGGTTCATGATTGACTCTCCCCTGGAAATTGTTCACAATCAAGTAGATAATTCTCTTCCTTGAAAGCACCATGTTGGAGGATTTGAGCCTCTCAAAGTGAGAACTTCTTCCCCAAGTAGAGAGGCAGAACATAAATACTTCTACAAAAAATGGATTTGAATCTAAATCTCATTCTGTTTACTCTAAATTCAAGGATTCCAACACATTAAGTATCTGAACATATTCTCAGAATCCTTACTGAGTCAAGTCTGTGGTGGTATGGGTGTTGTCTCTAAGAGCCCCTGTTAAAACGAGTGCTATAAATTGTAGAACAAAGAATTCTCATTAAATAAATGAGAGTATTAAATAATTGCAACTAATGAGTGCCTGGAACACTGGACAATACACCAGAATAGGTGGATACATAGCAGGAAACAAAGCCATCACAGGTTCAGAGAGTTTTCCCCAGATCTAATTTTAAAGACTCGAAGGCAGGCTCACTCCAAGGAGATATGTCATGAGCACAAGCTGGTGTATTTTCCGCTGATGAGCACAGACATGTGAACAGCTGATACCATGCTTTCTATGTGTGCAGGACACCAGGGATATAGTTATACGTTTCAGCTCCAAATTTCAATACCCAGCCTGTTTTATAATGCAATGCTAGGTCATTGCCCTTGCACCTGGCTAAACGCCCTAAGTGGCTTAATTCTATCTTTACTTATTGTCTTACTTAGAAGAACTCAAAGGAAATATATTCTGCCTTCCAGAAAATGCATTCCATTTGATAGTCCCTCAAGAAATAAATACAGGAGGAAGTAATAAAAGTATTGCTGAAATAGTGTCAGAAATATTTAATTGAAAAAAGTCTTCAGCCTGAGCATGCTGAGTGGGCATGTTGAAATTTGGTGAGCAAAGCTAGCAGAGCAGTTTTAGTTGCCTTCTACTGAGAGACTCTGTGAGCCGAGGGCAGTGAGCCTGTGCAAGGGTCATTCTCGGGAAGGTTTTATTGAATCCCCATTTTATCCAATCTCAAAACCCCAGAGACAGTCACAGAGAGAATGGCATCTATTCAATTCTCGAGTCTAACATTGCCACTTGTTTTTAAACTCAGTAAGTCCCCAAACAGGACCAGACACATATTTTGTAAGGCCAGGTACAGAAAAGAAAATACTAAATTATCAAGAATTGCAAGGCAGCAGAAATAGAATTCCCAAGCACAGAATTCTAATCAAAGGGTTCCCATTTCTATGAACACTTCCCCTTCTCACAGATATGTTACTCAGGGTCCAAAAAAAATCAGTGTCATATGCCATATACTGGTTATAATTCTCTCTCTCTCTCTATTCAACATGATTCACTGATCACTCATTTCATATTGGCAATACATGCACATGAATGTGTGCAGATAGGTGTCTCAAGAACTCTGGGGAATGGGTATATTTTTCAAGAACTCTGAGGAATGGGTATATTTTTTAAAAGGGAGTAGAGAATAGTGGCTTACTCTGTCTCACTGAGCTTATATTTATGGTGTGTGTGTGTGTGTGTGTGTGTGTGTGTGTGTGTGTGTGTGTCTGTGTGTCTGTGTTGTGTTGTGTTGTGTTTGAGTATGTGGGATGTTGTAGTACTCAGATGTCAGTTCCGACACACCTACCCTAGTTTTTCTTTGAGAGGAAGTCTCACTACCTTGAAACTTTGCCATGTAGGCCAGGCTAGTTAATTCATTGACTTTGCAGAGATTTTCCTGTCTCCACTTTGCTATTATTATAAGCAAGTGCCACCATGCCTGGCTTTTTTCTTTTTTCTTTTCTTTTGAAAGATCTCTTACCGTGTGTGTGTGTGTGTGTGTGTGTGTGTGTGTGTGTGTGTGTACATGCATAGAGTTACATGTGGGTATCTGCACAGGTCAGAAGAGGACATTGGGTCTCTTGGAGCTGGAGTATCAAACTGCTGTGAATCACCTGACTTGGGTGCTGGAAACAGAACTCAGGTCTTCTGAAGGAGGAACAAGAACTCTTACCCACTGAGCCACCTAATCCCCCAGCCCCCATACCTGACTTTGTGTACGGGTTCTAGCCATCTGAACTCCAGCACTCACAATTGTGAGGCAAGTACTTCACTGACTAAACCTTTCCTCTATCTCTACACTGCTGGTTTTGTTTAGGCCAAAGCTCAAGATCCTTACCTTTAATCTTTCTATAAATTATTTGCTGAACATAAAATGCTGCCCAAAGCAAAATAACACCAAAAAACCAACACTTGAAATATAAAAATAATATTGAAAACATAAATGATGAAATGCCAGATATAATGAATAGACTGTAGGGAGTTAGATAAGAAAATTAAAATATGAAATACTGAAATAGACGTAGCTCCATATATTAATAATTAGTATTCTGTGTCTATCCAGGTGTGATTAGCACATAATTTCTTTCAACTGATCTTACAGCACAATAGATTCAGAATCAATATAAATAATGTGAGAGTTTTATTTAACATTTGGTTTTCTTTAAAGAGGAATTATCAATAACACTGGAGATACAATCACGTTGGCAAACCTGGCTTTATTTGGGGGGCTGGTTGGGTGGATTTAATTTTGGTTTTGGTTTTGATTTGATTTTTCAAGACAGGGTTTCTCTATGTACAGTATTCCTAGAGCATTGATTGGAGATATTCTCTACGGGAACATAAATACAATGAAGAAGAAAGCTTGAGAGAAAGAATTCGAATCAAATGGACATTCACTTTTTCCCAGACAAGGTTAATTTTTAGTCCACGTTGTGGTTTTACATGCTCAGCCAGTGCCACCTACAGGAACAAGAAGCAAAACTGCTGCCTGTCACAAACAGGCTGGGCGGCAACTGAATTGGATCAAATGTCACAAAGAAATGAGTCAGCATTTTGGTGGGAAATTCTGGTCTTTGTTCAGTAAACAAAAGGAACAGAGCCTAATGAGCCTCGGCAATAAGCTGCAAAAGATTTACTGGAAATGGAAAACTTGATTGATTATCAAGACCACTTCTAAGTGACAAGAGAAAAACAAGAGAAGGAAGCTTAACAGCTTGCCAGAGAAGGGATATCAGCAAGTCTTCTGTTGGTGCTGAGTTTCTTCATTAGCTGGTTTGTTTACACTTTAAATATTCGAGGAATAGCTACAAGCGCTTGAAAGCAAAAATATTCTTTCCTCCAGGAACATCTGATCAGAGTGGGAAAATCCACAAACAATAGAATACAATGTAGCAGCTGTTACAGTATGGCCCAAAGACGCCTCTGAATATATTGTAGATTTGCCCTAAAGGCTCCTTGTAGGTGCAAACTGCACCACAATTTGATGTATCAACAAGTGTATCTTAGCCCAAGAACAAGTAGTGGAGACTTGGGGAGTCACAAGCAGATGAGTTTCAAGGACTCAAAGTCAGCCAGCAGTGCAAACCAGATCAAAGAAGGCAGCTCTCAGCTTTCCCCGCCCCACTATCTATAGACCTCAGTTCTCTTTCTTGTCACTGTCACTTCCCTTTGTCTATAAATGTTGCCCAGTCACAAGGCAGCCCAAAGTGACTCAAAATTCATCTGCCTGGGAGTCCTGTCTGACTTGTGTACAATTCATTGCTAATTAAAGTCGTGAATTTAGGGTCTGTGGTTTTAACAATAATATGAAGTTTGGGGAGATTCTTGAGGCACTGGAAGGAACTATGCTGTGGAGAGGAGGGCAGAGATACGTCCAGTGTGGCAGATCAGAAGCAGTTACCTAAAGTCGCATGGGAGCCTGACTTTGAAGGAGTCTGGCTGTGATGGATGGCAACAAAAAGTGAAAAGCATACACTTTGTAAAGAAAAGCAAACAATTCAAACTGCAAGTAAAGACAGACGTACTTGGGGAGTTGTCCTGAAACCAGATTATAAAGAATCTTGAATTGCAAAGCGATACAAAAACAACTGATAGTGTTGGCAGTACCCTGAACACTGACCTACATAGTTCCCATAGTCTGACTCCTGTCATCCTCAGAACAGCAATTAGAGAATCACCCCAATACCTTTTTTTAAGATTTATTTAAAGTACATGAGTACACTGTAGCTGTCTTCAGACACACCAGAAGAGGACATCAGATCCCATTACAGATGGTTGTGAGCCACCATGTGGTTGCTGGGAATTGAACTCAGGACCTCTGTGTTAGGGCTCTGTCTAAGCTCCACCCAGAGAGGAGGGGCCGAGCACCGACTTTTATAGTAGGCCAGGCCTACCTGCCTGTTGCCATGTAACTGTGGGGAGGGGCATACCTGGCTGTTGCCAGGTAATTGTGGAGTGGAGCTTAGACAGAACCTTAACAATCTGGAAGAGCAATCAGTACTCTTAACCACGAGTCATCTCCCCAACCATCACCCCAACACTTACTGTCTCAGTTGTATGATTAAGAAACAAAAACACAGCAGTTTCATCTTTTCTCCAACATCTCATCACATAAGTTTGAAGCTTGCTCCTACCCACTACTCTATATTGCTTCCTGTTATTTTAAGGAGTTTGGATTTAAATTATCTCCTACATGAGAAAAAAATTAAAACCTTCTCAAAAAAAGGGGGGGTGGAGCAAAATAGCAAAAATATAGACGAGCTTCCCAGACAACAATATGACCAGGGTTATTGTAGTATATTATGAAATCTCTCAGTATTTAAAATAACCTGCAGCAACGTGTTAAAGACTGTATAGGAGTTAACCAGAAACAAGCTGCCCCAGCCCTGATCTCCACCCTTCCCTGCCCCTGGCAACTTCTTTCAGAAATTCCAACCACCGTCTTATCTTCTCAACACATGCTGGCTGCACAATTTGCCCCAGCGTCTGCAAACCATGGTTGTTTTGAACTCTACTCCTACTTCCTCAGTAATTTTGAATAATCCAGTGACATCCTTACTCCATCAATGTTCCTGGGTTCATTCTTCCCTTTGCAAAATGAGGACTGTCCACCCTAATCCTCCTTTCAACTAGCCCCATCCTTTCTGTAACTTCATTTTCCTTCAACAGCACTAAGGCTGGCAAAAACAGACTCTGTGGCAACCTAAACCAAGATTTCTGCTCTTCATACTCAGTTGATTTTAAAAGCTAAACTCCAATAAACAACATTTATGTTAACATGACACTAATTTTCACCACAAGGCTAAATACAAAACAAGGATTATGTTTCCTTTTTACCATTTGAGTGTCAGTTCCTGGACCGTGAAGAGGAGGGGCAATCCTTCCCTCTGAGTGAAATGGGTTCTGGTATACTCCAACAACTGGGTTGAAAAGTCACGACTTACTTTCTTTACTTCAAATTTAAATCACAATGACTTGTGATCTTCCATGACTTTTTACTATGGAAACAAATTTTACTTGCCTTTTAGAGACTTTCGGACTGACGTGCTAAGATGGAATTTGTATGCCTCTGACCAGTCAGATGACCTTTATTCTAGATGTTACTTGCACTGCCTCTGTGAATTAAATTCCCCCACCCCACCCCCTTGCATTTTGAGGCTAGGTGTACCCTTTGCTCCCAAATTCTTTTTATGTATTTCTATACTTGAGAACATAGAATTTAGAATAAATATACTTTAGGATTTAGAATATATTTCTATAGGTGATGCTAGAGTCCCAACCTGAACCAAGTCACTTAGAAGAAACAGAACAACAGAAAAGACATCAGGATCTTCGGACCCCACTAAAGGCACAGGAATGACTCCTCATTCCTCCTGCATCCCCACTGCTTGAACCTAATCAGCAGTCAGAACTGGAGCCTGTGAAATGCACTCTATGGGGCCACCTTCCTGTCATACAAAGGAAGGCACAGAATCCTTCCTAGAACTGAGCTCTGAAATGTAAAAACTTACACCACACACACACACACACACACACACACACACACACACACACACACCTTATTTTAAGGACAACCCTTTGTAGACAATCCAGGATGGGCATGCAATGATTTCTCACATAATCACGTAGGCGAATTAAGATAATACGTATAGGTTCTTATAAGGTAGTGGACCAGGCCAGGAAACTTGGTAAGGGTGAGTGGGTTGGAAGCCCCGTAACCTCTGAGAGGATGGTAGGAACTTCACCTGCTTTCAACCAGGCCCCTGTCACGTGACCACACTCCCTACAAAGGAACGTGACCTATGGTCATGTGGATCTGAACAGAGTTCTCCAGGCTGATGAATGTATCTAGATGCCTTGAGAGTTTAGGCAATAAGCTTCTCTTCTTGAACATTCCTTCCTGCAAAAGGTATTTAACCTCTGGTTCACCCTGAGGAGGTGGTATACAGCCATTTTCTACAATGAACAATCAAATTGTTTGAAACCAAGGGCTGTCTTTTTCATCAAGAACTGCTGTGGGGAGCATGGAGAAAGCCCCCATCTACCAAGCAGCACAACCTAAGTCTCCCACAGAAGGCCCTCTGAATTCCTGGACAATCTCTGATAAGGACAATCGCCAACTTCCCTCAACCCTGAAGCATCTGGATGTCCCAGGATTTGGGAACCCCACCCCCAGCCCCAGCCTCCTCAAAGGTCTGTGGGCCCCCTCCATTCCCAACTTCTCCATGCAGTTTCCGGTGGCGTCTGGATTCCCAGGAGTCAGGGAACCCTAGCTTCAGCCTCAGCCAATGTCATTTCTCTCTTGGGCTGAGGTCTGTAAACGTCCTGCAGCCATGGAGAACTAGGTACACCTGGAAGGAGAGCAGGGGATGAAAGAGAATGGGCGGGCGAGAGAAATAATGAGCCAAGACAAAGTTCTTTCTGATCAAGGCTCAATGTTTAATATCTTAACCCGGAATATACAGGGGGAAACCTGGAGCCCAGTTCTTTGTTCTGGCTGAGTTCTGTTGCTTTGTTTCAGCTGAATTGAGTTGCAAAGTGCACAGGCGAGGTATGCTATCACACTTGGCTCTAAAATCTTGTAGATTCAAAGCCCTCTAATCCCCACATTCTCTCCTTCCCTACTCAGCCTCCATCTTGACCCAGACCAGATCAACAGTATATCATTATAATCTCTCCCATGAAAACCCTTAATGACTTTTCCCGTTTTCATGCTCATCTAGAACTGTGTCCTATGTTAAATCTAATTAAGCTATTTAAACTCTTTCAAATGTGTGCTCTACAGGGGACAGACGAGACTCTTGGGCTATCGCAGAAAAGTATACAATAGAACTAAGTTAAAGTGACCAGAATACTAGGAATGTTCACCTCCACAAAATCTCGACTATCTGTAGCTATTATCAAATTTTTTTTTGTCTACTTTGTGATATTAATAAAATTATAGAATGCTTTTAAGGGGGTTTTTTACTATGTTGCTCAGGCTGGCCCCCTCCTGGGTTCAAGCAATCTTCCCATCTCACTTGCCAAAACAGTAGTCTCACTGTTCCTGGATTTAAAATTACACAATCTAAATGGCTAACACATTACAGCCTCATTATACTGTGGTGGTCTGAAAGCAAACAGCCCCCATAGGCTCATACGGAGTGGCATTATTAGAGGTGTGGCCTTATTGGCACAGGTGCGTGTTGCATGCAGTTTTAAAAGCAGAATACCACCTTTCCCAGGAACTGCTACTCTACCAGCCTCCCCACCCCCCCCCACCCCTGGCTCCCTTTTGTTCCACTCCTCTTAGCTGGATGGACACTGCCAGTGCTGACCCAGCTTCTCTCTGCAGATAAAGGACACACACTCAGTTTGTCACTTTATAATTTGCCTTTCATGGCACAATTGCTTGGCACAAATACCTCCCACCTGGAAATGTGTGCCCTTAGCAATTTATTATCTATGTCTCTCCTTCTGCCTAAGCTTAATGGTTTGTCCCAACTAGCCCCTGCGAGACATCTCTGGCACCCTGCCTGCAGCAAAGCCTGCCTGCAGTGGAACCACCGGCCCTGGCTGCCCTGTGATGATTGCTGCATGCTCCTCCTTCCAAAGCATGGTAGAAAAGCTCTTTCTCTTTCCCTGTGTCTGCCTTTGCCTCCTGGGTCCCAGAAGTCACACCTGTACCTTCAGCCCAGCAACTGGCTCCCGACCTTCTTCATTGACAAAATCAAGAACCAATTAGGGAACTAGACCTAGAATCAACACCTCCCCTTATACTTCACCTTTTCTGTCCAAAAAAAAAAAAGATCAAGTGACCATAGGAGTGTGGATTCATTTCTGGGTCTTCAATTCTGTTCCACTGATCTACATGCCTGTCACTGTACCAATACCATGCAGTTTTTAAAACTATTGCTCTGTAGTACAGCTTGAGGTCTGGGATACTGATTCCCCCAGAGGTTCTTTTACTCTTGAGAATAGTTCTAGCTATCCTGGGTTTTCTGTTATTCCAGATGAATTTTTGAATTGCTCTTTCTAACTCTATGAAGAATTGAGTTGGGATTTTAATGGGGATTGCATTGATTCTGTATATTGCTTTTGGCAAGATGGTCATTTTGCTATATTAATCCTGTCAATCCATGAGCATGGCAGAGTTTTCCATCTTCTGAGGTCTTCTTCAATTTCTTTCTTCAGAGACTTGAAGTTCTTGTCATACAGATCTTTCACTTGTTTGGTTAGAGTCACACACCAAGATACTTTATATGGTTTGTGGCTATCGTGAAGGGTATCATTTCTCTTACTTCTTTCTCAGCCTGCTTATCCTTTGAGTATAGGAAGGCTACTGACTTGCTTGAGTTGATTTTATATCCGGCCACTTTGCTGAAGTTGTTTATCAGCTGTAGGAGTTCTGCCACACTCCTATGGTCACGTGATCATTGACAAAGGAGCTAAAACCATCCAGTGGAAAAAGATAGCCTTTTCAACAAATGGTGCTGGCTCAACTGGAGGTCAACATGCAGAAGAATGCAAATTGACCTATTCTTATCTCCTTGCACTAAGCTCAATTCCAAGTGGATCAAAGGCCTCCACATAAAACCAGACACACTGAAACTAATAGAAAGGAAACTAGGGAAGAACCTTGAACATATGGGCACAGGGGAGAATTTCCTGAATAGAACTCCAGTAGCTTATGCTCTAAGATCAAGAATAGACAAATGGGACCTCATTAAATTACAAAGTTTTTGCAAGGCAAATGACACTGTCAAAAAAAAAAAGCAGCAACCAACTAACTGGGAAAGGATCTTTACCAACCCTACATCCGACAGAGGGCTAATATCCAAGATATACAAAGAACTCAAGAAGTTAAACTCCAGAGAGGCAAGTAACCCTATTAAAAAATGGGGTACAGAGCTAAACAAAGAGTTCTCACCTGAAGAATATCTAATGGCTGAGAAGCACCTAAAGAGATGTTCATCATCCTTAGTCATTAGGGAAATGCAAATCAAAACAACCCTGAGATTCCATCTCACACCAGTCAGAATGGCTAAGATCAAAAACACAGGAGACAGCAGTTGTTGGCGAGGATGTGGAGAAAGAGGAACACTCCTCCACTGCTGGTGGGATTGCAAGCTGGTACAACCACTCTGGAAAGCAGTCTGACGGTTCCTCAGAAAACTGGGCATGACACTCCCGGAGGATCCGGCTATACCACTCCTGGGCATATACCCAGAGGCTTTACCTGCATGCAATAAGGACACATGCTCCACTATGTTCATAGCAGCCTTATTTATAATAGCCAGAAGCTGGAAAGAACCCAGATGTCCCTCAACGGAGGAATGGATTCAGAAGATGTGGTATATTTACACAATGGAATACTACTCTGCAATTAAAAACAATGAATTCACGAAATTCCTAGGCAAATGGTCAGAACTTGAAAATATCGTCCTTAGTGAGGTAACCCAATCACAAAAGAACACACATGGTATGCCAGTCACTGATAAGGGGATATTAACCCAGAATCTCGGAATACCCTAGACACAATTTAAATATCAATAGATTTCCAAGAAGATGGAAGGAGAGACCCCTGGTCCTGGAAAGACTGGATGTAGGGGAATGCCAGGACAGAGAAGGGAGAGGGGGTTGAATGGGGAATAGGGGGAGGGAAGAGGGCTTATGGGACTTTAGGGGAGGGAGGAAATGTTAAAGGGGAAATGATTTTGAATGTAAATAAAAAAAACTTAGAAAATAAAATAATATTAAAAAAAACCAGACTCTTCTCACAGATATAAATTGAACAAACACCATAGCAATTAAATAAGTTACACAGTATGAGGTACAAATGACATCCAGTCCATCAATTTGTCAATTAGACAATGTACTCTACCATATTTCCTAACTATAATTTTATCCCTGAATTATGTTTAGATTTTAGTT